>CM059601.1:59412500-61812500 GCA_030412105.1 Cyclura pinguis
GGATCTTAGGTGTTGAAACTGTTTTTGGAATCAGAGCAGCACCTTGAGATAGCTGTTTTGAAGTTCAGATTAACATGGAAATTACCAGCAACTACAGATGCCTATTGCCAGTTAAAATGTGGGGTGGAGGAAGAAGGATGTCCAGGGAATGAGTCTGGTGATGTCATTAAGCATCAATCACAATTGCTGAGAACATGTCATTTCAATAATAGCGGGCCCTCAAAATCCACTAGGATTTGGTTCCAGAAGCCCCAGTGGATACCAAAATTCATGGATGCTCAAGTCCCATTATGTACAATGATGTAGTAAAATGGCATCTCATATATAAAATGGCAAAATCAAAGTTAAAACAAAAATTTTTTTCAAGCCATGGTTGGTTGAATCTTTAGATACAGAATCTACAGATATGGAGGGCCGACAGTAAAAAACAGGCAAATCACAAAGTCTAGCAAATGAGACAAAGCCAAGAGGGGAGAAGATTTCTGGAGACTCTATAGCATCTTGGCCAAAGCAGACTGCAGCAGTAGGGGCCAGCAGCCCATGTGGGGTAGGGTAATTATTTCCTTCCAGGGCGGTCCTGCCTCCCTGAGACTGCTTCCCCTGTCCTTTGGCCCAGAGAAAAGCCAGAGCCTGAGATCTGGGAACTCTAGTCGTGAATTGAAAAAGCAAACACTAGCATTCAGCATTTCTGAAATGCTTGGATATTAATAATTACGTACTCATTGAGAAGCCTGCAAACATCCTTCAATCAACTGGTCTAATTTTGTTTTACAGCCATTTTTAATTCCTAAAGCTGACATTTTAAAATGTACTTGCCGTTGGCATATTAATTCAATGATTTTTAAGAAGAATACAGTTTTTGTGAGAGTTTTACTTTATGTGACTAGGAAATATAAATCAGGTTGCCTTGATAATTAACTTGTCTTTCTAATACTGAATGTTGGTTTTAGTGGTATAGCGAAGTGAGATCTCACAGGTACTGAAAATCATAGCACAAAGCCATTATTTTCCCCTCAAGGTTCCTGCTTCTTCTGAATGTAGCTACAGTCCTCACAGTAAAGAGGGATAGATTTTCCTCAACAGCAGCATTGTACCACAGATTGTCTTGATGGAATGCAAAAAGCAATTTGTTTCAGTATATAACCATAACTCCCAACTCACAGAGCTATCAGCAGTTCTAGTGGGTGGGATATTGGCACACAATGATGAGAACCCACACTTAAAAAATATACCATCAGCGGTAGATTTCCTTTTAAAAATCTGTATTAAAATACCTTTTAAATATTGCTCCAAGGTTTTTGTTTCTGACACAACTGCCAGACTAGTCCTTCTTCCTGACAGCATAAACAACAGCGCTATATAATAAAGGCCATTTCCACCGCAGACTGTTACAGTGCTATTATTCCACTTTCAACATCTTATGGAATCCTGGGGTTTGCAGTGTAGGGTCTTGCATCCTGCAAACCCCAGGATTCCATAGGATGTTGAAAGTGGAATAACAACACTGTAACAATCTAGTGTGGAAATGGCCGAAGACAGGCTCTCTCTTCCCCGCCCTCCCCCAGCAGCAGGCTTCGAGTACCTCAAAGGCATCCTTCAAGCTGAGATTTTGGTGCCTCATCAAGTAAGCGGTGCAGATGGCAGCGGATCTGCTGCGACCATTCTTACAGTACACCAGGCACCTCCCGCCGCCCCGGACTGCGCCGTCTATGGCGTCGCTGCAGCGCTCGAAATGCTCGTACAGGTCCTCGGAAGGGTCGTCGAAGACGGGAACCCTCAGCGTCTGGATCTGCCGACAGCTTGGGAACGGCTGCTGCCTGGAGATATTGAGACAGAAGGCAATTCTCTCCCGAGCCAGGAGATCCTCGTTGCAGGCTGACCTGGAATTGCTAATGAACAGGGCGTCCGTGACCTTGCAGAGGCTCAACATTTGACCAGGCGCCGGGGAGGCAGGCGGTGCACCAGAAGGCGCTCTCGAAGCCTCCCCCAAGCAGAATGATGGGAAGCTGAGTGGTGTTCAAAAAAGGGCCGTGTTGTCAGGTCGCACTGAATGTCTTGTTCTGCGATCATCTGGGGGCTGTGCTATATTTGTTCTGCTTGTGGTCTGAGGGATTAGATTACGTGAATCTGTCTGTCAGTACCTTCTGTAAAAACAGGGACACTTATTCAGGCTCACAAGAACGAAGCGCCTGTTCTAATTTAAACTATCCCTTTTCTTCCTCATTTAAATCGTCTCCAGTCTTTAGAAAACTTGCTGTCTGCATCAGTGTTCCTTAAGTAACTTAGAAAGTACATATATCTTTTTCCCAAGAGTGTGTATGTGAGTCGGTTGTAGCAAAAACCACAAACAATTGTATGTGGCGTGTAAAAGACTGTCAGCTGTATCATGGCATAAGCTTCTATGAATATAGTCGTTTATAATTTACAAAAGCTTATACAAATGTATATTCGAATTGGAAAGTGTCATGGTTCTCATTTGCAATTAGTATGCAGCATGCAGAATATTGCTCCTTTAGACATTCCTAGTGCAAGTTTACAAGGTTGCTACAGGCATTTCTTCTTCTGGCTCTCTATATTTCATATGGTACAGCCTTGCTTGAGACTTGGTAAATAAAATATCTGCTCTCTAGGTGGAAAATATTAGTGGGAACATGAAGAATGATAGCTTCTCATTCTTTTAGTAGACTCTTCAAGTATTCTTGTTTGGCAGCAAAGAAAGAATCTTAAGACACGGGAAATCCTTGGCTTCTGTTTGTGCTGCTTCACCTTGACTTTAAGCAGGCATCTAAAACAGTGGTGGACAATATTGTTGGCCTACAGCTACCAGATGTACTACTTTTCTAGTATATCAGTAGTGAACAGTAGTGGGAGTGACAGTCCTAAAACATCTAGAGGGCCACACTTACTTGTCTCAATCTAAAATATATCCCATTTTTGTTGCACAGGAGAAGGAATTTTTGAATCCAAGGTATTCTATTGACTGTCACCTGGTAGAAGCATAGTCCAAGTGCACAGCTGTAGACCTCAGCTTTCCCCAACTGAGTGTTCCTCAGATGTGTTAGATGGTAACACCCATCACCTACTGTTGGCTGTGAATGATGGAAGTTACGGTCCAAGAAGGTAGGGTCTGAATACTCTTTATGAGTTGTTCTACACCACTGTCTTTGATCAGTGGCAGGTTTAAAAATGAAAGGTGACCCATCATCACCAGTCCAATTCACAGAAAAACTTTCCAGGCTCAATTCAGCATGGTAATTTTAACCTATGAAATTCTAATTTTCCAGGACCAATTATCATTTTCCCTCCCAATATCCGATGATCAAGTGAAAATATACTTTGACTTTTCTGCCTTCTCTACCATTCCATCCAATGGGTACACAGAGAATCTATAATTAGTAGACTCTCTGTGTACCCATTGGATAGAATGGTAGCAAAGAGCTTGGAAAAGTAACTTTTTTGTAGTACACTTCTCAGAATCCCACTGGCCATGTTAGCTGAGGATTCTTTTTCCAAAGATGGATGTATATAGCACCTCCTACCACACAGGTCTCCAGTTCCACGTGGCTCTCCACTGAGTCCAGTCCAGTCTAAACCAGCCTCAGTCAGCAATTACAGGAAGCAGCCTTATTTTGCAGATTCTCCAAGGTTACCAGAAATTGTTACATGTGGAACAAGGTGTTTAATTATGCACACACAGATAGTTAAATATGCACACACACATACTTAAACATGCTCTGAACTGGAAAAGCAAAAGGGTCCTCAAGTGGCCAGAGTTATAACAGTTGCTCAATGATGATACAGATGTTTATCTTTGCTTTTCAGAGGCCTTTCACACTATGCAATTATAGCACTATGTTTCCAGTTTAAATGCCGTAGTTCCATCATATGGAATACTCGAGTTTGTAGTCAAGGAGGGGCATTTAGATGTCTCAGCTACAGAGATCTCTCTCACCAGATTACATGTCCCAGGATTCCACAGGAATATGGTTACAGATTCAAGTTATAGTGGAACCAGGGCCCTCGGTTTCTGGGTCCTATTCCTACATGAAGGACAAGGAGCACATCTCTGGTACAAATGTGGACATTTCAGAAGTACAGAAATGCTTCTGTGACTGAAAAATGTCAGTTTTTTTTTCCTTAAAATAAAAAAAAAGTGATAAATTGTACTTCTCCACAAACAATACAAGATTCAGCTCTTTTTGGGACCATTGTACACTGTACAAGCCACTGGTTATCATTAATGTACAGGGACTGTGCATGCTCATGTCAGAACAGCCAGTTATATTGTATCGCTATTCGTCAAGCATGGAAAACCGAAGAAAGAGACGGTATGCAAAAGAACCTTGTAGAACCTTTGAGATTGAGAGAAGCATAAGCTTTCGTAGACTTAAGTCTACTTACCAGATGCATGGAGTGAAGTGCCTAGGAACAGACCTTTATAGCTATGAATGAGCAGGTGGCATGTGTGAATAGCAACAGCAATGCAAAAATTGTGGGTATGGTGATGAGGTGACAAATTCAGTTTTAACTATGGCCATTGGGGACAAAGGCAGGAGGAATGTTGTTGTTTAAAGCCAAGGTGACTAGATAACCATATAAATGATGGAGGGAATTATTGGAAGGTAGTATGATCCTGGCTGGGAACCAGAAAGGAAATGTGGAGATGTAATAAAGTGACCAAGAGACCCTTGTGAGGATGTGGTGTTAATTAGTGTTTTAATATGTGTAGTGTGCCAGGAAATAATTGTCTCTATTCAGCCCACTGTTGATGGCCCACAGCTTGTAGACATATGCAGTATCTCTTTCCAGTCTTCTTTTGAAGTTTTTTTGTTCAAGGACTGCTGTTCTGAGGTTCAAGATGGAATGCCCGGGAAGACTGAAGTGTTCTGCCACTGGCGTTTGTGCATTCTTGTCGCTAATGTCTGATTTATGTTCTTTTTTTAGCAGAGACTGCCCTGTTTGCCCAATGTAGACTGTTGAAGTGTATTGTTGACAAAGGATGACATATATCATGTTAGAGGATAAGCAACTGAAAGTACCTCTAATATTGAGGGTGATGTGATTAGGTCCTGTGATGACATTTCCCAAGTAGATGTCTGGGTAGAATTGGCAAGAGACTATCTTGTTCATGTAATGCCATAAATGTGTCAAGCTCAGACTGATGACAAACTCCACAGAGTGCTATATCTGTATGAACCAAACAGTTCTAAGACATGTAATAAAACACCAATTTCAGAATTAAGATACAAGCATTTCTCAGCCTGAGGAGCTAGGTTTCTAGATAGCTAGGTAGACAGGTATATGTAGGGTTGGAAGACAGTATGTATGGAAATTTTCTATATTGATGTTAAAAAGTAGCAGACATTTCCAGATGTCTTCATACACTTGACCAGTTGGTTAACAGTGGATGAGCATAACCTCACTCATTTATGCACATGTTAAAATGTGATGCAAGGTCTTTTAAACTGAACTTTTACTCCATCTTATCAAAATTATTTTCAGGGTGAACCAGAAACATCTATAAAGTATCAAAACTAAGAAGATAAAAATACAAATACACTTAATAATATAAAGTAAACCAATGAAAGGAAAGGAAAGCCAGAGTTAAAGGGCCTAGGTGAATAAAATTCCTCCTCCCTGTTCCCCATTTTGAGTAACTTTTTATTGATTTACTTCCAGCTGTTTTGACTTGGAAGGAAACTCATGAGATTGGGTACCAGGCATGCACTCTGGGGGAATACACTGCAGAAGCAGT
The DNA here is from genome assembly GCA_030412105.1 of Cyclura pinguis. Classification (NCBI taxonomy): domain Eukaryota; kingdom Metazoa; phylum Chordata; class Lepidosauria; order Squamata; family Iguanidae; genus Cyclura; species Cyclura pinguis. The sequence goes on from CM059601.1 coordinate 59,418,256, forward strand.
TCATCACTGTGAAGTAATGTTTTGTGCATATAGCAGTGGACACATAAGTCCTAGTGTGCAGGTCTTCCCATTAAAAAGGAAAATAATGCATCCATATGTACATGTGCACAAGACTGTCTGCTTGCAAACAACTGTGCACATTATCATGAGTCACATGACACTGTGCTCATAAATTAGGGAGAAAGGAAACAGCAGAAGAATCAGGTGCCTGTTCCAGTCCTGCACACGAATATGGCGAGTAAGCTGAGCAAGTATATGGACTGGCCCTGAGCAACCACTGCTTTTAGGGATGACATAGGTATGCACAAGCCAGGCATATACGTCTACAAAAAAGTGTTGCTGATGCCTTCTCTCTATCCTAGGAAAGGGGTTGGCACCCAATCAAGATTAGCAAAAGCTGGACAAGAGGTAATGAAAGATTTGAGAGGATTGAGGTCAGTGGGCAGCAGGTATTGGTTTGTCTTGTGTCCGTGTGTCAAACAAAATGGAGTCCCATCTACGTGGCAAAATTGTAATACCAGCTCCTTTCTACCTCTGCCACCTGACACTGGTGTTGACAGACTATACCACACAAAACCAATCTTACCAAACACCATACCACCATATGCCAGGCAAAAGAGCTGAGAATAGATGGAAGAATCCTAGTTATATTTTACACAACCCATGGAAACTTCTGGAGGTGCAATTTGCCTTTTTAAGGGGAGTGTTCACCTTGGAGCCTACACTCTGACCACCCAACTACAAAACTACTACAAAACACTGTGTACATTTAATGCATTTTATAACTATGGAGACACTTGGTTTATACCACTACAGATATCACTAAACAGAACTGCTGAAACCAGAGTGATTTTGCAAGCAAATTTTATTTGAAAAAACAAGAAGTTTGAAAAATATTTTCACTCTCTCAGGGAAAACAAAATTCCATATAAAATGCATGAACAAAAATATTTGGTACAAATAGTCATAAAAGGGTCATCATGAAAACAGTTCTAGTTATTCAACTATGATTCTTTCTCCCTCTCACCCTCAATCAACTGGTAACTGAGCACAAAAGGACTTGCTTAGATAAATCCATTCATTATGTACCTGGAACATTTATTAAAAGTGGTACAATATTTTAAATAACAGATGAACCAGAAGAGCACTTTCATTGCAACCTCTTTAAGATTCCAGATCTCCAAGGGAAGCAGAAAGATCACAGATTTTTATTCAGTGTCTTCTCAAAGTAAGACAAGCATCAGAACAACAAATCTAGAAATTTTTGGAATGAGAAAAAAGAGTGATCCAGATCAATAAATAGGTTCACTACCAACCCACCACTTGGAGTGAAGCGAGGAGGCCTGCAGTTCTTTTTTTTTTTCCTGAAAGAGAAAAGGAATCCTTATTATCTGCACCTGCCATCACCTATATGGTGCTGTTTCAGTGGGAGACAGAACCTGAAAACAAAACACAGCCTCCAAGTCCCCACTTCAAGCAAACTCCAAAGTTTTCAGAAAGCCTAGATTCCAGAAAACACTGCATTCTGTGAAGCTAAGATCCCTCCAGACTAGGTTCTGAAACCGTAACAGTCTCCGTAAGCATCACATTCTCCACCTGTGTGCTCAGTTGGTGTTTCTCTGAGGGATAGGAAGGTTTTCATGAAGGTACTTCATGCTCCCTTGGTCTGAGAAATCAGAAACAATGTGGTTCTGCCCTCTTAGCAACCACTTGGTTGTCAGCAGCCCTTCAATTCCCACTGGTCCACGGGCATGGATGCGTGATGTGCTGATGCCCACCTCTGCCCCTGTATGGGTGGGACAGAAGAATCACATACAAAAAGGTGAGAAATTGAGTGAGGAAAAGTTTCTCCAGACAATCATCATACATATTTTCCAGTTCAAGTTCTCCCACACTTTAAATTCTCCTCAACATTCCTTTACCCTTCCCATACTGCATTCTAGGTCCTGGCCAGTGGGTTTGTTTCTGCCTTACATGTTAGAAGGTTATGGGTTCCTGTTCTGATGCAGTACTGTAAAGAAAGCTTAAAGGCCAAGCAGCTACCTCCTCCATGCCCACGAAGTGGATCAAGTTTTCTTTCCAGTAGAATTGCCACATTGAACTCAACTGCCTACATGTTCTTCTCACAAGCCCTGGTTTACCCAGAAGCTGATGCCCTGGTTTTTACAGATTACTGTCAGCAATTTTTCTTTCTTTGCTGATAGCCTCAATAAAACAGAAATACTATAGTGATTTTAAAAATCTACAGTTTCCAATATAAAAGGTGACCAAAGGTCCACACAGATATCCATGTAAATTTGGTGTCTACATGTCACATGTTTAAATGTTAAAAGGGTTATCAGTTTCAACTGAAGGCACTTTAACATATCATTAACACGGTGTCTTAACCTTCTACACTAAGAGTGGGCAAAATGAGATGCTCCAGATGATGCTGGACCACAACTCTCATCAGCATAGTCAATGGTGAGGAATGCTGAGAACTGTAGACCAACATCATCTGGAGGGCCATACTCTGCCCCCCAACTGTTCTACACCTTGTCACCGGTGTTCTAAACATAGGTAGCTTCCACCTACTGCTCAGAGACACAAACAAAACCCTCAAATGAGAAGGCTCCTCCTTTGGGATGGCTTAGACCAGTGCTTCCCAAGCTGTCTGATTTGGGGAACCAGTAATTATTTTTGTTTTATTGGGTCTGTGACCACACAATAAATATCTATCTAGTAATTATTTTTTTCCCTAATGTGCTAGGGACTGATACTATATTTGTACCCACTGACTACACTTGTTTCATTTTTTTTCCTGGAAAAGCATCAGGAACTAGCTGCCAATGGTTCATGGACTGATCACTATCTTTCTAAAATAACTCTGTATCAAAAGGAAGATCCACCCCCTTGCCCTGGATTCAAACAGTTTCTGGCAGACTTTGTCATGTGGTCTCAAGCAGCATGCAGATGCTCCCTTACCTAACCCAAAGCGATAGCCATCAGAGAAGCGGGTGCTGGCATTCCAGAACACACAGGCGCTATCCAGATGCTGAAGGAAGAATTCGGCTGTCTTCTCTGAGAAAGAGATGAGGAAAAAAAGGCTTAACATGTTCTGATTTACAACAGAACTGTGCCAGATGGAGCCACTTAGAAAAGCAATTCTATTGCAGCAACCATTTGCTTAGTTATGAAACAGCCTTCCCGATGTTTATGGCCAACACATCTGGGAGGCATCAGGCTGGGGAAAGCTGTAGCAGGAACAGTCACTTTTGCTACTTACCATTTTCTGTGATGATGACATCTGTATGGGAACTCCCATACTTGTGGATATGTTCAACAGCCTCCTGCACACTGTCCACAACTTCAATACAGCACTCCAGGTCTCCGTATTCTGTGCGGAGTGATTTCACCTCTGAGGGGCTGAATGTCAGATATGAAGCAAATTTGGGGCCTGCATGAATCTTCACCTAATTAAAGACAAAACACTTCAGGACATGTTCCTCTTACAGGCATGTTCTACACAAAAAGGGAAGCCATACAATGGGAGGAAGGGCTGCAATTTAGTGATAAGTGTCCAGTTCAGTTCCTGATGCTCTCCAGTAAAGACTCTGTCCAAAACTGAGCTAGATGCACCAATGGTGTGACTTGGCGCAATACGGCTTCTGTTCCTTCTGAAGTGCTTTTTCAGAAAATCCTCTTCCTCTTTCTCACTATGAGACAAATGTGTTTAAGCAGTTTTTCTGGGTCCCATTTTGGGAGAATAGTAGGACATAAACCAAATACTGTATTTGCCAGCATATAAAATGCACATTTTTTCCCAGAAAATGCCTCCTGAAAATGGGGTGTGCCTTATACACTGGTGTGTCTTATACATCAGTAACCTCTGCTGGGAAAGGAAAGGCGCTGGGGGGGGGACTTCCTTTCTCTCCCCTTCCTATTGTTTTGCCTGCATGCTAGTGCTCCTTTCGCTCACCCACCCCACTTCCCTATACATTTAGCCTCAGCAGGGACTTCCCCCCATCTAGGCAAAATGACAGGAGAGGGGGAGAAAGGGGCTCCTCCCCCACCCTACGGCCTTCCCTGTGCATTTTGCCTCAGTGGGGTACTAAAAAAAAAATTTCCTAAAAAATATCATCTGAAAAGAGGGTGCACCTTATATGCCAGTGTGTCTAATATGCTGGCAAATATGGTAAAAAAAACAACAACCTGCCACTTTTTTCACAATAACCTGTTGAACAGCAGCTCTACACCATTTTGTGGATTGCAGGTACTTGATAGTTTAGCTTCAATCTTGTTCGAATCTCCCAGGTTCTCAAGTCAGCATTGAAGGTGTATTCACACTACCCAACTCCCCAAGTCTGCATTCAATAGTATCGATTACAGGAAGAACCCATTCGCTTTTGTCCATTCCTGCTAAAGATTCACATCTCCAAGAAACATGGGCTGAGATGGCCTCAGCAGGAACCTGATTGCCCATGTGTTTGTTTTCTATTGCCTTCCAGTCCAAATAAAGGTACACATATCTTGCAGCACCCCAAGACCTGGCTCCAAGTAAAATATGTTTTCAGCTCAAGACATACAACTGTTCTCCAAACAATATTATAGTGTGATGGCAGTCTTCATCCTAGGAAGGTTAAGGCATCTGGAAATTCATCAGGTTTGCACCTGCAATATTGCCTTGAGTCAGTACCTCAACATGCAGAAACTTGCCAGCTCATCTCTCACATTCCATCTACCAGGCAGCCATTTTCCACCTACCTGCTCCACTCGCAACATGTCAATGATCTGGTCAAACACAGGGGTTCTTAACAAATCCCGGTGTATCAGCAACGTCTCCAGCGCATTGCAGGCTGCAGGATATTCACATTTTGAGTCTCTCACTGGATGACAGACAGACAATTGGTTACACACAAAACTGAATGTTAAAAAGCAGCAGCAGAGCATCCGAAAGAATTACGTTAATGAGAACAACATTGACCATTCTCATCCCATTCCACCTCATCACTCAGCCTCATTAGAAATAAGATTTCTGTCCTCTCACCTATTCTGGTGACTTTTTCAACACTGGCCTCCAAGTCCACATACACATGACAAATGCCTTCACTGTGACCCATTACTGGGATCCCTTTAGCGGCTTTCTGGATATCCCGTACCAACTGAGATGAGCCACGGGGGATAATGAGATCTATCAGCTTGTCTAAACGACAAAGGTCTTCCACCTCTTCCCTGGTATTTACCTGTCAAAATCAAACCAGATAAAAGTTACAGGAAGTCTGTCCTTAATAAATAATGTACATGAATAAATACGGTCAATGTACCACTGACCATCAAAGTAAGTGACATCCATGCCATAGTATTTCTGATTTCTATGAATGGATTGGAAGGATAAACAGTGTAGAAAGTTGACAGGAGGAAAATCAACTCATTTGAAATATGATGCTGGAGGACAGGTCTACAGATACTGTGGGCTACCAAACAGACAAATAAATTGGTCCATGAGCAAATGAAGCCTGAGCTCTCACTAGAAGTCAAAATGACTAAACTAAAGCTATTGCAGTTAGACATATCATGAGACAAATGGACTCATTGGAAGGGATGATAATGCTCAAGAAAGTCAAAGGCAGTAGGAAAAGAGAAAGACCACATTACAGATGGATTGATTCAATAAAAGCAGCCACAGCACTGAGTTTGCAGCACCTGAGCAGGTCTGTTAATAAGAGGATCTCCTGCTGGTCTCATTCCCAGGGTCACCATAAGTTAAAGCCAACCATCACCACCACAGCAACATGAACATAAGGAAGAACTACTGTAGCAAGCCCATGGCTATCCAGAAATTGTTGGATTGCAGCTCCCATAAGTGCTAGCCAGCACAGCCAGTGGTATAGGACAAGAATGAGCAACGATGGAAGGTTAGGGGTTTGTGCCCATTCCCAGGGGGAAAAAAGCCCCAAACTCCCTCTAGGGGGAACATCACCCTGTTTTGGAACCTTCCTGGGCCATTTTAGGCTCAGGAGAGGCCTTTCTTTTAACAACAAGTAAGCAAAAGTCACTTCCTGTTCACCTCCTGTTTAAAAAAAAGAAAGGCTTCTCTGGGCCTAAAGTGTCCCAGGCAGACTTCAGAACATGGTAAAAATGCCCCTCACATCCCTTAGAGGGCATTTAGGGTCAAAAAAATTTTTGAAAAATTTTGCAATTTTTAAAAAAATCCCTGTGGGGCCCAAGGGGCCTCCAAACATGGTGAAAATGCTCTGCGCACTCCCTAGAGGGCATTTGGGGGCATTCTGAAACAAAAATGTTGACCCCTCTAGGGCTCCAGGGGGCCACACTTTGCCTACCTCTGGTGTAAGATTACAGTCCAACAACATCTAGAGGGCCACGCATTCTCCACCACTGAATAAAAGCGATGAATGAAAGAGCGAATGTAGGAATGGACAAAAATATAAAATCCAATAGTAGGAAAGTCTCCAATTGTTTTATTTGGCCAAATGAAACACAGCTTATGGGTCCACCTGAAAACCATTAGCTGGCTAAACATCTGGACTGTAGAACAAAGGTAACTTCCTGTCATAATAGCATATATGCATAGTCATAGAGGAAAAGTTTATCTGGACAAGTCCTGACTGGACAACAGTTTTAGATGACAAATATTTTCTGTATCTACATCCAGTGCAGAAAAGCTACCTGTGCTTAATGAACTGGAAGAACAAGATACGCTTTGAGTACTCAAAACAAGGAAAAGAGGGCACCTTCACGTTAATGTCAAGTAAGATTTAATCAGGTCTAAACACTTCAACCAGAACAAAACTTCCTCACAAGCAACGAATAAGCCTTATTTGCTTCTTACTACGAAACACTTTGTGAAATTCTTCCTACCAATTGTTCTATCTCAGTCATCATTACACACTGACAAAAGAAATAAACACCTATTTTTAAAAGAACTGAACATACAGATTTTTTTCTCAAGAATACAGAAGAATTTGTTGAGACCATCATGAGGTCTCCCCGCCTACACTCTTCTGGTGCTTTCTGCCCCCACCATGCCCTTTCCCAGAAACTCACCAGCTGCACTGCATCCTTCACACCATGGACAGAAAGTGCTTCCTGAGTCAAGTGATGAAGGATTTGATTACTGTTTGATGCCTCTTTTCCTCCTTTAAGCAATAAGCCATTTCCACTGGCAATAGCCAATGCAGATACCTATCAGAAAAAGAAAGAGAGAGGTATTGATAAATGGACATACAGACAACGAAGGAGATCAGAATTAGAGAAGAGCTTTACAAATGTAGCAAAATATTCAGTAAGAACTTTTGTCAATGCATGGGGTTACAATTTCCATCACCCCCCCAGTCAACACACTGGAAGATACACAACTGCAGAAAATACCCACTTTACAATCCTGAAATCACTTATTTCTAAGCCAGTCCCCCTTGGCAAAGACAAGACTCCGGCAGAGAATGCAATGCTTTAACACTAGGCTGTTGGTGCTAATAGAAAAAAATGGTAACTTTTAAAAGGTAAACATAATTGAGAATAGAAAACAATATACATTAAATAAAGTACACGCTATCAAACTTACTACAAAACATTGATTAACCATTCAGATCTTAACTACAACCTACAAATGTGTGTCACCAACACACTTCAATGTGTACTACTTCCTGCCCAAGAAAAGCAAAGGGGGAAAGCCAGTAATCAGAGTTCTTTCCGTTCTACAGAAAGTACAATCTTAATATGACTTCTCTGCTTCACATACCTGGGGAAGACAGTCAGGTCGGGATTCAAAAATTACTAATAAAACCCCTATGGGCACAGTCACTTGCTCCAGCTCCAAATCCTTTGCAATCCGTGTCCTTCGGAGGACCCGGCCGACACTGTCCTGTGAAGATGCTGCAATCTGACGTAACCCAATGGCCAAACTATTCAGCTTGGATGCTGACAGACTGAGTCTCTTCAACAGAGGCACAGCCAATCTCCCTGAAATGGAAGCAGAAGTCAGAATACATGTTACTGGGTTGCCACCTTACCTTCAAAGCTAACCGACAATTCAACCAATGGATCAAATTATGTCTTCGCAACATCAAAACAAATAAAACGAAGGAAAAATTGCTTCTTTTTGAGCAGGGGAGATTATTCTCAAACGTAGAAGTTAGCTCTTGCTTAATTTGGATTGCCACAGACTTGTACAGAAAGAGCAACAAGTTGTGGCTAATAATTAGGTCGAAGTCACAAAAAATTGAAGAGTATCTGATGGCAAGGGTTAGCTCTGAGAACTTGTTCATACAAGGTGACAACATTCAGGAACAAACACTGAAAAGAGAACCTGTCACATGTCATCCTTTTTTTGCAATCTACATTTTTGCCAATTGCAAAACCAATGCAAATTGCATTCACAATTTTAGGCAAAGAAAATTTCCCTGAGTTTGCAACTATATACAAATTTAGTACATTGTAGCCTAAAGAGTCAAAACGGGGGAAAAACCAATACAATAATGTACTTTGCTCATGTCTTGCTTGTGGGCTCTATAAACACCTGCTTGGCTGCTACAAGGATAGAAGGCTGGATCAGACAGGCCTAGGGTTTGATAGAACATGCTCTTCCTATGTTCCTCTTTTCATTTAGTCCCACTGGACAACCATATGGCTAGGCCAAGAGCCAAATGAACTTGGATGACTTCTTCTCTTTTTAGAAGACAGTGATCTTTTGAACAATGAGTTACCAGTCTTAGTTGTAACTCTGATTTCCCTTCAGCTTGTAGCTCATAAAGGATACACAATCCTTTCACCCCAACACCTGGTGTTGACTGGTGGCTACATATCCAGACATACATTTGAGATCCTTTCACCTTTGCTCACTTCAGAGGGCAAGGTTTAAATCTCCCTTCCCTGCTCTCTAAGGATAACTGGGTATCTCTCACATGTGTGTCTACTTGTGATCTTCATGGAAAATGTGTTTTCCTGCCACTGGTAGTGTCAGGATTGTGAGGAAAAGCAGCTGGGGGCCACCATCAGCCTACAGATTGTGCACTCAGAGTTTATGGAAAGCATTTTCTGCAGAGTAATACAAATAGACTAAATGGCTCCAGGTTAGTTCTAGGATTTAGTTCTTTTGGGTGAAACAGATGGCTTATGGGAAACTGCCCAACCAAAACAGCAAATCACAATTCCAGATTTCAGGCAGATGCAGCCACTATGGAATTCCAGGATTTCTTCATCCAATCACTGAAGTCTAGTAAAACTATAAATGCAGGCTAAAGATATGCTCTGCATTATTTCTTGGCCTGATGCGAAATTGTTCTCACCTTCCACATAGTAATGTGGAAATGTATTTAAACTTCCTTATCCAACCCACCTTACCTTTGCTCTCAGCTTCTACCAGATCTTTTTTGTTGGCTTGAAGAATCTCTTCTCTCTGGTCTGTCAGAAGGTCAGCAAGATGATAGATGATTTCTGCTCTCTGTAGTAAGGTACACAAGAAACCATTAGGTACTAGAATGTGTAGAACATAGAACCAGCTGTCTCCCAACCACACTGACATTACAGGTATGGTACTCTCTCCAGGTTAGAGTCCAACCTCTAGATTCATTGCCAGGTTTATGCTTAAGACTGTTCCATCTAGTTTTCAGACATGCGGCTTGATGTTTCTCTAACCAGTTTGGTCAGCAATTCAATTTATTTCCCTCCTTGGAGAGCACCTGCCCTGGAAAACTGGCCTACCCTCTCTTTTCTAGCCACATGAAGGTGAAGAGGCCTAATCATTGGAATTCAAGATCTGGACCTTCCTGCCTGAGCCATACTTGCTGCTTAAACTATAGTTGCTGAAATCCCACTAAATATGTTTCATATCAGCCCCACACACTTCAGACTGTACTAACCCTGCACATTCCATCAGTAGCCTGAAAATCCCCATTTCACAGTTCCATGCATGCAGAGAAACAAAGGTCTGAGCTGCTAGTGGGTCAGCAGCCATGCTTAGAAAGCCACATTCAGCTCAAGGGATCACAAGCTTTGCAGGCCTGGTCTATATTATATTGCAATTACATCTGCCTTCAGCTGCTAGTCCCAAACATACTAAACCCATTGAATTAGCTGTTGAGTGATATGTAAACATTTCTGTAAACCCCACTGATTCAGTGGGTGTACTGTTTTGGGATTAGCAACTGGATTAAGGCCTTAGTGGTTATCATTTCAAACAAAAACAATTAGTGTTCCATAATTATGCCGAACTGTATGCTCACACTATAAAACTGAATGCATTAATCAGTCTAACAACAGGAAATGAAGATTAGTTTAGAAAATTAATTTTGCAAACTTCCAGAGTGTTTTTTTCTTCAGTTATATATGGGAAGAACATTTCTATCAGATTTCATCTCTGTATGAGGCTACTATTGCTCTTGTACATTTACTATCAAAACATACATATTAAAGCCTTCAGATGCTCTGTTTTACGTGACCAACTGAATAGATACCTGTTCAGGTTGGAGTGCTGCCAAACTCCTGCCTCCTGCTCGAGCCATTTCAGCTTGCTGCTCCACTGTTGGGCCTTTAAAAAGGAGGAGAAGAAATTGTTTAACAAATGACAGCTCTAGCACTTCCAGCCACCTCACACTCTGAGGAGAACATGTTGAGAAGTTACCCTCCCCATGTCTTATTCTTGAGCCTTTCCCTACCTCTAGTACATAAACAGGGAACACACATTTTAGAAGTAACCATTTTGTCTCCTACAGAATGGAGGCCTAAAATCTAATTGAGGTCTCTCTGCATTTTTTACAAGGCCACAAATCATTTTCACCTTCCACAGTTCTTCTGTGCCTTGTATACTATGCCAAAGTAACCAACAGCTACATGGATGACAGGAAGGATGCAAACCCACAACCTGTGACGAGTCCCCTCCCCACCATCCAGTTTGAAGCTTTTTCAGCTATTTTCTTTGATTTGTGATCAGAGATAAGCAGGTATTTAAGCACATTTATATCTGAAATACAAAATACAGAACTGAGCTATACTTTGCAAATATGGAAGCTGTTGTAGACAATGGAATTGTATTGGCATGTCTGCAAGCTGTTGTATGGCAGCTCATCCTGAATTGTTGTTTTTTTTCTGGAAAAATAAAAGTCCCTGCCTTTGGCCTACAACCTCACAAAGGTTCCAAATCATGTCTTAACACTGCTGATCCTTCCCTGCAGACTACAGTCATGATAATTCCAACTTACCTGCAGGTTTCACCTCTGAAAAAAAGGTGCCAACTTTTTTCCCTTCTACAATGTCTGTAATGACATGGCCAGAGATCTTGGGGTGAGTTCCATTTGCAATCACTACTGATGTACCTCCTTGGAGAGCCCACAGGGCTGCTTTCACCTATAAAGGAGAGTATATTTTTATGCATTTTTTTTAAAAAAAATCAGTACTGTTCTTTAATGTAACATCAGGTCCAGGTTAAAAATTCTCTGAAACTATACTACAAGACATAAATAACAGAGGCAACATTTTACATAAGCAATTTAAAGCTACCATTTTTCTCTTATGGGAAGAGCATGGGACAAGGGTATGCTCCTCTGCCCAGCCCACATGTGTATCATTGTTTTCAGGAAGTTAGCCTATTCATTATAAAAATGCTAGCAATCTTATGCTCTTATTAAGTCCCATCCTCTTTGCTCCAGTAAACAACAAAAAGACAAAGCAAAACGATCTCACCAACCTTGGCCTCCATGCCTCCCATCCCCACGCGTGATTTGTTTCCAAATGTCACAGACTGCTGGTCCCCAGGGTAAAATATGTCAATGAGCTTTGCATCATCAGATCCTGGCGGGCTGTCAAAGAGGCCTGAGATGAAAAGATGGAAGTGAGTTAGCAGCAGACATCTTCAGCTTCACTGTGTCAAAAAGTACTGTGTAGGCTCCACAACAGAATTTATCTTTGAGCTCTGCTACTCAGAGGAAAGGAGGGAAGTAGCTGGAACATCTACATGACTAGGATCATATTCTCAGTACTAAGCGAACAGCCAATTCCATAAACTTTTACATAAAGGCAAACCAAGGGCCAAAATTTAGAACAAAAATTAAGATCATGAGGTCTCTGATGCTCCCCTTTTCTTTTGTGGTTATGTGACTTGAGGAGATAATGATTCTATTCCAAAAGCCACCCCTTCCACTTCAACCCCAGCAAGTAATGTACACTCCGCACCTCTGTTTCTAACTAGTACGAAAAAGGCCATTGCTATACTTTTCAGGTGTGATCTGTGAACAATGCCCAGTGCTCTGGCCTATGACCAGACAATCCCCTAGACTGTCTCTTCTTGGAGCAGAACTCTGGATGGACTGCACGGCTGCACTTTCAATTTAGCTGGGTAATGAAACAAGTCTTGTACCCTCGACATCTGAAAGAATAATCAGCAGATCAGTCTTCATTTCCACTGCTAGCCGTGCTGCTAAGCTGTCATTATCTTTCACGCTGATTACCTGAAACATACACATAAGTCAGTGAATACTGTGGCACTCTGCACTATTAGTATTTGCATAGTGAGGAAGCATACTAAGCAAGGCTTGCAAGCAACACTAAACACTCCTTCTAATGCACTGCATCCATAAGCAGAAAGACAAGCAGGTAAAGACCACTGGTGTCCAAGCCCCACCATGCCCAACCAGTCACCCTGCAGAATCCAGAGTACCACAATGCTAGTGTGCACTGAAGCCCAGAGGTAACACGTTAGCAGATCCATGAGCGAGCAAGCACCAGCCACCCACTATAATGCACTACCCACGTTTACCCCCTGAAGGTCACTGTTTGGTTCTGGGGGAGGAACCACGGCATCATTGGTGTTGATGATGGGAACAATGTTCATCCTCAGTAGCTCGTGCAACGTTCCATTTAAGTTTCGGCGCTTCTGCTCATCATGGAAGTCCAAGTTGGTGACCAATATCTGGAAAGAAGAAAAGAACTGTTCTGACAAAAATTATCCACTATCAGTTTAGGCATGAACCCAACCATCAAGTATGCAGTAAGAAACTGAGACAGGCTACAATTTTTTCTCAGTACTTACACCCAGAAAACATATATCCTTTTAAGTCAAATCAAAGCAAATTAAGGACCGTTATGTAAAATCCAATCCAGTGAAGATGAAAAATCCACATTAACCAACTGTGAAATCTGAAAGACCATCCTAAGTGCCTGGTTGCAATAAAGATGAGCAGAAGCAGGGGACAGCAAAGGGGTGGTGAAGATCATGCTGACAAGTACTGGACTAAGAGATGGTCATAGGGTTAGCAGGGGGCTCCTGGGAAATTTTATCATTTGCTCATCTGATTTGTAATCCACCTCTTCCCTACAAGTGACACTCAAGGAAGCTCACAAGAGGATTAACTGAAAGATACAGATAAAGCTATTAAAAGGTATAATACCAAAACACAATTAAACAAACTATGTTGTTTAAATATAAAGCCTCTTCCTTATCAAGCAGTTAATTGCTAGAAGCTGCCTGCTGATAACAGGGCAACGGGGCCACATTCTCTTAGAAGAGAATGATACAGTCTGGGAATAGCTATTGAGAAAGCTCTCTTGCATTCCCATCAAATATGCCTCAGAGTGTGGCAGAACAAAGAGAAAGGCTTCCCCCAGACAATCTTTGGCTTGCAGGTTCACATGGAAGAATTCAAAAAGGGAATGAAAAGCCTATTCCATATGTCGGGGGTCGAGAGACAGCCACAAGGAAGTTAAGACAGTGTACAGCCATGGTGAAGCACATACAAAGTCCCTTACCTGGGCAGCACAGATGCTGTACTGTGTGAACATAGCCTCGTACAGAGCCATAAGCCCACTCTGACCAGCTGCAGCACAGGCTCGAGCCTCCAGCACAGGGATGGCCTGCGTGGGTCAAAGAACACATCAGTCACTTACAGTGTGACCTGGGTCACTGTGAAAACAAGACTAGCACCTCTCTCAATTACTCACCATGTCCTTAAGCTGGTTCTGCCCTGAGTGGAGAGCCTGCCTCACACTCTGTGAGAGCAAGATCTCATGACGGAGGCGCTGCTTGCCAAATGCCACAGCCCCACTGGTAACAATCATCATCTCTCGGCCCTGGTTTTGAAGCATTGATACCTACAGGCATAAAAGAAGCATCTCACTGTAGGCTTTAAGACGATCCTGTATTGTTTCAGTTTCTGGAGACCTGTAGTTATTCTATGGGAAAGCATTTCTCTACAGTAAAAAGAATAACTGTGTCTCTGTTGTTGATTCTGCTTAATAAATCTGAAAACTGGATGGGAAAAGGCCAGGTAAGGAGGAATGGAGGTGCCTGTCTAAATCAAGGGCAATCTGTGGAATACTCTTTCACATCAGCTGAGGAATACAGTCACTCAACCCTCCCCCACAGGGTCCAGAGTTTATTGGTTGCACGTCTACAGAACTCCTGCTTCAATATCTTTGCCACAGTAAAATACATCTGGGGCTTTAACATATACAACGTCATTGGGGTATAGCCAGTTACAGTGCCAGACTGAGACTTGAGAAGTCCAGGTTCAAGTTCCCATGAGCCATGAAACTCATTAGATGATCTTGGGCCAATCATACTCTCTCAATCTGACCCACTTCACATGGTTTCACATGGGGATATGGACAGCCATCTATGCTGCTTTGAATCACTGGAAGGAAAAGTGGATGTAAATTTCACAAATAATATGTTGCTTTTTCAGTAAAGAGCCTTTTTCCTTTTAGCCTCTTCTCCACATTGGGGATTTGCCACTTTTGCTAGGTAGTAGAAGCAAATAATGAAATACTATCTTTGTGGGTGTCTCAAAAATCTTGCCTTTTCATCTTCACATCAACCAAACCCCTACTCCTCTGTGCTTCCCTCAGGTATGCCTAACAATCTCCCCACTAAGCTACCTGTTTTAGGGTTTGGTTTATAACTACAGAGAAAAACAGCCAACTGCACAACCTGTTTACCTGCTCAACAATGGATGCCAGTCGCCCCAAGGCCAAACCACATTCATCCCCTCGAGTCACAACAGCACTCCCTAGCTTCACCACAATTCGCTTGGCATGCTTCAGCTCACTACGGTGAGCAAATGACTTGCCATGAGTTCGACTGAGAGGCACGGTGATAAAAGGTATGTTACTCCAACCTCGGGCACATGTATTCCTCAAGACCAGATTGGGAGCCAGTAGACCTATGTTTGAAATATGGCAAAGGCATCAGAGCAGCAGACATAAGCAAAATAAATCCCTCCTCACCTTTTTCAGGTGCCAGATTCTCCATCTAGAGGCAAGGAGGGAGAATCTGAACTTTTTCCCCAAAGCAAGTGCCTAGTTTTGAAATGACTGAGCAAACATTAGTCCAAGTAATATCCGAACAGGAGATCAAAGTATTTGCCAGAGGGAAATAAGACTCTACTACCACAGCAGATAAAAATATTCCAAAGAAACATTCTGGCTGCTCTTTTTTAAAGCATATGAACATAATTGCAAGAAGGATGAGAGAGAGACCAAGAAACAGTATAAGCCATGTTGAGAGTCAGTTATCTAATGATGTAGGTCAACCTGTCCCTAGTCATATCTGTGCAAACTGTAGACTCTAACATGCTTCTGGCAACATTTAAAAGCAAATACAGTTTTCTCTACTCAGCATGATCTTTTTAAAGCTTGTATCTGGCTTGACTTGTTTTTATCAGATGTTTTGCCTTGACTTCTTTTATCTTTCAAAAACTTTTATTGGTATATATTGTGTTTATTATTGGTATTTTTAAATACTTTATTACCTTCCTTGGACATTTTTATTTTAAACAGAAAGGAAAAAATCTGCTTTTTGTAACAGCATAAATAAATCCTTCATGCTCCCAGATGCTTCAACTGGCAACAGGCAATACAGTCCAGCCTTCCTCAACCTGACAGCATCCAGATGTTGGACTGCAACTGGGAAAACGTATGCTATGCTATACAAGAAATTCTGCTGGCTGGAGAATTACAGGATTTGTAGCCTGATATATCTGGATGCTCCAAGATTATGGCTATATTATGATTGGGCTATATTATGATTATTATAGAATAACAGAAGCCCAACAAAGCCAAAACCTGCACGTTCTTTATCTAAATCCCTAGTTACATTTATGCAACTTAAGAGAAGAAACTTATGGGCAAGTAAAGAAGAAGAAGAAACACTCGCTGTCTTATAGAGGAATGCAACCAAAAGAGTAAACATTCTGAAAGCCAAGCCCTACGGGGAACACTCAGGAAGCTGGGCATGTTTAGGTTAGAGAAAATTCAGAGCAAATATATTAACCACCTTTATGTATCTGAAGAGACATTATATAGAAGATGGAGCAAACTTGTTTTCCATCGTTCCAGAGAGTAGGACACAAACCAATGGATTCAAATTACAAGAAAAGAGATTCCACTAAAACATTAGGAGGAACTTCTTGATGATAACAGCTGTTTGAAAATGTAATGACCCCCCTCCACACACACACACATACAGCTGGGATTGACCATTTGATTTAGGGCCTGGATTTCCATTGCTGCCTGTGTGTATGTATATGCCTTGGGGTCACCTGTCAACTCATGGTGACCCCATGAATTTCATACAGTTTGCTTAGGAAAGGAGTACTGAGGTGGTCTTGCCAGTTGCTTCCTCTTAATACCAGCACCTGGTATTCTGTGGTGGTCTCCCATCCAAGTACTAACCAGAGCTAACCTTGGTTAGCTTCCAATATCAAATGGGATCTGCTGCCTTTAGAGTAGGAGTGTGAAACTCAATTTCATCTTGGGCCGCATCGACATTTTGATTGCCCTCAAAGGGCCAGTTGTATCTGTAAGACTATATAAATGTATTTTATCATATTAAATAATTGCCTCTGCATTCAATTATTACTGGTTTTAGTAACAACTAGCTCTGAAACTAGAAGTCTAGGAAAAATAATGGCAAGCAGACATTTAAGTGTAGAACTATTGTACAATTTATTGAAAAATGAGTTATGAAAACAGAAAGTTTTTTTAAAATCATCAGACAAATATTACCAAACACTGTTGATTACATTAGCTTTAATTTTTTGGTCCCAGTTGATACAGGAAGAACAAATAATTGTGGTCTGATCTAATGTGCAATCTGCAGCATATGAAGTTGATAAGGCGATGTTGCCTAGCCGTGTACATTTTCAGACATTCAAGGGCTATTTGATCATAGTTTATGGTCCCGTACCTCTGTCAAGTGACATAGAATTGGTCGGTATACCCAAAGTGTGCCACTTTCTGCTCCCCTGCCCCTCTCTGCACCTGGTGAGCCCGATCCCCACATTGTGGGCCCCCGGCTACTGGTATTCTGAAGAGGGGCCCAGCAGCCAGCACTCGCAGTCTACTTCTACTTCTGACTGCTCTGCTGTCCAACTCTTGCAAGCCCTGTGGAGTATTGCCATGATAATCCGTGACAACGCTCTGACGGCGAGACTTGAACAGAGGGGCACGCAGAAGTAGATTGCAAGTGCTGGTTTCTGGGTCCCTCTTCAGAATACCGGCAGCTGAGAGCCTGCAATGTGGGGATTTGGCTCGCCAGGCGGGGGGAGTGCCACAGCTGCAGGAGAGGTGTGAGGGCCAAATGAAATGGCCTGGTGGGCCAGATTTGGCCCGCACACCTTGAGTTTGATACATGTGCTTTAGGGTATTTAGGTGCCACTCCCCACTGTATACTCACTGAATTGATGAAACTTACATTAAATGCTGGCTTACCAAGTTCCCATTGATTCACTGGGTCTACTCTACTCAAAACTAACAACTGGATTTAGGCCAATATATCAGACCAGAAATCCTGCCCAAACTTTAACTTAGAACATAATTAGAGTTACATTAAGTCAGACTAAAGGCTTGTCTAGCTCCTACAGGTCCCCATACAAAGTCCACCAGAAAAACATGACTAGAACACTGATATATAGAGGTACACTGTCTCTGGTACTGAAGGGAAATATAAATATTCATTAAGACTAGTAATCCCGTTCTCCATTAAATGTCCAGGCTCCTTTAAAGCTGTTCAAGTCAGAAGCCAACACTACACTATGAGGCAGTGAATTCCACAGTCTACCTCTGTAAAAGAAAAGTGCATCTTTTTGTATGATCTGAATTTCCCATCATTCAGCTTCAATGGATAAACCCAGGATCTAGTATTATGAAAGATGGTGAAAACCATCTGCCCATCAAGACTTTTTTTTTACATCATGCATAACTTTATACCCCTCTGAGAATAAAGGTTGCTAAGCATTTCCAAATTTTTCAATATCACAGAAGGACAAGTTCATTCCTCAGATACCTACAAGGGCGGGAGCCAGCAATGTCGGACTGCCGCCAGAATCGCCCTGAGGAACGCAGGGAAGGAAGAAGAGCAGCGCGGTACAGCATTGTCAATGGCTTGATGTTTTCCACACCTGCAACAGAAAAGGAAACTTATATGAGACTCTATAAACCCTATGCTTTGACAGTCTCCCCATTCCAAAATATGCCATGTGGAAAAGGCAGCAGGACTAGGGAATCGTTGGCCCTCCTGATGTTTTGGACTACAGCTCCCATAATCCCCTTCCGCTGGGTTTCTGGGAGTTGAAATCCAAAATATTTGAAGATTCTTGGGTTCTGCACCTTTGTTCTACAATAAGTTGGGACAACTGGACAAATGGTAATTTTCTGATGTCCATGCTATCCAGTGAAAGAGACTATGGATTTTTCAGAGCTTCATTAGAGAAATAATGGTTGCTGTCATTAACACCGGGAGAAGGGGATTGGGAGAAAGATGTCACCATAGAGTTCTCAAAGGGTATTCTCATTTTGACAAGTACAATACTGAAGTGAGGCTTTCAATAACAATCTGTAACCAAGCAATGCTGATAAAATCCTGAAAACCGCTCACTGTGAAGCAAAGCAGATCATGACAGCAGCACACACAGATTCAAAGATGTTACAGAGTATGTTACAGAGTCCTCTTTCTTGTCCTCAGCTTCCCACCACTGGGTTCCTTGTGCAAGGCCAGAGTAGCCCAAGACACACACCCCAGCAATGAACTCCAAAACAGCTCTTACAAATCTCCCTCTCCCCCCCCCCACTCTCTCTCTCTGCAACTTATGGTGACCTTATAAATTTCATAGCTTTTTCTTAGGCAAAGAATACTCACTGCTCTGAAAACAGCAGGCCCCAACACCTACTGCCTGTACCTGCTTTTCGTGAAGAAAAAGGGGCTGGGGGCTGACAAGTGGAAATCTTCAACAGAAGCAGCTGCCAATGTGTTCAGGAAACAGAGTTAATTTCCCAAATCCTAACCAAAGCAAATTACAACCACCAGCTCCTGCCGGCAGGACAAGCCACATCAGCTTCCACAGGAAGGCCGAGCAGCTGCCAGAAGCTGATGCAACCCAATTCACAGTGCCAGCGGGATCACCTCCTCACATCCCACAGTGAAGCAGCTGATGTAAAAGCTCCACGTTGCAGCACAAAATCCAGGCTGAAGGCTGAAATGTCAACAAATACTATAGAGCAGCAGGCTCCAGTGCGGACCAGATCTGTTAGAACACCCAGGCCCTATCTGTTTATCAGGGCAGGTAGGAGGCTCAAGAATACAACTGGATTTCTGTTGTGTATTTCTTTTGCTGCTCATTTTTATTGGTTTTCTTAGATAGTATTTCATTAACTTATTTATTATGTTATTTCAATATTGTTGCTAGTTTAATTATATTTTAACTTTTTAAAACTTAACTTCTAGGTCATACTCTTTTGATTTCTTGACTGCAGTCTCTGTTCTGATTGATCACTGAACCAACATATGGAAAATCTTGAACTATTTCAATGTCTTTAACGTCCATATTAAGGTTATGTAAATCATCTGTGCTCATATTACTCTGACAGTGGAAAGACCTGCAACAGTTCCCCATTCCTTTTCGGGACAAATCTAAGCTATTGCCTTAATCTTTAAAGTCTGAAACATCTCAGGGTCAAGTTCTCTTGAAAGTACCGACAATTCTGGTGCAACTCAAGGGGAAAGGGCTTCCTCCTATATTGTACCAAATCTGTATAAAGATCTGTTCCACTCCCACTTTTGTTGCTCTTGGGAAGAGTATGACGACAAAGCTTTTCAAACTGGCCTTTTAAACACTTCTTATGTTTACTGATTAATGTGATGATTTTAATGGTTTTATTGTTCAATTTGTTCTTAGTGATCTTTCACAGTCACCTTGAGCACTATCTTTATAGTGGAAAGGTGGCATGAAATGTAATAAATAATAAACCTAGCAATATCAATCAAAATTCTAGCAGCCACATTCTGCATTAACTAAAGCTCCTGAGGTCTTCTGGGGACAGCTGCACACATAAGATATTGTATTCCTCCAAATACAGACCCCGCACGATGCAGTGATTTGGATGCTGGACTAGGGCTCTGATGACCAGAGTTCAGTTCCCTTCTCAGCCATGGAAACCTACTAGCTGACCGTAGGTGACTCACATTCTCTCAGCCTCAGAGGAAAGCAATGGCAAATCCCATCTAAACACTATGTTGCTGAGAAAAGCCTGTGATAGGTTCCTCTTAGGGCCATCATAAGTCAAAAATGACTTGAAGGCACACGACAACAAATTAATCCAAATGGGATGTTACCAGAGATCACCACAGCCGCATTATTCCTGTTCAGGAATGGCTACAAGCTGGCAAAGTGACTGAAATTGATTTTTAAAAAATCACTCCATAACCCTGAGGTCACCTGTCACCAACATCTGTTCTTTTCTAGGAAATGCAACCCTATCCCAAACAGGCTGAACTCCAGTTCCACATTTCAACTATCTACACAACCTTATATTTCTGTTATGCCCTAACACCGTCACATTTGAACAAAAACTTCTGCATTTGTTTCATGTGCTGTACTGAGCAGCAGGAAATTAAGGAGAATAAGGAAGAACTGAAGATTATAGAAAAACTGTCCTATGTGATAACACTGGTCCTTCACTGAGAAGGAAGGCTCAAAGGAAGAAGGGGGAAAGGTCAAAAATGCCAACTCCATAGCAAAGCTCTGGAAAGTTCCAAGAGTTTGCCCAGGAAAGCAGAGCATCCTTATGCAGGACTGAGTATAAAGAAGTAGGGTGCCTTCGGATGAGGCTTTTATGGTACAATCACCCTCGTTAATGGAATTTTACAGAGGGTCTGTTTATAATGCTCCTGTTTTTTCCAGCTCGGTCTTCTGTCTTTCCCTATCCCCTCACCACTGAAAATACTTTAAGAAGGAAACGGTGGAGTAACTGTACAATGTCTTTGGGCTGTGTCACAGTAGGAGCCCCTCCATCAAGAAGCAACTAGGACCACTTCATATTACACAGTTACAGCACTGTGATTTCACATCAGTTGCCATAGCTGAATCCTATGGAATCCTGAGGTTTGTAGTTTGGTGAGGCACTCGAACTCTGGCTAAAAATTCTAAATGGTCCTAAACTGCAAACTCCAGGATTACACAGGATGCAGTCATGGCCATTAAAATGGAATCATTATGTTATAGCTGTGTAGCATGAAAGGGCTGTTTGCATGAGGGGAAGTGTATGCAATAACTTATAAACAAAAACAGGGGAGTCATCTTGTACTGCCCTTGAGTGAAGCGTTCTTGGAAATGAGCCCTCAGATGGTCTGGGAGGTATTCAGCTGAAAGCTAGTCACCAATCATTCTTCAGATAATATTAAACAAAAATCAGACTGGAACTGGGAAAAGTTTCTCTCTTTTTTTGGACTCTGGCTCATTGAATTCCGAAGCCAGCATGGCCAGTAGACCCATGCTGGCTTGGAAATTCTGGACACTATAGCCAAAACAATTTTTTGAAGCTCTGAATCTGATCTCCCAGAGCCGTCATCCTACAAAAGCTTCTCGGCACGAGAATGTCCATCTCTGTCAGTTCAACACTAAAAGAAAGACTTAAACTTACCATACCCCCAAAGGGCAGCAGCAAACTCACAATGAAAAGTGAAAGTGTGGAAGCTAGCTCTCAGCTCTCAGCAGCATTGTCATTGTCACCACCATTATTGTTCTAGTTCATAAAGACCTTCTTACTTTAAACCCTCAAATCTTGTTTAAATTGGACTTGCTGACAATTTTTATGTTCAGTTTAATATAGCACACTCTAACTTGTGGTAGTTATTTACCCTACTGTGGGACATGTGTCCTCTACTAGACTGGGGAACATACTTTGCCCCTAAATG
This sequence comes from Cyclura pinguis, assembly GCA_030412105.1. Lineage (NCBI taxonomy): Eukaryota > Metazoa > Chordata > Lepidosauria > Squamata > Iguanidae > Cyclura > Cyclura pinguis. The sequence goes on from CM059601.1 coordinate 59,440,433, forward strand.
TGGGATGTTCTGGTATTCTGCACATTTACAGTGCCATGTTGTGTCATTCAAGCCCTTAAGCAAAGCTGCGTGACTTTGGTAAATTCATTAAAACCTTATTCATATAGAGACTGGCATTAGTCAGAAGCAGGACTCTAGGCTGGATTGTCTGCCAAAACAAACCAGAAAACCATGTTTTAATCCTATACCTTCTCTATTTTTATTTCCAGCCATACATTGGCAAGCCCATCTTTAAAAAAAAAAAAAAAGCATATGCCACATTGCTGTGAACCACGACTCAGGTATAAGAAAAGGGTTGCTGCTGCCACATCCTCAGAAAGAACACTATGAATCAGACCATTAAACCTTCTTCTGGGGTGACATTGTCCCAGCTGATGGGAGAAAAATAAATTAAAATAATTTCTGGCATGAAAGATGAAAGATAGCAAGCATACATAGAGTTTAGTAGGATACCAAAGAGGGTTTCCTCCAGTGGCATGGTATTGTTTCACAGCAACACTTGTACAGATTAATATAAATGAATGTCATGGTTTGTGTTGCCCTCTACCCACCTGTGTGTTTCTTCAACCCCAAGCATTTTTGCATCAGTCACTTCAATTTATGTGTAACTAGGCCTACAGCTTTAGAAACAACTTTGAGTAAAGCCACAAAACAGGACCTAAGCATAACCATCTCATGCTGAATCAGCACAGAGAAGGAAATATACAGTTGACCCTCAATTTTTGCAGGGGTTGGGGCACAAGATCCCTCAAAAGTGGAAAACTCACAAATATCTCTAGGCCCCCCAAACATGCATGCTACAGACTCTGCTGCTGCAAAAATCTCCTTAAATATCATTGTCTTGCTTGAGGAAGAAAAAGAGAAGAACAATGATACGAGGACAAATCTTTGCAGCAGCCATCGCAGGGCTGGGCTGGTGGAGCGGATCCTCCTCTTCCTCCTTCTTTCCATCTCCTTTCTTGTCAACAGACCTGGCCCATATGTCCCTTTCACACCTTAACACCACAATGCCTCCAAGGACGCCTCTGCTAGACCTCCATCATCAGTCTCTAAGTTTTCACTGCTCCATCTCCTCCTTGATGACATTGAAGAAGACTTTTGCAGCAGCAGCAGCAGCCATAGAATCATAGAATCATAGAAATGTAGAGTTGGAAGCCATGACGCCCATCTGTCCACTGTCTGGGTGGCAGGGAGGAGACAGAGGTGAGGAATGCTTGGAGACTAGTGGAAGCATAAGAAGTCCGCAGAGGTGGCCTTGGAGCAAGGTGGAGGAATCATAGTGCCAAAGCAGGAAGGGAAGGTATGGGCTAAGGCTGTTGGTGAGAAAGGAGGCAGAGATGAGAAGGGCAAGCAGGATGTGCCGCCGCCACTGCTGGCCTGGCTCTGCCATGGCTCCTGTAAAAATCTCCATCACTGTTGTCAGGAAAGAGGCAAAGGGGAGAAGTCTTGGAGACTGGCAGCAGAGGTCTGGTGGAGTAGGGGAAGAGGAAGAGGAGGGGGGAAGAAGGCAGAGTCAGCAACCCCTGGGAGCCACTGCCCGGTACAGTACTATCACCACCTGCATTTATAGGTACATTGCTAGATGAGCAGCAGCTATAAACTCATGAATAATCCAATCCACGGAAGTTAAATCTGTGAAAGTTGAGGGCTGACTGTACTTCTGTCTTGTTTTAGACAAATTCAGTAATAAATTAGTCTTTATGCATGATGATACAATGGCTGCATGAAGACACAAAAACAAAAGGTTTTCATTAAAGGAATGCATCTAGGTGAATCTTGGGGTTCTTTGTCTCCCTTTCTCCTCTCCTCCCCAATCAGAGCCCTGAGGAATAGAATGGAAATGTAGCTGTTAAAAACAGACTAACCATGGTTTAGCATTATGCCCAAACCTGGACAAATTCTAATTGTCTTAACTGTGATTTAACTTCAAGTTTGGTTGATTTATTCCAAGGAATCATGCTTAAGACTACCCACAACGGAGGAGGTTCAGACATAACGCTAACTGTGAGTAGTCAAAACAGAAGCATAAGGTCCCCATCTCCTTATGATCATGCCAAGAAAGGAAAAGATTAGTGCTGCATTTGCATGAATAAGGCTCATCTAAGCTCATTCGCATAATAAATCATAACAATAAGCCATGATTTATTGCTACAGTTGAATCCTACCAACTCTAGATTTTTAATATACCGCACAATTATATGATTAATCATAGGCCTAAACCGAGTGGAAACAAGTTGACAGAACTGCGTTTTTTCAGTAGAAGTGTGACAAGTTCCCTCACTGCTGTAGTCCCTCCCCCTCTGCACACCCAAAAACCTGATCCAGAAAACTGGGAAAGTCTACAGAGAGTTTTTAGGTGGCATTGAGGGTGGGGCATAGGTAGTGGAATAAAATTCTGTTGTGGACACAGTGTAGCTCCAATGTAACAGTGGATTTAGGACAGTGGTTCCTAACCTTTTCTTTACCATGGACCCCCTTTAAATATATTTTTTTGCCACAGACCACCAAGACTAAACTTAAGATTTAAAACCTTAAAGTGTATCAAATATCGATTTAAAGTTGCTCATTGAGGAGTCCCTTGGAGAGAAGGGAGAAATAAATAAATGCACAGACTCCAATTATAATATTTTTATTGGAATGATTCCATATAATCTTTCTTTATTTTTAAGTTGTAAAAGCGCACAACATTTCTTCAAGCCTTTGCAGAGCCCTTGTGAGGACACTGCAGACCCCATGTAAAAAACCACTGATTTAGGTCATAGTGCTTTTCTATAACTCTTAAGTACCATCACTGCAAAGCATTTTATATGGTATGATAATACTGGCAGCCTTTGGCCCAATCTTTTGTTACTGTGATTCAGATAATAATGCAACAAAGAGCAAACTGAACAGAAAAAGTCACAACACCCAGCCTTCAGAGTTCTAGACTTTTACAACTATTTTCTCACACCCCCACTCCAAAATACAATTTTACTGGGGAGGGGGAGATAATCCAGTTTCAGCAACAAAACTAATATGTTATAAAAAGTAAGTATATGTAGACTAATAAGAATGTATTGCAACTACAGGTTTTCACCTCAAAAATCTAGGGCAAAATAAGCATGGCTGTATACTACCTGCACCCATTTAAAATCATATTTTCACATTACATTCTGTGAGACAAGCCATGATCTTTAGGTATATATATAGATTCATTGCCTAAACTAAGTGTTCAATAAATATAAACGAATAATATAGTAATCTCACATCATAACAAGACTTACCTGTATGGCTCTAGTTAATGCTCCTGTCTCAAAAGCTTTCCTTGGGAAAATGCTGTGTCTGAGCATAACAAGTTATATAGCAAATCCAGCTTGTCTAGTCTGGTCTGGCAATTTACAGTGGCCCAAGCCCAACATTTCAGAGGAAAACTACTGTTGCCCGCACCCCGTTAATTATGTGCAGATCCAATTAAGCAGCACCAAACCAGGGGAAAATTCCAGTTCAAAGGCTGGTGCTAACAAAGGCATCAAAACAAGATCTAATCTCCGTTTTTGGAAAAACTGGCTGCGTTTAGAGATGCTAGAAGACCTAGTTTTAAAAAAATATTTCTTTGCTATAGGGCAACAGTTCCAACCTAGTGAACAACGTTTGGAAAAATTACTGTTTTGGATTACAACACCCAGAATCCTCCAACCACTGGCCATGCCGGCTGGGTGATTCTGAGAGCTGACATGAGAACAAGCAAACTTTCCAAACTCTGCTTCAAAATTCTCTTTCTTCAGCACCCATGTGATAGTCCAACTTTAAATGAAAGCCCTTTAGATTCTTTGCTCCACAGTTCAACAAATATGACAAACTATTGCATGCAAGAGGGGAAAATTTTGAGCTTAGAGATTATTATTTCTCAAAACTTTCTCAAAACAGTTCACCCATATTAAAATTTTACTGATTTTTAAACACTGTTTCTGTGTATTCTGAATGCAAAACAAAATACAGCATCAGAAAGCTGGTCAAAACTAAGTGTGTATATTTGAATTTTCCTGGTAAACAACCCAAATATTACTACCTTCATTTGTATTAAAGTCCTTCCCACCAACCCTGGTTTTTTAGGTTGAAGGATTCCTAGCTCTGAAATATTCCAGACAGCCATGATCTTAGATACCTGCTACCTAGGGGTAACACATGAAGCATTAGCTTAAGGTGCCTAGTTCATTAAGCTTATGCTACCATACGTCTGGACCTGTCACAGCCACAAAGTTGTTTGCTACTCCTAACTTTAGGAATCATCTCTGCAGATGACTTCTACACCCTTTATATGATTTCTGTTCAGCCTTCACTCTCATATCCAATCATACAATGAGCCAAGTCAAACACAAGACTTCAGAAAAGGAGCGGGGAGTATTTACTACAAGTATCTATATACCTATGCTTTAAAAGTGGCACATACAACTCTCTTTCTATATATACAGTAGTAGAATTTGCAAGCAAAACTTAATGCTTACACCAGCTAATCCACAGGGTGTCTACCTCAAACTCTCTTAACTAATTGACAGTATCTATACCAGGCATTCTGTCAAAATTTAATGCATACAGACTAGAAATACAGAAACTTCCCTTTCCACCAGTCAGACAAAGTTCTCCTCCATTCCCATTGTTAAAAAGTGACCTCTGTCCCACATAATCCAAAAAGCAGTAAGATCTATAAAAAAGGAGACATGAGGTTTCAAAAAGGTCCAGAGAATGGTTACAGAGACATACCCATGTGTATACAAGCTTTAAAAAGCTTTTTACTAACCAGGAATAAAGCTGAGCTTGTGTCACTCATTAAATGTCAAAGAACAACAACATGCATTTTAAAAAGCAGTCCTACTCAGAAACTGACATACAAAGTCTACTTTCTTTTAAAGACAAGAAGAGAGTAACAGGTCAAGTAATATCACAAATTCAGAAAGGGAGGAAGAAGTTACCCTTTTAATACACCTTTATCAGGTATGAGTTCAGCTTCATCCCAAGGGCAGATGTAGCTGTAACAACTGCACCCTTATTTATAAATACAAGAACAAGGTTCACACAATTATTTATGGCTACACAGTTTAATGATTTTTCTTCAGTCAGAACCAGACTTTGCCCTTCACTTTATAGTATTTTTGGAGTCTGCCCTCTCACAAGGAACTTATCTCAACTTTCCAAAAATCCAGGATGAAGTTTGATCAAGCTGGAAAGAAGCAATAAAGGCAAGGGCTGTGTTGAAATGCCTGCTTCTGTTGCTGCTAGACTTGTCTGCTCATTCTTTTAGATTTACGTTATTTTGTATATTCATTTCTTGCTTGAAACTGAAAGCTGTCTGTCAGAACTGACAATCTTGAGCAGACCAAGCTTTAGAAAAGTTAATTTTTCCAAGTTCTGTAGTAGCATAAGATGGGCTCTTAAGGCCTCTTCAAATCAGTGAGTGATATGTGCATAACAATTTCAACCAAACTAGTAGCATAGCTGTTATCCTGATGAAGGGGCACGTGACTACAACAGATCATAGAATCATAGAGTTAGAAAAGACTCCAGGGGCCATCCAGTCTAACCCCTTGCCATGCAGGAACACACACTCAAAGCATTCCCAACAAATGGCCATCCAGCCTCTGTTTGAAAACCTCCAAAGGAGACTCCACCACACTCTGACGCAGCATATTCCACTGCCGAACAACTCTGACCGTCATGAAGTTCTTCCTGAGGTTTAGGTAAAATCTCTTTTCCTGTAGTTTGAATCCATTGTTCCTTGTCCTAGTCTCTGGAGCAGTGGAAAACAAGCCTGGTCCCTGACTCAGGACAGTTGTCATTTCACCGCTGATCCCACAGGCTTTCGGAAACACTGCACACTACACAAGCACAGCCCCCTTGTGTGACACAGAGAAGATAGTAATGCCATCTACAAGGGGTTGGAGATCCTGTTTGGTCTTGCAAGATAAGCAGGGTCAGCCCTGGTTAGTACTTTAATGGAAGACTGCGAATGAACAGCAGGTGATGTAGGCTGTATTTCAGAGGAAGTGATGGCCAACTACTGGCCCTTAATATCTTACAGGCATCAGATTCTGTCTGATCTTGGAAGCTAAGCAGGATCAGCCCTGGTTAGTACTTGGATGGAAGACTGCCAACAATGCCAGCTGCTGAAGGCAGTTTAGAGAAAGGGATTGGCAAACCACCTCTGAGTATTCGTTGCTTAGGAAAATGCTATGAAATTTGCGGGGCTGTCCTAAGTGCACAGGTGATGTGAAGGAACATCCACATACAATGGCAAACCACTCCCGAGTATTCCTGCCTAAGCAAAACCTGTGAAATTCATGGTGGTGAGATAAGTCGCCAGCTGACTTGAACATGCGCGCGCACACATACACTGGCCATTTCCGCACTAGACTGTTATAGTGCCATTATCCCACTTTCAACATCCCGTGGAATCCTGGGGTTTGCAGTTCACGGAGGGGCCTAACCCCAGGATTCCATAGGATGTTGAAAGTGGAATAATGGCGCTATAACAGTCTAGTGCGGAAACGACCGCACGTAAGTGCCCTGTTTTCATGCCCGCAACCGCAAGCAAGGATCATAACCCGCGCGGCCTACTATGTCACAATCATTGGTCGCGAAGAAGCAGCCCGCCGTTTGAGCAGTCTGGCTGTGTACCCCTTTGGGCGGTTAAAACGGGCTGAGAGCATAATCCAATTTAAGGGAAGCAATAACGCCCTTCGCCCCAGCGGGGAATCAGGTCAACCAAACCCCCCGCGCGCCTGCAGCGCAGGACGGGAGGACCAGGGCCATCCCGCTCCTCCGCTGGGGCCGGGATCCCACCCACTGAGGTGAGGCCACAAGGCAAGAGGCGTCCCCGGAGGGACAGCGCCCTCCCTCCGCTCCCCAGCATCACTTACGCGCTCCGAGGCACCCGCTCGGCGCCCTCACCCCCTGCGACTCCGGCCGGCGGGAGCGGCGTCAGAGGAGAGACTTCCGGCAAACAGCTCCGCCCCCTCAACGCCCCAACCGCTCCCCCTCCCGACGGCTTGCCGCGTGGCACGTATCCGCCCCCCCCCCCCGGTCACCGCGCAAGTAGGAGCGCAGCGCCGGGCGAGTTCTTCCGAAGGAGACCGGGACCCCGGGAAATTCACCTGAACAGAAAGCTGAAAGAAACCTGTCTGCCCCTCTGGCACCATTTGGCAGAGGAAGGTCTGGCGTACAGGTTAGGTTTCGAAGCTATAACAGGTTTCAAGGCTAAAACCACGTCGCTGTCCTGTTAAAACCAGGAGAATTCCATTCATTTATTCCAGTCGAAAGGACCGGTTGATTCCAGCGGTGTCCCGCTCCGGTGCGAGTGCTGTGGAACAAATCGTTTCATGGCATTAAGCTGTAGAGGCCTGACGCGCTGAAGACATATTTGAGGACGTGGCCGTCTGAGTCGGCAAAGATACTGCCAGCATTTCCAGGAGATAAAAGGCCATTCCCGCACTGCACTGTTACGGTGCTGTTATTGCACTTTCAACATCCTGTGGGAGTCTGGGGTTTGTAGCGTGCTGAAGCCAAAGAGCTCTCTGGTTGCGAATTCTGAATGTCCCTCTCTAAACTGCGACCCCCAGGATTCCATAGGAGGTTGAAAGCGGAATAATAGCGCTGTAACAGTGTAGTGCGGCAATGGCCAGCGTTCATGTTAAATTTGAAGCGAGGCTACGTTAATTATGGGTGCGTAGTGATGTATGTTTATTTTGTTACTAGTATTTCAGCCTCGCAGAGGTTGGAATATCCCTCTGTTTGATGCATCCAAAGCTTCAAGTAATATTAGGCAGCGGTCAGAATGGACACATTGCACCCAGCCCGTCAGAGGGAAGTCGTGGACCGCTGCTGTCAGGAAGCACCACTCAGATCTGAGGGGCCGCTTCCCACACCATGGCAATGAGGAGGGAACAGCCCTGTAACTTCTACAGCTATAACTATATACTATATAACTACACACACACACAAAACTCCCTGCCTCCCCCCTATGTAATACTATATATAACACCAAATTGTGGGAGCTGCAAGTCTAGGCGCTCCTTTAAAAGTAAAAGAGGGGTTCTAGCCCCACCCTACATGTGGAGGGTGGGGCTACATGTGGAGACCAAAGGTCTGAAAATCAGTGATTCCTCTAAGCATGGAGCTTCCTCCAAGCAGTTGGGAACATTGATTTTTCAGTGTTCCAGATCACGGGGAGAGCCTTCATAAATAAAATAGGCTTCTTTTTCTTATTTTTATCATAAATAAAAAATTGTAGAGGGTGGTGATAGGTGGATAGAGCTAGTGTACTCTCCTTCTTCACATTTATTTTAAGTAGATGCTGTGGACCTGAATAGAGCTGTGGTCTTGGATCTGTGGCACTGACAGATGCAAATACAGTTTTAGTATCACATACAGATGGATGGTCATGGCAGAAGTTCTGGCTTCCTGATGTAGCATATCACAATATGCTATTGAGCAGCAAACAGAACTGGATTTGGGGTTCCAAAATCCAAACCTTTCATGTTATTGTAAAAAGAAATTTATGTTTTCTAACATTTGAATACATCCCTCAGGCTGGATGCAGTCTTATTTAGAACAGATCCAAGGAACCTATCCTGAGTTTTTGGGACTTGATTATAAATTACATACTGTCACACATTAGCAGCAGAAAGGTGGCAGGTATTCACAAAGCCTTACCACTGTGAGACAAATGGGCCAAAGCAGTGCTTAAAGATTTTGTTCTGTTCTTTGTTCTGTCCTTTTTTGCTCAGTACAGAAGAGTTCTGGAGTTGTATCTAATGGCTGGCAAGGACACATGCAACACTCACCTTCCACTGTTTAAAAAAAAACCTGGGACTTTGTGTTCATATCCGAGAACAAATTTACTTCAAAACAAATGAAGGGACTGTCCCTCTTAAGCGGAAACTATTTGGAAGTATATGGCATGCAATGATACTGCTGTCGGTCATGGTCAGCAGTTGACCCTTCAAACAAGAAGGCAGGGTGACCATTTAGATCTGCATTCTGTATCCTAAGCAGATATAGTATTGTTCTAGCTTATAGATTGTATCAGAATACTGTTTTATTTTCAGAACAAAGGAATTCAAGAATTCAAGCTTCTTTTGAGAAAAAGGGCAGGTCAGAAACAGGCTGTTCTTTGGAATTATCCATGCAGGAGTTGGCCTCATGCTCAAACAGATAAAGTCAACAAAGCTGGACTTTGTTATGGCATGCTCTGTGCAGCCACAACCCGGACAGGCAAAATGCACTTTACAACTCAGATTCACACAGAAGGCATGTGCCTCTTCCAGGCAGTATTCAAGATCTGTGCCAGGTGCCAAGACCCTGAAACATGAACCATATTAAGATATCTGTAGCAGGGCATGGCTCTGACTAAATATCATTTAAGAATGTGCAGCAACTGGGATTAATGCAGTTAACAGTTAGTCTCAGGAACAGAGATGCAAATGACTAGGCAGCGTGAGTTAAGAAAACAGAATGAATTCTAGTCTGATGAACAACCTTGTCTGAGAGGACATCTGTTAAGAGGGGTGTGAGACAATTTAGTAAAACTTCCTTTTACTGTTCAAATATGGACCTTCCAATGGATGTGGCTTTGGGAGAATTCATAGCTGTATTAGTCTGGATCAGTATACAAAATTCCTTTGCAGGTAAATGTGGGAGTACTATTTACTCCCAGCAACTATTAACCTCCTTAAAAGAAACATATGTCACATATAGTGGACCCTATTAACACTGAAGATATATGAACAATTAAATGTACCAAATTTAATTTTTAAATGCATAACCTATTTTTTAAATGAATTCAGCCAAACATAGGTTTGAATATCATCGTGATAAAAAGCAGGCTAGATTAAAATATTTAAATAAATTAGAATACACACAAAGACACAAGCAAAATCATTCACATCAGCACCACCTAGCCTAAACATCCTAAATTCAAATTTGATTCTAATATAGCACCTTTCAGAAGTAGTCATCCCTTTTTACTTTCCCACATTTCATTGTGTTATGACCTATTGTGTCATATTGTGTTATGGATTTAACTTCATTGTTACCACTTGAGGTGCACCAGATACTCAACACTGTTAAGGTGAAAAAAAAATTTTTTTAGGCATAAAGGTAAACCAACAAACAAGCAGACACCTGTTGATTGCACAAGCTTCACTTTCCAGAATCAATAGTTCATTGAAGCATCGTTGGCAGAATTGCAGGTGAAGGTCTTCTTTGCTAAGTTATATACCAACTTTGTACAACTGGATCCTGCCTTTTTGTATATTCTCCTTGGAGAAATTGCTGCAGCTCTATTACATTGGTTGCGGAACACTGATGAACAGCAACTTCAACTCTGGTCACAGATTCTCAGTCAGATTAAGGTCTCAGCTTTGAATGGGTCATTCTAAAATTTTCAGAATTTTCAAATTTTCAATTGTTTTCAGCCACTCCAGTTTTCCTTTAGCTGGGTATTTTCACTTATTTTACTTACTATTTTTACTTATCTTTGCTAAAAGGTGAACCTCCAACCCACTCCCAGGTCTTTTTGCAGACTAAAATGGGGTTTCTTCTAGAATTACCCTGTATTTGGTTCCATCCATCTTGCTCTCAGTCCTGACCAGTTTTCCCAGTCCTTGCTGGGGAAAGCCATCCCCACAAAATAATTCTGCTGCTACCATGTTTCACTGTGGGGATATCTTCACAGAACAATGAATACTGTTGACTTTGTGCCATACATAGCACTTTGTGGTAAGGCCAAGCCATTCAGTTTTGGTTTCATCAGACCAGAGAACTTTTTCCATGTGTTTGCAATGTCTGCAGCATGCCTTTTTGCAAATTCCAAATGGCCTTATGGGTTTGTTTCAGCAATGGCTGACTTCTCCCCACTCTTCCATAAAGCCAAGTTTTGTGAAGCATCCAGGTGATAGTTGTCCCAGAGACAGTTTCTCCTATCTAAACATGATACCAACAGAGCAGTGCCTTAAAAACAGTGGAACTGTCAGGCTCTTTCAAAGTTACCATTGCCCTTTTGATTGCTCCTCTAATGCCTTCCTTACTTGGTCAGAGTTTTGTTGGACAGCCTTCTCTAGAAAGAGATAGGTGCTTCTACGTGATTTTATCACATACTTGTTTTGATAACTCCTTCGTTTTCATGGTGCTGTTTTGATATGCTCTCCAACAAACTTTCTGGCCTTCCAGGAACAGGTGTATTTAATCTGAGATCATGAAGCACTGGAATTTCACACAAATAGGCACACTTCAATTTCTTATGTGACTTCTAGAGACTGTGTTGCAACAGACCTTATTGAAGCATGTCACAGTAAAGGGGTTAAATAGTCATGCAACCAATTAAGTGACTGTTTTTCTTGCTTAACTTTTTGTCATAATAAAATGTTTTGCACCTTCTCAATGTTGAGTATCTATGTACAATGCTAACATGCCAATTAAATCCATTTCATTTTCAGGATAAAATGCAACAAACTCTCAAAAAGTGGAAGGGGAGGGAACACCTCTGCAAGGCACTGTAACCAAAAAGTATTGGCAGTTCTGGAAAGCTGGAAAAGATCTTTGTAGCTTTCCTGGATCATATCTGTTAATTTTTCAGTATACATACCCAAAAACTTTTGTGACCCAATTTGCTATGGTCAGTGGAGTATAGGTAGAGATGTTTGATTGAGCAAAGGCATTTGTTTTAACCTATTAAAAGATTCAGAATATCAACTGAATTGACCTTTACCTTTCATCTTCCAAGTAAGGTAAGAAAAACAGTCAAAATGTCAAATTCTATGGATTAAATTCAAACCACACCCTCTTATTTTCTGTACTATAGGAGGGTGCGTAGGCTGCCTAGGATTCCCCATGAACAGGCAAGAAATAATTGTCAAATTCTGATACTTCTAAAATCTTATTTTCAGAGTTCTTAAAAATATTTTCTTACATCCAGCACACATTTTATTGACCTAAAAAGTTGTCAGTTGTACTGTATTTGCTGGTGTATAAGACTCACTTTTTTCCCCAAAAAATACTGTTTGAAAGTGGGGTGCAGCTTATACACCAGTGCATCTTATAGTATTTGCCAGTGTATAAATGGGGTGCGTCTTATATGCCAGCAAATACAGTATTTCCCACTTGATAGGACTTAAAACTGATAAATCTTTCCAGCAAGATATCGATAGTCCTATGAAGGAATGACCACCTTTTCTTTTCCTTTTTTTTTTTTTTTCAGAAGAGCTTTCATGGGTCTACCAAAAACCTATGTACCTAGTGCTTGGTTTTAACATAGCAATAACACTCTCTGGGCCACAGTACGCTGAGAGACTTGGGAGAAGATCATACATGAGGAAAAGTATCTGAGGTGCACATCATAGGATAATGCTGTAAGTCCTTAATACTTGTGCACTGAAATATGCACCTTCCACATGAAGAAGCCCAAAAGTAAAATTCTAACTGGGGTGGGGTTTGGAATGAGGCACAGACTATCTCTCTTATTTGTATGTTTAGTGAATTCATGAGAAAAACAAGTGATACAGACATGCTTTGTAAAACCACTGTAGTTTCTTGCCACCTACACAAGCAGCCTGTAGTACTAAAAAAATAAGATTCTGGCAGTACTTTCATCAAAGTCCCAGGTGATATGAGGACAAGGAAGTCAAGCATTGGGCCAAAGCACTATCATTTTTGTTTTCATATCATATTCAAACTGAAAAGCTGTAACTTAATAGCCCTAATTGGACTTTGAGGCTAATATTTCCTTATGTGTCCTTGTTTAATAGTTGACAGGGTAGGAGGTCACTGTCTTGCTTACTTCAGGATAGAGGTTATTCTGAAACCACAGACTAAAGCTTGAAGGGAACTTTCCACCATATTCAACAGTGGTAATGTTGTGTATGCTTTTCCACAAAGCTGAGATAGATACCTAGGGAAGCAGATTCTTACATAAAAGACACATATTGCAGAGATACAGTGGTCTGTTGCAAGTCATTTTAGTAATCTTTTCACAGGCATTCATTCTCAAGTAGTTTTAACAGTCTCATAGGGTCTACCACATAGAGGTTCACAACTCTCCTGAACTCTCACCTTAAGGTAGAAGATTCAGGATGTCTATAGGCAAAGACACCATTATCCCACTATAATAAAACCTTGTTTCTCAGAGAGGTGATTCTATCCTTCAGCCAGGATAGTTTCTAAATTGATGATTTGGTAAGAAATATGTCTTAAACCATATAAATGTCCAAATCCTGAGAATGGCTATGATTCTCCTATATCATAGCAATATGCTAAGAAAAGATATAGACTAGGATAGGCCCATTCCAGTCATTTAAGCAAATGGAAACACCAAGTTTAACTACTGGAAACAAAAGCAATGTCAGATTTGTATCACAGTGTGGAAAGAGTAACACAAGACAGACAACATATTTTTTCTGTTTCATACTGAGACAGGCAGGGCATTTGTGACAAGTTGGCTTAACACAACAGTTTTCATAATTCTTCATGTGTTATACATTGGATTTTGTTACTAAGGCAGTTAGTTAAAGTATAATATATTAACAGTGGAAATCTTCAGTAGACTAGTTACAAAACGCATAAAATTAAGGCCTGGTTTTTACCAAATACTTTATTGACACAGTATAGTTAATACTCAAGATGGTGAGTTAGGTCTTGCCAAACAAGTAATTGAATTTTGCACGTGAACAGCATTCTCTGCACCCTCAGAGTTCATGAGAAGTTTCTTGTTCAATAATCTTCACGTCCCAGGTTGAGTCCTTTGCCAAGGCTGTAGCCTGCTCTGGCCAGTAGAGTAAAGGCAAAGAAATGGTACTATAAAAATGAGTCAAACGAACATGTATGATTATTATATGATTAAGAGAGGAATTCTATCAGTTTTAATGATATCCCATGAAGATAAAGTAGTAATTTTAATTAGAGTAGTGAGATAATTTCAAGCTTGCTCAAAAGAATGTGGAAAGAAAAACAAACTGAAAGTTATGCAACTTTTATTTTGTTATATTCCTTAATGAAGAGAAAGATACTAGAAGTTCATGGTCAGACTGTATTTCCCTTGACTAGGATCTAAAAAAGTCCGTGTTTATGCCTGTGTACTTCCAAGCCAGAAAGACTTTGGGGGCCCAATGGCTGTAGTATGCCATGGCCAGTAGCATAAAGGCAAAGAACTGATGCTATAAAGCAGAAGGGGGCTCAGAAGCTTCAGAACATGGAGAGAAAATCTGCTCCATGATGCTGGATCTCACCTCTTACATTCAACTATGCTGACATTCAAAGTGCCTTTCACAGGCAATAAGGAAATCCACCAATGATATGGCACAATAGTTAAAACAGCATTATGGGCTGAATGCCAATTTTTGTGTATTGTTACATGTGCACATAACCAGCTTACCAGGAACTGTTGGCATTTCAACAGGTCACAGGTTAAGATGATCATACAGACAGGTTTTTAAACAGCGGGGGCCCTGCTGCTGTCACTGGACACACAGCTTCCACCTTGTTCCCTCCATTAACACAGAAGACTGTCTCTTCAACATTCTTTCATCTAGGAGATTATCAGTGTTGTTGCCAGTTTATTTCACAGCAAGTAATACTAATATGACCTTTAGAGGTCTCATTCCTTCTTTTAGAAAGATGTCTCTTCAGTTCATGAGATGTGTAGCCCATATAACATTAGGGACACCAGCAAAGTATCAGCGTGGTTAACCGAACTACTCACAGCCCCACTGAATGCCACTTTAAAAGGGAAGAAGAAATCAAATGGAAGTTTCCAATTAACTCTAGGCTGTCCACGTGGTGGCTCTGGCCATTTGGTAACATCTGTGAAGGCAGCTGCAGTTGTCACGGATAACATGTTCATAGATACACCAAGGGACTGGAAGAGAAAACACACGATTATCTTGGGCCCTGCAGAACCTTGCTTGTCTGCTAATTTATAGTCAGTCTTGAAGGGAGAGGGCGCATAGTGAAAAGGAATACAGAAACAAACTCTTTAGTAACTTTAGCCCTGCTTCATCATAATACAAAGCTGTGGTCAACAGAACATGAACAGAAAGCCTAGGACATTTGTGTAGAGAAATGAAACATAATGAAGCTTTACATATAGACATGTGAAGGCCCAGGAAAAGAAGTAAATGTGGGGGAAATGTCGCATTTTTTCTGTTTTTTTTTCTGCAGGCAAATTTTCATTTTTATCAACGGGAAAAACAAAGTTTGGGGACTATAGGGGAAAAACTCTAATGAAATATCTACTCTTTTGGAATTGGTAAAATGCTTCTTAAGGCTAACCTTCACCCACTCAAAATCTCATGAAATACAAAGTATGAAAATTTGTATGTACCACAGAATGAGAGAGTGGGTGCTATGCTCTTTATGAGAGGAGCATACAGTGGACTTTAGTGTTTGCTGTACTGCATAATTGAAGAGTCCAGTATTTTTAGTGTTGAGTTTATATTCAAATATGCTGCTATTCTAAGCCCTGTCTCTTAGCAGACAGTGGCTAAGATCCCACATATGCACGTAGCTCTGCATGCACAGTTCCATGTCCTTCCACAGCTCAGCAGCTATCAGTTCCTGAGAGGGGCCCCTGTTGCTATCACTTAGTGCAGAGCTTTCCAAACTTTTCATGTTTGTGACATGATTTTTTAGACATGCATCATTTTGCAACACAGTAATTCAGTTTTACTAGCAAACTAGAAGTTAAACTAACCCCTTATAAGAGATCTGGGCAAATAACAAAATGTATGGGGACACAACATATCTCATGAAAACTTTTCATATTTTTTTTAAAATATTTTATAAATAATAACATACATTTCCAAGATTGTAGGTGACACACCTACACACTTCAGGCGACACACTAATGTGTCACGACACACCGTTTGGAAAACCCTGACTTAGTGGTTGGGAAAGGAGTGAGGAGGCAGCAGTTCAGAGAACTAGCTGGTCTCAGCTCAGTCAGGGTGGAAAAAATGAGAGTGTACTTTCAAATGGAATATACCCACCTTTTTCTTCCCCCAAGAATTCAGACCAGCTGGATCTTCATTGTCTGAGCTGCCTTCCCCCACCCTCCTCTTTCCTCTGATATAAAAGAGCAACAGCAGCAGCTCTCCCAGGGCTTAACAGCTGCCAAGTGCGGCAGGTTTTTGGATGGAGCACATGAGCAAGAGAATACCCCTCTACACCCCATCCCAAAAGGGACTTAGGCACACCTAAGACACTAACAGGATGCTGACCAGTGCATCAAAATGATACACTTTATTTTGCATGGTAATAGCTAAGATATATATGTGTGGATAGCTATTGGGTGCAGCAGTTTGAATACAGAGTACATTCACAATTGGACTTAAATAAAAGATAAGTTTGTTCTATTTTAAAACTCTACACTTTGTATGCTAATTAAGTTATGAATGAAGCATTTTCTATTGTTAAAAAATAAAATAAGTTTAGGCTTTATATAAATTTAGTATTGCATGTGTTTCAACTTCTCCCAGTTTTTCTATTTTCCTAGGGGAAAAGGCAGGGGGACTAGTCTTCTCCAAGATCTCAAAATTTCCCAGAAATGTTACAATTCTTTTTTCATCAGCAATGTTATTCCTTTCTTTGCTCAGAATGGAAGACAAGGATTACTTCACAACAAAGGGAGATTAAAAGAAAAGCCGTGTTTCTTCTAGTTCCACTAACAGTTCCTCATCCATTGAACCACTGCCAAGGGAAGAAAGGAAAGCAAGGAAGTAACAGTTTAGATACTCTCCTCCTAAAATATATGAAACATCATATTGTTCTGTCACCTGTTCTGTCTTCTAAATGTTGGAATGGAAACCACACCTGCTATCCCTTCCTATGCTCCAGTTGCAAAAAAGGGCATTGCACTGCATGGGAAACCAGCCTCTTTAACTAAACTTCTTTTTGACAGGACAGCAGATTAATTTATGTAGCACAGATATAGGCAACATCCAAAAATACCACTTGCACAATCTCCCCTTGGATTCTCTCTGGAATCATTCAGGCTTCCCCATTAATCTCCCTGCTAATCTTTAAAAAAAAAATCGTGTTTAAGCACTAGGATTTAACTAGGATTTGCCATCACCACTGTCACTTTTCCTCTTTAGGCCCTTTTCCAAAAAAAAAAAAAAATAAACATTTCAATGGGACAGGTCAAATGCTAATACAAAAACATATTTTAGCATTTTGTGCACCATAATGCTAAAGGTTTTGGCCTCACAGACGCTTCTTCCCACACGCATCAAAAATAATGATACAAAGAATTCATTAAGTGGTGTTTCTCATTATGTTTGTACTTGAGAAACCCTAATTACTTTAAATTCTAAGCAAGTAAGCCATGATCACCACAGTTTCAACCTAGCTTGTATTACCAATAGGACTCTAAACAAACCAGAATTCCTTGAGTTTCAACAAAGTATTCTGGTTAGTTAAAATTAGAAGTGAAAGCTTTTGATCTCCTCCTCTAACACATCAAAGAAGAAAGGGGATGGAGAAGGATATGAACCTAGTTATGACTTACATATGTAAAGCTAAATTATTGTCTATATTGTCCAAAAAAAAGTGAAAACAAAACAAGTTCAAAGATATTATCTATGACAGACCTTCAGAGGCTTGCAGAGATAATAGTACCGTGCTCCCAATACTTGAGCTTGTGGGTTAGACAGGAGGCCCACCTGAGCCCATATCACTTGGATTTCCAGGGAAACAGGAAGCATACAGTGTCCATCCTAATGAGGAAAAGGGAAATCAGACATCTAAAAAAAAGTGACTCCAAAAGGTAGTAATTCATCAGACTAATTAATAGATTAGTAGTGGATAATACCCAGAATTACTACAGTATCTGTGTCCAAACACAAAGCAAAATATAAGGAAGCAACTGATACTGTACAGGAATGCAGAATGTGTGAAACAACTACAGTCACAATTTGGTTTTTCTATGGCAGGAACAAAAGGATATAGGCTGGGGATTTGTGAAGAGGCCACACATCTTGGCAAAACACAAAACACTCAGATTGATCTGGTTGAAGGGAAATATTTCTCAAATAGGGCAGATGTTGCCTGCTCATCCTTCAGGTGATATGACACAGCTTAGAAAGGCAAGCCAGATATGGAGCTAGCTCCTTCGTTTTTCTTTGCATTACCTGCATGTTGCATTTTTTGATAATGATACTGTTCCACTCTCCTGGATGGCCTGGGTTAGCATTTCCAGTTATAGCCAAACTCCCTAGACTATATCCCCCTTGAAAGGCTTGATATAACATCTCCTGCAAATTGCTACAGTTTTCTTCCTCCAGCTTGAAGGGTACACTACAAATAAAAAAGAAGAAGAACTCATGTGCCTGGTAAGTGAGTGAAATTCAGTTTCCATACAGAAACAAGAAACAAGACAGCTGTCATACTTAAATGTGACTGCCAGTTGAAATCCAATCAGTACAAAGACAGAAGCCTTACAGCTTAACTTGTTTTTTTCCATGTAGGAGTGAGGATAAAAAGAACATGACAATGCTGTTCTGTGGGCTGAAGATATTCCAGCCATTTAGAATAGGAGTTTGAGAAACTAAACTGGAATCTTTATGGAACATTTGTAAGTCAGTCCTTCAGTGAAGATACAGTTTGTGATCGCCCAGGACAGAAAAGCCCTTGAAGATACCTCAGTTCACATTCCAAACATGTAACAAAAATCCTTGATTTGATCAATCTTCTGTGAAGCTTGCACAGAGGGCACACAGTTGCAAGAGGATATATGGGGGCTGGCAGTTACCTGAGTTGGCAACCCGTCCTGACATTCTCTCCAAATCGCACCTTGTACCTCTTGGTTGCTGAACAGTGGCCATCACCCTGATTCTGTAAAATGGTTATCTGAGGAAAGGAGTATGTCAAGGAACCCAACTAGAATACAAAATAACTAGAGAAGCCCTTTAGTCTTGCAGAAAAAATAGGCAACAACACCCACATTAATATCACATTCATTTATTTAATTTGACAAATACCCAACCCCTTAGTAGTTGATGATGCCTCTACAAAACAGCTGGGCTCTTCATACATTCTCTTGTGAATCATTACTAAGCTAGTTCTGCACACATTTAATCTCTAACTTAATTGTCACAGGCTGCATTTTTTGCATTTTACTGCCATTTGATTCTACAGTTTACAATCCTCTCATGCTCATGTACATGCCTATACAGATCCACCAAACAGAGAACACTTCACACATTTAATGAAATAGTCTCTAATTCATGAAGCCATATGACATGATATGTATGATAGTCTTTTAACATTGCTGCTCCTCTGGAAGTTTATATAGAAATGATAAACTCTAACAACATTAACAGGGATTGTCACATCTTTCATTTCTAGTCCCATCCTCAGCCACATGCTCTTTCAAGTGAGTCCAAGAACATAACATTTTTATTGTACACAGACTACAAAAGGAAAGCAATCTAAGGCACAGAACTCCAGAGTAAGCATATAAAGATGCATACACACACACATATCTTCTGTTCTCTCCTGCCACAGTCTAAAACTTCATCAGAGAAACCCAAGATCTATCAACCAACAGATAAATAGGAAAGATCTAAGCAGCAAATAAATTACACTAGCTTTTAAATGTTATTTATGGTTTAGAACCAAATGCAGAGTATTCATTCTAGACTTGGTTCTCTGCAAATGCTGTCCCCTCTGTCCATACATATGCACTGATCTGAAGAATGTTAGGAGAGATCAAAATGTTTTATACTGTGCTCTAGGGAGAAATAGCTTTCCAGCAAACAATCATGGAAAATGTCCAGCTACCCTTGATAGCACAGATCAAACACAGTGCTGGAAAGGATACATACTGCTGGGTGCCATTGTAGAGTGCTATTAGTGGGGCTCCTGTGATATAGCCAGGATTCCCACTTCTCTGTTTGGTGGAAGAAGAGCTCCTACTCTGCAAGTGGGAAAAAAAGTTAGAAAAATGCCATTAACCACTCAATACTATCTTATACAGATTCTGAACTGCAGTCACTGGCAATGTACAAAGTCAGCCCTGGTCTAATGGCTAGAACAAACATGCCAAAAAAGCAGGAGCTGAGCCCAAGTAGGCTCACATTCTTAATTGTATTATCTAGCGCAGCCATTCTCAATCTTTGGTCTTCTGTTTGGGACTGCAGTTTCCAGAATCTGTCATCACTGGCTAGACTGGTGGAGGCTTCTGGGAGTTGAAGTTCAGAACAACTGGAAGATCAAAGGTTGAGAATGGATGATCTAGGGAACTCTTTTAGTCGCTCCTTGAAGTACAACAGATCATTCCATTCAGACAACAACATAAAAGGTGGATTATAGACTGTCATGGGGAAATCATCAGGTGGATGAATGAACTGCAACTATATCCCTGCATGACATCCACTGCTCTTCTGTGATGGTAGGAGGTAAGCCTGGAAGAAATAGTCTGCAGGAAAACAGCAGAGGCAACTGCTGTTTCAGATTTAGGTTTAGAAGATTTAGAAGAAGGCTTTCTCTTAATGAACAGCAAGACATTGTATCACATCGTCAGAAAGGACAAAACAGCAGCACAAAGATGATAAAGAGAGAAGAGAGGTACAAAGAAGTTGTGAAAATCTGTGCCTGAGACAAAAGAAACATGAGATACATAGTTTGCTCAGAGATTTTTGAAATGCCAGGTAATCCATATTTCTGTCAGATTGTCTTTAAATGCATCACTATCACATACTCTCAAGACAGCAGGACATTATTTTAGTACTACTCTGAGTAGTAAGCAAAAACCATGAAGTGGACACACCATTTTCTTCCCAACAAACTCAAAAAACTGGCATTACAACTAGTCAATTTGATTCCAGATTAACATCTGTCTCACACACTCTCTGTGTGTACATTTGGTTGTATGTTCATCTGCATTTCTTTTTTGTATCTTAGATTACTCTGAGAAGGGGAAAACAGATTAAAGTATTTTCCAGTCTGCAGCTCAACAGCTTGGCATCACAGATCACTGAAATGCTGTTCAGGACCTAGGAGAAAATACAGACTCTAAATCTGGGATTCATTTACTAGTAATCTGTCCTTCAAAATTTATGGATGGTAAATAAGAGATATAAAAACCAGGATATGCCACAAGTCGTAAATATCACAAAATCTTGGCACAGGGGGTCCTCACCCCTCTGCAGAGCACAAGGAACATCTTCCATTTAAAGCTGTACAGAATCCATAGGTTGTTGTGGGTTTTGTGGGCTTTGAGGCCATGTTCTATTACTATTTTCTCCTGATGTTTCACCTGCATCTGTGGCTGGCATCTTCAGAGGATCCTCTGAAGATGCCAGCCACAGATGCAGGCAAAACATCAGGAGAAAATACTAATAGAACATGGCCTCAAAGTCCGGAAAACCCACAGCAACCTATGGATTCCGGCCTTGAAAGCCTTTGACTTAACATTGTCCAGAATCCATTTTCAAAACACCTTTCTTCAATATCAATATTAATCTGCATCATACTGGTGAGAAGGATGAAGACCCTTCCAGCCCAATATCAGCCTGAGAAAATGCCAATGCTTTTGATTTCTTAGCTCAATAGCCAATTCTGATGGGCTAATGGATTTTGACGGACATGAGAAGTATCTACGACAGGGAAGAATCCCCTGCTTCCACAGGATAAATATTGCCAAGGCCCACATCAACAGAACCTTCACCCTAGCTCCATTCACACTCAGACAAACACAACACGGCAGATGATCCAACTGAATGCACTGCCACATTACCAACATCTACCATCCTTCCCAGGACAAGGATACATGCTACAACAGGCACTGACCCAAAAATGCAGAGAAAAGTGCTGCTGAAGTGTAGATCCTGGATTCCCAGATATATTGGCCACTTTGAACTGAACAGAAACATTCTGAATCCCGTGGATGCCATTGAACTGCACTTCGTAGGTCACCTAGAAGCATAACAGGTTACTGGAAGGCAAGGCTTGATACTGTACAGGACTCAGCCCATTCCCTGCCCCTACTTGCTAATAAGGAGAGCATGAGATACCTCAGAAACGACATTGTGGCATGTGCTGCCATTCCATGAAGGAGAAGCAGGCTCTGAGAGTGCAGTGATATTGACCTAAAAATACAAAAGCATTTTTTTTTCAATTTTCAAAGACCAACATGTCTTTAACCCACACAATCTGTTCTAGAGACAGGGCCTATGTAGCCACAAATTATTTCCCACAGTTATTTTTCTGCTTGCAACCTAAAACTAAAAACACTGTTGGCACGTTAGCAGCTGTATTCTTTCTCTAGGATCACGCAGAGGTAGCAAGTGAAGACAAGATAACATATGCTGGCTCCAAATAGCTTGTTTCTCTAATGCTTCCTTCACAGAGGCACCACCTCTGGCCTTTATTCCGCTGCTGTCATTGTCTACATTGGTGTAGTTATGCCAGAGCAGCACACCAACAGAATTCCTGCCTGAGATGTCTGCACCCTGGGGTTTCATTCTTCAGCAACAACACAGCAATGCACACATAAACCGACACTTTCCCAAAATGAATTCCTTTCTATATGTAGCTAGAAACTTGTTTCTCTCTTTAATCCTGTTTTTATACTGTTTCTGTTTCATGATCTTCCTGAAACACAGCTGAATTTCACAAAGAGTTCCTGATGATTCCAAAGGAGTGATCCTTTAAGGAAGGCAAGAAATACTGTCACCAAGATAATCTTACCTGTACAGGTTGGAACACAGTAGTACTGACTGGGACCTGAAAAAAAATAAATCAAAGATGCCTTACTATCTCCATAAGGACATATAGTTTTAAAAACTTGGATATTAGTCTTACTGTCTTATCTTTTTCACAATGAACACTCTTCTATTGGGAATAGGGTTGTTACTTGGGAATGGCCAACTTTTCTATAAGATGAATAATTTTCATGCTGGTCTTGGCCCAGTAAAATTAGAAGTTTTTTTTGGTAAAGATTTCTAAGCTATTCAGAAATAAAGAGAGATTTATTTTAAACATGGGAAGCAACAATAGACTTACTCTTTTACGATGCTTGAAAAGTTATTCTTGGGGTTTGAGATGTACTTTTGTATTATAGAGTTTTTTCTAATGCTTTGTTTCCAGCTTCTGTAATTGTTGTAAGACTATATGAATGTTTTTCAGAGAGTAGTTGCCAATAAATTTGCGAGAAGAAGTTACAGTAGTAGTGCTGTTACCACCATAAGCTTACTTAAGCAATATTACATCAAGATAATGAAACAGCAGGGTCAACAGCAGATCAAATAGTGACACCTTTAGCACAGTGAAGTCACGGTAGTATGAAGCTGCATCCAGTGCAGGATCCGTGGTGCAGCTACTCATCAGGTCAGTGAAGATTCGCATGCAGCTTGTGCTTTTACTCTCCAGAAAGCCTAAGAAATAAATATGTAACATCAGAGAAAGGGCAAAAAATCAGAAAGCTTCCACAACAAGAGCAATGTGGCTACATTCTAAATTAGGTCCTTCTAACAATTAGCCTCCAGAATCTTACATCCTGGATTCATCGCCAGCACTGTGTATCAACTAGAAGACAAGTGATCTGAACTCTGTGCTTCAGATGTACTGCTTAGGCTACTAATTTAGCTTGTCATTTGGACGTGTACTCCACTAGCTGACCACAAGTACCAATCCTGTCCATTAGCCTTTACAAAACCTTGGCTTCAGTTCAGTTCACACTGTCCCTGAGTATGAACAACTCATCTTATCACAGATGACCTTATTTAAGCTTATCTTATTTCTGGAATCAAACTACCTATCTTTGACCCTTTGGAACACAGCCTCTTTTGTTTCTAGGTTACCCTTCTGACAGCTACTGTTATTTCTGGCACATGATCTGTGGTATCTCTGGACCACAATGCCACTGTGCCACCATCAGAATGATGGCAGAGTCCCCTGGCAGACATGGACACTTTACTTCTTGAAGGCCAAAAGGACCCCAGCACAACCATAATGTTAGCTTTTCCACTATATAAAGTATTTGTGATTTTAAATGTGTCCGGCAACACTTGAGTGCAAAATAGTATTTCAGTCACATATTCTGCTTAGATATAGGTTGTGCCACAGGTTCCTATGGACCAGGTCCCCAGACTTATCTAGCAGTGAACAAGAAAGGGGATTAATTTATTTTTGTCTCTGTGAAGCAAGAA
Organism: Cyclura pinguis; assembly: GCA_030412105.1. Lineage (NCBI taxonomy): Eukaryota > Metazoa > Chordata > Lepidosauria > Squamata > Iguanidae > Cyclura > Cyclura pinguis. The sequence continues at coordinate 59,464,606 of CM059601.1, forward strand.
ACAAGAAAGATGAACTTCATTGGCTACTGGAAACAGTAAATGGCATGTAAGTCCAGACAAAATTTGTGAGTCATTGCTAAGTTATATTAAATCTCTGCTCAGGTCCACACGCTCACCAGCAGGATTCTCATCAATACAAAGCTGGCTGACTCCTAAACCCATAGGTTGTTTGAGCACACTCAACATGGATGACGCAGCAAAAAATGTCTGAATTGGATCCCCCACCTGAAACAGAAACAGAAGAGTTGAAAGACAGTAACATGCACACATATAGAAGAGGAGCATAAGCATCAAGAAGAGCAACACTATTGAAGCAGATTTCATTCACTCTCTCATTCATTCCGTTTACATTCCACCTTTTCCCCACAAATAGGCCTAAAGGCAGTTTATAATTAAATAGAGCAAAGACAACTGAAACTTAAAGGGAATAAAAACATAAAAATGTAAAACACAATTAAAACACGCTAATAGAAGTATTTGTTTATTCTTTCATTCTGCTGCAAGAACACAGATCTTTGAATAAGCTTGTGCTGTAAGCTATGAGGCAGGCTTCATCATTCTGGGAAAAGAAGAAATTAGGGTAAGGATAAAGACTGAAAAGGAAAACGTAACTAGAACATCTTCTTTCTAGAGACAATCTTACCACTAAATATCCTCAGAAGAAATCTTTATTCTTTATTATAATTATTCCGAGGTACTTTGTTTTCTTTTCTACTTTTAATTTTGTTTCTTGAGTCAATTCCAATTCTTCTTTGTTATACATATTTTTAATAATCATAATTGTTTTAACTTTGTTTATCTTAAATCCTGCAAGCTCCCCATACTCTTGCAGAATTTCCATTAATTCTTTTCATGATTTTCTTTGGGTCTTCTAATAATATTACTCACCTGGTAAAAGGAAACTGGAGATGACTGAATTTGTTTTGGCAATACGAAGGATGACCCTCCATATTGTGCTGAAAGTGCTGGGAAGTTTTCTTTTGTAACCAACTGTGGTTCCTCTAAGTAGTTCAGTTTTGCTATAGATAGAAATGGAAAAAGAAAAAAAAAAGCCCATCAGCAACATTGCAGTATTTGGAACTGAATCAATTACTTTGCTGCCTGAACTATAATTTTGAGTATTCTTCTAATTATGCTATCTGCTTATTATTTTTAAATTAGCTTGTTGAATCGTTCATATCTTTGCCTTAAAATACATTGTAAACCACTCGGAGTAAACCCTGTTCCTATGAAGGGAAATAATACTTATTAAATAAGTTAATAAACCTCAAAATTTGAAGGATTAGAATACTTTTGATCTAGTGCAAGATCCCCTAGCTGTAGTATCACTAGCTGCTCCATTGCTCACTGCACTGGGGCAGCAGCAATCAACTTCAGTAGACTTGCACAAGCACTGGATAGGTCTAATCCTCAGCAGAATTACAGAACTCTGCAAGAGTTTTACGGGAATACGTAAAGCAATATCTAGTGAGCTGGCAAAGTCCAGCTCACCAGATATTGCTGGACTGCAGTTCTCAGCACTCTTTACTACAGGATGTGCTGGCTCACACTGATGAATGCTGCAGTTTAACAGTCTCTGGAGGCACATTCTGTGCCAGCCTCTAACATAAAAGAAAGCAAGGCCTTGCTAGCAATACTATGTGTCATATTCTATGGGATACCAGACAGAACCCACTGCTTACACAATTGAAACTTCACAGCAGCAAATCATTGTAGTCAGGCATGAGTAAACAAGTTGATGCCCATCTAATCCCAGATCAATTGCCAAATAGGCAAGACCAGAATTGTACTCTAAAGTGTCTGGAGGACACCAGGTTGCTTGCCTTGGCACTAAAGAAACTGTGGACTGTTCAAAGACAAGGTTGTTGGAGCTGCATGGCTTTGGCCACAACCACTTTGGTGCAACAGGACATCACCAGTATTATAATTCTCAAACCCTTCTCGGCAAATAACAGATAATAGGTTCTACTTCTTGTTGGGATTACTACTGAGCATTTCAATATTAATAATAACAAAATAATTGCATAAAGTTTCCATTGTATCTTCTACAACTTCATCAAAGGCAAAAAAACCCAACTCCCCCACCCCAAAATCCAAGTACAGTTTGTTTGTATAATCTTAAAATCTGCTTTTAGAAAAGAACCTTGCCCAAAGAGAAAAATAATCAAGATGCTACTCCAAACTTACAATCATTCAACTGGACACAGAAGAGCAATACACATCCATCAGGACTATGAAGGATTTGAGTATGGTAAGGAGTGTTATTTCGGAAAATTAGAGACTTTTCTAAACACACCTGACTCACGGCCCTAAGAGAAAATACAAGCATACAAAAATCACAGTAGCTCTATTTAAGCAAACTTGAATTAACAGTACACCTCACCCAATTATTTCCAGCAGGCATGGCTAAACACAAGGTTTACTGAAGAAGTCTGCAGGTATGGCAAACAATGAACTATATTCTAAGCAGTTAAAGAGGCCAGCTTTATTCTTCCTCTTTCAACTATGTGAGAGGGAGGGATATAGAAGCCATGCAAATCTGGCTCAGGGTCATCAGCAGAATTCAGTAGGTGTCTAGAAGCATACAGGTTACTGCTTTAGAAATGCCAGTATAAACAAATATGCAGAATATGGAAAGCTATTGTGTTCTATTCAGCACAGTACTATTTACTCTGATTAGCAATGCTCCAGCCTAGCTACCTGAGGATCATTTTAACTAGAGATGCCAGGATCTAAACCTGGGATCTTCTGCATGCAAAGTATGTGCCAGGATGCAATTTACAGTAGCCTAGAAAAAACTGTTCTTCCCCTTCCCACATACTGATGGGATAGGATATATGAAGCAAATCTCCTAAAGAAATGGGGCCTTTCGATGCATCCCTAGCTACTATAGGTCTCCAAACTAATCAGACATTCTCAGGCTTCCTTCAACCTTAGAAAACTTCAGGACAGAACAGAAAGCATCTCTTTATTGCTTTGGCCAGATTCCTCAATACAGGTTTTCTTATCTCCCAAACCAGTATAAAACCTGCAGTTCTTAAATTTTACTATTCAATTAGCATTTGTCCTAAAATACATCAAACACATGGATTCAAAGTATGAACAGATTCCCAAGGAAAAGGAAAGGAACCTTATTAACTAGCTTGTCAATTCATATCGGCTTAACTCCTTACATACTGGACAGAAGTGAGATTCTCTGTTCATTCATCCTACCTGGTGCTGCCTGAAAGACAAAAGGAGAAGGGGCACTCTGGGCTCTCCAGCTTGCATTCCAAGCCACAGCTTAAATCACAGCAGCAGTTGAGGTCACAGAAGCCAGGGTGCAAGTCACAAGGGCAAACTGAGCCTGGTGGGAGGGAGGGAGGGAGGGGGGAGGAAGAGCAAAGGGATGAGACAGTCAGGATCCAGCCAGCCCCCGACCTCACCAAAGGCCACAAACTGAGAAAAGGGATCCATAAGCTATCGCTAATGATGAGCTTGAAAAAGTTGCTGTTTTGGATACCTCTCTCAGAGTCGTCCCCCAAACTTACTCACTGAACAATTGCAAAACCATCATGGCCAGTGCTGGCAGGGGAACTCTCGTCCCAAAAGTAACTTTCTCGAGCTCTACGTATCACTAAATTTCAAGAGAGGTGTGTACGTGTTGCCTGCACTTCCATCACCCTGAGCTATCCCCAGATTCCCTCACCGGCTGAAGACCCGGGAGTCTCTTCCCTCTGGACTTCTGGCGTCTCGCTGGGGCTCGTCTCTTCCATGGGAACTTCCTCTGCCTTCAGAGTGCTGTTTTCACCCTCTGCCTTCAGAGTGCTGCTCTCACCCTCTGCCCTCAGAGTGCTGCCCTCAACCTCTGCCCTCAGAGTGCTGCCCTCAACCTCTGCCCTCAGAGTGCTGCCCTCAACCTCTGCCCTCAGAGTGCTGCTCTCATCCTCTGCCTTCAGAGTGCTGCCCTCAACCTCTGCCCTCAGAGTGCTGCCCTCAACCTCTGCCCTCAGAGTGCTGCTCTCACCCTCTGCCCTCAGAGTGCTGCCCTCAACCTCTGCCCTCAGAGTGCTGCCCTCAACCTCTGCCCTCAGAGTGCTGCCCTCAACCTCTGCCCTCAGAGTGCTGCTCTCACCCTCTGCCCTCAGAGTGCTGCCCTCAACCTCTGCCCTCAGAGTGCTGCCCTCAACCTCTGCCCTCAGAGTGCTGCCCTCAACCTCTGCCCTCAGAGTGCTGCTCTCATCCTCTGCCTTCAGAGTGCTGCCCTCAACCTCTGCCCTCAGAGTGCTGCCCTCAACCTCTGCCCTCAGAGTGCTGCTCTCACCCTCTGCCCTCAGAGTGCTGCCCTCAACCTCTGCCCTCAGAGTGCTGCCCTCAACCTCTGCCCTCAGAGTGCTGCCCTCAACCTCTGCCCTCAGAGTGCTGCTCTCACCCTCTGCCCTCAGAGTGCTGCCCTCAACCTCTGCCCTCAGAGTGCTGCCCTCAACCTCTGCCCTCAGAGTGCTGCCCTCAACCTCTGCCCTCAGAGTGCTGCCCTCAACCTCCAGCTCGGCCTTCGCCAATCCCGGCACTGACAGCAAGAGAAGAAACCGGAGCATTAGCTCCGTCGCGGCCATAGCGGACGCATCTCCCCGTTGCTAAGAGACACCGTCGCAAGTTCATGACGTAAGACCAAAAAAAGCGTTGGCTGTGCGCGCTAAAACGTGCGCCCGTAGGACCCATAGAGCTAATATCGGGTTAGAGTCACACCACAGGTTTGAACTTCCGGTTTCCATACTTTATTCTCCTCGGCTGAGCGATGAGAGATACCCATAGAAAACAACGGGGAAATTCGGAATTTTGCCCCCTCTGAGCAGCACCTGACCTTTAAAAAAAAAGGGGGCAGCAAAAGGGAGAGTTCGGGTTCCTTTCAAAATGGTTCTCATTGTAAAACGTGAAACAGAATCGGGGCGGGGGGGGATTTCAAATACGATCTGTTCTCATTTTAAATAGAGCGTGACGTTTCTGAATGTAATATTGAGTCAGATTCGGTGAGGAAGTGTTTTAGGGAGAGGGTGTTTGAGGAGAGCGGCCGTCAGTGTGCTCTGAAGGGCGTTTCATAATCTTAGGGATTTCTGACTAACTAGCGTCCCCTTCAGTTCTACTACACAATGTTAATATCGGGCTGCGCTACAGAACTGTCGTAGCTATGCCGCCTTAGGCCTTTCCGCCCTACACCGTCGCAGTGCTATTATTCCGCTTTCAACCTCCGCTGAAATCCTGGGGTTTGCAGTTTAGGGAGGGGCAGCATCCTCAGCCCGAGAGCTCTTTGGCCTCAAGTAAAGGGCAAACCCCAGAATTCTACCGCACGGTGAACGTGGAATAATGCCGCTATAAGCGTGTAGTGGGCAAATGGCTGTAGACAGAAACTGTCACCCCACCGCGCCCCCCAAGTAGGCTGTACTAGAACTGACAGAACAACTTAAAAAAAACCCAAACAAACTAGCAAACCGGAAACCGAGGCCCATATGAATGCCGCTGTTACCTTGTGCTTGGGATAGTGGTTTGAGTGTTGGACTATGATTCTGCAGGTCAGAGTTTGGATCCTCGCTCAGCCATGGAAACCCACTGGGTGACCTTGGGCAAGTCGCACTCTCTCAGCCTCAGAGAAAAGCAAAGGCAAACCCCTTCTGACAAAGCTTGCCCAGAAAACCCCGCGACGGTGGCTTTAGGGTCGCTGTAAGTCCGAAGCGTCTTGAAAGCACACAACGTCTGTTTGAGCGTGGGGTGAGCTCCCTGGTGCCCAGTCACGCGGAATTTCTCCCATTCCCGCCCCCAGCCCCGGATTGCAGCCCTTCCTTCGTTGGGGGGGGGGGCTGTCCACAGGTACCAGGCTATTTCCGCACTACACTCTTATAGCGCGATTTTTCCACTTTCAACATCCTATGGAATCCCGGGGTTTGCATTTTAGGGAGGGGCCGGCGGGCAGTAGGGTGCGCAGATGATAAAGCGGTAACAGCTAAAAACAAATACACGCCCTGGGTCTGGCTGCCACCTGGGGAACCCAGGAGTAACACTTGATCCACAAATAACCTGGATCTACAAACTTATTTCTTAGCAGAGCGGGCAGGCTCATCTGACTTGCCTAGTTTGCGTGGGGGGGGGGGGGGAGCATGCCTTGGTGGAAGGCAGTGAGGGTCAGTGGTTAGTGTGCTGGGCTTGAAAGGGTGCAAGAGAAATGCTAGCCAGGCGTTTCATGCCACAGTTTCTCGTCCTTGTTTAGGAGTCGGGATAGCGGGGATCCCCCGTTGGCGGAGGTAGCGCAAGGGGGGAGGGTTCAAATCAATGCGCAGTGGTCTGAAAATGGAACAAGGAGCAAACGGAGGCCATTAGCAGGCAAGACGTCGGTCGGGGAACATCGTTATTATGCTGGAGACACCCTCGGATGTGGAGCGGGAAGACACTTAACCGATCTTTCCTCTGGGCCTGTGCCCGCAAAAGACGGTTCCAAGCTTCTGCACTTTTCCCAAGATAGTCATTTTACGTCCACTCAGTTTTATTCTGTCCGCTTAATTTTGCTGCAAAACCAGAATGCACACGTCAGACATTAAACAATGCAGCTGGAATGTGCAAAGCAGATTTCTCAATTGTGAGAATGAATTCTGCAGACGTGTATCCATTACAACATGAGTAAGCGTGCTGAAAAGGGGAATTAATTTCGCCATAGTAAGACACTTTGTGGTGCAGCTGTAGACTCCCAATCATTAATCAAATGAGTGATTTAGAAAGAATGTTCTAGGTTTCAATTATATATAACCTTCTGATGAATTAAGTCCCATTGAATTAATTGGGGTTTCATTTTTAAAAAATGTCTAGATCAGACTGAGGTGAAGAGAAATTTGAGAAAAGCACAGAGAAATCAAAGAAATGGAAGTAGGTAAAACTGAAGCCAGAAAAAAAATCGACAGAAAACATCTATATATGACAGCTAGCACTGTGTAGAGGTTTGAGCGCTGAACTACAACTTGGCCATGGAAACCCACTGGATGACTGTGGGTGCATCACACATTTTCAGCCCCCACAAAACCCATGATAGGTTCATCTTTGGATTGCCATAAGACAGAAATTATTTGAAGGCACACAACAAAAACAAATATATAGCCAAATAAAAATTACATATACAGTTTTTAGCTATATATTCATAGCTTTTAACGTGAGCTGCCTTGAGTACAGTTAGATGTAGAAAGATGAGACAGAAATGATGTAAACCTCATGTACCAATATGAGATATCTGAATCCCTCGAAATCATGTTTTCCTGCAAAAGTCACACAGAATTAGATTTGTGAAGTAAACATTATGCAACATTGTCACTTGAAAAACTAAAGTTTTTCCCCAAATTCCAGCCATCTGTTTTTAAACCAAAACAGAAAACATACCAGGAGCCAAGGGGGAAAAAGTGCCAATAATTCATTGGTCTTTATCACCAATATAGTTTATTGGGACAAAAAAAAAATTGGTGCAGTGAAACAGAAGTGGAATGTGCTGATAATCAGTAGGCTTACCCTGTTCATTAAGTAAGAAGTGTTCATTAGACCTCAACCACAATCCTATCTCTAAAGTTCAGTACACTGGAATTCTCATCGTGGTCAGAAAATACTCCGCAGCAAACTCAATGCATATTTTTCTGTTATTGTAATGTACAAGGGTTCCATAAATAAAATCATATGCTTTGGAAAATGTGGAGAAGGGACACAGCCAGAAGAATGGTAATGTTTCAAGAAAAGAGGAATGAGAGAACTATAGTTGCTGAGAGAAGACTTTGAAAAATAATGCAGATGGAAGCTTCACTATTTGAGGACCACATGAATTTACTTCTCCATTCTTAGAAGTGTGGGATCATAATTTCCTTAGAAATTTAAGAGAAGACCTTAAAAAAAAACCCAAAACTTTATCTTCTAGAAAATCTGAGAAATCAAGGGGAAATTTAAGCTAAGAATGGCGATACTCTACAACCAGCAGGGGAACATATTATATGACCAAGTAGAAATAAAAAGAGAGTGGAAACAATACATGAAAGGACTATATAAAAGAGATGAAAGAGTGATAGATTCATTCAAGGAAGAACCATATGAAGATGAACCTCCACTTTTAGAAAGTCAAGAATGGAGGCTGGAGTCAAGGAATCAGTAGAAGACTAGGACTCGGAAAGGCACCTTATGGTGGAACTAGACAAGATCCTAAAGTGTAAAGATACAGAATACTGTTAGTATTTAGATTATTGAATACTAAGGATTGTCCGTGCCATCGTATTTCCTTTTTCTATGTATGGCTGTGAAGGTGGACATTGAAGAAAGCAGATAGGGAGAAAATCAACTCATTTGAAATGTGGTGCTGGAGAAGAGTTCTACCGTAGACTGCTAAAAAGACAATGGGTCCTAGAGTTCTGTGGATACCCCAGACTGCTAAAACGAAAAATGAATGGGTTGTAGAGCAAATCAAGCCGGAACTCTCCCTAGAAGCCAAGATGACTAAACTGAGGCTGCCCTACTATGGCTGTATCAGTTACTAGGATGTTTTGATAAGCAGGGACAATTACATCTTCTGCCACCCTGTTCAAGATTATGTATTCCTTTCGGTTTTAACTGCAACCCCCAAAGTAAATAAGGGAAACATGGATTTTCCTAGCAATAATATAATAACTGGTTTGTTACTATGATCACCTGACAGGCATGGCTATGGGACTTATCTCAATGAACACACAGGCTTTAAAATGTGCCATTACATAACTAGTTGTTTAATTTGATAAAGGTGGTATGTTTTGGTTTGCTACTGTCCACACCACTAGGGGTCACCAAAACTCCAAATCTTAAATATTCAGCAGCTGCTCCATTCTTTTCCTGTGAAACTGGTGGGAGGGTTTAAAAAAAAGATACAGGCATCATGAACTGAAGGGCACAGACACTTTGATTTGTTAGACTGTACATATTTATTTTTAAATGGAAAGAAACTCTTCTGTGTAAATGCTGAACTGAAAGTCAAGTAATAAAACACAAGCTTTAGTCTCTTTGTTTTTCTTTCTTAAAACCCCATGTTGATATAAAGTTGATCCAGAAAGAGTGTTGTTCATATGAGTAACAGCTGGTGAACTGCAGTGGCTGAAAGCTGTAAATCATGAAAACCTTGGCTGGAATCTCTCCTCTCATGAACTTACTAGATGGCCTTAGATAAATCTCAGCCTCTGATGTGCATCTGTTGTCGATTTACAATATTGACAACACGACTGTCTTATATATATCAATGAAGTACATTATTATTTATTTTATTTGTTAATTCCACTTATATCTCCCAGTGAATTCTGTGGAGCATGAATGGCTCTCCTCCATTTAATTTACTTTATTCTCACAACAGCCCTTTCAGGAAACATATTCAAGGGTTGCTGTGTTGGCTACCTTTCAGGTAGGTCGAGTTGGGAGACAGTGACCAATCCAAGGTCACTTAGCAAGTTTCATAACTCAGAGGGGACTTGAATATGCATCTTTTATGTCCCAGTCCAACACTCAAGACTACTAGACAACACTGACTTGTAAAAAATATTATTAATATAATTTGTGTGATATGATTTGGACCCTCCAAAGCAAAAGATGCATAGGATAAACGTAGCCCTGACTAGATAATGGACATCGAGAAAGAAAGGAGATTAAATGGGACAGACAAAACAAGCTTGCAGCTGGCATTCCACAATGAGAAGGTATGTGTATCTTGTACAGCTTTGTGTTTTGCAGCCACCCCAATGATCCTCCAGCAACTATGCCATACAATGTTTAGAATCCTTGAGTCTGAAGTTGTGGGACTCTTGAAAACGTTTCTGTATCACTCTTTTCTTTTGTTTACTCTCCAACTCAGATGATTGCAGTGAATTACACCTGGGACAAGCTATGATAGCAGGTGGAAGCTTGAATCTAGGAAACTTCAGTCATCCCTTAAGTCTAGAGAACTGTTACTGTGTCAACAGGTTGTTAAAAACAGCACCACTAATTGCATTAATTAACTAGAAAAGTAATACCCAGGTCATACTGAGTAGAGGAGAGAAGGTGCCTCTGCCCCCCCCCGTGTGTAAAGAGACATAATACAACCACAGAAGGATATTGTGTAACATCTGGAAAAAGGGGGAATCAGAGATACCCCATTCTGAGAAGCGGCCAGCAGCAGGAGCAGCGGAGACTGCCAGAGACAGCGGCAGGAGAGCAGCTGACGAGATGGGGCTATAGATGGGTGAGGCGAAGGGGGGACAGGCAGCAGGGCTTCCCCCCCTTGATGACAGCAAGCAGCTCGAAACCCCGCAAAGCCACGGGCCCCAGCATGAGGGAGCTGCTAACCAAGACGGCAGGGACAGGCGTGGCAGAGAAGAAGCAAGAAGGAGGCTACAGGCAAATGCATAAGAAAGTAGAATTGTTGGCAGCTGCATGAACCATACAGAATAAAGTACAGCAGCTGGGGGAAAGAATCCATGACCCCATAGTCCAGAAGCTGCAGTGACAGCGGGCAAAGTTATCCCCTGTTGCCAGAAGAGAGACAGGCGAGTGGGAGAGGCTGGAAGAGAAGGTCTAAGCAGCAGCTCCAGCAGAAACTGCAGGCTGAGCAAGTGAAGGAGGCTTCCTAACACCAAACAGCTCTGGCTGAGCTTCAGGTAAGTTAGGGGAGGCTACGCAGCAGCAGAATCGGGGGCTAGCTCTGTGTGAAGCAAAGTGGCTGGCAGGGAAGGAGAAGCAAGCCAGGGCGACTAGCCACAGAAAAGGCTGGCAAGGCAGCGCTGGAGATCCAGCTGCAAAGACCCCACCAATGAGCCCCATGTGGAGGTCTCTGGCCTCCAAGAAGAGGCAGCCAGAGTCCAGGAGCTGGTAGGGGAAAGAGGGAGCTGGAGGAATTGCGCTTGAAGAACGACTCTAGCAGCGAAGAGCTGAGAGACCTGCAAAAGACTGTCAGCAAGCTGAAAGGGGAACTGGCTACTGTGCAGGCACTGAAGGAGTGGAAAGCCAAAATGCAGAACGAGCTGCAGGGCATCCTGGAGGTGGCCAAGACCCAGGAAGCAGAGCTGAGAGGATTGGTTCAGCCGTGACTTCACTGCAGACCAGTGTGGTTGGGAAACCTGACTGTATTGGCTCTGCAAACCAAGGTGCCTGTGGCTGGCTGTCAGGTGAAGACTAAGGAGAGGTTTTGTGTGTTGTGGTAGGCATAGGAGGGGCTGGAAGCCCGGCCTACATATTTTACCACTTCAGACGGTGGTTCTGTGGGGTTGGAAGATATGTGTATATGGGGATTGTTGGTGCTGATGAGGATGATGCTGAGCAAGGGAGGCTGGGAGGTGAATCAGTTTCACCAACTGGTCAACCAGATCTTGAGCACCCTGGATGTTAGTAATTGCTGGGTATGTTCTCATGGGCCAAGCTCAGGAGACTATCCCAATTGCAATGTAATGTTTGAAATCCCTGAATCTCCACAGGCATGCCCAGGAAAGTATCTCAGTGTCGACTTCCTCTTTAGTTGTAGCAATGGTTTCATTGAGTTATATGGGAATAAGGGGGACTGGTCCTCCTGAAATAAGTTCCAGGAAAAAACCAGCTTTCATAATGGTAAATGGATATATGGTCTACCTCCAGGGATGAATTGGCTGTGTGGAAACTGGGCAGGGAAAGTATTTCCCTAGGTGTGAAATAGCACCTGTGCCCTTGGGAGTTTGGCCACTGTGGGTATCACCTTTCACCCAGTGCACCAACCAATGCAGGCATGGGATAGGTAGTTTGGCTGGGCAAGAATGAAAAAAAGCTTATGATGAAAGCTGTGGGTATGATCCTGACAACACGAATCTGAGAGGTTGGGAGTCATCATGTTCCCCATGGTGGGAGTTGCTCTTAATGTAAGGCAGATGCATTGTTGGCTGTCAGCCCAGCATGAAATAGCTTTAGACTATCTCCTCAGCTGTGACGTGAGGAAGGTTTGGGTGTATGGCTATTATGTAAAAGAATCTGGATGTGAAAAGAGAAAAAATGCATTCTGAAGTATTCGATATTAGAAAGTCATTCTTGTAGTCTGCAGACATGTGGACATGATTATCTGGCTCCCTAATTAAGCATGAGTACAGGCACTGCTTGTAGAATTGCTTTGTGCATAAATAATGGCCTTCCTAAATCTGCCTGTCAGATTTAACTCTGCTTGTTAAAGTATTTTCAACCTGTAATTAATGAAATAATGGATGGTAAAGCTGCTGTATATGCTCTGATGGCACAAACCAAATAATTATGCTTGAATTGCTAAAGAGTTCAGCATAAAAGGGGGGAAATGTGGTGGGGTCAGTCTGGATGACCTCTAGGTATGGGAAAAAACAGTTATTTCTCTCTGAGTTTGTAAAGAACTGTGGGAATGCAATGGAACCTTGAGAGCTTGAAATGTTGGCAGCTCGCCTCTGCTTGGCAAGCTCGCTTCTGCTAGGCCTCGATACACAGTTTCCAAAACAAATAACTATGACATACCAGTGTTTGAAGTTACTTTGATATTTGCTCATGCTTTCTGATGTGGGAATGCTACCTTGACTTAGCAAGTGCTAAAAAAATATCTACAACTTTAGAGAGAATGGCTTTCTCACTCCTTGATTTTTTTAAAATCTGGCCATCAAGAGGATTGTATGATCTGTTTTTGGCATCACGTTATGTTTTAATTTCATATTGCAGCAATAAAATCTTTCCTTTATTCAAGGCAAGCACTTTTATTGTCTTTTCTGGGATTTTATTTGTCTTATTTCTGTGTATGGATATTCAGTGGTCTCAAAAGTACTAGTTGACACATGTTTTGTTCATTGCATAGTCATACTTGTCTCTAGAAACAATAGTGTGAATAAGATATACATATGGTGCTCATTTAAGAGCTTGTTTTGGGTATGGACTACCAGGAGAAATATGTCTTGTACAAGCAACTCTGAAAGAAACTCAATGTATACAGAAACTGGTTTCCCTAGCCAGGCTGTACCCAGGCTCATACATCAGTTCAGGGTAAAGCTAAGCACTGCCATATACATAACTCTGTGAAGACCTTTATATTTTACTTACAAGCACTTTATAATAATAAAAGAGAGTGTGTGTGTCTGTCTGTCTGCAGAAGCCGTAACTGTTCTGATCTATGTATCATGCCAGATGCCTTGAAATTTGACATAATGATTTGGGTGATTGTGCAAGTTGCAGATTTGAGTTTCAATTTGAAATTCCAAATGGAGGCAGACAGATGCAAACAAAACCAAACAAAAGCCAGCTTCTCCCATTCTCACTCTTACCACAACACCTCCCTATTCACCCTCCCTCACCATCTATAATCAAATTTACTTTTACAACACAGAAAAAGGAGAGGGAGGGACAGGCAGCTGTTACCCTGATTTCTGGGGGTCCTGGGAGGGACACCTAAATGTGCTCACAACAATGGGGAGGGAATTAGCACAGAGCACAAGTTGGCAATGCGAGAGGCAGGGTAACGTAGTGAGATCTTGAACCCTATGTCTATGGGGTCAGGCCGAGTCAAGGATGAGGCAGATATTGAAATTAATAATTGTTTTATTTAAGCACAATCAAACAAATGTATGCAACACACTCATGCAAGAAACTATAGAAATAAAGGTAGGAGTGGATAGAGAGATTTTTGAGGAGGTTTGGTATGGGAAATACTATACCTGTCCTGAAGCCCGGTTAGAAGCGGAGAAGCAGGGGAGCGTGGATCTCAGCACTTGGAGCTGAGGGGAAGGCTCGCCGGACGAAGCGACAACAAGGCGGGATGGAAGCCAAGAGCGATCCAAGGAAGCGCTCAAAGTCAGGGGTTCTTATAGGGAAGATTGTGGCCACAGGCTAGTTCGTACTTGGGGAAAACAATGAGTTTGGGGCTGGAGACAAAGCCTCCGAAAGGTCAGAATTTGAATGATTGAGTTATAGCCAAATTGTCAATAGAGTAGCCAGTATGCAAAGGCGGAGTGCTTGAGCGTTGTATAGTCCGATCATCAAGCTGCCTGTGCGGGGCGGGGGATCTTTTGAAAGTAGCGGGCATACATAATTGCGGTACTTGCCTTGAGGTCTCCTGAAGCTGCATTAGGCAATGACTGGCCTGCCTAGATTGGGATATGAATGGTTCGGCTATTTTCGTCCGCGCCTGTGTGCGTGCTTGTCCGGGGGCCTCGCAAGCACATGGGGAGGAATGGGTAGAGAAGGCCGAATTATTGATATCAAAATGATATCTTAATATCCCACAAGCTCAGGCTAGCAATGGCGGTAACACAGCCCCATGGACCTTTAGATGTTAGGTACAGAGCCATGTGGTACTGAGTTCAATTCATATAAAAATGGAGATGGCTCTTTGAGTACTCATGCCATGATTCTTGAAAATAGAATAAAGGTGAGTAAACAGGAGAGGGTTAACACATTGCTGATAAGGTAAGCGCACTGCTAAAGTGAAAACAGTGGAGGTAAAACAGTAGAGGGCTTTCTGAAGTACTTCTGGTAAGATGTACCTCTGGCAGTGGTGGTTGTGTACCATCAAGTTATTTCTGACTTATGGTGACCGTAAGGCAAACCTGTTACAGAGTTTTCTTGGCAAGATTTGTTCAGATGGGGTTTATCCTTGCCTTCCTCTGAGGCTGAGGGAGTGTGACTTGCTCAGGGCCACCTAGGTGGCCAAGCAGGAGTTCAAACCCTGGTCTCCAGAGTTGTTGTCCAACACTCAAACCACTACACCATGCTGGGTCTACCTGAGGTAAAGTATATGGGAGCAGGAAGAGAAAAGGTCTCATGGAGTCCTTTTGGAGTATTAGGGACTGAGCCGGGCAGTGCTGGGTGTATGGAAGCTAGTAAACAAAACGCTTTACAATCGTGTGTGTGCACACATGCCTTCAGGTCACCTGTTGACTTATGGCAACCCCACGAATTTCATAGAGTTTTCTTAAGCAAGGAAAACTTGGAGGTGTTTTTGGTCGTTCCTTCCTTTGAAATGTAGCCTAGAGCATCTTGTATTTGTTAGCTATCTTCTATCCAAGTACTAACCAGGATTCAGCTTCCAAGATCAGATGGGATCTGGTGTCTTTAGAGTGTTTAGGCTGTTCATGATCATGGGTACCTCATAATAATTATCAGAAACATACCATTATGATTTCTACAAGTAAAAATCCATCAAATATGCATGTGAAAAACCAGAGATCCTTGCAGAGCTACTAGAACCTTCCAGAATCACCCTACTAGATAAGGGCAAACACAAGAGCAATGCTGGATCTGGTCAAAAGCTTATCTAGCTCAGCATTTTTTTTCCACAGTGGCCAATAAGATGCTTATGAGAAGCAAATGGCAGCCACTCGTGTTTGCCAGTAGCTGGCACTGAGTTGCACACTCCCTCTGATGCTAGAAATAATATATAGCCTTATCCTCCATGAATCCCTGCTTAAATCTGTCCAAGTTGGTGGGTATCACTGTATTTTGTGGTAGCAAATTCATAGTTTAGCTATGTGCTATTTGAAGGCTTTGTCTATCCATAATCTCTCACCATTCAGCATCATGGGATGACTCTGGTTCTCCTAATATCTAAATCTTTGTTGTTGCTGTGTGACTTCAAGTCATTTCCAACTTACAGCAACCCTAAGTTGAACCTATCACTGTACTTTTTTGGCAAGACTTGTTCAGAGGGAATTTGTTTTTGCCTTCCTCTGAGACTGAGAGACTTGCCCAAGGTCACCTGGTGGGTTTCCGTGGCTGAGCAGGGATTCAAACCCTGGTCTCCAGACTTGTACTCCAATGATCAAACCATTACACCATGCTGGCCCTCTTCTAAATCTTCACACTGTACAAAGTTTTGCACATCATCACTTTGCTTTTTTATATATATATATATATATATATATATATATATATATATAGTGAATGCCTCTAATATTCAAATTAGTAGGAATCTAGAAAAGCGACTATGGTGGGATTCCTATGAGACCTTTTGAAAGATCACTAAGAGATCCTATGCTCCAGAGATGCATGTGTATGAATTTGCTGAGGCACCAGTGACTGATGGATGGAGCACATTGTCCCATTTTAAGCTGCTGCGTTGATGACTGTCCCTCTTCTTCAACCCTCATCCTTATCTGCCCTAGCAAAGTTGACCTTTGTTTTCAAGCTAGGTGTATACCCTTCAAAAAATGAGCATGCTTAATCCTTCATCACATCTGTATTCACCAGAAAAAGCAAGCCAGATCACAGATAGCTATAGGCAGTGGCAGCTAGAGTGACTTCCATGTCATTGGGGTGTAAATTTACTTCTGGGTGCTATCCAAGGTGCCTAACCTTGCCCCCAAATAGGTTGAGTTCCTTGGATGGATTCCTTTAAGGTCTGGACTAAAGCCAAGCATGGATTCACCATGTTACTGACATGGAAGCCACCGCTGAGCATGGGTAAAAATGTTATTCCATGGTCTGAAAGTTTGTAGAGTTCCTACTGGGCTCTGATAATACACATTTAGATTTGCATACCATGGAGGTCAGCTTTTACCATGATCTTATTTTTCTGCATATTTTGTTTTTCTTTGTTTGAAGAAAACATTATCCTGGCTTTTTGACTTTAAAAGCATTTAAATTAGAGTTTGAAGCAAGCAGAATAGCATGAAAACAATAACCGTACAGTAACAATATTTAAAAGCATCATTAGTTTGTAGTTTACTGAGGCCAAACAGCTCTCTGGCTGAGAATTCTAAATGACCCTCCCTAAACTGTAAACCGCAGGATTCCATAGAATGCTGAAAGTGGAATAATAGCGCTATAACTGTGTAATGTGGAAAGGCCCTATGTCCATTCCACTAGAATGAACCAACTTGTTCATTAATCAATAGTTTTGGAGGCATAGTGGGATGAAACAAGTCTTCTCAGTTCTTACAATATTACAGGCAACATGTTATCTAGCAGTTTTCATGGTGATGATTTTTGGGAGTATTATGTCTCAGATTAGCAGTCATTTGGTCAGATTGCGGCAGAAGGAAAGAAGGGAAAGATGGTCATTTCATCACTTCTGCTGAGAGAGACTGGTTATTCCTTTGGTTTTCCCTGAACTGTCAACTATCTGTAGCTGTTCCATCTAGTACATCAGGCACAGAGGAAAAGATTATTCTTGTACTCCCTCTGCTGAGAGATGTGCTGTCTTTGATTCTGCTTCACATGTTACCTAACAGTAGCCTTTCCATTAGACTACCTGAACACTTTTCATTCCAGCCAGTTGTTAAAGGAACTATAACTGTAACTGACGTATTTTTTCTTTCTCTACTTTTCCCTTCCCTTTTCCTCTTTGCATTGTGTTTTGGGATTGTAAGCTTGGGAAAAGAAAGTCTTGGGTTGCGTTTTTTTAAAATTGTTCTACTCTGTAAATTACTGTCTTCATCTGTAATTATTGGCAAACCACAAATAGATCACAGAAGTAAACAGCAA
This sequence comes from Cyclura pinguis, assembly GCA_030412105.1. Lineage (NCBI taxonomy): Eukaryota > Metazoa > Chordata > Lepidosauria > Squamata > Iguanidae > Cyclura > Cyclura pinguis. The sequence goes on from CM059601.1 coordinate 59,482,042, forward strand.
CAACCAACGCAGAATTTGATCTATGTGAAGGCAATCCCATGGCATCATTTCATTAAATCCATCTATGATCAGAAAAATTGTTTATTGTCACTTTCCTAAGACTCAGCATAACAAACCTGTAAAAAAATGAAAGCACTTAGAAGTGCTGGGATGTTGTATTAGGTCAATGCTGGAAACAGTTATGTTTAAATGTATTTGGCTGATGTAAGAGATTTCTAAATATTAGGCTGATTAGGATTTTTATTATTTGTGTGGGTTGATGTGTAAATAGTAGCTTATGTAATAGCAGATCCTGCACAATTATTTGTTTTTCCTGAAGCCTGCTTTAATAGGTTTTTATTAAGAAATATTTTTGCCATGTATTTTTTGTACAAATATATTAAAATTAAACACAAATAGACCAAAATTAAACACAAAAAAATCTATTGGTTCTGCACTGCATAGTCTCCAAGCCACTTGAGCCCTCTTGCTAGATCTTAAGCAGATTTGAGAGGGCCAGATCGGCTGGTATTCATATTTAAACAAATAAATGGCAAATGTGAGCCAAACTTTCAGACAATAATGAGGGTCTTATCTAAAAAAAAACCTGGTGAGCTACTTTCCTAGGGTGGGAGGAAAATGGCATTGCAATTCATAGAAACTTCTTCATGTGATCTCCATCAGATGATAATACAACAGAAACTTCTATGCTGGGCCTGTTGAAATACTAGGAAACCTCCCCTCTCTAGATATTTTCCTTACCACTGGTCTTGCTCTCTGAGGCTTCTGGGAACTGAAATCCAGAACATCTGGAAAATCAGAGGTTCCTCACCTCTGGATCCTCATGAGACCCTAAGGAAAGGTGGGGGAGCTTTTGTTTTAGGTTGGAAATGCATTACCAAGCATGAATCATGGGGAGTGGGTTTGCCCAGAACTTCTTTTCTCCTGGTCTGATATAATATAGAACATTTTGTTGTTGCAAACAGCCTTTCCACTTTTTGGTAAACATTTGAGTCATATTATCTTGTTGGCTTAGGAACAAGAGAGCCACAGCAATTGGATCATAAAGGCCAGCTTATGGCCAAGAACCAGATGCTTCAAAGATGGAAACCTCTGCATTCATCCTCAGTATAATATACCCTCTAACTGTCCTGATTTGACAAGAACAGTCCCGATTAATCCTCTGTCATCCCATCTTTTTCACCTGCTTTTAAAATTTCTCATTTCTTTCTCCTCCCCTCACTTAAGCTGCCCATGCTTTACTTCAGTTGCAAAAATTCAAAATGCTAAAGTAGTTTGCACTCAGTTAATTCAGCAGTGAGGAGAGTAGAGGAGGGAATCAGTATTACCTTTCCCAGTAGTCTCATGTAAAAGCAAACTGCTGCATCCTCTGCTCACTAGTGTGTTCTTCCTCATTAACAACTTTTACAATTTTGATCACATTCTGATGTTGCTTCACCACAAGTGTCCCAGTTCTCATCTGTAAAATGCTGGAGAATATGGCAAAGCCAAAGTCAAGAAATTATGGGAGTTGCAGTTTAAAAACATCTGACAGCCACATTTGCTGACCCTGGCATAGGCTGTAAAACTTTAAAATTTGGCAATACAACCATCTATAGTAAAAAAACAAAAACAAACAGACAAAAAAGCCAAGAGAATGTAACCTTGTGAACTGAAAGTATTAGACTGAAACCTTTGACAGTTCTAGATCAGTAGCTTTTCTTACATCCCATGGACAGCTATTAGGAATTAAATGTATTTCAGATATGTTCTCCTCTCATCTCTCTGTTTTCTCTTTTTTTCTTATATTGCATGTGTTTTTGACATACATACGCAGTGAGAACACTGTGTGTGTTGTATGTCTGTATTTGTGAAGAACAACAAAATGCTTAAATAAGCAAATTTTAAAAAGCAGGGGTTGGGATAGGGACATAAAACACTGACATCCTGTTTCCAAAGATGCCGTGGTTGGATGTTCTGAATGATGGATTTGAAATCAGAGCAAGAAGTGTGTGGAGGAAGATATTCTTCATTATTTGTTGATATATTCTGTCTACTGGGAAATAAGACACAAATGTTTGTAGCATCATCATTTTAATACTCTCCATGGGCCAAAGGTTGGGGAAAATACTGGAAAATTTGCTGGGTATACATTCATAACAGCAAACAATACATGGAAAGGGGAACAAGAGCAAAGTGCCTGTCTCATTAAAAAGCCAATATCCCAACAATTTACCTGTCACATTTAAGCAGTCCCTTTACAGCAAAGGTGAGGAACCTTTTGAGATGTTGATCCAGTCCTCTGGGCTTCCCTAAATGGCTGTGCCCATTACCCCATGATACCACAGTTTGATGGTCTCTTAATTTTTGTATGGGTTGTTCCTGTTGCAGAAGATTGAAATGCCTCTCCCTGTGGCTTAGTGACTGGCTGTAGGAGTTTTAAACTAAAAATATGTTTGCATTCTTGGTTCCACTCTTTTGCATTTGGCTATGCCCTCTGGGAACATGCTTCTCAGGCTATCTGATGTGAGGGACTGACAATTATTTTTTTTCCAGCATGCCAGGGATGGACACTAAATTTCTGTCCGTTGGGTACAATTGTTTCTTTATTTCTTTCCTGGAAACTTGCTGTTGACCAGCAGCCAATGACTCAGGGACCAGGATCAATGTGGGTACCACCACTTTGACCAGCACTGCTCTGCAATAATGGGGCTGTGAAGAACATCTTTGAAAGTGAATTCAGCCCTCAGTGTGAAAGAGGTTCTCCACCTTTACCCTATAGGCAAACAGGAATTCTTCTCTAGCTACTGTGAGTGGATTGGAAATCTCTCCTAGTTCTCGCTGTCTTCTTCCATTTTTCAGGGATTACTGACATGTATCAGTGGTCCATCCCTCCAGATTACCTTCTGTTGTACCTGCCATATCCCAAGAATCAAAACTTTGCCATTGTGATATGTCCAGTCACAAATGACCATGCATGTCTCACTGAAGATAACAATCATTCAGTCAGCCTCTTCCTCAAGTTCTGCAGGTTTCAAAACTAGAATTATTCGCTTTTCAAGATTTGTCATCTACTGAATGTCATGGAACAAATTGGCTCTTTGTAAACAAGTATGAAACCATTTGTTAATGTTCTCTAGTTTAGGTTATTTAGCTAGTGAGTGTTGATCCCGCTTCTGCCACTTAGGTTGTTCGTTGCTCCCTCTCATATTAATATCTCTAATCTTAAGTTTCTTAATTTACAACCAACTCAAGTTTCTTTCCCCCGCATGCCAAACTGTAGTTTCCTTCTACATATTTTGACCAAATGGAAATAAGGGGAAAACGGAGAGAATGTGCACAGCAGTGACTGAGATGGAAGGAATAAGCTGATGGCACTTTGATAGTAACTTGCAACTCTTATAGTTATTCTCACCCCAAAATTAGGGTGAACTGAGAAGTAATGATACATACAGATGGGGAGGGGGCCTTATAGGCTAGCTGTATGCTTGTGGCAGCTACACATTGTGCATCAGAAATGTTATACAGCATTAAAGGTGTCAGATCTCAGGAGCTGGCTCTAAGTCTTCAGTTTTTGTGGGTCCTTTCCAGGCAGGAGACAAGGGTGCAAATTATTCAGTTTTGATGGGCTTAGTTCCAGGTAAGAAGAAAAGATCTCCAGCCCAGCCAATAAAGCAGCAACTTGCTATAATTTCTAAGGTTTCACTGATTTGTTTCTGCAACTTGCAAAGACTCTCCAGCCTCTATATATTTATTTATGTGTACCTAGACTGATTTTTTTAAAAAAGGAAGTCTCAGATTTTGTTCCTGTTTGGCTGCAATTTGGATATACTAATAATGGATTTTATCTATACTGATATTGGTAGGGAAGGATATAAAATAAGGCCTATTAATATGGTACCTTCCTTTTGTTTTTGGATCAATACACTACTGCCCACTCACTGCTATACTAGTATCTTCAATTTTGGATTGTTTTCTGTGGAACAGGTCCCAGTTAACTGGGGAGATTAAAAAGTGGCCTCAAAAATATTAACTAGAATGTTCATTCTCTGAACTATAGGCATGTTGGTCATTTCTATGACTAATTTCATCAGCTTGAGAATGCCAGAAATATGGGAGAAGACTAGTTTTTCACAGAGAAAATAATGCCAATATGTTTTGCTTTATATCTTGGGGGCCAAGACTTGTTATCTTTGCAAAAACAAAACTCTAAATTTTATGGCTCATTCCCTCTCTCCCCATGACGTTCACTTTTGTTGATTGCCATCAAGTCAGCTTCCAGACATTTTGTCCTCAACAGCCCTACTCAAGCTCTGCACCCACGCATAGAGACAAATAAAATTCACTCACACATTCATTTATTAATTCTCACAGAACTTGGGCTCATGCCAGTACTGGACCATTGGCAGCTATAAGAGATGGAAACCAGAAACCTGAAGCTCAAATATACAATAGGTATTGGACAAATTCAGATAGTTGAATATTACTAATAGCAGGATCCATCTGTGCCCATTCCTGCCACTGACAATATTTTATCCTTCTTGCAATAAAAGCAAAAATATATGTTTAACTTAACTACCATTACTTTCTTGTTTATGTGTCTTTATGTGTGTTTCATCATAACATGTACTGTTTTTTATCTCATACCTACTTTGATGTCATGTGGCATGGCTAAGAACTCATTTGCGAAACTCTTCTCTCCCCATGTCCCTCTGCACAACCTCTGGTATTAGTTAGACAACTTTTGGTCATCTTGTTGAAAGGGACTGCAGCTGTCATCACAGTGCGTGCCCTTGTAGTTCATAGTAGGTTGTAACTCCAGCCCTGTAACTGACTGAACAGTGGGTGCAACAAACTACTACATACAATAGATCACTTCACAAAGCTGACCCAACCATCATCTTTTATTTCTCTATAAGAACAGTGAAAGGAGTCACTGGTGCACAATAACAGTGATTCTCAGACAATCAGATGTGGCAGACCAGCAATTATTTTTTTTTCCATTTTGTCAAAGACTGGCACCATATTTGTGCCCATTGGCTATAATTGCTTTTTTTTTTCCAGGAAAATTCATTAGGGAAGAGCAGTCAATGGCTCAGGTATCAGCATTGGTCTAGAAGCCACCACCTTGAGAAGCATTACACTATAAAACTCTAAAAAAAAAAGTAGCCTATGCCCTATTTGTGCAACAATCAGCAAATTTCCAAGAGATTCTGTTATTGTATTCCACGGAGTCCACTTTCTGATACCTGGGCAGGGAGAATGATTTATATTCCGCTTGGCACCTGCAGAGCTTCAAGCAATGTGGTGCGCCACCTGGTGGTGATTAGATGCTACCGCTCTATGATTGCAAAGCACCACACACTGAGAAAAAGGGGAATGGGATGTGACAAAATAAGACTACTCCAGGCCTACATTGTCCCTAGCCACTCCCGCTATGAAAAGAATTGCATCAATTAGACAGAGTTAGAGTGAACCATAGTGATTTGTTGTACAAGGGGAAGGAACTTCTCAAAACACAAGTAAGGGCAACTCAATACAAATTTATACAGTACAAGGGAAAATGTTGTAGTGGGAGCATTTCAGAATACACAGAGCATTATACGACTGCATGAATCTGCCTATTGTTGTTTTCCAGAAAATGTTCTAGCCTGGGCTAGACTAACCTTAAGTCCTTCCAGACCAAGAGCAATGGATTAAGTCATTACAGTGGTAAGAAATTCAGAGGAAATCCTGTAGTACCAACACCTTACAGCACAAGTGAGCAAATACGTGAGTTTCTGAGGCTATCCTGACTCCTCTTGACTACTTTGCAGTTCTGTTAACCACACATAGTTTTTACAGATGGTGACACTGAGGATGAGACAGAGCAAATTGACACAGGCCACTTAATCAGTGTGTAGATGTGTAATTTACAGCAGTGAACTGATGCCAATCCCCAAGCCATTGCCTATTGGTCCCCAGCGGGTTTCTAGGAAAGAAACAACAGTTGTAGTCAATGGGCATAAATGTGGTGCCGGTTCCTGACATATTGGGGAAAAACTCTGTTGGTCCCCCATATCAGATATAGCTTATTTAGAACATATAGTCATCCCTCCACATTTGCTAGGGTTAGGAGAACAGGACCCCTGTGAATGTGGAAAAACCATGAATAACTCTAGGCCCTCCCAAACCATATTTAACATACAAAAAAGTATGATCACCATATTCAACCCATCATGGATTCCTTTGAGGCATCATAGTTCCTTCACAAGGCAGAAATGGGTGGCTGGTGGGGCTTACAGCCACCTCCACTGCTGCCCCACACAGTTTTTAATAGGGACTTACAAGCCTCATTTGTAGTTTCTCAGTCTCACAAGGCTTGCTGTCCTTATTAAAAATGGCATAGGGAGGCAGCAGAGGTGACAGCAAATAATCCGTGAATAATCAAATCCACAAAAGGGAAAGCCACAAATGTGGAGGGCTGACTGTATATAATTATCTTTATACTATACGACCCAGGTTTCTTATCTCAGTTTTCACTTTCTAGAAATTGTGGGTTCCTGAAGCATATGTTCTTCATATACAGAGTATGCAGAGAATTTTCAAAATGGCAATATTTTGTTGGTGTACTTCTCTAGATACCAAAGCAAGAACTTCTACCTGATGCTAATTATACTGATAGAGCCTTGTTGTCATCAGTCTTCTGTGTTTTCAGGCTCTTCCAAGCTGGGAACAGGAAGTGTACCTCCCAAGGGCCCTTGTCATTCCTTCTAAGTTATTGTACCCCATGGTGAGTGGTCTGACATGCAATTTCTTAACTTTTCTTATTTCCAGATTTATTTCTTTGTCCAGGCTCTCTTATATTTGTACCAACCAGACATCCTCCCCCTATTTCCTCTTTTTATTTTTATATTTTAAAACATCCTCAGTAGCTTGTCTGAAAAGTCTAGCTGCTTTTCTATATCCGAGAGGGGAAACCTCAGGAAAATGAATGACTATAAATTTTTCAAATGCTGACATTAACTGTTAGAATGCTGGTCTTAGATTTTTCTAAGTTGCTTCGTCAGAAATGACTTAGATTTTTCTAAGTCATTTCTGACGAAGCAACTTAGTTGTATACTTGTAACCTAAATAACAGTAGGACCAGTCCTGGTGCTGTCGCATAGTTTTATGCTACAACGGAGCTCTCCTTTCATGGTCAGACAGAAAACTTCTGTGTCTTTGGAAAGAATCTTATGGAAAAAGGAGCCATTTAAAAAGCAGAAGTACTTTTAACCAGCTCAGGGTGGTTGGAGAACTTCAGCTTCTGTCTAAAGAAAGTGGATCTAGCCTCAATGCTAAGTGCTCTTGCTGGAAGGATGTACTGTGCTCTATGTGAGGTTACCTCCCAAAATGGCTTGAACATTGCAATAGATGCAAAATGCAACTGTTAGAAAACTTGTGGTGGCTAGTTTACCAGACTGCATATGACAAATTCTGTATTGACATCAACGCTGACAACCTATATGTGTCACTTAAAGTGCTGGTCTTGACCTTTAAATGTCTCAGCAGTTTAGGACCTGATTATAGACTGCCAGCATTCATATGAGCCTGCCCAGTAAGGATAGTCTATACCAGTAAGGACTATTAGTTTCCTGGAGACAGGACTGGTCTAATAGCAGCCCCACATCTTTTAAAGTCCCTCTTCAAAGACTTTAAAAGAACTTGAAAACATTTTAATTTCAGTCTATTTTTTATTTGCTATACTAGGTAAAATGTGGACTATTGTGATATTTTAATCTTGAGTTGTAGTTTAGATTTTTATTTTGGTCTTTGAATAATTAATTTGTTGTGCTGGGTAATTTTAATTGCTTGTGGTCTTTAAAAAGAAGGGAGTATTTTTGTTCAGATATGTCTCAGAATTAAAAAGTAGCTTATTTGAGAGTAGGGATAAAATGTTGCACCTGGTGCTGGGAATTGACAGAAAATAGTCCGGGACAATGGAAACATCACATGGATATTTAAAATTGCCTCAAAAATTACAGTAATAAATATCACAACTTCTTGACATATTTGCCCTGTCCTGAGAAGCCCGTACTGCATAATCTCACAGCAGTTGTGCACCATTTTTGTAGCATTTTAGTGGTCATAATAAAAAAATATTATTCATCTCCAGTGTGTGGAATGAGGTCACTGGAAGCTTACTGGTATTCTCAAATGTTTGTGTTTAATTATAGATATAAGGATGAGTTAGTATCAATGGAGACAGATTAACATTTCTAAAGAAGTTCCAAAGGCACCTAGTTACCCAACAGATTTCTGACGGAGGCAGGCTGCTCTTTAAAGATGCTTCCACAGCAAAAGCTTTGTTCTGTGTCTCTCTGTCTTTCTACCACACACCTATACCCGCACACCTACCCTTAGGTAACTTGAATAACATCATTTTCCAACCAGGGAAGGGAGAAAGGTAGAGGAAGAAAGATATGCCCCTGTTTCCAAAATGGGTTTCCAAAACAACCTCTGGCCATTTCTTTGGCCATTTCCGCACTAGCCTGTTATAGCACTATGATTCCACTTTCAACATCCTGGCCCTCCCGAAACTGCAAACCCCAGGATTCCATAGGATGTTGAAAGTGGAATCATAGTGCTATAACAAGCTAGTGCGGAAATGGCCTTTGTCATTCAAAGGAAGATGGCCACACAGTTAGTTGTTACGACAGCCTATCATTTACTTAATAATGGATTGTACCTGTCCAGAGGATGTGTCAGGCAGCACCTGCTAGGTTTTGGGTGTGCCCAGTGTCTTAAGAATCAAGAAGAACCATCTGAGACTGGGGGAGACCATCTGCTCCAGTTCCCGAATTTATGACACGGGATGGGTGACTACAGCAAATCCAGGCGTCAATTTCTATCTCTGGGATCCTGGGGAAGCCATGTGGATTGACAAAAATGTTCCTTCAAAGGAGGTGGCCAAAAGTCTCCCTCTGGTTTTGATAAACTTTTAAAAATATATATTAAACAGTGTGTTTGTGGGCCCCCTCACAACTTCTTGAAAAGTAAATTGCTGTTCACAGAGTCTTCCAAGAGAGACATTTCACTCTACCACCCACTACTGTATTTCTCAATCTTTCTCTGATTTATATCCTTCCTTTCTCTTTATGCAGGATTCAGTGTGGCTTCTTGCCAGAAAAGAGAGCAGTCTAAGGAGTATGGAGCAGTTGAGGGCCATAAAAACAGTCTTGAGGGCCACGTATGGATGAAATTTTGCCCACCCCATTTATAACATGATGAAAGCCACAAAACACTGCTTAGAGAAAAATATCTAAAAAATACATAGAATGGCATACTCTTCAACATTTCACAGATGAAAACTGGGACACATGTGGCAATCAACATCCAAGTGTGGTCAAGATGGCAAACATTATAAGTGAGGAACAACACACAAGCCAGGGGTGGTTGCAGTAGTTTGCTTTTGCCTGAATCTACTGTGAAGGGAAAGAATCATTCTTCTCTTCTCCTCTCTCCTGAGCTCAGTGCAAATTACCTTTCCATTTCAAACTCTGTTTATAGCAACTGAAGAAAGGTGAGAACAAAGGAAGAAAGAAGAAGGAGGAAAGAGAAACCTGGATGTTTTAATAGCATCTGAAAAAGTGGAACAGCAGAGGATTGGTCAGGACTATCCCTGCCAAACTGGGGTATGGAATGCCTAGGCCCACTCTCTGGAAAATAATGATGTTCTGTGTTTTTATTTTATATGTACCTTTTTAATAAGAAGATCTGGCAATCTCTCAAAGCATTGCTTTTAGCAAGACATGGCAACTTCCTGTGCATGTTTGAACCTCTTTCGCATGGTCAGATATAAGGAGAATGATAAGACAGCATAATCAGTGAAAAACCAGAGAGGAACTAAACCAAACATGGGTTGGTGTTGCTGCACATTTAATGAATCATTTTTTTTCTTTTTTTGCAAAATGGATAATTTGTAGGGGAGGATGGTTGTCATGGGAAGATACTGTGTGTGGGTTTGTGGTTAGCGGAGCATACTACTGCATTTAATAGACTCTACTGCCATTTTTTCGGTGGGATTTGATTCAAGAAACTACAGGTTATAGAACAACTTTCTGGGGTGTTGCCTGCATTTTCCAGGAAATGCTTGATAGTCTGATTAAAAATAAAAGCTTCCATTCCCTGTGAGGGAGAGGGAATTCCACTAAAATATGTATATCCCTTAAGAAAAGCCACCACAAGAGTGAATGAGCTCTTGAAGTCAGAAGAAGTTAGAATGAAGATCTTGAGGTTAAGTACACATTGCCTAAGATGTAATGTGAAAATTCTCCAAACAGTCAAACAATTAAATCTGAGCCAAAACTAGGATTCTGGATCAATGAGAATAAAGTAATGTGAAAATCTAGATAAAAAACAAAAAACAAAAACAAAATAGAACAGATTTTGACCAGGCATAATTTTGGCCAGATTCTGCCCAGTCATAATTAGTAGTCCATGCTGACATCTTGAGTAGTGACCTATAAATGAACCAAGCCATAAAGGTTTCATTTATCTCCTTGCACCATGTCCAGAGATATAATATGGCTTCAGCTCTTTGACCCATAGGGAGAGGCAGTTAAGAAGTAACAACAACTATTGTTGTTGTTGTTGTTCACGCATTTATTCTTCAGATGTCAGCCTTTTTCCTGGTTCTGGGTACAGGAGAACATTTTATAATATATATGTATCCTTGAGGAAGTTTCCACAGATTAGGAAAACATGTTTTCACTACACTTCCTCATTTTCGTCTTCTAGCCATGATATTTAAGGAACTATACACAATGTTGTGTTTCCTCGTGATTGCACAACAGTGGAGGAATTAGAACTTATGCCAGCTGTATGCTACTCTGAATATGTCACTACATTGTCATTCAGCTGTGCAAAATCCTTTCAAGCAAGAGACAACATTTCTTATCGAGAAGGAAAATGAATGTCATATTTTCTTGTAAATGCTGAGAACACAAGGCAGCTGCTTGTGTATATCTGATGGAAAAACACAGGATTTAGAAGAAGAATTAAGAATTTGTGTTCTTGAGGCCCTGAACACCCCAAAGGCCTTAGGTGCTACTCACGCAAGTTGCTTTGGTCCACTCAGTCCATCACTGAATCCTTCCTCTTGCTCACAACCAATTTCTTGCAGTCAGCAGAAAGGAGAAGGCAATCAGGTGATAACAGGGGAAAGCCTGAAAGAGAGAAGGCTCTCTATTTCCCGGTGATAGCTTGTGGCTTCCATGTCAGTGAGGTGTGACTGTTGTAGAGCTTAATCCAAACTTCTGCTTCTATCCCTGCTTGGAGGATAAAATTCAGCATTTTGAATAGCTCCTTTAAACTTCAAACTAAAACCCAGAGTTGACTCACTGCTCCACTGACATGGAAGCCATCAGCCACCAGTGTTAACTTCCTGAGTATGTGTGTATGTGTGTCTGCACACGTGCATGTATGCAGGCATGTGTGCATCCCCTGACCCCACTGGTCAACACTGCAAGTGGGCTTTCTCAGGTCCATAAAGGTTGTTCATTCTTGACTAGTAAACACTGACCTACGAGGAATGGTCAAATGTGCTGCATTGGCAGGAGTCATCCCCATCCCCGCAGATGAGTGAGGAGTATGAAGGAACACCCATAGAAAACCTTGCTATTGAGGAAGAATGTGGAAAAAGAAAAAAAGTAATGTAGAATTTCTACTTGCAACATCAAGAATGTGCAGTCACAGAATGGTCTATTGTCTATTGTAGAGTATCCAATTAGATTTATACAACGCATCTGGTGCCATAAATGTACATGATAACACTGTACCAAAGAATGTATAAATTGTTGTGAATTTATGGGAGCAGGGCTCTCAGTCTTTGGAAGTGACTCCACCGAGACCCAGCTGGCTGAATAAACTTGGAATTTCCACTCCGTGGGTCTCGATCTCTATTTTCTGCAAAGTTTTCTGGGGGCTCACCTGGGATCTGAGGGGCCTTTTGCCCACTTAAGTGGCCACCGCCTCCCCGGTATCTGTGCCTCACCAACAAGGACCTCGGGCGCCCCCAACGTTTTGTTGGACGGTCCTCCTCGTGAGGGCGTCAGACCCAGGGATCAGTCTGCCAGCTTGGGAACCCAGGGCGGTTTGGAAATTTGCCATAGACACGGCCTTAGGTAAATGCCTCCCCAAAATTGTGTAAAAGGGGAGAAGAGGGGCTTGATCACCTCTTTAGGACCTGCTCTAGTAGAGTAGCCCCAGAGGGGGCTACTGGAACCGCAGGACTCCAAGGAGGACAGGAAAAGGAGGGTGGCCGTGTTGTTTGGATGAAAGAACATGTGAGTGGCATCGCAGTTCCCAGTGTATACCGTTGAGAGTCCGGGTGCCTGGGTTGGTGCGTGTAATTGATTGTCTAAACCCTACTGTGTTGGACTGTCGGGACCCCTTACCCACAGTCCAATTCCCTTGACCCACTGTGTGTTGTTACCATCGGGGAGGAAAATGGGTGGGGGTAACAGTCGACAAACGCCGCTCCAATGTATGTTGAAACACTTCAAGAAAGGGTTTAGTAGAGACTTTACTTTTCGGAGGCTCCTCGCCTGCTCCCTTTGGGCTCCTTCCCGAGAAGCGGCAGCGGCACCAGCCAGCAGATACCATATCCGGGACGGCTCCCGAAGCTCCGGCGTGAGTAGTGACCGGTGATGGGCCTGTGCAGCCGCTCCGTCAGCTCGGTGGTCGGCGTGGGCATGGGGCTAGGCGTCGAGGCCAGCGGGCCCCCCAGCGCCTCTGCCGGCAGCGTCCCCTTCGGTCTCTACTTGGTGGCGGCGGCCTCGGCCTCCTTCACCACCACGGCGATGGCGGCAGCCTCGGCCACAGTGGCGGACTTGGAGATGCTCCACGGAGGGGGCGGCGGCGGCTCGAAGCCCCATAAGGCCTCGGGCCCCAGCATGACGGAGCTGCTGATCAAGGCAGTGGTGGCGTCCAAGGAGCACAACGGGGTGTTACTGGGGGCCACCGGCTACGACGTGGAGAAGAACAACAGCCGCATCAAGCTGGGCCTCAAGAGCCTGGTGAGCAAAGGCATGCTGGTGCAGATGAAGGGCACGGGCGCCTCGGGCTCCTTCAAGCTCAACAAGAAGCAACAGGAGGGCAGGGCTGGCGCTGCGGCGGGGGGGGCGGCAGTGGCGGCGAAGTAGAACAAGCGGCACCGAGAAGCAGCGAAGAAAGCCGCCACCAGCACCATCACCACTGAGGCCAGTTTCTTTTCCAGACCCAAGTTGGTGGCGATGGGAGCTGCAGCCGAGAAAACAAGGAGGCGAGGAGAAGGAACCTCCGTCCCTTCTCGGTGTTACGAAGTCGCTTTGTGAGGGGAGGTCCATCGCTCGGTCACTGTTTCGCCTCTTCTTCTTCACCTGAGAGGGCCACAAGTTGGTTGTTTCAGGATCCCACCATCTCTCCTTCTCCCCTGAAGAGGCTGAACTTCTTGTGGAGCTTCTGGACTTGCCACCCCGCTCCCTCCATTTTATAAGCAGGAATTGAGGGAGAACTCATTCTGGGGACTGCTTTTTGGGGGTTTTCCTGCCGGACTTCAGGACCGAGATTGCTCTGTTTTCTCTTATTTGCACCCCCCGGACCCGGTTTTTGACAGCCGCTCCTGAGAAGAAGGGAAGCGGCACGGAGGCTCCAACAAGTGTGTTTGAAAAACTCGGCTAACGCTCCGGCGCGACGCAGGACACTCCCACGAGAGCGGTGGAAGGGGGAAGTGCATGAGAAGCCGAATTGCAGCCCCCAAGTGCCAGAAATAAAGTTGAAGCGGATTGCCAGGTTGGAAGAAAAAGTGAAAACTTTGAAAGCCCAGAACTCGGAACTTGCATCCACTGCCAACATGCTGTGAGAGCAGGTTGCGCAGCTGAAGCAGAAGGTCATGAATCATGTCAACAGCGGGTGCCAGCTCATGCTCACACAGCAGTTGCAAACTTTTTGAAAAGACTGAAAAGTAACTGTAATAGGGTGAAATTAAGCAAAAGAAAAAGAGTGGGGACTTGGAAGTGTGCGGGAGGAGAGCGGCAGAGGCGGCTTAAAGCGACAGTGTGGCAGGAGGCAGCGGGCAAGAAGAAGGCGGCTGGGGCGGGTGTGCCGGTGAAGAGCAAGAAGGCGGCAGGCGCCAAGAAGTCCACAGGCGGCGCCAAGAAGAGCCCGAAGAAGGTGACCGCGGCAGGAGCCAAGAAGCCGTCGGGGGCCAAAAAGGCGGTGGTGACACACTTCACAATCTTAGACCTCAAGGATGACCTCCTGCTGGCAGCAACTGGCAAAGAAGAGTGCCGAAAGGGAACCGATGAGTTACTCTACTTCCTGTGGGAAGCCGGATACAAAGTTTCAAGAAAGAAGGCTCAGCTCTGTCTAACAGAAGTGCGCTATTTGGGATACCAGGTTTCCCAGAGAAAGCGCGCCCTAGGACCAGAAAGAAAACAGACAGTGTGTGCTCTCCCAGAACCCCGGAACCGAAAGATGGTTCGTGAATTCTTAGGCGTGTCCAGGTTCTGTCGAATCTGGATCCCTAACTTTGCTGTGATAAGCAAGCCCCTGTATGAGGCAACAAAAGGGCAGGAGACAGCAGAGTTCCACTGGGGAAAGGAACAAAAGGCAGCATGGTTGCAGATAAAGAAAGCTCTGAGCAAAATGAGGGAGTATACATTAGAGTAGCGTCTCCCCTTTCTACAGACTCAGGCACATCCTTTCCAACCAGGAGATGAGGTATGGGTGAAGGATTGGAAAGGAGAGCCGCTTAGCCCCGGGTGGAGGGGCCATACCAGATTATGTTGACAACTCCCACCGCAGTGAAGGTAGCAGGGTTGAAGCCTTGGGTACATTACACTAGGATAAAGAGAGCTCATACTGACTGGACTGCCGCCCCAATTATAGGGCAACCCTTGAAGATGAAGATTACTAGAAAGCAGTAAGGAAGACAGGGACTAGGCCTTGCTGTGTTCACATTCTGGGAAGCTGAACACCCGGCACATGGCCAGATCCCCATCTGGAGAGGAAAGAAGACTGGGACTAGGCCCTACTGCAGTTGCTACCAGGGACGCACTGCTTTACGTACGACCAGATCCTGAATGTGGGAAACAATATTGTGGGTCGTAGGAGGTATAGGGGCAGCGGCAGGCCTTGGTTATCTATTGTATCATTTCAGATGGTGGTTCTGCGGGTCTGGACAATATGTGGATATGGGGATTGTTGCTTGTGATGGGAGTGAAGTCGGGCGAGGGAGGCTGAGAAGTGAATCGGTTTCACCAGCTAGTCAATCAGATCTTGAGCACCCTGAATGTCAGTAATTGCTGGGTATGTTCTCATGGGCCAAGCTCACACATGCAAGGGTGGCCTGTAATGCCAGCAAGTACTATGAATCTGACTGGATGGAATAGCACTACTATATATGCATTTACTACAAATAAGACACAGCCCTTAAGGGACTCCGGCCAGTTTGTACTGAGTAGAACGGGAAAGGTACCCCTGGCTCCTTTGTGTGTAAGGAGGTGGAACATCTCCCAGGAAGGGTACTATGTAACTTCTGGAAAAGGGGGAACACGACAACATCCCTTATCTGGAATACCAGTGGGAGATTACCCCAACTGTAATGTAACTATTCTTGTCCTGGAATATAACAACTCCAATTGTAAAAAGACTAACCTGAATATTTGCGCCCCTTTCGCGTGCAGGACAGGGGACACTGTTGATATAGTAACTATGTATGGGAATCTAAGAGGAGTTAACCCCCTGATCAGGATTCAGGAAGTTGCTATAGGGCACAGCGATCAATGGATCTACGGACTGCCCCCCGGTATGTATTGGATCTGTGGGCCCTGGGCAGGAAAGGCTCTTCCCTCTGTTTGGAATGGAATGTGCACCATAGGGAGCCTAGTGACGGCTGGAAATGCCTTTCACCCATTGCAACAATCAATTGAAGTTTGGGATAGACAGTTTGGATGGTCTAGGGTCAAAAGGGTATATGATGAGAGCTACGGATATGACCCAGACAATACTTACCTAACTGAGGGTGAAAGATTGGGAGCCATAATGTTCCCCGTAGTAGGGGTGGCTCTGAACATAAGACAAATTCGGCACTTGTCAGCCCAATTGGAGAAATCGGCTAATTCAACAGCTAAAGGGATTAGTGCCCTCCAGACAGAGGTGGACTCGTTGGCCTCTGTACTGACTCAGCATAAAATAGCCCTGGATTACCTCCTCAGACGAGAAGGAGGCTTATGTGTATGATTAAATACCAGTTGCTGTCATTATGTTAATGAATCTGGAGTAGTAGAGACCAATGTGGAGAAAATACACTCTGTGGTATCTAATATTAGGAAATCATACTCGCAGTCTGTGGATATGTGGGCATGGCTAATTTCCTGGCTTCTGAATTTAGCATGGCTGAAGACGCTGTTCGTGGGATTTCTCTTTGTATTAATGATAAGGCTAATGATATGTATGATAGTACCTTGCTTGCTAAACTGCTTTCAATCTGCCATGAGTAAAATTATGGATGGGAAAGCTGCAGCTTATGCCCTAATGGCCCAAACCAAGTAGTTATGCTTAAATTTCTGTGTAGAATTTAGCATAAAAGGAGGGAATGAGGAACAATGTGGAAAAAGAAACAAAGTAATGTAGAATTTCTACTTGCAACATCAAGAATGTGCAGTCACAGAATGATCTATTGTCTATTGTAGAGTATCCAATTAGATTTATACAATGCATCTGGTGCCATAAACGTACATGATAACACTGTACCAAAGAATGTATAAATTGTTGTGAATTTATGGGAGCAGGGCTCTTGGTCTTTGGAAGCGATTCCACCGAGACCCAGCCGGCTGAATAAACTCGGAATTTCCACTCCGTGGGTCTCAATCTCTATTTTCTGCAACACTATCAAGTGACTGAGAACAGAAGTGGTTACTGTGAATCTCCCCAGGGGGAAAGCCAGTCAGCTTCTCAGGCTGACTGGCAATACCACACTAATAATTTTTGCAAGTCACTTAGCATACTGAGAACACAGTCGGCCCTCCATATTTGCCGGTTTAACACTGACAGATTTGATTGTTTGCAAGTTTCTCCAACCTCTGCCCCTGACCTCAGGTGATTCTTTTCCAGGGTACCCTTCCCTCTCGGATCAGGCTGTGCAGCATTTTAAAAACCCAGCCCTGCTACTGCTCCTCCTCCACCAGCCACTAAAACCAGCTATGCAGCCTAATTTCTTAGCACCACAAACCCTCTCTCAATGCCTCCCCCAAACAAGGAAAGAGATAGATGAAAGAGAGGAAATATAGGGCCACCATGTAGACCCACCCCTTTTCCTCACCTTTCCCTGACCTGGTTTAAACCCCAGGTGCCTGTTCTCCTCCCCATGCTTTGGCCCCCTTCCCACAGAAACACATATATTTTGATATTTGTGATTTTTCCATTTTTGTGGGTATCCTGCATTCCTAACTCTAGTGAACGTAATGGCCAACTGTAACTTATAGGCTCCGGAAAGAAAATATCTAAAAGAGTTAAGATTCTTCTCAAATGATCTTTCAAGCTATGCTCCAGCTATTATATGCCTGCAAGTGTTGCTTCAACAATGATGGTGAACTACTCTATGCCTTTGTGAGGATAACGGCTGTGGTTAACGGGGATAATCTTGGTGACAGCAACAAGCTAAGGTACATTGTAACTGGCATCCTCTTGGTTAATCCCAGCTAGAATACCTCTTTAATCAGTTGCTGAACAGTGAGTAAACACATGGGTAAAACCAATTAACTCAATGGCTCAACTCTAACTGGAACTAACAATAGGATTTAGGCCCACACCTGAGCTGTATCTCTGAGGAACACACAGCTTTGAAGCAACAACGAATTTCTGAAAGGGGTAAGAAAATTAACCTACAAAGACTTGAAAAGAGAAAGATAGAATACCTATCACATGTCTGTGACATTTTAATTTTGATAATTTTAGGATGTCTGTAATTATTGTCGCTTTACTGTTTCAGATTTTCATTTTCTTAGCAAGCCTAGGATTAAAATATTTCTGGTAAATTGTAATAATTTGTACAGCTACACTCCCCAGTGCAATTTTGTGGCAATAAGTAAATCAGGAGGGAGATGCAGCATTTTTCCACAGTTAAAAAAAAAATGCTGACTGATCAGAAAATTATGTTTCCTAAATCAATAGCAGTAACTTGTGAAAATGTGTCTGGAAGGTGTCTGGGGTGAGCACAAAATAATGTATTTGTGAGCAGGCTAATTACAGCTTTTCTTTGTGGTGTGTGTTGTCAATATGCGCAAAAATGTAACCATGGAGAAAAGCTCTAATTAGCCTTCGGTTGGAGAAATAAGCTGCTGAGTATATGACCTGTGTAGCAAAATAAAGCAGAGCAGTGTATAGATGGTACTTTCTGTTTATGACACCTTCACAATTTAATACTACCCTTTCAGTGAAGAGGAATAAAATAAGCAGAGCTGACCCAACATGACATTATTGTACCCTAACTTCCTTAGAATACTTTTCCTTTTATGTGTTCTGAACCTGAGATGTTAAAAGCCCATTACTTCTCAAGACTAAAATGTGTGTAGAATGGGACAGATTATCATCAACCATCATCAACTTCCTTCTCTTCCTCCTCCTCTGTGAGGAGAATCCTGGGCCCAACAAAACTTTGTATTCTGAGAGCGGGCTTACCGAGGAGATAAACTTTGAGAAGTAAAGGAGGCTTTGAGAATGTGAACCAAAGATTCAACTTTTCAGAAGAATGTGCTAGATTATCCGATTTTTAGAAGTGAAAGCTAGGCACAGAGTAAGAAAACAACAGTCAAATGCCAAACCACAGTTCACACTAACTGCACTTTGTCTGTGTTTGCATATAGAGCGATTTGCAATTGTCGCAAATCAAGAGCATGACTAAATTCTGATCTTTAGGCTATTTTGGAGGGAGAGAAGAGAGAAGGTGAGTTTACAAGTCTGAGGCTCCCTAATGAAATACAAAACCATAGTTTAGAGACATGTTGGGATGTAGCCAAATTTGGTTGTTAGTCTTGATGAGAGCAAGCCATTGAATTAATTGGATTTACTTATGTGTTCATTTAACAATTGATACTCTAGTTGGGACTGACTGGCAGGATGCTAGCCAATATGGCCATCTATCAGGAATGCTTTAATGGTATATTCGTGCATGGCAAGAGATTGGACCTGATGACCCTTGTGGTCTCTTCCAGCTCTATGATTCTGTGATTTTAATATATGCTACTCATTCCTATGTGAGAGTTCAGCTGGGAGGTAAGAGTCTGACTGAGTTAAGTGTACATGAATTACAGCCCTAATCTTGTTACTGTGGCCATTTCTGCACTGGACTGTTATCGTGCTATTATTCCACTTTCAACATCCTTTCAACATCCTATGGAATCCTGGGGTTTGCAGTTTAGGGAGGGGTGTTTGAGGCCCCTTTGAGGCCCCTCCCTACACTGCAAACCCAAGGATTCCATAGGATGTTGAAAGTGGAATAATAGCGCTATAAAAGTCTAGTGTGGAAAGATGGAGCACTTAAATGGAATCTGTTGCCCTGTCTCACAAATCCAATGAAGCTTTAAAAAGGACAAAAGTCTATTAGTACATTTAGCAGCCTGTCTAAATACTCTAATGGCAACAGATCCTTTCTGATCTCCAAAGCTAAGCAGGGTCAGCCCTGGTTAGGACTTGGATGAGAAACCACCAACAAATACCAGGTGCTGTAGCCTATATTTCAGAGGAAGCAATTGGCAAACTACCTCTGAGTATTCCTTGTCTTAAAAATACCAATGAAATTCATAGGGTCACTGTCAGTCAACTGGCAACTTGAAGGCACATACACATACACACATTTAATAGCGAAGCTAGAGTAAACTAGGCTTCATTATGCAACATGTCTGGTTTTTGGTTGTAAAGAGTCCCATCCTGTCAAGTTTTTTTCAAGTCATCAGTTTCAGTTAGCCCACTGTTTCTATAAGCTGTGAAACATCCGTCCTCCTCTGTACTTCCGTGCCTTGCTGATTTTTATGCAAGCGTGGACCCTACATTCTTTGTACAGGAGATCGGATATATTCATAATGTTTCTGGGACACACACCAAAACAAACAACTTCTTTTAAAAATTTCTTTTTAAGGGGTTTCTTAGATTCTTAGAGGGGTTTCTAAAATAACTTCTGAGATATAAAACAACATATATCTTGGAAGAGAGATAGTATAATCTTATTAATATTAAATCTGTTTTGAGTGGGATAGATTTGTCTCTTACAAGGTTTTGTATGTGCTTTGCATCTCTCTGCTGCTAGCTACAGAATGGAGAAAGGAGGAATAATTATTTTTAAAATAAATGTACATTTTTGTAGCAATTACTGTATTAATTCTCTTGATGTGATACTGGTAAGTTCATAAGCAGGAGCAAGGCTCCGTAAATTCTTTGAAAACCATGTCTCACTCATACTACGCAATTACAGCACTATTATTCAGTTTCAGCTGTCATGATTCCCTTCTACAGAATCCTGGTGTTTGTAGGAACTGGAACATTCTGGCTGAGTATTTATTTATTTAGTTATTTATTTTCAAATTATTAAATAAGAAAACCTGCACAATCCAAACATGCAAAACAACAAAACAACAACAAAAAAATACATCCATATAAACATTGACTAACTAAAACAAATACTAACAAAACATAACTCAAATTAGTTCCCATCTTTGCTGCAAACAGTTCATATAACTTAAACATTTACATCTTAATTCAAACATTTTATTCCATAATTATTAATTACTGCTTATCGGTTATCATTTTAATTACTTGCTTACTTAATGTCTTAGGTTCATAATTGCTTGTTAACTTATTCTAGATTACTTTATACTCATGGTCATTCATCTAAAAATAATAAGCATCTATATAAAAATTGTGATAACAAACAGAATACATCTTCAAAATTTACTTTTACACTTTTCCTTTATAATATTAATTTTAATTATCAAAACTTGTCATCGGATCATCTTTATTCTTCTGGCTGAGAATTTTAAATGCCCTTCCTTAAACTGCCAATCCCAGGATTCCATAGGATGGAACTGTGGCAGTACAGCATTACTGTCCAGATTGTACAGTAATTCTGTAGTGTGAAGGGGGCCCAGGCATTTGTGGTATGGAGGAAATTCAGAGATGCCACTAGGGTAAGAGTTTGGGGGAGTTCTCCAGGGTCTGGACTGACAAGCGAGCAAGAAGGCCACCAAATGCAGCCATGCTGGCTTATCACATTTTGGAGTCACACACATTACCATCTAAAGAGCCCTCCATCCGGTAAGGAAGGCTGATACATCTGGATTGTCAAACTAATCCTTGCTCAGCCAAACCACTCTTATTAGTGATAGTTATTAGTTCTTGTTGTTGTTATTTACTACTCACATTTTTCTTGTTCTTTTTTGGCGCACGGGTTTAAGGTATAAATAAATATGAGCAACAAAAATTAAAACGTAGATTTTAGCTAACGATTTAAGAAAATACCATCATTTAGCAGGAGCTGTTTTCAACAAGGGTGGGAACCAATTTTTAAATTTTTGTTTGTTAGTTAGTTCTAGCTTAGTTACATATTGATGGTTGAACTACCGAAGGTTTATTGTCTTATAGGCATTGTTTTGTTTTGAGGGTTTAGTTTTGTGTATGTTTTGTATTGCTTATCTGTGTTTTTACGTTTTAATGTTTAATAACAAAAAAATTGGGGGAAAAAAGTCAAACAGTCTCTGGTTCTGTATTTAATTTTTAACTCGATTCCTAATTTGTAAACTGCTTTTCCACAGTACTCCATGCAAAGTGATTTTACAAGCCACTGAAATGGCGCAATGTTGAGAAAAAAGACCCACGGTCGCCCTGTAACAATGGAGTCAAGTGAAGTGAAGTTGTAACAGGGTCAAAAGGTCTAGCTTGCAAACTCTCTGTTTGTCAAAAGCCAGGGTCATGGCACAGTGGGGCAGAGGAAGGGGGAGCAGCGGCGCTCAGGGCAGCCCAGGTCCAGCGTGGGAGGTAGAAAGCAAGCAAGCAAGAGCGAGGCCATTTCCGCACTGGCCTGCTATAGCGCTATGATTCCAGTTTCAACATCCTCTGGAATCCTGGGGCTTGCAGTTTCGGGGGGGGCCGTCCGGCCCCCCCCGAAACTGCAAACCCCAGGATTCCAGAGGATGTTGAAACTGGAATCATAGCGCTACAACAGGCCAGTGCGGAAACGGCCCGAGCGAGCGCGGGAAACGAGCCCCTTCTGTGAAACGAGCCCTTCCGCCGCCCCTGAGGGAAAGGCGACTTCAAAGGCTGATAAGGAGTTGCCGCGGACATGTTGAGCGAGGGCACCGTTGTGTTGTTTCCCTGCTGAAAAGGACCGGCACAGTGAGATACGCATCTGCCTCAGGTTACAAGCCCCAGAAACCGGGGAGGATGGGGGCAAGACAGCGAGAGAAGGAGCGTGTACATATTTGGAGAGAGGAGCACCGGGCGGCCCCCGAGGAGGAGCGTGGGACTTCATCCTCGCTTCTGGAGGCCCCGGGGGACGGGCCCGCAGAGGCTGCAGCCCCGAGATAACGCTCCCTCGACTGCGAGAGGCGCCCCGCGGCCCGACCTGCTTCGAGGTTCCCTCTGAGTCGCGCACAGTTGAACTAACCCCTCCCACAGCCCTGGACCGTTAAATAGCCCGGGCGCGTGTGCCCCTCTCAGAGCCGGCAGCAGCTGAGCGAAGGAGCGCGAGGAGAGGAAAAGAGGGGGAGCTGGAGTGGGGCACGGGCACTGATGGACCAGCCGAAGGGTAAGAGGACAAAAACGGTTAAGTCGCTCTGAATTTACAAAGCAGAACCAGACACCCGCACCTTCCAACCCAAAGGAGGAAATGGAAGCGAGGAGGGGGGTGAGGGATGACTTGGGGGACTTTGTTGGCTGCTCAGCGCAGCTGTGATGTCAGCCTCCACAGGGACAAAAGTTTGAGGACTTCATGAATATTCATGTGAAGTGTATAACCATTCAGTCTTGCCATTCAGGGGCGAACTCATTCAGAGTTCCTTCTGCTGCCTTCCAAGTGCATCTCTCCAAACAGCACAGACTTGCGGAGGCGTAGCTGGTTGAGGGGACCCATTCATGTGTGTGTGTGTGTGTGTGTGTGTTGCTTCTGAGATGGTGAATTCACTGTTAAGGAGGTCTATTTTGGACTCTGGGACATGCAGATTTTCTGCATTCCTTCCGTTCTGGCATGGCATGGATTTCTGGCATGGATTTCTCCTCCGAGTTTAGGTTGTGCAGAAAGAGAGCAGTGAAAATGTGCATATATGAGAGAGGCTATGCTGCCTTTGAAGGTCAGAGGCCAGTAAAAAGGATTATGGATATTGGTGTTTTGGACAGGTAAAGTTACTACATGGAAAAAAGCTCCTAGACCTTGGAGGTCCAATTTTTGATAGACTTGAGGGTATTGGGGTGGTGTGGATTCTAGATGTGTGCTTGATCATGGCCAAGTATTGGGGGGAGGAGAACAAGTTTGGTTCATTAATGTATTCATTCAACAAGTTCTATTTTGTCATTTTCAGCATACTGGCAGCCATGCACATTTGCAATGTTTTCCGCAAGCTGTGCTGCATTAATAACAATCGCACCTGACACAAACGTATGAGAGAGGCTCAGCTGCGTACGTCGTGTGAAAGTTCTCTTGCGGGTCTTTGTTCTGTCTGTGATACTGCATCCAAAAATGAGTGGGAGTATTAGGAAGGTATACCAGCAGGTTCATTGAGAGGCACTTTGCTCAGTGGTAGAGCACCTACTTTGCATGTAGATGGTCCCAGGATCAGTCTTGGGCCTCTGAAGTTACAAAAGTCAGGTAGCAGGTAAAGAAAGGAAAGATCTCTGAATGGGACTGCTGTCACTACTCAGCTAGATGGACAAATCGTGTGACCTCCTGGTGGTAGGAATCCAACATATGCATACAGTGTGCAGGGTAGTCCCAGCAGAGGGATGGAAGAACTTGGGATGTGAGAGTTTTCTGTGACTTTGATTGCTTCTAGCAGGATGCTTTTTGTTCTAGCTGAACTTTGTCAGAGATTTTTAAACAGAGTCTAGATCTGTTAGATAGATGTTTTAGGTTTGTGCTTCTCCGGCTATCTGATGTGGGAAACTGTCAATTTTTTTCCCCAACGTGCCGGAAACTGGCAGTAATTTTGAGCCCGTTGAGTACAATTGCTTCTTTTTTTCTTGGAAACTTTGTCAGGGACCAATAGCTTGAGGCCTGGCACTTGTCCAGGGACCACCACTTTGAGTAGCTCTGTTTTAGGTGTGAATGCCTGAGAGGCCCAGGGGTTAGACTAGATGGCCTTTAGAGGATCTTTCAACTCCACAGTTCTATGGCTTAAGAAGGAGGAAGGAAGAAGGAGAAAAAAAATGTGGCAGCACCTTTAAGACAGATTGGTTTTTATTTTTGCATGAATTTTCATGGATATAAACCCATTTCTTTGGATACAATACCAAGTGGTATTAAAGGCCTCAGGTATCTAAAGCTTATTTATACAGTTGTGGGAATGGGATAGAACATAATAGGATCTATCCTATTCTGTGTAACTGTGTAAATATACTTCATACCTGAGGCCTTAACGCCACTTGGTACAGCATCCAAAGAAGTGTGTTTATATCCATGAAAGCTCATGCAAAAAATAAAAACCAGTTAGTCTTAAAAGTGCTGCCACATTTCTTTTTTAAATCCCCCTCCATTCTTCCTTTTTATGCTGCTACTTCTTTGAAATTTCTATGACTGTTATTTTAAGATTGCTCCCCAAGATATGGCTGTGTCAGGGTTATCTTCCACAACTAGCTGAAGCTAGGCTATCACAATTTTTTCTGTTACCTTTCTCACATTTGATTGGCTACCCAGGAAGTTGTGTCATTGAACTTGTCTACCGTAGACTCGCACAAAGGGGTAACTCCTTTATTTTGCTGAGTGAAGCTTCTCTTGTTGGTGGTAGCCTGGTTGCTCCTGGACTGTTGCTTCCCTTTGCACAGGAAATACAAGAGGAGAAGTATTATTGCAGACGGATGGGGTTTCCCTGTTAACCCATTATCAGCCATAACTATTGAATGCAGAGAAAAGAAAATCTAGTTTGCCAGAGTTAAGCTTCTCCTCCTGCTCTCCTAACAGCAATTGCTTTACCAAAGAAAAAGAAGAGAAAAAAGTCTCCATTTCCTAATAGCTTACTCAACAGGCTTTCCTCTTAGTGGCAGACAAGAGAAATGCCCAGAAGTTAATTTGAAAGAGCAAGAAAAAAACAACTATCTTTGCTTTTGAGGCACAGTGGCATATCCAACAAACCTATTCAGGTAGATCTCATTTACCCTTTCTTGATCTGGTGTCCTCACAACATGCTGGAATATAGCTCCAATATTCCCTAAGAATATCCCCAGGCATTTTCTACACTTAATGATTTTACAGTCTGAAGAGTGTGTGCATGTCTTTAGATGGTATTGCATTTTGCTTTTATTTCTTTCAAAATGTGGTAAGGCAGGTCTACTGCATTTTGGGATCTTTTAGTTCTTCTGGCAGGTCTGTCTCCTGAATTTTCTCCTGAGTGGACCACTGTTGCCTTTAGAATTCTTGGTTCTCTGTGTTATCTGGTTACCAGAAAGAGACTACTGTGTGGACAATGCAGGAGTATGGGATGAGTATGCTGAGATGTAGTGCCCTTTCACTCTACCCAATTATACCACTATGTTTTCACTTTAACTACCACCATTCTATCTTCTGGAACCCTGAGATATGCAACTTGGAGAGGGACATTTAGAATTCCCAGCCAGAGACCTGTAGTGCCTCCCCAAACTAAGAATCTCTGGCTTCCGTGAGATGTTGCCATGGCAATTGAAGTGGAATCGTGGTGCTATAATTATGTAGTGTGAAAGAGCCCTTGGTTGATGCAGTTCCATCAACCATATCCCATCCCTTTTTTTGTGTCTTATCCTGGGTCAGCAATGCTGTCCATTACAGTGCTCATGCAACACTGACTGCCCTGAAAAATTGTAAGACTCTTTTGTTGAAAAATCCTTAGAAGTGAAAACCGAGGAACACAGGAAGACAGGCTTCAGCGTGGTTAAACGAAGTGAAAGATGGAGTCGAGACGAGGACCATCTGCAGGACTGGGTGTTTTGCTTGTTCAAACCAAAGAGCAAGCACATTCTGGAAGCTTTTAAATTGCCCAGTGCCCATGTGTGTGCATATGTGTCCTCTAGGCCTTGCCACATGATTTCCACTGGCTTACTGATACTCTAGAGAGGTTTCTTCTGGTTCTGACTGAGGCCATTTCAGCATTAGACTGTTATAGCGCTATTATTACAGTTTCAACATCCTGTGGAATCCTGGGGTTTGCAGTTTAGTGAGGGGACTCTCAAAGGCCCCTCCTGAAACTGCAAACCCCAGGATTCCATAGGATGCTGAAAGTGGAATAATAGCGCTATAACAGTCTAGTGCTGAAATGGCTTAACTCTCCTGTATCTCGCTAACAGCACAGAAAAATAAAGGCCTCTGTACTATATTGGTCACATAAAACAAACTGGATCCAACCACCGAGTTTTGCTTTCCTCCTGGCCCTGGGAGTTAGATTTATTTATTTACATTTTTATTCAATCTTTTCACTAAAAATGGCACTCAGGGAGATCTTACAAATGTCATTAAATAAACAATAAAGATGAAACCATTAAACTCAGCACAGTAATTAGTAGACATCAAAATGGTTTAAAAGAGCATTTTGAGAAGATATGTCTTTACACTCTTCCCAAAAATAGTAAGAGGGGGGATCAGTGCCTGGTCTGTGCAGAATGCACTTCACAATTTGGGAACTATACAAGAGAAAGTCCTCTTTTATGTGCTTGTTAAGCAGGCTTTTGTAGGTGAGGCTATTCTTAAGAGGGCCTCTTCTGAAGCTCCACTAGAAAGGTTAAAAACAATATGGCTATTCCCTTAGACAGGCAATTCCTAAGCTATTTCGGCTTTAAAGTTTAATACTAAAACTTTGAACTGGGCCTGACAATCAGCCCAGGTCTTTCTATATGAGAATAGTGGGATCATGGTACAGGTACTCTCCTAGCTGGGCCACTTCTCTACAGTGGTGACTAGGAATAACAGTGTCTAATATAAAAAATGATGGACTGTGATATCAAATAAACTATAGACCTCCTGGCTGAAACATCTGACCAGATTTTTTTACACTCCCCCCCCCCCCCCTTATGCTTTTTGTACCACAAGCCTGATGAAGACTTCTGGAGAAGCAAGAACTTCCAGGGTTTTGTGGCATTTGAGTTAGCCTTAATGAAAGTATTGTCCAACTGTGGTTTATTGTGTTTATTTTGTAACTCTCCAACATGACTATCTTTAGTGGTTTGTTTTTGTGTGTGTGTACATGGCCACCTACACATGTATAGAGTGACATTCTCTCTGGGGCTTCTCTCATCTGGTATATGCAAGCTATTCACTGCGAATAATATTTAGTCCAGACACAAACATCAGAGTGCCTACTATGTGATGGAGTCAGGCAGTCTTGGCTTCTCTCCATACGTGCAGCTGAAGCATTTCTAGAGAGCATGCACTTTCCATAACAAAAACCACATCTGACTTATGATAGGTTCTATGTTTGGCAGAACATCTCCCTAAAATTATTTGTGTTTTAATTAGTGTTATTCAATTATCATGTTTACTGTATGGTCTGTTCTCCAGGCTAGACAACTTGCAAGGTGGTTAGAAGGTTCCATCAGGTCCTCAGCAGGAAATGAGACAGATTAGTGGTTAGCGAAGACATTAATTCACATTAGGATAATGCATTCTTATGCTGTTTGGAATAAACAGCAAAGGCTGTTATTCTTTATCATTACCAAAATCATAGTGTCTCAGATGTCTCATTCTGAAGCAGCATTGGGGCGGGGAGGAAAAGAGAGATTGAGAAAAATTAAAATGATATGCTTGGTTTTTTTTTTAAAGATCAGAAGTCCTGTTTACTTTGACCCTAACCTTTTCTGACTGATAAACCCACTAAATATGAGTGGAAAGAATGCTTACCATGTGCTGAAAACTGTCCAACACAAGCCAAATACTGTTTTTCATATTGTTGTCTGGTTCTGCAATGAGAATTGTACTGGAAATTTATAGGCTCCATTTGCCTTTTATGAGAAAGGACTCCTGAGCAATTTTTCATGCTTCTTAACGTGTTTGAAGAGAATTTCATAACAACAGTGACATGTAATGGAAATATTGGTCAGGAGTCTTAAAAGAGCTGATGCTGTCCTGTTACACTATAAAGCGTAATATGATTGTGGTTAGATAACATTTAAGACAAAGCATTTTCCGAGTATTTTACTGTCAGTACCTGACCAGTTCAAAGAAGCATGTTGGTGCAAAGTGACCCAGTAAACTTAACTAGTTTGAAGTCTGAAAAGAAAATGTTCAGAGGACGTGCAAGAAATTGCAAAGCTATTGATGCCTAGATCTTTCAAGTACGCTTAGCTCTTTAGATAGAGAAGTATCATTGGGAGGGAGAAGATGGGCCTTGTTGGTATTGGAGTTGAGGAAAATAACTTTTTGGAGTACAACTCCCAGATTTCCCCAGCAGCTGTTACTTTTCCTAGTTCTGGCATCTACATGAGTATATGATATGCATAAGAAACAAGAGGGAAAAATAGTTGTTTAAAATAAATGTATTTTTAATTGAAATTTGGCTACTGACAAAACAGAAATACTGGACTAAATATATTAATCAAAGACACTAAATATGTAGCTCGGCAAAATAAATAAATGAAAAGGTAACAATATGCTTAGCATTAAAAGAACATGTAGACCAAGATGACAGTGCGTAGTTGCTGGAATTTGGTTTTGAGAAGTTACCAGAAATCTCATGTAATGGTTAAAATTGCGTTTTCCAATATCTGAATTGGATATCTAAGCAATGGAGAGATGAGTCTTCGTAAGCCAATGAGATAAAAAGCCACCACGTTGCTTGAAAAGGTCACTGAATTCTTTTGTCTGTCCATTTGCTTTTTCAAGTCAGGAAGTCAGTTTTTCTGGCAGAGCAAGATTTCAAATTCTATCGATCCAATTCTTATAGAAAGATTTATTGCAACTTTCTACCTGTTAGAAACTTCTAGTCTAGGAGACCCCAAAAGCAATGCAATTAGGTCTTTCTGTTGTAATTTTTTTCATTTTGTTCTTAACAGCAGACAGTTTGATGTGGTATTTGACTTAATACATTTAAGGCATTTCTCTAAAATCTTTGCATGTAAAGACAATAAATCTACATGTCCAGCGGGATGCCTATTTCCTTGCATCATGGCCAGCATTTTGGGGAGATACCTTTATTTATTTTGTTTAGTTTTTCTGGCCAAAAGTGCCATTTATAAACTACTTTTAAAGTATTCTCCCTGTGTCGTTCTGATGTGGATCAGTAAGGTGAGGAATCCCAAATTCTCCTCCTCCTCCTTTCAGTTAACAATTCTGATAGTTCTAATTTCCATGCTGTCTTAAATCTATTAGCATCTCCATGTGAAGAGTTTGTTAGAATCTTATATAATTGGGACATTTGGTATTTGGTTAAGAAACATGAGAAAATGTAATTTAGACTAGAATGCTATGAATTCCAAATCAACAGTTGCACAATAATGAAACAAAGTGTGGGAGTTTGTTCTGCAGAGTCTGGTGGACCTAAATTGTTTCAGAATAAGAGAGATGTTTTCAAGCTAAAGGTCATTAGAAGACCCTAGTATACAAATAGATTAGGAGCAGAGCTCTGACTGAATGTTAAACATGCGTCTTATGATTTCTATCTGAAAATTACACAACAATTTCAGAACTTTCCATTTCCAAATTTGCTCTCAAGGCTGGTTCTATTGTCAGGCAGAGTAAGGAAGCCACCTGAAACAGTAGATTCAGGATCTTGTGAAAGAGCTGCAAATTGTTAGCTGTTTATATTGTTGTTGTTATATTTTACTGCTGGGCATGGGGAGGAGTGCTTAAATTGTTCTGTCCCTCATACACTAAATAAAAAAGCTGGGTTTGAGTACTGTGCACCAGATCATGGAGAAATTAATCTTTGAATTACAGTTCCTAGAATCCTTCAATCCGCATGGCTACTTCACTTGGGAAGATTGGGATTCCATTTATTCTTCTCCTTAAGGCAGCAAAATGTCATGGGTTTAGCTTTGCTTGTACTACTATCGTCCTGCTTAGAAAAAGACCTCCTATTTTGTCTGCAGTATTTACTGACTCCTTCATAGCAGCCAGAGTCCTCCTGCATATGATTAGCTGCCATGGGTTGGTCCTATTATTGGTCCTCTTCTGTGGAATTTCCAGCCTTTGTCCACTCACATTTTCACAGAAATATCATTGTTGTCAAGACACTGTTGTCCAGTGTTTTCTTTATTGTCTTCCCGTGCTACCCATCCAACTTGATTTTGTATGCATATTTGCTTGTATATACTTTGTATAATGCAGAGAGAAGTACCTATCCCAGAGTTTGATATTCCAGATTAAAAAATGCTAGATTTAGTAGCAGTCTTTTGTGTCTCTCTTCCAGGGATTAATTATAAACCATTTAGAATTTCTGTCTGCCAGTTTTATTTATTCTATAAATTTATTTTCTGTGTTTTGACCATCAAAATTTCAGATTATTTTACTGCAGGTTAAGATAAAACATGTACTTATTTTCATCTCACCTCACAGTTCCCTTTACATTAACTCGCAGTATAGGATATGTTTCTGTTGTAGCCATTCACAACTTTAAATAATACTAGAGTAAAATTATCTTCCTTTGTCAACTTGTTCTGTGAGCAGCATAAAAACATTCATGTCTGGCTTTCTATACAGTTTGGCTATTTAAGAAATGAAATTCAACTATTATAGGTTGGCAACGTACAACTGACAAAAGTTTCCTTTTAGAATACCTTACACATGTACATTAACAGACAAACAATAGATACTGTTCCTACATGACTTCAAGTCATCTCCAACTTATGGTGATCCTATCCTAGGGTTTTCCTGGCAAGATTTATTCCGGGGAGATTTGCCATTGCCTTCCTCTAAGGCTATGACAATGTGAATTATCCAAGGTCACCCATGGGGCTTCCAGGCTCAGTGAGGATTGAAATCCTAGTCTCTTGGAGTCCTGGTCTGACATTGTTATGTGACTTCAACTTGACCCCACTTTATGGCAATCCTATCACTGGGTTTTCTTGGCAAGATGTATTCAAAGAAGGCCTGCCTTCCTGTAAGGCTGAAAGGATTCCTGGAGTTGTAGTCTAGTGGTTCCCAAACTCTTTCGGTCTGTTGCCCCCTTGGCTCCCAAGCCACATCGCTAGTTCCTCCCCCTGCCACAGAGAGAGAAAGATGGAGGCTGCCAATAAACTGCAATCAAACTGCAAGGGGGTTGTTTATAGGCAAGCCAAATTAATGGGGCAAATGGCTTCAGATCAGTCATGCTTCCTACTGCATCAGAAAAGATGAGACACCACAGAAGATGTGGGTCTGCAGAGAGACGGGGGAGGGGGATTTGTGAAATAGTGGGAGGCATGGATTGGCACCAAGCACTACGCTTGTATTCCGACCATTTCACAGATCCTTGCATTTCTCTGAAAGCAGGCGAGCTACCCACTTCCTTCTCATGTGGCAGCATGAGTTACTGAGTTCTGTGTGCATAAGTTTCTTAAGCTTGCGGGGGATGGCAGCAGTGGAAAAGCACGCTGCCAGACGAGGCAAGCCTTCTTCGTGATCCTGCTTCTTCCTTACGTGGTAGCACTGGGTTATTGACTTCAGTTTACAGAAGTTCTTTAAGCTTCAGAGAAGGGTGGCAGCAGTGGAAAAGAGAAGTGGGAGGTTCTGATGCCCTCTTGCTGCCCCGCTACCCTGTTGCTCCACCACCGCCCCCTTTTCCTCACTGCCCCCCTGGATTTTTACACTGCCTCCGGGGGTAAAGTACTGCCCACTTTGGAAATGACTGTGCAACTCCAGCACTCTGACGACTGCACCACTAACCCATGCTAACACTTTCAAATGCTACTACATTGATATCCAAAGCTACTATATCAGAGAAGCAGCAATTATTCATACTGCTCTGATATAGAATAAATAGATTCCCCTTACAAGAGAATTTGCATGCCTATACTTTTAATAAAATAAATACTGCAAAGAAATCATACACCTTTCTCATTCAAAGGAAACTAAACCTGGTGGTGCTATCCATAGGACTTCTCACTACTTGGAAATGCTGGGAGCACATGACTGTTACACAGTCCTAACAAAGTACAGTTGGCCCTCCACAATCACTAGAGTTAGGGGTACAGAACCCCTGCAAAAGGAGAAGACCCATAAATATCAAAATGTGTGTGTCTTTGGGAAGGGGGCTGAAGTATGATGGGGAGAATGGGCACCCAGGTCTAGACCAGCTCAGGGAAAGGAGAGAGAAAGAGGGGTGTACCAGCATAGTGGCCCTGTACTTTTCTCTTGGCCATCTTCTTCTTTGGATGTGAGTGTGGGGCATTGGGAGAGGGTTTATGGTACACAGAAATTGGTCTGTGAGCTGTCCTTAGCTGGTCAGGCAGCTGGTGGTGGTGGTGGAGGAAGAGATCAGAGGTGGGGTTTTAAAGGGCTGCATGGCCTGATCATAGCTGCAGAGAGGGAAGGTTCCCCCAGAAAAGAAGCCTTGGGGGAGGCAGGGGTTGGAGAAACTCATAGATAATCAAATCCTTGAAAGTGAAGCCCACAAATATGGTGGACTGACTGTACCAATAAAATATCTGTCATCTATTTTCAACTTTCCCAATTTGGCTGGGACAGTTTCCTTTTAAGCTGCTTTTAAAATGTTCCATTTTTTCTCTCCTCATCCCAGTTTCCTCCTTTGTCTTCAGCTTATCTGAGCTGCTGCAAATTGAATTTAAAGTGAAAAAGTAGTTTACACTCAACTCAGCAGAGGGGAGAGGAGAGAAGGGGGTAGAATCTTGCCCTTCTCTGTAGTCTCTGGAAAAAGCAAACCGCTGCAGCCCTTCTTAGCTTGTGTGCTTTTCCTCATTAATAACTTTTGCCATGTTGGCCACACTCTCATGTTGTTAAGCCACATGCATCCTGGTTTTCGTCTTTGAAATGTTGTTGGATATGGTATTTCTGAACACCCTGATACAACCTAAGCTGCTTTAGTAGAACTTGCTAAAAGTAGTGGTTGATACTTCATGAAAGAGTAGCATAAAAAAGTAATATAGCCTATAAGAAGAAAACCCAGAGAGAAAATGCCCTTCAACAGTATATCCATTCTTTTCGCACATAAAGCCACTGGGGAATCTGTATCGGAACAAGTACAATAAGGACAATTCTACATGTCATTTTGGGCAGCGTTGGTAGCACCAAACTGGAAGAGAGGAGTAGAGGCTTTCAGCAAGGAGGTACTTACTAGCACAACAGCTTGGACACTGACCCAAGGGAACACCCAAGAAAATTAGAAGAATATTTGTTTTTTACAAGTTGCGGCTGGGAAAGCAGGGTTGCATCTGTTGCTGCGTCCACCATGCTGGCCATATCTTACACCCACTAAGAGTTTTTGATGAGTGCGGCGGGGAGTCTGTCTGTCTATCTATGGAGAGCCATCATGGTTAGTCTAGAGGTTAAGTGCTGGACTGGAATCCTGGTTCAAGTCTTCTTAGAACCATGATATTCAGTGGGTGGGCTTTGGCCAGTCATTGTCCTTCGGACTGGCCTACCTCAAGGGTTGTTGTGAGGATATAGGTGGGGAGGAAGAGGGCTGTGTGTGCTGCCTAGAACTTATTTGAGTAAAGGTAAGATACACATGTGTCAAATAAATACTACCATTATAATATACACATTGGGAGCATTCTCCCACCAAGAGAACAGCTGATTGGAGACATAGTTTTCCCACTTTCCTGATATTTAAAGCCTTCAAACTACCTGCCAGCCTCACTGAAGCAATTATCAGAAGCAGGCTCCTTGCAGGAAACAATTTTGAGTGCCTAGGAGTTGCACCTGCCAATATTAGCATGTGGTGTAGCTAACACAATGAACCATATGTCTTAATAGTAATTGTTGGCAAAAATCAAACAAGTCCATGATATTGCAAACAAAGTCGCTTTCAAACATCACAGACAAAAACATCCAGTCCCAGTGGGTAAATAATACCGCTTATGAGATTAATCCATCTCTGAGCCCTTTGTTCTTGTCCTAAAAGGAACCTTTGAATAACACCATGACTGGCGAGGAAGATAATGCTCAAAATCTTTCTGAATTCTAAATGCTAACCTAGCTAGAAAGTTCCAAACATAGCTGCTGTGTGTAGGTGGGCCCCAGAGGCGGGAGTGAATGAAGAACTATCTGTCACATACAGTATTTTCCTATTGCAAGCAACTTCGTAAGGCTCCAGATTAGGCTTTGTTGAGCACAAACAGATGAAAGGGCATGTGATGTGAACACAGTATTACTTTTTATTTTGGCACAAAGCTACCTTTAGCTTAATTCTGCAAGAGCCATCAACTCAAATGTCTTCATAATTCAACTGTTGCTCCAACTCTCTATGCTTGCTTTCTGCTCTTTGTGGTCTCATAAGCGCATTTCATTTTCACACTAGCTTCTACAGTTCCTCTCCAGTGCTTGTACCTGGAGCTCTGCCAAGACATGCTGAGTGATACCTCACAGCCTGATGAAATTTGAAGTTTGATAACTTTTAAAATTCCACCCAAATGTAGCACTGTAATCTGACCTAGTACACATTAAAAGTTTGCAAATGTTAGGAAAATATAATTCTGCACCCCATCCATGCTGTTTCTTGTTTCAAATGCACATGGATGCTTGGCAGCCTTTAAGGAAGAGTACTGTAGGTGCCTCTTAAAATTATTAGAATCAGTGCTATTTGAGACATGGATGTGATCTGTGTATATATAATCCAAGAGCCTCAGGTTGGATAAAGGGTAAGGGAACCTCCATTCCCATAAAACTGCTTGCCTCTCCCCAGGCTCATTCCAGCAAAAGAGCCAGAAAATCCTGCCCACTGTTATCTTCCTTTGTGTGAGAGACAAACTGTGTGTATGTGCAGGGGAGGGGGAGGGAGAAAGAAAGAAAGAAAAGGAGAGAGATGGTAGTTTTGAAAATACAAGCAGAACTTGACATAATACTCCAGAAGTGACCAGTGTAACCTGGTCAGTGCAGCACAGAGTAAAACAAAAGTGTTCTTTAAAATAACATCTAGCAGATTTTCCCAAAGTTTAAAGAGGAAGCTCGACCATGCTCACTGGCTCCAGCTTCTGGTCTCCTTGTGTGTACAGTTTACAGGGTAGAACCCTTCACATAATGCTGCTGCAAGTGTGAAGACATCTTTGTATTTGGGAATGTTGACTGTGCAGTGTTCCCAAACATTTTTACAGCCCTATGTGCATGGGAATCTTCCTTTTGTGACATCAAGGACAAGCTAGTCAGTGAAGCCCTGCCTCTCCTTCATACATTAGGACTTGGAGATAGAACCTCATGACTTCTTGTGATCTCAAGAGGACAAACCTTTTGTGATTCATAAGCAGAGCTTAGAAATGTTACCTTTTTAGACTACAGCTCCCAGAAATCCCCAAAAAACATGAATCCACCCATGAACCTATAATCCCCCAGCCTGAAGCTCTCCTGAAAGCAGCTTTTATGTGAAATCAAAACTTGTTTTAATGAAAAGAAAAAGCATTTGGTATAATTTTGAAATTCCAGGAACTTTCAAATTTATTGCTATTGGTATTTGAAGCAGATCACACCAGTTACTGGCTCTTCTTGAAAGAAAAACTGTTGTTATATTTCCTCCAAAGCATCAACAGAAGGCGAGTATGCCAAATGGAAATGAATCAAACCCAACTGGTTATTGGTTTAATCTTCTGTTTCTGTGTAAGTTTAAGCAGTTATTGTTAAAGGATGTCATCCTTTAAGGAGACAATGGGATGTATGAAACAAAAAAGAGGATGAACTCAGATCACCCGTGTAGTGCAGACATCACGATCACTTCCAGCCTTTTGTACTCCAGTCCCAACAGCTGCAGCTGATTATGGTAAGTCCCATTTCCTCACCAGACATGAACACAGTTACATAAGGCTGTTACGTAGGCAGCATCTTAATCTCCTTCATGTCCTTGCGAAGTTAAAGATGCTTGGTCAGAAGAACGTGTTTTATTGTTTTTGGTAAGAGCATTCCTCAGCGTTTAAGAAGAGCAATAGGTATGTCCTGAGGAAGTGTCAATGAAAAAAATGTTGGCGCCTTCTCCATAGAAAAAGCACTGGGTTTGTTTTTTGTTAGTTGTTGCTTTCTGTTTTTAAACACGCTGTCCGTTGAGCAAATATTAGTTTGTTGAGTGATCTTTGAGCACCTTCTGAGGGCCAAGAAAAGGTGAACCAGATTCTCTAGAAAGATAGATGCCCTGTGTTGTCTTATTTATAACAGTGGGAGCATGCCAATAGCTAGAGCTTACTTTTAAAAAGTAAAAAGAATTATAGCTCCTAGGCAGTTCTTAGTTACTGCTATAGCTTTATATTTTTAAAAAGCCACTTTTTAATTCTCACTGTACAAATGTAATGAAATTATTTTTAAAAAATAATAGTAACTAAAATAGATTTTTAAAAAAATCAGAATGCTACAAGTGACTGAAAAGCCTATGGTCCAAAACATATTGAAGTAGTAAGTTCGTTCCATGGAGACATAGTCATAGATAATGACACTGCAAAAGGAGTGTAGTATCTCTTGTTACATTACAAGTTGTTGTGTATGCCTTAGTTGTTGCAAAAAACGAATTCTTTGCAAGTAACGCATCACTTGTAACTAGTGGCACCTGAACAATGCCAGTAGCTGTGTGATGCTGCTGTAACATTTGCCTTCCCACTGCAACCTCTGGTGCTGCCTTATGAAAGAATAGTAAATGGAAGAGATGCTTACCTGTGTAGGAACAGGAACACACTATCCCTTCAGTATTAGTCACTGAAACAAGAGAAAGGGAAAGCCATGGAAATCCTTTACTTGTACCTCTCAGTTGCTCTGGGGTGTGCACCACTTCTTGCCACAATGCTACTTTAGCGCTTAGGAATACTATTGGCCAGTTCTGGCTGGAGGGTTCTGGGGATGGAAGTCTAGAAAAAGTAACACTTCCAAGCTCTATACTCTCTTCGCACCTTTATACTTTGTGCCGTCTGGTTTCTGTGGGCCTGGTAACCTGTGCTTAGAAGACCTTTCTCCAGGAGCCAATCATCACGGTACAGAGAGACACACATCAAATTTCTGTGCAAAAATATTTCCTTCAGGATCCACATGTATGCAGCAACCAATCCCACCAACTGCACATTACAAAAAAATTGGCAGCACTTGACAAGCAGACATAGAAAATAACATGTATTTTCTTAGTCAAGCAAAGGACATGGGGACTGCATACCATATGTTAAATTAGAAAGCATTTACTCTGAAACAAGATACACATCCATAAATGCTGTTTCTGCTGAGAACATATAGAAGATTTTGTTTGTTTGTTTACTGTTGTGTCATTGAAACGCAGCTGCGTTGGTTCCTGGGCCTGCAAAAATCACTGCCATCCCTGCTTTAGAATGACCTCCAAAGATGGCTGTAGTCTCTAAGTGTCCTTCAGAAAAAAACATCCCAGAAATTAAATAGAAGGTGGAAATGTACAATGATCAGTATATTTAACTGTTTGTGGCAGCTCATACAAGCAGAATTACATACTTTTATATTACCAGTGCAAAGGTCTTTGGGACTTGAAATAACTTCCTTACAAGAGGATATACATCTTTCTCTTATTCTGAGTTGCCTTTCTCTGAAAGCCAGCACTCTTTTCCCAGTCAAGTGTGCATAAGTAAATCTGGAAGTGATAGAACAAAGGAAAACCTACGGACTTAATGCATCTTCTGAGTGCTCCTTCTCTAGAAGTAATGGGAAATACAACTGCATTGGGGAATGGATCAGGAATATAATTGCACTGGGGCTTCCACAGCTCCCTTCCCTTTTACAGCTCCTTTCTAGAATCATAGAATCTTAGCGTTGGAAAGGGCTGCTAGGTAGTCCAATCCCCTGCCATGCAGAAATACACATGAGTATAGCACTCCCAAAAGATTCTCATCCAACCTCTAGTTAAAGACTTCCAACGAGTCCACCAGCCTTCGAGGCAGTCTGCTCCACTGTGTAACAGCTCCTACAGTAAATAAATCCTTCCTAATGGTTAGGTAGAAGCTCTTTGCTTGTTTGTATCTTTTTGGTTCTCATTTTAGTCTTTGGAGCAGCAGAAAACAAGCTGACTCTATCTTCTCTATGGCATCCCTTCAGATATTTAAAGAGGGCTAACGTGTCACCTTGAGCCAGTCTGGCATAGTAGTTTGAGGCTTCAGATCAGTGCTTCAGCAAGGATACAGCTTGGAATGAGAGCCAGCATAGTGTAGTGGTTTGAACATCGGACTACAGCTTTGGAGGCCAGGGTTTGAATCCTTGCTCAGCCATGGAAACCCCCTGGGTGACCTTGGGCAAGTCACATACTCTCTCAGCCTCAGGGGAAGGCAAAAGCAAACTCCGTCTGAGCAAGTCTTGCCAAGAAAATCCCATGATGAGATTTTCCTTAGCGTCAGAAGCAACTTAAAGGCACACAACAACAAACAACATGTCTTCTCTCCTCCAAGTAAATCATTCCTCAGATGCGTTTGATCATCCTGGTCACTCTTCTCTGGACACCATCCAGCTTGTCTGTGGGCCTTTCTGCCCTACACTGTTAATAATAATAATCTTATTATTCCACTTTCAACATCCTATGGAATCCTGGGGTTTGC
This sequence comes from Cyclura pinguis, assembly GCA_030412105.1. Classification (NCBI taxonomy): domain Eukaryota; kingdom Metazoa; phylum Chordata; class Lepidosauria; order Squamata; family Iguanidae; genus Cyclura; species Cyclura pinguis. Next base: position 59,520,853 of record CM059601.1, read on the forward strand.
AGTTTAAGGAGAGGCATTTAGAATTCTCAGCCAGAGGGCTCTTTTGCCTCAGGAAACTACAAACCCCAGAATTCCCCAGGATGTTGAAAGTGGAATAATAGAAAGGCCCTGTATCTGCTGCATCAATAGGCACTTCTGAATTTTCCCTAGAATTTTGGAGATGAAATATAAAATTGATTGCTCAGGAACAAACTGTCATAGGGATTTATTGGCAAGGTTTATTCAGAGGAGATTTGCCAATGCCTTCCTCTTAGGCTGAGAGAATGTGACTTGCCCAGTGGGTTTCTGTGGCTGAGCAGTGAATTGAATCCTGATCTTCAAGAGTACTAGTCCAACACTCAAATTGCTGCACAACGCTGGCTTTCTGTAAAGCTGGACTCTATGTAAAAACTATACATATATTAAATGCTGTAACACCTGTTTGACATAATATGTAGCCTGTTATCTATACGGATTTTCTTGCATGCATTCTTGTCGCTAAAGTGTCAAAGTATACTCTCATGGTACCTGGCTGCTTTTTCAGCTGCTCCACGTCATCATATGGTCAAGGCAGTCTTCAGGTTCATCATTAGAAATCAGCAAAAAAACTGATATAGAGGAATATATACTATCTTTGCACAACATGCAACTATGCATATTTGCAATACAAAAAAAAAGCTGCAGTACAAGTTTACCTCAGTTAATAAAACCTCTGATAAAGGAAACTCTTTTTTCCAATGTGTTTTAACATCCCTCAAATCCCCTTTTGCTCCTCATTTTCTGTCTAGCTTGAAGTCTTTTAGCAGCACCACCATTGGGAAGATGGTGAAGAAAGGCTGAGGAAACAACAGAGTTCTGGAATTGGATTGCAATGGTGCATCTTCAGTAAACAATGCAATAAAGCTTGACCTGGGAACTAGTGGATTCTGCTTTAGCTAATCCTACTGTAGCTTTGGGTGTATGCCTGCAACACTCGAGGTAAATAGCACTTGTCTCCAGAATCCCTTACTGAGCTTGTATGAACAGCAAAACAGAGAGCAAATAAGCCTACCTTACTAGCTAGCCACAGCATGTTACAAAAAAACATAGCTCTACATGTTTGGCCACCAAAACTGTAATCATAGGAAAAGGGAAGGCTGGTGTGGAAAAAGAATAATCCCTCAATGCATTTTGGAAGTGCTTTCAAGTTATCTCTAGAAAGTTCAAAATGTTTTTATTTACTTCTGCAAGGCTTACCTGACCTGGTTATTTAGTTTCACATGTGAAAATTGTTAGGTTTTTTTTTTTAAAGGTTTACCAGAATATGTTGTACTGCCCTTCTTTTTTTAGGGTGTAGGACCTTATCCCAATTTTTTCCATGTTGTTTCTGTAACTGCTACCAAATCTTCTGATAAAGAAGTACCACCTAGGCAGGAACACCTCTATTTTGTCAACAGATACATACCTGTATACTGCCAGAAGGTATAAAAGTTGAATTTTAGAAAGGGGACTTGAAAAATTATTGGAAGGAAGAAAGATCAACAAAATATTTTGAACAGATATCCACCATTGCATCCCATGTAGAAAATGTTCATTTAGGACTCTTCTTTCTAGGGTAGTGTTTGTTTGTTTCCACAGGCTGAGTAGAACAACTGTACTGTGGGGGGGGTGGGCAGAATGGCATTCATGTGTGAGGAGAGTAGGTTGGGGTGGATATGGGACATTGGTGGAAACTGGCAGGGTGCTCCCAGTCTTGCAGATTGCAGTGAAGTGAGAGGAAAGCTAGGGTGAGTGTCTTGATTTGAGTTGCTTTGGTTCTGAGTCAGCAAAGGGCAAAACTGTCAGTAGGAGGAGAATGACCATATTTGGAGAATATCTTGATATGTACTGCACTGCTAATACTGACATTTCCTTCAGAGATTAAAACAAATCAATGGCACTGAGCACTTAGAGAAGATCATTCTATTTTCAGGGCATTGCTCAGGAATGTTACTTTTAAGGGATTAAAATGAATATCTGGCCAATATGGCCAATCGTCATCCTGGCTGGGAAGTTCATAGAATCATAGAAACATAGAGTTGGAAGAGACCACAATGGCCATAGAGTGCAACCTCCTGCCATGCAGGAACAAACATTCAAAGCACCCCCAGCAAATGGCCATCCAGCCTCTGCTTAAAAACCTCCAATGAGGAGACTTCACCACACTCCTAGGCAGCATATTCCACTGTCTAACAGCTTTGACTATCAGGAAGTTCTTGCTGATGTTTAGGTGAATTATCTAAAAAGTAACTTTCCCAAGCTCTGAAAGGGTATCTCCAAAACTGAGAGTGATCAGTGGTGATTCGAGGACTCCCATTGCTAGTGCTGTTATGAATTTAGTAATCACAAGGCCTTTAAACCTAGTCTTAGTGGAAGTGAAAATACTGAGCTGGATGGCCATTATTCTTGTATTGAAATTGTATTCTGTTCTGGAAACCTGAGGAAGACATTAGTTCCCTGTGTTCCCTTTTCTTAGATTTTTGGAGGGCTTCCCACATGAATCAGCCTGTAATCCTTGTAGAGGCTGGAATCTTACCTTATCAGTCCAGTGTAGTCAAAGCTACAAAATGAATACTTTTTTAAACAGGCTCCAAAAAGGGAGTTGTACAGTCTTGATCTCATTCCATTGTAACCAGACCAGAGTTTTATTAGGCAGTAGATCTTCTGGAAATGCCCCATTTCTGCTCCTGTGGAATAGTTCGTCTGAATGTCAGGCTTACTCAAAGAGTAAGCAACAACATACATAAATGTGGTAATCTTTTTGTGGCTTAAGTGTAGAAACATTGAGACACCACAGGACAGCAAGAAAAAATTTGCTAATGTTAATCAGCAGGCAACAGACAGTTGTATGAACTGGCTGGTGTCTGACTTTCTGTGGAAGAGGAATTCTTTGAGAGGAAATTCATAGAACAAATGAGGTTATAGTTGGAAAAATTAAGTCCCTTTCCACACCCTTGTCCCATTGTCCCATTGTGCTCTGGTGGGAATGCGACAGGACTGCTCACCTCTACATGGGACCAGCTTCCTGCAGAAGGGAGCACAATAGACACGCTGCTTCCTGGGGACGGGAGGACACTGCAGAAAGGGCCTAAGAAATGTGCTTCTCAGAATAATTGTTAAGGTGTTTTTTTGCTTCCCATGACTTGTAGTGATCAGCAACTAATCTATAGAAGTGCTTAGAATCATAGAGTTGGAAGAGACCACAGGGTCCATCCAATCCAACCTCCTGCCATGCAGGAATACACAAAGCAGTCTTGATAGATGGCCATCTATCCACGCTCCAAGGCAGTGCACTGCATTGTCAAACAGCTCTTACCATCAGGAATTTCTTCTTGACATTTAGATGGAATCTCCTTTCCTGTAATTGGAAGCCATTGTTCCATGTCCTAGTCCCTGGAGCTGCAGAAAACAAACTTGCTCCATCTTCCATATGACATCTTTTCAAATATTTGAACATGGCTATCATGTTACCTCTTAACTTTATCTTCTCCAGGGTAAACACACCCAGCTCCTTAAGCCACTCCTCATAGGACATGGTTTCCAGACCTTTTACCATGTTGGTTGCCTTCCTCTGGACACATTCCAGCTTGTCATACTCCTATTGATATAGCCTAGAATCACATTGGCCTTTTTATCTGCTGCATCAGACTGCTGACTCATGTTCAGCTTGTGGTGAACTAAGACTCCTAGATCCTTTTCACATGTACTGTGGTCAAGCCAGGTGTCACCCATCCTATGTCAGTGCATTTCATTTTTCTGCCCAAGTGTAGTACCTTATAGTTCTCTCTGTTGAAATTCATTTTGTTAGTTTTGGTCCAGCTCTCTAATCTGTTAAGGTTATTTTGAATTCTGCTCCTGCCCTCTGGGATATTACTTTGGCTGTCCCTCCTAATTTGGTGTCATCTGCAAATTTAATAAGCATGCCCTCTATTCTATCATCCAAGTCATTCATAAAGATGTTGAATGGCCCTGGGCCCTGGACAGAACTCTGTGTTACCCCACTAATGACTTCTCTCCAGGATAAAGAGAAGCCATTGGTGAGTACCCTTTGGTTTCAGTTGGACACTTTAAGGGTCTGTAGCAGGGATGAACAACTGCGAAAGGGAGCAAGGGCCAATTTTTGCCTCTGTGACCTTTCCTGCCCCACAGGCTTTACCAGCACATTAGCACTGCACTGACAGTGATGTCGCAAGACTTCTGGCTGCCATTTTCAGCCGAGAGATACATGCTGGGCTTGGTCTGGGAGGTGAGCAAAACCACTACAAGTACAAGCAGTTTCCTTGCATTTCAGGCCATTTGGAAGGGAAATAATTGCCCAAAGTAATCAAGTCCGAAAAAAAAAAATCAAATGAGATGAGTCCAGAGGCTTTAGGGAACTACCAGGACTGCAAAAGGAAAGTTTGAGGTTGTGTGCTACCGGTGGATGGCACTTTCTCCACTCCCATCTGCTGCATATTTGAACTTTGGAGGTTTATGCATATTTTTAAACCATGCTTTCTGAGGGATTCTAGGAGTTATAGTTTAGAAGAGTAATGTTTCCAGGCTCTGGACTTACAGATATCCTGGGTTTTCCCTCATTTCGTCTGCTGACACAGTAGTCATAAAATTCAGCACAGCACAGCTTTTATTATGAATGACTGGGTTCTTCCTTTATCTACTACTAAATCTGATCCTGCACATGATACTCATTGCATGTAATTTCTTCCTTCCATCTGCAGCTTTTCCTACCCTCTAAGAGCAGCAGCCCAGGCTACATTCTCCGGTGAGGGGCTGACAGCTTGTTTGCTTGTTTTATTTGTTGTATTTGTTAATTTCCTTATAAAACAGCTTTCCCTAGCTATTGTACAATTTGAGTATGTTATTAACATTATAATAACAGTATCATTAAAAAGAGCAAGGTCACAATAAAAACAAACACCTGAAAAAGGGAAGAGTGATACCTCAACACTTTCTTGTTCTCCATGTTCATTCTTCAGATCATCCTGTCTTGTCACTTTGACCAGTTTTTCATTAATAATTTTTTGGATCTCAGCTGGGCATAAGTGGACAGTGGACTGGCATGCTTTGGCTTAGGGCAGATCAGAGCTTCAGAAGTAGTAGTGTGTCATATAAAGTAGTGTGTCATGTAAATTTGTTAGAGTACATGCTGTCCCAACGTAACTCAGTACCACTTGTGTTGCAAATTTTGTGCTGCTAATAATGGGACCTCTGAGATCTTCTGTCTCGTTTGGCTTTCTAGACTATGTACCGTGAGTGAGTGGGGACTACCATTTGCTGCTCAAATTTAGACAGAAAAGTATCCTCAGTTGCCTTCAGGATGCTTACATGGTATTAATCTCAATGCTAGAAGTATCTCTTATAAAGATTAAATATAGAGATTTTAAAGATACAATTAAAGACACCCTCATTATAACCATGTGCATCATACAACAAAGACTGTTATCCCTGAATATGTTCTATTTCAGCAGATGCTTGCTTTCTGGGAGCCGGCATAGTGTAGTGGTTTAAATATTGAACTCCAGAGGACCAAGGTTTGAATTCCTGTTTAGCCATGGGAACCCACTGGCTGACCTTGGACAAATCACTCTCTCTCAGCTTCAGAGGAAGGCAGTGGCAAACCTCTCTGAACAGATCTTGCCGAGAAAATCCCATGATTGGTTTGCCTTAAGTGTCACTATAGGACAGAAATGGCTTGAAGGCACACAACAGCAGTAAATGTTGTTAAGGTGCTTTTAAATGGCTTTATATGATGTTGCTAATTATAGATCTTGACACTTTCAGTATGGTTATGCTTGTTTTAAATTGTTAAGTCATCAAAATCCCCATGTAAATTAAATACTGAGTTTAATAATAAATAGAATATGTGGGGTCTTCTCTTGGTACCTTCCTTTATGTTACGCCTTCATCAGTAGGCAATGGAACTGTCTCATGGGTTTTGGATTATGTATAAACCCATTTTATGTAAAGCTGTAAGAATCTGCTTTCATATGGCTGAGAAGAAAGTTTGCAGCAAAGAGTTTTAAAGGTATTGGAATCCCAACAGTTGTGCTTACACGGTGTTTAAAAAGCCTAAACATATTTACATGTTGGCAAAGCTTAAATGTATTTACTGTCCCACTAAGTTTTATTGACCTTAGTTCTGATAAAGTCCCTACAGGGTTTGGGCCCAAGACCGCTTAGTAGCTGATGGTATTGGGAATTAATCATTTCATTGATCTTAGTTGACCCTATGCTTGGAAAAATTACATTTTTGAACTACAGAGCTCCTAGAATTCTCCAGCCAGTGTGGTCTGAGAGCTGTAGTCCAAAAAAGTAATTAAGCCTTACACTCTTGAGCGTAGCTACTAGAAATAATTTGAAATGTACTCTGTGGCCACTGGCTATACTGCATTCTGTGCCTGTAGCTGAACTAGCAAATGCTCTTGACTGGAAATATTGGAAGTTATTCCGAGTGGAATTAACAATCCAGGAAGGAGATCAAAACAGGAAATTGGAGGCAGCTGTTGGTTCATACAAAACCAACCAGGCCTTCCACAGACACAGCTTGGCAGGACCTGTAGGAAGCAAGTTGACTTGTTTTGTGTTGAAAAAGGTGTTGAGGATGCTTAGGGTCTGGTCTACATGCCCAACAGAGTTAGGTGATAGAATGTCCAGAGGTACCTTGCCCATTCCTTAATTCTTAGCATATGTCTCCATCTCCTTGAGCTGCTATTTTACTTGGAAAAAGTTATACTTTTGAGTTTCAACTCCCAGAATCCCCAGCTAATATGGACACTGGCTCTAGATTCAGTTAGAGAATCTCAGAGTTTTAGTAAAAAATCAAGAGTACATTCTTGAAGCCTGAAGTCTGGCCACACTGATTTACCACATGAGGCAACACCGCTTAGATATTAAAAACACACTCTCAAATGCTGGTGTCTGGGAAAGAAACTTTATTAAGATTAAAATTAAGGAGTCAGGGGGAAATCACACAAGTAGCAATGAAAAGAAATAACACAAGTGCTATCTAAATAATCTGTGCAAATATACAGGGAGCCAGTGTAGTGCAGTGGTTTGAGTTTTGACTGCAGCCTTAGAGACCAGGATTTGATTCCCAGCTTGGCCCTGGAAATCCATTGGGTGATCTTGGGCGTGTCACACATTCTCAGCCCCAGAAAACCCTGTGGTAGGGTCTCTGTAAATCAGAAATGACTTGAAGGCATACAACAACAATAAGTATTTATATTCAAAATGCATTGATGTCTCCAGATGTTCATGGTAGATGAGATATCATAGGAAAACAGTGCTGCTTGTCTTAAATAGAAAGCGAGGGGCAGGATGGATTGACATTTTAGACTGGTGGGCTTGCAACTCCAAGAACAGTGATGACATTTGAGACTGGTGGGCTTGCCACTCCAAGAACGGTGATGAAGAAGCTTCTGGATCAAAGCTTAGAAAAGTTACTTTTTGGACTGGAATTGTAAAGGTATGCTAGGAGTTGTAGTCAAAAAAGAAAGTATTCCCAGCTCTAGCCAAGAACAGGTTTTATCTTGGTAAATCTCTGTCTCTTTAGTGTGACGGTAGAGACATTGGTGGCTTAAATACTGTAAAGGCACCAGATCCCATCTGATCTTGGAAGCTAAGTAGTTAGTATTGGTTAGTATTGGATGGGACCACCAAAGAATAGCAGGTGCTGAAGGCTATGTTTCAGAGGAAGGAACTAGCAGAATTACTTCTGAGTATTCCTTGCTTAAGAAAATCCTATGAAATTCATGGGGTCTCCAAAAGTCACTGGGCATTAGGAGCCCTCCTTCCGACAGCATTCCTGCTATCAACCCATTTTCATCCCAGGCGAGTACAATTCAAAGGTGTCAGCTGATGGAATGTTTATCATCTCTTCCTGGTAGACAGAGCTTGTGTATTCTGAAGAATGTTTAGGAAGTGAGAGCACCGTCACGGGAAACGGAATAGCTAATTTGTTGGTAGATACAGGGATTTATAAGGGACAGGACTGCTAGGGCTTATATGCCATTTATCACACCACTTTGGGGGGGATCTCTGAAGAAATGTACATCACTGAGTGGGAATCCTAAGGTATCATTTGGCCTAAATTTCCAGTGTTGTATCTAAACAGCTGAGATCCTTGAAGAAAAGGAAGTACCAACCGCAGTTCTTTGGACAATGTACAATATGTTAAAAATATACAGTATTGTGACAGTAGAGCAATTACTGAAGAAGCAGAATGTACAAGCAAGATAAAACCTGAAGTAGAAAACAATGAAACCCATAGTATCTTGAATGTTGAACTAGGACTCCAGGAGACCAGGGCTTGAATCCTGACTCATCTGTGGAAATGCACTGGCTGACCCTGGGCATGTTATGCTCTCTCAGCCTAAGAAGAAGGCAATGTCAAGAAAAAATCTTGCCAGAAAAACCCTAGGATAGAGTCATCATAAGTATGGCCATTTCCACATTAGCCTGTTAAGCACTGTTATTCCACTTTCAGTGTCCTATGGAATCCTGGGGTTTGAGTTTAGAGAGCAGCCTCAGAGGCCTATTATTAAGTGACTGGAAGGAACATAACTACAGCAACAGGAAATAAAACATTGCAGCATATTTAACTCAAAATAAAATCAGGAGCAGTATAAGACTGCTATGATGAAGAAGTACTAAATGAGTTCTCAAAATGTCTCGGAGAATAAGAAGGTCTTTGTCTTACACTGAAAAGACTTTAATGTAGGCATTAGGTGAACTTCTTTGGGGAGGCTGTTCCACAGATGGGCTGTAAAAGCCATTGCTGAAAAAATGATGCCCCACAAGACTTGTGGTCTTCTGGTCTCCCTCTCAAAGTGCCAACGTTGCACCTGCTGCTTGTGGATGACAAGTGAGGCTCTGTCTAGGAGCTCATTAACAAAGAAGGGAAAATCTTCCCACTTCAATTGGCAACCTTTTCTCAAGATCTGCCTTTTTTTCCCAGTCTTGCATTGCTGTGATGTGGGGCCTTCTTGCGCAGTTGTTTGAAGACTTTCATCTCCCCAACAATAGGCTCTTGTCCTTGTTATGTGTGTGTTTTTCCTGTTTCTTGTTTAAAAATACTTCAGGACTTCTTGTTCATGATCTTTGGGAGTGGAAAGACAAGCAATATGAAGGATAAGACAGGATACTCATGAAGAACAACACATGCTAATCCTAGCAAGCCCCATTATGGAGAATGACCTCTAGGACACCACATCTGGGCTTTCAAATTAAAGGATGCAGGAAAAAAAAAAGGGCAGGCCAAGGTACTGCTGGTTAAAAATGCTTTGGGGAGCCAGTATTCTGAAACCTGGCAGAAATGGTAGATTTGGGCTGGGCTCCTCTAGACCTACACACCTGAATACTCCTTAATCTTTGTGAATAAGGTGATCAACTCTAATTTTATTTATTTGCATCTAAAATTTCACAGAGAGGAAGGGAGGGAAATGGAGGCAGAGCTGCTTAGGGAAGTAATGCATATTTGCTTCTGTTCCACTTGACTGAGCTTTCAAGGCAGACAACTGCTTCCCATTCAAAGGTATTGTGCAACTATACTGTCTTTTTCACTTTAAAGAATTTTATGTGGTAAACAAAAGGTAGAGCTTGGGAAGAGACTTATAAAATGTAATTAGTTACAGACTCAATTCCATTAAAAATAATTCAAGTATCACCATAGTTACAGTTTTAAAAAATAAATCTTTACTGTCCTATTATTCAGTCAAAATAGTAGTGTTTAGGTCTGAAATCTACTGTTAGTCCCTAATGGAATAGACTTGTTGAATCAGCTGGGATATGCATCTAGTAGATCTACTCTAGTTGGGACTAACCAATAGGATTCAAGCTATTGTTACACTTTAAAAAAAAAAATCAGGTTGTTGCAAAATACTGATCTGTGGTACCAAATCACCCAAGTAATGAGGTTGCACATGTAACTATAAAAGTACTGATACACAATTATAATTGCATCATAAGAAAATAATTGTTTCTTGTTGAGTTAGAATTTTAATGTAACTTAGGCAGTTACTGCACTATTCCGTGATCCTGGGTCATCCTCTCACGATCCCGGCAATGGCGTTGGGACCCAAATGCTTCCCACTGCACCGGTTGGCTGCTGGCGGATAGATAGCATTCGAGAGATGCTCCTACCTTCCACAGTACAGCCAGCCTCTCCTTGGGAAGGAAGCTATTGGCAGCACTTCTGCCCTTCCCGCACACTTCAGCTGATGGGATTGTTGCGCAAAGGGAGGCCGTTTTTTCCCCAGTAATGGTATACGGAGGAATCAGGATGGCTGGGGACACGGCAGCAGTGGGACTGCAACAATGTTGTTCGATGGTATGCATCTCAGACTGGCAACAACAAGTCCTCACACCAGGATGGCGCTGTGGTGCGATAAGGGCCTTAATTATTGTAAAAAATGAATTAACTACAAGTAACTAACTACTTCCAGGCTCTGGAAAACAGATAGAAAAAATAGTAGAAAAAGACAGAAAGGTTACAAATGGTTCATGGCAATGTCTGGGCTTACCATAATATTTTGTCAATGAGTCAGGATGATTACAGAATGAACAAATCATCTGGAAGTACTCTTAAGTGACAAGCTGAGCTATAGTAAGGCATAGGAATTAGCAGGTTGTGCCAAAGCATATATGGAAAAGGAGATTTGTGAGGAGGGGTTTTTGGAGAAACAGAGAGATGACATTGCATTGGCATCTAATCAGTTCCAACCAAATGAGCAGACCTTGGAAAAATTGTTTTCTGGGCTATACAAAATACCTCACTGGCCATGCTGGCTGCAAGATTCAAGGAACTGTGTTTCAAAAAATAATTTTTCCAAGCTCTACATGTGGGGCAGCAAGGGAGAAGTTTTCAGAGAACAGGGGGCCATCAGATAGATAAGAATAGTGAAACTGAAGGAATAAAAATCACAGATAGAGATGTATCAAGATGTGAGAGCAAAGTGAAAAAGAGGATCAGAGAATCACGGAGTTGGAAATGGTCCCATAGATCAGCCCCTCACCACTCAATGCAGGAACTCCAGTTACAGCATCCCCATCAGGTAACTGTCCGGCCTTAGGTTGTTGTGGGTTTTCTAGGCTTTGAGGCCGTGTTCTATTAGTATTTTCTCCTGACGTTTCGTCTGCATCTGTGGCTGGCATCGGCAGAGGATCTGGTGGCATAGGAGTGAGACAGAGATGCAGCCAGAGATGCAGGCAAAATGTCAGGAGAAAATACTAATAGAACACAGCCTCAAAGCCTGGAAAACCCACAACAGCCTATGGATTCTGGCCGTGAAAGCCTTCGATTGTCCAGCCTCAGTTTGAAGACATTCAGAGAAAGAGGAGCAAAGCCATGGAGGGCTTTGAAAGTAAGCACCAGAAATCCATGCTGAATCCAGTAGTCCATTAGAAGCCAGCGCAGGAATTTAAGGAGAGGAGTTACATGATTAGAGCAACAGGAGAGATTAAACTCTCTAGTAATAAAGTGTTGCACAGAGGTGAAGGGATCAAAGTGTGACAATGGAAGACCAAATAGGAGAAAATTGTTTCATCTAACTAAACTCTGATGAAGGCATGGGCCAGAGTTTTTGCTGAGGGGGCAAAGTGGAGGAACATTAGAAGTAAAGCACTCTTGCGGATTTCAGGCTTATGGAGTCCACATTGCATGTTTAAGCAAGATCTTTCAACTAGGGCTGGAAGCAAAAGATAAAACACATTGATTAAAGAACACCGAGCTTAAAAGTTGTTTTGAGTACAAGAACTAATCAGAGCTCACTGTCCTTCTACACAAAAATGCACTCCTGATTGCTACAAGCCCTTTGGATCTAAGCAGTATACTTTAGTGTGGATGAGCAGGGGAGGCATTTTGGTGCTGCTATGGTTGAAACAATAGGGAATCAAAAATCTTTGTCAGTCTGCACAACTGCAAAACATCTAGAGATCTACCAGGTGATCCAAATCTACTTTATGATCACCTCCGTCATAGAAGGAGAAGCATCCCACACAGATTGGCTACAGACTGAAATTGGTAAACAAGGGAAAGAGGAACCAAAGATAAAATCAAGGCTGGTTGCCTTTTTAATGGGTAGATGGGGAACTTTGTCATAGATAAGGAAAACATAAGAGGAGAAGAAGGCTTGGGAGAAAAGATAAGTTCCTTCTTGGAGGCCTAGGGTTTGAGACAACAATGAAGCCTTCAGAAGCTTCAGAGGGGCAACTAACTGTGGGGCTAGGGGGTGGGAGACAGTTGAGGGGTCTTAGAGAGTATAGCTGGATGTCATTTGCATATAGGTAATATTAAAAAGAGCCAGTGTGGTGTAGTGATTCAAGCACTGGATTGCGACTGGAGCCAAGGGTTCAAATCTCCACCTGGTCATGGAAACCTTCTAGGTAACTTTGGGCAAGTCATATTCTCTCGGCCTGTGAAGAAGGCAAAGGTAAAACCCACTCTGAACAAATCTTGCCAAGAGAAGCCCATGGTAGGTTTGCCTTAGGGTCTCTCTAAGTTGGAAGCAACTTGAAAGCACACAGAAACAACAATATTAAAAACCATTATTATCAGGTCACTGAGAGACAGTTCATATAGAGAAATAAAAGCCAAGAACTGGTCCCCAAGGAGCCCTAGTGAGGAATGAGGCAGCAGAGGAAGAGCTTTAACCTATGGGACCATTTTTTACTTTCATTTTAAAACCATTCCTTTCCTTCTTCCAGTTTCTTATGTAAAGACTGTTTGCTTAGGCCCCTCCACCCTACCCCCAAGAAAGAAAATTAATGGTTCAGAATTGTTGGCTCTGAAATTTTCTTTGAAAATCAACTCATAAGAACATGGAAAATTTATTATCTGATGAATGTGAGAATCAGTATTGAAACTCCTCAAGAGAGACACCTGGCTTGTCCTCAGAGGTTACTGGGTATAATTGGTTTCCAGTCTAGTTTGGGGAGTTTTGGTACAGTAGCAAGCTTTTCTGTTGGCTTCAGTTCCCATCATCCCCAACCAGCATGGCCACTGGCTGTGATGGCTGAGGTGGGTGTTGGTTGTAGGCCAGCATATCTGCCATGGAATCCCCTTGGCTTCTGCAAGTCACAGCAGTTGCTTTTATAAGCCTTGATGGTTTTGCCTGAGGATGTAGACAAGATGGTTAAAGATGTTCAGGCCATCACATGTCCCTTTTGTCCTTGACTTTTCAGGTTGGCAATAAGTTGCTGGGAGAGGCTGGTTGTTCATTCAGCATGATAGAAAATGTCTCCTTGGGAGCAGGAATATGTCTGCTGATGTAAAGAAGGCATTGGCACAGCCTTTGTTAAAGAACAAATCTCTGAATCATGGTAGCTGTAGCAATTAGCTGGTCTCTGGTTTGGAACTCTTTGATAATGTGCCCAGACTGATGATGGCAAGGAAACTCCATGTACTTTTAAGTGCAGTTTAATTTGGATCCTTTTCAGTGTCATTTCAAGTCTTGCTTTTTGAGACACAGACTTGATCTCCTTGTTTAGTGATCTAGACCAGGATTGTGGAGCCCTCCAGGTATTGTTGAATTGCAACTCCTAGGAGCCTTAGCAACCATAGCCAATAGTGAGGCATGTTGGGAGTACAGTTGAATAACATCTGGAGGACCATGTAATTTCTACCCCAATGTACACAAAAGAAAGTGTGACCCTGCTGAATTCCTTCCACCTCTCAGTTGTCTCATTGTTATTAACTGTGGAATGCTTTTGACCATCTCTCTGGTACAAAATCTCACTTTATCCTGGTAGAAGGGCTTGGGAGGTGGTGCTGGGGAATGTTAGTCTTTTCTGTGGGAGTTGTCCTTCGGCTTTCTTGGAGTTTAGTATTTCACCACACCTTCTTGAAATGTACATTAAAATGCTAGGAGAAGCCCAGTGTCAAGGCATGATGGGCCACCAGCATCCTGATGACAAGGTGGGGCCGTTGCTTCCCTGAGCAGCCGTCTGAAATTAGTAGTGGACTACACAGAGGACTGAGGAGAAACAAAGCCAATACAGAAAGGAAGAATTTATGGCCATTTCCACACCACACTCTCATAGCGCGATTATTCCACTTTCAACATCCTATGGAATCCTGGGGTTTGCAGTTTAAGGAGGGGCTGGTTAGCCCCTCACTAAACTGCAAACCCCAGGATTCCATAGGATGTTGAAAGTGGAATAATCGTGCTATAAGAGTGTAGTGTGGAAATGGCCTGTGATGGAGGGAAGAGAGGGTACTTACTAGGCAAATCAGATGTGATTGCCTTCTCTGCTAAGAAGTAGGTTTGTAGATCCAGGTTATTTGTGGATCCAATGTTACTCCTGAGTTCCCCAGGTGGCAACCAGACCGAGAGTGTGCATTTGTTTTTAGCTGTTGCTGCTTTATCATCTGTGCACCCTACTGCAAGCTGCAACAACTGGAGATTTGTATATGATAGGGGCAGAGAGTGTGCTGTGGGTTTAACTCTAAATTTTAAAGGAGCTATCCAAGGAAATGAACCTATCTGGAGGGGGGGGATCAGTTCAGGACTTTCTCTCCTACCAAGGCCCAGTCTTAGCAGAGCATGTGCCAATTTGCTTTGAGTTCCACAGAAACCAACGACGTTGAAACCACAAGTTGCCACTGACTACAAGAGCTAGTGCTATAGTTGTCTTGCTCAATTTCACACAGAATTGCCATTATGTATTCTATATGGGGCTGTCCTCCAATATGATTCTAGGCTTTGTTATTCCTAATTTTAAAAAGCACAGCCATTTTTATGTTGACAGAAAAACAGTGAACAGGGCCATAATCTTTAGGAATAATATGATCAACTCTAATTTTATTTATTTGTAATCTGAAATTTGACATGGAGGAACGGAAGGAAATGGGGGCAGAGTTAATCAGGGAAGCAATGTATATTTGTTTCTGCACCACTTGCTTGGGCTTTCAGTGGACAACTGCTCCCCATTCAAAGGCATTGGGCAGTAGTACTGTCTTTTAACTTTAATGGATTTTATGTGTGAGCAAACGTACCACATAAACATGATTTTGGTATGTGGTAAGCATGCTTCTGATATCATCAAAGTTCTATGCCAGTTTCCTACCAGAATTGCCCTCTTCTATTTGCTGTTTACCACAAAGATGCTCTTTAGATTTTCTTTTCCGTTTTTTATGGTTTACCTAACATTTTTTAAAAAACATTAAAAACAGTTGCTATATTGCTACATCTTTTGTCAGTTGCAGAGAGGATTCTTGGAAAGTGACGTAGGCAAAGCACAGCCCAACAGATGTTGTTGGACTTGCAACTCCCAGCGTTCGCTGGCTGTGCCATCAAAGCCTGATTTAAGTTTCAGCCTGAGAACATCTGAAAGGTGACACTTTCCCCAACTCTGCTGCAAACAGAGTAGGAAGCACAGAGACAGTGATGGAATCCTCCACCACTTGAAATCAACAGGAATTCTGCTACTATTACCGTAGCACCTTCTTCTTATAATGTATTAATTACAGAGAGTGGAGGAATTACATTTCAAAGTAAGAGCTCCCAAAATCCCTCAGCCAACATGGCTGGATTATTTGGGGAGTTATGGTACTAGTTATTGTTTTTTTTTAAAAAGAAACCTTTCCTGTGCTGTGCTTTCCCAGCTACAAGACGTTTCTCCAGTAACAGCTGAAATTGCCATTGACAGCACCTATCATGGATATGAGGACCTCCTGAGCAGTGGAGGGGGGCATTTCTGCCTTTCTCTATTGCTTGTTGTGCCTTGGGGGATATAATGCAGCTGGAAGCTGTTTTTTTGCATTGTTGAAGCGGGGACCAAGTTAGTGGGACTGTCTCCAGATGGAAGGAATGTGCTTGGTGTTGATGTGGTGAATGGGAGAATTGTCAGACCGTACTGGCTGGGTCACAGGGAATTCCTGTCTGTAACCTCCCTGACGACATTTTGCCAGAAATAAACCACCCGGCTTGCTGCCAACACAAATAGAAAAGCTGGGATTCCACAGTCAGCACAAGAGCCCCTTTGTGCTCACTTCCGGGGTGTGTTAAGCCCTGTGGGAAAGGGGAATGTGAGGATTCAGCCCCTGGCAGATCCTTCCTTGCAGGGATATTCACAGCCTCACAACATGAAGCACCTGACCTGTCACACACACTGCAATTTGAGAGAGGAAAATGAGCAAGCATCTCTTTCGAACTCCAACCTCAGGCTTTTTTGCTCAGGTCCTTCTTTTGCAAATGTGCTAAATATTATTGTTTCTCAAGATGTTCTGTCAGGAGCAGAAGATGACTTTACCTGTTTTGCAGCTTTATTCATCTTATCCCAGATCCTTTCAGGCATCATGTTTCTCACCTGACTCCAGAAGCCCAAGAGGGAAGTGCATATGAGGTCAATGGTTTCTGTGGAGTCCAGAACAAATTGGCACTTTTTCCACCAAGGTGGAGCCTTAGTAACACAAGCAGAGGAAAAAGCAACACAGACTTTATTCTAGGGATTCTGGGGACTGTGGTCCAAAAAAGTGACATGTCCAGTCTCTGAAAATCAGCTGTATGGAGAGTGAGCCCACCTGAAAACATGGCATAGCCCAAAGCATTCAGATACGATGGAAGTGAGTTTCAGAATCATGAAAATGTATTGAAACATCACATACTTGTAACATGTAGTTTTTCTGTGGTATATTATTCAGGTAGCTCTCTTCAAATCTGGGCTATCATCCTGTTAGTGGCATATACATTTGATTTTTGGTCACTGCAGAGGTTGGTATTCTTCAACCTCTGCAGTGACCAACCAACAACCAAAGACTCTGCGGCCTATCTTAGAACCTCTGAATGTTTTGTTCCATAAAAAATGGTTTCCAACCCCTTCTCAGTGGATGATGATAGTGATGATGATGATGATGATTTAGAAGGTGAGAGAGGGAGCAGACGGCTAGTAAAGCATTGCCTACTCCTTTTAAACTCTCTTGGATTAGTTGCCTTATTTGCTACAAAGCTTGGAAAAGTTCCTTTTTTTAAGGTGGCAACTCCCAGAATTTCCCAGTCATCAGGAGAGTTGTAGCTCAGAAAAAAAAATTCTCTTCCAAGTTCTGATTTGCTTCTACAAGTTCCTTCAGCCTGTAGCTTTACATGTTGTATATACAGTATGACACTACAGTGTTTGATTAAAAAGAGAGAGAGAGATTTACAGGGAAATTCATCAAGAAGTCAAACCATATGACCTGCAGGTCTTTCTTTCCACTCCTGTTATGGCAGACCCATTAGGATTACATTATAACTATTCAGAGTTACAGAAAGAGGCTCTTAGATTATATCCAAAGGCCCTCTTTTTTTTTCTTTTATTGCTTATCACTAGCTGATGCTGAAAAAGAAAACAACAGCCTTTACATAAGAGATGCTTGGCACAGGAGAAAAGGTTTACATCTTTAGAACAGAGCTCAAAGGATGCTGCTAATATGTGCCGGGTATATTTATTGAAATCTACATTGTGAAAATAATAAAGCGGACAACATAGCTAGAGTTGACCTACTATGAATTTCTTTAACAAAAAAACCACGGCTTGACAGCACTGTTTTCGCTGAATGCTTTTTGACCCCCTAGAAGTCATTTTGGCAGAACTGTGCAGTTCATCTGCAAACGCTGGCAACAGTATAATCAGGCTGAAACCAGTGGGAGGCCAGAATTGATTTGTTGTGGAACTTCAAAACTCCAGCTGTATCAGTCCAAGAATAGCCCCTCCAAATAGACAGACCAAAAATAAAAGCAGCTGAGAGAGAAAAGTTTGTTGGACGGTTGAGCTGAGATCTAACATCTGGACAAAGGCAGAGTGGCAAGGGGCAGTTGATCTCTGGCAGCATTGCTGGGCTAGGCTCTAGCATCAAAGAAGGACTGCTTTACCGCAGCCTCTGACTTTTCTGTGGAATAGCCTCGTGAGATCATATGCTTGAAAATCAAGTCTTGACAGCTACTATTGTGGAATAGCTGGAGAAAATAAAAGAGTGTGTGTGCGTGTGCACACGCTCACATGCTTAGTATTTTTCGTTTACTATGTTCTTTAGCTTTTGTTCTAATATCTTCTTGTCTTTTCTGTAATTGCAGGTAGCAAACTGTGGAAGTGTTTCCGTCCCAAATATGTCATCACGGGATGTCTCTTAGTGGGAGCTGTGGTTGCTTTAATTGCTGTGGCTGTTACACAGAACCATCGTCCATCAAAGAACAGTAAAGTAGGTTGTAGAGTGATCTCCTGCTCAGAGCTTGGAAAAGCTATATTTTGTGATTTGAGGGTCTGCAGTCCAGAATAGAAACCATTCCAAGCTCTTTTTGTTCTGTGCCTTTAAGTCAATTCTGACTTATGGCAACCCTAAGGCAAACCTGTCAGAGGGGTTTTTTTGGCAATATTTATTCAGGGGGGTTGCCTTTGCCTCTCTCTGAGGCTGAGAGTGTGTGACTTACCCAGGTCACCCAGTGGATTTCTGTGGCTGAGCAGGGATTCCAACTGTGGTCTCCAGAGTTGTACTCCAGTATTCAAACCACTATACCATGCTGCCTGTCATTCCAAGCTCTGCTCTTGCTGAAGCTCTGAGGAACAACGTAGACTAGTGATTTTCAAAGGGTGTGCTGGACTACACAAAGATGTGATACAGAAGTCAAGTGTTCTTTGGAAAACAAAGCAATTTGGATACCTTCACTGCTCCGTGCCTGCTGGAATTGGAGTGGCCTTGTTAAACCTTTATCCCTCCCTTCGTCTGCCGTGTTCATGCACAAGAAAAGCTAGAAGGATCGACCATTGCCCGCAGTACAAAGGAAACTGTTATTGTTGAGTTCTCAATGAGTGGGCAAAGGAGGGTGGGTGGGTCATATTAAATTAGTGATTAATATTAAAGCCAATATTAAATGAGCCAACACCACCATAGCAAGCATGAGACCTGTCCATTCTTCTTACACAAGACAGTTAAATATATATACATTTTTCTGACTGTAAGAATAATATGTGTTCCATTTTAAATCATTTAAAATATAAGAGCAACAGCAGAGTGCTCCAGGTTTTCAGAGTCTGGGAAACACTGGCTGAAGCTCTTGAGTCACAAGCAGAGGTTGGAAAAATTACTTCTTTTGACAGCTACTTAGCCAGTCCTACAGCCAATGGAGGAACTGGAAGTTATAATCTAAGAAATATTTTTTTCAAAGCTCTATTCACAGGATATCATTAGCGTTCCCCCACCATACTTCCTTTAAAAGATTTTTTTTATTAATGTACTTCTAATACAACACAAAATGGTAATCATAAATATACCAACACATGACAAAAAAGATGGTGGCCAAGATCCTTCAATGGAAGCATAACTATGATATCATAGCTACTCTCTGTCTCCTGACCCAGCCTCTGAAACCCACCTTTAAAACCAGTCAGTGATCCTGAACTAT
Organism: Cyclura pinguis; assembly: GCA_030412105.1. Taxonomy (NCBI): domain Eukaryota; kingdom Metazoa; phylum Chordata; class Lepidosauria; order Squamata; family Iguanidae; genus Cyclura; species Cyclura pinguis. Next base: position 59,540,223 of record CM059601.1, read on the forward strand.
GGTGTTCAGTGGTGCTTCTGGGTAGGGGTGGGCTGGTCACATCATCCTGCAGTACACCACTTGCCAGCCACACAAAACTCTTGTTACTTGTGATGGCTGCTTAGCTTTTGAGATGGAGTTTCAGAGGCACGGCAATGGTGCCATGATGGCAAATGTGACAACAAAGCAGTTGCCATGTTGTAAGTCTAGCTTATGGCATCCTGACCAGTGAACAGGGTGGTAGGCCATGTTAAGAAGAAACCCTCCTGTGCACATGGATCTTGGTTTGCAATCAAAAATAAGTGGGCAGGAAATGCAGGAATCAAAAAGGTCCTAGTTTTGTGTAGGAGCCATATTTGCTACTCTGAATAGTGGCATTATTCCATACTTAACAGCTCAGTATTTAAATATAAAAAGATACCATTAACATCTTCCCAGATACAACATTGGTTCCAATAAGTGAGTAGAAAACAAAAGATAATAGGGTTGGGCTGGCTTTAAAAGCGGGGGGAGGGGAGAGACAGCAAAGCTGGATTGTGCTGAAATTAATTGAAATAAATTATGAATAATATCCTAAACAGAAATCCATCTCCCATCTCATCCCCCTAATAATGCTGAGTTTTTAGAGTGAAACTCTGACTTTGCTTCCTCTGCAGTATGGGATTGTGCTGGATGCTGGTTCTTCTCACACCAACATGTATGTATACATTTGGCCAGCAGAAAAAGAGAACGACACTGGAGTGGTTCAGCAGATAGCTGTATGTGAAGTAGAAGGTAAGGAAATGAGTCCTTCTGGGGCTGATTCTAGCATGAGGGAGATGATGTGATGATGTAACAGAGAGAAAACGTGAAACATGAATGTCATTCCCTTCCTACATTGAAACCCACGGCCTCATATCTCAGTGGTGACCCCTTCAACAATTAATTGATCTTGTAACAAATAATGCAACAAAGAAAATGAATACAAATCAGTACAAATCAATACAAATGTATAGTCGGCCCTCTAATTTGTGGGTTTAACTTTCATGGATTTGATTATTTGCAAATTTCTCCAACCCCTGCCCACCCCCGACCTCAGGTGCTTCTTTTCTGGGGGAACCTTTGCCTTCAGCAACTCTGATCAGGCCACGCAGTCCTTTAAAAAATCATCCTCCTCCTCTACCAGCCACTGCCTGATCAGCTAACGACAGCTCACACCCTGATTTCTCAATGCCACAAACCCCTTCCTGATGCCCACCATGCCAACCCATCCCTTTTCCTTGATCTGGTTTGAACCCAGGGTTCTCCTCACCATGCCTCAGCCCCTTTCCCACAGACACACACACTTTTGCAGGAGTCTTGTGCCCCTAACACTAGCAAATGTGGAAGGCTGACTGTATTTGTCTTCTTTTTTACATTATTTTCTGAGGTGGTTTCTAATGGTCTGATACATTTGTTATACTACTTTTGGCAATGTTCTATGTGTATTTTTCCTGTTGGCTGTAAGTTGTGGTATTCTTTGTGGTTCTATATGTATGCTTATTCGTTTGTAATCCATACTTACTGTGAACATTATCTTTATTTATTTTGTTATTAATTTTTAATTAATATTAATTTTTTTTCATGGAATTGTGGAATCATAGAGTTGGAAGGGGCACTATGGACCATCAGGTCCAACCCCTTGCTGTGTGCAGGAGCTCCAGGTAGAACATCCCATCCCAGTCTTTATTTGAAGACATCCATAGAAGGAGACCTCTCCATCTTTCTAGGCAGTTGGTTCCATTGCCGAACCTCTCTCACTGTCAAGACGTTTTTAATATTCTTTGTTTATGGTTTTGTGATGCTGTATATCAGGGCTACTCAAAGTGACAGTCCCTGAACCAGTGCTAGTCCCTGAGTCATTGGCTGTCAGTCCCTGGCAATTTTCCAGGAAGGAAAGAACAATTGTACTCAATGGGCACAAATATCGGTTCCTGTTCCTGGCTTGTTGAAAAAAAAATGCCTGGTCCCTTACATCAGATAGCCTGGGAAGCAGTGTCCTATAGAACCCCAAGAAGGCTCAATTTTCCATTAAATATAAACAGATTTTGAACTCCATGACTGGTGTAAGTGTTTATATAATTTGTCAGGGTTGAGAAATGTTAGCTTTCCATTTGTTGTCAGATTACATCTCCTGTTGTTCTGTAACCAATGGCTGTGCTGGCTAACACAGATAGGAATTGCAGTCCAGCAACATCTGGAGAGCCGCAAATTGCCCAAACCTGTTACAGACAGACCAAATCATTTGGCTTTTCTTTGTAAAGAATTTGAATTATGACGCATAATATCCTCAGCTCTGGACTGAAACTTGTCAACATAGTCCTGATTTTTTCTTCCCCAGGTCCAGGAATTTCAGCATATGCCAATGATGTGGGAAAAGCTGGTCCTTCCCTAAGGCACTGCATGGATAAGGCAAAGGAGATAGTGCCACAGACAAAGCATCATGAGACACCAGTTTACCTGGGGGCAACAGCTGGCATGAGGTTGCTGAGGTACCAAAGTAGGGTATAATCTGTGCTTCCTTTGAAAAACTATGTTCACTAGGTGTGAGGTCACAGGTAATAGTGTTTAAAGAATGGTTTAGGCTTGGCAGTGATGAGAGATGGAAAGAATATTTTAAAATATTTAAAAAATTGTTGAAAAACATGTTTGACTGTTGGGAAACCCTGATGAACAGTATCCTGGATTGATGACGATCTTTGCAGTTCAAAACTTATTTTGTGCACATATTTTTTGCAAAGGAAACGCCACTGTCTGTACAGGAAACAGCATTTTACATGCAATAAATAATATTTCTGCATAGAAAGCTTTTCCCACATGCTATTTTCTGAGCAAAAAATGTGCAAATTTTGTGCAGAATAAATCCTGAACTACAGCATTTTCTGCACAAAAAATAGCAAAAGGATTCTTCTGTAAAAAAAAAAAGTTTCCTGTGTTTAAAAGATGTGACTTTTGCATACAGTAAACTGTAAACCGAATAGTCATTGAAAACTGCACAGTTTTTGAATACTTTCTTGCAGTGGAGAAAAAACAGATAAATTATTATTTGTTTCTTTTGAGAATGAAGTTAGTAAAGAATTAATGAAGGAGAAGGGTTAGTGAAGAACTGCATCTCTCTCTAATAGTATGTTCTCATCCCATGCCTGAGAGGAACAAGTTACATATGGCTTGTCAAAAGGGATATGACATATTGGCTATGGACTGCCTTCACAAGTGTGCCCTTGATGCATTCAGTCACATGTTTTTTGCAGATGAGTCTCAGTATTCCACTTGGTGTCTAGATGGGAGTTCAAGAAGGAACAGCTATCTCTGCCTGACATAGTCATGTGCTCTCATTTCCCCATATCACTTCCAAGCTCATTAGCTCTGAGCACTAACAAACAGATGAACAGAAGGCTAATCATCAAACAGAGCTTTGGGTAGTATATTGGCAAGGGTTCCAGATTCCCAGTTGTCTAACAATAATTAAAAAGAATTTTTGCTCCTAAAATGAGTTGCAGAAAAAGTGAATTGGGTGGGGCAGTAGACAGAACCTAAAATTTTATGAAGTTGGTTCTGATATCAATATAAAGTCCTGGGGTGATTATGTGCTCAGAGGCCACCCGTTTCTTCATTCTTCATGTATCTTCACCTGCCTGAGCAACTATTTTGCATCTGATTTTGGCTGGTGGGCCTCAGGGTTCTAGTAAAATCTCAAGAGGATTTGCTCTCCCCCCTCCATCGCTTGCCACAGCTTACAAAACCAAGCACAATAGCAATAGAATCATTTCCCCCACATACAGTTCATGCTGTCTTGCATGGAGGTGTTGCCATATACCAGCGTGGGAAGCTTTTAGTCAGAAGTTTTGGACTTCAGTTTCCAGGAGCCAACTTCCCGGCTAATGGTAAGGGTCTATGGGAACTAGTTCAAAACACCTGGAAGGCTAAAGATTTCCCATCCAACCACACACTTTTGTTCAGTTAGGACCTACATAATGGTTGACACTCACTTAAGCAGCTGTTACGCAGACTGTTTCCTTTCTTTCATTGCCAGTGTGGTAAAACTTAAGTTTCCTGGGGGTAGAACTTTTGCCCAAGTTTCCTCATATGTATCACATATCCCTAGTCAGGAAATGATATGTATGATGGCATGAAGGCTGCTTCTGTTGTCATCTTCCTCTGATGTTATTTAGAAAGATGCATACATAAAAGCACCTGCACCAAGAGTAGAAAGGGCATGTCCTTCCCTGTGACATGCTGAAGAGACCCAGATAAAAGTATGACCTGTAGCTTGCAGACCTTGCACATAACTTCTTCATTGGTTTTTGAGGTCATTTGCACGATTGATTTATCCACTCTGAGAGACCATTTATCATTTTCTGGCCACTTTCCAGTGTAGAAAAGCAAAAAAAGGAAATGACACATCAGAAGTAGCCCTTAAGTATTTGGACATCGTACATAATTCTCCCACCCATCTCTTCTATGTACAGAATGGAGAATGCAGATACTGCCAAAAATGTCCTCTCTGGAGTGGAGGCAACATTGCGTTCATATCCCTTCAGGTTCCAGGGGGCCAGAATCCTAAGTGGTGAGGAAGAAGGTGCCTATGGATGGATCACTCTTAATTACCTGCTGGGAAATTTCAAAGAGGTATTGGACTGTGCTGAAAAAGAATGCTGTGCTAGGAAACTTGGCAGTGCCTTGCTTCCTTGTAGTCCTTGTTGACACCCATTTCATTGATAAGAAAGGAAATGTGGTACTTGGGAAAGTTTTTGGTTAGGGGATTTTGGGAAATGTCATTCAAAAAGTAACTTCCTTATGCTCTGTGCAAATGTAATAAATGCTAATACATTCTGGAAGGATTGTCATGTTGCACAAAAAAACAAGAGTCTTGTGGTACTTTAAAAAGCCACAGATTTCTTGTGGCACATGTATTATAAGATACAACTCTGATCGTTACAAACATCTGTCACTCAAAATAGCTTGTGCCATAAGAAACCTGTGAGTCTTCAAGGTGCCACAAGACTGTTTGTAGTAATACATACTAACATAACAGCTTCAGATATCTCTCAAACAGTTGGTTTCATGTCAGTGGAGTACTGAATCCATCTGGTCCCTTCCAACACATAGACACATGGAAACATGCCATCTGATAGCTTTATAGAAAACGGTACAATAGAGGAACACTGAACCTCAATACACTCTGCTAGAGTCTTTCAGCAGGGCTGGGCTTCTGTGCTGTGCCTTTAAAAGCTACAGTATTCCTGGCATTGCAGACCTTTCCCATGGTCAATGTCATTCTCAGAATGACAGCTCTTTCAGTCTGCTTACCTTGCTCTTTTTTTTCTAAGCTTGTAAAAGAAAAAGCTTGCAGCAGCTGCTGGTCATGATGGAAAGCAACATCACTTTGCAAGGGACAAAAATACAAAAATACCATTTAAATCTGAGAGTGCTTCCAGAGCAAGCTTTTCTTGTGTAGCCGACCTGCCTTGTTCTATGAATTTTATGAGTGTGTGTGATCCAAACAACATCTTCTACTTGTAACTCTTCTTGTGGTTCTCCTGCTGTCCCTTCTATGTTTTTTTCTTAATACAGTATTTTGCGGGAGGGGAGAGGATGGGGACTGGAGTTGGAACAGTGGCACACTTTCTTTTCAGTTGGTAGTGCTAGGAGCTACCCATCTTGAAGTGTCTTCAGGCTCTGACATCCTATCACCCACCCAGTACCACATCCCACAACGATTCCTTCTCCATCCTCATTCTGTTAAGACAGGTATGCAAATAGGGGAGTTTTGAAAAGTTACTTTTGGGGAATACAGTGCCCAGAAACCCCTTAAAGTATGTTGGGAGCTGTGGTCCAAAAGCCTTTTTTTTTTTTCAGGCTCTGACAAAGTGCCACTTTGAATCAGAGGAAATTTATATAAACGTATTCTGTGTAGAATGCCAGCTAAAGAGCAACAGTTTTTGGCCTCGTCTTGAAGCCTTTCTTGTCTTCATATGTTCTATTTGCAGTCTATCTGGCCAAGTTTTCTGCCCCGTATCTTCTTCGGTATGGGGACAATAGGGGCTCTCGATCTTGGAGGAGCTTCAACACAGATCACTTTTGTACCAGACCAGAAAATGACTGAGTCATCAAAATACATGGTGAATTTCTATCTGTATGGCAAGACCTACACGGTGTATACACACAGCTTCCTCTGCTACGGAAAGGATCAGGCGCTCCGACTCAAGATGCGCAATGATGTCCTGGTAAGTTTGAGGTGCCAGCACATAAGGGAGGGGAGCGGTAAAGATTAGGGTATAGCCCGTTTGACCCCAGCACTGGGTCCAGACACAGGCTAATGAAGGCAGTCGTCAGTTTTCTACCACATGCAGTATGAGCAGATATCAGCACTTACTGTGAACTACATAGCTCAGTGTCAGTGGCACTTCCACATTCAGAAAGGGGAGAAGCGTGCCTTGTGTTACATTACAGGACACAGGTAGAAGAGTTATTGAAACTTGGAGGGTTACTCCTGGAGCAGGAGTTCAGGCTTTCGTCTCAGTTTAATGTGTTAACATCTTGGGCAAGGAGGTCCGTTTCTAACATTTTAAAAATCTATTACATACATATTTTTATTCTGAGAAGCTCAGAGGTGATGTATGTGATACTCTCCCCCCACCTCCCAGCCGCACAATTTTATCCTCACAACAACCCTCTAAGGTAGGTTAGGCTGTTAGAGTGCTTGATTAAAGGTCACTGTGACAAATGCCACATCTGCATCTCCACAGAAAGTTTCATAGCTGAGGAGAGATTTTAAAGTTGGGTCTCCGGGTAGCTCCCGGACCCCACTTCACCAGTCACTCAAACCCCCCCAATCCCCCCATATTTGGGGGCAATTTTTACTCCCAAACCAAACAGAAAATTCCCAGAGTGTGAAAACATGCAAAAATACCTTCACACATACAAACGTCCCAGAACCCTGTACTACCCTGAAGTACCACAATTTTTCTCTGCAGTCCTGCTCAAAATGGTGATAGGAGATGATGGTCCTTCCTGTAGCCATTTTGAGAGGGACTGCAGAGGCAAAACAGATGGAGCTGGGCTTGCTGTGTGTGGGGGGAATCTAACGCGTGGAGGTGTCTGGGAGGGGAATTGGCTCCTCATCTCCACAAAGCTACCCATTTCTATTCTAGACAAAAACTCTCTAACCTTTAAACAGTATAACAATTTACAAAGCAAGGTTTGTTCAGGCTTTTCCACGAGTTTTTATTTCTCAGCACCAAACCACACTCATGGAAAAAAGGCAAGATATAAATTAAGTGGTTGACTGATGACCAAAGTGTTGGGTTTTGTTTAACATTTGATTGTGTGTTAATCTACTATACAAAAGTCAAAGTTTGTCTGTGAGTTTGTCTGTGTCAGGCAGGCGAAGGCCTCATACGATTGGCTGAGTGAGGCGAGAAGACCTCGTATGATTGGCAGGCTGTGAAGATTCTGTGGAATCTTGCGGTTGGCAGTTTAGGGAGGGGCCTTTAGAATTCTCAGCCTTGGGCCTCAGGCCCGTAGCTATGGAGATAAGGCCTACTATCAGTAAGGATGCCAGAAAACATTGGGGAGGCATATGTGAGAAAAATTAAAGTGACATGCACAGCATAGTTACAAGGTCTTCTCACCTCACACAGTAGATTGTATGGGTTCCTTATGTGGGGAATCTTAAAGTTGAAATTCAAAACAAAAAATGCTTCCAGAAAAACGTAAAACAGTTGCACAAAGTCAACAGAAAGCAAAAAAATAAAAAAAATAAAATCAAAAGCCAGTAGATCAATGTTGCTAGAAAACACAGATTGGAGTGGGGACTATGGGGAAAAGTTAAAGGTACAGGAATAGTCTGGTTGCTATGGAGATGATGCCTAGCAGCAAGGAGAAGGACAGTGTATTCCTGCAGGAGCCCAACCTCTGTATGTTAACAACTATGCATACAGATTGGACTGGGGAATATGGGGAGAAGTTACAAGTACTGGAATATGATGGTTGCTATAGAGACGAGGCCTAGCAGCAAGGAGGAGGACAGTGTATTCCCTCAGGAACCCAATCTCAGTATGTTAACAAATCTGAATAAAGATTGGGTTGGGAAATACAGGAAAAGGTTACAGGTACTGGAGAAGACAGTTGGGTGAGTACTTAAGAGGAAAATAAAATCCCAGGCAATGCCAGATAAATATGCTAAATAAGTAAGTAAGTAAATACAGCAGCAGTGTAGATGCCTATTTCCCATCCAGGTTCTGCTGTGTCTTGTGATTCACCTGGCTGTTGTTGACGGCTTAATTATTTCATCATTATTATTGACAATGCAGGGCTCATCCACAGGCAAAATCAAGGATCCGTGTTTCCAACAAGGCTATGAGAGGACCGTTAAGATTGCTGACCTGAGCAGAAACCCCTGCACAGCAAGCAACTTCAGCTATCCATCCAACTACTCTTTCCAAATTGAGGGTACTGGAGATTATGAAAAGTGCCTGACAAGCATTGATAATATCTTCAGTACTGTTCACTGTCCTTATTCCAGTTGCTCATTCAATGGTACTTTCTTGCCTGAGGTGTCTGGCCATTTTGGGGTAAGTTTCTATAGGTGCCTATCTCCATCAAATAGAAGCTGATAGTTTGACACTAAAGGAAGGAAGTTTTTCATGCTGTTTCCCGTTGTTACACATGCTAATGGCTTGTCTTGACATCTATACTAGTAGTCTTTAGGCAGGACTGACATTTGCATCACATACTTGGTGAAAGACAAGAGGATCTCACTGATGAATCTAAGCCTCTGTGGCTGCTTATTCATTCTGAGGAAATCTCACAAGATAAAGCTCCCGAGCGCCAAGTCCAGCACAGTGTGAAGCAAGACATCCATGGTAACAAAGGTGATACTTGAATGACTATGCCATCCTCAAACAAAGGTTATTTAAGTCTTCAGGGTTAGGCTTTGTGACACAGAACAGTAGAACATTAGTATGTAACCCTGGGAATGATTATCAAAGGATACCAGACTAAGGTCTTCAGAGTTGTTTTGTAAGCATTAATTAGAAACTCCAGCTGAGTATGTCATTGTATATTAAAGCAAGGGTGGGTGAACTCTGGTGGCCTAAGGGCCACATTGGGCTCCAAGGAAACCACTAAAAGCCATATCTGACACATGCATTTGTGCATGCATGCATACACGTATGAATTCTATGCACACATACACATCCTGCTGCTGATCATCATTGAGATAGGAAACAGGTTGTAGCTTTGCTCTTACCCCAATGATATTAATTAGTATCACTGGATGCAGGAGTGAGGTTAAAGCTTCCTCTAACCCTAATGTTGCAACAGCTGATTGATAGGCTCAGGAGGCTTTAATAGCACCCTCCACCCATCATCCTGCTTGATGTTGCTGGCATGAGGACAGAGCTAAAGCCTCCTCCAGGGATTGGTGGGAGGAGGGAAGGGCAAAGGAGACTCTTTTCACATGGCCATGGTGGTGTTGGCAATGGTAGCAAGTCAGCAATACTCAGAAACACCCTAAGGCATCTTATGCATGCTACCCCCCCGTCTTGCGTTAAGAGATGACAGCATAAAGCTTGGGCTTTGGGAAACAAAACAGTAGAAACATAGATTTTGAGGAGACAGGACAATATTGGTTTTGGGGTGTTTAGTAGGACCCTATACTTGGTTTGACAGCTGCACACTTGTGAGTGGTAGCAGAAAATTAAAAGGTTGTGCCACAAAGCAGTGCAGGCTTATACAACATCTTGGTGTAGGTTTTGAGTGAATATGACAATGTTGTGTTTTGAGGTGTTCAATAGACACCTCAATTAGATATGTCAGTGTACACCTGTGAACAGTGATATAAAACCTAGAGTTTGCAAGGAAAAACTTGCAATATACAACTGTGGTGTAGCTTTTGAGGAGATACTACCCATCTGGATTCATAGTTAGCAAACCTGATTATTTTAGCTTAGAGGGTGAATTGGGCCATTGGATTGAAAGTGCTTCGGGCATTTCACACAAATGTATTGTACCATACCACATATATAACATTCAGATGAGTAAAAATGATATTTATAACATACACTTGTGAAGCACATTTCACTATATCAATATCACTAGCTTCCCTTTTAACAGGCACTGTCTAGAATGTGTAGCAGGGAACTAAGCTAGAGAGGCTTATGTAGATTTAAGCCAGAGCTTCAGAAAGACATGTAATTCATATTGTTAAAAATAAAGGGGAGGAGGGTTATACTATCCAATATGTTATTTTACCTGAGATATTAAGTGTTCCATTGATAGAGAAGGACACATCTGCCCTGGAGCCCTGTTCGTATTCATTGAAAGCTTCCACAGTTGTAGATTTGTATAATATTTCTGCTGCTGGTAGATCCCAAAACAACAGTTCTGCAGAGGGGGGATAGCTTTGGTACAACATTCTTTTATCTCCGATGCGATGATTAAAGCTCCTCCAGCCTAGAGCTGGCACAGCTGATTCCTCTCCCAATGGTTTTAAGGGGGGAAATTCTGAAGGAAAAAATCCCTGTTCATCCACCACCTGCTCAAGTGAACATGAGCTTGTCAGAGTTTTGGAACTGATAGATGATGCACCACAACATTCCTCACCACCACCCTCCGAATTGCTCTGCCTGTCATTTCTTATAAGCCATTTGACTGTCTGCTTGAAGGTGAGTGGGGATCAAAAAATTAAATAAAGAACATGGACAGATATCTGCATTACAATTGTTCTGAGAAAGCTATTAGCCCAGTGTTCAGAAAAGCATGATTATTTTCCTCCTAGAGAGAAAACATGCTTTTTTATTCCAGCATTAGCATGCTCAATTCTGACAGATATATAGGCTACAGAAGAGGGAAAACCCAGCTTGCATTTTTATAGATGTCATTACCTCATAAACCAAAGTGCCTTAGAACTAGCCAACATGCGTTTTAGTTACATTTTCAACTGAGACTCTCAGAACTGAAATATGTTTAAATTAATTGTAATTGATTAGTGTTTATTTAGAAATGCCTGCAGGGTAGCCGTTTATATGTGAGCAGATATTAAACAGCAGAGGGTACAATTTTACAACCTCTTACTATAACTAATAAAGCAAGCAAACTGGAAATATTGTAGCTAAGAAACAGGCACTTTAGCTACAAGTAATGTGAAACATATTTCTATATGAAAAGAAATGTATTTCTATGTCTTGCCATTTTTCCAGCACTTAGTGGTATTTTCTTGCTGGGAACATGTGGGTCGCCATTCCACGACAGCCTCTGTGTATTTATTATTGTTGAGTTTACTGTGTGAAATGAGGATAACACGTGCAGTATAGTGCAGTAACAGGATGTCATGGACGTCGCTCATTCATAGGGTCGCCATAGTTCAAGGCTGACCTGATGATAATTAACAACAACAGTCACACAACTTCTCCCTACCTAAGCTTAACATCAGTTTATTATCTTTCTTGTCTGCCACCAGGTGGCGAAGTCCAACAGGGCTACACTCAATACAAGGCATGAATATGTCTTATGATTTGTTTGTTGTTAGTAACCAGAGCTTGGAGACATTTGGACTACAATTCTAAGAGTACCACAGCCAACATGAGGTCTAAAAAAAGGAATGTTTCCAACTCGCTAGTAAATAATTATGTCATTAGTATCCAATCAAAGCTGCAAATGGCACAGCTACAAGGATCTTTTCATCCGGGCAGCAGGAAAGGACACCCTTTAAGATATAAACTCCTTACAGACACTATTGTATGGCTACTCACAGTGATGAAAAGACGGCCCACAGCTCAGTGGTAAAGCACATGCTTGGCTTGTGGCTCATAGAGGGAGCCTTAATGCCTCGGTTTGAATCCAGCCCTCATTGGCATGAGTTGTTCCCTCTCAGCTTTCCCAGTTGACTATGTCCCCTTCCCTGAAGTACCACTGTTTGCTAGTTTCCAGTTTATGTACGTTTTTTTTCCCATTCTAAAAGGTTAAAAGACTTCTTGTAAGAGTTTGTTACTGGCAGTGAATATCTCAGGCTAAATTGCTGGAATCTTTCTTTCTTTCTTTCTTTCTTTCTTTCTTTCTTTCTTTCTTTCTTTCTTTCTTTCTTTCTTTCTTTCTTTCTTTCTTTCTCCCTCTCTCTCTCTCTCTCTCTCTCTCTCTCTCTGTCTCTCTCTCTGTCTCTCTTTCTTTCTTTCTTTTTTCATCCTCTAAGGACTTAACTAAAATAGAATTTGAAAGAAGTTTTCCATCCTTGATGTAGAAGGTTCAGTCCCTTGTTCAGTCTCTGCCCCAGATAAACAGATCAGGTAACAGGAGAGGTGAGAGACCTTTGCCTGAGACCATGGTGAACTGCCTTCAAACAGAATACACAGTAGTAGGTTAGATGGGCAAAACTGGTATAAGACAGCATCTTGTTTCTGTGTTGAAAACATTGGATGTTTTTGCTGGAAATAGCAAGGAATTGCTGCTGATAGTTGCTTTTTTATATCCTGTCTGTCTGCTAAAAAAATCCACAGTGATCTTCAGTGTAAAGATAAAACTATATAATCTTATCATAAAAATACAGTTACAGCTAATGAAAAATTTCTGAAAGCAATGCCAAAGAACATATAGTAGAATCAGTACTCAAAAAAACAAAAAAACAAAAACAGAACAAAAGCATGATAGGTCTTACACATTGTTTGGAGCAATAAAACTAGGTTTTGAGATGTTAAAATAAGAGCCAACACATCCTCATTTTGGATACGTTTTGTTTATCCCAGACTATTTTCTGTCAGTTCATGGCACGATCAGAGACTTTTTATACCAGTTCCCCAAGTCAGTTTATTTTATCCCAGTGTAAAATCAGAAAAGATGGGAACAAAATCTGGGACTTTTCAATCAGTCTGAATCTGCCCTGTATCTTGTGAAAGAGAAATTGAGGAGGGGTGGTTCTGAGGGAGGGGGCAGTCTGCTAGGTTGAATGTGTGTTTTATATGTATGGGGGGGTCAGATGGAATTGCACCTCTCTAGTTCTTACTCTAGCTCTTAGGTGTAGTAGTAATGATTCAACTGTCCATAGCCTTCAGCTGACTCAAGAGTTTAGTGATGGGTGATGACAGAATGAAGGCATTGCCTCCCAAATAAGAATGCTGCTCCCCAATGAAATTGTCTTTCAGTGCCCAAATTTCTAGCATTGCATTAACTTAAAAATTTAGTTAGAAATAGAATTTAGGTATCCAGAGAAAAGGGCCAAGCAAAGTTACTGAGGAAATGTGAACATAAATGTAAGAGTACTAGGTGTGAATGATCTCTGTATCTCACTTTCTGCAGTGCTAGAAATGTGCAGATTGAAGGAAGATTAACATTGTGGAATAGAATTCATATTTGTTTGGGCTGTGACGTCATCCCTGCGCCTCCCACTACACCTCTGAGCCCATTACTTGCAAACCTTTCTCCCTCTCTTCTAGGATTAGTGAGGACTGATGCACAGAGCCCTGAACTCTGTTTTATTTATACTTTCCCAAACAAGTTCATATCTCTTGTTCTTCAGGCATTTTCTGCTTTCTACTATGTAATGAACTTTCTGAACGTGACACAAGAACCTATGGACAAAGTGATAGAGACACTGAAGAACTTCTGTTCCAAACCCTGGGTTAAGGTATGATATTTTTCCAGACCAAAAGAAGCATGCAACCCGATTCTTACTTTGGGAGTCTTCATTGTGCGTGGCTTCAATCTGGTACTAATATTGCATTACTGGGGAGTGGATTTAGTCCTACTGGATGTTTGAAACCCAAAATCAAGTAGGCCATAGGAAAAAAAAAGTCCCATTGGTTCTTACACAAGGCCTGCTGTGTAAATATGGTGTTTTCTGACTTGTGAAAGGCATCTTTATATGGAAGCACACAGATGGATTATGTTCACTATTAATTGGGGGGAAGGAGTGCTTTACTCCCAGGGGCAGAAAGATTCAATAAGATAAATAAACATTATTCCTTATCCTCTTTCTAGGTAAAGGCTGATTTTCCTAATACAAAAGAGAAGTACTTGAGCGAGTACTGCTTTGCAGGAACTTACATAATCTCACTACTTGGCCTGAGATACAACTTCACTAAGGAGAAATGGACGGACATTCGTTTCTTGGGGAAGGTATCTTGACATGCAGAGTCTGTAACTGGGAAATAGTTTTGGGATATGGCAGGGAATTTCTGTCCTGCTTTTCTAATGTGTGCGTGCCCTTAGAATGGCTCACGCTCATTTAAAATCACAATAAAATAAAAGTACATGTTCAATTAAAATGCCAAGGTAGAGACCTCAGGCAGCACAATGTTTAAACCAAACAGCATGCAAAAATCTCATGGAACAGAAATGGTTTCAACAACCTGAAAAAGACATTCAGTCTTTCTCTTCAGTATTTTGCAGGGGAAGATTTTCCCACACTGTTGAGGCACCACTGAGAAGACATTGTCTCTGTTCACTATCAGCTACACCTCCTCTATAGATGGGTTGCAGAGAAGGGTATTTCCTTCTGCTTCTAAGATGCCAGAAAGTGATTATGGGAGGAGGCAATATGTCAGGTACTCTGAATCAAAACCATTTAGGGCTTTAAAAGTCATCATCAAACACATAACAGTTACACAATTTTCTCACTTCCTTTAGAACTACTTCACATCTTTTCTGTTCTGATTAATGGTTTTCCTCTCCTTCCCCATTCATTTCAGATTGGTGACAGTGATGCTGGATGGAGTCTGGGCTACATGCTGAACCTGACAAATATGATCCCTGCAGAGCAGCCCTATTTACATCCACTTTCCCGTGCTAGCTATATTAGTTTCATGACCATCTGCTCCATTATGGTAGTGGCTCTGCTCTTCGTAGGGTGCATGATTTATCGCAAACCAAAGTGCTTGAAAAAGGAAATAATTTAGAGTGAGACTCGCATAGCCTGCAGCAAAATTTCAGTGAGGTTCAGCGCTTAGTCTTCTCCTTTGGAAACAACTGACTTTGTATGAGGACTTTCTTGGCCACTTCCGCTGGCACCAGCAGATGCCAAGAGAACAGCATGCTGTCCTTCTGTCATATCCCCCATTTTGGAGACTCACCCCAAATGGGAATGATGATGGAGGCCTTGTCTGCTGTATTTAAAAAAACCAGGTTTTCTCAGGTCCATCTCTCTGTGTATTGCCTTGGTCCCAAAAATGCAACACAGAGGGCATCCAGTCAGAAATGGCTGACTGAACAGTGGAGAGACAGACTCTGCCTGGCAGGTTCAGGTGGTCTCAGGGTTGTACATCTTCTTTCACTCCTCTGGAAAGGTCAGTAGTCATTCCGTAAAGCTACCTTTGGATCTGCCCCATTCATAGTGACTCAGAACAATCACCATCCAGTGATGTTGTTTTATATGGAACATCTGCTGTTGGAAGGCTTTTGGAGACTGTTTACCATGGACTGTCTGCGTGGCTAGTCATTAGCCGGAAGAAGGAGAAGGAACCTTAAACATATACTTCACAAGACTTTGGTTGCGTCTTTCACAAGACTTTTATTGAGAGAATATCAGACTGCTACTTGCCTGGAACAAGGACAGCTGAACTCTCTTTGAGGCAGCATGCTTGCTACCCAGGCGAAGAGCCTTGTGGTGATGAACTGTCTATGAAATATATGGATTAGTCATTTTGATCCACAGCCAGTTATTTCCTATGGGCTGTGTAGACTCCAGAACCTGAGGCCTGATGTCGCAGCCTCACAGTGTAGCCTATACTAACAGTGTTTCCATGAGCACCATGATAAGTCAAAAATTGTTATAGGTTAGTCTTACAGGGGATCTGCTCCTTGCAATGTCATTTACATACTTGGAGTGGAGGAGCTCTCAAAGAGAGTCTCCTGTGTGACAGAATGTGTCAGAGAGGGTGATTGATTTGCACTTTGATGCTAATGAAAACAAGGGGCTCATATGGCTAAAGATTTGCCACTCTTCTTCTGAAAAATATGTTAGTTTTTTTTAAAAAAATAAAATATAGATCCTAGAGATCTGCCAAATGGAGCCAAGTAATTTGATTAGTCTGTCCACAGGACACATGTTTAAAGAAAGATAAATGGTACCTCTGAGCATATGTTCATCCTAGAAATTTGTTTCCATTAGCAAGACTGAACCCTCAGTCTCTTCACACAGAAAAAATCATTCCAGTTTTCCCTCTAGTTTTCTTCATTTCCACATCTGGAAGGACATCAGGTTGTTGCTAGTGTTAAGCTGATGGCAATCAAACCCTTTTCTGGCCTATTACCATTAAGTGGAGGTCTATGAGGTCAGTATGATATTCCTTTTGACCATTCCTGGTCTAGCATGATGCTGACTAGCAAGCATAACAGTAACCTCTCACTATCCAGCAAGAATGTTGACCTCAATGTTTTAATCAAGCCAAGTTAAGATAATTTTGTTAGGGGAGGGGGTAGCCTCATGGTTCCCATGTAAATTCTCAGGCTCTCAACCACCAGCGTCACATCTAGAAGATACATATTGTGTTTCCATATAGTTCCTCCAGTCTTTGCTGTGATTCGTCGGCATGAGATCTAAGATGGGAGTGGGATCAGATCAATATAGGACGGGAGGAACACTTGTGGGAGAGAAGTCAGTTAAGTTTGCATTTTGATAAATCTTGCTATGTTCACGCTTCCTAAACCCTGTCTTTCAATATTCACAGTTGTAAAAAGTTTGTGGTGTAATTCTCCCATAAAAATAAAAAATAAAATGCATATTAGGGGAAAATACATTCATGAAAAATGCACGCATCAAAATCATGTTACCACCGCTTACAAGAATTCATATGTTGGGGAAAGGCACAAAATCGACATGAATTTTTATGTGGACTTCTTTAAAAAATGCAAAGTGATGCCAAAAGAGAATGGAACTTAAATAAGATGTTCTGCCAAGAGGACTCTGGATGTTGGAATTTAAAAAGTAATTTCTCCAAACTCTAATCCAGAGCAATTGAGGCCTGTAACTGATGTGTTTTGGAGTGCCTAGGAGAGATGAAGCTGGCTAGTTCTTTGTGCTGGTGCTTCATTGACAGAAGCTACTTTCATTCTAGAACATGTTTTTATCTGTGCAGGTGGATCTACAGTTAGCATGAAGTGTCCATGACATATATAATTTGATGGTTTGTACAACCGTACTCTTCGCCTCCTCGGGATTGTTATTCCAAAGTAGCATAGCTGCAGCAAGTTGTATAATAGTTCACTGGCTGACATGAGTTTGCAAAAAACTGAAAGCAGAATATAGCATAAAATCAGGATGGGGAGAAACTAACCTCCCCCAACAGTATGTTGAATTAGCTAAAAAAATGAGCAAACAGCATACACTCACTCAAGTTTCCCAGAAACTGGTATTCATAGGCATACTGTCTTTGATAATGCAGATAACATACTGTATAGCCATCATGACTAGAATCTGTTGATAGCCTTATCCTCTCTGAATTTGGCAAGCTGGATTCCCAGACTCTTCTTTCTTCCTCTTTCCAATGCAATTTCTCTTATCAAAGCAAAACTCATTGTCTTTTCTAGGATGAATGGTTCATCCAGGTATAGATAGTACTCTTATGAGTAAGGTGGGTTTTGAACCACTGAGACATTTTGATTACATTTCAAGTGAACAATGGATTTGAGATGCATCAAATGCTACAGATCTCCCAAACAGAAAGCAGTTATATGCAGGACAACATGAAAACCTTGTGGAAGTCATTTGTGTGACAATGGCACATTGCAACATCTTCAGTTTCAAGGAAATAAATGCATATGCCATTGTCAAGTATTAAGTTTACCAATTAATTTTCAGAGATTTTTCTATATACAACTGCTTTCCATGAGGCATACACGTATGTAAGTTCTCTTACACATGTGGTTCTATTGTTGTGACCACTGTGCAATGGCTATATTCAGCTCATGTCTGTGTAAGTGGACTTCTACAAGCATAACCATTTCATATGGACCTGTATCCTATTTTTAGTCCTGACTAGAGCAGAGCCATTGATTCATTTAGATTCATATTTGTGTTGATTTGCCATTCAACAATTGATTGAATGAGTCTGCTTTAGTTGGGATTAACCATGGTTTGTGAGCCATGTAGTTATGCCATCTTGGATGCTGCATAACTATTCATCAGTGTCTTCAGAGTACCCCTTTTTTCCCATGCGTTTACAGAAACAGCCACTGTGTATTCCCCATTGCACAAAAGCAGACACATTGATAGATACACATTTGGTTGCACAGAGTCAATATTTAGAGGGGTGATGTAGCTCAACCATTGTGTAGCTACATGAGTGCAGATTTGCACCATACAAGCGAAGTGCAGAAACTCAGCTGTAAATTTTTGATGACAACTATGCTTCTGCTTTAACATTCTGCAATAACTTTTTTTACACTAATACCTTGTGCCCTTAGTGAAGGAGTAGGTCTACATGTTTGTTATTCACTCATATAATAACCTACCAAGGGCAGGCAACCCCATGACCTAGAACTGACACTGATATGAGTTTTGTCAGAGGAAGAATGTAGGTGGCCACTGTAGGACTGCCATTCCTAGGAATCCTGGGCTTTGTATGTGCAGTGGGATACTTACAGAGCTCTTGGTCATACCCCTGAATTAAAACATTATCAGACTGCTCTAACTATAGAGTGTAGATAAACTCTGTCAACTCATTCCACATGTTTCTAGACTGGCTCCTCAGATAAGACAGAGCGTCCATTCTGTATTAAGAGATTCAGGAGCTGCCAAATAGATGCATGTCTAGTGAGCTGGTACATACTTAGGTTTAATTTTGACTTTGCTGATTTTTACCATTCAGAAACTCCTTTGGCATAAGGTGTCGTGACAGCCCGGTCACGAAGCCCACCATATTCCCATGCTATGGCTTACTCAGGATACTACAGCATGGGGGCGATTAGTATGTTCTCTGCCTCTTTACAGATGTTAAACACTGATCTCCTTCTTGCATTATAGTCCACCATGCTACCTTGCTTGCAAGCGTCTTTTTCCTTTCCTGAAGGGAAGAGAAGGGTTTTTTTTTCTTCCCAGTGGTAGCACTGTTGCAAACTTTTGCCAGTGGTGATAAATCAAGGGCCAACAAAACGTGGGGTGCATGTAGCCTACAGATCACCTGCTGACCTCATTCCTGTGTCTGTATTCTTTCATCTTCTCTCAGCCCGTTTATTTTGCCCAAATCACACATGACAAGATGCCTAACTCAACTATTGAGGCTGGTGTTAACTTTAAACCCATTAACAACATGCTGGTGTGCAGGAATCCTTACAGTGAAAAATGGTGCAGAAAGAGACATACGTGTGTTAAGGGATTTTGACTTCTGACGGTGATCCCCTGCTGCTGCTGGGAATTATAAACTCAACACTTAACTTTAATGTTCGTGTTGCTGGTTTCAGGACTGGACTGAGAGAGAACAGGTTATATACGCCTGGCATGCTGTCCTCACACAATGTCCTTACAAGCAAATTATGCACTCCCTTGGCATTCCAGTCCAAATAAAGGAAAGAATTCACACACATGTACACTTCTGTATTTGTATGAAATATTAAAGATGTTTTGATTAATGCCAATAGAGTTTGCCTTTTTTTTTTTTTAAAGAAGAGGGTGGGAAGCCTAGTACAGCAAGGGAAATTATTGACCTTCAGAGAGAGAGAAGAATCTTCCCACGGTAGGCTTTCGGTGCTCTCCTTCCTACCATCAGAAACCAACGTCGGATGAAACCAGGCTGATCTAGTAGAAGTCTGTATCCATTTCCTTCAGACAAAGAACCTGAGGTGACGAGTTATTCTGCTCACTCAAGTCAAAATTTTAGGGAAAGGAATCCTGGTCTATACAGACAAGAGAATGAAACAGAGCAGAGGTGACAGAATGTGCAGCTTCATTTCAGTCTGTGATGTGTGTGTGTGTGTGTAACTCTATAGCAAAATCTCCTGCACAAGTAGAAAACCAGTACAACCTAGAACGAGCTGGAATAGGCACTTGATCATGGCAGGCTACTGTATTTTTTCCAAAAAAAAAATGCAGGATGTATTTACATAGGGAAGCATTTTTAAAAATGCCCCCACCTGCTATCTAAAGTAGTGCAGTTCTTGATTCTAGAAACTTAGCTGCCATTACATGAGGCGTCTTCCTTATCACCTAGGCAGGTGAGAAGTTTGAGGAACTGCAGAAGTTCTTCCCCATAGGAAAGAAATAAAAATCCTGCACTTCCCATGGAATCCTAAGGTTGTCCAGCTTTTCTCTTGTCCCCACTCACATATGATGGTTCACTTTGATCACGGAGTCATTGCAGCCAAAGCAAGCAAGCCTGCTTTCCCCCTTCCTTCCTTCCTTTCTTCTTACCTTTTGCCCAATATGGGACCCAAGATGACAGGCAGGTGGCCCACAGTCCCTAGCAAGGCAGCAGGAGCCAGCCTATCGTTGTAATAGGGGGATATCAAATGATATTTTGCCAAAAGCTCCCTCAACTCTGATGAATAATACGTAAAAAGGATTCAGAATTGTTTTCTGTAAAGGGCCAGACAATGTATAAATGCTAAGTCATCAGGCAGTGTGGCTCAACAGCTGTGCCTTCCGCCCCACTAGAACTCCTTGTAGGTGCAAAAACCAGCTCACTCGGGCCCTGATGCTATCCTATGCAGCACTATCCTGATAGTGACAGAATGAAAAGCTTATAATCATAAACTTTGCTGGATGAGGTGACCAAGCATGTCAGGAGGAGCCTTGCTGGCCACATACTGTCTAAGCAATTTGCAGCTAAGACAAGCAATTTTACACAGGCTTTCTTCTATACCACAACAATATTTACCTGACCCTGGTCCATTGAGCCTCATGTTTCTTGCCTTTAGACTTGACCTGTAGCTACCTGGTCGGGCCGAAGCTGCTGCCTCTGACCTGTCTGAAGTCTGACAGTTTCTTCAGATGCTACAAGCTGAGGTAGAACTATTGTCTGTTAGTTGTAACATACATAATGTCCTATCTTTTTCTTAGGCTGAACTCCAAAAAAACTTTGTAGATAGCAGCTATCCAAAGATGTTAGTACAATGTTTCAAACCAAAATTAGATAGAACTAGGGGTGGGCACCTGTGGCTTTCCGGATAATTTTGGTTTGTGCCATTCCCATTAGGCCTGGCAAGGAAAGCCTATGGAGAAGAACTGAGAGAGATGTAGTCAAAAAACATCTGAAAGGGCACTCTTGTCCTTCTCTGATTTAAAGTGTGTGAGGATTTATTTTCACTATATACGTTTCCCTTAGGAAGCTGGCTGTAAGAACTGTTGGAACAGTGGAATAAACTTCCTTGAAGCGTGGCAGACTCTCCTTTTTTGGAGGTCTTTAAGCAGATGTTGGATGGGCATCTATCGGGAATGCTTTAGCTGTGTTATTTGTGTGGTAGAGGTTTGGACCAGATGACCCTTGCAGTCCCTTCCACCTCTGCAGTTCTATGATCAATTGCTGCTGAATTTGAAGCTGCAAAGAAATTCACCAGATAGGAAATATTTTACAGAATGGGTGAGAATTATGCAGTCTGTATGCTCCATTCTGCTCCAAGACCATTTTTTTAAAAAAAAATTGAAGAATTATACCTTCAAGGTGGCATGATTCTCCTCTAAAACAAGATTCCCTGCTTGTTTTAGCAGAATATCCAAGGAGAAGGTCTTTAAGCCATGAAACAGCATACCTAGAATGCCTACTTTTTCATTCTTATACTGTTTAATTAAATTCCTGATTTGCAGGCATGTTGTGTTGAATTTCTCTTCACTCCTTTGAGAGAAGCCTTTACAAAATTGTGTTTTTAGAAAATGAAGGGCCTCTCTGCACTACACTGTTATAGTGCTATTATTAAACTTTCAATACTGTATGGAATCCTGGGGTTTGCAGTTTAGGGAGGGGTATTTAGAATTCTCACTACAAACCCCAGAATTCCACAGGATGTTGAAAGTGGAATAATAGCACTATAATAGTGTAGTGCCTTGAGTTTCCAAAACTATGCAGATTACTTTGTGTGAAGTATTTTTGTCTTGTCCTTATGGTATTCCCTAGACTTCTTATGGTGCAGTTTATTTTTCTCATATGACATATCCTCCTGGAATTGTTTATTTGCTGCTCATGTTAATAAATTTGTTACTTTTAAGACAGATAGTGTTTCAGCTGGACCCAGTAAGCTGAACTATTGCTATATCTTGCCAAGGTCATCACTTGGTATATAGAACTGTCTTTTCTGTAATTATAATTTATTTTTTAAATCTATAGTCTAATTTGTAGTATAGCCCTTGAAGCTGTTGTGCTAAATTGAACTTGGATTCTATTTTTCTGCGTTAAATTTTCTATTTGGTGATGACCTTTGGTTTCAGCAAATAAAGTACTGAAGACTGAATGACTGATTGACTGAGCTCTACTTGATTGTGACTAAGAACTATTGATTACTTCCAGAAAATCTAATCAGTCTACGGACTATGAGTAATAGCAATTGGAAATCAGCATTTCTGTAGACCCGACCGCCATCCCCCCCCCCCCCCAGGCTTACTTAAAGAACTATAGGTAGAAGGAAAAAAAAGGTGATCTTACATTCCAGGCAGAATAGCTAATAGTACAGAATTATCCATGGTGACATTCTAAGTAGAAGTACACAACTGACACATTGTGCTGGGTCTCATTCTCCACCTCAAACAGATGCATGGCCACTGAATACCTCACTTGGAGATTAAAAGAGTTTTTAGTTGTTCCTTCTGTGCTTTGCAGCATATTCTGTTTAGAGATGACAAAAAGCACACATGCTTTGCATGCATGCATAGGGTCCCAGTGTCACCAGGCAGCCTTAAGGAAGAATCCTGCCTTAAACCCTGGATAGCAATCGCTTTCAGTCAGAATCGACAATACTGGAATAGATTGACCGGTGGTTTGACTCAGACTGAGGCAGCCTTCCTGTATTCTTATGTTGCCGTCTTCCACAGATGAAAAAAAAATCATGTGTGCAAGTGATCCAGAATACACATTGAACCTTAAGGCCCATTCACACTACAGAATTATAATGCTATTATTGTACTTTAACTGCCATGGCTCCATTCTATGGTATCCGGGGTTTATAGTTTGGTGAAGCCGTGGAGCCCTCTGGCTGCAGTACTAAATGCCCCTCAATATAATGACAGTTGAGAGTCAGGCTATTTCTGTACTAGCCTGTTATAGTGCTATGATTCGACTTTCAACATCCTATGGAATCCTGGGGTTTGCAGTTTCGGGAGGGGCCGAGTCTCCCCTCCCGAAACTGCAAACCCCAGGATTCTATAGGATGTTGAAAGTAGAATCATAGCACCATAACAGGCTAGTGCAGAAATGGCCTCAGTGTGTTGTAGTGGTTTGAACATTAGACTATGATCCTGGAGACTAGGGTTCGATTTCCTGCTCAGCCACGGAAACCCACTGCATGAACTTCAGTCCCTCACACACTCTCAGCCCCAGAAAAAGCTGTGATAAGTTCTCCTGAGGATTGCAATAAGTCAGAAATGACTAGAAGGCCCACAACAGCAGAATAATGCCAGTCCCATGATTTCATGGAATGGAACCATGGCACATAAAGTGGAATACTAATACAATAATTCTGCAGTGTGAATTGGCCCTCGCTTAGATGATAGGAAATTGGAAAGGCTAGACTTGTTCTTCAAGTCTGTATTTGGGATAATACAATACCTAGGGACTCCAGGGATTTGGGTCCTATCGTGTACTTGGAAATCTGAGCCAGAGAAGCTGGGCCATGGGCTCTCCAGCAGAGCTGTACTGATTGCAATATTAGAATCTGAGCCAGCCTAATGAACCCATACCTCCACTTCAGCGGCAGAATCCTGCCTCTGCTCAGTGAGGAGGAGTGCCACATCAACAGCAGTCATGGCCTTCTGCCCGAGGCCACTTTCATTCCACAACCCACTCCTGTTTATTTTAAAGCAATGTTGCTTTTTTTGGAGATCATTAGCCTACGGGTGTGTTTCAAACCAGTTCCACTGTTAGTACTTAATTTATAAAAACAAAGCTGCTAGTGCTCATGTCTGCTATGGAGCCATGAAGTATGCTCCAAAAGCTCCATGTTATATTCCGCAGCATGTAGAAGAAGAGGCTGCAGTTCTTCAGTTGAAAGGGAGAGGAACTCTGTAAATGCTTAGTGGTGCTTTATTCATGTATTCTAGGACTTCAACCTGATGCTGAAAATGGGTTCCTGGCTGAATCTTAGCATAAATGGAAGGTACAGCAGAAGGGTAGAACAACTCCTGGGTTTTACTTCTTTTTGTGAGGTTTTGATTCCATTTCTGGCCAGCAGCGAGAGTCCGGCTGCTTCAGACCCCTGTTTACCCTTCAGTTAATAAATGAACAGGAATCAGCACAACTTTCCAAACGTGCAGAAGCTTTGAGTGATTCTGGCTCCAGGAACTTGGAGGCGGGGGGATGTGCATGTATATGCGTGCATATATATATTTAGAGGGTGAGAGGCAGGGAAAAGCTCAGCATTATAAATCCCTCCTGAGCTGTGAGGGGCATTCACAGAGATACCCCTCCCACTACTACCACCACAGGTGAAGAGTGGGCTGGCACTTGGCTGTGAAACTGGAGAGAGCTGGCTCAAGGATGTACTTTAATTCCTGATAGGAAGAGAACTCAGGAGTGCTTCATCTCTTCAGTCTAAAGAGCTGCTCGCCCACCTACAAGAGGATGTCTCGGTGGCTCTGGCTCCTTGGCAGAGTCCTGCTCTTGCTAAATGTGGCTACCTCTGTGAACTTCCTCCATCACCGCTATGAGGAGATGGTGCAGGCTCTGTATGATGTGAAAGGCTCGTGTCCATACATTACCAGGCTGTACAGCATTGGACGCAGTGTCGAGGGTCGCCACCTCTACGTCTTGGAGTTCAGTGACTATCCTGGCATCCATGAGCCCAGTAAGTGTACCTGGGGGTAAAACCCTTCCTTACAGCTAAAGAATTGCTTCTTTTTGCACTGCTAAGCCAGTGCCAGAGTCAGGACTGCTGTGGATTAATACTGTCCTAGCTTTAAACCAGCAACCCCTGTGCTTGGCAAATTTTGTCCAGCCCCAGGGCACTCCTAGCAAGGAAGGCAGAACCCTTTAAAAAAACAACACTGCAGGAAGGCAGATCTGTGCTAGCTGCAATCAATGTGTCTGTTGATAGTGACGTGCCACAGTGACTTAGCAGGTGTTTCTTTCAATTTGCAAAGTGCTTTTTGAATTTTACTGGGTTTGTCCTCTTTTGTTCTCACAAAGCGGTTGAGGGGTACAATGTTGTTTCATTTTACAAATGAAGAACTGAGACTGACCTGTGTGACCAAAGAACCATTGGAGGTAAAACTTAAATTCAGGGTTCAAGTCCAACTGTCTTACTGCTGCATTACACTGGTTCTAAGAAGAACAGTGTCACAGCTGAGAAAACTAGAAGGAAGTTTAGAGTTAGCTTTGGATGTTGTGGCAAGCTTTGGGAAGTCCTCCTTTTCACAGGGTATTTCACAGCTTTTGCTTTTCTGTGGCAAGCTGTTGCTGTGGCAGACCATGGCTGTATCAGTTCAATACTGATGACAAAAAGAGAGGAGAATATAGGCATCAGCCTTGTAATTATTAGTAAAGAATTCAAAGAAGCCATTCTCTGTGTAACTCTTCCATCTGTGGAAAGAATGTTATTTATAGGGAAGAGAGTTTTGGCATTCAAACCCCCCCCCCCCCAAAGAGTCCACCTGATAAAATCCTGTTGTCATTTTGGTCCCAGGTAAAAAAAAAAAGAACAGAACAGAACACAGGCATCTTAATAGATGCTAACTGATTGTAAGGTTATATTAGACTGTAATGTGGTTTTATCTGTTGCTCTTACCTCACTGTCCTTTGTACTTCGTTGTATTGTTCTTCTATATTTGTACATCTAAAATCTAATATGATAAAGGATGGCATTCCTTTGTTCTAAATAATTAAATACATATCAGTTCCCAAAGGAGCTCAGAACTGCATCTTACCAGCACAACAACCCTGCAGAGTAGGTTATGCAAAGGATAGTAAGCTTCTCACTGAACACAGAGTTAAACTTGCACTTCTTTCTTTCAAACACAGCACTGCAACAGTCCTACCAGGTACATTATGTAAAGAAGCTGTAAGTTTGTGCTCGAACATGAGTTTCAAATGTTGGATTTCCTACCTCCAAGCTCAGCCACTTCAGCCATTGTACCATATAGGCAATTGCCTGCAAGCACCATCCAATTGGATAGTTGTTAGAAAGATAAAGAGAGGAACATGGATTTGAGGAAGAAAAGACAGGGAAGGAAGAGGGCTGATTCATATCTGGAGCCAGAGTCTTCCTTTCCTATCATTCCCACATTTAAGCAATCCACCTTGCTGTCTAATCTCAAACTTACACTTGAGCAAGAGATGAGTGGATGAATTAGGGCTGCCTTTGACCTTACATTTGTTTAGTTTGGGATCCCCTCCCCTCCCCTGCTTTACACTGCTCTGCATAATTTAATATATTCTTCCCTTTAGATTGCCATCTCTATGGAACTGAATGTAAAGAGTACTTTTGGAGCCCAAGGGAGTTCTCATATTCCCACACCCTGGGTGCTTGCAGAGTTAAAGGGGCCACCATCTGGGGGAAACAGTTTTATAGAAAAAGAATTTGAGGCCAGGCCAAGCTGAAGGATTGGTCTGATTTTGCAGTTTAGCTTAAACCCCCTTGAGGCTTTTGAAGTAAGGAATGTGACACAGCAGCGAGACGGGCTGAAGAAACAGGGAAAGAGGCCCCTGGCTGTAGAAAATAAGGCAATAGAGACCCTGACCTTGTTGATCTGAATGGACCCTCTCATCAGCTCTGTGTCACAGAAAACATTGCTTCCCTCCCTCATAGAATTCATATCACTCCCATACAGACCCCTACTTCTTGCCACTCCAAATACTCAGGTGTTGCTGTACTCTTCCTCCAGAATTATCTGTTGGCATTCAGCAAGGTCTAAGTGCTTGTTTCCATCACTGTGGTGCATTCAGAGATGGATTAAACATGCAGTCTAAAGGGGAACATGGCCTCGCAGTGAGATCCTACTCACAGCAGTATGAAAAAGGCACAGCAGTAGTCGAATCTTCATGGAATGTCCATGGGGAACATTGTTGTTTGGCCTCCCCTCTTGATTTCTGTATTTTCAGAGAGCCACCTCAATGTGTGGTATTCTAGCTACTCTGTTCTAATGTCATCAAATCTCTCACTTTCCCAGTGGAGCCAGAATTCAAGTATGTGGCAAACATGCATGGCAATGAAGTACTGGGCCGAGAACTGTTGATCCAGCTTGCTGAGTTCCTCTGCGAGGAGTACCGACATGGCAACCAGCGCATCATGCAGCTCATCCATGAGACACGCATTCACCTCATGCCTTCCATGAACCCTGATGGATACGAGGTGGCAGCTGCCCAGGTACCAGGCAAGCATCACTTTCTTATCTAAGTAGCCATGGTAACAGAGGATGTTTGTGTGAAGAGGAAACAAAGGGAGGAGTCTTGGAGAGGAAACATGAATTAACGCAGTAATTCTCAGCCTTTGGTCATCCAGATATTCTGATCTTTACCTCCTATAGACCCCAGGCAGCATGGTCAATGATCCGGCACAATCTGGGGGATGACCTCCAAAGCATGTAGGGGGCCAAAGGTTGAGAATCACTGCATTGGATGCAGACATGGAACATAAATCTCTAATAGTGAGGCGGAATATGATATTGTTCATCAGATATTGTTGTCTAGCAACTCCCATCATCCCTCATTGTTGTCTAGGCTGGCTAAAAGTGATGGGCACTGCAATCAAACAACAGCTGAAAGTCCAAACATTTCCTTAATCCTCATCTATATCAAACTGGATCAGCCAGGATATCTGAATTAAACTTGCTGTGTAAGAGGCAGTAAATCCCTTAGTACTAAATGCTAGAATCCCAAACAGCGAAAATAAGCATTACACCCTCACCAATGCTTGTTTGTGATGTTTTCCTAAGGGCTCTGTGTTACCACACTGTAAAAGACAAGCAAATGGATCTGTGTCTGATTTAGCAAGAAAAGGATCATCATCATCATCTTTATTGGTATCCTGCCTTTTTCTCAGTTCAGGACTGGTTCATATTCACAATCCCTATGTATTATTTTAGAAGATGCACAGGGGCTATGAAAGTCCCACAGTCTCCACTTACTAGGCAGCAGCCACTGTGATCAATGGCAGGGAGGTCTGTTCCCCTGTTAATTGAGCAGCAGCTGACTGACATTCCCACTCATTCCCTCCCATAAGTGATCTCCAGAGCAAGGAGAAATTGGGGAATTGCAACAGGGACCCTGATTCTGACTGTCACATCAGAGATCAATCATGGGGAGGGAGGTTGGGAATGTCAGCTGCTTCCCATTTGGTGGAAATTGACCCCCATAATTTGCAGTGGCTGCTACTTGGTAAATGGAAATTGGAGGACTTTCACGATCTCTATATAATGTCTAAACTAGGCAATAGGTAGGGACTATGAATACAAATCAGTCACAAATGTGTACTTCTGCGTAGCTACACAATTAAGATGGTTCCACATCCATAACTCCCTTAGTGGATTCCAGCCAAAGTATTCTTACATCTCTTGTCTTAGATTCTAGGAGTTAGAGACAAAAGGATATCATCATCATTTAATGTCAGTCATCTCTCCATCATCATTTAACATTAGTTGTTTGCCCTGATCTAAACTGAGTTAGAACTGTAATAGAACTATATAGCTGATGTGTACTACTGATTCACACCAGGCTGCACTTTAGGTACCTACTGGTTACTTACACCCAAGACAGGGCAGCTGATTAGAAATCACAGTCCACTTAACCATCTTGAAGCTATGATATTTCCCAGAGGCTGACACCCACATACTATAAGAGCTCTAAGGGCAAGGCCACAAAACTAGTATACTGATTTTTTTTTGGCATTTTCCCTGGAATTTGGGACATATGATGAAACTGCTAGAGTATCAGTGTTGTTTCACAAAGCTCTAGGGCAGGAAGATATTTTACTTCTGATACTGTCACTAATTCCTAGTCCTTTAATGCCAATATAAGTATGCTGCTAGGCAAAGACCTGTGACACTGTCTCATAAAGTTAATAGCCACTTCCTCTTCTTAGATCCAGCTGGACATGCAACAGATCTCAGTTTTTTCTTCCTTTTCTTTCTGGGGCTTCTTTAGCCATTCATTTTTTTTTTGAGGAGAAACAATTAATGAAATCCAAGGTGTTACAAGATTCTGTGACTATAACAATATGAGTATTTGAATGGTTCATGCGTGTGTGTGTTTGCATGCTGGTTGAAATCTAGTTTCATTTAAATTATGGTTGTCATTATTATTTTGTTATTTTGTTATGTCCCAAATCCTGTAACTCCTGAAGAGCTCTGTTTTCTTGTGTTTTCTGACAAGGTCACTCCAACTGTCCTGATTTGAGAGAGACAGTCCTAATTAGTCCCCTATTATCACACCTTTTCATTTGTTTTTAAAGTGTCTCAGTTTCTCTTTCCTCTTCCTATTTTCCCCTTTGTCCTTGGCTTACTATAATTGCAGAAGAGTTCAAAGTGCAAAAGTAGTTTGCACTCAGTTAACTCAGTTGGTGTAGGGGGAAAGAAGGGGGCAGAATCTTGCCTTTCCCTGTAGACTCAAGCAAGAGCAAACTGCTGCAGCCTGTCGCGTGTGTATTCTTCGTCACTAATAATTTTTCCATTTCAATCACACTCTGATGTTGCTTGGCCAAATGTGCCCTGGTTTTCATCTATGTAATGTTTGAGGGTATTCCCCTGCTACAAGACAGCTTTTGGTGCGTACTCAGTCATCTCACACAAGTCCATTCTTCCTTTTACTAGACCCAACACAGTTTAAGAGATCTCACTGGAAGAAACAATGCCAATGGAGTTGACCTTAACCGTAACTTTCCTGACCTCAATACCATGATGTACCACAATGAGAAAGAGGGTGGACCCAACCATCACCTCCCCTTGCCAGACAACTGGAGAAATCAGGTAACACATCATTCTGTCAAGATTGTCTGGTCAATGTGTCATTCACCATCCTTTTCGTAAGGCTCTACCTTTTCAACTATGGGAGGCTTGTGGTTTGAGTGTGTGTCACACATGCAGACGGGGTTATCCTGCACTGGAAGAATGCAGTTCTTACCCCCTGGTTGATCTATGGGATGACTCAGTCTTCCTGTGCAGCAGTAGTTCAGACTTCCCTTTTTCAGACCATTCTCTTCTTTTCTGTCCTTAACTTTAGACTTTAAGGGAGCGGATGCTTCATTTTAGTGCCTCTGATCCGTGTGCACAAAACCCTTAGGGGCTTTCACTTGTGTTTCACCTGACCCCCTGTCCTGTCCACATAGTTGTGGCATCCAATAAGGGCTATGCACTCCCTATGATAGCCTTCTTGCAATGATCCAGAAGCAAAGGTTTTCTCTTTTCTTTTCAGGGCACTTGCCATGCTCTTGGCTGTTAACTAAAAGCCAATCTACATATTCAGCAAAAGTATGCAGTTTCTGGCTCCTGAAACTATACCTCTCAGAAAAAGCCAGGAGAGGAGAGCAAAGCTGGTTGAAGTACTAACAGGAAAAACTCATGTTGGTGTTTCAGTGGAGAGCTGGGACCCTTTCACACTACACAGCTATAGAACTATGAATCTACTTCAGCCGTTGTGGTTCCATCTCATGGAGTCCTGGAATTTGAGTTTAGGGAGGGCTATTTAGAATTCTCAGCCAGAGAGCTCTGGAGCTCCACCAAACTACAAACTCCAGAATTCCATAAGATACAGTTATGGTTGTTAAAATGGAATCTTAGTGCTCTAATTGTGAAAGAGTCCCCACTGATGTAACAGGGCATGGACACTGGCATCATTTGGTCCACAGAAGGTAGCAGAGGCACTTGGCTTACCTCTTTAAAGTAATTCCCCATCCTGTAAAGGTAATCATCATTCTTTGAATTATGCCAGCAATGAGTTTGTAACCAGTGCAAGTGTTTCCAGATGAATGTCACTCAGAACCGGAAAAAAATTATTTGGTTCGACTTCAACTCCCAGAATCCCCCAGCCAGTATGACCACTGGCCATGGCTGCTCATTCTGAGAGTTGTAGTCCAAACAACCAACTTTTCCAAATATTGAACATGATCCAATAAAAAAGCACCCAGTAACATACATGGTAACATCCCAATGCAAGGACCTTTTGAGATGGAAAAACATGGAATCATTTATTTCCAACACTAATTTCTCTGAAGCAGTGCAGTCCCAGCAGCACCGTGCCATGTGCTTGTCTCAAAGTGGAAATCCTGGAAATCAGAAAGTCCTTCCGCCCTGGTTTCATTTGCTTTTCTTTCTTCACAGGTGGAGCCAGAGACTTTGGCTGTGATTGAGTGGCTGAAGAGCTATAATTTTGTCCTCTCAGCCAACCTCCACGGTGGAGCAGTAGTAGCCAATTATCCCTATGACAAAGCCCATGAGCAGCGAACCCGGGGCCCCTGGCGTCCAACCAACAGTCCCACTCCTGATGACAGTCTTTTCAAGAAGGTGAGGGGTGGCAAATTTAAAAGTAAGATGAGATGTACTATATGGGTACCCAACTGGATTAGACTTGAGCAAAGCCAAGTTAGTGCACACATTTAACAAAGGACACTTATTAGAGAGATCTAAAAGTGGAAGAATCTCATTCTCAGTTGTGCTTAGCAATCTGTCTCCATTTAAATGGAGCTAACGATGTAACTGAACTGTGCAGTTAAGGAAAGTGTGGTAATAGCTTAGGAGGATGGAGACTGACTGGCATAAAATTATTTATGCCTCACTTCTTACCACTTATCCCTAAGGAGATAATAGAAAAACCCATGGAAAGTGAGAACATTACATTATTGGAACACAGCACCCAGAATCTTAAAGCCAGCATTGACCTCTGATGATGGTGTCTGAGATATTCTGGGAGCTATAGTCTAAAAAGCCATGGCCATTTTCACACTAGACTATTATAGTGCTATTATTCCTCAAAGGCCTCTCCCTAAACTGCAAACCCCAGGATTCCATAGTGTTACCCTGATTTCTGGGGGTCCCGGAAGGGACACCTAAATGTGCTCACGACAGTGGGGAGGGAATTAGCACAGAGCACAAGTTTGCAATGCGAGAGGCAGGGTAACGTAGCGAGATCTTGAACCCTATGTCTATGGGGTCAGGCCGAGTCAATGATAAGGCAGAAGTTGAAAATAATAATTGTTTTACTGAAATACAATCAAACACGTGTATGCAACACACTCACACAGAGAACTATAGAAATAAAAGGTAGGAATGGGATAGAGGGATTTTTAGAGGAGGTTTGGTATGGGAAATACTATACCTGTCCTGAAGCCGGGTAAAAGCAAAGAAGCTGGGGAGCATGGATTCTCAGCACGTGGAGTCTGAGGGGAGGGCTCACTGGACAAAGCAACAGCAAGGCGGGATGGAAGCCAAGAGCGATCCGAGGAAGCGCTCAAAGTCAGGGGTTCTTATAGGGAAAATTGTGGCCGCAGGCTAGTCCGTACTTGGGGAAAACAATGAGTTTCGGGCTGGAGACAAAGCCTCCGAAAGATCAGTACTTTAGATGATTGAGTTATGACCAGATTGTCAATAGAGTAGCCAGTATGCAATCACGGAGTGCTTGAGAGTTGTATAGTCCGCTCATCAAGCTGCCTGTGCGGGGCATGGGATCTTTTTGTAAGTAGCGTGCATATATAATGTGGTACTTGCCTTGAGGTCTCCTGAAGCTGCATTTGGCAATGACTGGCCTGCCTAGATCGGGATTTGAATGGTTCGGCTATTGTCGGCCGTGCCTGTGTGCATGCTTGTCCAGGGGCCTCGCAAGCATGTGGAAAGGAATGGGTACAGAAGGCCAAATTATTGATATCAAATGATATCTTAATATCCCACAAGCTCGGGCTAGAAACAGCGGTAACAATAGGATGTTGAAAGTGGAATAATAGCACTGTAACAGTCTAGTGCGGATGTTTCCAAGCCCTACGAAAGCATTTAACAGCAGAGATGAAAATTTCTCTGAATGAAAGGATCACATAAAGATGAGGAGGAAATGTTCAGGGATCAAACTGTAATCAGCTCCTGTGACTGTTGTGGTGCTTGTGTTGTCTCTTGCTGCAAAGACCCCCCTTCCAAAGTGGTCTGCTTTATGCTCAAGCTTTGTGTCTGACTTCCCTGACACTTTGTAGGAATTGGTCTGAAGCCATTGGCTCCATTGTGCACAATAGTATCAATGTTCTCATTAACATGGCCCACGTTTTTCCTAGCAAGTGAGTTTCTTCAGTTTTGTTTCACAGCTATCAGCCTGATCCTGAGCTATGCACTGCAGTGACACTTCCTGCCTGTTACAATGCAGGTTATGTGACTGTCATAGAAAGCAGTTAGGTAGGATGGGACTATGTCCCTTTTCCATAATGGTAATTTCCTTCCAACACTGAAACTCCTTTTCTAAGCCATTTTTCAAGTCTTGGGGCCCCACCATTAAGAAAAAGATTGGAAAAATATCAAGAGGAAAAACAGGAGTAGAGGAAAGTAGTTTAAATATTCAAGAGAAGAAAAAATAAAGTGGTGTATTACTTATGTGACTGTACCATTTCAGAATGTAGATAGGGAAAAAAACATAAAACTCTCTCATGTGAAAAGTATAAACCCATAGAAATGAATATTTAAGAAAAACTGAGTGCTTCATAGAGTGGGCATTGACCTGATAAATCAAGACAATTCTTCTGCGGCACTTCCACTGTATGCTAGATTTTATTTCTTTATTGCCCCGTTCTGCACTGGTGTAGATTTTCATAATGGAATGCACAAAGCTCTGCTGTTACAAAAGGTAATACTTAAGATTTTTTTCCCCCTGTTCATCATCGAATCAATTTAGATCTTTATCCTGCTTGCTCCGTGTACTGTGGAGGAAACTGGGCAGGCACGAATATATGACCAGCACTTTTTTCCTTTTGGCAGCTGTCCAAGGGCTACTCCTACGCACATGGATGGATGCACCGAGGCTCAAACTGTGGGGATTTCTTTCCTGATGGCATCACCAACGGGGCCTCCTGGTATTCCCTCAGCAAAGGTATAGCCATGGGAGTGAGAACACAGGGCAGGAAGTGTAGAAGGAGGCACACATTAGAGGCAAGCATTTGAAATAGCCCAGGAATAGAGACGTAATTCTTCACTTAGTTTCATCTTGAGGGAAGCACCAAGCAACTTCAGTAGTTTTCTTCCTGCTGTGAGAAACTTCTTTGAAAACCACACAGTTTTCAAACCCTATTTGCTATTTGGGACACAGTCTATACAAAATTCACATGTGATTGTTTTGCACAGAAAACAACAAGTTCTGTGCAGGAAGCAGAATTTTCTGCACATAAATAATATTTCTATGTAGAAACACATGGTTCCCAGATCTATTATTGTGCGTCCTAGAGTCCCTCCAAATTTTATGAGTGGGGTGTGGCAGCAGGGGTCTGGTCCTTCGAGGGGAGCAATGCAATCCTTAACCCCTGATAGTTGCCCACCCCAATACAGATCAGCACAACTGGTTGCACTTTTTAACTGTCCTTGAGGATGTGAGTGTAGGGACTGTCATGCATTGCACCTGCACCACTCTCCTTGAAAAGGTTCAGAAATTGCAATTGGTGTGAAATGTGGTAGCATGGCTAATCAGATCAGCCTGGATATATGACCGTATCAGACAGGGCATTATCAGCTAACAATTTTGTTTTGTACCAAAGCTGGCAAACTTTTGAGTTCTCCAGCACTCTCCCTGAGATTAAATGGTACAAAATTTAAGGGAAGGGGAAGATGGTTGCAAATATCAATTTGCCACAATTAACCATTTAGGGCATGAGAGGCCAAAATGAGGTTTTGTTCTATCATTTAAAAGGGACTGCACTTCAGTAAGGGTTCTGTCTTCTTGCAGTCAATAAGTAATACTATCAATGCAGTTTTAACCGAGCTTTTAAAACTCAGTGCCTCACCTAAATTAATTTTCAACTATGTTAATACAAAAACTGCTATGCTATTCCTTGCTTTTGCTCTGAGGCAACTCAGGAGCTACTGTGCTTCAGCTGAGGCAATAGAGAGATATTTGGATTACAGCTACCCATTCTTGCTACAGAGAGGACAGTAGCCATTGAGTAATGCATCTCAACAAACACTACCCAGTTTCATTATACTTTCACACCTTCTATTTAGCAAAGTCTGCAGTCTCCGTCATTGGGGTTGGTCTGCTCACATAAACACACAGCCAGACTACATCTGGACAGAATTGGGTTTTTTCTTCTTCTCTCATTCTCTAAGTTTGGGACCATCTAGCCTGATGAAGACTACTGGAGAATTCAAATGCCTGCCATTTTTGTGACATTTTAATGG
Source organism: Cyclura pinguis (assembly GCA_030412105.1). Lineage (NCBI taxonomy): Eukaryota > Metazoa > Chordata > Lepidosauria > Squamata > Iguanidae > Cyclura > Cyclura pinguis. Next base: position 59,575,636 of record CM059601.1, read on the forward strand.
TCCTAACAAAGATATGAGTGGATCACATAGCTACTTTTCCTTTTTTTAATCTGCTTAGTAGCATTGGTCCTGACATTACATAATTTGCATCTGAGGAACAATTCATGGTGTCTTCCTTGCCCCTAATACTCTAAAACCCCAAATATGAAAGACTGTCTCATCCCATGTGAACCTGCTAGGAAACAGGAGTCATCAAGAAGGGCTCTGTTCTATGTCCCTCCACCTGGTGATGTATTGTTGAAAGGAATGGCCACCTTGTTAGCAATTATGGCCACCTTGTTAGAAAAGCAACCTTGACCACCAAGATCTCTGACCCAGGAGGTATGGCTCCTTTCATCTTTAAGTTTAGATAACAGCAGGTGAGAACAACTTGGTTAGAACACACTTTTTCTGGCAATGCCCAATGTTTTCCACTGGCCTGCTGTTGTGCAAGTTCCTGTTGTGGGTGCTGCTGCTGTTTGCATAACTTATTTTATAATTTCATTGCTACTGTTGACTTGCATGCCATTCTGTTTGTGCACAGATGCAGGCTAGGCTAGAAATGATTTTACACAGTTAATAAATTTTCTCAACCCTCTGCCTTACAGGGATGCAGGACTTCAATTATCTGTTCACCAACTGCTTTGAGATTACCCTTGAACTGAGCTGCAACAAATTCCCACCACAGGAAGATTTGGAGTTTGAGTGGCTAGCAAATCGTGAAGCCCTTATTGCCTACATAGAGGAGGTAATCAACTGACAAGATGCCACTTTGCCCAGTCCCCATGCTACTCTTTGACAAGTGTCTCAATTCAGGCCCGATCTCTGCCTATAGGAAATCTGTCTCCTACCAAATAGCTTGGTAGGAAAGGCAGTAGCATACTGCCTTTCAGACCAGAGTCTTTTTGAACCCTCCCTAGAGGTGTCATATACAATACAAAGCATTGTATACACAAAGCATAAGCTCTGCCTCATAATTATACAGTAGATTTTTGTGAGTTTGTGAGGAAAACTGTCAATTTTTTTGTTCTTTCTCTCTTTCTTTCTTTCTTTCAAATTTTGTGAATTTTGATTAATGCTGGCCAAAACCAAACTTTTCACTGATTGCTAGTAAGGATTCAATGACTTCTAGAAGTCATTGTCCCCAACAGGTTCCAACTCCCAGGACTCAGGACTGTTCACTCTTTCTGTTCTTCAGGTTCATCATGGCATCAGAGGCCTCGTGACAGATGAGAACAATAACAAAGTTGCAGGTGCCGTCATTTCGGTTGAAGGAATTGGCCATGATATCACTTCAGGTTGGTACTCAGCTCGACACTGACTAGAGTGGTTTTCTGAAGTGATACTTGGATCACTTTGTTTCTAGCTGCACTTCTCCCAGCTTGCAATTTGAATGAAAACTCTTCATTGTCTAGAGAGCATTTTTGTTTTGAAATCAGCTGTCTTCTGTTTTCTGGATCACATTAACTATAACAGTGTTCAAAGGTGAGTCATTTTAAATTTAAAGGAGTATATTTGTTCAGTCCTTTGTGACCAAGTCACTGAGACTGTAAGATACTTCTAAAGAAAAAAGGAAAAACCTCAGACAAAGTGAGATGTTGGAGTCTGTTCATGTCTGTAGGTCTGTGATGCATAGATCCAATAAAGGAAAAACATGATAATTTAGCTGCAGGCCACCAGCTGCAGATTTTTTTTCTTGCTCTTTGGGATTTCCCCATTCCAGTTGCTGAGGTATCAGCATTTTTCTTAGATACGTATGCAAGACATTTCATCTGAGAAACCATGGTCTAACTTTCATGCTCATTGTCTAAGTGATCAACACATTTAGACCTTTGTAGAGGACACACTGGACTCAGGGCATGACTTGTTTATCATTGGGATTTATTTACCCAACTTCCTCTGTGCTTACACAAGCTGTCCTCTGAAATAACTCCTTTTTTTAAAAAAAAATTTATTTATAAAATATTCTGAAATAACTCCTGTTCAGGGGCTCAGCACTAAGCAGGTAAGGAGCAGAGCATAGAAAAGTTACTTTTTTGGGCTGTAACTTCCAGCATCCAGTAGCCAGCAGTCATAATGGCTGGGGTCTTCTGGGAAGTGCAGCAAAAAGGCAACTTGTTTAAGATCTGGCAAAAAGCTGAGGAGGTACGTGTCTACCCCCACCCCAACTCCCAGCGTCCCTGTATGCTCTGCCCCACCCCAAGACATTTTGAGGTTTGAGATGAAGGATAAGATGGCTCTTTCTCCCCCTTTGTACATATAAAAGCTGATTAGATGATTAGTTGAAGAGTACTGATGGAATAGCATCCTCCGCCACACTTGAGGGCAACAGACCAGTTTAGGCCAATAGCAAAGGCCCCCTGGCATACTCAGCTGTGTCCTCTAACAGCGAGAAGAATAGCCATGAGGATCCCCAAGAGCAGCCGGGAGACTGGCATTGCTGCCCTCCAGTACCAGAGCCCCCTACTCACAGTCCATTCAGTGCAAAGCTCTGAAGAGGGATTCTAAGCATGTTCCCAATTTAAACCCTGGTATGGTCAGGAACAGTAGAGTTTCCAGCATAAAATGGGGGTGAAGACTGGACGCTGGGTCAGAGGTGAAGTGTGCAGCCCACCTCCCTACATACTTTGAGCTTGAATCTGACCAGGCCAAACACATGAACTGGGTTAAGGTGTCCCTGGAATCTCCCTCTTTTGCCACTCTGTCAGTTAATCCAGAAGGGCTGCTAAGTACAGAAACTAATGCTTTAGTTCAAGGGACTGATCAAATAGCTCTGCTGTTCAAACCTTCTGATAGCTAACATTTCAGATATACTTATTTTCTGACTAGGCATAGAGGAAGTTGTGGGTCTGAGTTGGGATCATGGTGGGTGAGTGTCAGTGGATCAATTCAGGGAGAGCAAAAACTAGGACCAGGTGAATCTGTTAGACTGTCTGGCTGTGCAACCGAGGCTGGGCATGTGAGGCTCATAAGGTGTTTTTTTATGTGTGTGTTTTGTTTTTCTGTGTTACCCTCTTCTTTTTATTTCTTACAGGTGAACAGGGTGACTATTTCCGGCTGCTTTTGCCTGGCACTTACACAATTACTGCATCAGCAGAGGGCTACCAGCCCCAAACAGAGAGAGTTGTGGTGGGCCCCGCTGGGGCTTCAGTGGTGAGTACTCAAGCAATCCTGAAGGCACCAAAATTTTAACAGTTGGGCATAAAGGCATGACTAAACCTGGGGAAATTACTAATTTGGAGTACCGTTTTCTGAATGCTAAAGCAGTATGGCCTGTGATCCGCATCTTTTTTTAAAAAAAATCTGGCTGGCCCAGTACTCTAAACTCTGTGAGGTCGTTCCATCTAGCTATCATTTTAATTCTCTGCATTTCCTCCTACATAGTATTGGATTGTAGCATTATGGGTAATTAAAGTGGCGTTTAGATCCAGCTGTCCAGTACTAACTGGAATATTGTTTCTGCTGCCCCACCATTAGATAAGTCCAGGACTAGGGATTGGAAAGCTCTGTTTCAGTTTCTTTTCATTTCAGCAAATCCCATCTACATTCTCATCCTGTCCTTTGTTCCCATCAAGTTGTAGAATTTTGTTTTTCTTCCTGCATGAAAATTCCCATCTGTTCTTCACATTCTTTTCTCTCCCATGTAGATTTTTTTTTTGTAATATCAGCATTTTTCTACATATTCTCCAAGACTAAAGCACATTTGTCAGCCTTTTTCAGTTATACATATTTCTACACAGTACACATTTTTTAATGTATGCAGGGTTTGTGTATATTTTATTTTCCTCAAACACGCTGTGACCTCACAAATACACAAATTTCCCAGGTAAGGTCATGGAACACAGCAAGTCTTCAGACATGCAAATAGAGATTTTCTTCAAGAAGATCATCTCCAGCTATATTCTTTTCCATTACTACACAGTGCCTTCTCAGAGCTGGAGCCAGCTACTGCTGCCTGCCCAAAGATACAAAATGCAACTTGCAACTTTTTTTTAAATTAAAAACTGTGCAGGCTTTTCACTTATGCTGAACTCTTAATCCTTGCTCTAAACCCAGAATCCTCTTCTTGACATGCTGGCGTATGTATAGGGGTTATATAGCACGCACACATGCATACATACACACACTGTGCAAGGAATTTTACAGTACCTGATTGCAGAGTGGTTTTTGTTCACCTGTGCAATGAGTGCCAGATGGCCCTACGGTACAGCTCCACCCCCTGACCCAAAAGGCCACTGGTTGGCCATAGGGATGCATCATAAGAGCTCCATCATGTCATTACCCAACTGGCAGCTGCCACCTTCCTCAGCCACCACATAAGTATGCTGCTGCACCTTTGTGCTCTGCTAGAGATAAATCAAATCTCAGCCAAAATCCAGACCTTTGGAGAACTAATATTGCTGTCCAGAGTCCATTAAGTTGCCTGGGGGAAAAATCTTTTTGAAGGGTGAGATATAAATCTGTACAGTGTACTAGCTCATGTAATTAAATGATGGCTCAAGAGGGATTAATGCATTATTTTGGCAAGGCCAGATCAACCTAGCCCTCCCTCCAGAACAGTTTAAGCCCATCACCCAATTTGCCAACCACCTGGACTGGAAAGTCACTTCCTTCCACCCACACAGCCTGTGGCCTCCTGTGGCTCTTTGACTGCCCTGGTCTTTTCTGTGACTCAACTCCTCAACTTTCTGCATGGCCCCATCCCATTTCATATCACTCTCAAAGGCTGAGGAAGCTGCCAGGTTTTCTGGAATGCTTTTAATGTACTTTGAAGATTTACTGAGAGGCTTTACTGCCAGGGAAACCCTCTTTCTGACAGAAGAAGGGGAAGTCTTGGAAGCGGATGGGGGGGGGAGAGCAGAGATGGCGCTATGATTCAGAACTCAACTCAGCCACCTGCTGGCGAAAAAAGAGACACACAAGCCATTTCTACACTACACTATTATAGTGCTCTTATTCCACTTTCAACATCCTATGGAATCCTGGGGTTTGCAGTTTAGGGAAGGGCATTTAGAATTCTCAGCCAGAGAGCTCTTTGGCCTCAGTAAACTACAAACCCCAGAATTCCACAAGATGTTGAAAGTGGAATAACAGCATTATAACAGTGCAGGGAGGAAATGGCCTATAGTATGAAAGGTCCAACTTGCCTGTTTCAGCTCTTTGGCCTCAGGAAACTACAAACCCCAGGATTCCATAGGATGTTGAAAGTGGAATAATAGCACTATAACAGTCTAGTGCGGAAATGGCCACAGTTATTGTCAGCACGCTGGATCCTTAGCGAAAGCCTTCTTGCCCCATATCAAAGCCTAAAATAAACATTTGAATTTTGGCATAGCTTATCATTAGGCAACACAGGGCTACTACCTCAAGCAGCAAGTGCTAGGGGTGTTATTGATCGTTTCCAAGCTGTTTGCTTCAGCCCTCCAACAATTCCCTTGTCTTTGAGGACAGAACTATGTACCTCACTGCCTGTCCTGCTGTTTTGAAAATCAGCATACAGTAAATTGGAGAGCTTTAGGAACAGAGATAACTGCCTTATACTGAGCCATACAATTAGTACATCTATACCAGTGTTGTCAAGCCTCACCAAAACCCTGTTTTTGTGCAGGATTCTTTCCCAGACTTGCCTGAAAATCCCTGGTATTCCTTGGTAGTGTCCTATGTTTGTACTAATTATGCCCAGTCCTGTGTAGTTTCAAAAATCAGGTGTCTTCAGAATGTTATTGTGGTGATGTTATCCTCCTTTGAGTATTGAAATAAGATTCATTTCCCATTCCAATCAGTATTTCCATGTATCACATGGTAAACACCCGGGCCTCTAAGCCATTTTCTGTTTTGTAAAACAGAGGGGGAACCATCTTGTCTTTTTCAACAAAATATCTTAGGTTAGCTCAGGAGGTATTACCTTGTCAGCTGGGGTAGGGAACTGAGCACCTATGGGGAGTCTGGGGTCAATTTTTCTGCCCCCTTCCAAAAAGTGGCCAGAAATCCATTTCCAGATTTGAAAAACATACATTTTAAAATGTTGAACAGTTCAAGGACACCTTGAAATTAATTTAAAGGTGATTTGCCACTTGAAGGGACATTTTCAGCCACGAAAAAGAGCAGTCCAGGGAATCAGGAACAGTTAAGAACCATAGAAACAAGCCCTGAAGAGCACTTCGACTGATCTTCTTTTTTCCAGGTACATTTCCAGCTGAGGCAGAACCCTTTGGACAACCGTCCTGTACAGAAGACTTCTGACAAAAGCCATGCTAGCAAAGCTCTGCACAAGAAGGTTGTGCCACGTGCTGCCCAGCGGGAGATGCCTCGGTGAAGGCAGACCTCAGAGATGGAAGGATATGGAATGGAGCCATGTATAACATAAGTTAATAACGTTGGCAGATGAACTTTCTAAGAGGCACCCACACCCCCTCTTGTCTCCTGCAAACATGAAATGAGCTGAGACCTTGTTTATTAAATGTCTAATATTTAACTTTGGTGCAGACTCTTTCAGAAGGAGGTCAGTCATTAGACCCTTCAGTTCTGTGGTCTTCTAACCAGTCACACACTTCAAAACTTCTTGCCAAATTGCTTTTTTTGCAATACCCTACTTGTTGGTTTAATTTCCCCTGCAGCCTGTGTTACTGCCTCAATATATGGCCATGAAGTAGTTTATAAGACAGGTGGGAAATGTAGGACATTAAAAATGGTTTGTGTGTGTGTGTTCATGTACCATAGACTGGGATATTAAAAAGCAACTGGTTCCATTATTCATCACAGTTTGTAAATGTACCTTGTTGCCTTTACCCATTTCAAGTTTTTTTAAAAAAAGTAACTAATTGAATTGATCATGGTGTTACCTGTTGCCTCCATTACTGTTTTTTAAAAAAATAATGTAAAATAGTAAGGAAATGGCCCAAATCTTGGGGAAATGCCCTGAAAATGACCCACAAAACTTTTAGTTCCCACACCCTATCATGAGTAACAATTGCTTACTGTGGGAGCAGGGAGTGACAGTATTACCAGTCATTATATTATTTTCAAAAGGCTGATCATTACCCCCTGTTACCCCCAAAATAAGGCTTTCAAGTACAGTCATCTCTCCACATTCACTAGAGTTAGGGGCACACGACCTCTGTGAGTAGAAAAACCATGAATAACTCTAGGCCCTCCCAAATCATATTTAACACAAAAAGAGTATGATCACCATATTCAACCCACCATGGATTACTTTCAGGTATTAGGGTTCCTTCATAAGGCAGAAGTGGCTGGCTGGTGGGGCTTACTGCCACTTCCACTGCTGCCCCATACAATTTTTAATAGGGACTTACAGGCCTCATTCACAGGCCATTTCTGCACGAGTCTGTTATAGCCTGCCTCTCCCGAAACTGCAAACCCCAGGATTCCGTAGGAGGTTGAAAGTGGAATCATCACACTATAACAGACTTGTGCGGAAATGGCGACAGTTTCGCAGTCTCATGAGGTGTGCAGTCCCTATTAAAAATAACATAGGGAGGCAGCAGAGGTGACAGCAAATAGTCTATGACTAATCAAATGTGCAAAAGTGAAACTCATCAATGTGCAGGGCTGATTGTATTATTTCCAGGTTTTGTGTGTGTGTGGGAGAGAGAGAGAGACAGAGAGAAAGAGAGAGGGGCCAGGAGCTTTTGGGTAACTATGCAGAATGATGATTGCTTAATGGATAATGTTCTTACATCTTACCCAAGTATTGCCCTTATGTGCTTTCCAGTCAACTCCAACTTACTCTGGCCTTTTCATAGGATCATCTTGATGAGATTGATTCAGAGGAAGTTTGAAACTCTCTTCTTCTAAGATGGAGAGAATTTGACTTGCACAAGGTCACCCAAATGAGAAGAGATTTGAACCCTGATCTCCCAGAGTCATAGGCCATTTCCTCACTAGACTGTTATAGTGCAATTATTCCACTTTCAACCTCCTATGGAATTCTGGGGTTTGCAGTTTAGGGAGGGGCTGGCTGGTGCCTCCCTAAACTGCAAACCCCAGAATTCCATAGGAGGCTGAAAGTGGAATAATCGTGCTGTAACAGTCTAGTGCGGAAATGGCCATAGTTCATCACTGAAGCCATTATACCATGCTGGCTCACGTATTTCCCAAGAATGGAAGTTAGGTTATCAAGAAGTGACCCCATTTTGTTTCTTGCTTTGTTCCAGATCTCCCAATGTGTTGCTGCCCATTAATATGTTTTCCCTTATCAACTTATAACGGTCTTGAGGTGCAACAATTCTAGGTTTTCCTATAGGGACACCCCACCAGCCTCCCCACCAAGACAACACCAAGCCTGTCCACTTTGATGTGCTGTGGATGTGATTTTAAATACACTTGAAAGGAAACATGTTTAGGGTTGAGTTCTGAGGTTTATTATCCACTGAAACTTTTTAGCTGAATAATAGATCTGTGAGTTCGTATATTTGAAATGTAAATAAAAGGTGAAGACAGATAACACCTATAGAGAAGGGTTTATTTATTTATTTATTGCCATCATGTACATGACACTTTATAAGCAAAGCAGCCAGAAACAGTAGATCGTGCCAAAGGTGTACAATCTAAAATATGTATATCCACACACAAACACAAAGGGAAGGAAGGGATAATAAACAGTACTATTAAATTATAAATCAAATTATCCAGGTAAAATATCAAAAATGCAATATAATATAAAACAGACTGACAAGTACATGTAATCAGACTATACAAAATTATAAAACAACATTAAACTAAACTCCAAAAGCTTTTGGAAAACAAGAAGGTTTTTAACTGAGATTTAACCGAGGGGAAGGAACCATCCACAAATGTTCAGGGACGCAATCCCAAGAATATGGAGCAGTGAGTGAGAAAGGGCAAAACTGACCTAAAGAAGAAGAAACCTTTGGTTAAGTAAGGAGCCTAGAGTTCCTGGCATGCAGATCTTGAGCAGGCCAGTAAAAAGAGAAAAGGGCTGAAAGATAAGGAGCAGCTAGGTAAAACAAGAAGCTTATATTGAACCCTTGAAGAGATGGGTAACCAAAGAGAAGATATCCAAGTTGGGTAATGCAATCAAAACAGCAGGCCAAAAATATAATCTTAATAGCAGAATGTTGAACAAAAGCTTTAGGACTAGGTGAGATAATGGAAAACTGGCCAAAAAGAAGCACTTTAACAATATTCAGTACAAACATACATTTATTTCCTTGAGTCAGTTTCTAAGGAAATCACTTCTTCTTCTGAAGAACTATTCAGTGTGGATTCCTTTGAGGTATCAGGGTTCCTTCATAAGGCAGAAGTGGCTGGCTGGTTGTATCTATTGTTCTGAATAGCGAAAAGCCTTCTGCAGACAATACAGATTGGCTAGGACTTGTGATGATACTAATACACGTACTGTTTCAAAATGCAGAGCAGTTGTGCACCTGTTTTTAAAATCCTTGCAGGTTTGGTTGGTGCTTGTTGAAAAGAAAGGTTACTGCATAATAAATTGGCCAATATATCCAAAGCAAGGGATAAATCAGACTGGCAGGTGGAGGAGAATTCTGTTTGCTCCTCTGTCTGTCATGCAAATTGCAAAGGCAGGCAATGGCTGAAGAACTCTTAGTAGCTGCTCTTTAAATGTATGTCTTCATCTGATAGGTTCTTAGTTCTGGTTTTCAGAAAGGCCTCTTTTGCTACCGCCTGTCATGCAATACATTTCAGTAAGATTCTATTACCATGAGTCATCCATTTTTTTAAAGGATATTTATGAGCAAAATAGCCTTGAGAGAGCCTTTTGTTCTTTTATTCAGCAGAAATCACCTTCTGTCTTTTTTCTCTGGAAAAGAGAGAGAGAGAGAAGAGAAAGATTGTATAAACTGGTTAACATACAGTAACATCATAACTACAAGGACAACAAAATAGCTCTTTAAATCGTATAAAACAACTGTCATATGAGAACTTCAGGAGAATGATAAACATCTATAAGAACTGCAAAATACAACAGCTGAGGAAAACCCACAAAATATGCTGTAGGCTATATGCTGATATGCTATAAGCAGACCAGATTCCTTGATTATATATTCATAATATTTGGCTGCTCTGAAAATGATATAAAAAGGAGGAAGGGAAAGGGAGGGGAAAAAAGGAATGTGACAGCACCTTTAAGATTTTTTTTTTTATTTTAACATTAGCTTTTGTGGATATCAACCCACTTCTTCAGATGAATAACATAATGTTATTCATGTATTTCTGTACTATACTGAGAGGTCAGGGTTCTGTTTTTTGTTTGGATCTGTTTGAAAAGATTTGGTACTGGCTGGTGTACTCCTTTCCTGATATTTTAATACAAATTCCATGAACAGAAGTAATTGAGAACCCCTTGACAGCTTCTTCCTCTGCACAAATACAGTGCCTGTGTTTGCAATAATAGCCCTTTAATACCATTCACAGGTTAGCAAGAATCTCCATCCTCCACACAGGACCAATAGATCAGGCCTTCCTTGTATGGCTACAAATCCCCTTCTTAAATCAGTGGGATTATTTCTGTAGAAATAGTGCTGGAGGACACTGTGTAGAAAGAGATAAGCAATAGGTAAAGAAAGTCTGAGAACTCTGATCAGAAAGCAAAATCTCAAGCAGAAACAAAAGTAAAAGACAGAGACCATAACTGTCTTTTGCTTTCCAGCAACCAAGGATGCTTCTAAATTGGTAGCTCCTATGCTACCAGTCAAAAGATCACATACAAGTATTTTGTCTTGTCCTCCTTAATTGTTTGTGTATGTATGAAGAAAAGTGATCCACTAATAAGTGCAAAAACATGGCATGGCTGTAAGTGGAAGAGAAGTCCTCGATTGCTTCCCCCACTCCTCAGTTCTGTGAGTGAAGATGGAAGATCAGGCACTACAAGCCTCGAAATCTTGCCTGTAAGCATATAGGTGAGCCCATATTGCCCTCTTCTGGGCACTGGAGAGCATGGCCTGAAAAAAGGCTCTCACAGGTTGCTTTTAAAGTTTACTGGTTGTAAACATCAAGCGTGTTTGCTGGATGTTCCCATGGTGTCACAGTAGTTTTCATTACAAACAAAAATTTACAAAAACAAATTAACAAAACCATTGCAACACTCTCTAGTATTCTGAAATGTAGGTGCTAACTCTTGGCTTGAGGTATGAAATCACGTTTTAGCAAATCACCACAGATATGATGCACTTATTCCCTGAAATTTCATGCATTAAAGACTTTTATTACGAATACTGCTACTGCTCCTACTACACCTATTATTTATATGCCATTATATATCACAGGAACTTCTAGATCACTTCCAGTTTCTATTATGCTTTCTACAAATGTGGAACTGAGACTGAAACATGGTGACTCACTTATAAAGAGAACATGTCTGTCGACTGGACCACACTGCCTTTTATAATTAGACATCTCTGCATTTTAAAAAGTTCATATTCAAATTCCTTAACTTTGGGGGTATGTATTCTGGGAAACTTCATGCTTTCCCTTCCTTGGTATTTAGATTTTCCATATTAAATACCTTCGAAGAACAAAGAATACTCTGATCTCCCTAATTCACTTTGGATGAGTACTGCTTTTGAAAAGATAGCAGTTAAGAATAGTGGAATTAACATTACAAAGGTATGAAGTAAAATCATCCCCCCTTCTTCTTTTCTGCATATAGTTGGCCCTCCACATTTGCTAAGGTTAGAGGTTCAGGACTCCTGCAAAAGTGGAAAAACTGCAAATATCAAAATGTGTGTGTGTGTATCTGTGGGAAGGGGGGCTCAGCCATGGTATGGAGAATGGGCATCCAGTGTCCAAATCAGGTCAAGGAGAGGAGAGGGAAAGTGGGTGGGTTGGCATGGAAGCCCTGTACTTCCTCTCTCTTGCCCATCTCCTTCCTTGAGTGTGGGGGGCATTGGGAGAGGGTTTGTGGTGCTGAGAAATTGGGCTGCTATCTGTCTTCAACTGGCCAGGCAGCAGCTGGTGCTGGAGAGATGGAGTACCACAGGTGGCCTGATTGGAGCCTCTGAGAGGGAAGGTTCTTCTGGAAAAGAAGCACTTACTGTCAAAAGATCCTCCTAATAAACAATCTTGGAGCTCAGTTTATCCTCAAAGAGTCGGAAGCAAGCTTCCTGAGCAAGCTGGTCTACAAAACAATTTGCCTATGAGATTGATTCTGACTTTTGTTAACAGCTATTTCCCATGCTTTCTGAGAAGTCTTTGTGTTTTATTGTGGTCTGTGCCTAACTGAAATCAAGATAATACAATGTATGTACGCTATCTTATAGGTTAGGTGTGAACAGTAGAACAGCAGAATTTGCAGGCTGACTTACTATGGTGATGAGTAAACAGAAGCTCACTGACTGCTGATATAAAAGATTCTTGTGTCGTTCCTTTGCCACACTTTGTTCCATGCTTATCTTTTAGTTGTTTCTAAGATATGAAAACAACCTGCATTAACAGTTGGCATGGGTTCACATTGTACTGTACAGAATAGTAGACCTGATCTGTTCAGTTTGTCCTTAGTAAAAGAAACAACATAGTTTGTTCCCACCAATAAATTGTATCTCTATTTCAGCACACATTTTCCAATTTAACCCTCATCCCTGTTAGAGTTAGTAATGTTTGAATATTGCTCATTACTCTGTTGGGAAGTTATGCTGTGACAGAAGCATAATCTATAACATTTCACTGATGAAAACCAGGACACGCGTGGCCAGGCAACATCAGAATGTGGTCAAGATGGAAAAGGTTATTAATGAGGAAGAAGAAATCAGCTAGGAAAGCTGCAGCAGGTTGCTCTTGCCTGAGCTTAATGAGAAGGGCAAAATTCTGTCCCCTTCTCTCCTCTCCTCCTGCTGAGTTAATTTGAGTACAAATTACCCTTTTTTCCACTTTGAACTTAGTTTGCAGTGAATGAAGTAAGGAGGAAAGGGGGAAATGGGGGAGGAGAGAGGAACTGGGACATTTAAAAAGCAGCTGAAAAAGTGAGATGACAGAGGATTAATCAGGACTATCCCTGCGAAATCAGGACATTTGGAGGGTATCTAGAAGATCTTTGGCCATTTCTGCACTAGACTGTTATAGTGCTATTATTGCACTTTCAACATCCTATGGAATCCTGGGGAATGCAGTTTAGGGAGGGGCTTCAAAGGAGTAAGGAATGATATCCCCAACTCAAAATCATAGTTTTTAAAATTCATTTTACATTTTTCTATCATTTCTCTGTAAGAAAATCATTGAAAATTATAACCTCCTGACTTGAGTTCTCCATTTGACTTAATTCTATATTGTTTTTGATCAACTTCCAAGAGATCTTGCTAGGTTGCCCACTTTTCCTGTGCTGTTGCCTCCTTCCTATAAAAATCTCCTTGTGATAAAACCAAGGGAATAACCTTGGTTTGTATCTGTTCCACATTCTTAACAAAGCACATTTCACTTAGTGCTTTTTAAAATCTCCATTCACTTTAGCTTTATCATACCACAATAACCATGCCACCAAAACCTCAGTCCAGGCCCTTCTAAATCCAGCAGTCTCTTATTTGTCACCACAATCCACTCTTTCAACCAGACCAAACAACACGAGAACAAATATAATCTCAAATTAGGCAGTCCCCTTCTTTATTTTGTATACTATGAGATTTTGCATTTAATTCTTGGTTTCTTCATATAAATTTTTATAAATCACTCTGGCATTGTTTAAATAACACATCATTGATCAAAATGAGTATTGTCTGGAACAAAAACAACATTTCAGCAAAATATTCATTTTTATCACTGAAATTTTCCCCAACAACAATAATTTAAGTTTCACTCATCTTTGCAAATCCATCTTAATGTTATGTATTTTAACATAAGTATTCTTTATTGGCATGCTATTCATATTTCTCATAGTAATGCCTAACTATTTAACCTTTTTCTGAATTTTAAAATGCAACTTATCCATCAATTGTATTTGATCCTCTTTTATGTTTCATTAACATCACTGTCTTTTGCTGGTTAACCTTAAATCTTGCCAACTCTCCAAATTCTTTTAATGTCTCCACCAATGCTTTCGTACTGTTCATAGGATCCTCTAACACAATCACTAGGTCGTCTGGAAAAGGTCTTAGTTGATATACTTCCTTTTTTATTCTTATGCCCTTGATTCTTTCATTATCTCATATTTTCTTATTCAAGACTTCAAGGGCTAAGATAAACAATAAGAGGGAGAGTAAATACCCTTGTCTTGTTCTTTTTTGGATGTCACATGGTTTACTCAATTCACTATTCATGAAAATCTGTGCTTTCTATGTGTCACCAATTACTTTAATCCATGTAGCGAAGTTATCACCAAAGCACATTTTGTCTAAAATTCTGATCAAGAAGCCCCAATTCAGATTATCAAAAGCCTTTTCTGCATCTAAAAATATAAGTACCACCTGCTTCTCATGTTGTTGGCATTCCTTCCTCCAAGTCTAACCCTGTTTTACATGTGATACATTCAATATACAAGTAAAACAGGTAGGGTGACAAAATGCAGATTTGCCTGACCCGCTTGACAATTGGAAACCATTCTGTTTCTCCATATTCTGTCCTTACAGTAGCTTCTGTCTTGAATACAGATGGCACACCCATTTCTTTAAGGCCATTGCCACACTAGATTGTTATAGTGCTATTATTCTACTTTCAACCTCCTATGAGGTTGACCTCCTTTGAGCCCCCCCCAATTGCAAACCCCAGGATTCCACAGGATGTTGAAAATGGAATAATAGTACTATAAAAATCTAGTGCAGAAATGGCCTAAGAGCAAGCCATAGTTTTTTATGATCTATACAATTAAAGGTTTTGCTATAATCTATAAAACACAGGCTCATTTTCTTCCGAAATTCTTTGATACTCTCCATTATCTAACGTAAGTTTGCAATATGATCCTCAGGGCTTCCTCCTTTCCTGAACCCAGCTTGGACATCTGGGATTTCTTGCTTCATTTACTATATAAAAATCAATGTTTGTTTGTGAGTTTGTGAGTTTGTCTGTGTCAGGCAGGTGAAGATCTCATACAATTGGCTGTGTGAGGCAAGAAGACCTCATATGATTGGCTGGCTGTGAAGATTCTATGGAATCTTGGGGTTGGCAGTTTAGGGAGGGGCCTTTAGAATTCTCAGCCGAGAGCTCTTGGGCCTCAAGCTGGTTGCTATGGAGATGAGGCCTACCATCAATAAGGATGCCAGAAAACATTTGGGAGGCGTATGTGAGAAAAATTAAAATGACATACACAACACAGCCCATTTTCACACTATACCGTCATAGTGCTATTATTCCACTTTCAACATCCTATGGAATCCTTGGATTTGTAGTTTAAAGAAGGGCATTTAAGAATACTCAGCCAGAGAGGTCTTTGGTCTCAGTAAACTACAAACCCCAGAATTCCACAGGATGTTGAAAGTGGAATAATAGCACTATAACAGTATAGGGCAGAAATGGCCATAATTACAAGGTCTTCTCACCTCACACAGTAGATTGTATGGGTTCCATATGTGAGGAATCTTAAAGTTGAAATTCAAAACAAAAAATGCTTCCAGAAAAACGTAAAGCCATTTCACAAATTCAACAGAAAGGAAAAAGAAAACAGTACATCAACATCACCAGACAACACAGATTGGATTGGGGACTACGGGAAGAAGTTATAGGTACTAGAATAGGTCGGTTGCTATGGAGACGATGCCTAGCAGCAAGGAGGAGGATAGTGTATTCCCTCAGGAACCCAACCTCTTTAAGGCCCTTTTTGCATGGCATTTTCCATGCGAAAGAGGGCCTGGAGCGTTGCGCAATTGCGAGAAGCGATCTGCATGATGCATTCACAATCGCGCAATGCTCCAGGGGCCGGCAGGGGCTGATTTCACACCTTTTCATTTTCAGCTTGAAGCCGAAAATGGCGTGCAATCGTGCATTGCTCCCGGGCCCCACATGCACTTACCTGGCATGTGGAGCCTCTGGAGCTGGGCCAGTCATGCTTCCTGCCCCAGTGCAGCCTGGAAAGGTCCCAGGCTGCACTGCGGAAGGAAGAGGCAGTGCTCTCATGTGAGCAGGCAGCTCATGCAGAGCTGAAGCAGCAGGGAAGGGAGAGCCTTTCGGCAGAGGCTGCTCGCGCGATCCCTGCACCCCAGCGCCGGAACAAGGTAAGGTGCGGAAAGGTCCTATGTTAACAACTACGAATACAGATTGGATTGGGGAATATGGGGATAAGTTACAAGTACTGGAATAGGACGGTTGCTATGGCGATGAGGCCTAGCAGCAAGGAGGGGGACAGTGTATTCTCTCAGGAACCCAACCTCTGTATGTTAACAACTCTGAATAAAGATTGGATTGGGGAATATGGGGAAAATTTACAGGTACAGAAATAGGCCGGTTGCTATGAATGTGAGGCCTAGCAGCAAGGTGGAGGACAGTGTACTCCCTCAGGAACCAAAACTGTGTATGTAAATAACTCTGAATACAGGCTGCATTGGGAAATATGGAGCAGTTACAGGTAATGGAGAAGACAGCTTGGTGAGTTCTTAAGAGGAAAATAAAAACCCTGAGCAACACCAGGTAAATATGCTGGCATATGATCAAAGTCTTTGTTGCAGAATTTTGAGCATCAGTTTGCTTGCATGAAAAGTTAATGCAATATTCAAATACATTTAAATTAAAAACATTAGCTGCAAGAACATACATAATGGTAATTTTACCCCCAGTATATGGATTAGAACATAATTTTTTTCAATGTATTCTCTGTTTTAAGTTTTCTCTGAAGACTTTTGTCTGTTCTCTTGTTTTTGAGTGATTTTATTGTTACCTTGACTTCTAGGGGTCCCTTGGGGGACACCTTGATTCGCTCCAAAAATGCAAAAGTTGGGGAAATTAGTGGAACACTGGCTGTTACCAAATGAGGGGCAGGGTAACCCAGCAAGATCTTTTACCCAATTTTTATGGGGTCAGACCAAGTGAAAAACCAGACGAACATACTAATAAATGGTCTTTATTAATAAACGTATTCTCACGCACCAATGTACTCACTCTCTCAAGCACACAAGGCCTATTGAGAAAGGAAAGAGGTGAAAATTGATAGGGGATTCAGTGGAGAGGGTGTAAAGGCGGCGATACTGCACCTATCCCGAAGTCTTCAGTCTGGGAAGAGGCAAGAAGAACGGAACTCGGTGAAGAGGTGGCTGAGGGGATCATTTGACTAACAGAGTGCCGGTCTGCTAACATGGTGGGGAGTTTTCTGAAGAGACCCTCAAAAACTGGGACTACTTATAGGGCAGGACGCACTTCGAGGGCAGGCCCTCTCCTGGGAAGAACAATGGCCAAAATAGAGGGAGAAATGCCACACAATAGCAACTTGGTAGTTTGCATGATTGGTTTATGCAGATGGACCTTGCAATGTAGGGTTTACTAATGTTGGAGTTGCTCAACCTGGGGAAAACCCAATAGTCCCCTCAAGTTGGCTGGTTTTTCGGCCAGGGACCCTTTGTCTGTGTGGATGTGGTTTAGCTTGAGATCTCCTAGGGGAAACATGACTAGGGATTTTCCTGGCCTGACCTAGTTTTGGTCGTTTGACCTCTTTGTCTATGTACCCACTCAGGCAACCTCACTGACATGGCGGGCATTTTTGATATCAAAGTTATATTCCCTGGGATAGAGTCTGTCATCAGGGTAACATTGTCTATTACTCCAATTATTCTCATTCACACCTTTTACTTTTTAGTAGGATTGGCAAGTCAGGACTATTCCAGGCCCTGAAAGGTAGGGATGACCCATTGTGATGTACAAGGGGAGCCTCTAATGATGGCATTAAATATGGTACATTGAGCATCAACCACAGTTGCACAGAAGCTGTCATTCAAATGAAAAACACTGCATATAACAAATGAGGAATACACACACACCCTCTTTCAAGCAAAGAGGATGTGTGTCACCCAGGGATTACTCCTCCTTACCCTGAGAATCAGCGAAGAGGAGCCAGGCCCTGAGATCTAGCAGCTCTTCTGCTCAGACCTTGGATAAATTTGCTCTCAGTTATGTATGCATTGGTGTGCAGTGGCAGTCACCTAAATACCAAGCAAAACTTTAGAGTAAGCTTTACCAAATATGTGGCAGGGGGAACGACTTACTTCTGAGTCATGTATTGCCTTTGGTTGTATAAATTTTTACACCTCCAGTCATTTGCAGCTGCTTCTTTCCCCCCTTCTTTTTCTTTCCAAACTTCTCCATAAAAGATCAGTAGAGTCCTTCATTTATGGTAATGAAACAGAGGGGGAAATCTTAAGGAAGTCCAGCAACGAAAAGAGGCTACATCCTCCCCTGTCCTGGATAACTGCACAGACTACAGCAGGAGCTCTGTTCTCAGCTTGGCAGTATGTGTAAACTAGCCTTGAATGCCAAGTCTTTGCCATTTTCATTTATACCCCTTTTGCAACACATGGCACCTGGCACAGCATTTAGCAGTTCAGGAATTCTGGAGTTTTTACAGAATCTAGCTAAAGTGATACATACCTCCATTGCATTGCTATTTGCTTAGAAAGGCAGGTTACAAATTTTAATCTGAAGCCAGAATGAGAATTGCACAGCTTCCTGCATGTGCTGGACCGCAGTTCTCATTATTCTTCACTTTTGTTGGCTAGAGCTGATGGCAGTTGCAATCAAACAACATCTGAAGATCCGTACATTCCCTTGGCCTGATCTAAATAAATCAAGAAAACTATGAGAAGCAGGACCCGAATCTCACAGCCACCAAGACCTTTGCAATTGGCTAAGCAATCTTTTTATCCACCTCAATATCCCTACTGCACCAGTGCTTCTACCCTGCCCATTTTAATGTTGTTTCATTGCTAATTTACTTTTTAAATACCTGGTTCTTGAGAAGCCTGCCTGAGTGTGCACATGCAGGCGCATATGTGCACACACACTTTCAAAACATCTTTGGGTTTGAGGTTTCTTGAAAAGCAACCCACTGTCCCAGAAAGCAGACCATTTCTGAAAACAAGGCGACTATCATAAACAGCTTGGAATATGGCAAGGTGGGGGTGTTCAAGGTATAATCATTGCATGAGACATGCCTTAAAGTGTTTGTATATTTTGAGCTTGTATTATGAAATTACTCTCCCACATGCATGGAGTTTTATGAGGGATTCAGATGGCACACAATCTTCCATTTATAATTCTCCAGTATTTTCCCACTAAGTATTCTGTCTTTTTTCCTATGGGTGCTTCTAGATTAGGCTTTTATCTTACAATTGCTCTGTCTTACATATGGAATTTTACAGGAGTTCCACACAGAGATGTTCTGTTTGAAAACCCCCAGCACAAAGTTGCCACCACAATTTTTTGTTCTATTTCTTTGATTTTCTCTCATTTTACTTGACCAATTTTTGTTAATTTCCCTGATTTCCATCCAGAAATAATCCCACATTTAAAAATTGTAAATTATTTTCCTTAGGTAAAGATTATATTAAATGGTTTAAAAATACAAAAATACTGAAAATATTTTTTTGGTCAAGATAACACACTTCAGTGTGAGAACCTTTGGACAATAATTGAAGAAATACATCTGTTTTGAAACTGCACTAAAAATTACACCAAGATGGAAACTTCAATAACATAATCTCTTAGCAAATGCCAAAATATTTTTGTTCTTGTTTCACATCTGCAATTTCTTTTGGTAGAAATAGACAACAGAGGCCAATGCAAAACTCAGTATAATAATGAAACTCCTTTTTTTACATTTTAAAAAACATTTTAAAATAGTCTCCCTTCTGTTTACATAGTTCTGCATATGGGATGTAACTTCTAAGCCAATCTCATTTTTTGTTTTATTTCCCACAGGGGAAATCTAGAAGGATAGTATATTTTCCTTTATGGTACTCTTGTCACAGGACTGTTTAGTTTATTTTGAGACAATCCAGACAACATAGTGTTGTAGTATGATGCCCTGGAGAATTTCTCATTCTCTCCCAAATTATTTCACCCCAGGAATAATCCAGGAAGAAAATGTGTTGCAGGACACTCTGCTTCCCTTTTCTGAGTATGGATCTCCCACCTGCTATGCTGCAGGGTGAGGATATGTGTGTGGTGATTCATACACTGACTTTGTGGTTGTATGCAGTCCCCTTCCTCCCAGTCCTTTCTTTTCTTTTCACACTAAGACTAGCATTCTGTTAAAGACCTATGCACACACAGGTTGCGCCGTGCATGTGGAGTGATTTTTTTGGACCACCTGTAACAGTCATATCGTGCTGATGGTGGTGTAAGCAGAGTTGCATATGCACATAGCACATTACAGTAATAAAATAGCATCTGAATGCACATTGTTGTCTCTATGTGCTGCATGGTCCAATATGGGTTGCCAGATATGTTCATTGACTATTGATCTACATATGCTGCACTGCACTGGTGTTCAGAATAGGGGCTGCTTAACCTAACTTCACTGGTGAATATATATACTGCATTGAAGCAGTCTAGGATCTTGGCCTTTAAGTTCTGGTGGCTGCCCAAGTCTGAGTCCTCTACTGCCAAACAAATGACTGTGGTTATGATATGCATGACCCTCTTTTTAACATAATTTCAGCACCGTAGCCTTAAGTTCTCATGCCTACCCCCACAAGACACATACTATAGACAGATTGGGTTTTACCTCCTTCATTACATTCCATGCTTAATTTTACCTATTCATCTATTGCAGCATTTATTGCTAAGTGCCCCATGTACAACAGCTGAAAACAATTTTTAAAACCCAAAATGTGCACAATAAAAACAGTCCCAAAGGCCAACCCTGGTTGTTTTAGGAAACAAAGGCCATACAGAACTGGGCAATCTTGGCTGCCCTTGAGAACTGAGCGTGACCTCCATATCTACAAAGGAGTTTCACCTTCACTGGCCAGGTGTCCTCACAGGTTTTCATGCTGGCATGGCACTTTGCTACATAGCCATCTTTTCCTTGCATTTATATGTTTCTTTATTTTATATACTGTCTTTCTCCCAATATAAGACCCAAGACAGCTCACAGTGTAAATTAAACCAAATACAGTTAAAACAATGGATAATACAACAGTTTAAAAGTAATTAAATAAGCAACCATATTAAAAACACCAAAACAGCTTTAAAAGGCAATTAAAACATAACAATAATGATAAAAATACAATACACTCTCATTAAAAGACCCTTAGTTTTCGCTTTTTTCCTTGATTTACCAGCAAGCTGGCATTGCCATTTGCCACTTCTAAACCAGAGTACCTTTCAGGAGGATTGCTGTATGCTGCCATGTGTGAGTTGTGCAGGAAAACTAAGAATGTGATCCCCGGGGTCATGGAGGCTGGTTAGATAGGGAAAAGGAATTCCAAGGCACCAGTGGGTGGGGAAAGGGCAGGCACTCCCCAGCAAGTATGGACAGGGGCTTATGCAGCACAACCTCAAAAGTTCTTCCATTTGGACCTCCTAAGTGGCTTGAAGCATCACAGATTATGCCAAGGAGAAAAGGTGGTTTTAGATGAATGCAAAACATGTGTGTCTGTGAGAACAGTTTTATCTGGATTTCCCCTATATTGTAAAAAACTGGAGTTTACAAATGGCTAGAAAGACTAAGGGCTGCTTGCTAAGTCCAGCCAGCCATGCCTTACTGATCCCTGCCAAAATACTGTCATCTTCAAATTGACAGAAACTGATTTCAGATTGAATTCACAAATCACCCAGTTGTGAGAAGCCAGATAACTTCGCCATAGGCCATTTCCACAGTAGACTGTTATAGCGCTATTATACCACTTTCAACATCCTATGGAATCCTGGGGTTTGCAGTTTAGGGAGGGGCCTGCCAGCCCCTCCCTAAACTGCAAACCTCAGGATTCCATAGGAAGTTGAAAGTGGTATAATAGCGCTATAACAGTCTACTGCGGAAATGGCCATAATAATGCTCTTCCATCCACAGTTATTTTATTTTGCTTACTATTAACTATATGATTCTATGAAAATAAACATTTTCAGAATCTATAAACATGCAGTAGAATATGTGTGGACTACTCTTGTATTCATTTCCCTATTGCAAATTCCAACAAGTGTGCTGGCATCTCAAAAAAGAATTACACAGCTATCATACATCTGAATCACAATTTCCTTGACTTTCCCTGACTTTTGACCAGTTTCCCTCACCATTTTCTTGACTTCCTAGAAAGTGTGAACCTTCTATTTTCTATCTTTTTTTCTTACCATAGGAAAAGACGTTAAGGAGACAATGAGAGAATTATGCATCAGAAACTCAAACTTTTGCAGTAAGAGACAACATGGTATCCATACAGGTAAGCCAATTTTATACATGCCAGTGAACACAATTTTACTAGGTTGTCTGAATTCCCCCTAAAATTCTGCGAACGTGGCAGGATGAGTTCACGATTATTTTTTATTATAATTTTTATATCAAAAATTTATATCAAAATTTCCAACCAATAAAAATAAAACAAAATAACATGCATACAGATTCTTTCACAATCTGTACCACCACTTACATAACACCCCCGCCCCTTGTGTTCCCCTTGATTCCTTATTTCACTGTTATTAAAAGTCTGTAAGCGCCGATCCTGCTCTTTAAGTGTTGATATTTTTTTTATCCCTAGTCTTTTTAGTAGTTACGGTGAAACAGAGCGACGCTAAGAGTAGAGCTAAAAGGAGGTCTGCTCTTCAGCATTACGAGGGATGAGAATCTCTGGAATTACTTGTCAATGTCCGAGAACTGGCGCTGTTTACGAGAGGAGACGACCTTAGACTATGTACAGAGTACTTTGTCCTGGAAACGAAGAAGGGACAACTTGCCCCACACCGCTAAGGTGAACGCTGCGGGCCCCGAGGCGCGCCTGATCCCGTCTAACGTGTTTTGGATCGGAAATACCGAACTGTCGCAAGGAGTCCCCGACCTCCCCGGGGCAGAGAAGAAGCCGGCGGCCGCTTCGCAGGAAGGGACTCCGGGCCCGGCTTCGCCGGCTGGCGGGAAGGGGGCGCTGCGAGCACGGCCGGCTGGCCGGGCGGGCGGGCGGGCGGTGACGCGAGCCGGGGCGGGCCTGAGCCGGGGCCGGGGCTGCTCCCGGGGGCTGCGAGGCGAGAGGGGGACCCGCGCGGGCTGGAGCGGCCGGAGGGAGCGCGCCACAGGTAGGCTCTGGCCCGAGAGGAAGGGAGCGAATCATGCGGAAGGGCGGGGATGCCCTTCTGCCTCCCGGGCCAGCTCTCCCCTTCGCGGTTTCAGCTTCGATCCCTCGGAGGTTCCTCCCGCCCCTCCACAAACCCCGGGTTGTCGCGTGAAAAGTCCTCCGAGCAACTTCCACCCCCCGTAGCTCCCATCTCATGGCTTCTTTTGCCCGGTTCCAGTTGCGCCTCTGCCTCCTTCCGAGTCTCCCGTGGGGAGATCCTGAATCCTCCACCCATCGCGCCCCGTTGTTGGGGATCGGTCCTCCTTGGTACGCACAGCCTGCTTGTTTGCTGAGCGATCCGTCCTTCCAGAGACACGCACGTATCCTCCCCGGACATCATGTTTTCCCACAGTTCCCCTGGTTCATTCCAGCGCCCTACCTGGCGATCGGACTCATCTGGCCGATCTGAACAGTCCTCTCTCATCTGTTCGTCCACCCCCTTGTAGCTTTTTCCTACTTGTGGCTCTCCTTCTTGGCCCCACTGACGGGATGGAGTGCTCTGCCTCTGAGTAGACAAGTCGGCCAAACTCCAGGTGGCCCGCGCCCTAGAGCTCTTTGGAGTCAGGAGGCCGTCCAGGGATGCAGGATGGAAGGCAGCCCCGTTGAGGGTTCGTGTTTTTTAGCCACTTTTCTCTCGTACATGGTGTGTGGACTGCCCTTGCCCGTGTACACAGATCTTTCTTCTTTTCCCCTAACTGACCTACCAACGATTCCAGCCTTTGAGATGTTGGTTTTGAAATTATTTCGTGTGTTTTATCTGTTGGACGTAGGAAATGTCTAACATATCTTTTCTGAGTGGTGACTTTGTAAGTAGGATCTTTCTGTTGTGAATATGTTAGAGAAATAACTGTTTAAAAGGATTGACTGCGAGCTAGTGGCTGCAGAACTAGTTTATATTAATAAGGTCAAAGAGTGCCACATATTGTGTGTACATTTTAAAAGTAATAGTTAATTTTTGTTCCTAAAATGTGAGCTACAATGACAATTTCTCATGGAATTTAGTGGGACTTATGTTTAAGTAAATATCTATAGTATTCTGCCCTAAAGAACCATTCTAGTTTGCAAAAGTCTGATTTTTCCTTGATGTTTTGCATACTTCTCTGTTTGGTTTTAATTTATTACACACTCGTAGCATTTGGGATGGGTGAATTTAAACATTCATTAAAAATGTCAGACTCCTCCTTTTCTTACAGAACCGTCCTGGACTGATGACTCCTAATTCCAGGCAGTTTTCTTTGTAATATAATATACAGATCAAAATGAAGTTCAGATTTCAATTTATGTTTCCTAGGTTGCAAATCTGGCCGTCATGATTTGTACATTCTGTGAATCCTACTGAACAGCTGCCACATTCCAAAAAATTTAAAATTAGTACAAAGTTCAGCTAGCTGTACCCTGGAGAGAGCGTGGGAAGGTATGGTTTAAACATTTGTTTTTACTGGAAACCACTCTGTGCAGTACCAGATTCCTGCATGGAAAGGTGTGGTTCTTGTGTATAGATTGTAACGTGTGATGTTCCTGCTTATTGGTAAATTGGTGCCTGTTGATACAGAAATGTGCATGTGGAGGCCTGGCAGCAAGATCTAGCATACTAGTTCATTTGCTGGAACCTGTGAGCCTTGGCAGAGCCTCTGGGACTGTTACCTTGCCTTGCTACTATTTGGGCTCCTAATATTGGCATTCATTCTGTTGCCAGCCTTCTCCTCACATTAGCTTTTGGACTTATTTGATGGTGGGCCTCTGATGGGTCTGATCCCTTGTACTTTCACTGTGAGCAACAATGCAATGGCCGCCATAGAATCATAGAATCATAGGAATGTAGAGTTGGAAGAGACCCCAGGGGCGATCCAGTCCAACCCCCTGCCATGCAGGAACACCCTCAAAGCACTCCCGACAGTTGGCCATCCAGCCTCTGCTTAAAAACCTCTAAAGAAGGAGACTCCACTACACTCCGAGGCAGCCTATTCCACTGCCGGACAGCCCTGACCGTCAGGAAGTTCTTCCTGAGGTTCAGGTGGAATCTCCTTTCCTGCGGCTTGAATCCATTGCTCCTTGTCCTGGTCTCTGGAGCAGCAGAAAACAAGCCCACTCCCTCCTCTACATGGTATCCCTTCAAATATTTAAACATGGCTATCATGTCCCCTCTTAACCTTCTCTTCTGCAGACTAAACATACCCAGCTCTCTAAGTCTGTCCTCATAGGGCTTGGCTTCCAGGCCTCTCACCATTTTGGTCGCCCTCCTCTGGACTTGCTCCAGCTTGAGCATGTCCTTCTTGAATTGGGGTGCCCAGAACTGGACACGGTATTCAAGATGAGGTCTAACCAAAGCAGAGTAGAGTGGTACCAGTACCTCCCTCGATCTAGACACCATACTCCTATTGATGCAGCTGAGAATTGCATTGGCTTTCTTGACTGCTGCATCACACTGCAGACTCATGTTCAGCTTGTGGTCTATTAAGACTCCTAGATCCCTTTCACACGTACTGCTATCCAGCCACGTGTCCCCCATCCTATATTTCTGTATTCCATTTTTTCTACCTAAGTGTAGGACCTTACATTTCTCTCTGTTGAATTTCATTTTGCTAGCCATTCCTAGTGGATACGTCTGTATGCTTGTGAGGATGCACACTAAGAGGTGCAGGCTGGCAGCTATAGCAGTACTACTACTGGTTAACCCAAGTGGTAGTAGTCCCTGGGGGTTCCACCAAGGAGACCCTGCGATGGAGCCCCCTTCCCCAGAAAAATGCTGGATTCAGACTTCTGTAGAACTCAGAGCTTAGAAAAGCTAGTTTTTGTGGCTATAACTATAACCTATGACTTCCATATAAGAATTTGACAAGCTATGAATTGACCCTGAGTGGCTTAAATTTTACAGACCTTGTAAATGCTGTTTTGATAGCTCTTTCATTCCTGAATATCAGTTTATTGGCAGCACTACGAAGGGAGGAGGAGCTGTCATTCCTAGGCTGTTACTTGTTCAGTGCCCCAGTATTCTTGCCTTTCAGGGGTAAAAATGGCATGCAGGGTGTTGGAAGAGTAAATTTCAGATTTCTTCAAACACAAATTTCAGCAGTAGGAAAAATGCAGTGGTCTGGAAGAGTTCCTTAGCATTGGAAAGGGAGGCAGACCTCATTGCTTTGCTGCACTTATTCCTAACAGCAAGTTTCTTGTCACTACTGAACCCCTGTGACATTTGAATGATGTCACGTACGCCTACGTTAAAGCACTTGTCTCTATATTTGCGTGCTGCTTTAGCTGGTGTCCGCCTTATTTGGCTCAAACTGTTTAATCAGAGCTTGCGGCATTCCTGCCATATGGACCTTCTGTCAAGAACATCTGCCATATCTACAGGGATGGGTCATACCAGCGTTGATATGAACAGCACAGCTATTTCCTCTGTCATCTTACTAGTGCTTTGCTGAAGTAGGCTTTCTGGCAGGAAAAAAAAGAAGTGTTAGCCTTTGGGCACAAAAAGATATTTATTTATATTCTGGCAGTGATCACATGATAACCCTCTAGCACTCTTTTAGCAGACCATAAGGATGTGTCCAGATGAGTCAATTTTTATATTATTTTTATATCTGAAAATGTCCCAGATGTATTATACAGTCCACACTTCTTCAGGGGACCTATTTCAGTTGTTACCCATTGATGATACCTAGTGCTTCTTTAAACAGAGACTAACATTCCTGCAGTATTTCTTTCTTATCTTTAGACAAATATCATATGGTGTCCTTCATCCTAGCTACTATCTCACTATCTGCTTTATTCATTATCAGAATTATTTTCCTTTAAAAAATGTGAGCTAATTTTATATATATATGTATCCTTCTTTGTCACAGCCACCTTCCTTTCCTACTTTATTTATTTTTCCTTTTCCTTCATTTTTTTGAATGGGGAATATTTTTTGAATGGGGAATATTGAAAAAAAATCATCACCCAGTCTTGACTACAGAGGTGCCTTTCTTACCACAAGTCTGTCTTCTGAAGTCTGTCTTCTCAGCTCCACTTTTTAACATAAAAGGTGCTGGTGGATGTGAAATACATGGCTGAATTTGCATCTTTTTAGCTTTATTTTAAGTAAATTACCTTAGCCATGATTCTGATAAGGGCAGTGGTGATATATAGACTGCAGACATAGGAAAAATGTCTACAACCACAAGAAGGAAATAAGCAAACCACAAGATAAAGAGCTGTAAAGGATGACTGTGACATAGCTCAACCAGAAATCAGTTATCTTATATGGTATGTATTTCTTTTTCTTTGTTGAATTTCATTTTTTCGCATGCTTCATAATTCCCAATAATCAATATTATTATTATCCATTGAGTCTATGGCATTTTCCAGTTTATAGAAAATATTAGCACACCTATTTCATGTGCCAGTAAACTGAAGTGCCTGCTACTCGAAGTACCTTCAGCTTGTTTATCATGACAGTCCCCATAGTTGCACCCCAAAGAAAAAGGATAAAAATACAGTTAGGTTGATCCATATCAACAAACCAGTTCTGGTTGTTTATATCTTCACCAAGAGCAGGTCTTCTGGTTATTAATTGCCCATTCAGGATCAAACTGTTCCAAAATACTTTGCATTACAACAATGAAAGTCACAAAAATACAGTATAATGTTGCTGAGAAAGCTCACCCAGAGTCTTCCCCTCAATGTACTGGGCAGGCTGCATCTAAGCTTGTAGGATAATATGGAAGCCTGACAAAAGCAGAAGGTAACATCATCATCCCTGCTAATCAAAAAGTCCAAGTGTTTTGACCATATGGATCTTTGCTATAGCACTACTGTAACCAGTGAGATAGGATGAGAGAGCTCCAAGGCTATCTAGTACACTTAAATGTTGAACAGTGATTTGAACCTGAGGCTCTCATGCTTGAATCCAGTGGTCTGTTCATCTCACCTTATTGGATGATGTTCATTTCTAGTCCTTGTTAGCAAAGTGTTTTCTCTTCTTTCCAAATTTGTAGTTTGTACGTTGCATAAAGATGTTTTCTTGTGTACTCAAATTATTGTGGTGCCTTGCACAGAGATCAAGGTATCCTCACTACAGCAGAACTGGGAATCATATGGCCCACCAGATGTTGGACTGGAACTATCACTACCTCTAGTCCACATAGCCAATCATGAGGAATACAACAAGGAACTGCAGCCCAAAAAACGCTTCATTACCAGGTTCCCATCCTTGCATTGGAACCTTGCCTTCTATTATTCTGCAGTGGCCCCTCCACACTCATGAGGGTTCAGGACACAGAAGTCCCCCTCCCACTATGCTCCTCTCACTCCCCTCCAGAGCTTCCCTTCCCATTCCCTAGCCTCTGGCCCCAGTGCTCCTGGGGGAAATTAAAAAGACAAGGTAAAGGGCTTACCAGTATTTCCCCCTCAGACGCAGAAGAATAGAGCAATGATTTCTGGCGTTCTAGCTATTTCTGGTCACCATCTTAAGAAAGGAAATTCCTTCTGGAGGGGAGAGGTAGAAGCAAAGAGAGCACCTGACCAATCAGTGGCCATTATATGACAGAACGTGCAGCCAGGTGCCTCCAGCAGTATGGAGGGGCTTTGCTCACCCAAAAGGAAAAAATGTGCATTTTAAAAACACAAGACTCGCAAGGCTGGGGTAAGGAATGAAAGGGAATGGGAGGAGGAGAATGTCAGAGAGGCAACCACATGCCTTGCGAATAATCAAATTTGCGAAGGTCAAACCTTCAAATGTGGAGGAAGGACTGTACTTGTCTTTCATATGGGAACTGCAAAAGTGCTTCCTGTCACAAAAACCTTGCGTTGTGTATACAAACTTCTTCTTTTAGTTTTTTTCCCCCAAGGCTACTCTGGGAAGGACCATGGACCAATATATTGGAGATTCTATTCATGATTGACAGAGCTGAACAAATTGGCTTACTAATTTTCCCTATATTCCAACCCTAAGGCTTCAGATATCTTTTTTATCATGCTGTAATTTATGAAATTTTATGGTTGTGTGTGTGGGGGCAGGGATAATATTATCTTCAACTGGACCGTGCCCACACTGGCTCAAAAATTCTGCTTTTTTCCCCTGGACAAAACTATGGCTTAAGGGAATAAATTTGGAAAAGCTGAGAAACACTTGGACCCCTAAGTGTCACAATGCCTGATTTTATTCCAAGAAAACAGGCCTGTTATTCTTGTATTTGTCATATTTTCCTTTGTGGTTCCGTTCCTGCTATTTAACTGTTCAAAGTGTTAGAGAATTTGACAATATGTGAAAATTTGTTTATTTATACATTTCCATATCACTTTTCATTTGTAAAAAATTCAAAAAGGTTTACATTATTGTGGTGTTAAAAACCTCAAAGTACAATGAAATCATGCAGTAAAACAGTAGTATTCAAATAAAACAAACCTTTGCTCAGAGCACATTTGCATAGAACATACCTGCATGCTGCATGAAAGGTGTCCATAAACAGCCACATTTCATTCCCCTCCACCACTTCTTCCATCTTTTCTGCCTGGGAAGAGTTATGAATAGCTGGTGTTGTGGAGAGGTAATTTTCTTGCCAGATGCCACTAAAGGAAACTAGTTCTTGCACTGAAACAGCAGTCTCATACACCCCTTTCTGAGAGTAAGCCCCACTAAAAACAGTGAAACTTATCTCTCAGTAAACATGCTTAGGATTATAGCATCAGTTTGGTTTCTTTCACTAGTCGTGACTTGATGGATGGCCTGTATCATAACCACTCTCCAGTCAGTGCAGATAATCCGGCAAATTTGCAAGCATATCAGCACTGAATTTTGTAACCTGAAATCTGCAGATAAGCTTTATTCCACATTAGTTGTGGATAAAGTTTCCTATGCTATGTCATCTTTAATGTGGGTGTGAACTATGTGTGTGTGTATGTGCGTTCAGAGAGCCAGGATGGTGTAGTGGTTTGAGCATTGGACTATGACCCTGGAGAGCAGGCCTTGATTCCCAGATCAGCCATGGAAACCCACTGGGTGATCTTGGGCACATCACACACTCTCAGCCCCTGGGAAACCCTGTGATAGGTTTGTCTTAGGGTCACCATAAGTCGAAAACTACTTGAAGGCACACAACAAATGTAACTTCAAATCACCTGACAACTTATGGCAACCTCATGAATTTTATAGGGTTTTCTTAGGCAAGGAATACTCCATTTTATTTTATTTTTTGGAATATTGATAGTTTTGCCAGCTCTTTCCTCTCAAATATTGCCTATATCACCTGTTATTCATTGGCAGTCTCCCATCCAAGTACTAATCAGAACTGACCCTGCCTAACTTCTAAGATCAGATGGGACCTGGTGCCTTTAAGATTTCCGGGCCCTTGGGGATGAACTATTTGTTGTTGTTAACTACCATCAAATCGACTTTGGCTTGTGGTGATCCTATGGATGAAAGACCATCAACTCACCCAATCAACTTCCTTGCTCAGGTCTTGCAGATTGAGAGCTGTGTCTTCCTTGATTGAGTCTAATCATCTGTAATGTGGTCTTTCTCTTTTCCTGCTGCTTTCTAACTTATCAAGCATTATTGTCTTCTCTAGTGAGTCATGTCTTCTCATGATATGGCCAAAGTACAACAGCACGAGTTTAGTTATCTTGGCTGCAAGGGAGAGTTCAGGCTTAATTTGCCCTAGGACCTATACCACTGAGTTTTCCTGTCAGAATAAATAGTAGGAATAGTAAGTGAAGTGCCAAAGCCTGTGCTGTGTTGAGTTTTGTCCAGTCAGCTCTCCACATTCACAGGTTTGTCTTTCACGGATTTGATTATTTGCAATTTTCTCCAACCCCTGTCTCCCACCTCAAGAGCTTCTTTTCTATGGGAACCAACCTCAGTCAGGCCATGCAGCCCTTTAAAAACTTGCCTCTAGTTCTCCTCCTCTTCCACCAGCCAACTAAAGATGGCTCACAGCCTGATTTCCTAGCACCACGAAACTTCTCTTGATGCTCCCCCTCCACAGCCAAGGAAGGAGATGGGCAAGAGAGAAGTATAGGGGCACGATGCTGACCCACCCCCATTTTCTCTCCTTTCCCTGACTTGGTTTGGATCCTGGGTGCCCACTCTCCACGTTATGCTTCAGCCACCTTCCCACAGATACACACATTTTGATATTTGCAGTTATTCTACATTAGCAGGGGTTCTGCACCTCTAACCTTAGTGAATGTGGAATGCTCACTGTAGTTCCTTTGCCTTGCTAATTTTTTCTAATTAGTTTCCTGTTGTTGTACTTGTTCTCTGGGAACACCCTGTAACCAGTCTGTGATGCAGCTTTCAAGAGACAGGTGCTGCCAAATTGTATGGGAATATATAGTTTGTGCCTAAGAAAACCTGATAGCTCTTGGTAAGCTCAGAGAACCTGATGCATACTGCTGCAGAATGCATAGTTTCATCCTGCCAGCTTTTCCATATATGGTGTCCGTGACCTAAATAGGGCTAGGTACACACAAAGGCCAATTCATGTGTGTCTGAGCCATGTGGCTGGCTACTCACTTTTTGTCTGAGCTGACCTTTCTCATCAGTATGAATTCTTAACTGTGGGGAATCAGTTACATTTCTGAGCACTGCCATGGGTACAATGAACAATTCAACACATCACTGTCAGTCTGCATTGGTTTTTTTTTTCCCCACAATAGCAATCTGTGGCTGTGATGAAATACTCAGCATCACCACTCGGCTTTAGCATCTGGGCTTAGGAACATTATCCACCCAAAAAGAAAATAAGTGGCAGGCTGTGTATCCAGGGTTGTGAGAATTGGCTCTCAGTGTGTTCAGGAAGTAGGCCAAAAGTATGTATGTCAATGAGTAGACAAACATTGTGCTGCATGCTCAGAAGCAGAGATGGAAAGATTGAGGCTCAGAAAGAGCTTGTATCTTAAATCTCTGTTCAGCATTTTATTATTTGGGATATTCTGCTTTAGGATGAGAGAGTTAGAAGAATGTAGTGAAGTGGTCAAGTTGCTGGAAGATTTGAATATTTGGTAGGATTTGGACAAATAGATTAATATGTCATCTTCCTTAAATATTCTTGTCCCAGTGTGAATGGTCCTTTTTGGAAGTTCTCTGTAAAAGTTAGAAGAACATCTCTGCAGAACAGTGGTAATGCTGGTTAAGGGGTTCTGGGAATTGTAGTCCAAAAGTAGCATGTCTAATCTTTGCAGTTAAACAGAAACAGTACAGAAGCACTGGGCAGCTCCATCTTCTCTCTCTCTCTCTCTCTCCCTCTCTCTCTTCTTCATGCACTAACAGCACTTTGTTCTTCTAAGAATATTCAGTATCCCTATTTTAGGGTCCTTGGTGTCTCTGTCAGAAGATACCTTCAGTTGCATAGAGCTAAGTATCTTGGGAATGAAGAACACATACCTGATTATCCCTGTGAAATTTTCAGGTTTGAGGGCACTGAAGACATACAAAATTTCATGCCTGGCTTAATACAAGTTGGTATTAAACTTAATTCACAGAGCCTGGTGGGAGACCTCCCTGTCCTAGTGTCTGTAAATGAACTCTCACCTAAAGTTCACATCTTTAGCATTCAAGCCTGTTATTATGATTAATGTTCTGAAAGAAAATGGAGCTGTTGTTTCCCAGGATGGGAACTTGTCTCTCCCCCACATGAGATAGTGTCACTGTTTGGGTCTTCCTTTGGTGGAACAGGCGTCTCCCTTTGCTTTCTCTCTGGTTATCCTATGTAGGTCAGTGGGGTGGGCTCAACCAGTTGGTGAGTGTAGTCATTGTTCTTTCTTTGCCTTTTGTTAGCAAATGATATAAACTGGGTTTTATGGGGAAAAAAATAACTAGGCAAATAGAGGGAAGATAAAAATAAAGAGCCATTTGAGAGCCAAGATGAACAGAGAGATGTGGCCTTGTGAAGAACAGTTTTTGAACATATGTCTGCCTGAAGTGGGAATGAATAGCGGATAGAGAGGTTTCTCTGTTGGTATTTTGTTTGTAATCTTGTTGATGCTCTGCACCAGCCTAATTATGCTGGTGTACGTGGCAGCACAGTGGTGGCAGCAGAGAAAAAGGGGCCACAGCTGCAAGGGAAAGCAGGCATAATCTTTGGGAGAATAATGCTGTTGGTGCAGGGCAACCTATTTCACCAGTGCCTGGCTTCTGTTGCGGGGGCAGTCTGCAGAGCCAGAGTGTTTTGGAAAGGCTACCTTGACAAATTGATAGCCCTGTGGCACAGGTGATTTTTGAAGGCAGTCTTTCCAGAACACCCTGGCTTTGAGGACTCACCCAGAAATGGAAGCCAGGCATTGGAGAAATAGCCTCCTATGTGTCAGTGTCCTCCTTCTCCTAATAATGACGGAGTTAGCTTTGGCTACTAGCCTTTGCGATGGCAGAACAACTGTGCAAAAAGGGTGTACACTGGACTGCAACTGTTGCATGATGGACTGTTACTCCAGGGTAGTGTACCAACAGGATTCTAGACTCTGTTGTGTGCCAGCTTGAGATGTTATTGTTCTAGATTACAAATTCCTCAACTAGTATAGCCAGCTGCATTCTGTGAACTGTAGCCCAAAACAGAAATTTTCCCAGATTTGGTATGTGCTCAAGCATTAGGATCTGACTATTATTTTAGATAATAGATATGGGGCATGAGTATCTGGCTTATTGATTGGCTTACCCAGCATGGATCTTTCCAATATTTTAGACTATAATTTTAATGAACCTCTGCCAGCATGGCTAATGGATAGGAACTGTAGTCCAAAACAAACTGAAGGATGCATACTTGGGAGAGTTGGGTCATTTCAACACTACACTGTTGTAGTGCTATCATTCCGCTTTCAACATCCTGTGGAATTCTGGGGTTTGTAGTTTACTGAGGCCAAAGAGTTCTCTGGCTGAGAATTCTAAATGCTCCTCCCTAAACTGCAAACCCCAGGACACCATAGGATGTTGAAAGTGGAATAATAGCACTATGACAGTGTAGTGCAGAAATGGCCTTGGATTAGGTACAGTTTGGGATATGTTTGGCCCTATGGTGTTTTGGGCCTACAATTCCTTTTATATCAAATGGCAAGGGAGCAGGGAGATATACAGTTGGTCCTCCACATTTGTGGGTATCACTTTCATGGATTTATTTGCAAATTTCTCCAACCGCTACCCCACTCCACCTCAGGGGCTTTCCCTCTCAGTGGCTCAAGGGCTTTCCCTCTCATTGGCTCAGATCAGACCACACAGCCATTTAAAAACCTGCCACTGGTCCTTCTCCTCCTCCACCATCTGCTGCCTGGCCAACTAAGGATGGATCACAGCCCAATTTCTCAGCACCACAAAACCTTTCTCAGTGCTCCTTCCCACATACCCAAGGAAGGAGATGGGTGAGAGAGAGGAAGTATAGGGCGACCATGCGGACCCACCCCATTCCCTCTTCTTTCGCTGACCTGGTTTGGACCCTGGATGTCCACTCTCCCCACCATGCCTCAGCCTCCTTCACATACCCACACCCACACCCACACACACACATTTTGATATTTGCATTTTTTACCACTTTTGCAAGGGTCCTACATCCCTAACCTTAGTGAATGTAGAGGGCTGACTGTAGCATGAAGTATCTGGAGGACCAAATGTTCACTGCCCCTGGAATAGCTATATAAAGATTTGGTCACACTATTTCTTTTGTGCTCTGCTTCAAATATATGGGTAGCTGAGATCTTCAGAACATTTGGAGTTAAGGCTACAGTGCACATCTGCCTTGAATCCTAATTAGGGGGGAAAGTGGGGTATAAGTTAAATGTTCATTAATAATGACATGACTAAAGTACCGCATTGAAGTTAATTGACCCCATTTAGTCCATTTGGCTTACATTCACGATTATTACTGTGGCAAACTATCTTGTTAATCACTGTTGCATTTGACAGTGATTACCTTTGATGTTGTTTAAGCTGATGAAGGGCAGATGTCTACAAATGCAGGCCACCCAGAAGTAGAATAATCTATAACCTGCTGTCACACATTTGTGAGTTTGTGAATCTTTGGTCCAGCTTGGAAGCCACAGTTGTGACAATATCCAACTTGGAGGTTTCCTTGGCAACTTCTTGTTCTTGCTGCTTTGGGCCACTTTCTGTTTGTTTTGTTCTTCTAGTTTGAAAGGATGCATGGAGAACTGTAGGTGATGCCTTGCATTCTAGATCCCAGCCTCTCGTGACTAATTACGTTTGGCAGTATGAGGCTGGATTACTCAGTTGCAGATGTTCATGAGATAAAGAGAGATCTTGTGTTCTCTAAAGGAAATGATCAAACCTTTCCTATAACTGTGGAGTTGGGGACCCTTAGGATTTCCAGATATCTTAGACTACAGCTCTTACAGTTTCTTACTTTTTATCATGAAAGCATGGGCCTCTGGTAGCCGCAGTCCAAAACATTTCTAAGGCTAGAGTTTCTGCAGCCCTACTTTTGAAAAAAAAATCTGATAACTCTTCCCACTTCTGTACACTCTGCATTTTCCAGTTTGGGGGGAAGAGTCAGTGATTGTAATCTATCCCCTGCACACCTGGATGATGCATCAATGGTAAATCTTTTAAAATCCATCTAGAGTTTGTTACTGAGGCTGTCTTAATAGTCTTCTTAGATGTCCTTCTGTCTGGGGAAGGACTCTGCTACTGGTTCTTCTGGACCTCTGATTACTTCTTTGATACTCTTGATCATAGCTTACTCATGGATGGATTTGTGTGTTCCTGCAGCAATAGAGAAGACCCTTGATGAATGTAATCTCCTGTGCCAATTGAAGAGTACCAGTGAAGGCTATCTGATTGGAAACCTGTTGGTAGAGCTATTTTATTTTTTTAATTTTTTAATCATGACTAACAGTCTGAGGTACTTTATAAACCATCACCACCACCACCATCATCATCATGATCATGATCATCATCATCATGATCATCATCATCATCAAAGATTTGCTATTTAGGGGTCTGACAAGGTTAACTTCAATGTCCATTGCTGTCTTATGCTTCTGTAAAATTTCAGGGAGAGTTAAGTTGGAAGCCTGACAATTTACAAATGGAATCTGTAACACAGTGTTGCATTGTGAAGTGTTCCTTTTTAGGCTTTCAGCCAGCCGTGCCCTTTTCCAGGTTACTTTCTTCCATCTCCCCTCAAGCTGTTCTTTCTTTTCCTCCTCAACAGTTCGCCAAGATTCTTTTGCATCACACATCCACTGTCCTCGTTGGACTGTCCCTTTTTTTCTGTAAAGTATTTTCCTACTTTTGCAAGGCTCCCACTTGCGTATGGTGCCATTTTTGGGTACATAAAGATTTCCATGTGGGAAATTAGTTAGCTGTTAATGCATAGGAAGGATAGGGAATGTATCGCCCTCCAGATTCTTTTGGGCTATAACTCCCATCAGCATTAGCCAGCATAAATGATTGTGAAGGATGATGAGAGTTGTATTCCAGCAGTATCTGGAGGGCCACAAGTTGGCCACCCTGGTATAACATCAAGAAGATAATTAGGATATGACCAAAGAAGGTAACAAAAATGGCACAGGATCTGGAAACCAAGCTTTATTAGTTTTGGTATGTTTAGCCTGGAGAAGAAACATTTGAGAGAATACATGGTACACATCTTCAAATACCAAAAAAACTGTCACATTAAACATGATTTTTTTTCTGCTTAAGAGGGCAGGGCTCAAACTTATGGATTCAAATTATAAGTGGAGATTCCGAGTAAACTTTAGGAAAACTTGTCAGTGGTAATAGCTGTTCAACAGAATAAGCTGCCTCAGAAGAGGGTGGGGGTTTCTAAGCTGAAACTGGATGGCAATTTATTAGCCATGTTTCTGCTTCAATTTGTGCATGGCAGATGGTTGGGCTAAACCACCCTTGGGGTCTTTCACTTCCCATTCCACATTTCTATGATTGTATAGGATGATTATTACAGTGGACCTTCTGCGTCTGCAGGAGTTCTGTTCCAGGACCCCTCTACAAATGGCAAAAGACGCAAGTGTTCCCATCCCATATTATTAAATGATGGCAACATGCATGCAGCATTCATGTTGCTCCATTTTAGGTATAGGACATGATGCTCCATGATTGCCCAAATTCACATATGTGGAGGTGGCATATACAGAGGGTCCACTATATATCATTAATACCTATCACCAAACCTGGTATCTGAAATAATTTCAGATGGAAGAGTTAACAACCACAGCAGCTTTTCTGTGAGACATGTGCTTGTTGTTGTGTTACATCAGAGTTTGCTGTGAATGAAGATGTGCTCTTATATACATGTGAGCAGAAAATCTGCCTCATGGGAGCCATGTTTTGGTGACCCACAGTTGGTTGCATATCATTGGCATGCGTCTATTTTATGTTTGAAGAAAAGTATCTTTACTATCATGAAAAGAGAATAACACTGGTGTAACCATGGCAAAGGTGATTGCCACAGAGTAGGTAAGGCGGCCATATGAATTAAACTGTGACCCTTGACCATGTCTTGCATATTTTCTAATGCTAGATGGTGTCTCTTCCTGAAAAACACGCAAATGCATGCAGATAATAGAGACAAAAAAGGGGGGGAAAAGCCCACAAAACCACATTCCTTTCTTCTCACTTGTGAAGATTATTGTGTAAGTGTTCAAAATACAAGTCCAGGACAGAGTTGAGCACAGCAGTGGTATATTTTACATAGGATCATAGGAGCTCTCTTGCAGGAACAAACCATGGTTCACCTGCTCCAGTAGTCTATTTCCAACTATGGTTAGCCAGGGGTCTTCCATTAAAATCCCTCCCATGTGGTTCCCAGTCTGATCTGAACAGCCTCACATTACTTGTTGAGCTTATTATTGTTTACTTTGCCTTGTTCAGGCTAACATCTTGGCCTTCCATGCTGCAGATATACTCTGCTGGCTACACTGGTTCTGTGCATGCTGCAGCTTGTGGCAGAGATTCCTTCCATAGGAGGAGCAGAAGCAGTGAACAAAGTCCTGTAATCGACATTGCTTGGGACACTGAGAGAACTGGGGGTAGTGGAATCTTACTTCACCGAACCCGCTTAGGAGGCCAGGAGATTCTAGACTTCTAGGAGGCTTCTGTGCATTGTTGTGGTAGAAGGCTGAGTCTGCTTCTCTTTATCATCTCTGTTCCATTGTGGCTCTCTCTGAGGTAAGAGGGGAGTGGTGCTGGCAAGCAGGCAGCATCAGTGACTCATGCCTGACCCTAGGCCTGTGGGTGGGTGAAACGCTTCCTCTGGATTGGTGCCTCCTGCTGCAACATGCAGCAGGGCTGTTCCACTTGGCACGGATATGGACAGCCAAGGGGAGGAGGCCTGAGGCACAAAATCTGGTAACAGTTTGCTATTCAGGACAGAAGGCTAGGTTCTCTAATAATCCAGGCCGGATGGAGCCTCGAAGTTGTTTCCTCCCTCCAGGCGCAAGTTTTCAGTAAGGATAGGCAAGCAGATGTTCCTGAGGAGACAACAATGTACTCATGTTCCACACAGAAGAAGCAACCTCTCCTTTTCTGAGTCACAGTCCACCAATATGGGGGAGAAGGTTATTTCTTTGGGTCCCACTCAAGCCAAAGAAGCCTACATGAGGAAAAGAATCCCAAGCTACAGCTTTTTTATATCCTTTTCCCCCTCTGCCTCTGGCAAGCTATCAGAGCAAGAAGTGGACTGTGGCAAAATTACATCTGTGTGTGGTATGGACACATTCTCTGCAGTATTTTCCAGTTTTGTACACATGGCTGTTTCTGTAACATAGAATGTGTTGTGTATTCTGTTTCATTGGTAGCCTTTTAACGTGTTTTGTCACCATGGCTGTAGTAACCAGAGGAATGTTCTGGCATTATTTCAGCACTCCCCCTACTTCTCCCTGCTGCAGGCCATTCTTTACTCATTAACACCCACACTCTTGATGCAGCTGAATGGAACCTTTTCCCATCAGCATCACAGCAGCACTCTTTGCTTTTCTGTGCTCCCACCATGTTCACTAGTCTTTACCTGAGTGTATTATGGATCTGAGTGTTTCTGGGTGGCTTTTGGAAGATACTGGCTATAGAGCAGATCAGGAATTCCTGATGAACTCTGGGGAAGCAACCTAACCCTTTCACACTACATGGTTGTAGCACTATGATTCCAGTTTTCTGGGGTTCTATCCTTTGGAATACTAGGATTTGTAGTTTGCTGAGGCTCTAGAGCTCTCTGGTTGAAAATTCTCTAAACTACAAATCCCAAGATTCCACAGGATGCAACCACAATAGCTTCAGTAGAATCATAGTGCTCTAGCTGTGTGGTCTGAATGGGCTCTTTGGCCCTTTTCGCATGGCATTTTCCATGCAAAAGAGGGCCTGGAGCGTCGTGTGATTGTGAGGAGCGATCTGCACGACGCACTCACAATCGCATGATGCTCCAGGAGCTGGCAGGCGCTGACCGCGCACCTTTTCATTTTTGGCTAGAAGCCAAAAATGGTGTGCGATCATGCATTGCTCCCGGGCCCCACATGCACTTACCTGGTGTGTGGAGCCTCTGGAGCCAAGCCGGTCACGTTTCCTGCCCCAGCGCAGCCTGGGAAACTCCCAGGCTGCGCTGTGGAAGGAAGAGGCGGGACTCTCACACAAGCACGCAGCTCGTGCAGAGCCGAAGGACCCTGGACATGAGAGCCTCTTGCCGGACGCTGCGTGTGCAAGCCCTGTACCCCAGCGCCAGAAGAAGGTAAGGTGCAGAAAGGACTTTAGTCTACACAGTGGGCTCCAAATCTCTTACCTGTTGCCTGTGAGCCACAGTTGTCCTTTCTTCTTTTTTCACAGTCACAAGAAATGAAGTCACAAAGAAGGGAGGAAAAGACACTTGTCCTCAGTATCAGCCCAAGCTCTCCTGCTGCCAGGGATAAAAGGAAGCAGTGCTGTTTCACCACCCTTTTGCAGCTGCCTCGCTGCCCTGTCTACTTTCTCTTCCTGCCTTTGCTGTGCTTCATCTGCTCCTTGATCTATAGAAGAATGTTGCCCTGATCCTGCTGGCTCTGCATAAGGACACCTAGAGCACTTTGACCAGTCATTGTTCCTTTATACAGAGGGGAGAGAAAGGGTGGGTGGGTGGACGCGCAGGAAGGCAGTAGTATGTGCGCTAGCCAAGAGGGCAGTGCAGTAACAAAAGGGCTCAGGAGGGAGATGGGGCAGCAGCAAGGCTCTGCCAGGGGTTGCGGCAGTGGTACAATTCATTGTTCCTGGTGGCTGACTGGCTACCTGAAGTGGCTGCCTCTCTTTGCCATATGACAGGGCCGGCCCTGCTTGTCATGGACATACTATAGATGACTTTACCTCACTGACAATAGGAAGCAGCATTTAAACTAAACCGGTCCTTTAGCCTAGCTCAATACTTTCAGTGACAGGCCTGCCCCAACCCAGCACCCTCTAGATGTGTTGGACAACTTCCATAATCCCCAGTCAACATATCAAGTGGCTGTGCTGGCCCAGGATGATGGAGGGTATAATCACACATCTAGAGGGCTGCAGCTTGGGGAAGGGTGATCTGTAACAAACAGCAAAGGCTCTCCAGGGTTTCAAACGGGTATCTCCTAGGCCTTTATGGAGATGCCAGGGACTGGTCCTAGAGCCTTTTGCTTGCAAAATGTGCATGTGGTGTGCTACAAAGTGCCTTTTTGTATAGGTGTGGTGCTTTGCTTTAAATGTTACAGGTTATTCTCTGTTGTTTCTCTGAATTCAGCAGTATTGTGGACTTGATACTTTGTACTGACAAGACAGATTTATACAATATGATACCACTGACGCCATATCATTGACTTCGTAGAATTAACCATATTTTACATCAGAATCTGAAGCTTTATCTAATCACATTTTCCAAGTCTGAGCGCCTCCGCCCCCCCCCCCCGGGTAATTAATATACTTCAGGCATCCTTCTAGCCGGCTCCTTTCTTTTTCTCTGGTTGTTTTCGTGGCTAAAGAATGCCTGACAAAGTGAGGAGTAGATTATTTCCCTTCTCATTCTTTCACTTGCATAACCATTGTAGCTTTATTTGTATTTGCTTATATAATGAGTGGGAAGAAGGTATACAATTGAAAGTGTGTGATGGTTAGAGTAGACCGAGACTTGAGAAATTCCAGTTCAAGTTCTCACTGTGCCTTGAAACTCATTTGGTGACTGTGAGTCCCTGTCTCTCTCGTTCTCTCTCTCTCTCAGCCTGGGCTACCTCACAGGGTTGTTGTGAAGCTAAAGTGGGGTGGAGGAAGAAGAGCCATGTACACTACCATGAGCTCAGCTGAGGAAATGTGAGATACAAACATAACAAACAAATTCTTCTCAGCCTCTGGCCCCCACTGGGTTACCTTGTGCTGCAGCTTTAAGTGGGCATGATGTTTATGTTCCCTTTACAAGTCATGATCACACCCAGATTACTTCTAAAGGGCATTGCCACTTTGACACAGGCAGCTGGTAGAGCTCCATTGTGCCTCCCTCACACAAAGGATTAGGACTCAAGTGACCTCTCTACAATAGTCTTTCAACTCGAAACTTCTATTACAGTCCAGCTACCTCTGGCTGGATGCAGATGTTTGGTACCATATGCAATCGCTTATGGCTGACATTGTGTTGACTCTGCATAGCAAGCCAGTTCTTGGGGTGTCCAACATATTCTGCATCCACTTCAAGGGCAGATTTGGTCCTAAGATCAAATAGATGCAAACACATACAGAGAGCACAAAGATATGGTGGCCAGGCAGGTGGGCATATGAGAGCCCATGCACCGCTCTTTGTTCTTTGTGTTAGGCATGCAGGCATGCCTACAATGGGAACATCAGCAGCTGGGGGGCTTGGATAACTGATTTCCTGGAGGATCTGTAAAGGGGGTGCTAGAATTCAAAGCTTGGAAACACTACTTTTTAGTACCATAACTCCGAGGACTTCCCAGCTACTATTAGCTAGTGGCAGTGCTGACTGGGGAAATTAGGAAGGTGTGAGTAAAGTTTTTTCTTTCTGCAATTTTAAAAAAATACTCTCCTTCAGCCAATTATAAATCTGTACTATTTATTGTTTTCCTGGAACCCCACTTTTCAGACCTACCTACTCTGTCCCACTTACTTTAACCATCCTGATGGTTTGACTGACATTCATTATTGACGTCTTCTCAGACTCCTACCAAAAACCCACTCATGCAGATGGTGATTCCCCCACCCATGCTGTTCACAACCGGAAGTGACTTATGGTTATGATTTTCAGCCAATTTAAATTGTAAATTAATCTTTGGCAATGCTGATACATCTTAGCTTGTAGGGGGAAGACTGCATAGTCTGTGGGTCCTTGCAATTCTGAATTCATATTTCTAAGTGCTAATTCTCAATCATTTTCGCATGTGCCAACAGCCTTCATCTTGTTTATGAAGTTACTTTCCTTGGCTTGATGGGACAAGAGCTGTTGATTTGATTTAATGCATTCCAGGGAGTCCTTGAGAAGTATCTGTCATCCATGTGCTGCAGTCAAAGCTTGGAAGAGTTACTCTTTCTTTTTTAAACTACAGCTCCCAGTGCTGGAATTCTGTGAAATAAATAAATTTATTTATTTATTTATTGAATTTATTGAATCCTGACTTTTTCCCAAATGGGATCCAAGGCAGCTTCAAAAATAAAATA
The DNA here is from genome assembly GCA_030412105.1 of Cyclura pinguis. NCBI lineage: Eukaryota > Metazoa > Chordata > Lepidosauria > Squamata > Iguanidae > Cyclura > Cyclura pinguis. The sequence continues at coordinate 59,618,371 of CM059601.1, forward strand.
AAAAACCTACTAAAAATATTTTTTTACAAAAGTTAAAAAGAGATTAAATGTCATGATTATTAGAATGTACTTAAAAACCATATTTAAAACATAACAGATAAAAAGATAAAAATAGCATACCACTTATACAGACAGTGTTGTTGCGTGCCTTCAAATTGCTTCCAACTTATACTGACTGTACGGTGACCCTATCATGGGGTTTTCTGGTGCTGAGAGGGTGTGACACACCCAAGGTCACTCAGTGGATTTCCATGGCCAAGCCATGGCCAATCGAACCCTAGTCTCCAGGGTCATAGTCCAGCGCACAAACTACTATACCACACTGGTTCTCCACAGACACTACCACTCCATAATTAAAATTCATAGTTGAAATGCCTGCCTAAATAAAAAAAAAAATCTTCACCTGCTGGCAGAAAGAAAGAAGGGAAGGGGCCAACCAGACTTCCTGTGGAAGGGAGTTCCACAGCCTGGAAGCAGTCATGGAGAAGGCTCTCTCCATAGAATCATAGAGTTGGAAGAGACTCCAGGGGCCATCCAGTCCAATCCCCTGCTATGCAGGAACACACATCAAAGCATTCTCAACAGATGGCCATCCAGTCCTCACCAACTCTCCTGCTCCAAAGAGGTAACTTTTCCAAGCTCTGGTCTGCAGGATGAGTTACCAGTATATGTTTTTGGGAGTGCTGGCAACACAAAAGCTGGGAATTGCCAAGTCAGCATTTCTCAGAGAAAGGCAAGCTTCACATTGTTACCATGAGGCTGCTCATGCCTGATAACAAAGCTGTGCCATCAGCAAAATCTATTACTCTCTCCAGCCCTTTCCTTCTCACACAGCCTATCCTGTATTATAGGCTTTTATGTACACATTTGTAAACACAATCCCAATTGTTGCTCTCCAGATCTAGGGAGTTAATGTCCTGAATTGGCAGGCAGATTGTGTGCTTTCTGGCACAGCAATATGTTTGTCATGTAGAGGAGATTTGTTGTGGAAGGGAGAGACCAATATGGGATACTCATTGTCCAAGAGTGTGTCCACATTACACAATCGTGCACTTTGTTATCACCTTAACTGCCATCCTATAGAATTCTAAGATTAGTAATTTAATGATGTACTTAGAATTCTCTGCCGGAGAGCTCTGGTGCTGCGATTAAAGGGAATGCACTAAAGAACTCTAAAGGTTTTAAGAAACTACAAATCTCAGAATTCCATAGGATGAAACTGTGACAGTTACAGTGGCATCACATTGCTATAATTGTGCTGTGTGGGTGCACTCTGAGAGAAGATAACTGTATTATTTAATACACAAGTGGGTGCTTTTGCATCTGTGAATTTATTTTGTTGGTTATGGTAGGGTTATATGTGGGCACAGCCCCTCTCCCACAAAACCCTTGGCACATAGGGCTGTCCCCTCCATTTATATCAAAAGATACAGTCTCCAGGGTTACAGCCTCCATCTTCTGAAAGTACTAAAGTTTAGGCAGTTAACCAGTTGCCCAGAAAGAGAACCTTGACTTGCTCCTGTGCCTTAAAAAGCCGAAATAATGGATTTTTTTTACAGTGTTGTGAAACTTTTTTAAGCATTGGAATGAGCTGTTGTCATCTGCTGGTGTCCAGCAGTCAATCTGCTATGAAAGATGTAAGCACAGGTGTCAGTAAACAAAAAACCTTGGCAACCCTACTGGGGTCAGTTTGGGTTTCATATGGATTGTACCTGTTGCTGTTTGCACATTGCTTGTTGGACTTTGGCAGCCATGAGCCCAGTTCTGTGCGTCAGGGAAGTGCCAAGCTTCTGCTCCCATTTGCCATTCCTTCCTGACAGGAATTCCTCCTTCTCTTGGCTCCTCATCCTCAGCTGTCTTCACGCAGCCTGCCTGATTCTAGAGTCTGAAAAAGGGGCTGCACTACTTGCAGTACCAGAGGGCCTGTCCATTCCTTTCTGTTCCTACAACTCACTCTTGTTTCTGGTGTTTGGAAAACTCCCAGGTAGGCCTGCACAGAACATACCGCTTTCTTTATTTCCACAGGAGGAACATATTTAATGGTGGAACTGAGACGCCTCTGTTGATTTTCCAGCTTCAGGCACAGAGGTGAGGAATTTGTAATTCTCTATGTGTTTTGGATTCAATTCCCAGAAGCCCCAACGAATACAGTCCATAGCAAGGGACTGTAGGAATTGTGGTCTAAAACAACTTGAGGACAGAAGGATTCCTAGCTGTGTTGTAGCATAGTCTTGAATCAGTTTGCATAACATTGGAAAGGGCAATTATGCATGGTATACAGAATTATTTCAGACCATTAGGGGTGCTGTCTGTAGATGATGGCAGTTCTAGTCCAGCAGCATATGGAGGACTTTAGGTTCTGCACTCTTGTTGCAGAGAATGAAGGTCACCACTAACAAATCATAGAAGAAAATGATCATGTTGGGCTGGATGATTTTGAGAACTGCAATCCCAAAAGTAACTTTCACAGTTCTGGTGTTGCTTATTGTTCCTGCATTCTTGCTGCTATCTAAATGTCCTTTGCAATCGTTAACATGTTGCAATTGTTCCCAGGCACTGACTTTGTATTCTTTTCTTGTAGATCCCAAGGATGGAGGCTGGCTCTGTGGTCCGCGCTGTTTTTGATTTCTGTCCCAGTGTATCTGAGGAGCTGCCACTGTTTGTAGGGGATGTCATAGAAGTGTTGGCTGTAATAGATGAGTTCTGGCTCCTTGGAAAGAAGGAAGGGGTTACAGGTGGGACATTTTTATTTCTTGTAGGGCTTGTAAAGTCAGAAACGTGCTAGAAATCATATAGCACAGATCAGTCGGGAAAGTACATGTATATATTTGGACCCCAGATAAATGATCATTGTGATTTGAGGAACCCTGCAGGTTTCAGCTAAGTATCTGAAACAGATCTCGTTCTCACACAGAGTGATTTGAAGTGGTCTTGGTATGATGGCCATGATCTCCCAACTGGCCCAGTGTCTGAGCTAGAATATACCATGTACAAACTGGATTTGCGATAAGATACTTTATTTTAGAGTCCGTCCATTTCATTGCCACCTCTCACTCATTCACACATGCAAACCAGCATGCTGTGCTCCCTGAGCATGATCAGTCTTCATTTGGACCACTTGGCACAAATTGTTCCACCCTCAATTCTGCCTCACACCAAAAACAAAATCTCTTTCTGTACTTCTGCATATTTTGAGGCTCCTGTATGAGGATGGTGCTGTGTTAGGAAGTACGGAACACCTGGCATATGGAGAACTGAGACTGCTATTAGAATATAAGAAGCTTCCTTCTTCTTTTGTCTCCATGTCCTTTTCTTTGTTTCCTCCAAGCAGCTGATCAGGTTAATAAAAGATGCATGTCCCACAGTACACAATATGATGAAGGTTCTGCATGACAACAAGCCCATGAACCATTCAGTCAATGGCAGAACAGGAGCTCATACTCAAGATAGCAAGCTATACAGTGTCTTAATGACAGGGCTTGGTATTTCGTCATCATCCTCCAGAGTTTAGAAAGTTTTTTTTAAATGAGAAACTCCCAGAATTCCCCAGCTACCATGGAAGTTAGGAAATTGTAGTCTAAAAAGTAACTTTTCTGATCTCTCTTTGGATTCCTCCACTTCAAAAAACCTTGGTGGCGCCTATAAACAGGAGCTGGGAACAATTCAACCGTCCAGATGATGTTGATGAACTGCTATTCCCATCATCCTTTGCCATTGGCCAGATTGTCTAGGGCTGATGGGAATTAGAGTACAACAATGCACACTTAGCAATGCATGCTCTCTCAGGCCTTTCCTTTATCAACCAATCTTGGTTCATGACCGTGACCAATTGGTGAGGACATGAATCCTCTGCTAGTATTTCACCTTCAGCCAGGAAAAAAAAGCACTCTCAGCTCTCACTTTCTCTCTTCCATTCCTCAGACCCTGCCTGCCTTATGGCATTATCATAGTGTCTGCACTCTCTTCAAGATGGCTGCGGGGGAAGGAGAGGATGTAGATTGCATTAGCATCTGAAGGTTTCACTCCTTTCTTTGACAGTCATTAAAAATCTCAGACAAGTCATACTCCTTTCTACGTAAATCCTGTCTGTAGGAGAGACCTTTGAGAAAATACATCAAGTGGCCAGGAGAGGGAGCCATTCTCAAGCCTGCATATTTATTTCCCCTTTCTCACTCTTCCTATTTTGCACCACAGAACAAAACTAAAACCCGATCATAGTCTTCTGACAAAAGCTAAACCCCTTTGAGTTACAGGAGGATAGGTGCTGGAATTCTGTGTTTAATTCCCTGGAGTAGAGTGCACATTCTGGAGATTGTTGTTCCCAAAGCTGAACTGTATACTGGATTTTTATCCTGATGGGTAGATTCAGGGAACTGTAGTCCAAAAAGTAACTTTTCCAAGTATAACAGTGAAGAAGATTCTCCTGGTTTGGGAAGTGTCAGCCCCTTCTAGGTTCTGGGGTATGCCCTTTGTGTTGAGTGATTTATAACCTTTGCAGATTGCTACATACAAAGAAAAGACAGTTGCATAAATGATCAATGGTTCCATTATAGCTCCCTAAGAACTAATGATGCCCCTCTCCCAGTCTTCAGTTTCAGATGCAGCCCTGAAAATGTTTCCTTCCCTCATAGGAAATAATAGAATATTTAGAGATGGTGACACATAGAGGTGGAGGGCTAGTATTTTCTGGCTATGAAAACAGGCAGCATCTCCTGAAGCTGAAAGCTGGGGCCCCATGCACATACAACACAGTATTTTTGTGTCTGCTCTTGTCTCCTTAGCTGATCCATAGTCATGCAAAATATCCAATGAAATTCTTACACAGATTTTTTTTCTTACATTTTCTTGAAAGAGAAGAACATTGGAGACAACTTGATCAGATGTGGGGAACTTGTAGGTCTCAACAGCCACTTAAAGTGCCAGGTGATGGATCAGATGATGGACTTACATGTGCGTGCGTGTACACACACACACACACACTAAATTCCCACCCAGAATGCTTCAGAGGAGGCTTTAACTTTCACTATACAAGAGATGTTGCACATGATTGCTATTTCCTTATTGCTATCAGAAGTCCTGAGGAAGACTGCTGGAATAATCAAGTTGAAGCTTTCTACTTGTCCCCATCTGAGCAAACAGTGTCTTGAGATATTTGTTGGGATGGGAGATTTTAATGTAGCAAGGAAACCTACATCTGTACCCTAATGCTGAGTTGATGCCTTGCCAGTGGGACAGTGAGAGAATGTGAGTAGTGTTCCCTGGGTCACTGCTATTGGCCATTTTGGCCCTTCCAAACCTGTTTTAGGTCCGCTGCAGCCTTTTTTTAAAACTAAAAGCGACTATATGGGAACTTGGAGAGGCACAAAAACAGGTTTGGGGCCATTTGTGGACCACAGGCTACACTCTGCCAGTTCCTGTTCTATGCCTTCTATTGAGCTTTCTTTCCCCTTGCTCCCATCTCTTGTTCTAGGACAGTTCCCCAGCAGTTTTGTAGAACCTTTGGATGTCCCTGCTTTGAAGCAAGGAGAGAAGCTCTTCGTTTGTACCAGTAACTTTACTTCGCAGGAGCCTGGCAGCCTGACCTTGCAAAGAGGTACCAGTGATGATTTTCTTGCCTGCATATCTTAGGTAAAGAGGAACCTGTCCTACCCACTTTTATTACAGATGTCAGAGTCTATCAAGTGGAACCCACATACCTATCAGCTCTCCTCTGGGGCTCCAGCTTCTGTAGTCCAAGGGCTTTTGCTTCCACATGCTGCTAGACTGGATGAACATGGGTCTTGAGACCTCTAAAAGCATGAAAGTATATTTGGAGAGTTGTCACAGCTCATTTTTCTAGCACTGAGATCACAGTTGCTTGGTAAATCCAGCCTGGAGCATAGTGAAGCTTAGAGGCTTTGATACTCTCCGTATCTCCTAGGGCTGGGACCCTGAGGATTCTAAAACTGATTGAGCAGGGAGATGCTGGAGGTGGAGGGACCACTGATCTGTGAGCCTAATTTGTCTTGCAAAGATGTCAAAAACAGTCCACAAAAGGCTCCTTGTCTATCTTCCTCTAAGCCATGTGCTCCTGTAAATTATAGGGATTGAGAATAAGGTGTTATCACTGTAACCTCCTCTTTCCCCTCTCTCTTTTTTAAAGCACCAGCTGAAAGCTCTTTGTTCTGCCCCTCCCTTTCCCACACAAGGAAGGGAGATGAGGAATGAGAGTGGGCTCTTGCATAGCATTTTCCTCTAGGGTCCCAGTGGCATACATGGCTACAGCCAGTGATCTGTCCCATGGAAAGCTGCAGGTTGAGGTTAACCTCTGTCCCAAAAATTCTTCTCATTTTTGCTGTAAGCAACATGGAAGCTTGGGAAAGTCATTTTTGACCACAACGCCGTTTCAGTGGCTATTTCGGCTGTCCAATTCCGGAAGTTATAGTTTAACAAGCTGACTCGTCCAAGCTCTGGGTGAGCCCTAACCTTGTGTCCCTTGTCTCTGCAGGTGACCTGGTGATTCTGGATGGTTCTGTGGCCTCTCCTTGGCTCCAAGGCCGAAGCTGCTGGGGAGCCAGAGGTTTCTTCCCATCATCCTGTGTGCGAGAATTCTGCCTCTCCACCTTTGGCCCTCGATACCCTTATGGTACCATGCTGGAGGTGCCACCCTATGCCTTGGGTCAAGCCCGAGCACTGATGAGCCTTTCTGCGCAGCTGGAGGAAGAGCTGAACTTCCGGGAAGGAGATGTGATTACCATAGTTGGGATCCCTGAGCCTGGTTGGTTTGAAGGGGAGCTTGGGGGCCAACGAGGCATCTTCCCTGAGGGATTTGTGGAACTTTTGGGCCCCTTGAAAACAAAGGGCAACCCAGAGGAGCTAGGATCCTCAGAAATCCACAGTGTGAATGGAGTGAAAGATGTGTACCCCCAGGAAGAAGAAAGAGAATGGAATGATGGGGAGGAGTTGCCAGGGCCTTATGGGATTGCTCTATATCAGTTCCGGGCCCTGGAATCGGCAGAGCTTGACTTTGAAGTTGGGGACAGAATCCGGATTCTGAGAGTCTTGGACGATGGCTGGCTGGAGGGGGAGCTCCGAGGAAGACGTGGTATCTTTCCTCACAGGTTTGTGAGGTTGGAGGAGTGTAGTCCCCCATCCAGGAAGAAATGGGAACCTGCATGTCCATCAGAGGGGGTGGACTCAAAAGCATCCAGCCCCCACAACGCAGCTCCTCCTGCTTTACAGGAAGGGCCTGACTGGAGCCCAACTTGTACTGAGGAGAAGCTTAGTCATCTTCCAGTGAGGACGGAGGATGCCTTGGAAGACTCCGAGCTCAAACAGAATGAAATGCTAAATCACCAGAATGAAGACTTCCTTGGACCTCTTTCTTCAGGCATGTCAGGGGCTCCCCCTGTGAACTCAGCCAAAACTGTAAATGGAGTTTCTAACATACCTCAGTCCCCACTCCAACCAAAGAACCAGTCCTGTAGTCAGGTGAGTAGATCAGAGTCCGGTCAGAGCCTGAGAACCTCATGGGACTACACTAAGGCCGGCAAGCCCCCAGAGCAGGATGGAGAAACTCACAGTCTTTCTCATGAAAACATTCTTTGTGAGGATTTGGGCCCTTGTGCAGATGTCCAGTGGCAGAAGCCCAAATCCCGTTCTTCCAGCTTCAGTGGGTCTCATGAAGGCCTAGATACTTGGCCTGTCTGTCGTGGCACTCGGGGTGAGCGCCCTCAAGGGATGCTCCATGGGGAGAGCTGTGGGGACCTTGATTCTAAGCTGACAGAGCAGCTAGCTCAGTTTGAACAAAGCCTGACCAATCCTACAGGCCAAGCCAGCTACAGCACCCCGCAACAGAATGAGGTCTCCCGGCATTTTTCCATCCTGGATTTTAGTTCTGAAAAGGACATTGTACGTGGCTCGGTGGAGCACACTCCCCAAAGGAGGAAAGTGCTAAGACCTCCTCCTCCTCGGCCTAGCACACCAGTCTCAGCCCAACTTCATTTGCCAGCAGGGCAGGCCCCTCAAAGTACACCGTCCCCTCAGGTTCCTCTGACTTCTGTGCGACCCTCTAGGCCAGCACCGCTCCCACCTGCAGGCAGCCAGAGGAAGACTCCAGCTTCAGCAAAACTATGCTCAGAGGTCAAAGAGAGATCAAGCAGCACTGACGAGTCTGGGGACACATCGCAGTATTTTTTCCTGGTGAAACGCATTCAAGAACTGGAGCAAGAGCTAGATGTTTACAGAAAGACCCGCACGGAGCTCAGTGCAATGCTGGAGCAGCCACAGACTGAGCTTGTGCGAGCAGAGACTCTGGAAAACCTGAACTTCTGTGACTGCAAGATCTCCAGCCTGAGCCTGGAACTGCAGGAGCTGAAGGGTGAGTACAGTAAACCTTGCCAAACCTGTGTGGAGGGGGGAAAAGAAGCTGTACCCAGACATTCTACAAGTAGGAGAGTCAGAGTGGGGCTGATGTGCGGCTTGGAAATACAGCTCTGAGAGTCCTCCAACCAATGGCCATGCTGGCTGGGGGATTCTGGGAGTAGATGTCCAGGTTCTGGGCTGATAAACACTGGCATTACATCTAGTTCCACTTCTGGGTGAACAACAAAATACTTGGAGGTTTTTCATTTCATTGGCTTAGAACAGCTTCCTGGCCTCATATCCGATACCTGTTTTGGCTTTTAGTTCCAGACATTTCTTCCCACTGGCCATGTTGGCTGGGAGATAGTGGGAGTTGCAATGCACAGATGGTTTCTGGTTAAAGGAGGCTGGCTTAGAAGTACAGGTGATTCAGTGCTGTTATCAGTGCAGAACTATCTCTTGCTCTGCTCATGTTTATGAAGATGGTGAGGATGTGCAGAAGCCATTTCCTTGCCAAGTGTCATGGCATCTTCTTGAGCAAGAGTCCTGCATCCTAGGCAATCTGTCTCCTGTTTGAGGTTGACTAGATAACTTTGCTGAGAGATAAGTTAGGTCTCCCCATTTTTGCTCAACCAATTTTCATTCATAAAATAGCTGTCCAGGCCTCCAGAGTATAAAGTTCATAGTGATGAGGTGTGAAACATTGCCTGTAGGATAGCGGAAGACTTTCCTGCTAAACTTTTGGCTTTCGGATATATTGTTTGTCTCACTGATTATTTGAGTAAAATAGGGCTGTGGTGTGCGTGACCCTCCAGATGATGGACTGTAATCAGCAAATGCTCAGCCAGCATTGCCAGCACTGATGTAATGGATGTTGCAGGTCACCGTCATACTTAAGTGGCACACGTTCCCAAGTCTTGGGTAGGTCTTCCTGTGCACTACTGTGCTATTGTCACAGGCTCACACTATGCCTTAAATATACCAGATGATATTCTTTTTCTTATTTACAACTCTCACTCCAGTTCCTTGGAGGTATTTCCCTTTTCCAATTGCTGTGGGGTTGACCAAAAGAAGTGGCTTCTCAGCTAACAGACTCACAGTATCCAGGTGACAGTTCTGAGACTTGGCTTGAGCAGAACACACAGAATTTGAGAGGCTGGATATGTGTCAGGTACTAAGGTTGGAGGAGCATGAATACTGTTAACAAGCTAATGACCCCTGGTAGGGAACTGGGGTGAAAATAATGACTCTGAATTTGGGGCAGGAAATGTACTGGGGAGCGATTACTTCTTGCACTTAAAAGTGTCAGTGGTGATGTGCAAAATGCTCTATGATTCTTGTTTAATTTCTTGCTCCAGTAGTCCTATGTAGGAGGACATTAGGGCTCCACTTGAGTCTTTGGAGAAACAAACTAGAAAAAACTCTTCTCAAATTCATTGAGTGAATAAATTAACGGGCAAGTGTAGGTGCTTTGCACAGTTGCAGATTTGTTTTCTGCATGGTATTTCACCTCCACTACATAGAATTCATAATCTTTTGTTCTGTGTTTTTGGTCATTGGAGAGAGCTGGAAATGAGTGTTCAGGATGCATGGACAAATGGGTAGAGATGACAGTAGCAGTGACAGAGAGTTGTTGATGGGGCCCATGGCAAGTGGCTGCTAATTATGTTTTGTGACTATTGAAATATCTGCCCGTACGTCTCCGTTTGTCTTATTAACAAAGACTGTTGACATGTTATTTTGGAATGAAAATAACTAGCATCCTAGCCTGATAGGCTGTAGTATGGTAGTTAGAGTAGAGTAGTACTGGATAGAATTGGGTTCGAATTTTTACTCAACAATGAAGATCACTGGGTGATCTTGGACCAGTTATTGCCACACAGGATGCAGTAAAAAAGAGGAAGAATAATATCTGTTTCCTTGTATTCCTTTGAGCAAAGACAGGATATGAACATAATTTAAAAAAAAATCCTACAGAAGTCCTTGAGTTTTGCATTAGATGTTTTAGTTTGTCTACCTGGCACATAATCCTTCCCCTGCAGATTTCTGGAAGTTGGACGTACATTTCCCAGTTGTTTTATAGTTAGGAGAAGTGAGTCTGTGAAATGTTCACTTGCCCAAAGGCAAACAGTAAGCCCATACTTGAGCTGAAGCGTGAAGCCCAAAGTACTCTAAAATCTTAGCCTGAATAGGTTCTCTTGGAGCCTATGGGAAGTTTCATTGGGAAAACATAGGAGGCACAAGTGATGTGTATATGAAGTCAGTACTTTTAAAAATGTGTTTGTGTGTGTGTCTATACACATTCATGCAGAGCTTGAAAAAAGTTCCTTTTCGGACCACAATTCCAAGAATCTCCCAGCCACATGGCCACTACCGAAATGATCCTGAGGTATAGTTCAGAAAAGTAACTTTTCCATGCTCTGTTGCATGAGTGACTAACACCCTAGTGTGACTGTAGAGTTACAGCCATGAAGAGATCAGGAAAAGTCCTGTGGATCAGTGCATTGGCACATCTAGGTCATTTTAAGGTATGGACCTAAAAGTTCTTACGACTCCAGCACTTTAGATTCCCAAGTGCCTTAGTTTAGTTGTAAAGTGTACAATTAACAGTTTTCTTCTCTTACTCTAGCTCTGGCCATTCTCTGCTTTACAACTGCATCTATACTCTTGGTATGTTAGAACAAGAAGCGAAAACTATTTGCTTATCCTGCTTAAGAAAAGAAATGCCCTTGAGTTAAAAATCATAACAACATCATATGCCTACAGAAAGAAAATGTCATTTTCTTCTCCTGCGTTGATACTAAAATGTTGTTGTTTGAATGGGCTGTGGGGCCCTATGGTCCAGTCCAGAGCTGGGTGAGAGGATTTAAACCATAACTCCCAGAGCTAGTAGCTGTGATGTCTGGGGGTTGTGGGAAGTTTAATCTAAAAGCCAACATTTCCCAGCTCTGTTCCAGCCCAGGTTGCACTGTTGTCCCAGTGTCCTGTTTGTCTCTGTTTTCCCTTGCCTCAGGGAAGTGCTGATGGGGTGTGGTTTCTTAAACCATATGCTTGCCATTTCCTTGTCACTGGCAGCAGTGACTGCCTTCAACATTAGAAAGCAGAGGAGCTGGTTTGGGCAGGGAGCTGATGCAGCTCCACTCTGTGGGACGTTGGTTACTCATTACCTGAGAGCAGGTGGGAGAGGCTTCCTGGGTTCTTTGCTGATTGGGTATTAAGGCTCCTGCTCTTTTTCTTTCAGTTGTTAGTTAGTCAGCAGTATCTCAGGGCTGAAGTAGGTTGCAAAGGAATTGAGCCCCACTAGGGAAGCAGGTGGGGTGGGTCAGGGTTGGGGCACACCAAGAAGAACATGTGCACTTACCCCGAGGCAGGAAACAGGACAGAATCTCCTGGTCAGCGGTCTCACCTTCAGTTCCCCAGCTGGGAGTACGAGGACTACAACTCTACCAGCAGAAGTGAAGGTGCTGCCAGGCAGAATGGCATTGACTGTGATTGGGACAAGAAACATAGAACCAGGGAGCTGTATGGCACCACCAGGCCGGTGGGCAGAACCTATGGTCGCTCTAGAAATGGGGACGTGTGGTACAGAGATGAAATGGCCCAAGTCTACCAGGACTACAGGAAGACAGGGAGGCAGTTTGTGGACCAGAGGAGGCCAAACAGGACCAGTCCATACACAGAGCATGGGAAAGTAGGCAGTGTACATCTGGAGGAAGCTGGGTACTGCACAGATTGTGAGAAGGCCTCCAGTGGAGTAGCCTGTAGGAAACCTTATAATTGGTGTAAGGATGGCTCGCATCTGAATGATGACTTTAGGATCTCTAAGAATGGGCAAAGTTGGGAAATAAACTGCTGGAGAGAAAGTGGAGACTACAGTTACCACCAGGAGGAGGATGAGTACTACAATTTGGATGTGGACTGTAAGAAGATGGGTGACAGGTATGTGGACCACAGGAGAACAGACAAAAAATGTTGTGAGAAGGAAGAGAGGCAGTATGTGCGCCATGGAGATCCTTGCTGTGTCCAAGATTCAAAGGGGACTTCTGAGAGCTACCTTGTTGATAATAGAAGTCTTTCTTTTGTCCCAGAAGATCCAGTCTCCTCATCCTTGCAATGCAAAAGCCACAATCAAGGAATAGAGTCTAGGTATGAATCAACCAAATGGCAGTTTGTGGAAGACAGTGAATCTGGAGAGATGGAAGTGGTAGCTAGCCAATCCAGAACACCAGGCCCACAGCTCTGGAATGGTGGATGCCCAAGAACTCGTGCAGGGCGCTCAGACTGGAACCTGGACTGGGAAGATGAAGCTGGGTGGGCAGGTGGCACCGAAGCTTGGCAGCGGAACAGCTGTTACCGCCGAACAGCTCCTAGTGCCTTGAGGCATCATGTAAAAGCAAAACAAGGTAGGTGAGCAGGAAAAAAAGGGGGGAATTGCGGAGAGAAGACTGCTTATGTTGGGATGCCCACACCCTTTCTCATCCACCAAGTCCCAACACAAACACCTGTGATTATCCCATAGCACTGGAAAACAAAATGTGTAATATGTCCTGTATCAGTGACTTTATCAAGGTAAAAGGAGTGCTGTTTTCTCTCTGGCCAAGCCTTCTTTGAGATTGTGCCTGATTTTCCCTGGCTGGGCATGTCCATATAGCTCCTTGTGCCAGAAATGTGCGTGCCTTTTGATTAGTTTTGTAATGTGTTATTGCCCTGTATGGGCTTCCAGCATTAACAGGGCTGATCTGCTAGGTCCTCTGTCCATTTGTGAGCCTGAACTGACTGGCTAGAGGGCAACATTCTGAAAAGGAGACTGGGTCTTGAGCAGCTCTTTGAAACTAACCTTTGTACCTTGTTTAGCGGCCAGGTACTTTGCAACGTAATGTGCTGCAAGACTTCATTGTAACTGTGAGGCGACATTCTTACAGTCTCTGTGCAATTTCAAAGAAAGGTTGATTCTGTTGTGGTTTAACTTGGTTTGTCACTGCTGTGTGGCAGTTACTTGTACTTACTCTAAAAAGGCAGCTGAAAAGCTTGCCTTGGGATTGCTCTTTTCACATATGGTCTTACAGGAGGCCTAGCTGTTTTGATATGGTTAGCTTGGATTACCTTATGAGGGCATAAAAGGGTGCTGACTTGCATTGGGACATGGTTTCCATTGGGATTTGATCTACTTTACAAGGTAGCCTCACCTTTTCTGCTTCATTGAAAGTCATCCCAAGTTAAACAAAGCTGGTGCCTTTTCTTTGTGCCACAGCAGTGGGAGAAATCCCCATCTGCTTCTTCAGCATTTGTGTTGGAATGCTGTGTGCATGTGAAATGTTGCAAACAAATGTTGCTGTTACTCATATATCTCCAACAGTTAAAAAAAAATACAGAAAACTTTAAGCGAGAGATAATTCTTTGCCTCTTTCGCTTGTACAGCTGTGCTCCTCCCCAGTGGACTTGCTTTGACCAGAAATGCTTGGACTTGGGCCTGAAGGCAAAGTGCTGCCACAATAGAAAACTAGGGGAGCAGGCTTGGTGCGTGTTGCTGCTGGGTTTTAACACCTTCATGTCCGTAGAGACCTATTTATTATCAGCTGAATCTTAAATGAGAAGAGGGTGTGCAGAGTCAATTGCCATAGACAGTCTGGTTTCTCTTCTTGTCTTTTAATGAATATGCTTTAAATTGATTTGAATAATTTAATTGTATTTTAATTTTTTGTCATGTTTTCCTTGATTTGTGTTTTTAGTTACACCTGCTTTTATTTTTGTAAGCTACCTTGAGTCTCAGAGCTTGAGTCTTCACTAATAAATACCCAAATTGTAAGCCAAGATATCCCAAATTCAGCATCACACAAAACCTACATATCGCAACTGATATGGGTTATGCAAATTGAACTACTTGAGCTTATTAGACTTTTAATGTATAATACTTAGTATTATAGTATATAATATATGCTAATTCAACAGAGAGAAGTGTAAGGTCCTACACTTAGGTAGAAAAAATGGAATGCAGAAATATAGGATGGGGGACACGTGGCTGGATGGCAGTACGTGTGAAAGGGATCTAGGAGTCTCAATAGACCACAAGCTGAACATGGGTCAGCAGTGTGATGCGGCAGCCAAGAAAGCCAATGCAATTCTCGGCTGCATCAATAGGAGTATGGTGTCTAGATCGAGGGAGGTACTGGTACCACTCTACTCTGCTTTGGTTAGACCTCATCTTGAATACCATGTCCAGTTCTGGGCACCCCAATTCAAGAAGGACATGGTCAAGCTGGAGCAGGTCCAGAGGCGGGTGACCAAAATGGTGAGGGGCCTGGAAGCCAAGCCCTATGAGGATAGACTTAGAGAGCTGGGTATGTTCAGTCTGCAGAAGAGCGGGTTAAGAGGGGACATGATAGCCATGTTTAAATATTTGAAGGGATACCATGTAGAGGAGGGAGAGGGCTTGTTTTCCGCTGCTCCAGAGACCAGGACAAGGAGCAATGGATTCAAGCTACAGGAAAGGAGATTCCACCTGAACCTCAGGAAGAACTTCCTGACGGTCAGGGCTGTCCGGCAGTGGAATATGCTGCCTCAGAGTGTGGTGGAGTCTCCTTCTTTGGAGGTTTTTAAGCAGAGGCTGGATGGCCATCTGTCGGGAGTGCTTTGAGGGTGTTCCTGCATGGCAGGGGGTTGGACTGGATGGCCCGTGTGGTCTCTTCCAACTCTACATTTCTATGATTCTATGAATACAGCTAATCAAAGGTAGTACTGAAGAGTTAGAAAAGGCAGTGATGCTCTCATTCCTGTTTACTTCCAATTTTATTTGGTCATTCCTTTCCCTGCCCAAAGACATGAAAACCTCTTTAGGGAATAGAAATGTCCCTTTTAAATATCAAGAGGGATATTGATATTAGTCTGTTGCATCAAAATCAGATATTCTGAAGTTTTTGAAGATGAAAATTAGCTCCTGGAGTTTCCCAAGGCTGGAGAAACACCTCAGAAAACAAGTACCCCTGTGAGTTATACTGTGAAAACTGCTTGGTGCTTTTTCAGTAAGAAAGCTTCCAAAATAAGGCCTGGAGACCAAACCATGGGGCAAATTTTTTTCCACTCACACCCAGTCCATTCCTTCTTTCATGTCTAACTCTGAGCAAGTGTGCAAGAAGCCAGGATTGCCATTTGTATTTCTGAAACTCTGACAACCTAGTCTGATTCATACTTTATTTGAAAGAACATGAGTTTCTTGCTTTGTTTCCTGGTGTACAAGACCGTGATTCTGTAAACACAGAGGGTGGAGGAAGCTGTGATTCGCCACTGCTTCCTTGTGCATGTGTAAGGCACCCTCAAATGTTGCATGCATTCATTGAGAGACACATAATAGATAAGCAGCAAATATATCTGCTATATAATAAAGCAGTTAATCTTTCCCCACAAAGAACCTGAACTGGACGGCCTTATTTGTAGAATCTATGAAACTAGGGGTGTGACAATCCCCATTAATCTTTAAGGGATGTTATCAGTAGGTTCAGTAAAAATAAGTCCATTGTTGCTAATTATTTCAGTGTTGAACTGAACAATTAAGGAGTCCTGGTTGTGTTATAAAAGCCTGCTCAGGCTGCAGGGATGTTAGGTTTTGGAAACAAAGATGCTGTGCTTTGACTGTTGAAACCAAAAGTGCATACAGATGTAGACCATTTGAAAAATACAACCAGTGCAGAAGACTATTCAATCACAATTTTGTTCAAATACCCAGTCCTCTGTCCAGGTCTGAGTTTGGTTTGTTTGTAGCAAGAGCTGGCTATGCATACATCAGATCGGCTGGAACTTTTGAGATAATACCCCCCCCCCATTCTCTTCCTGGAGCAGTTTTTCAGTTTTTAAAATTTTGTGATTTTCTTTTAAAGGACACACTTTTAATTGAAAACGTATGACACAGAGAGCCAGCGTGGCATGGTTCGAGCATTGGACAGGGACACTGGGAGACCCAGGGTCTGAATCCCTGCTCAGCCATGGAAACCCACTAAGTGACCTTGTGCAAGTCACACTTTCTCAGCATCGGATGAAGGCAAGGGAAAACCGCACCTGAACAAATTCTGCCAAGAAAACTCTGTAATAGATTTGACTTAGGGCCACCATAAGTTAGAAATAACTTGAAGGCACACAACACACACACACACACACATGACACTGTTGAGAACCCAAAGGTAAGCAGCCACTTGAAATGTCTGGAGCAGGGCAAGACACATGGTGAAATCAGTATTTGGATCACTACATGTGTGTTTGTTAATTGCATAGTAAATGCAGGAAGAAAGCCAGACTTGACCCAGTAGGAAAAAAGACATGGCAAGTCCTGTTTTTAAGAGGCATTGTTCAGACCCCCCAAAAAAGCTGTGAGGGAGGAAGTCATCTTGTCATACAGCATTTGCCTTCTGCCATTCTGTACTCCCTTAGGGGAAAAAAAAATCTTCAAACAGAAATTTGTCAAGTTTGGAACAGTTACTTTTTATATGACACCCCCCAGAACCTCCAAGCCACCATAGTCACTGGCATTAATGGCTGTGGAATCTGAGAGTGATAGCCCCCGAAAGTAACTTTTCTGACCTCTGAATACTGATGCATCTTGGATGGCAGCAGAGGCCCATGCGCTCCATCTTTAGTCTGCTGTCATTGTCAGTGACAGTAAAGGAGTCAGAGGCCATTTCCGCACCAGGCTAGTAAAATGGTGCAGAGCGAACTCCAACGGAGGTCTTCTGCACCGTGGAGTGGACTGGGGCGGACTACTTTTTGTAGTTCCGCACCTCAGTCCAGTTCGAAGCGACCGGAACTGGTCACGCAGCATGCTTTTTAAAAACTTCTTTTAGAGGTTTTTAAAAAGCACGGAGCGCGCGACTCCATGCCGCTCCGTCCCTGCGCTCCGGAGCAGATTTGCAGGTGCGCGCAAGTGCGTGCCTGCAGATCTGCTGGGGGCGGGCTTTAGGCTGGCGAGCTTCTCCAGTTGGTAGAGAGCCTCCACCAACGGGAAGCTGCCATTTTGGACACCGGAGCAGTGTGGAGCGACGAGCTCGCACTGCTCCTTGTCCTGACGGACTCACCCGGCCGCTCAGGAAATCCAGGGAGTCCCGTTTTCGCGTGGCTCCTTCCCCACGTCTGGAAAGGGCCAGAGTCACTATGGTCCACACAGGGCCACTATGGGTGGGATCAACATCCTACAAGTGACACTCAAGCTACAAAAAAACTTAGGTCAGCCTTGCTGAGAAGATCTCCCAGCACTCACATCTTGCTCAGTGTGACCACTCAGCACTTGAGATATGAGAGAACCACAACTGTATTGGGCTAGGAGCCAACCAATGCTTTGTTCTAAAAGAACAGAGCACTGCCACTTTCTTCCTGTGTAGGATGCTTTCATACCAGCTATGTTCCATTGCTGAGGTTCAGGGTGTCTCTAGCTAGCCTTTCCATTCATCCCCTCCACACCATGCTTCTTTGCAATCTCCAGGCTATCTTAAATTTTCTTCAACCAAACAATCTAAAATATAGTTCTTGCCCTTCTAGTGTTTGCAGTTCCAAAGTATTTAGTCACATACCTTAGTCATCTGTTGTCTAAGACAAAATGCAGGAGCATTGCTTGGGTGCCTGGTTTACAAACATGTGTAACCGTATTGCCATCTGCCAGAGTAGCCAATGGATGTTGGTGCTTTTAATCTTTTCTCAAAGCAAAGTTTAATCCTCTCTTATCTGTCTGTCCATCTGCTTCTGTTTATAATGTTCCATCACACTCAGTGATTCAAAGCAGTTATAGAAAGTCCCAAGTAGTTAATGAGGCTTAAATACATTGCTAAGGTTTCACAAAGTATTCTAGGGAATGTTCTCATTGTATACATTTAGGTGCCACTGCTAGGTTAAATCCAGCAGACAGTTGTTAGTCTCAAGTAGTCACACTGCCTCAATAGGATTTGCATAAGACATAATTTGCATACATAGCTTTAAGCAGTAGATTCAGTGGGTCTAGTCTAGTTGCAATTAGCAATTGGATTTAGACTATTATCTTTAATTTCTTGTGGTTATCTGTTTTATTGTTAGTTTTTAATAGCTTAATATTTTATCATTTTAATACTGAAATCAGCTGCCTTGTTGCTTTGTTATTTTATTGTCTGCTTTGGGTTTTTATAGTTGTAACCTGCTACAAGGATGGTATATACATTCAAAAATTATTATAAATAAATAGATTTCTGAGAGCAATATTGCATAATGTAATTTCCTTTGGATTAATTGGAGCAGTGAAGATTGAAGCTGTCTTTGTGAACTGAATCCCAGGCTAGAAATGGGAAATCAGTTGGTAGCCATCAGGGTGATGGATAATCTGCACTGGAAAAAAATAATTAAAATCCTGAGTCAAGATATGCTAGATTCAGCACCATCTGATATCAGTGCCTCAGGAAAGATCCGCTCCTGGCTCTATCATTCTATTCTAGGGATTTCCAAATGAAACTGATTATTTAATAAGAATCAGCATGATGTAGTGATTTGAGCATCAGACTATGCCCATTTCCGCACTAGCCTGTTCTACTGCTATGATTCCACTTTCAACATCCTATGGAATCCTGGGGTTTGCAGCTCCAGCTGGCCCCTCCCGAAGCTACAAATCCCAGGATTCCATAGGATGTTGAAAGTGGAATCATAGCGCTAGAACAGGCTAGTGCGAAAATGGGCTATGACCCTGGAGACCAGGGTTTGTTTCCCTGCTCAGCCATGGAAACCCACTGGGAGACTTTGGGCGTGTAACTCACTCTCAGTCCCCAGAAAACCCTGTGATAGGTTCACCTTAGGGTCGCCATAAATCAGAAATGACGTGAAGGTACACAATAACCACAACTACTGTTGCTACTATAGGCCTTAGTTAGCACTTGAATGGGAAACTGCTAATGATTGCCAGGTGGTGTAGGCTATATTTCAGAGGAAGGAACTGACAAAACCACCTCTGAATATTTCTTGTCTAAGAAAACCTTACAAAATTTATGGGGTTGCTGCAAGTCAACGGGCAAATTGGAGGTGTGCAAGCACACAGGCTGTAAGTGAGAGCCAGCATGGTGTAGTGGTTGAGTGCTTGGACTATGACCTAGAGACCAGGGTTCGATTCGCTGCTTGGCCATGGAAACCCACTGGATGACTTTGGGCACATCACACTCTCTCTGCCCCAGAAAACTCTGTGATAGGGTCATCCTAAGTCAGAAACGAAGGCACACAACACACATACACACACAGAAAGTCAGTATGGCTTTTGGCTCAGATTTGGTTCTGAAACCGCTTTGGTCATTTTGGAGTGTGGTCTATATTTGAAATAGGAAACCTGAGTCTTCCAAATGTTGGTGGACTGCATCTTCCATCATGCCTCACAATTTGCTACTCTAGCTAGGACTGATGGGAGTTGAAGCATACCCTCCAACTGTCCTGATTAATCCTCTGTTGTCCCACTTTTTCAGTTGCTTTTAAAATGTCCCTCTTCCCACTTCCCTTCTTCTTGCTGGCTTACCTCAGTTTGCTGCAAACTGAGTTCAAAATGCAAAAATGCTTTACAGTCCATTAACTGATCTGGACAGGGTAGAGAGGAAAAGGTGGAATCCTACCCTTCCTATTAAGCTCAGAAAAAAGCAAACTGCTACAGCCCCTTTGAACGTGTGTGTTTGCCCCCACAATTAACTTTGACTATCGTGACCATATCCTGATGTTGCACATGTCCCAGTTTTCATCTATAAAATATTGGAGTGTATGTTGAAATCCAATAACATCTGAAGGGTTACAAATTCCACACCCCAATCTTTGCTTCAGAGGAACACAGAGAATACAAGCCTGTTGATTCTTCTGGACCTTACGGCAGCAGGCTCACTCACCATTATGTTTTTCTGGGCCATTTGGCCGGTTGCAGGGTGAAGGCCTGCTTTATAGTGGGTCTGTTTCTGTCAAGAATGTCCTAGAAAAGACAATTCCAGCACATGTAACTTGTCATACAAGCTCTTCCTGATGGAATTCCCTCTTCTGTGCAAGTTTGAAACATGGCAGAACCTTCTCCTTTTTACACATGACCATCTTAGCTTACAGCTGTGCTTGGTAAATGCCCAGAATCTCCACTGGTCAAAATCTCAGAGGATTTGGGGTGGGTAACTGTGATCTTCTAGGTGTGTTTTACCATACAACTCCCAGCAGCCCTATCTAATATAGACTAGATGGAGATAATGAAATAGTGGCCCTAAAGATACCCAAAGCACAACATTTGTCTAGCCCTGGAATAGTTTCCTAGGGAAGGGCATGGCATTCTGTGACAATCTTCAATAGGAGCTATTCACGTTGAAGTCTTTTGTTGGAGCTGCCACTTATGTTTTTACAAATTAACACCCATGTCTGAAGCTGAAGATCCCTGAGTCACACAGTGGAGTGCCAGCTTTGGTGCTTTGTCAATTGGCTGCTTCTTTGGGTTGCCTCCCACAGCAATGAGTCTCTCCCTCCTCACTCCCCCGTCAACCTGGCTGGTGCTTTGTCTTCTTTTGCTCCTGTGCTGTAAGGCCAACAGTGGCGAAGGCTGAAACAGAAACCTGCTTTCAGCTGAAAAGTAAGGCAGATTGTGTGTCATACCAATGGAATGTCTTCTGTCCTCTGGGTCAAAGTTTCCATGCATTGGACAGAAGCCCTGGGAATTCTTTTCTGTGGAGGCAGCAGTTACTCTGCTGCCATATTGTGTCTGGTTACTTACCCATCGCACAGCCTCGTCTACACATTCCAGCAAGGGCCGCACCTTCTTAGCCTAGATGTTGCACACAATGCACCTGTTATTGGATGGTTGAGAAGGGGAGGTCCACAGAGAGAGAGGGGGGAGTGCTGACAGGCTGTTACAGGAAAAGTAAAACAGCAGACTGCTTTTGCTTGAGACTCCAGGGAGCCCTGCTTGGCCCTCTAGATTGATGTGTTACAGAGCTTGATGTGGCTAGTGGCCATGCTGGACGAGAGATTCTGTGAATTATAGTCCAAAAAATATTTTTAAAAATTTTTCCCAAGTGCTGCAAGGCACCCGTATCACTGCACCCAAGGAACCGTATGTTGTCAGTGATATAGATACTCATTTTACAGTTGCAAGCATTCATTCCAACAAACTGCATAGCCATACCGCCCTGCAAGAGTCCAAAAATGCATGCAGCTGAATTGACCCTTATTAACAACCACTTCTGGTCTTTTTCCTCTCTACTTGGAGCAGATCAGAAGCAGGCAAAGCAAATGGGGCTTTAATTACTCATTTTAGGGCTTGTTGTTGTGTGCCTTCAAAGTTGTTTCTGACTTATGGCAACCCAAAGGTGAATCCGTCAATGGGTTTCCTTGGCAAAATTCATTCACAGGAATGTTGCCATTGCCTGTTTCTTGCACTGAGAAAGTGTGACTTTTTGAAGGTCACCCAGTGGGTTTCCATGGCTGACGTGGGATATGAACTCTGGTCTCCCAGAATCCTAGTCCAGCATTCCAACCAATATACCTCACTGGCTCTCATGTGTGTGTGTGTGTGTGTGTGAGAGAGAGAGAGAGAGAGAGAGAGAGAGCACTCAGTTTGCCTGTTGACTTACCATGATCTCATGAATATTAGGCTAGAAATATTTAGAGGTGGTTTTGTCAGTTTCTTCCTCTGAAATATAGCCTACAGCACCTAGTAGTCATTGGTAGTCTCCCATTCAAGTGATAATTAGGGCCTGTTGTTGTTATTGTCATTGTTGTTGTGTACCTTCTAATGTATGGCAACCCTAAGGCGAACCTGTTAAATGGTTTTCTGGGGGCTGAGAGTGTGTGGCACTCCCAAGATCATCCAATGGGTTTTCATGGCCGAGTGACGAATTGAACCCTAGTTTCCAGGAGCCAGTTACATAGGGACAGGGGGCGATGGGGGCGGCTCACCCCAGATGGTAATGTTTTTGGGGCGTCCTGGCTCATAGCCATGCCCCCGCATGCTGTGGCCATGCCTCTGTGTGCCACGGCCATGTCCCAACACACTGCGGCCACGTCCCTGCACACTGTGGCCGCGCCCTGCACACCGTGGCCTCACCCCTCCCACCCCCCTCCATGCACCCCAAGCTCTGCTGCTGTCAGGGTTATAGTCCAGTGCTCAAACCACTATGCCACACTGGGCCTATCCATCCCAAAATACTCTGTGTTACAACAGGGAATAACTCAGAATGGTGTTTCAAGGGAAAAAATACATCTCCTTTACCGAACTACTCTGACTCTTGCAGTAAGTTCAGAGAGGACAGCGAAATCAAAGAAGCATGGGGTGATACATAGCTGTATTATCACTGATCATCTAAAAATCCCAGCACTGTGATCCTGTGTGCTTTATCCATTACACTACTGTAATTATACAGTGATATGTAAAACTATGCCTTGTTGAGTTTCTGTCTTGTACCTGCTGAAGGAAGAGTGCTTCTGCCCAAATAAGATAATAACCAGGACCTTTGTTTTATCATATGCAAGGAGGGGGACAATTTGTCCTCCAGTCTTGGAGTGCAATTCCCAGAATCCTTCAATATCAGCCATGCTAGCTGCTGTTAGTGAGTTTTGTGGTCCAGAAGACTTGACAGGCAGCTGGTTGCCTACCTCGGCCATATGCTGAATAGGTTAATTCTGTTTTAGGGCTTCTGCTAGAGAGTTATAGCCCAATTGCCGTGCCAAGCTAAGGAGCATAACATGTCTGACTCTTTTTAGGTTCCTGGTTTCAAAGCCTGTGATTTCTTTGAACTAAGTGAACACCTGGGGAAAAGGATGAGTGAAGAGTTCCCATCTTTTTAGCTGGTAGAGGGTCTGTGGCATTAACAGCCAACACTACACATATATATTTCCACAGCCACTGTTTTGCCATACAAGGATGGAGAATGAAGCACTGATTAAAAATCTTTCTGTCAGGAAGCTGTTAAGAGGCACAGGGACTTTGCCAGAGAAAGAAAGTATCAGTTTCCACTAAGAGGATTGTACCGATGTGAAATGTTTCCCTGTCTAACTGGGACAGGTAGAAGACTCAGGGGCTTGAAAGAAAGAGTGCTGAGACTGTGGGTAGCATTAGCAGTTTGTGCCAACTGTACAGCAGAGCCAAGGGTTGCAGGGTCCAGTTGCCTGGACTTTGTGATAAGCAGGAAGGCTGTTTTCTACCAGATTCCTCAGGTTTCCTTTTCCTTTAATATTAGTAGCAATACTTGCATTGTTTTGTTTCAGTTTTAGCAGCAATATACTGTTTTGAGCTGTTTCTGCTTTAATGCAGAGGAACATGCGTGGTGTGGTTTTGAATAGGCAATTAAGATACCTTAGCTTTAGCAAAAAAACCTGCTCCTGCCAGTGATGGTAGAACTGGACCCATGTGGCTGTCTGCATTTTTAAATTCCTTGGTGACCAATACTACATCATTGACTTTCAAATGTAGTATTTTTCCCTCAGGGGATTGTGACACTGCTTTCACATTTCCTGAAAACCTTTTGGGAATCTTGTGGGCTTTTTGTGCCAGCTTCCCCTGTGCATTTAGCCCCTTCTGCTAACTGCTTTCAGTGACCACATGTGGAGACTATATGACTGGTGATTATGCTTGCTCTGTGATTATGATGTATGTCAGGGATGGCTCTCCAGATATTTTTGGCTTACAGCTTTCACCAGCTGTTACCAGCTGTTTCTTACAGCTCTTACCAGCCCAGGACTAAAGGAAAATGGGAATTGCAACCTCAGAGTCTTTTAAGGGTTGTACCTAAAGTAAATAGCCACTGTACCCTTAGATAGAAGTGTTATGGAAAAGCTCTGGATGGAATTTAGGGAGAAATAATTATGCTGATGAGATGAATTAGGAGCGCCTCCTGGGGGAAAACCCAGAGATCTTGGCAACTTGTCTGAAACAATGGGAAAAGGCAATGGCTGGCGGGAGATGCATGGTTCAGCATAGGTAACAAGGTGCTGAGTAACAGAGATGTTGATCGGGTGATGAACAGTAACTGGGTGAAGAACTTAACCTGTTTTAGTGTGGGTGACAACACAGGCATATTTTTTCACTCTGAGACACACATTGTGGTATTGCTTCATCTTCTGTTCCCTGCAGAATGTGACGGCTTTCTTCCAGCCTTTTGTTGCCTTATTGTAGAATGACGCACTTGCCTTTCAGACTTGACTGTGCACAGCAAGCTCTGGGTGGAAAAGGCATGCACGTGTGTCTTGCTGCCAAGAGCCTTGGTCACAGCAGTGGGAGTGAGACTTAAAATGCATGCCAGTCAGCTTCCAGACATGAGAGACAACAGCAAAGACTGTGCAGTAGGCCTGTGGCCTCATCAAAATTCAACCCACATACATAAAATAGTAGGATCTGACGACCAACGAAACAAGCCTGCTGTTGTGCCAGCTAATGCAGGGATGTGTTCCTATAGGAGCTGCTTTTATGTTTCCAGTTGGATTTTGAAAACAATTGCCGTGTGTTGTAAAGTCCAGTTAATAAGTCAGGCAGTAGTACATTGTGATATAATTTGAACAATATCTCTCTGAATGTCAGGGAGGGAGGATAGAGGGGCCTACTGAGAACTGAGTATTTTGAAAATGATGTTGGGAGATATATATAGACAGAATTGTTTTGTGGAACTTTAATTAAGGATTTGATTCTTTGGGGAAATATATGCAGTCAGCATCCCTGGAAGTATCTTGTTTGCTGCTGCACTCTGAGCCATTTGTTTGATAGAGGAAGATAGTGTTGTGGCATCCAAAAGATGGGCAATATCTCATGCCACTTCATGGAATGTTATCCAGATATTCAGGAATATATACCATACTCATAATTAGGAGTGGAATTGCATATAGGAAGGCCCTAGGGAAACAGTATATCACTCTAATGTTGATTACTCTGATTAAGTAGGCTGTATTTCATGAAAACTCCTGCAAGAATAAATTTCTTGGCTTTTACAGTGCTATCAGACTCTAAGGCTGACTTTGCTCCAGCAGGTTACACAACAACCTCCCCTTCGGAAGTTGCTTGTTTAAATGCTAGCCAGTGCCCGAGATTATGGGGGCAGGCCCCTGATGGCTGACAAAGGAATGCCGTGAGGAGGGGTGTGCGCTCTGTCTTTTCCTTTGGAAGGAAAAAAAAAAGGGCAAAAGCCTGGGAAATAGCAGAGCCCGGGTTACTGGGCCCCAGGAATCTGCATGTGAACCTGAGCCAGGGGGCTGGTCCGAGACAGACAGCAGCAGGTGGGAGTGAAAACCAGGAGCAGTCCCCTGCCCGAACTCAGGCCTTTTCCGCACGACACGCTTAAAGCGTGATTATTCCACTTTCAACCTCCTAGGGAATCCTAGGGTTTGCAGCTTCGAGAGGGGCCGACTGGCCCCTCTCGAAGCTGCAAACCCTAGGATTCCCTAGGAGGTTGAAAGTGGAATAATCATGCTACAAGAGTGTCGTGCGGAAAAGGCCTCAGACGGGTCACCCCAGAGGATTAGATGGCACGCGCTTCTAGGAACCTCTTGCACGTTCTGCTTGGACTCGGTGCAGGTTGCTGCACATCGCTCACTCCTCCAGGGCGCCTCACTGCTGCCTCACCAAGGGGGCAATTATACGGCTCAGATGGGCAAATACAGCTCTGAGTTGAGCCGAGCTGCGGTGGGCTTGCTGCTGCTAGTCCCTCAGCCTTCGGGCCCCTCTTCCGGGGACAGGAGTTTACTTTTGGGAACACAGGTCCCAGAATCCTCCAGCTGGTGTGACCAAGGGCTGTGCTTATGGGGGGATTCTGGGAGTTGCCGTTCTGAGAAGTGACTTTCCCCGAGCTCTGGTTTTGCCCGAGGGAACATGCAGTCCCATTTGTCCATGGGAAGGAAGTGTTGCTTTCTTCTCGCTGTCTCTCCTTTTTCTTCTGTGGGTCCAGAGGGGTCCAACCAGCAACTTCGGAGATGGGACGTCTGTTTAGGTCGCCCGGTGGCCACGGATGCAACCCAGAGCACGGTAGGGAGAGGCCATTTCCGCGCTAAATTCAAAGGCCCCTTTCCAAACTGTAAAAAAAAAAAGGGGCAAAAGCCTGGGAAATAGCAGAGCGGGGGTTACTGGGCCCCAGGAATCTGCGTGCGAACCTGAGCCAGGGGGCTGGTCCGAGACAGACAGCAGCAGGTGGGAGTGAAAACCAGGAGCAGTCCCCTGCCCGAACTCAGGCCTTTTCCGCACGACACTCTTAAAGCGCGATTATCCCACTTTCAACCTCCTAGGCAATCCTAAGGTTTGCGGCTTCGACAGGGGCCGGTCGGGATGCCATAGCATATTGAAAGTGGAATATAACAAACAGCACTGTAACACTCTAGTGCGGCAATGCCCAGAGAGTCCGTCCGCGCTCGGCCGGCGGGAGAGGTGGCTTCTGAGACAGGACAAAGGGGAGGAGGAGGGCGAGGGGTCTTCCCCTTCCTCTGTCGCCTCGGATTCTCTGCTCCGGGATTTGGCTCTGGCCAGCCGCTCCCCGCCCGGCCCATTGAGATGCTAATACCCTGAGAGCCTGGAGTGAGGGGCTGGGCCGGGTCAGCGCGGCTCGCCCGCAGCTCCCTCCCGCGGTTGGAGCCGCGACCCGTGGGGACGGCGACGGTTTTCCATCTCGGCTTGGAGGGCAAGGTAGGGGCGGGGGGGGGGACCGGTCGGCAGAAATCTAGGGGGCCTGGGGGCTGGGTCACCGGCAAGCGCTGCTCTTTTCCTGCGCCCCGCGGAACGCGAGAGGGGACCCCCCCCGGCCACACCCTCCTGGCCTGCGCACCTGCCTGGGACTCCCTCCCGGCCTCCTCCGCCGGCCCGGCCCCCTGTTCCCCGCCGTGGCCGCCGCAGGAGATCGTGGGCTGCCCCGGGAACGGCGAGCGAAGCGGAGGACGGGGGCGCCTTGGGGCTGCTGCGGGAGCTCCGCGTTAAAGCGAGGGCTTGGGGTAGGACAAGAGGGTCTCCAGGGGCGAGGTTGGGGCGGGGGAAGATGGTGGGTGAAAGTTTTTTTGTCTGGCGGATTGATAACTGTTACTCGTTCTCACTCAGTGTATGCCCTCCAACATTGCACGGAGGAAAACGGGGACACGCATGACCTGGGCATCAGTGGCAAGGTGGCAGCAGTTCTCAGGGAGGAGCACACAAACTAAGAAAAGCTGCGCCAGTTTGCTTTTGCCTGAGTTAGTTGTGAAGGGCGAAATACCCGCTCCTTTCTCCTTGCTGAGCAATTGAATTAACCTGAGAGCAGGAGGAGGAGAGAGAAACTGGGACATTTTTAAAAGCAGCTGAAAAAGTGGGACCACAGAGGGTTGATCGGGATTGCCCATGCCTGCTTCAGACAGTAGGAAGGTACGCTGTGCGTGTAAACACGGGTAGGCTCCAGCTTTCTAAATTTCCCCCCCCAGAATATGTTCATATCCAAGCGTGGGAAAGTTCTTCTTTGGACTACAACTCCCAGACCAGCTTGCTACGTACTGCCCTAGGATTTGGGGTGTTGTAGGCCAGATGAGAACTTCCACACTCTGATTTGTGTGGATACCACTTTATTGTTTTGTCTACACTAGGCTAATGCAACCGCTGCTGTGGAATTTAAACTCTTGAGAAACACAAAGTCTCAAAATACTGATAACTTCTTATGTTGCACTTCTTCCTCCACCACCTTTTTTTTTTTTTTGCATTCCAACTAATGTAGAAAAAAATAGGTTTCCACGTTTTCAGTGTACATTTGTGATTTTAACAATTAAATAAGAAAGTCGGAGTTTGGAGGTTGGAGTTTAGGGCTGTTGTTGTGTGCCTTTAAGCCATTTCTGACATATAGCAATCTTAAGGCAAACCTATCATGGGGTTTTCTGAGGCTCAGTGTGTGTGTGACATACCCAAGGTCACTCGCTGAGTTTATATGGCTGAGAGAAGAATTGAACCCTGGCCTCAGACCAGTATACCATGCTGGCTCTTTAGGGCGGTTAACTAACTCAAAAGGACATAGTTTTTCCTTGATGCCAACCTTCACCAGTCTGTTGCTTTCTGTTGGGCTACAGCTCCCATCATTTCCAGACAACATGCTCTAGGGATTGTGGAAGTTCTAGTCCAACATATTGCCCATGCCCACTTTCAGTAGCCTTGTAGACCAATGCTTCTTAAAGTGGTGGTCTATGGACCAGTGCCAGTACCTGAGCAGTTGGCTGCTGATCTCTGGCAAGTTCCCAGAGGGGGAAAAAAAAAGCAACTGTAGCCAGTTGACACAAATATGGTACCACTGGGAGAAAATAATTGCTGTTCCCCTGCATTGAATAGCCTGAGTGGCATTGGCCTGGGCAGCTCCTTGTCTAAAATGTTATATGAAGTATGGTACAGCTTGGCATGTGGCCAGGAAGCAGACAGTAGAAAAAGCAGTAGTAGTCTAATTCAATCAAATCAGTGAGCCATCCAGATCAGTTTCCTGTCTCCAGAGCATGACCTAGTTGCTTTCAAAGAACTAGATCACTGCGTATGGCGATATTAATGTATTTACCTAACAGTCTGTGGCAGGTGTAGTGATCTAAGACACTGTGAAAAAAACGTATTGAAACTGCTCTTGGTCAGAACTTGAAAACCTTACTTCCAGAATCCTCCAGCCTGAATGGCCACTGGAACTAGCTTAGATTAAATGAATGAATGAATGAATGAATGGTACTGTCTCTCCTGGCCACTATCGCTTCTTGTAACAGGGAGTTCAACAGGTCAATCACATCTGAGAACAAATATATCTTTATTTAACCTCTGACTGAGATATTATAATGTTCTAAAGTTGGATGAAAGAATGTGCAGGTATTCCTATTATATTTTTCTTCTCCAGTTACTCATGACTATGAGCTGGTTTTGTCACTCCAGTGCAAGTGATTGACTTGTGTACTTCAAAAGAAAACCCTATTTTCTTAGCACGTTCTTTTTGAACCTGAGAATGTAATCCTGCATAAGCTTGTTTGTGAGTAACTAGTGCTGACCCAACATAATTCAGTTGCTGAAACACAGAACAAGATGGCTCCCACCTCCTTGCATGTACAAAAGCTGACCAGATTAGAAGCTGGACTTACTTCAACACTGGTCACAGGACAGTGTGCTCCTCCACACAGAAGGACAGAGAAGATCTTAGAGGTAATAGGACAGACTGGTACATGCAGCTCTGCTTTATAGCACCCTACCATTGCTCTCTGCTCTCCTCCCAACATTTCCTGCTTGGATGCTGTGCTTCTTTCTGTGTGATACTGGGGCTGGCCCTGGGAGTAACTTCTGCTGAGTGTAGTGGATGATACTCTGAGTTCAACGTGCAAAGGACTGGACTACAAAAAGTACTACTTTTCTACTACTGTCCCCTCCTCTTTTTGATAAATACCGTGTTTCCCCGAAAATAAGACACTGTCTTATATTTATTTTTCCTCAAAAAGACACAGTATGGCTTATTTTCAGGGGATGTCTTATTTTTATTAAGTATGGTACAACAATCTACATTTATTCAAATATAGTTAAGTCGTCTTCTTCTGGAACATCGTCATAACTCTCCAAACCCGGAATTCCATCCTGAATTTCTTGCGACTCCATTTCCTTTAGAACCATTGGCCCCAATCCTTCATGTCGAGCAATAGAGCTCTCATTAAATGAGCAGCTCTTATCCATGTAACCTGCTCGGAGTGCATCGGCGACAACACTGTCAGTGATTTTATCCCATGAATTCTTCACCCAAATCATGACCTCTTGCAGGCTAGGTTTCACAAAGTTTCCACGCTGATTTCTTGTCATTCTATTTTCAATGTAGTCATTAATTTCCATACACAAATGGTCTTTGAATGGCTTGTTTATTGCAATATCAAGAGTCTGCAGATAGGCAGTCATTCCTGCAGGAATCATTATTTGATCTATTCTTCTCTCTGCAAGGAAGTTCTTCATGTCTTTAGCACGGTGAGTGCTGGCTGAATCCCAGACTAGCAGACCTCTTTGGCCACCTCGCAAAAAAAGTGGCAGCATTAAATCAAGCCACTTTCTTATAACTGCCTGTGTGCACCAGGCTTTTTCGGTTTCAAGAACATAAATGCCAGAAACACGTTCAATCTTATCTTTCTTGCTCTTAGTGATGATAAGAGGTGTGGCTTTCTTTCCATCCAGACGAATTGCCAAAATACAGGTAACACGCGAACTTTCGTGACCAGTGGAGGGAACGTAGATTGAGGAGGCACCCCTCTGTTCAATTGTCGTTTGGGCTCCTTGACCCATAAACACTGCAGTTTCATCCATAGCAATCATGTTGCAAAGTTGGTATTTAGAAAAGTCGATGCCATCAACAAAGGACTTGAATGCAAATGCTCGCTTAATAACTTCAGCATCTTCCAACTTAAACAGTGTTGTTGATTTTCTGAGAGACAGTTCATATCGCTGAAGGAAGCCATCCAGCCAGTGTTGTGATGCTTTGAATTCTGGGGATATTTCGAATTGTGGTGCCGTTGCAAGGGCAAATGCTTGAACATCAGCCCTGCGCACAACCAAAGCCTGTGCTCTCCTGTCAGCAATCCATTCACTGATCATGTCTTCCAGCTCAGGAAATAAAGGTTGTCGACCTGAACCACACTTGCGCTTCTTAGCATTTCCTCTGTCCACCTGTAGACTGAGGTTATCGTATTCTGCCCGCCATTTTTGGAACATTCGGATATCCAACTTCTTCTCTTTGCAGAAAGCCGTAAGATTCTTGCCCTGGGAGTCCTCCACAATTCCTTTCTTGTACTCAACAGAATAACTCTTTCTTTTTGCACTCATCTTGTCTGGGGGTACAGATACTCAGGAAAAGCAGAGATAGGCCAGCTAAGCTGATGTGTAAGGGCTGGCTTATTTATCAGGGATCCAGTGAGAACTGGGTCCAATCTGCACAGTGGAGCTGGGATGATCTCTCTGGGCTCAGTAGCAGACTGCTTGCTGAAGCTTTTCCCCTATCTCCTGCTGTTTGTGTGGGGTGAGAGAGACCCACAGACTGTTGCTGGTTGGTGCTGGGGGAGAGAGACCCACAGTGATGAGTAGAACAGCAGCCACAGCTTTACTTCTTCGCCCTGAGGACACACAATACCTAAAGCAGAGCGTCCTGCTCCTCACTTCACTGAGGAGACTTTTACTTTCACTTTCTATGCCTCAGCCCGTACGCTGCATAGCCACGCCTATCACTATGTCTTATTTTCGGGGTATGGCTTATATTGCGCAAATGCTTAGAAATCCTGCTATGGCTTATTTTATGGGTATGTCTTATTTTCAGGGAAACAGGGTACTGTTTGTTGTTGTTATTTGCCATCAAGTATACTTCAGTTTATGGTGACCTTGTGGACGAGAGACTTCCAGTGTGCCCCTTGGTCATCAACTGCCCTGCTCAGGTCTTGCAAATTCAGACCTTGGGGTTCCTTGATTGAACCAGTCCACTTGTAGTGTGATCTTGTATTCCTCTTCAGTTATACTGGAAGTTGTAGTACAAAAACTTAACTTCCAAGCTCTGGTTCTACTTGCATTTTTATGGATGCAGTATGTTAAACTGATAGATTTAAATGAGCTGTTCATAATTATATTCCACCATTTACTGAGTAGCAGCAAGCAAATCTAATGCCGCCTAAAATAGTAAAGACTTCCATGGCACAAATTTATTAAACTTATAGCCACAAAATTGGTACCACTGTAGATGTGGTAATTAGCTTGCTTATGCTTATAATGTCAGCAACAGTTTTGTCAGTGACCAAAATGTAATAATTTGACTTTTATATATTAGAGTAGTTTATGCTAAGTCTTACAGAAATCATCTGGTTATATCATATTTGCTTATGGTAGGTTTGTCCATCAGTGCCACTTGACTTGGAGCTGAGGGTGAGGTAACATTGCGTAGCAAAATAGCTTGGGTCAGCCCTCCTCCCTTTCGCATCTTTGCTGTTGCCAACATACTCATCCCTGACAGAAAACGCATACCACTGTGTGCCCTGACCTGGGTCAGAGAGAGACTGCCAGAAACGTGGGTGCTGTAGCTTGCGTGTTTCTGGCAGTTTCTCCTTGCCTTGATGCCAGCA
The DNA here is from genome assembly GCA_030412105.1 of Cyclura pinguis. Lineage (NCBI taxonomy): Eukaryota > Metazoa > Chordata > Lepidosauria > Squamata > Iguanidae > Cyclura > Cyclura pinguis. The sequence continues at coordinate 59,650,732 of CM059601.1, forward strand.
ATGAGGAAGTTGGCTAATTCAAAAGGTCCTTTCCATCAGTCAGCTGCTGGTCATCCGTAGGTTGGATTTGGCCCAGAGACTGCCAGTTGCCCGCTGATGCTTTATAAGGAAGTGACTGCTGGCTCTAAGCCTTGTTCTGATTGCCTCCACTTCTTTTTCAGAAATGACCCTGCTCTCTGCCCAGCCAGCGTCCCCGGAGTCTGCGGCTGCTGCAACCACAACTCCAAACCCAGAGCAGAGGATGTTGGAAAAGAGGGCAAAGGTCATTGAGGAGCTGTTGCAGACAGAGAGAGATTATATCCGGGACCTTGAGATGTGTGTGGAGAAAGTGCTAGTGCCATTGCAGGAAGCACAGGTAAGAAGAGCATGAGACTGGGGCAGGGTCTGTGGCATCTGACAGTAGGCATTCAGTTGACTTTTCACCAGAGATGGGACATAATTTAGTGACATTAGGAACCATAGGCTGAGATCCTACATGAACACATGTCGCATAAAAGTTCCATATGCAGAACTCCGCTCTGATTCGTTGTCACCAACCCCAGTAGCTGCCCACATGGCCATTTCATGGTTAGTGGAAAGCAGGAGGGTTGCAGAAGTGTCCACCTGTGTTCTCATAGCCAAAGGCAGACTGAGGATATCCACCAGGTTGCTCCAGACGTCTCACCAGATGATGTCATCAGTCTTCATCTGACTGTGGGAACACAACCAGACACCGCTCCAGTCATCTCTGTTCTCCACCAGCGACAGAATGACTATTGTGGTGGCTGTTGCAGCAACACAGTGAGTCCCAGTGTGTATGTGGAGGGGGGTGCTTTGTTCATTGCAGAAGACTCAAAAACATATGTCAGCGTAAGGTGGAATTACATTTGTGTAGATCACTAACAGGATGCTGGCCCTTGAATCTAGCAGTTAGACCCAGGCTAAAGAACTGGTGGCTCTCTAGATATTATTGGACTCTGGCTTGCATCAGATCCCCTAGCCTGCAAGATGGAGATGATGGGTATAATAATTCATCTGTTTATGAAGACTGCCAGTTCCTTAGGCCTAGGCTAGAGTGTTGAGCTTCAGTGAGAGACAGCAGATTTCAAATCACCACTTATCTCCAAACTTACTGAGTAACCTTGAGGCAGTTGTTGTTTTCCTACAAGGTTGGTGTGAAGAGAAATGGTGGTGTTTGTTATGTCCTGACATCCTTGGAGGAAGGACAACATAAAATAGAACATTATGTAGAAATAGGGGTGTGTGTGAATACTATTCCATGGAATATGGATGGGCATACAGAAAAGGCATATAGGAGATGTTTGGCTTGATGGACTCTTTTCAAGAGCTTGGAAAAGATAAATATCTCATAGAATCCCCCAGCCAATGGGGCAGCTAGTTCTATTGGCTGGGAGATTGTGGGAGTTGTAGAACAAAAAGTAACATTCTCAGTCTCTGGTGCCCAGCCTAGCAATAGTGGTGCAATTCTGTGTATACATTGGAGTGTCATTGGGTGCAAGTCCAGGGGAACTTGTTGTCTGTGGAAAATGAAAGGGGAAAGCCACCATGTACTAATACATTCAAGGGCTAAGTGTGCAGCCTCACTATTCTTGAAAAGGGACTGTGAAGAAAAGCAATTTTTTTCTTGCTCTAAGGCTTCTTTGCTTCCTCCTAGGTACCACATGTAGATTGTGAGGGGCTGTTTGGGAACATTTATGGGGTCATTGCCTTCTCAAAGCAGTTGCTGAACACCCTGGAAGCTGCTGATGCTGTTGGTATGTGAGTCATCCAAAGCTGCTCTTTTTTGGAGATGTCTGAGCCCAGGAATAAGGGGAGTGGAGGACAAGAGGCTGGTTAGAGATGGCATAGACCAGCCTTCTCCAATTGGCCATGTTCACATGTATCATATTACATCTTCCATCATTCAAAGCCAGGTGGTGGCTGTGGTGATGGGAGTTGTAGTCCAGTAGATATGGGGAGATGGTGGGGGAGGCTGCCAGAAACAAAGGTACAGCCCACCCTATATGCCTACGTTCCATTCTAGGAACCCCAAAACGAGTACCATGTCCCATTGTGGTCAATGGATGCAATGTGCAGGCGCCTACAGCAGCATGAGCATGCATGTGCACCATCCATTGACTATAATGGGCCATGACACTTCATGGAATCTCACATTCATGCATGTAGAGGTTGCGCCAGAAGAGGGCACTCCATGCTGTTTTGCATGGTCTGAACACTGCATTCTTTCCTCGGGCCTATTATTCTTTTGTTTCCTTCCTCTACAGTCTAGGGGATAGTTTTCAGCTGAGGGAGGAGGTTTTGGCTGTTGTTGGACTGCAACTTCCAGAAGCCCCAGTCAGCATGAATGATGGTAGGGAATTCTGAGAGCTGAAGTCCAACACCATCTGAAGTCTCCTTGGTTGAGGACAGCTGTGCTAGAGTGTCATAAACCTGGCCATTGTAATACTCTAGAGTAGGGATGGGCAAATGAACAAGACCAAACTTCCTTCTCCTGCAAACTATGCTTCCCCTGCCCAGTACCCCACAATACCTCCGTTTCCATCAGAGGCCTCCTCAAAATGACAGTCACCATTTTGAGAAGGACCACAACGCAAATGGAAGTGTCTGAGAGTGATAGGAAAGTTATGGAGGGTTTTTTTTTTATTTTTATGCATTTTAGAGGAGACTTTCTGTGCTGGATTTGCCCAAAAATTTTGCTGACCTTTTTTAAAAAATTAGGGGGCCTTTGAGGCCTGGTGGGGGCTTTGGGGCTGCAAAAGGAGGGTCTAGGACTACATACAGATCTTTTTTCCCCTATGCCCGGTCTAGAGAATAAGAGTATCCAGTGATGTTCCACTGAACTCTGTATGGCTGGACTGGAGGAGAGTATTCACCTCTCCTTAGCTTACCAGCATGCTGAATTTAGTGAAGAACTGTGGATAATCAGGCCCCGAGGCAAAATTTAGTCTTCTTGGATTTCCTGCATGACTGCGTCCCCTTCTGATGGTGCCATCAATTTGAGAGTTTCCCAGATTTTGCACAGTTTTTTTCCCATTCCAAAGGTTGAAATGTCACCCCTAAGGACTAAATATTGACAATAGGAACTGTAAGCCAAAATATTTTGGTCTCATGCTTTGGTTCTGCACCTCCTCCCTGATATATCTGAAATTGAATTTGGCCTTGGGCTGAAAAATGTTCCCAACCCTTTGCTCGCTGTGGACCTGAAACCACGGAATGCAATAAGGCAGAGCTTTCCAAACTGTGTGTCGTGACACATTAGTGTGTCAGCTGCAGTGTCTAGGTGTGTCGCATGAACACAATGAGTAGAAGGGCTTCCTCTCTTGCCACCAGGGCAGGCTAGGCCCAGGTGAAGGGGCTGCCTCTGCTGCCACTGCCCTGGGTTGAGGAAGACTCCAGCGAGGGTGGCAGTGGGCCAGGTTTGGGTAGAGTGGCTGCCTCCACTTACTGGATTACTTACTGAATTATTGTGTCACAAAGTGATGCCTGTCTAAAAAGTGTGTCACCGACATGAAAAGTTTGGAAAGCTCTGCAATAGGGATAGGTAATCCAACATGTGTTCTGCAAGGCAGCCCTGGGTGCAGTCCCTTTGTCAGGCAGGTTTCGCTTGTGTTTGCATCTGGTGGGAACAGAATTCTGGACTGGACTAGGACTAGACAGACCTTTGATCCAGCAGGGCCCTTCATATGTGCAGACACGAGTCTCCATCCCATAATTGGTAGATTTTGTATCTATGATGAGGAAGGCTGAATGCCATTCTAGAGATCTTTCTAGGAAAGGAGAAACCAAAGGGCAAAGAAATCTATGGTTACTTCAAGTGTATAAAAATTTCAGAACAGTACCATCTGTAATGTTGTATCCAAGTTTTTCTTACTGCATTGACACTTTGCTTTCCCCTCCTAAGGACCAACTTTTCTGGCACTTCGGGCTGAGCTGGAGGCTGTGTACAAAGTGTACTGCCAGAACCATGATGAGGCCATTGCACTGCTGGAGGCCTATGAGAAAGACGAGAGGGTGCAGAAGCATCTTCTGGAATCTCTGGAGGTCCTCAGGTAAGAGGGCAACCTGAACTCTTTCTCTCCTCCTTCCCTTGCAGCCAGACTCTGACTGGATGAACCTGAACTGCTTTCCATGCCATTCCTTTTCACATTTAGGATAGTAACCCCAGAACTTAGGACAGTTACTGTTTTGGACTATAACTCCCAATGGTATTCTTGATGTCATGATCCCAAAAGTAACTTGTTTTACGCTGTAAAGAAGTAATGCTAGTTTGTTGTTGAACTGCAGTAAATTCTGCTGGGACAGAATTTGAGACTCTGCCTCCACATGTGAACACTTCTGCCAAATATGATTCTAAGACCCTGTTTTGAATAGGGAGTCTTATCTGTGATATGAGTTTCTCGGTCCTTGGCTTAGATACTGCTTAGGTTGTTGCTTATAAGCGGAATGGAGCATGACAAGGTTATATTTTTGTGTGTGTGACAACACCTGCCACTGATACTGGCTGGGACATTCTGAGATTTGTCATCCGAAGTAACTTTTCCAAGTAATTTCCAGAAGGAAGTAGAGATGGTGCCAGTCATTCTAACCAGCTGCTTTTTCTTCTTTTTTCTCCCCTGCTACTCTGTGCTTGCTAGGAGTCTGTACAGTGAATGGTAAGAGATCTTTTTAATACCATCAACCTGTTTGTTTGGGTATATGTGCATATCCTTATTTGGGAAAACAACAAGGGGGGAAGGGCTGGGAATGGCGGGGATTGTTTCTTGCGAGAGTGGAGAGAGTTGCAGAGATCATTAATGCCAGGGTGAAAAAGAGATTTAGCTGTGTTGACCTGCTCAAGTTTGCAAAAGAGCTGAGTTGAGGTATGGCTGTTAAGGTGAAACTACAGTTCTCCCCCTACATTCATGGGTTTGACTTTCGCGGGTTTGTACCCCCTGGCCTCCCCGCCACTGCCTGCAGCTGCCAGCGGGATTGCACTGCAGCAGGCAAGAGAGTGAAGAAGAAGGAAGACCCCCCCCACTCTTCTGCTGCCGTTGCCCGCCAGATTGCGCAGGTGGGGGCAGTGAGAAAACTAAGCGAGGAAGATCTTTCCCCTCCAGCTCTCTCCCACGCCCCTCCCACGCGCGTTATTGTGTGGGTGGGGGCAGCAAGAAAGCCAAGCGGGGAAGATCTTTCCTGCTGGCTCTCTCCCGCTCCCCATACTCATGCAATAGCGATAGCGCAGGTGGGGGCAGTGAGAAAGCCAAGCAGGGAAGAGCTTTCTTGCCGGCTCTGTCTGTGCCTCTTCAATGACATGGGTGGGAGCCTGCAGTTAAGCGGGTTTTTTTTTCACGTTCGCGGGGGTTCTGTTTCTGTATCCCCCGTGAATGTGGAGGGCTTACTGTAGTGAAGAGAGGTATGCTGTCAGTTTAGCTAGAACAAGATGGATATGGCTGAATTTGGAATGGATGAAGTGGATATTGTTTAATTATGGAATATCATCTTTTGGGGGAGATGGTAGCTTCAGAAGTGTGGGTTGACTTCAATGCACTGGTTTGGCATTTGGTCTGTGACTAGCTTTGAAAGAGCGAGATGATTCTGTGCTGAAAAGAAAGGTGGCTGTTGATGGACTGTGAATGCCTGACCCAGTGCGCTACACACCCCGTCTGTGTGCTCACTTCTCCCGCCTCTTTCAGGGGCTGTACGAACTACATTGACCTGGGCTCCTTCCTGATCAAGCCTGTTCAGCGTGTGATGCGCTACCCATTGCTGCTGATGGAGCTCCTGAGCGCGACCCCTGAGTCCCACCCTGACCGTGCTCCATTGACAGCTGCTGTCCTGGCAGTCAAGGAGATCAATGGCAACATTAATGAGTACAAACGCCGGAAGGACCTGGGTGAGCTGTGGGGCAGGGGAGGTGTGGAATCTAGGGAAGTAGGAGGAAGAGCCCAAGCACCTGCTTGAGGCAAACAAGCCATGTGGAAAAGAGGTAACTACCAAAAGCACCCTGTGTGGGTTACCCCATTTGGCATGTGGAGGTACTGCACAGCAGCTGTGCAGCTGGTATGAAAAACTGTTAGGCAGAGAAAGATGAGGCATCTTTTAGTGGATGGTGGAGGTAGAAGCAAAAAGCACATTCACTTTTATTTCTTTAATCCATTTCTTAGGCACTTTTCAAGATTACAGTCTTTCCAAGATGCTCTGTGGCACAAAAAAAAAAAAGGTTCAACAACCATAATGATACAGTAATATTAAATGTAAATATTTCTAACCATATTTCAGGATTTTTGGTAAAACTTAACAGTGGGTGAGTTGCAGAATATTTTCTGGTCCCAATAAGAATTCTAATATCTTGAGGGTCATAGCTGGCCATAGTTGGACTAGTATTTCCTGAAACCACTGGGGATTCCAGTGTCCTTATTTTAAATGCAGCCAACATAATGACCAGTTTCACTGAAAAACAGCTTAAGATTTCTTTTGGTTCTTCCAGTATAGTACATTGGCTGGGACGAAAGTGTTCCAGTGGTAAAAAGTAGTAGATTTGTTGGGAAAATATTTGCCCCAACCATTTTTGTCTATACAATGAAAACTGTACATGGGAAATGGTGGAAACTTGAGGACACCATTCACAGTTCATCAGGTGACAATGACAAAGAATGCCTACATTGTAGGTCTCGTTCTTTATGGATTGTGCAATACAACATGACTTTGCAGGACTAAAACATCCAGTCCTGGTCCATGAATATTAAGAATAAACAGTACCACTAAATACTATTTCAAAATAGCAATCAGGAGTGAATATCATAAAATATGTAAGTATTTGATTATTTAATTCTTTTGACCTGTTTTGTTTAATAATTAATTAATTAATTAAACTCTGCTGTATTTAGTTGGCAGGAAGATTAGAAGGAGACAGGTTATCTTGTCTGTGTCAGAAGATAGCCTTACCCACTAGCCTTTGATGCTGGTCTTGCCTAGTAGTAGTTCAGGGGAAATGTTAGAAGATACTCGTAGAGGACGGCTCCCAGACTGAGCAGGAAATGACCCAAGGTAATCCTAGGGGAAGTGGCTGCTCTTTGTCACTCATGCTGACTGTTACTTCCCACCATACTCTCATTCAGTGCTGAAATATCGAAAGACAGATGATGACAGCCTCATTGAGAAGATCTCCAAGCTCAACTTCCACTCCATCATCAAGAAGTCCAATCGTGTCAGCAGCCACCTCAAGCACCTCACGGGTTTTGCACCCCAGGTACGTAAGGGCTGGCTCTGCCATGCCTGCCTGTGGCTCTTGGATGGAGACTAGGTGGGTTTCTGGATGTTGGCTTGCAACTCTCATCATGGCTGTTCTGATTAGGACTGATGGGAGTTTCAGTTCAACAACATCTGGAAGCAGCACATCCCCTGTTATAGATTAATCAGAAGGGTATGGAGACTTAGTGTTCTCAGAGGCTGTGTGAAGCCTGTTGACTCTCTCTCACCCCTCTTTCTGTTGCAGCTCAAGGACGAGGCTTTTGAGGAAACAGAGAAGAATTTCCGGATGCAGGAGCGGCTGATTAAATCTTTTATCCGGGACCTTTCCCTTTACCTTCAGCATGTCCGGGTGAATAAATATGTGGGGGGTGGTGGGAGCTTCTGAAGGGCTGGAGTCTGAGTCATCCTATGGGGCTCACAGCTGGCCTGACAAATGGAATCAGAAGTACCTGGTGCGCTGGCTAGGCTAGTGTGCTACCTTTTGTCCCTTAGTCAGTCCCAGTCCTCTCCTGACCTGTCTGTTGATTGTGGCTGGATTTGCAGAGGTTCAAAATTGTCCCACAACCCAGCTGATGCCTGTGTGTTTTGGCCCTCAGGAGTCAGCCTGTGTAAAAGTGACAGCAGCGCTCAGTATGTGGGACCTGTGCATGGAGAAGGGCAGCGCTGAGTTGGAGCAGTTTCAGAAGGTCCATCGCCTCATCAGTGATCAGCTCTTCTCTGATTTTGTGAGTGAGATCTTTGCATCCTTTCTTGTCTTCTGTAGAAACAGATGTCTGAAAATGGCTTTTGTTGGAAGAGACCAACCAGCCTTCCCAAATCTTGAGGTTCTCCAAATCTTTTGCACTATAGCCCCCGTTGCCACTGGCCATTGATTGTATGAGTTGGGGCCAGTAGAAGTTGTGGTCAGGAACATCTGACCACGAGGCACCAAGTAAAGGGAAGTTGGACTAAAATGTGTTTTATTGTGAGAAAAAGGCAGATGACAAGAAGGAAGAATGTTGGGATGAGGAAACTTGCTGCTTGGTGAGATCTTAGCTAGAATTATGTTGGAGTCTTACACATGCATTCGTTCCTTTACGGGGGAAGTCATTTTAGTCCAATGTTAAACATACACGCTCAGTTCAAGGTCATGGAAATGGAGCTGCATATGTAGTGCCATGGTACATTAACATTTTGGGCTAGTGCATATGCATCTGCCCCTGCTGAAATTGGTGGGATTATTCCTTGTCTTGTGCATTTGGTTCCACAACGTTGCCATTCAACATAACGTTTATTTAGCACCATTGAAGCATAACTTTGCATGTGAGGTTTTATGCTAAACAACTCCTATTGTAGGATTTCAGCCATAGCATTCAAGAAGTTGGGATAGAAGAGTGATGACAAGAAAGTCCCTCTCTCTCTTTCTTTCTCTCTCTCTCTCAAAAGGCACAACACAGCCAGGACGGTGGTGTTTCCCCCTCCGTCCTTTTTTCTTTTTCAAAAGGAATTTTCTTTAAAGAGAAGGGGAAATCCTTTTATAGGCATTTCCAGGGATGGGCCTACCGAATCTTCGAATCCTGGGTAAGGATTCGAGATTCCTGAATCCGAATCCCTGTGCCAAAATAAGCAAACTGAATCTTTCGAATCTGCTAAGCAAATAGATTGCTGGAGACCAGGACACCTGAAAACCAGGGAGACCGGGATATCTGAAAACCAGGGAGACCGGGACTCCTGAAAACCTGGGAGACCAGACATACAAGGGAGGATAGTGAGTTTTTCCCTTGGAGTAATAATGACCTTTGCTAACAATTTCACAAATTACATCTGGGGTTATATTCTAAGATATTTAAATTGAACATTTAAGATTTAAGTTCAGTACTTGACTGGAACCTACAGGCTTGAGATTTCAAAGACAGCTGAAACATTCCTTTGCATAGTTCCCTTGCAAACCTTTCACAGACAATTCTGGGGTTTGGAGTTTTACAAGGGGTCACAGCCTTCTCTGCCGAAGTGTACTGGTGCATCATCAAACTACAGACCCCAGGATGCCAGAAGGAGCTATGCAAAGAAAAGCCAGTTTTGACCTGGATTAGCTCTGTAGTGTAGTATGTGGCCCTGTTTACACAGACAGGAAAATGTGCGATTAACCCACATTTTCCTGCCTGTGTACAAAGGGCCTTCATGTCATTTTCAATCTGGGGAGTTCCTGAGGCAAAACTGTGACAACTGTCTTGGCCAGATTTCTTCAGAGGCTTTTGCCTAGGCATTTGCTAAGGCTGAGAGAGTGTGTCTTGCCCAAGATTATCCTTCTTTCCCTTGCTTTTTAAACTCTTTTTTAAAAAAGGATTTGAAAGATTCGAGATTCATGAGATTCGTGGATTCCCAGAACCTTCCAGGGATTCGGATCCAGATTCAGATTTGGAAAATTCTGGATTCATCCCATCCCTAGGCATTTCTTTTTCCCCAGTGTAACTTAAGAAATTAATAATTTAATGTAGTGCTACAGGGATGGAGGACGAGTATAAGTTGTAATAAACTGGTCTGATTGTCATCCTGAATCTTGTAGAAAGAGCGAACGGAGCGACTGGTAATCTCTCCACTCAATCAACTGCTGAATATGTTTGCTGGGCCTCACAAACTTGTGCAGAAGCGTTTTGACAAGCTCTTAGACTTCCATACTTGCACGGAACGTGCTGAAAGACTGAAGGACAAGCGGACCCTGGAAGAGTTGCAGTCGGCACGCAACAATTATGAAGCTTTGAACACACAGCTGCTGGATGAACTGCCCAAATTCCAGTGTTGTGCCAAGGAGCTGTTTACCAGCTGCTTACGTGGCTATGCAGAGGCCCACTGTGACTTTGTACGCCTGGCACTACAAGAACTAAAACCTCTGCTCTCAGTAAGTGTCCAGAGACTAGGACAAGGAAGAGAGCTTGGCTTCATTGATGTTTCTCGTGATCAGTAAGATGCAAAAGAAACAACTACATTAGTTTTTTTGATTTCCCACCACACCAGCTTTATTCTTATTTTCAAAGGCTCACATCCAATCTGCAATAGGAGGGAAGATCAGGAGTAGCCTTTCTTCCAAATGTAGTTGAACAACAACTCCCATCAATCCTAATGATGGAAGTTTCAATTTTTTCAGTCTGTGAGTGGGGAACCACAAGTTGCCCACCCTCTGTGAGGTGGACCCAGCTCTGTTTGAAAGTTGTCTTGTTTGTTGAGCTTTCAGGTTTGTTGCTCCTTTTTTACTGCAGTGTGGCCATTTCCTGTGGGCCCTGCTGCTGTGTCCCTTCTTCTGGTCAAGATGGGTGAGCGGATAAGTGCCTCATTTCTGATTTATTTGTTCTCTTCATTCCCATGAGTCCATCTTTTGTGATTTGGCAGGCGAAAGTGGCAGAGGTCTGAAAAGGAAGGTCTGGTTGGATATAGGAAGCTACCTGAATGGTCTATTCCTTAATCCAGAGGTGGACAGCTGTAACTCTCCAGATGTTTGTTGCCTGCAGGTCCCATCAGCTATAGGTAGCAAAGCCAGTGATGAAGGATTAGGGAGTTTGAAAACAGCTGGGGATATCCACAGTTGCTCACCCCTGTTGGCAGCACTTCGGATTTCAGGCAGATGCTGAGGACAGAACTGTATACTCTGTCCTGGGCTTCCTGGGCTATCAGTCATCTGAACATAAGGCTCCATGGAAAAAAGAGTTTGGTCTAGCATAGGACAGGGGAGCCAGCTCCATAATTTCTTATTGCTGGCTGGAGCCTCTGCGAATCAAGGTTCAGAACATTCAGAAGGCCAAGGATTTTCCAGCTCTGACTTAGGACATGACTGCCAATACTGAATTCTCTATTGATGTGGAAGGGGAGAACAAATGGTCTTCATTAATGTTGGTTCTACAGCTGTTTTTGGATTTCTCATACAGCAGGGGTGGGGAACAAGTTGCCCTTCAGATGTGAGACTACAGTTGTCAGCAGCTCTAGTTAGCAGCATATGGAGGGCCACATGTTTCCCGTCCATAGTGTATGGCTTCATACGGGCCCGTTTTTGAGCAGAAAATGGCTAGAATGATCCTGGTCTGGTTTTCCGTGTTTCTTTTGCTCCTTTGACTATATGGTTTTCTTCCCTCCTAGCTGCTAAAAGTGGTTGGCCGGGAGGGGAATCTGGTCGCCATCTTCCAGGAAGAGCACAGCCGGGTCCTTCAGCAGCTGCAGGTCTTCACTTTCTTCCCAGACAGTGCCCCTGCCACCAAGAAACCCTTTGAGAGGAAGAGCCTGGAGCGCCAGTCAGCACGGAGGCAGCCGCTTCTGGGCATGGTGAGCACTGTGGGGGTGAGCAAAGGCTGGGAAGGCGTCCTCTGCAGGTGGAAGTGCAGCAACAGCTGTGGGAATCTTCTGGCTCAGAGCTTAGAAACCTGAACCGTTTTTGGTCTACAGTTCCCAGAATTCCTCTTCCACATGGTGGCCATGCTGGCTGGGGGATTATGATAGTAGAAACTGCTAATCATAGAATCATAGAAATGTAGAGTTGGAAGAGACCACACAGGCCATCCAGTCCAACCCCCTACCATGCAGGAATACCCTTAAAGCACTCCCGACAGATGGCCATCCAGCCTCTGCTTAAAAACCTCCAAGGAAGGAGACTCCACTACGCTCCAATGCAGCATATTCCACTGCCGGACAGCCCTGACCGTCAGGAAGTTCTTCCTGAGGTTCAGGTGGAATCTCCTTTCCTGCAGCTTGAATCCATTGCTCCTTGTCCTGGTCTCTGGAGCAGCGGAAAACAAGCCCTCTCCCTCCTCTACATGGCATCCCTTCAAATATTTAAACATGGCTATCATGTCCCCTCTTAACCTTCTCTTCTGCAGACTGAACATACCCAGCTCTCTAAGTCTATCCTCATAGAGCTTGGCTTCCAGGCCCTTCACCATTTTGGTCGCCCTCCTCTGGACCTGCTCCAGCTTGACCATGTCCTTCTTGAATTGGGGTGCCCAGAACTGGACACAGTATTCAAGATGAGGTCTAACCAAAGCAGAGTAGAGTGGTACCAGTACCTCCCTCGATCTAGACACCATACTCCTATTGATGCAGCCGAGAATTGCATTGGCTTTCTTGGCTGCCGCATCACACTGCTGACTGATGTTCAGCTTGTGGTCTATTAAGACTCCTAGATCCCTTTCACATGTACTGCCATCCAGCAACGTGTCCCCCATCCTATATTTCTGCATTCCATTTTTTCTACCTAAGTGTAGGACTTTACACTTCTCTCTGTTGAATTTCATTTTGTTAGCCTTGGCCCAGCTCTCCAATCTATCCAGGTCATTTTGAATTTTGATCCTGTCCTCTGGATGTTTTCAAAGCTCTGGTCTAGCACAGGCAGGGTGTGAATTGCCTGGGCCTAGTGCATTTGCCCCTGCCTGATGAATGAGAATGGTAAGGGTGATTATGGCAAAGAGAGAGGGAGGGATGGATACCACAACACTCTCTTCTGCTTCACCAGTGCTGTTGTTTCCCTTGTAGCCCAGCTACATGCTCCAGTCAGATGACTTGCGTGCAGCCCTCTTAGCTCGGTACCCTCCTGACAAGCTCTTCCAAGCCGAGCGCAACTTCAATGCAGCTCAGGAGTTGGATGTGTCACTCCTGGAAGGGGATCTGGTGGGTGTCCTCAAGAAGAAGGACCCCATGGGCAGTCAGAACCGCTGGCTTATTGACAATGGAGGTAAATGGAAATACGTTGGGTGCTTGATGAGCCTGCTTCTTTCAAGGCTTGGAAGAGTTAGGGCTTTTTAAATAGGTCTCAGAATTCCAGCATGGAAGGAATTCTGGGACTTATAGTGGAAAAAAAACCCTTAACTTTTCCACCTTCTGATCTGTTTTCTGGGATTTGTCCCCATCTCCAAGTTTCTTGTAATACCTGTGATATTTCTCCCTCCCACTCTCACAGTGACGAAAGGGTTTGTGTACAGCTCCTTCCTGAAGCCTTACAACCCGCGATGCAGCCACTCGGATGCCTCTGTGGCCAGCCATTCCTCTAGTGAATCTGATCACAGTGGTTCTTCTTCCTCCCGTGGCAGCAGCACCCCAAGCAGCACGCTGAGTAATGCTTCTATGAGTAGTCCCCAGAAGACTCTGCCAGACTCTGGCTTCCAAGGGGACCTGATCCACTCTCTACAGACTCCTTCTGAGGTGGATGCTGGCTGCCAGGCCCAGGGGGGTCCCACAGGGGGGTCGGTGCACCCACCCCGCCTTGTTCCAGCATCACGGCGCTACAGTAACCCTGACCCTCGCAATGGACACCCACCTCGACCCAAGGCTAGAGAGGCACCTTCATTGGAGGACAGCAACTCTAGGGTGAAGAGCAGTGAGTGTAAAGGAAACCAGGTGAGCGGGGAAGTATGTAACATATCTCCTGTTCAGTCACTCTCTTTTAATGGCAGGTCATTTCTGAGTTGGCTGACTGGTTGGTACAGCCAAGGTCTGATTTGAAATGGAGTGTTCTGGGAGTTCAGGTTGAATTCCATTCCATCAAATTAATCATAGTATATGGGACTGGTGGGTGCTCCCAGGCTTTAGAACTCATCACATGAAGACACTAGATTGGATCCCTCCCTGTTATCTTTCTACTGACAAGCAAAAAGCCTTTTATTCAGGCAGGCTTGGGGCAGTTAAGCTGTTGAAACTGCTTCTAATCTGGTTAGATGCCATTGTTTTGCCTTTTGTTGATATATTTAATTTTTTTTCAAGTCTCTTAAGTTGTGTTCTAACATAGTTGTTTTATTTGGTTTTATCTTTAGTAGCACTGAATTTCATTTTGTTGAATATAAGTTGTTTAAGATACTTTTAACCTGCCTTCCCGATTGTAACCAAATTTCTAACAATAAAATTAACTGCAAAATCTTGGGATACATTCTTTAGGGCCTCTGATGCAGGATGGGGGTTGCAATCTGTCTTTCTTCCGTGCCACTTACTAGCCTTCCATGCTTTCTGCCAGCAGGTTTATTATGCTGTTTACACCTTCAAGGGACGGAACTCAAATGAACTGAGTGTAACAGCCAATCAGAGACTAAAGATTCTGCAGTTTGAAGACATCACTGGCAATCAGGAGTGGTGGTTGGCAGAGGCACATGGGAAGCGGGGCTATGTGCCATCAAGTTACATTCGGAAGACAGAGTACACGTGAGATTCCTATATGTCTGTGTCAGAAGCTGGTGCCTTAGTCACTGTTGGAACTGGCCGGAGGAAGAAGGCCTTGCTCAGTCCCACTGCCTTTCTTCCCTGATGGTTTAGATTTGGATGTATTGGTGGGGAGTGACATTTCCAGTGATGAGGAAATGAGGTGCTCCCATTGGCCTTCTGTTGTTTTACCTTCTGAGGCAGAATTGCCAGGCCTGAATGGCAGTCTCTTCTTCTCTTCAGTAGTGCTTCCCCCTTGGAGGAGGCCCTTAGTCCCCTTTCACTAACAGGGTTGGAGAGTGGCTGGAGATGATGCCACAAGTGAGGCATCTGGCCAATGGTAAGCCAAGGAGCCTTGTGTGATAGACACTGATTCAGAACCTAATAGGAGCCCTGCTGGATCAGGCTGAGGATCTATCTAGGTCAGTATTTTGTTCCCCCAGAGACACCAGCCCACCAGCAGTCCACAGAACCAGTATCCTTCAGCCATTCACCCCCAACAACTGTTACTGAAAGAAACACTTGTCTCTGAAGCAGAAAGTTTCTTTTTTGTGATCTGGGGGTGGCCATGTTCATTGGGAGACTGGAAGTTGTAGTCCCTCCAAAAAAGAACTTTTATAAGCTCTCTGCTGAACTTACAGGCTCCATCTAACAATCATGATAATAGCTGTTGATCAGTCTGACCTTCATGAAAGAGTGGCTGGACCCATATAGCACAGACAGAAAGACAGGTTTGTAGAATAATGTTGGGTGCAGAGTTGCTGCATAGCAACTTAGCCACCAAAAGAGATGTATTCAGAAAGCCTCTACCCAGAAACCCTTTTGACTCTTATTTGGTGTTGGCTGCTGCAGGATAAATAAGGGTTCTTCCATTCAACTTCAAAAGGCATAGCACACAGCTTGGCTGGAATCCTGTTGGTGTCTTATTCTGGCAGAATGGTCCGTTAAACCAGCAGAAAAAGTCCATTTCAGTTGCCAAAGAAAATTGCCCTGTCAGCTCCCAAGTAGCTTGATGTGGAGATCATGTATGAGGAAATTTATTGCAAGGTTTCATCCAGGCAGAACTATGATCTGTCTCCCCTCTCTCCTCTCTGCCTTCCACCTGCAGCCCACCCTCACAGCCATTTAGTGGCTGGTGAAGAGCAGAGGGCAGCAGAGAAGTGGCTGGACGCACAATGACTGTATCATCCTCCAGGATCACCAGAGCTTCCCAAGGGTGCCTTTGTCCTGTGTTTGGCTGTAGGCACATAGCCACAAACTTCTCTGATGCCCCCCTCCAGTCTCCATCAGACACTAAATGGCTATTGAGATGTGTAGGAGGAAGATGAGTTCTGCAGGGATTTTGGTCCTTACATAGGAGAGATACTGAATTCCTCCCACTGCAGTGACCAAAAAAGTCCACTTTCAGTTATGCTTGAACTTTTGCTATTGTCCTCCCAATCTTGATGTTGCAGTACTGGCCACAGTTTTTCCCCTGCCACCATCGAATCTGGCATAGTTTTGCCAGTCAACAGAATTGTAGTCCTTGGATGCTGCAGTGCCTCTGTGTGAGTGTAAACTTCTGGGACTGCTTTGGCCCCTGGGCATCAGTCAGAATTGCCAGGGGTGGAGTGAATTCCTGTGCTGGGGAAGAGAGTGTAAGAGGTGCATTTTTGTTTGATACTCCTGAGCTGCTGTTTTGTAAATAAAAATTCTCTTTCTGAAATGATTTGTGTTGATACCTTCAAAGCCTTTGTGTTTTCATTACCCCTTTCCTTTTGACATAAGCAGGTTTCCTGACCTGGAGAATACCAACAAAGATGCTGCCAGTAACAGTTTAAAAAACAACATGTTGCCATCTTAACTACAATTGATAACAAAACTTGCTCCTGGAGGAGTAGAAGTCCCTTATTAATGAACCAGATTTCATGCTTTAGAACAAAGTATTTATTCCAGAACCTTGGTTTGGGACTGCAAATGCACTAGGAGGAGTTAGGGAACACCCTGTAGCAGCCTTTATTGTGTGTTGGACTTCACTTCCCATCATCCTCAGCCACTGTGAGAAAGGCAACCCAGTAGTGACGGAGATAAATCCAGACCAAAATCAAGCTACTTTTGGAAAGTCTTAAATATGTTACAACCAGCAGAGCAGGCACAAAGGAAGGCCATGAAGACTAGGTTGTTTTAAGACAAGCATCCCCCAAATATTTATCACCACTTTTACAGTATTTTTTTCAGTTGTAGTATAGCACCTGAGCTGAGACTTTCCATCCATTTCCTCCAAATGAACTTCAGGAGCATGATGAGGAAGGTCCACGTATAGCCACCTGTTCCTCTTTTATCAGGAACAGAGGAAGCTCCCTCACTGAGTCAGACCATTGGTTCATCTAGTCCACTGTTGTCAACTGACTGCCAGCAGTTGTCCTGGACTTAAGGCAGGAGTCTTTTCTAACCAATAGTAGGGATTGCATCCAGAACCTCAGCATACAAAGCTTGTGATGTACCCACTGAGCTACAGCCCTGTTCCCAGAGACCCATCAAGCTAGAAGTGCAAACAGAACAGTAAAGATACACAGCAATCAGCCTGGCTGTTTCATCTTCCTTTGTGGCATGGAGCATTATATAGATATTTTAAAGATCCTCAAAGATATAAGAACATGATATGAATCCTGAAACAAGGAAGCAGCTCAAGAGGTTGAGTTCCAAATGGTCCTTGGTAATGCTGAGAGGAAGGAGTGGTACTAAAACCACACTTTCCCCACAGAACCAGGGTTGACTTGCTGTCAGCTGCAGGTTCAGTGCAAAGTAAATGATAAGGCAGGTGCAGCAGACCAGCAAATGGTCTCTGAAGATGTTCCAAGCATAGTGGCACTGCCAGTACAGTCACAAAATTGTCACACAGAATCAAGGCAGGTCCAGAACAGCTGCAGCAGGATTCCAGGGTTCAAGCTCTCTATAGTACAGTGTTCTGGGTTCCCAAAAAGCCAGCATCCTTTGCCATTCCTGCAAAGACGCCTTGCTGTTGAAGCAGTTTCTCAGGGCTGTCAAACTCTACAATCTTTCCTGCTTGAAGTACCATCACCCTAGAAAATAACAAGACATCTGAGCTGTAGCACTCACATCCATATACATTTGCAGACACTCAGCATCCATCCACATACATTCCAATTTAGTTGCTTGAAAAGACAGATATCTTTTGCAGTCAGTATTTGGTAAGCCTAGAGGGTTCTCATCCCTCAGATTGTGTGTGCTTTTAAAAACGTTTAATTTACAAAGCTACATGCCTTTTATACCTAAGATATTCCTAGAATATGCAGAAACCACTCCTGTAGTTTTAGTAGACTCCTCACTTCTGAACTAACAGGCACCCAACTACCCATGTGGCCTATGGGAGAGAATGATGCTGGAGCCTTTTCTAGAGGAAATGCTGACTGAGCAACTCACAAAGTCAATTTCCTTCTGTGCAGTGGTGCACCACTGCAGTTGTGCTAAATTCATGGCATGAAGGAAAGGGGGCTTTTTGCCAGGTTGACTCCCTTTCCACAAGATTTTTGCCCTTCAAGGATAATGTTTACTAGGTGCACTGGAGTTGAGAAAGAAGTCTCATCCGCTTTTTCTTTTGTGCTAAGCTTAGTCCTGCTAATTCTGAAATTGGTCCACACAGAGAAGGGAAAGGGCCACTGGTTGTAAACCAATCTCGGTACATTTCTATGGGAGTTGACTGTCACCTCTTAACAGAAAATAATGTCATTGATGATTGGGCGTTGGTTCTGTCCTTTCATTTATCAATTCATCACTTTCACTGAAAGTTTTGTCAGAGTTATTCACTGATCAATGCATTCAAGATTTTAGGTACAATTTCTAGAGGCAAGTGCTATTTCAAGATCATCAGTGTACTACAAGTGTTTCCCCTCTCCTTCCCCCGATAAACTACTGCCAAGTAGGAAGCACAGGCCCTGTGATTATGCCAAAAGGTTGGGCTGATTAAGTTTCTTTGCCTGTTTTACTATATTCCAGTTCTTAATGACTTTGTTACTATAAAACATTTACTGAAGTCATAGTTTCCTTTCCACATCTGCTTTTGTAGCAGTTTACAGTTTTGTCTTCAATGCCAAAAATAGTTACAAGTTTTACAGAAATCCATTATTTTTTATTGCTGTTTATATGTTTGTGGCCAAAAGACAGTATGGTAAGAAATAGCTTTAGTTTCCCATGACTGAAAAATATTTCTCTTGTGAATTTTATACTGCTTTTCAAACATTTATATGTTTTCATGTGAAATACACAACTAACTTGTTTTCTAGAGGTCGCTAACATATAGCTCTGTGCTTCTGCATTACTGCATCCAGTTATTTGTTTATAAAAACACTTTTGAGACTAATTGGGAAAACAAACATTCCAGTATTAATTTCTGTGGACTCAAAATCATTTATTTCTCTGTTTGCTTATCTCAGAGAGCTAGCTGGATTGAATGGTTTGCATTGGGGTGGGGAAAGCGCATTATGCAAACCACATCTGGCCCCAGGACTATTGATAAGACCCCAGTGGCCTCTCAACTTTTTAGAAAAAAATGCACCCCATCTTCATAGGAAGCATTTTGGGCAATTTCACCATGGGGGCTGGACCATTTTGGGCCAGGGAAAAACCTTTTTAAAACATTTTGACAAAGAAAAACCTTGCAAATGAAAAACCATAATTTTTCAGGGGATATGAGATGCAGAAGAACGTTGTAGTTCTCCAAGGTCCCATAGAGGGCCAATGCAGCCCACTCAGTTCCTGAGAGTTGCTCACCTCTGCTTTATACCTATAGATTTTAAATGTTGGCTTTGTTTGGGGTCCTCTTTTCAACATGTATATTTACAATTTGAGTAGGATATACATTCCCTAGATTTACATTTCTGAATTCCTATACATACCTTTCTGGAATTAAGCCTGATTGGTAGCCATGGCACTTACTTCTGAATAAATAGGCACAGGATTGCACTGTAAGCCTGTTTGTCTTTAAAGAGCATTCCATGGAAATTTTGAGTTTAATGGCATAATTATTTAATACGACCATACTCCACACTGTTCCATGACAGAAATAAGTACTTCTTTCCCTATGACTGCTCCATTGTAAGTGGAAGGCGTTTTTGTTGTTTCTCACTTCTAGTTTTCATGGGGCATGAAGCTCTGAAACCTCTGTTGCAGAAGACGAGAGAATTCCACCTATGATTGTGCCATGCGTCTTTCTCATTCATATGCACACACACACACACGTTACCTGTTGCTATCCATGATGGTGTGAAGCCGATGGGCAATGGTAATCACAGTGCAGTCAGCAAACTCACTCCGGATTGTCTGTTGGATCAGGTGATCAGTTTCCATATCCACGGCTGCTGTTGCCTCATCCAGAATCAAGATTCTGGATTTACGGAGGAGGGCTCGTGCCAAACAGACCAGTTGTCTCTGCCCTACACTGTGGGAACAAAATGGTCAGTATTTTTACCAGCTAAATAGATGCAAACCATGGCAGAAAGAAGACAGGGACAAATCTCTGCACAGCTCATGCTTTTATTTAAGCCAGGCTGTGATGGGTAGAGAGTTGGGGCCAATTACAACCTGTACAGCTAAGAAAATTAGAGTATCTTAGTACTCCAGCATTATCTTCCCATACCTCATATTCTCTCCTGCTTCGCTCACTGGATAGGACAATCCTTCAGGCAGGCTGCACACAAAAGACTTCAAGTGTGCCATCTCCAGTGCATGCCAGACTTCCGTGTCTGAGTGCTGGTCGAATGGATCCAGGTTCATACGTAGGCTCCCCGAAAAGAGAACAGGATCCTGCAGGTGTGGGTACAAGATGTTTAAGTCAGTGCAAGTTGAAGGAGAAACACTCAGCTGTCATTTTTGTCAAGATGGAGGCTGCTGAATGTTGGTTGGTTTGGAGTCTAATTCATTTCAAGTAAAATTTACAATTTGTACTTTGTCGGGTGTGACCTCCACCTCCCCTCCGTGCTATTCCCCAGTGTCCATTAGCATGATGGCTGGCAACAGTTTGTGTTTGCTCAAAAGTAGGCAAGCCACAGAGGGATAAAAATACAAAACAAAGCAACACTTCTCTATTTAGAAGTAGTCATTGAGGAGAATCTCACCACTTGCCCCAAGTGAACAAGGAGTACTAACTCAAAAATAGACAAAAAAAATAGACACCCCCCAGGCCAGCTGCTACCTTCTCCAGATAAGAGTTTGAGATCAATACTCAGCTCTATCGGTACTCAGCTCTAACCAGCCAAAGCCTGGCCCCATCTTCTTTGGGTTTCTTACCTGTGGGATGATGGTGATTTTCTGGCGCAGGTCATGCAGGCCAATGGTTGCTATATCGAGCCCATCAATAAGGATCTTTCCCCCCGCTGCCTCCAGGATGCGAAAGAGGCAATTAGTGAGTGAGGATTTCCCAGCTCCTGTTCGGCCCACAACACCAACCTGAAGAGGCAGCATCTCAAAGATTAGGTGCCTAGTAGAGCTGGTGTTTCTTTTTCCTAAATTCTTCTAACTATGCAAGAATACTGTATCATTGTTCTTACTCTTATTTATCCCTGTGGTGGGTAATTAGCATTTCAACTGAGGAAGCAGTTAGCATTATTCTGTGCTTTCAACTGCTGGGGGCCAAGAAGCCTAGAAGTTTTCAAGTAAATGGGAAGTTGGCCCAGCAGTTAAGTCAACATTGCCCAGCCCAGCCCAGCCCAGCCCAGCCCAGCCCTAATTGATAGCTTTTTTCTCTGTATGTGCTTCTCCCATGTGGTATCATCTATTCTCAGCAAAGTCTCTGAGAACTTCATTTACCTTCTCCATGCTTTTGATATCACAGCTGATCCCATCAAGAACTAGCTCCAACTCAGGCCGATACCGCACCTGATAGTCCACGAAACGGATCTCTCCACTGTTGGGCCAGTCTCCAGATGGCCTCTGTGACATCACCCATGGTGCCTGCAAGAGGCATCAGAGTAATTGCTTGAAACTATTTCATCGGAATCTATCTTACAACACTGTCATCACCCCACTCCCCAGCAAATACTGACCATTGACCACAATGTTCCCATACCTCATTTGCCACCTCTGTGTATTCATGTACTCTCTCTACAGCCACAATATTGGTCTCTAGCTCAGAAGTCATCCGAACCAACCAGTTCAATGTCTGAGTCACCTGCATAGAAGGAATAGAAATATTAGCAAAAAAGACCTGGTTCTCCAGCTTTCTGTACTCTCTCCCTACAGACTCGAGGAAGGATGTTACTTGGCATGAAAGCCTATGCTGTGATGGGAATTAAATCCCTTTTAGAAGTCTCTGAAGGAAGAAATCCTATTACTGTTTAGTGAGTGGAACCTGAGCTTCATGAGGACAGGCCTCTTTTACTTCTTTACCTCACTTTATTTTCAATATGAGTATGCTTCCAGAAAGTGGGTACTTAGTGGTACCATTAATTGTTCTTCTGCTAGAAGCTACAAGCTACAGAACTACAATCAACTATCCATGGTTCAGAGATCTAGCACTCTGTATAGTTGCGGGGGGAGGGTGGATCATTTTGTTCTATCAACATACTAGACATGACTTACCTCATAGGCAGCGCTGTCTCATTCCCTTTTCCCACCCCACATTGGTCACCTAAACCATTCTCCAAAATTCTAAAGTAGTTGATTCTCAGAACCATTTTAGCAACCTATTTTGTCCATGTACATTTGTGTTCTTACAACTCTGAAATTCTGCAATTGCAAAACATTTTTAAAAGTTTTTTAAAATACCTATTGCATAGGGTAAGAGGAATGCAGGTAAGCTTGCATCATTAATGCAGTTATTGATCAGTTTTATTAATTTCACCTCAAAAGGCTTGATCTCTAGTCTAGGCACTTTCATAACTTATCTAGAACAATTGCCAGCTTGATTTTTCCTGCTTGTTAGTGTGCTATTCTATCGTAGCACAGTTGCAATTTAAATATATATATATCTATAGCGCTTGTAGCACAGACTTAGGAGACTGCTACCTTTCAGCCAGAACCTATACATGTTTACTCATAAGTAAGCTACAGGATCTTATAGGATGATTGGATTACAAACAGAAGTGTAACTGTACTTCCTGTGTTCCTAAGTAAGCAATACTGTTTTAAATGTAATCAATGTATTCTATTAAAGAGACTGCTAACTTAAGTGTGAGAGTTCCGGAAACCTTGTTCTAGAAACAATTAACAGAGGCTGGGCCAGGTAGAGCTGGTGAAAGCATCTGCAGTGCAAAACAGGTAGAGGCCTAAAGCTAGAAATGTGTGGTCAGCTATAGGGAAACAAACAGCAAGTAATGGAGAGAGGAGGCTGTGTTATCCATCTTCCCTGGAGACAACAACTGCTCCCACTGTGCCTCAGTTGCATGTTTTCCTATATATAGTGGCAAAGTCAAAGTAACGGTCCTCCTCTACTCATTTCCTCTTTAATAGATTTTCTGCCATTAAGAAGAAATACAGAAGTGAGGAGAAAACACAGGAGGACCACAATTGGCTTATGGATCCCTTGCCATAAAGTTGTATGAAGAAGACATAGTGCTAAAGCTAAAGCTAAAAGCTTTGTCTAGTGGCACCCTCAAAACCATACAAGAACTGATAAATGAGGAGAATTAAGAGCTATCTCCATGTCTTTCGTTACTTGAGATATAAGCAACTGACTGAAAAAATACCCACAAATTAGAAACCATCATCCTAATGAGTATAGTGTATCTGTGCACAGATCTAAGAAGGCCCAGTCTGGCCATTTCTGTGACCACCTGTTGCCTCCGTCACTCACATTGAGAGCTGAGGAGATAGAAAGCCCCACAATGCCACTGTCCAAAGTGTCTTTGGCAAGGACCGCCAGTAGTGCCGCAAAGAAAACCACCAGATTCCCCACAAATTCGAGGCGCACAGCCAGCCACCTGTAGAAAGGGAAGGGTAAGGTGAATAATGCAATTTCCAACATCTTACATGCAGCCTGTGGCACTTAGTGGATGGGTGATACTCCACAGGGAATGCTTTCCAGAACCTGGAGAATATTACTTTAAAAAATATTTTCTTCTGTTACTTGTTAAAAGTGCCCTAGAGCACCACGTTAGTATTGCCATTACAATGCCTCCAGAATGGACTGCATTTCATTACTTATTACAACATTGTTTTTTGCTTGTTTTGGAGAGGGAGAACGAGCTGTTTTTCCTTCTTTTCAACAACACAAGGCTCCTGTTCCCACACTATTATGAGTGGCACAAGACCCTGTGTGGTGCCATTCACAGCAGTAGACCAGACTTATTTAATACTCTACAGCATGGATGGGCAAAGTGTAGACTGTGGGCCGCATGCAGCCCCCCAGGGCCGATTTTAGAGCCCCTAGGGCCCTCCATGAATCAAAGAATTTTTGCAATTTTATTCATTTTTTCCTCCAGAATGCCTCTAAAGTAGTCTAGGGGATGTGGAGAGCATTTCCACAATGTTTGGAGCCCACTCCCCAGTGCTTCAAAACGCCCACTAAGAGGTGTGGGGTGCATTTCACCCATTTTTTTGTGGGCCCCCTGGGCCAATTTAAGCCCACAAGAGGTCTTTTTGAAACTCAGAACTTGGTGAAAATGCCTCCATGTCCCATAGAGATGCTGTGGCTAATGTGAACCCCTAGCCCTCTGCAGCTGCTTACCCTTGCTCTAGTGCAGAGCTTTCCAAACTGTTGGTGACACACTTTTAAGACATGCATCACTTCGTGACACAGTAATTCAGTTTTACTAGCAAACCGGAGGTTAAACTAACCCCTTATAAGAGATACAGACACACATATAGATTGTAATAATGAAATGTATGGGAACACAACATATCTCATGCAAACCTTTCATATATTTTTAAAAATAAATGAGCTATAAATAATAACATACATTTCCAAGATTGTAGGCAACACACCTACACACTTCAGGCAACACACGTGTTACGGCACACTGTTTGGAAAGCCCTGCTTTAGAGTGTCATACCACTCTAGTCTACTGAGGTGGATGGAACCATACAGGGTTCTGCTTTGCTCTAAGTAGCCTACCATCTTTGCTTTGAAGCTTAAAAAGAAGAAAGGGAAAAAAACTCTGGCCACCTCATATTTAAGTAACTGTCAGTGGCATCCATTTCACTTCCAAACAAGTAAAGGCAGTAAATCATTCATTTGCAGTAGGAAAGGGACACCACTGCATTTAACTGTGGACAGAACAGCATCCTCCTATCCTTGGCATTAGTTCTGAAAGTAACTTCTTGTTTTCACTTCAGAACCTAATGTTACTGACTCTGAAACAGAGGTTTGTTGAGCACCACATCCTAATCTAAATTCTTCTAAAATACAAGAGTCACTTCAGAGGGGAGGCATGTTACTTTGACGTAGCCCAGATAAACCAGGTTAACAGAAAACTATACTTTACTTTCAGCTTTGTAATACTATCTGAGACAAAAAAAAAAAAAAAGACCACCTGCTGATATTACCCAAGGAGGAAAGACACATTTTATACAATCCAACTGACCCTTTCCACATCTCAGCCTCACCTGTTAGAAACAATCCAAGAGTACACGGATTTCTGATTGATGTCCACAGTCTTCTCATTGTGCTGCAGGAAGCGTTCCTGGTGCCCATAGGCCCGGATGACAGAGAGACCGGATACTGTTTCACTGAAGTGGGAATAGATGGGGGAGCGGGTGACAGAGTCCAGGCGTCGCAGCTGGCGGGAGGTGGACACATAGAATTGCTAGGAGCAGAAAGATAGACCATTGAGATCTACAAACAGGGCAGAGACCACCTGGCTGTACCAGTTTTGGGGGTGGGGACTTCCGTTGTTTTCCTTCTAAAATCATTGTTCATTTCTGTTGTTTGCTAACACTCCCACAAGGTATATTGCTCTATGACTTCCTATAGCATCAAGAATATTTTGTGCTGGCGTAAGGACAATCTTGTCTCCTTTTGCCAATCATCACTTTTAAGTCATCACTTCTGATTTATCATAGCAAAAACAGTGTGCTTGCAAAGTGGTTGCAAATAACTCAATGCAGAGTTAAGATAGCCTATGACAGGTTTCCCCCACTTATCTGAGAGGTTAGGAACTGGAACACTGTTAGGAAGTGGAAATGGTTGAAAAGTGGAACTCATCTCCTGTAGTGAACACAAGGACTTACGGAGGTTCCCTTGGAACTGTGTGTGCACACTGCTTGCAAAGTCTCTCAGCTAGCTTGGTGCCTCCCTCCACCCAGCTTACTTTGCGAGCAATGCATTCACAGTCCCAAGCAAGCCTCTGTAAGCAAGGAGTGAGTGAAGCCTCCTGTTTCAATGCTTGCAATACAGACAAGTCCCATTAATTCAAACAGGAGATCTCTTTCCATAGGCAAAACTTAGGACCATGAGCACATGTGAACAATCCTAAGCAAGCCTCCCGTAAGCAAGAAGAACTGATGACAGAGCAGACCCCACACAGAATGAATGGAACTTGTCCTTAATTTGGAAGTGTCAAAAGAATGCATCATCAAATAACAGGGTGTCAAAAGATGGGGGGGGGGCTTCCTGTACATGCCAAAACAACTGCATAGCTTCATTACCCCCTCCACAAAATGTTACAGCTTTTCAGATGCTTAGTTAACACATTTGGGCCATTAGATTTAAGTTTGATCTCATCTTTAAAAGTTCTTGTACAGAATGGGAAATCTTTTTTGCCTAATTCCAATCTGGGAATGGTCTTGGGCCCCCTCATTCCAATCTTGGGTGGGGTCAAAGGACTGAAGCTATGGTGGAGCAGGCAGGACCAGATGTAAGCTTCCTGTACCAATGCACTGAGTATTTGATCAGACGTTCCTGATTTCATTGGCCCAGGTCTTCAATGTCAATGGAACAGAGCTTGGCAGGAAGAGGAATCTCTGCCACCAGAAAGAGCCCCAACTCACTTGGACAAAGAAGTAGATGAGTCCCAGAGGCAACATGACAATGGCAAAATAAGGTGTGGCCAGGCAGATGATTAGGAGAGTACTGACAATTCCCAAGGCACAGTTCAGCCAGGAACGAAATGACATTGGAATGGTCTCATCCACAGTGAAGATGTCCTGCCAGGAAGGAAGCAGAGGATGAAAACAGATCTGGTATCATACCTGATCAGAAGGAGCCAGTTATGACCAAGATGTTGCAAGAACCAGCCATAGATAGAGGGGTTACTTTCAGTTCTGCCTCTTTTATTAAGCTGGGGTGAGATTTGCATGGTAATGTCAAAGTACTTTGTGAGTTCAGACACCATATTTTAGGTGGTCCAGTTTGAACATCTGAAAAAATTCTGATCTGACTTCTCCCATCTTTTAGCATTTTGGTCATTATTCTTCTACTCTAGGGATGGGATGCATCCTTCCTGATGTGGCACTCTAACTCCCAGCAGCCATAGCTAGAACATCAATGGTGAACAACACTGGGAGCTACATTTTAACATCTGGAAGGTCACATGATTCCTACCCCTGCTGTGTACACTATGGTTTTGAGTTTGAAGTTCTTTTGGTGCATGGTAGACACATCTTACTCTGTGATTCTACAGTTCTATATATATGTATGTATGTATGTATGTATGTATGTATATGTATATGTATATCTCTATATAATCAAGAGAACCAGTTGTCAGTTGTTTCTTGTCTGAGGCACCAGCCCATTCCTCCCAAACAAATCCCTGGCACAGTCCAAAGTTCCATGTTTACACTTTGAGAGCAACTCTGTTTTATCCCTGCCCCACTAGGCCTCAAAAAAAAAAGGATGATCTCAGACCTTGGCAAACCTGTTAATGATGCGGCCAGTTGGTGTTGTGTCAAAGAAACTCATGGGTACACGAAGGATATTATTCAGCAAATGCTTGTGCAAGACCCGGGAAGCTCGGACAGCACCTTGAGCAGCAAGCACAGCAGCAACCAGCAGGAAAATAGCTAAAAGAAAAAGATACCTTGGTGAGGGCCTGACACAGAAGGACATACCAGTATGAAAGGCCATTTTGTATTCAAGGCTTTGGGTGGGTTAGTGGAAGGTAGATCTAGATCTATCAACGTATCTTTGGGTGATTTGCAGCAGATAGGATTTCTGATGAGAGCCAATGTGGTGTACTGGTTTGAGCATTTGGACTACCACCTTGGAGACCAGGCCATGGAAATCCACCAGGTGACCTTGGGCACTTCACATACCCTCAGCCCCAGAAAATGCTATGATAGGCTCACCTTAGGGCCACCATAAATCAGAAGTGACTTGAAGGCACATCACCACCACCACCACCACCACAAAGTATTTCTGATTCCCAACTGTTTAATAGCAGCAACAATTTCCTTCCTCTCCCAATGAGTCAATTCTCCTCCTAAAATCATGCTGCTGAAATGAGGAAAGACTGAGGATAAGTAGGAATGGATTTTGGTGTAGAAAGACCATGGATTCAATTATCTGTACTCAGAGCAGATCTTGGGCTCCAAATTCTTTAATTCTAAGTGTCCATAATAAATGATCCAGAGCTTGGAAAAGTTACTTTTTGGACTGCAACACCCAAAATTCCTGAATTGTAATCCAAACAAAATCTTTCCTGTGTTCTGAAACAAGAGTTTGGTCTGGGTTAAACAACTGTCAACACTGTCTGTCATCCCTACTTCCATCCTGGTTCCCTTTTCAGAGGCTTACCCTGGGCCATGCCCAGCGCCCCATAGACTCCAAGACGCTTGTCACGTTGAGAAGCTGGATAAGTCATATTCTGGTATTTTACAGCATCATTTGTCCATTCGCTGAGCCACAAGCTGGAACCAACATTGGCTGCAGCTTGAGCTACATAGCCTAGGAAGATCCATGTTGAGAGGTTCCAACCAACTGCACGCAAGTACCGCAGATACATGATGAACTTTACCTGCAAGGCAGAATGCTGTTATTAGCTGCACATGGCAAAGTTGCCCCTCCAGACTTTTTACATTCCCACACATATTATGGTTTTAAGTGCATGCATATGGAAATAAGCAGGTGAAGTACACCATGACAAAATGATAGAGCTGCTCTTTGAGCCTGAGCAGCAGACAATGGCAAAAGGAAAATTCAAGAAACACAAGCTTAAATTCAGATCATTGGCTCAAGGGTTGTCATATTTTTTCCTTAGGACTAATGAGCAACTTTGGCAGAGTTTGGGGCCAAATTTTCATTCCCAGTACTCATCATAGGCCATACTAGGCCTGTGATTAAAAATGGGGAGAGAGGGCCAAAATAATAGGATGCCCACTTCGCATTTTTGATGCCTACTTCTAGTTTTTGAGTGTGTGGGGCTCTGTAACTCTCTTCCCCAATGCAAGAGCACGCAATCAGGGAGACTTTTAGGAGCAAAAAAATCCATGCCCTTTTTATAGATTTTTTCCCCTGAGGGCATTGAGTATTCTGTGGAGGCATAGGGACTGCAAAAACAGCCTTGGGGAATGTGTGCAGCCCATGGAGCACAATTTGTCCATCCTTGGACTAACAGAAAGAAGAGTCCTTCACTACCTCCAGTAAAGAGGTTTCCCTCTGGCCACCATGCATGCCTCTGACAAGGATCCTGTAGCCCAGGGCTAGAGAATACATGAGCTTCAAGGTTTTCATGTACTGCATCTCCCATCAGCCTTAACCAACAGAGCCTATACTGAGTGATGATGGGAGATGCAAACCAATAGCATATGAAGACCGACTTGTTCTCCATTCCTAGTATAAATCCCATCCGCCTCTTTTTGCAGCCCATGGTGGTACCGAGCCCTATAATGAGGCAAAATGACATTTATGGCCCCTTCCTCTCACCTTGCCTGTTTCCACATTTTCCTTGTCAATTAGCTTCTGCCCCTTTATGTCTGCCACTGGTTCCTTTTGTTTCAGCTTTCCTTGAAGGGCCTTCTTGAGGGACATGTTACTATGGGTACTCAGGCTAGAACAGGAAAACAATAATGAGAATTAGAGCTTCAAATCTATAGTCTTCCCCGCTTGCTCTGGCACTATAGTGCTCTGCCACTTATCTCATGTTTGGACTTACAAAATATTCCTCTGTTAGGCTAATCCCAAATCCTTTGCCTTCACCTCCTGTTTAATTACCTTATCTAGTATCAGCCAACTTGGCTTTTCTCAATGGAGAAGCACTGGCTGAGATCAACAAAACCACATAGGTTTCTGGCATGAATCTGAGAAGCCCAATGAAGGAAGTATCACTAGAAAGAGTGGTTAGAATTATATTAAGAGTGCCAAGAACTCTGCAGTATACCATGTTGTGGAAGGGGAGTGGTTGAGTTGAGTTGAAATTATTCTGGGCTTTGGAAAACTTCTATGTGTGTTGAGAGAGTCAGTGTGTGGTGAGTGTGATGATGAACTAGAGTAGAGCTGATTGCATTGCTAGTTGTTTGGAGGAACAGACCGCAAGAGATATCAAAGAAAAAAAAATACTTCCATAGAAATACAAGGTCTCAAGAAAGAGCCTTGTTTCCCAGCTTAATTCTAAACTGATCCTAGCTGACCCAACCCTATGTTCTGGCTGAGAAGACTTACAAATATTCCCAAAGAAAGAAGCAGGTAAAGGAGTAGGAGATACAGAAAGGGAAAGAAGTGACATGGGCTAGAAAGGACAGAGAAGAAGATAGGACAAAGGGGCTGAAAGTTCATGGAAGGCACTGACCTGCGGGTGAAGTTTTTTTGATGGATACTGGCCTCACTCTTCTGGGTCATGGTCACCACATCAGTTGGGACCTCTTCAGCTCCCAGTTCAGGTTCCCCATCCAATTCCATCTCTTCATTCATGTCCACTAAAAATAGAAGTGAAAGGAAAGAATGAGCATCAGGATGGAGACAACAGCAGGGTGAGTGAATCTGCAGGCCACCATATTTGATGGACCTTACTCTTGTTGAAGCCCTTAATTCATTAATTAATTATAATTATCCCACCTTTTCCCCAATACTTGGACTAAAGACAGGTTAGAGAATAAAGTACATTTGTATCTTTGCTATTTAGAATAATGTCTAGGAATATGAAAGTTTTAACTCACGTTTAGCTACACCACCTTAGTCAAAATCCCCTGCCCAAACAACATGCATTCTAAAAGGGCACTGGATCATGATCACTTGATCACATATAATGTCATGCCACTTACCTGTGGCTTCCTCTTCAGGCTTATCTTCCTGCTGGCTCCCATATGTGTTGAGCAGCTGAGCAAACTCTCCACCATTAGCCAGCAAGGTGTTATAAGAACCCCTTTCTGAGACAGCTCCATCCACCAGCATCACAATGTCATCCATTTGGCCCAGGAAGCTTAGGTTGTGAGTCACCAATATCCGTGTCTATAGCAAAAACCAGCATAGTAACTTTAGGGGACAATGTAAGGATGGCATCTCTCATTACACTAGATCCTGGATCTGTCATAAGCAGGCCCTCTACAGAGCACTTTACCTGCTCAGTGATCTTTTATACAGGGACTGCTTTCTTAAGTCAACCAATTATTCTAAATCCTTCAACCATACATTTTGAAAACAAATACTGTCCCCCTTGCCAGATGAAAATAGACATTACAATCCCACCCCAGACCTCACCAAATGGACTCTGTTTTCATATAGGAAACTTCCAAATCCTGACCCCCCATACTCTTCCAAAGTAGATATTGGGAGGCTTATTGGTGGACATGACCCAGTTCTATCTCAGCTATACAGTTAGCTTTCTTTTCTAGCTTGAAACTGTTGGGTTTATCTTTAAAACCTGGCTTCAGGATACCTTAAGCAACGTCTACTCCTGTATGCCCCCAGGCCTAAGTACTCTAAAGGTACCAGTTCCTGTTTGCTCTTGGATGCTAAGCAGGGTCAGCCCTGGTTAGTACTTGAATGAGAGACAGCCAATGAATACCAGGTGATGTATGCTACATTTTAGAGGAAGGAACTGGCAAAACCATTTCTGAGTATTCCTTGCCTAAGAAACCCTATAAAATTCATGGGATCACTATAAGTCAACAGACAACTTGAGGATATATACACATACATTACTGCATGCATATCCTCTGATTTTCAAATCAACTTCAAAAGTTCTGCTCTTTTATTTGCATTCCTACTTTCCCATCACCTTGCAGTTCAATGCATGGGTTTGACAGACAGAGTCATCTGAACTGTGGTTTTTACATCACAGAATTTCGTCTTAAGGAGGATTTTTCCAGTGTATTAATTATTTAACTTGGATGTGCAGAGAAAACCTGGTTTTGTAAGAAGACATATGGAGAACTGGTAAATCAAATGGGAAACCTTACAGCTATCCCGTGCCAGAAAGCTCTCTAGCCTCAAGAGAGTCAACTCTCCCAGTTTGAATACCTTCAGCTGAGTCACCTATTAATTGAGTGCAGAGAAACAGAACAGAAATCTATTGCATGTTACTAGTATAAATACATATTTTTCAGTGATGTAATTTTATCTCGCTGCTATCAATGTGTATCCTTGTAAAAAGTTTCATATTTAATATATTTTTCAGTTATAATTGTGCTACATGTAGCTCCAGCTTCTGCTGGTTCTTTGCACCTGCTGTGTTTCCATTAAGTTGCTATTTAGATTTTGGACCCCACTGACTCTCCAAGTCTATGTGGAAGCACAAGAGTCTGAAAAATTCCAGCATACAAGCCAGCCCATCACATCAAACAACATACTCATCTTGCTTTTCTTCAATCCCAAGGCTGCTTAGAATTACCCTCTGGCCCTTGGTTCCTCAGCAGTCAGCAAGCTGCACCTGAACTGAATCCTGTCTTGGCCTAGGCCAAACATTTGGTTTTTGTGGGTCTTAATAATCTGTTGGCTTTTTGACTAGTCTTTTTTCCCACCTCATATGCTTTGTTTGCTTGAATTTGAACTTCTGTTAGTTATTTTGGCTTTATTAGCTATCTTGGTTTTTGTTTTAGAATACACCAAAAGGCAGCATCACAAAATAGAAACAAACCAAAATCCAAATGGTACAGACAATTAGGTGTTTGTTTTTTTTTCCCTTCAGGAAGTATAATTTTCAGTCCCAATGGGTTTTGATCCCTAAGCTCTTAATCAGGGGATAGCTGAAGCTGATACCTATAGAGAACTAGCTTTGAATGGGGTCACAGACAATCACAGGCATCAACAGCTTTTCTACTGCTTGAATCAATGGCACCAGTTTCCTGCACTGGCTGGACTTTTGTATGGTCTTCTTTTGGGAAAAAATGATGGAGTATTAGTTCTTGTAATAATATTAAATAAAACAATCCCTCAGCTGCATCTGCCTCTCACAAGAAAAGTCTTATAGGAGTGTGATACCATAACTCAGTGAAGAGAAAGAGCACCTGATAAAATGTTGCTTAAGAATGCCTGGATGCAAAAGTGACTAGGAGAGCAGAGAACTCTATGGGGAGAGAGAGGGGCTACAGTGGGAGGGAGGAGGAATTTTAAAAAGAGAAAAGAGAGTTTGTTGGGGAGAGACTGTTGGAGGGGTCAGTTGAGAATGTTAGAGGCGTAACTGAGTATTGGGTGTCTCAGTGACATAAGGCACAAGTCTGACATAATTCAACTGGAATAGTGTTAATGGTTTAGAACTAAGAATTGGAACTTAACTTTATTCAATTACATATAGAATAACTCCTTTCTTAAATAACAGATTTTGTATACTGGACCCTGGGCAGCATTCTTAACACTGAACCAAGGATGGGTCACACTTATTCAAACAATCACTAAGCTAACATACACAATAGTCCATGGTGGAGTCACGTGAAGGCCTAGGACTCTAGATCCAAGGAGGGATTTTAAAAGGGGACCAGAGGGTAAGGTGACAATGACAGCTTCACCGGGTTAGGAACTGCGGGGCCAGCCTTAGAAGGAAATCTGTCACAGCAAGGACTCACCTTCTGCCGCAGCAGCCCCTCAGGCCCCAGGACTTTGTCAAAAATGTGTCGTCCTACATGGGAATCCACAGCTGACAGAGGATCATCCAACAAGTAGATGTCTGCATTGTTGTATACAGCTCTAGCCAGGCTGACACGCTGCTTCTGGCCACCACTCAGGTTAATGCCCTGCAGAAGAAAGGAGTCACACTAAGATTGTTCTCTGGGCCATCAACACTAGTGGCATCAGATTGGAAGGCAACCCTCTTTTCAGAGTAGGAACAATTATTTCATCTGCCCCACCAGTACATTCTTGCTTTCCAAGTTTAGGGCAGCCTTCCCCCCAGGTTTCTGGAAGAAAACAGTAGGTTTCAGATGCCACATAACTGTGAAGCCTCGTAACATTCCCTCTAGCTAGCAACTGTATTCAACCCATTCTCTAACTATAACCAGACATGGAAACAGCTACTTGCCAAGTTACCCGGGTAACATGAAGAGAAGATTTTGCAAACTAGCACAGAGTTGGATGCTTTTCTTTTAGGGTAATATAGCTGTGTGTTGGCATAGAAAGATAGCTAGTAACTCTTCCTATGGGGTAGGCACTTCTGTGGACATTTTTGCAAAGCTGAACTATTACTGATAGCCAGGGCCCTACCATTAGCCAGAGGGAGATGATTGCCTCTGGCAGTAGATGCTAGGAGGTGGCAAGAAGATAAAGTACAGAAATATGTGCCATGAAGTCAACTCTGCCCCCCCCCCCACACCCAAGCTGGTCTGCTGTCTTCAGGTGGAGGATGTTCTCCCAGCACCAGTGTTCAAGAAAGATTAATCTGTCAACCCAATTGGCTTTTTCTACATGGACATGCAGAGGGTGCCATCTTGCTCTTTATCTCAAGCACTACCCACATCATCTCATGCATCCTTAAATTTCCTGTTTCTTCCATCATGAATTTCAACGATCTACAGGGGTCCAAAAGGAATGTCTTCCAACCTTCCTGTACTATAGAGCTCATCCTCCCACATCACCATCTGTTTCGCCTTATGCCATGCCATTGCACTGAAAGTTAATACCCTCTCCCCAATCTCAGTGAGGTCTCCTCCTGGAAGCAGTTTCAGGTCTGGGAGTAAAGCACACGCTTCTATGGCCTGTTGGTACCGAGCCTCATCAAACGGTGACCCAAAAAGGATGTTGTCTCTCAGGGTAGCATTCTGAATCCATGCTTGCTGAGGCACATATGCTATTGAACCCTAAAAAAAAAAAACAAAGCAGCAGACATCCAACTTGTACATGAGGAAGGTTAGGCAGTCTGAACCTGGTGAATGTGAGTAAAAGCTAATAAAATACATGACGTAGGTCTGGTCTATACACAGAGCAAATGAGACATTTAGAGCTTTGAAGTCACAGAATGGACTGCATCATTTCACACCATAGGTAGGAGATCAGACTCTTTGTATGTCCATGTATGTGGGAAAATCTCTCTTTGAGCAGAAAACAACACACCAGAGAGCAAGCTAAGATAGAATCTTTGTTCCCAATAGTGCTAGTGCTAGTTTTTTTTATTTCCAAGGAATTTTATTTTGAAGAAGATTCTGTGGAGGCATTCCTCCAGACTGAATTTTCAGGGGCTAGCAGTCATTTGTATAGGTAGATCAGGATTTAATGCATTAAGAAGATATTTGTCCCCTCACCTGAATGTTGATATGTCCTTTGATGTTCTCCATCTCACCCAGCATAGCTGAAACCAGTGAGGATTTTCCTGAACCCACAGATCCCACCACAGCCAACAGGTTCCCCTGTGGAACTTCCAGGGTTATGCTGCAGGGGAAGAGTAGCATATAGACTGTAGCTAGATAATGGCTGGAGGCTTGTTAACAGAAGTAGATATCAGTCATTGGGACAAGGAGAGAATGATTCCCGATGAGAGAAGCAGTACTAATATTCTCTTGGCCCGTGGGACCTGATATTGTGTATCTTTTCTTGCCCAATATGTTAGCAGCTAGCAAAGGAGGCCCCTTCCCTTGCTTCTTTAAAACCAAGATCACATCCATCTCCTCCCCCAAGACAACTCTCTTTGTGGCTCATGACTCACTCTCTAATGGTGGCATCAGAATTCTGTTCCCAGGCAAAGGAGGCTTCAGAGAAATATACAGCACAGCCTGGAAGAAAAAGACAGAGTCACATCACAGAACTTCGGGAAGTTACTTTTTTGGACTATAATTTCCAGAATCCCTCAGTCAGCATAGCCAATGAGCAAGCTGACTGGGGGTTCTGGGAGTTGCAGTCCAAAAAGATAACAGTTTCAAACTCCAATCATTACCAGTAGCAGCAGCAGCAGCAACACAGTGAAAGTAAAGAGTAGAATCTTCTATCTGACCCAAAAAGTACATCTGTCTTCTTACACGTGTTCACCAGCCTTCTGCATTTGCATCAGAATTTAGCCTGCTCTGATCCCTCAATCCTAGTTTCTATTTACCAGGGCTAGGTTCATGCCATATGGCTGAAGTGTTCAGGTCTTCACTGCCCAGATACCGTTCTAGCCGCCTAGTAGACACATTGACCTGAAAGTAAGGTGTAGAGGCAAAGTCAGGCATGATGGGATCACTATCATTATCCAATAATATCGGGTAGCTGCCAGGGCCCAACACTGATACATGTCCTAAATTCTACTTTAAACATTTTGATTCCTCCGAGCTCCAATCAGTGCCAAACACCAGGGTCTGGGAATTGCTACTGAAATTTTGGTTGTGCCCTGTCAGCACAAAATCATGGTGAGAAATTGTGGAAACTATAATTACAGCTCCTGGAACTAGCTATTGGGCAGTAATCAAAACATTGCTACTTCCATTGCCAGGTAAGCATAATAATGTAGAAATGGGCTCATAAGAGGGCACTTTGATAAGGGCACTTCAGATCTGGAACTAGCCCTGAGACTTGAGGTTCTTTGGTGTATTCTTATGTGCTAGGGCTTATTGAGTTCATATACAGACTGAGCAAGGCTCTACGGTATACAACCCAATCGTACTGAACCTTCATTATCAATGGGCAGGGCCAGCCCTACTACTAGGTAGAAGAAGGCTGTCACTTCAGACACCATATGTTGCATGTCGTGGAAGTGAGGCAACTTGAGCAACTTGACAGTTCTTTAATTTGCCATTGTATTTCTACCACTACAAATGGGAACAAGTGCATGAGGGATTTCCTGTCTCTGTGTCAAAATCATGCGTGTACATCATGCATCTTTGACTTAATTGGGCATGGGGTAGGCATTTTCTACTCTGTACTAGGCATCAAAAGGTTTTGGGCCAGCCTTGCCAATTGAACAACCCAGGGCCCAATCATTTCACTCTATAAACAGGATGCAAGCAGCAAACCTTCAGCTGCTCTGGGGACATGTTCCTTCCCCAGCCTCCAGTTACACAGTGCTTGTTCCTTATGGGCCTGCTCACCTGCACAAGAGAAGACAGCACCATTGGGAGCATGGCAAGGGGGAAGCGCAGGACATTGAAGAGAGAGATAGAAGTGAAGGCCTTCTGAGCATCCAAAATGTTGTTCTCATCCACCATCACATACACAGCAAAGGTTGCCACAGAAACCTAGGGAAATGAGAGTCACTGTGGTGAAGTGTGACTTCTATACTGGAAGGAGTGAGCAGATCAGACAGTGTATTACAGTGGTAGACTGCATCAGGAAGACTGAGCACCTAAAGCATTTGCTTGAGATACAAATGAAATTCCCTCCTAGGAAGGAAAACCGAGTAGGAGAGAATTCTGGAGCTGGTAAGACTGGCCCTCTGTGCCTAACTTTAATTAGGCTTCACCAACCAAAACTACAGCTGATACTCCTAGAGTGAGATTCTAGTAATTACTCGTTTGCTCGTGCCAACTCATGTACGTTTAAGCACAATTTATTACCCAGCATTAAGAACTACCTTTATTAAAGGGTAAGCAACTAACAGCCTTAGTTGATTAGTCAATGATCCCCAAATATTCAGGATCTAATGAGTATCCATGATTACCTCCAGCTTTGTCCTTTTGTGGACCAGAAACACCATCACCCTCCCACAGTCTTTGAACCCTCCAAAGTTTTGTATATCCAGCTGTGTGAGACCAACAGTAAGACTGTACAACAGTCTTAGAGCTGATGCCTTCCTAAGGATAGAAACACACTCCTGGGTACAAGCTGTTTCCTGTTTTGTGTATAAGTGAAGTAACCTGCAACCTTGGGTGCCACAGAACACCTCACCGTAGTTAAAGAGAAAGGACACACTTTCTCTAAGAGTGCTGGAAAATGAGAACATCCTCTGGTGGACAGGTCCAAGCATAATACTGAGTGTAACACAAAGCTTGCAAAGGTACCTTTAAGGACTACACCCCCTCCCCACACACAAAAAAAAACCTTCTTCAAAAGTTAATTCTTCCAAATCCTCAAGAATGGGAGGCAAGAGAAATCAACATTTATACTTGGTTTTGCCCAGCCCCAGAGTCAGTAAACTCTTAGACATACACGTTAAATTTAAAACTAGTCAGTCTTTTAAAGTCTATTTTCTTCATATGTACAGATTGAAGGGCCCAGCATCATACTGATACCCTAAATTGTATACTCATAGCCTGCTATTTTTTGGTAAGGATCTCCTTATTTAGGAATCCAGGCCCAGCCTCTCCACCTGGGTCCCATATTCAAGCACTATCTTACCAGGAAAGGAGCACACGTGAAGACGAAAATGGAAACTGACTGCAGGTATGAAAAACGTAGAAGTCCCTTCAGCTCCTGCCCTCGGACTTTTTCTACTCGCTTCTGAAATGATGGCTCCCAGGCAAACAGCTTCAGGATCTGAGGGATACTTAGGGTCAGATATGGAGCTCACTGGTATGGAGCTTTCCAACCATTTAAAGCTGAAGAAAGGTTCTACCATGTCCCCCAACCCTATCCAACTTCCAATATAGAGAGAACCTTATTGCCCAGGGGTGGGCAACTATAGCTTCCCAGATGTTTTTTCCCACCTACAAATCCCATGAATCCTGGCCAGCATAATAAATAGTAACTTTTGCAGGAACTGTCATCCATAAGCATCTGTAGCTGCCTACCCCATTTGCTACCCATCACCTCTTGACCAATACATTGACATCAAAACAGATGCTTACTTTTCAGATGCCTGCTTCTGTAGAGCATTGGGCAGAGGCTGAAAACAGTGGTCTGAGTTTCTAGAGCCCTTGTCTGTTTAAGCTAGAGGAATTAAGAAGCCAAGGGCCACAAATGGACTTTGACCTAATTTTGGCCTGCTGTCCCTTTGACTCCAGTTCCACCCACTGTGCCTTTGGCCACACCCACTGGTAGGTGGAGCCCCTGACATGTTTTGACTGAGTTAACATGGACCACAATGGGAAGAAAGTTCTTTGCCTCTGCTCTAAGACATGGTAGGCCTGGTATCAATTCCCATTAATGAGTATAGTCAATATGACCAGTTCATCGGTGTACTGGAGAAATCAGATCTGTCAGTCACCTTGATGCCATTGAGAATTTCATTCATGATCTTCATGCGCTCATCCTTGTATTTCATGTTCTTCACCTAAATTAAGATGACCAAAGTAAGTAACAGGCAGGCCAAGAATCACCATATAGCACAGAGATCAGAAAACAGTTTTATGTTTATTTATTTTTTGGACTACAACTCCCAGAGTTCCCCAGCCAACAGGGCCACTGGCTTCACCTGCACTGGTCCAGCCTCCACTACCTAGTAAGACATGCTCCTCACTCCTGAAGTAGTGCATTGGTTTAGCTTCTACAACCTGGCAAGAAATATCCCCTGTCCATTGTGGGCTGTTCAGCACAGTCACTAGGCAACAAGAAATCAGTTTTGCTTCCAGAGGCAATTCAAAATATTCTGTGGCCTATCTTCCTCCATTTTATATCGTGGCTGGTCAGAATGGCAGTTCAATGCTATTCAGCAGTGGCCATGCGACAGCATCCTTCAAAACCACTGAGGATAGTAAGATAGCTGACAATATCTCCCTTTCAGAAACAAGCCTGCATTCATCTTAGAGACTAAGGCAAGCCACAAAGCACACAGAGTTCTGTCTCCCAATACTTCACCTCTGCCCACTCTCCCAGTACCAGACCAGACACTAGAGGTAGCTGCCTCACTCTCCCTAGCAGTAGGGTCAACACTGTTTGCTACTTATAACCAAAATGTAAAAGCACAAGCAGCATGAAACCCTAAAGGTTTTACTAAATTTGAGAGTCATTACCTAGAACAGTGGTGCCCATCCTCTTCCTTTATATGGACAATTACATGGTCATCAGAAGGTACTATGGACCACCATACAAGCTGGCCTATGGGCACTGGGAGCTGAACTTACATATCAAGGGGTATTAAAAATGCAACTATTCATAAGAATTGATTATGTTCACTCATATCGCAAACTTACTGCTCTCATCATAGTACACCTAACTGCAGCATGCTTCCCAATAGGAAAAAGACAGACCAAGGCACCCAAGGCGTTTGGTAAATTCTACTGCCATGCCTATTGCACACTACTATCAGAAAGTATTTGGTGGTATACATTTCATTTGACATTTAATGCTGAATATTTTTCAGGAAGCAAACTGAAGGTCCCTTCTGCTTCTTTTGCGATTCTATCCCAGTTCTTTCTCTCTGATTTGTCTACCGCTTCTACTCCCCTCCTCCGCAACTAGGGGAGAGATTAGGGCCTCATTAATTTGTTGGTGCAAACTGTGATGTTCTGGACTTTCATAAAATGTTTTCATGTTTTTATTATAGAAAATAAGATAACGTATGTTTAAGTATTAAGGTATATCATCTGTGGAGACAAAGTGATAGCAAGGAATGTTGGAGGTAGCTGGTGATTGGCTGAATGTTTGAATGGGATTTTCTTTTAAAAGACTGGTGTGCTTGACAACTAGTCATTTAAATGGATGAATTAGAATAAGTTAGACATACACATTACATTGGGTCAGTTAAGGTAGACTAGAGAAGAATTAGAGCAGGGACAGCAGTTGGAACAGTCAGAGGTCATTTGATTGGATTAGAGTGGGAGTGGGCAAAAGGTGGCCTATAGGCCACATGCGGCCCTCTGGGGCTGTTTTTGTGGCCCCCAGGGCCCCCTGGCATCAAAGTATATGTTGCTCCAGAATACCCCAAATGTACATGGAGGACATTTCCATCACATTTGGAGGTCTCCCGGGGATTTAAAACCATTTTTGCACATTTTTTAAAAGTGTGCCTCAAATTGTTCCAAAATGCCCACAGGGGGCATGTGATGCATTTCCACCACATTTTGCAGCCCTCTGGGTCCATTTAGGCCAAGGCAAGCTCTTTTTTGAAGTGCCAAATGTGCTGAAAATATCCCCATATCCTCTAGAGGCATTCTAGGCTTCCACAATTTCCCATCCCTGGATTAGAGAGTAGGATCTGTGAGCTATATTTGAGGGAAGTCATTTAAAACAAGTATATATGTGTGTAAGTAAAAGTAAGAACTAAGCTACAATTCTCTATTGTAATCACATGCATTTGTACTACAACTAATTGGGAACAGTTTCATTATCTTCTTTTGT
Organism: Cyclura pinguis; assembly: GCA_030412105.1. Taxonomy (NCBI): domain Eukaryota; kingdom Metazoa; phylum Chordata; class Lepidosauria; order Squamata; family Iguanidae; genus Cyclura; species Cyclura pinguis. The sequence goes on from CM059601.1 coordinate 59,691,527, forward strand.
TAAATAAATTGTTTTGTTTACCACACCCACCTTCTGGGGTTCTTTTGTTGAGATTAAATTACTGATAAATTCAGGCATAGGGTGTCTCTGATGGCAGCAGTTTAGATAATCAGAAGAGGGTTATGACAAGTGGTGACAGTGGTGGAAAAAACAGAGATCCCCACACACTATGGGCATCCTGCAGTACTTTCATATACCACCAGTGGTCTCTGAATCACAGGCTGGGAAACATTGGTTTAAAATAATAGGTGCAGCGTCTAGGGTTAAGGCAAGGAGTTAGACTGGAGAGGGATAATCACTATCTCTCTTTCAGAAGCAGGTCTGTACTCACTTGGATGGTTCTGGATTTGGCGACCAGCACTGCATTGATAGGAATAAGCAGCACCATGACCCCAAGCCCTGCAAGGACTGAGGGGCCCAGCTCCTGCCACAGAAACACAAGCGAAAGCACAATCTGCACTGGAGAGGACCACAGCTGGTGCATAAAATTTGTAAAGTCCATGAAGCGCTGGGCATCTGCTGACATTAGATTCACCGTCTCACCCACTGTGGATTCCTTCCGGGTGGCGTTAGAGACAGTAAGGGCCTGTGGACAGCAGACGCAGTTGTTAGTAACAGAATTAGGAGAGTGTGCCATTTCCATAAAGGACCAAGGCACACAGCAATCACAAGTGGAGACGAGGGCTTGAAACAGTGTTGTTCTAATTTAACGTGAGATAGGGCCACATTTGAAGAGTGAGCCCGTTCTCTCTCAGAGCTTGGAAAAGGTACCTTTTGGACTACAACTCTTAGAAACTTTCAACCAGCATGAAATGGAACTGGCTGGCTGAAACTGCTGGGAGATCTAGTATGAAAAAATAACTTTTTCAAACTCTTTCCTCATCCAAAAGCAGACAACCAGGGAGGCAGCAGAGCTAAAACTCTAGGCTACAACTCCCAGAATTCCCATATTGATCATGCTAGTTAAGAGATTCTGAGAACCATAGTCCAAAACCCCCTTGTAATATTCCCAAACTCCATCAGGAGGAACAGCTTGAACACTCAGAAGGAGTAGTGTTACAATTCCCTCCCAGTTCTCTATTCCTGCCCTTTCTACAGGTACAGCTAAACCCAGCTACCTGTAAGTAAGTCCACAGAATGGAAAACAGTCCCACTAAATAAGGGACTCCACTGACCTTCTTGTAGATGGCAGCCATGAGTGCAGTGCGCACACTCACGCCCAATTTAAAGCAGAGTTGAAAGTATTGCTGCAGACAGATGGACTGCACCAGGGCGGTCAGAAACAACAACAATGCATACACATATCCTTGCCAAAGGTAGGCCTTTGGATCTGACACGAAGTTGATCATCAGCCTATGAGAGACAAGATAACCATATCTCAACACCATAACAGCCACCTTTGAAAAGCTATGAATACACCACACACCCCAAGAACCACTCCATTTAGCCCCACACATCATCCCGATACACAGGGCAGATTCATTCTCAGTCATGCTGTGCAGTGCAGTGGAAACATCAAGCAAGACACCTTACAAGACCCCTTTCAATTCTATGATTCAATGCTTCATGTGAAAACTCAGAATTACATCCCACTAAGCTCAGCAGGGCTTACTCATAGTTAAGTCTGTGTGAACAGAACTGTAGTCTTTGGGTTAATTCAACTTTAATTCTAAAGAATAGATGGGGCTCCTTCTTCTTCTTTGGAACAAACTCCACTACTTACCTTATATAAAGACCACTTATATGGGATTGTAGCTCCACATTATTTTAATTAAACAAATGCCTGGAGAAACCTATATGAAAATCCCAGGCATGCAGATGTCACTACTTCTCAGTGTGTGCCTCATCTATAAAGCCACTCCAAAGTACTGTTTTAAAGCAAGAGTGTATAAACTGTTTGTTTTATGTGGAGCCATATGCAGCTGAGGCAGTTTAAGGTATGAAGACTGGATGGTGATTAGACTGCTAGATACAAAGAGATTGATACTATTTGGGTATGTCCTATAAAAAAATCACATACACAAAGCTCACAATAATGTTAAAAGGATGTAATGGAAGATAATGTTACTAAGAGAAGACAAGTGCTTAAGCTTTAAAGAACTCCGGTATGGTTGAGTGTGCATATACATGTATGCACACATCCTTTTCTAAATTCCAACCATTATTACTACAAGGAATGGAAGAAGTTATATGTAACCAATTCACTTTCTAAAACATCCAAAACATTCAGCTGGAAGTTTCAGACTAGTGAATTTCATTTGGTAGTAAGAAAATATGGACAAGACATGGATTGTTGTATATCAGAAATCATGAGATTTTTTGAAAGTGCCATCAGCATGGAGATGATTCGTATTATATACCCAGGCAGGGGACTTCCAGTCAGTACGTGACAAATCCTGGCCTCAAACGCTGTCTTAAATGTTTGTGGCAATGGGGCAATCTCTCCATCAGGCACTGTGGAAGAGTAGGACACACTAGTGGCACCGCTGTGCCTGTTCCCAGTTCCTGGGCCTCAGGAGGGAAGGAGAACCAACTGCTGACCTCAGTTTAAGCCTATGCAGGCGGTGGGGCAAAAAAGCCAATAAAGGACCACTGAATATCTCTGAAGGGAGAAAGCTGGAAAGCACAAGCTTCAAGACAGGAGAAGGGCTGCAGGTGTCTCCTTTGGACCTAAATTGCAGAGGAAAGAAGAGCTATGAGAAAGGCTTTGGGCAACACTGGACTGAGGCCTTTCTTGGCTGCCTGAGTTGGGAGGACACTCAAAAGATACAAGGGGGACTTAGAGGGAGCTGGAAGATAAGCCCTTCTATAGATGGGAAGGCCAGACAAGTTGGCCAGGTAAAAAGTGGACATAATGGTGATGTGAAGCACCCTTTTGTGTCTTGTTCCTATTGGTTTGTGGTTTTTCTTGCTCCTTAGGCCTCTGATCCACCAAATCTATCCCTGCCTGGGCATGTCACCCTGCAACTACTTACCAGGATCCTACCAGGGTCTGTATCCTGAAGACACTTGCCTATACCACTGAAGTTCACACTGCAACTATTTTCAAGAGTGCAGTAGCCATTTTCCTTATCTAAGGGCTCTTTAACCTTAAAATAAAGACATTTCTCCCTGCCTGAGTAGCTCTGAGTGTGCCTGAGCAGTCATGCAAGTTGGAGCAGTTGATGTACCAGTTCGCACGGAGGATATAACCACTGTGATCCCCACTCACCAAAAAAATAAAAACAAAAAACAAAAAACCAAACAGATAAAAAACAAAAAAAACTAAGCTTGGAATAAAATCTGTAGCCTGGACTTACTTGAGCAGCTGTGGGCTCACAAACACCAGCACATCGTGTACCAGCTTGAATGCTACTGATTGTAGAAGGTTTCCACCAAAAGTTCGAGCCACAACAGATATCAGCCATCCCTTAGCATAGTCACTTTTGGAGTCCCCTTTGGTATTCTTTTTCTTTTTCTCTTTCTCTTCCTAAATTCAAAACAGCATTTACACATAACAGTCAACACACTACGGAGTTTTCTCTCTGTAATCCCAAATCCCAAAATGCTCCCCGCCCCCACAAAATGCTTCCAAAACTGGGATGCTTTGGTCAGAGGGAAGAACCTTATGGCCAGGTTGTCTTCCCATTCCTTCCTTCACACCAGTCACAGCATTTAGAAGGGAAATGTACGGTCATTTACCCTGGCCCCATTATTTACCAGAACCAGTACATCCTGACTCTGTGTCTTGCTCAGACCATTCCTGTAGTCTGTGGTTGCCAGGTTTCGTGTCTTCTTCCGCTGCCGGATCTCCAGTTTCCGTTGGGCCTTTCTGACTCCTGTTTTCATGTACTTCTCAAATGTGCCCAAAACTTTCTGGGTCTTATCTTCTTCCTTCAACTCCCAGATGTCATCCATCTCTAATGGTTTCCGATAGCCTTTCACAACCATGCTGTAAGGTAAATTGAATCCTCTCAGGCACCCTGGCCTTGCTACCTTAGCAGCATTTTCCTCTACCATGTCTATCCCCAACAATTATTACAGCACAATGTCAGGAGTTGGAGATTGTGGTGAGAGGGGGCCATCAGTGGTAGCGGGACAAACAACTCCCCATCAGCTAGCTTTTGAATTGAAAAAATCCTCAAAGCAGGAGAGAAGCACCTCTGGCCCTGGGAATAAACCTGCCTCTGCTCCTTGCAGCCCTATGGGGTTTTCAGATGTCCACACCCTCTTTGCTAGGTAGCAGTCTCCTATCTTCTCCCCTGATACAAAATTTCAAAAGTTGAAGTGCCTCTGCTAAGGCTTAGTTACTAGCACTAAATGTTTTAAGTTAAAATATGCTAGCATTTGTGGTCTTCCCTTTCACCTTTGAGCCCATCTACCCCTGCAATGCAGCCCTCAATAATTTCTCTAAAATTGAGTTAGGAAAGGCCACCATGGAACAGCTGTGCTAGAGTGATAGGACAGAAGCCCCAAGTGGAGCATTGACCAATAGCATGCACAAACACTGTGTATATGAAACTTTCTGTTTTTCTCTTCTTCTTAGCCCTCGCATCCATGTACACACCCTGGCAATCACTGATTGGTGGCTTGAAGCAACTCTGCACTTTCTTCTAACCACTTCTGCACAGCTAATTGGTGGCACAGCTTCTACACACAGATAGACATGTGTTCCTGATCATTAAGATCTGTGTGCAGGCCCTCCTTTCTCTCCCATCATTGGATATGCAGAAGATGACACCCCAAAGGTAGCACCAAGGATGTAACTATGGCAGAGGAGAGAGCAAATGGAGGCCACTGCCACCCATGAGAACTATACCTTTCTCCAATAAAATAATTTTCCTTCAGTCTCCAAATTTTTAACATTGCAGAGAGTGAGACATGGAAAATCATTCAAACCTAGAACACTTATATTTGCTGTATTCACATTCCCTTAGTAACTTTGCCCCTTTTCCTTTGAAGGCCTAAAGTTAATGCTGAACAGAAGTTTTAAGTTACTGCAGTGGTAGAAATTGTGGGGGAGGGCTGAAGGAAGATTTGGAGGGTAGAATTCTTACTTGTAGAGAAAGTGACCTTATTTTGCTGCTCCCCAATAGCTAACTCTCTGGATAGCATCTTGGTTGTAGTATGGCTGCCTTGCGGAAGCTGGACTCACTCTCACTTGCCATTACTTCAGTGCTAAATTAGAGTATGGCAATTCACCCGAGCATACAGAGTCAAGCTGAGGATGTCACCTGTTGCTTGGTTGCAGATATGTTACACTACAGGTTTTATTTTGTTCAGTTACATTGTTTTAAACTGTGATTTTGCTGTTTGTATCCCATCCTGATATCTGTTGATTCAGAACAGGAGAAAAATGTATTAAATATATAAATGCTCTTGCTAGACTCCTGATCCCCACACCTACTAGCTAGAAGATTGATTGGATGTAACATTAGGTACCCAGCATCTCACAGTCAACCAGAACAGAAACAATTCGTGATTACAGTTTCCAGGTCAGGATCATCCCAGGCCTTGAGATTTCAGCACCAAAACCTGACAGCTAGGCATGCCCCCTTGTGATATACAGGAGGTGGACCCTGGTAAAGTTGCAAGGGTGACATTAAAAGGAGCTGATGTCCCTATTGACATCAAGGCCTGGCTCTGAGACCTGGGAACCCCACGGCACCGGTACAATTCTGAAGCTCCACCCCCATGTTATTCTATTTTCCATCCAACTCTGCATACCTGTTGTACCAGTGGAAAGTGATCAAGCTCAAAATAGAAGCGGTAATCTCTGGGTTCTGCAAAACAAGGGAATAGGAGTTCTGCGGTTAAAAATTCAAAGAATGAGAGTAATGAGGTATAAATGATCTGACCTTCAAAACAAAACCTTGGAAGATATGGAAGACTGTCTATTGGTATCATTCCCATCCCCACAGTGAATCACTGTGCACAGTGCATCAGGTAGGCCAAACATAGCCCTTACAACTAAAGCTCCAGTGGAAATGTTTTTCACCCCACCAAGCCTACTGGGAGAGTTGTAGCAGAATGAGGAGACATAGGGAACTCCCATGTCTATTTCCATCCTGGAGATTAGCCTACCAGCCTGGGACAGTAAGAATGCTTACCTTCTTTGCGGCCTCTTTCATTTCAGGGGCAACATCAGAAATAACAGAGATGAACAACAGGAGGAGCTGAAGTCCATAAGAGACCAGGAACAAGCTGAAACGGGGCACATCATTGACGGGGCCCTGCAGGAAAGCAAAGCAAATGGACATTACTACTAGTACAACTTCCCAAAGGTGAGAGGAGCCTGTAACTTCCCAGGCAACCAGAACTCAGAAAAATCTTTTTTTGGATTACAGCTCCTAGAATTCTGGGAGTTGTAATTCAAAAAGTAACTTTTCCACACTTTAAGCAACTAGGATTGAGCACCAAGATATTCTTGCTTTTGCCTTCTTTTTGCCATAGGCCTGATGCTCTGGAAGCTTTATTCCTTCCTTCTTTCCTTCCTTCTTTCCTTCCTTCCTTCCTTCTTTAATTTATATCCCACCTTTCTCCCAGCATGGGATTCAAGGCACCTTACAAAAGGCTAAAACAAAGGTACACTTAAAACCTGATGATAAAATGTTTAAAAAAATTAAACAAATCATCACAGTAAAACACCATTACATTAAAAAACTATTAAAATAATTTAAAAATACATCAATAACTTTTAATATATAGCATATACACACTTCTCATAACAAGGCTCTTTCTTCCTATTTTTCCGAGAGCCTGGGCAAGGCCACACTTGAGCCATAGCAGATAAGATTTGTGAGTCAAATGTGGCACATCCTGTTTCTTAACATGCAGTGGGTACATAGCCCAGACATTTTCAGCTAAAGATGCTTTGATGGAGTCGCCTCATCTTTTCCCATCTTGGATTTTCCTGTACCTCCCATATTGCTAACCTGAACTGCTTGTCGGATCAAAGTCTGGAGTTGAAACACACCACAGAAGATAGAAAGGACAAGAAAGAGGAAGAGAACTGCTGAGTCCCTGCGCACAGCGAAGCGACGGCTGTCATGGATCAGGAAAACGAGCACCTAAAGAGTAGAGAGATGATACAACAAGGTTAGCTGCAGGTTTAGGAAATGGAAGGAGATGTTCCATCAACTCATTCTACCCAGGAGGATGTGGAACACAATAATGAAAGGCAGATTGAGACTGATATCCTTAGCACACCAAACATGCTTTCTTGGATACAGCATGGGAGAGCTACTTTTTGGACTGCAGCTCCTCAAATCCTCTAACAAGTTTTGCCATGTAGTCCAAAAAAGTATGTTTTCCATGCTGTGTACCTAGGATGGGCTCAACATCAGAAGCTGTGACATTTAAATGACATTCTGCAGGGAGCCCAGTACAAATGGATGACTGAAGGTAAGGCCTCGTGGCATTGCAGATGCAATTGAGAAGGAGCTTTGTTCCTAACATTCTATTTAACACTGAGTTTACACAGTGCTAAAATCATTTTTTAAATTTTGTGGTTCAGATTAGCTAGCCAGGACTTTTAGTCATCCACATGGGTAATCTTCATTTTGATGGGTAATAATGTTTTGTCAGTTGCAACAAAAGTGAGAAAGACTCTTGTGTCACATTAAAGATTACTAAACCATTTAGTCTACTAGAGTGTGCAAAAGCTGATGCCATAATAAGTGTGGCAGCTTTCAAAGAGACACTTGTGTTATGCCATTTCTGCACAAAGCTGTTACAGTGCTATTATTTCACTTTCAACATCTTATGGATTCATGGGATTTGCAGTTTAGGGAGGGGCCTCAAAGGTCCCTCCCCAAACTGCAAACAGTCTAGTGTCTATACAGTCTATAGAACAGTTATAGAACAGTCTATAACAGTCTAGTGCAGAAATGGCCTTAGTTTGGCGCAGCATAGAAATGAAAACATGAATGGAGAAGAAGAATCTAGCAGCATCTTTAAAACTAACTGGTTTATTTTAGTGTGAGCTTCATGTAGTGTGCCAAGACTACATATACTAATCAGAGGGGTATCTAGGGTGGGGCAAGTAGGGTATGTGCCCTGGGCGCCAGGGGGAAGCAAAAATGCGCTGCCAGGAACAGCAGTGGAGGAGGAAGAAACAGCCATGGCGGTAGGGGTACAATTTCCACACTTGCCCTAGGTGCTATTTATGCTAGATACGCCTCTGATATTAATACACTAGATATATTAATGCATCCATCCTCACAGCTACACATGTAACAAGTTACTCACTTCAAAGGAACTGGCTCTCAGTAAGCAGATTTATTGCTTTCACACCTCAAGATTACTACCAACTTTTGTCAGATTGACATCCCACACAACTCTTTTAATGTTTCTACCTCTGGGCATCATTTGCATCCTTCTGTATTATATTACATTCACATTAGTTACATGGCTGCAACTGGCTTACACTTGATTCTTTAATATTAGCTTCATTGGTGTGTCTGAGGAAGTGGATTAAAATCCACAAAAGTTCACATTAAAGTAAACCACACTGTAACTAAAGCACATTAAAGGTGCTGCTAGATTTCATTTTCTGCCTCCACTCTTCCCCTTTTGTAATAAAAATGGTAATCTTCAGGGTGTGACAAATTTATTAGATATTAAATCCTCTTTCTGTAAGAGTTTAATTAGCAGATACAGGAGTGGTAGGGGGTTGCTGCAGGAGTTGTTCAGCTCTGGGGAAGGGTTCATGTTTTTAAGCCTCTTTCGTCTGTCCTGGTGAAAACAAGTGATTATTTAAAAAACAAACACTTCCAAAAGCTGCTATTTGCCTTGGAAGAGGAAAAATATTAAGATACCATCTCTAAGAGCAGGCTAGATATGAGACCTTAACTGCAGATCTGCCTTAAAAGAACAACTAATCAGTAGCCTCGGGGTTTTTTTCACATTACACTATTATAGCACTATAATCCCAGTTTAACTTCCATGGCTCCATTTTACAGAATTCTGGGATCTATAGTTTAGGGAGAGGTATTTAGAATTCTCAGCCAGAGAGCTCGATTGCCTTACTGAACTACAACTCCCAGGGTTCCATACAATGTTGCCACGGCAATTAAAATGAAATCATAGCATTATAATTGTGTAGTGTGGAAGGACCCTCAGGCAACTGTTCAGAAAAGAAGTGGGCAAAGTACAACTTCCCAAGGCAATTTTTTAAGGCAACGATACACCCAAGCTGGATCACCTTTTTCTGGCAAAAAAAAAAAAAGTGGGGGGGTAAATTTCAATGGCATGATAGGAAGCAGTGGGCCTCCTGGAAGACTACAAGAGCAGTGATTTACCTTGTGAACAAGTTGGCTTCCACCCTCCCAATATATAATTTAATATCCAAAATTCTTGTTTTTCAAAACCAGAAATCCTCTCCTCCAAAAACGACAAATTAACATCAATTGGGCCCAGAGCTAGTGGATCCAGTGGAAACTGCTCAGAATAAAATTGTTGGTCATAGGAAACGAGATGGGGAGAGAAACTAAATAATGCAATGCTTTTATTCTACCACAGGGAGCACAGCTTGCCAAGAAACGGCTCTCACCCAAGTGACCAAGTAGAGTACAGGATTCGTGTACTGGACAGCAGGGTTATTGTGGTGTCTTGAAATTTCAACAACTGTGAAAATGAGTTCAGCTAGCGCTACCAGTGACAGCAACACTGTCAGCACCTGGACAAAGGAAGAAAAGAGAGGGCAAATTACTACTCTCATGAGGTTCCAAAAGAACAAGGCTGAAAGGAGCTTTCAAACAAGAGAGGTAGCAGCAGTTTGAAGTGTTGGAACAAATAGCAGCCTCTGCACTTGTTCTTGCTGCTCTCTTGTCCACTAGGGATGAGATGGCTTCGACAGAGAGGCATTAAGACTTTTTGTCTTCCTGTCCTGGTTGTTTTTGCTTCCTCTGTCAGCCACCTATCCCAAAAGGGTCATGGGCAGTTAACATTGTCTACTTCAGTCAGGGTTAATAGGCCCTTTCCACGTGTGTGTGTGTGGGGGGAACGGGCAAAAACGCCCAAAAACGGAGCTTACCGGCAGCCGGGCAAGTCCGTTGCGACGCGGAGCAGCGCGAGCTCGCTGCTCCGCAGTCCTCCGGCGTCCCAAATGGCGGCTTCCGGTTGGTGGAGGCTCTCCACCAACTGGAGAAGCTCGCCAGCTGGAAGCCCGCCCCCGGCAGATCTGCAGGCACGCACTTGTCTGCGCCTGCAAATCCGCGTCGGAGCCGGGCGACGAAGCGGCACGGGGCTGCGCGCTCCGTGCTTTTTAAAAACCTCGAAAAAGAGGTTTTTAAAAAACACGCAGCGCGGCTAGTTCCGGCCGCTCCTGAGTGGATTCTGGTGTGGAACTACAAAAAATAGTCCACGCCAGTCCACTCTACGGTGTAGAAGACCTCCGTGAGAGGTCGCTCTGCACCATTACAGAAGCCCGGTGTGGAAATGGCCTAAGTGACAGATTTCTGTTGTAAAACAAAAAGAACCAGCGGAGACTAAACCCTCTGCTCTCTTCTTGTCTGCCCTTTGGTGAAGGAGGACATGGTACAACATATCTCCCTCCCTTCATTTTCTCTTTTAGATTAGTTTAGAAAGGATCAGGCTGTTATGATCCAATAATGCATTTCCTTAATGAGCGTTCTTCCTATTGAAGATTTTACGCTTATTTTTCTGCCTGCAATTTGGTTCTTTCAACTTCATCATCCTGAGATGGGCACTTCCACCGTGACTGGAATAAAGGCTTTAGCAGGCCTTTTATTCCAATAATAATCTCTCACCATCCAGTTCCCTCTAACAAGAAGGACAAAAGAGAACTTGGCCATATTGGCTAGAAGATTTCTAAGAGCTGTAAGAACTGTTTTCCAGCTTCAAGAAACTAGTCCATAGGATACACTGTGTGCTAGTGGCTTGTGTAGAACAGCTGCTACTGCATCTTACCCATCCTCCAATCAAGTCAATGTATTTATTTATAGACCTCCTTCCAGCAACTGGTCCAGAAGAACTTGCACCAATGTGTTAATCTTTTGAAGTGCTATGAGGCTTTTTATGTTGCTTTTCTGCTCAAAAGTGGGTTCCCAAGATACCATATTTGCCAGCATATGAGACACACCTGTGTATAAGATGCACCCCATTTATACACTGGCAAGTACTATTTGCTGGCATACAAGACACATTGGCATATAAGACACAGCCCATTTTCAAACAGTATTTTTCAGGAAAAAAGCGAGTCTTATACGCCAGTAAATACAGTAAATAATGCAGCAATATTTCATAAAAAATGAAGTTGGTTACAAAAAGTGAGTAAGTACTCCATACTCCATACGAATCAAAACCTTTCAAAAATTCTTAGCAATTAATTATGCTGGAATGAACACCACCCATTCAGGTATTAGTTGTACATAGATCCATACTTCATTGTATCTTGCACCATGAATTATTTTGCTTTTCAAGCTAACCAGTGACAAACTGTGGGACAGCTGACTCTTTCAGATTGGTCTAAAGAAGCATGAGGTCTTGCAATACAGCTCCTTGGATCTTTTTTGGTGTTTGCTGGTTGCTGTTACCTCAATATCTACTCATTCCATTCTTTGGGTGACATGTTATTTGTAGTACTTTCTTGGATCAACACTAGAATTCTTCCAAAGGATTTTTATTTTTAAGCAGGGCACGGTTTGCTGAGATTCTATGGTATGAAGGGCAAATTTTCTTCCTCTTATTTTTTTAAAATTCTTAGAGATATAGTGCAATAGTATAAAAGTGCTGTTTCACTGAGGCCCTTACAACTCTTTTAAAAAGCTAAATTCAAGAAAGAAAATAATACTTTTCAGTTCCAATATGTCTCAGAATTAAAAACAAATCCATTTGAGGCTGAGAATAAAACATTACATCTGATTCTGGGATTTGCTAGAAAATCATCCTGAGACAAGACTGTTTGGATATTATTAAAAGAACTTGAAAACTACAGCAACAAATACTGCAACTGGCCAACATACTTGCCCCATCTGAAGGAGTCCAATGCCCTTCTCTCTCACCTGTTTAGTAAGGTAAACTTTTGTGACAGATGATTTCTTCTTCTGGGATGAGAACAGAGGAAGAAGCTGCCATGGGCCACAGATCCAGAGGAAGCCCAGTGGGACCCAGACAAGAACAGTCTGCTCAAAGCAGAGTGGCAGGTCAGCATCCTGACGATCCAGGAAAGATGAGTTCTGCAGGCATCAAAGACAAACATATAAGACAGAAGATATAAGCCCAGACTCATTCAAATCTTTAACCAACACATAGCGCCTGACATAATAATGTCACACATATCCATACACACAATCACAATCCTTTTCACCAGGCATGAAGAACTATTGGCTGCAAGATTTTTCTTCCATCTCCAGTCAGTGATCAGAGACAAGCTATTTAGAGATGGTTGAACACTAAATTTCCCAGTTGAGGGGAACTTTGCAGGCACTGGGTTGAACTTATGCCGCATATGATGTGTTGCCTGTCACAGTGGTTCTCAACTTTCTGTATCTGATAAACTCAGCTATGAAAAGAAAGTTTGATGCTGAACAACACATATTGCAAGAACATGGAATATGAAAAGAGTGAATCAGAATAGCTAGAAATTAAGTATTATTAAGCATCGGAATTTCAGGATAGTTAACATGGGAAAATAAACATGCAGCTTTGTAAAAAAAATTAGGCTATTTATTTACATGATCAAATCAATCCATATATATTTCCTCTCCCCCTGAGGAGGAACATAGACTTTTCATCATCTATGCATATAAATTCTTTATAATAAAGAATAAAACTAATATATTGGAACACCATATTTGTCTTAGGAAATAGCCAAAGGGCAGCTATATAGATTTAAACTGCGTAAGGGATCACACATAATAATCTGTTGAGGGATTCTATATATCATCTCTTATGCTTCTAACAGGAATTCTTGGGGAAAAAGCCCTTACTTTTCCGTGTTGTTGTTGTTTGCCTTCAAGTCATTTCTTATGTACAGTGACCTTAAGGCAAACCTGTAACAGGGTTTTCTTTACAAGATTTGTAAAGATTTGCCTTCGCCTTCCTCCGGAGCAGAGAGTAGTTGGGTTCCCGTGGCTGAGTGGGCATGTGGACCCTCATCTCCAGAGTCATAGTCCAATGTTCAAACCACTACACCACATTGACTCTCCGTACTTTTCCACAGAAATCTCAAAACAGAGGCATTTGTTATCTCTTTTCTATAATGAACATTTATCTAATATGCTAACTACGACATATTGCAAACCATCTTATCTGCCCTAGTACTGGCTTATATAGTAAACCAAGCATATCTTATTCTCCTTTAGGAGTAGTGGTTAACTGGTCTGTTATTGGCCAATTAGTGACACATTTTACTGGTCTTTTGCCCTCAGCTGATATGACAGATCTTATAACTGTTCAAATTCATCCATCATCCAATAGCAAATCAGATTCTACTGGCCTTTTTACAAGGCCACACTCATTAAAATATTCAAGACTTTAACTGGTCACCATTATTCTGGCAGCCTGACATCAAATGATTGCATCATGTATGACTCAGCATGATTAAAGACTATTCTACCAATTAACTACGTTTTCTTAGTTTTCTGTTTTTTCTTGACTAGATTCTCCCATATTTACATAACTTTACATTATATTTTGTTTAGCTTGGCTGAAGACTCAGAACCACATATAAGCCTGTATTTTTAATACTTTACTGTATGACATACAGATATTTGGCTTTTTCTTTATGAAGATACACATCAGGTTTATTTTCATTCTTTCTCCCAATACAGCCTATAACACAGGAACAGATGGCATACCAATAGAAATCTTTCCAGCTATAGAGACAGAATCCATCCAAATTCTAACTAAAATCTGCCAACAAATATGGAAAACAAAAACAATGGCCCACTTAGAAATGCTCAATATATATTCTACTTTCTAAGAAAGGGAACACTAGAGATTGCAGTTACTATCACATAATTGCAGTAATCTCCCATATTAGCTAAATGATGGTCAGGGTTTTACAACAAAGGCTTTTATTATACATGAAGCAAGAAATGCCAAATATTCAAGCTGAAAAGGCACTAGATACCATATTACAAACTTACAATGACTAATGGAACACACTGAAGAATTTCAGAAGAACATCAGCCTGTGCTTTATATATTACAGCAATGTCTTTGAATGAGAAGATTAAGTCCAGCGAAACTCCAGGACCAGATGATTTATCAACGGGCTATTATAAAAGCTTCAAGGAACAGCTATGTTTACTTTTATAAATACTATTGAATTCAATATTGTAGACACAGAAGATTTCTGATACTTGGAACAAGGGATAGTGTTAATTCCTAAAAAAGGTCAAGACTCGTTGATAAAGAATTACAGGCCTACTTCATTACTGAATAATGATTATAAAATCTTTACAGTGATCTTAGCGGAAAGATTGAGAAGGATTTTACAAGAATTTATTCATAAAGATCAAGCTGAATTTTTGCCAAAAAGGCAGTTATGAAATAATACTAGATGTGTTGTGGATATTTTGGAATATTTAGACAATCACAACAAGAAACAGGCAGCACTTATATTTTTAGATGTGGAGAAAGCCTTTGAATTCAGACTTCTTGTTTGGCGTTTTGGAAAAGATAAGCTTCATTTAGGATGTACAGCAAGCACAGATTTGATCAGTGGAAAGCTAAGTAAGACATGTGAGATTCAAAAGGGAACAAGCCGGGGTTGCCTGCTTTTACCCTTTTTATTCATTTTGGCTCTTGAAGTATTGAACAGAGGCATAAGACAATATGAAAGAATAAAAAGTATAAAAAGAAGCTTTATAGGTCAAGAGCATTTGCTGATGATTTAGTGCATATTTTAGAAAATCCTATTAATTAGAGAGAGGTGTTGTGAGAGAAACTAAAATAATTTGGTAACATGGAAGATAAATAAACAAAAAATAATGATAATAATGATGAAAAATATGAGAAAGGAAGAGTTGACCAAACCAGAACTTGAGAAACAGTTGTACCCAGATGATGAACATTTGATTAGAAAAATGTGTAAAATAGGCACAAGACATTGGGCATTATATATAGTTGGAACAATGGGAAAAATATCAGAGGGAATTAAATTTACTTTATGTTATGATCTTAAAGAGAATTTTTATAAGATGATGTATTGCTGATATTTGACACTAGAAAAATTAGCCAGAATGCATAAAGATATTTATAATAGATGTTGGAAATGTGAGCAACAAATGGGATCTTTTTATCATATGTAGTGGACTTGTGAGAAGGCCAAAAAATAATAAAATAAAATAAAAAATAAAAAATAAAAAAAATCTGAAATCAAATGCATCTCGGAGTGTACAAAATTTTGAAAGTTGATGTTCAATCAAAGCTGGAATTGTATTTGTTGTGATTAGTAGAACTGGATCAACTGGAGAGAAATATAGCAAGAAACTATGATATATGACCATTGCAGCATGATTACTGTAAGCTCAGAAGTGGAAGAATACAGAGATTCTAACAAAAGAGGATTGGCTGATAAAATTGCTGGACTTAGCTGAAATGGACAAGTTAAGGCTATTGATAAGAAAAAACAACAACAGTGGAGTCTTTCATGAAAGACTGTGAACCTTTTATAAGATTTTTGCAAGAAAAAGCTATAATTTGTTAACTGCAGCATTCAGTAATTAGTAGCTTCAAAAGAGTATCAATTGAAATATTTGACAGATATATGTAACTAGTAACTTTTTTTATGTAGTATTATTTAGCATCCGAGTTAGGAAAGTTGGGAATCACCTTTTAAACATGTTTGTTCTTTGGTTGTCTTGGTTTAGTGTTTAGTATTTTTATCTTGTTTATCTCTCTCTCTCTCTTTTTGTTTGACTTGCCTTTTATATCTAATTGTTGTTGTAATTTGTTGTTGTTTTCTTTTCTACTTTGTTTTGTTTATATGTATTTTGAAATGTTTAAATAACTTTATTTTAAAAAGTCTTTGACTGTGTAGATCATGAAAAAAGAAAAAGAAGTGCCACAACATTTGATTGTCCTGATGCACAACCTATTCTCTGGACAAGAAGCCACCATCATGAAAAAATATAGGGAAAGAGAATGGCTTCCAGCTGGCAAGGGAGTCAGACAAGGCTGCATTTTACCACCATATTTGTTTAATTTATATGTAGAACGTATCATATAGAAAGTGAAATTATACTCAGAGGAAGGAAGTGTGAAAGCTGAAGGAAGAAACATCAATAATTATAAATATGCAGATAACATCAAATTACCAGCAAAAAATAGCAAAAATTTAGAACAACTGCTGATGAACATTAAGCAAGTAAGTGCAAAAGCAGGGTTAGAGTGGAATATCAAGAAAACGAAAATAATGACCAGAGATGAATTATGTAATTTTAAAACTGAGTGATGAAGACATTAGAATTGGTACAGCTTTTCTAAACTTTGGTTCAGCCATTAATCAAAATGGAGACTGTAGTTAAGAAATCAGAAGACTAAGATTTGAAGGGACAGCTATGAAGGAACAAGATCAGCTCCTCAATTGAACTGAATTGTATAGATTGACAGTTCAATACAATTGAATTGAATTGCATTCAACTGAATGGAATTGTATAGTATAGAACTGATCACCAAAGTCAGGGTCATCAATGCCACAGTAGTTCCAATTCCTATGCATGGATGTGAAAGTGCAGAAAACTGCTGGGGGGGGGGGGAGTCTAAAACGTGGCACTGGAAAAGAGTTCTAGAGATACCATGGATTTCCAAATAGATAAGTAAATGGATCTGAGAGCAAATCACTAGAAGCCAAAGCGACTGACTTGAGGGCATTTCGTGAAACAACATATTTGTTGGAAAAATGCCTCCCAACCAAGTATTCTCTTTAATCCTCTCCACCCACTTGCTAATAGAATAACGGGGCTTTAGACAGTAAGAGTTTTTTTTACATGCCTTTATCCTATACATGCTATCTCTAATTTTTTTCTGATTTTCACAGTCTCTCATTGTGGGGGTGTATCTAAGCAACCACACCATGTGACCAGAAGACCTTCCAGGTATATTTGCAATCACATAAAAGAGACTCCTCCCTGCCTTCCTCTTCCCTCACGATAGTGAATGCAGGCTCTGTTGAGCTGCTCCATTGCATGTATATATGTTTGAATGAACCTTTAAATGGAATTAGTGAATTTTTACTTGCATTCTGTCTTTTTGCCTTACTTTGATAAAACTAGTTGCCAGGAGACCCAAGAGGTTCAGTGCTTCTGCTTGTGAATGCTGCTAAAGGCGGCTGATGAGTCTTAACTGAACCAGTCTTTGTCTTTCTCAGAAAACAGGCTAATACCCTGGGAATCTACTCAAATCCAATATTATTGTAAATGGACAATAATGCTCAGTAAAATGGAAGGCAGTAGGAAAGGATGAAGACCACATTACAAATGGACTGGTTCAATCAAGGAAGTCACCGTCCTGAGTTTACAACACCAAGGCTGTTAATAACAGCATCTTTTTCTTGCAAAAATCTTATAAAAGGTTCACAGTCTTTCACGAAAGTTGGAGATCTTTCATTCACAAGGTTGCTATAAATTGAAGCCAGCTTGATGGCAATCCACAGCAAGAAGTTTGGTAATAAATTATGGAAACAACTTTACTGATATGGGGTTGATACTGAGTTGGTTCAAGACCAAGTTCACTGAACTTTGGTCCCACTGACATCAACAAGACAAGGTAGTTATAACTTGTTTTTCAAGCTCAGTGCAAAATTCCACACATAAACACTATTCCACGATCCCTAGCAGCACATTGACCAGTGACCCTGTTACTGCCAGTCCCCAAGCACCTGTTCAGAGAGGGGTTCAGAATCTTGTGCACCAACATTGCTTTTGGACCACAAGACACAAGAGGGAAGATGGAAAGTCCATACAACACAACACATACCTAGTTCCAGAGGCAGGAAATTTGCATACGCAGTCCCTCTAGGACAAGGGTACAAGAAGACCTAATCTAGGATTGGGGAGAAGGCAATAGGCTTTGCTGGAGTTTTGAGTTGCACCGGGTGGACAATGACCTCACTCACTTTTGGCAATCCTGGCTGTAAATATACATCACACAGAACCAGAGAGATATGGTCTTGTGGTGCACATCCTGCCGTTGTTCTGTGAGAATTGATGTAGTAGTGGTGGTCAGCTATTATGGGGTGCTGCTTTCATGATGATGTGGGTGGGGCAGGTGTCACTGAAGAAACAGGCACACACCCATTTATATAAATGAAGGGAAATACTTTATCACACCTGGTAAGGTGCCCTCAATGGGTATGGCTTTGGCCTGGAGAAGTACAGAATGCTGCATAAATATACCTTTTCTGTGCCACTCCATCCCACCCCTCATGGAGCGTTCTGCCAGGACATCAGATGGTCTGTCACTGCATCAGCCATGCCATTCCATTTGTGTTGCAAACTGTTGGTCAAATCCTAAAGTCCCTCAGCCAAGATAATTCAGATACAGAACTGCTCTTTGCTAGTGTTGTATTTAAATGAGGAATCTTAAGTCATGGGTGGAGTAGGGATTAAAATCAGTAAGATAGACAGGTTCCAAAAAGGGGATAGATCTAGTAGCTATGCCCCGATTATACCTTAAAACATGAACTAAAATAGTTTTATAGCAAGCCCTCAGTCCATTTTATCTTAATCTTGTCTACTCAGATTGGCAATGGTTTTTCAGGGTTGCAAAGAGGTACAAACAGGCTTTGGGAGTTTGTTTTGACACCTTTAAGTAATTGCTGGAGATGTCAGTAATTCAGAAATTCTTAATCTCATTTTATTGGAGGCAACAAGAAACCTCCTCCCACTGCATATCACATACACTGACAGCACAAACAGTGTCAGGGAGAATATCAAGGTCCCTCACTGCATGGGAGAAATCAGTGCTGGATTCCCTTTGCCAAGAATGTCCCTATGGAAGATTGAAAACATCTCAGAGAAAGTGGAATTATACCTTGTGAGCTCCAGGCTGGTGAACAAAATGACCAAAATCTAGGACCAAAATCACCACCACATCCCAGATGTGGGCAAGGATATAAAGTGGCCAGCACAGAGGCATGCATAGATTTTTTTTCATTTGCTTCACATAAAGATCTGTATAAAGTATGTAGTTCAGGCAAGAGAGACTCCTAAAGCTGACAGCTAACATACATAGTAACACAAACCAGCAAACTGGTCCAAAGAACAAGACAAAATTGGAAAAGCCTGTATACTAACGAATATCGAATTGAATATAAAATAATTTTACTCAAATACTAACAAATACAAAGCAATAGTATACAAATGGATGACATATAGAATTAAATATATAAGATGCTGAACAGACAATACAGACACTTACAATAACAATATCAAAAATAGGAATAATAGTACAAAAACTAGTCAGTTCCAACAAGCATTGTAGGCAAAACTTTAGAAAAATCCTATAAAGGATTGTTGGGACTGACTAGTTTTTGTACTATTATTCTTGGTTTTGATATTATTATTATAAATTTCTGTATTGTCTGTTCAACAGACAATTTAATTTTGTATATCATCCATTTGTATATTATTGCTTTGTATTTGTGAATATTGGAGTAAAATTATTTTATATCCAATTCCATATTTATTAGTATATAGGCTTTTCCAATTTTAGCTAACATACATACTCAGAATCATGATGTTCTCTAGGGAATGCACCATTTCAGAATAAGGGGGGAAAGGAGCATATCTAAATGTGGTTCTCATGTCACAAGCTTTTTGGGAATCTAGCACACTAGCAAGAGACTTAAGTCTTCTTCCTAATATGCTTGTTTCAGTGAGCACAGTAGTTTTCCCAATGGGATCAATTAAACACTCAGTCTTCTGGTTGGATTTTGATATAGGGGAGATAAAGTCCTTGTTGCTTTTTGTATTTTGATGCATCACGTAGCTCATCCTACTCTGGACCTCATCTTCTCTTTTTCAGCCTTCCTGAACTCCCTTCTCAATTGTGAAAAATGGTGAGGCAGGGTTATCCATAAAACAGTTATCACACTGGACTTTTTTTTGTAAAGGGTACTAGTTGCATATTCTCCACCCCTGTTCTGAAGCTCCTTTGCCCACTAAAGCACTAGCAGTAAAAGACAAAAACATTAATAGAAGCAGAGGAGCAGATTCTCAAGGGGGAAAGAACAGTGAAGTTGCTTGTAATTCATCAGAGATAGGTTAGGGAGAGACATAGCTCTTCTAAAGTTCAGTGTATCCTTGAAACAACAGCATACAATGAGGATAACTTATTAATCGTACAACCCTAACCGTATTGAATTTGCTGTGTGGCAATAACACGCATACATTGCTGTCCCAAATCCTAATGAAACAGCCCCAACATAGGAGGCAAACCACCCTCCCATAATTCAAGACACTCCTCTACACCTTCCTGGAGTGTCATGGTGTCATCATCCTCCCCACCAGAACAGATTTGGGTAGAAGTTGTTACTTACCCAGAAAACAGAGCCGCAGAACTGATTCAAGGCTGCCATTGCCATGGCAAGGCACTCTCTCCTCCTCTGCTTCCCCAACTGATCTGTCAGTCCCAGGAAGTCAAATAGGACAAAAGTCCCACATGCTCAACAAATGGGCATTGGGAGCAACCACACAGTGACAAGACATTAATCGTTAACTCTTGGTGCTGTTTAGTGTCATGAATCAGATTCATGAACCTTCAATAGAGTGGCCTGGAGCAGGACTTTAGAAGATGGGAAATTACATGAGTCCAGTGGAGAGCGACATGGTGTCCTGGATGAAATTTCGCAGGATGAGTCTGGCCCAAATCTAACATACAAATAATCCCTTCTTTCCAGAGATGATGTGAGTGAATGTTGCCTATACTTTGAGATGATAAACACTGCTTGCTTTCCACATTAAAGAATTTCACACACTGGTATCTTTCTCAGTGTTATCTAGGATACATACAACCTGCCTCTGAATTGTTTTTCTCCTCATTTTCTTTGTGCTAGGTGATTTCTGAAACTACACAGCTCTGTTCCAGATGGAGCTCCATCCACTCTACCACTGAGGCAGTTTGTTACTGTGTGTTCATAGCACAGTCAGACAAACACCAAGGAGTGCCCTGATGTCACAGACTCCAGCATCACAGATTAGTACTGCATTGGATGATAAGAACTAACTAATTAAAATCAATTAAATTATCAAGTATGTTCAAATTTTGCTAACAAAAAGGGGCAAATTAATTAAATTTATTTTTTAACGAAAATGATTGATTTATTAAGTGTGGAGTGGGGTGCATGAGAAATTGGGTGTTCAAAATTCTGAGTTGACAGATATTTATGAACAGAGAAACAATTGTTACAAATTTGATTTTGAAATGCATTTATCTGATGTTAAATTCTGTTATGTTGGACTGGAGCTTGGAATATTTAGATTCAAATGACTATAGTGCCATGAAACTCCCTAGGGGACAACGGGTCACTCATTATTTCTCAATTTAATTGACTTCCAGGGATATTGTGACAATAAAGTGAGGAAGACAGTCACATGTGCCACTTTGAACTTGCTGGACGAAATCTGGGGTATAATTATTTTTTTCTTAAAACCAGTATTTTTCTTTCATAAAGCTATTTATGGAAGATTTTAATGATACAACAATTGCAAATATAGCACACTCTATCCAAACAGAGACTGAAAGTGCTATGATTCAACTTAAGGAATCATACGTGCAAATTTAAATGTTAATTTAACCATCACATGTTTTACTAAATGCTAATCACTATAGGAAACTTTGCTTGTTTTAGTTTTTTTGCTTATTATGATCATTTAATTAATTCTGAAATTAAAGAGTTGAATCAACAAATAGTAACAAGGAAGATAGTGGTACTTTTTGCATCGAGGTGGTCCTTCAGTATCCTACACTGAACACTGCATAAAAACTCTTCATCTATCCCACAAAACTGAATTTTGTGAAGCTTTTAAACTAAGAGTTTAAAAAGAAGCTTTTAAACTAAGAGTTTAATCCATGTGAGAAACAGCAACCTGAACAAAGGGGGAAGGTAAGGAGATGAAACTGTAGAGGCATGAGAAAGGGAAAGCAAGAGAAAAGCATGAAGTGGGGTGAGAAATTGGATTTTCAAAATTCTGGCAGTTGCTTCCTCCTTTCCAAAGCCCAAAACACGGACCAGGAGGTTGGGCGTAAAAGCATGGATGAGATTTTTCATCTTCATTCTGGTAAGGTTGTTTTATGGTGGTAATGTTGTTTTTGTTATGTGTCTTCAAACCATTTCTAATTTATGGCAACCTTAAGGCTAACCTATTAGGGAGTTTTCTTTTCAACATTTGTTCACAGGGGGTTTGTCTTTGCCTTCCTCTGAAGCTGAAAGAGTGTGACTTACTCAGTGTCACCCAGTGGGTTTCCACAGATGAGTGGGGATCTGAACACTGGTCTCCAGAGTTGTAGTCTGCTCAAACCACTACATCACACTGACTCATCATTGTAATGTTAATATAAATGCCAATTTAAAATCAGCATAATTGTTTAATTTTTTTCCCTCTCTGTGCAGATGTAACCAAATTGGATTTCTTAGATTCACAAAATTAGATTAACAAAATCGCTAGAATCTAGCTGATGATGAATAATGAATGAACAAATAACTTGGAGTTGCATATGTACGTGTGACTGTTTTTTGATGTTGTGCACGGTGGTATTCAGTAACTCCTATGTAACATTCAACCTCATCAACTGTCAAGCTCTTGGGGGGCTCTGCTACAGCCATATATTTATCAGGGTGGAAAAAAGACAACCAGGCAGCAACTATTCTGGCTGCAGGTTTGCAGTCAAGATGAATGCTGCCTGTTTGTCTTTCCTCTGCCCCCATCAATGACTGTGATAGAGCAGTCTAGGCTTCATGGTTGCAGGGACAGGGAAAGGAGAAATATGAAATTCAGTGCAGTGTCATGCTCTGTAAGCACTGATGTAGGAACTTGGCTGAAGGTTAATCCTTTTCTACTAACTTTCTTAACTCTAGCACTGGGACTCCACAGATCTCAACTGGGAAGGAGTGAATCATAAAATATTAATTCCAAGACTGACCGCACCAACCAGAGTGGGTGGGTGGGAGTTACACTTAAGAAGACACACTGCAAGATGAAGAATCTAAACCTACACTTATCCCCACTTGTTAACAATTATATTGTCCACAATGTTTTCTTTCCTCCTCCCACACAAACTGCCCTTGAAACTAGCTAATTGTAACCAAGAAATATTCTGCTGTGTCATGCTTAATACTATCAGAAAATCCAATTCAGTCTTGACAAAAGGGTCCAATGTCCATAGGATAGGCAATTAAAATCTATTTTGGTTAATTATTAGACAGTTAATGAAATATTGGCATCTTGTAAAAATGTTCCTATACCACAGGGCAGCATTCCAGCTAAGTTCAAACCATTCAACCCCAAGAAGGAGAAAAGCAGGGATGAAGAAAATTAGTCAGTTCCCTAGTTTGAGTCTTGCACTGACATAGACATACACTTGACCTTTCCAGGGGCAGAAGAATTCCTTTGCAGTGACTGTATTAACATCAGGTTACTGCAATAGTGTTCCCCTCCCCCAGCAGAAGAGTCAATTTTTCAAGATATCCACTAACTGAATGGCAGAAATAATACGTCCACACTTGAAAGCTCTCCTTAAGAATCTGGTTGACCACTGTGAGAACAGAATGAGGGACCAGATTAGTTTACAATTTGATCTGGTGCAGCTATTCTTATCTCTTACAATATAATAGCTAGATAGTAAACCAGCATGACTGCGGAGATCCAGGCCAGTGGAGAAGTGATTTTTCCTTACCCCAAGATTTACCCCAAACTTTAAAGCAGCTTTCTAAGGTGCTCAACCCTATCCCCAAAACAATGTTAGTGCCTTAGATAGCTTCTTTAAAGTTTGGGGTAAATCTTTAGTAGATTTGCCACCTCACTCACTTGGCTGCCACCAACAGCACTGATTGCTACACAATCTAGCATTTCCCTACGAGTCTCATCTATTTCCCTGACTTGAGTTAGACCAAAACACAAAGGTTTCCTGAACTTTTCTGGTCTTTCTTTGCTCCTCACACACAGTATCATTCTTGCAAAATATTAACTCATCTGAAGAGCTGCACTTTGTTTGCTATGTGTTATTTATTGTTCGGTGCAATATATTATGCTGGTATTTCGCTATCTGCATTAGTCATCAGTCTACTTCCAGGGCCAGTTCAAAGTGCTGTTTGTTATTTTTTAAAACCCTTTAAAGCTTTAGGCAGCTTATGACTAAATTATTTGACAAGATTGTCTCCTTTTGTGCCTACTGACCAACACCCTATCAATGTGAAGCCCTGGCCTGTGGTCCCCAAACAAACAAAACAAGCTGCTTGACTACAAGAGACAGGCCTTTTTCAGTATGGCTCTTTATCTGGGGGACATCTGGCTCAGAGAGACTGACTTCACACTTGTATTTTGACCTTTTATTTTCAAGTGAATAATCTTTTATTTCCTGGGGTATTTTGGAAAATCGTTTTAGTGTGTTTAGATCTTCCCACTGTTTTCTCTTTTGCTGTTGGTTTTATCCCATGTCATCTGTTATTACATCATTTTTATTTTGTCTGTATTATTTTAATTGTATATCACCAAGCAATCTACAATTATTGGGTGGTTTAAAATTAATGAATGAATGAATGAATGAATGAATGAATATTATTCTCTACAAAATGGAAGCAAATGTTAGAAGAGGAAAACATACTTCTACAGCAATTTTTGCTCCATTTTTGTACTGTCCTCTGTCATACAACTTAGTACCTGACAAATTCTAAGTCCCTCAAATCATCAAACCCTACAGCGACATACACACAGTTGTACTGTTCTCCTGCCCTGCTATTGTGTCCTTGGCTGTCCATTTTCCTTAAGGACAGATTTAGGTACTGATGAACACAGTGAGCAATGCTTAGTTTGACTCCAGTGATTTGAAGAGGCAAAGAGCTCCATTCCAGTTCAACTAGAAGCTTACCAGAAGCATAGTACACGAAGGTACTTTTGGGCATTATAATTCCCAGAATCCCCTAACATACATATACATACATACATGATGATCTTGAGCAGGGAATTCTGAGAATCATCGTCCAAACAGGTAATCTTTCCAAGTTCTGTCACTCTGAGCTCACTCATCCCTGCTGCCTGCCTGCCTGGAACAAAACACTTACCTGAGGCCCTCCCCAGGCTGGGCACCACCCTGGCACAATTCCTTCCACAGAAGGTCACTGTCTCTTGCCATAGCCTCTGTGTGAAGAAAAGCCACAGTGACATGGCAGCTTCAGTGTTTATTGGAGAAGTGATAGTCACAGGGAGTGTTGCCCAAGGGCAAGTGCTTCTTTACCTAAGCCTCCACCCCAGTTTACTCCCCACAGACAAATGGCATTACAAAACAGAGACTCTGTGGAGCAAGACTAGCAGTGGGAATAGGAGTAAAAACAAGCACAGGCTTCTTCATTTGATTGACCCCATATCCATTACGTGCTGGCAAGGAAGATGTTGAAATGTCTATGCCTAAGAACTGAGCAGGTCACAGTGTGCCAGGTCTTCCTCTCCCACAGGATCTTCTTCTACAGTATATTCTTTGCGATTGCATTTAGGGTCCGCACTTTAGCCACATCTGCCACCTTGATGGAATATTCAGGTGTAGAGAGGTAGGCCCCCATCGTAACGCTGGGGTTTCTAAAAGTAAACCAGCAAGTCATTAGTTACTGTTAGTCAGAATAGGGAAGGGTCAGAAAATCTTTTTGCAGGCCTCTTTACCCATGCAGGCCATATACCCACTATTTCCTGCAATCGGAATTGATATTTTGATCATTACTGGCCATTTCTTCTGTGAAGTTTTCTTTGTTTCGGGGAAAACTATACCCCATAGACCAATTTTTCATCGAATGTGGTATTTTTGACTGTTTCCCCCCACTGATCTCAGGGGTGAGGGGCAGTAGATCCCAGCCCCCAAGGCCACATGGGGTTTACAGTTCCTACTCTGCTCTACAATAGAGACACAGAATGTAGACATCCTCAACCCAGGTCCTATGCTATTCCATTTTGGACAGCATATATAAAACACCAGTATGTACAATTACTGAAGCATCAGAGATGCCAAATGCTGCCATTGGGATGTTTTCTCACTGTAAGCATCTGAAATGAGGAACCACAGGCAGATTCTCACTCCTGGTACACCAGTGTGAGGCTTTGGTCCCAGCTAGAAGTGGCTCTCTGGTTCCAATGTTCCTAATGATCTTGGCCAGCTAATCATCCTGAACAGTGGAGTTTCACTGAGAGGTATGTACAAAGTCTGGGACTCTCAGCTGGTCAGAGGAGAATCTTAATTACCTGAACTTCATGCCTGAGTCCTTAGCCGAGCGTGCTGAGCAATGAAACTCTGAAGCACCAGACCCTTCCAGGATTCTCTGCAGGTTTCTCTCCGTTATGCCTCCACCTGGTGAAGAGAATATCCTTTGCTCAGTTATAAATGTGGAGCAAAGTACTGATTATTCCAAGAAACACAGCCAGATCTCTAGCAATACTGCAGAAAAGAGGAAGTGTTTTGCCCTGAGCCTGGGGTGAGGAAACTATACCCTGTGGACCACATGTGACCTCCAATTCCTGTTTTGTGGGTCCCCAAACTATCTGATGCCCCCCAAGGCAAAAAGCCCACACCTGAAAACTCCACCTGGAGTGGTATTTTCCTTGTATAGCACTCCCACCTCCTCTTAATGCCTCTAAAACAAAACTGAAAACTAATTTTTTAAACTCCATTTTAAAAATCCAAATAAATCTCTAGCATTTTCAGTCCAACTGCAGGTCGAAAATTGGCTCCTGTTATAGTTGCCCCACCCCAATCTACCAAATCTACCACCCCAATCCAGGTGTCAATATAAATTGATGCTGCAACGTGTAGACCTCTTAGAAGGCTGCACATTGTTTTTGGATACTACATTGTTAGCAACTTGGGTATTTTGATAAGCACAAATAGGTCCATTTGCCTGACAACCAAAGATTTGTCAAAAGAAAATGAAGAGAGGTTAATGTTCCTTGAAGACTAGAAATTCCTTTCCTTTCTCTTCATGACATATACATAATAGAGTTTGGGGAAACGACAGATAGCTAGAAACTGTTTACGGCTTGAATCTGAACTGACCACTAACTAGAGCAACAGAATAGCTGAACTGGAAGTAGGCTGGGGGATCCACATTATTGGTCTAAGATTCTGAAATAATTTCAAAGACTGTTGCCCACTACAGAAATCTGTTTAGTAGCATCATACTCTCATTTGCAAATCAAACATATACTACACAGATACTGGTAAATCTCCAGTGCCCTCTCCTCAAAATGAAATTAACCTTAGTAGCACAATCTCAGAACTTCTTGTCACCTGGGAAAACTGGGGTGCCTGGTAACACAATGAAGATGCCTGGCCTATACCAACCAGTGGCACTCACAACAGAATCCTACCTGGCACTACAACAATCCTGCCCTTAGCCTGAAAACGAAGAGAAAAGAAGGTTAGTAATTTTCCTTGCAAGAGAAAATAACCATCTTGTTTAGAACTATACAGCATTTATTATCTGTGGAATTTAATTTTCACTTCTTAAATGCTCTTTTTGAGGTTTGCTCTGCATTACTCCCATGCTGAGGTTTGCAAGCATTCCTCCAAAAAAATATACAGACTCCCACAAAGTTCATCATCGCTGTCTCTCACAGTGCTGCTGTGTCACCTCCACAATCATGAAAGAGAGAGAGAAAGAGAGAGAGAGAGAGAGAGAGAGAGCAGAAGCAACTACATTCCCTCTGTGTTAAGTCTTTTTGACTCTAATACATTCTACTGAAAACATGATGCGCGTGTGTGCAATACGTGTATTTTATACCTAGCTGAGAAGAACAGAGGTGTTTTGTTGCAGCATTCTATAGGCATTAATGTGATACTAAAAAGAGTTATAATATGAGACAGTGCCCCACAGATCTTCTGTGCATTCAGCTGAAGAGCCAGATTGCCCCATTCATCAGTTTAATACCTTCACCATCTTGAAACTGATAACTGAGAGTTAGCTGCTTTTTCCTGGCTCTCATCATGCTTTGCCTGTTCTTTTAGGTAGCAATCTTTAAAAAGCAAAGCGAAAGTATCAGTAGTATTACAAAGTGGGGAAAGATCACATCTCACCTGATCTATCAGCCGCTTTATCAAGGGCAGCCCCTCCAGGGCAGAGCTGTCACAACCACTAGTCAACACCCGTTCAAAACCCAGTGATATCAGTGTTTCCAAGGCTGTCAATGGATCGTAGACCATGTCGAAAGCTGCAGGGAAAATGGACCATGTCAATCTGTCTGACAAACATTCCAGAAGGCAAACCACATATTGAGACATGAGCTTAGACTGAGGTTGAGTAACTTCTTTGGCCAGAGAGCTGAATTGGCTCTGAGCAACACATTGGGGGCTGCAAAACAACGGTAGGAAGGTCCAATTTGCTCCCACATACACACACCTGAAAATGCCCCCCTCCCCAACACACACACCACAATTAGGCTTTTTTAAAGCCTTGATTGGCAGCATTAGAATCTTTTCAAAAACTTTTCAAAAACTAGAGTCTTTTCAAAAAGCTGATAGCAACAGGAAAGAAACATTTTTTGAGCAGTGAAGCAAAAACAGCAATTTAGCTTTTAAAAGCTTACAATGATATCAGTGAAGCCATGGAAAACTTTTATTCACTGATCATTGATAAGAGATTCCTCCAGCTGGGCTCACATCTTTTCTTTCTGATTACAGAGATGAAATGTCTGCTTGGGGGAGAAGGGGCAAGGCTTCAGAGAGAAGCTGGTAGACCACATGAGAATTCTATATGGGACAGTGATTCCCCCTTCATAGGTCTAGCCCATACTGAACCATAGATCCTTGGTAGATAGCACTACAGTGTGTAATGCCCAGTTTTAATAATCCTAGTCCCCAACAGGCTAGTGTAAAGTGCTTCAGTCTGTACTCTGCAAAGAAGAGTCCAACTTCCATTCCCTGCTACAAGTTCCAAAATAACTCACCTCTGTGGAAAGTGACTGGCAGAGGTCGTGAAGCAGCTGGGAAAAAGAAGAGAGTCCAGACAGTTAGGACACCTTTGCTGGGAAAAGAACATAGAGAACATTTCCTTTTCCATATTTTGTACATCAAGCATGTCACATGTTAGCCTTATATACTCAGTGAAGAAGCAATATTGCAGTGAAGAACAGAATAGTCTTTAATATGGTCCAAAGACCCAACAATATTGCAGTGGAGCAAGAAGCATTTACTACCTATATAGCCCACAAAATTATATAAGCTATATTTCTACTTGTAATTCCCTTTTTGACAGCCTCTTTAACTGCTGAGCCCTTCCTAGGTTGGATTATTATAATTTGTTATTTCTCAAAGTGCCCTTGAAAATGATCTAGAAGCTTCAAAGTTGTGTTGCTAGAATTGTGACTTGTGCACCATATTGTAGCAACTCAATTTCTGATTGATCCTTTTTTGGCTGCCTATTGATTTCCAAGCTTAATTC
This sequence comes from Cyclura pinguis, assembly GCA_030412105.1. Classification (NCBI taxonomy): domain Eukaryota; kingdom Metazoa; phylum Chordata; class Lepidosauria; order Squamata; family Iguanidae; genus Cyclura; species Cyclura pinguis. The sequence continues at coordinate 59,721,113 of CM059601.1, forward strand.
AAGATGTGCTACTTACTTTTAAAGGCATATATAGCTTGGGATTCAAATATCTTGAGAAGCACTTCTTCATGCCAACCTGCCAGTACATTAACATTTCTTAAGACAAAGTCCTTCTCTCTGTATCAACAACAGGAGATGTACAAGTACAGTTCAAATGACGGGACATTTCTGCTATGGCACAGTGGTTCTGAAACATGTGTGCTAAAATTAGATTCATCTTAGGGTCAGGTTCAAACACTTTTAATCACCAAGGAAATTTTAAATTATTGTATTCCTCCTGCTCATGGTATTTATTCACTGCCTGTTGCCTGTAATGTCTGTCTGTATGACAGTTATTTTTATTCTCTACTAGCATTGCAGTCATAGATTTGAACTTTGTTGTTCTATATACCACCCTGGAAGCTGTTGTGTGAAGGGCAATTTAGATAAGAAAATGGCTAGCATTCCCTAGCACTGACATTATTTGTGATCCACTGGTTAAAGATGTTTGAAGTCTACCAAATGCAGAGACTTGCAGGCTTGTGAGGAATCAGACATTTAGCAGATACTTTGTTGGCATGAGATTTGGCATTAAAAAGCAGAAGATATTCATAAAGGATGACAAATGTTGTCTCCCATGTTTTATAAAGAAGAATGGGTTGCAGCTGGAAAACGGACCCAACCACAAATGTGAGAAACTACATCTCCAATGGTCAGCAGTAAGGACATCAAGCACATCCTTGTCTTTTGGCCCTTAAGTTAGAGGATGGGAAGTTATAGCTTTCCAGATGTTGATGAACTACTTTCCTTGTCATTCCTCACCACTGACCAGGGTGCCTGAGACTCATAGGAGTTGTAGTCTAATAACATCTGGAAGACAACAGATTCCATAGTCCCAAGTTAAGCATGTCACTCTTCCAAAAACACAACTGAGAACACTAGTTCTTTGGGGACATGGGATATTGCCTCCCGCTCAGAAGAAATCATTTATTCCCTTTGCTGCTCACAGACATCTGAAATCAAAAGCTGGCACCACCCTATAATGATGGTCACAATCAAGTATCAAATAAACCTCATGGAAGGCAAGGTCATCTCACCCAGCAGTGCTGTGCAGAGCTCTGTGTCCACACGCCCGTCCTCAGTCAAGGCTCCAAACACTAGCCCATCTGCTCCATGTTGTTTGGCAAGTCGGATGTCAGCCTTCATCACCTCCACTTCTCGGTCAGAATAGAGGAAGTCCCCTCCGCGGGGCCTTATTATCACAAATACCGGTACCCGTATACACTGCTTCACTACTTGCAGAAGCCCTGCTTGCACAAAGAAGTTTGAGACATGGTGTCAGCTAAGAGCTGGTTGGGTCTATAAGCAGGACAAGAACTGAAACCTTGGACTTTAGTACAAGGGAAAGGGGCATGCCAAAATTCAGTAGAGCTGGACCTTCAACAGAGAGTCATACAACAACAAGAGAGAAGAGAAAAGAGAATGCTGTATGATGCGGGGTCAGGATATAGCCTCTGACCCCAATCTGTGTAACCCCAAAGGCCCCTAGTACATCCCCAAAAACCCCAGATACCTTCAACATTTTTTCAGGACTGAAAACTGCCCCAAACCCTTCTGAACTCCCACAAATATGGTAGTGTACATCTTACCTCCTTATAATCACCAGAACTCATCAAAACCTCTCAGGCTGCAAACTGAACTGTTGACAACCCAGAAATGATAATTTCAAGGTTTTTGTTGTCCCAAAACCATCAGAAATGTTTCCAAGCTGCCTGAAAATAAAATTGTATCTTCCCTTCCCCTCAATCTCCCTGCCAAACTTCTTGCTTAGGCTGCAAGTCAGCCTGACAATAACCTGGAAGTGACATGACATCTAGTTTACTGCCAGCTTGCTCGAATGATCCACAGAATAAAGGGGGAATTGGATCCACAACCACTAACCCTAGGGCAAAGGGCCTAATCTTCCTCTGCAGAACTTTGGAGAAGAAAGTGCTGCTGTAGAAAGGAAGGTGAAACAACAAAAAGGTAACAGGACAACAAAATGACAACTTCTTTGATCACAGGCTCAGAAGGGCTAGCAGCATTTTTGTTTCAGTGCAGTAAACAGAAGTTCTTCCTCTCTGTACCATGAACAGAAGTCCAGTAAACCAAACATTCATAGGATTTTTGTTTTGTTTTCTTACATATTGCAGAAAGCCAGTGGGTTGCATCTCAGCCTGTATGTGCCAACTCACCTACACTGGGTGTGGTTCCTCCTTCCATCAGATTGGCACATAATTCAAGGCGGCCAGCACCTGCATCAGGGTCACAATTAAAATCTCTGATTATAAATGGATAGCAATATTTTAATAGGTATGTAGGGTATGAAGAACAGAAGCAATGTGGTCCTCGTCCTAATGAATGAATAGAAATACTATATACTTTCGAGCCATTATTCATGAATGAGTTTTGTCCTCTATATTTGGCTTCTCCGTACAGATTTCATTCCAAAGAAAACGAATGAGAATAACAAAAGAATAAGTGATTTGGAGATTTCAGCTTATGCTCTATGTGACTGCTGCTGTAATGATTCATGGAACTAAAACAGAATGGGACTGCTAAGGTAATGAAAGCATCTGTAGACAGGATGAATTGTTAACTTATTCACATATGCTGCCAGCTTGTCCAGCCTAAGAGGTCAGACCAAGTTACAGTTGCGCAGACAATTAAAAGGAACTGTCCTGAACCTATGTGTCACTAATCCAGAGCCGAGCTTTGGAGACCTTTATTTAGGATGTTTACTAGCCTATTTTTCAACAAACTGCCTTTCCAGAGAGGCTTCATACAGCCTAGTGTATGAAGTGGCTATACCTCCCTTTGTACCACATATAACCTGAGTGCCCCAGAGTTATACTCCTCAGTATTCTGGTATATGTGTCTTCATCTTTCATTTTTTCCCAAGCGGATTACCTCCTCTTTCTGCATTCACAGCAGACTCCACTGAATCGACGCATACTTCCATGAGAAAGCCATTGGCCATTCCTGGAAGAGAAACAGGATCAAAAGTTATGGGTCAACTGAGCTCTCCCTCAGAGGAAAGGAACAGACAATAGCTGAGAGAGTTGATTCTGTTCACCTTAAGTTCCAGACCCTATTGTTGTTTTTGGTCTACTCATTTCACATTCATCACTCAGGCACATTAAACACCCAGCATCAGAAGACTTATAGGTTTCCTTGCATTGATCGTTCTACACAACCAAATCCTGTGTGTAGTCATTATAAGGGGAACATATAGTATGGACAGAAAAGCAGCATCACCTTCTGTCACTTTCTGCATATATAAGAAAAAACAAAACTTTGACCACTTTGGCAGTCTGTGGTTTCTCACAGATAACAAGTAATTTATTTATTTATTGGTTATTATACAATGTTTATACCTTTCCTGAAGTCTCCCAGAGCAACAAAGTTAAGTCACAATCAAATCAAATCAAATCTCAAGTTACTAAAACATCAGCAGTTATGCTGACAGTTGAGAAGGCAGAACAGCTGAAAAAATCTGAAATTCCAAAATACCTTTAAACTGCTAGAAAAATAACAAGAATTTATCCTGGCACCAAAATGACATCAGATTATGCACCAACCATAAGAAAGCTGAAACATTACAGCCAAGAAGACTGAATCCAATTGCTACTTGCACACTTCTGATGATGACAGTTAGAGAAAGGACTACAGACTCACAGCTAAATACCTTGACAGGGTCACATAGGAAAAGTCTTTGGAAACTAACGCTAAAGATTCTCAACATCATCATGATGACTTTTTTAAAAAATAGGATATGCATGTGTTCCAATTATGAGTTGATTATTTTGTTGTAGTTCTTGTGTGCTTTCAAGCCATTTCTAACTTATGATGACCCTAAGGCAAACCTATCACAGGGTTTTCTGGGGTTGTATCAGGAATTACTATATCCTAATTCTTTTGGAAGAATTAGAACAGCTGTCCTCTTCCTAAAATGAGCAGGATCAAACTGGTTCTTTGAAGGGGCAAAAGATTCTGACTCTCTTGAATGAGGCTGAAATTGAGATACATGGGGAAACTGACAAAAGAAAGAACAGCCCTCTTGGCTGATGCAGACTGTAGCATGAAACTTGGGAGTAGCATACAGTATACTGATGTCAACAGGGATTTTTATTAAGTTTTATGTGCAGTCATACTTCCTAAGCATTACAGAAAGTTTCCTCTGATTAATGTCCTGAATGTTCAGAATAACAGCTTATAATACGAAACCGTGACACTGCTAAAGTACAAGAAGGCTTCACGCAATTTCCCACATAGCTTCTTACTTTAAAACACTATGCAGCATCCTAACGACAACGAATGATTTAGCAACCATTCTTGTTGTTATTGCTTTTGTGCTTGAGAATTTGTTCTTATATAAGTTTGGGTGACCAGATACAAGTCCCAATACAGAAGCATATGGTACAAATCCATTTACCAAAGCTCAAAATCGTTACACTTTGGATTACAGCTCGTGACCGGTATGGCAAGTAAACATGTGGATTAGCTGATACTAGTAACTTCCTCAAGCTCCACTAATTTATCTGCAACATTTAATTTCACTCTCTGTATTAATTATTTACTGCTGGTATTCTAAGACAAATGAGTGGTATTGGAATAGAAAAATATTCTTTTAAATAAACAGAGGTCATCTGTGTGACAAAAATTTAAAATCCCAGTGGTAAGCACCACTCTGGAGTGGGTGTAGTAACTTAATATTCTCATTAAACCACTTTAATAGGTGGGAAGCAAGAACCAATGTATTCATTCTTTAGATCCCAAAAACAAGGGATTTCTTCTGGGCTGCACCAGCCTTTCTGCCACTGAAAAGAGCAGGTTGTCAGACAGAAGAGTTTCTTCTTCAACTCCAGACTACTGAACTTAATGAATGTGATTCCTTTTACATTCATTTAAAAAATATTAAAGAGTTTGCTGTCATATAACGTGAATTGCTTTCGCATGTTCTGATTATCAAACAATTACTGAAAATACAAAACTCCTCCCCATTCAGGAATCGTTTAGGTTGGAGGACTGAAGACACCACCATCCCACACGCTTCTCTTCAGAGGTCCCGCGTAAGCTCAGTGAGACTTGCTCCAGATTTGTGCGTGCCTGGGAGCAAACTTCCTTGAACTCAACGGTACTCACTTCTGAGTAAACATGCATCAGGCTGCCTGGGTTAAAAAGAGAAAAAGGCAGGTTGTCCTAAAAGCGCCCGGACCCAGAACTTGTGTGCCACTGTGGCTGTCCCTACTCAGTGAGCCCCGGGTGGAAAGGGTGCCAACAGGGCAATCCCGCTTTTTCCTGGCTTCCTCCCTCTTAACACCACTCTTGGACCATTTCCGCACTACACTGTTATGGTGCTATTATTCCACTTTCAACATCCTACGGAATCCCGGGGTTTGCAGCTTAGGGAGGGGCATTTAGAATTTCCAGCCAGAGAGCTCTTTGGCCTCTGCAAACTACAAACCCCAGAATTCCACAGGATGTTCAAAATGGAATAATAGCATTATAACAGCGCAGTGCAGAAACGGTCTCGGAACAAGAAGAAAGGACTAAGAGGTCCCGGAGGTAAATCCTACCGGATTTCCGTGCCTGAGCCCGCCCTCCGGATACCCCACGTTCCCTTCCGGCCATCATTCCTGGTTCCGGCACCGCCCACTCACCCTCACACCCTCCCGCCGGGCCTGGCTTCCGGTCCCATCTCCTCATTCCGCCCCGGGGAGAGGAGACTCCGGGGAAGCTTCGCGATCGGCGCTTCTCTGCTATAGGCTCCCGGGGGAGGGGAGGGGAGGGGAGGGGAGGGGTGAGGAGGGAAGCCCCGCCCCCGCCCCGCCCCGCCCCGCCCCGCCCCTCTCAGCTGTCCTGGCCGCGCGCGCAAGGAGGCGCCGTCCTCACTGTCACGTGGTATCCCGGTCACGGAGCGCACGACCCTCGCGCTTCAGGAAGGGCTTGTGCTCATTTCCGGGTCAGGGCAAGCTACTTCCGGGTTGTGTCTTGGAAGCGATGCTGTTTCTGCGGGCAGTGTTAGGAGGGGCTCGGATCTTGCTGCCCCCTCGTGGAGGAGGCGGTGGTTCTCTGGGCCAGGTAGAGGAATGGCGTTTGTTGGGTAGCGGGCACAGGATCAGAGAGAGAAGCTTCTTCTTTTGACAGAACTAAGTAATTACGGTGTGGGGTAGGGTGTGAGGTAACGTTGTTATGGCACCTTGAAAAATCCATGAACAGAGTTTGGAAGAATTGCTTTTTTAAAAAAAACTAAGCTTCCATATCCCCAATACAAGATTGGGAGTTGTAGTGCAAAAAGTAACTCTTCTAAGATTTCTGCATAGGTCCTTAGTATGTAGTCCAGGGTGGTTTGTACTTTCTGTCGTGAGCCTTCTAAGGCAATGCTCCTGTTATCCAATAAAAGATCCCAGAATGTTTCATCCTAATAATCCTTTCCTATGGCGTGCTGCTGTAATGGTTGAAAATGTATGCTCTGATTTAACTACTTTGGAGGTCTCTGCTTCTCAAGATTTCAGGCCAACAGTCATTCCATTTGGTAGACTGTGATGGTAAGGTGAACATTTAATAACAAAGGGCTTTTCCGCACTATTCTCTTATAGTGCTGCTATTCCACTTTCAACATCCTGTGAGATTCTGGGCTTTGCAGTTGACTGAGGCCAAAGAGTTCTCTGGCTGAAAATTCTAAATACCCCTCACTAAACTGCAAAGTCCAGGATTCCAAAGGATGTTGAAAGTGGAATAATAGCACTCAAAACATCCAGAGTTCTAGCCATGTTAGTCTTTTGCACCAAAAACAACAGCAAAGACTCTTGTGGATACCGTAAACAAGTTATATATGCTATAAACTTATGTATTTAATCAAGAAGCATTTGATGAAGCAGATGAAAGCTTGTGCCAAATAAAACCTCTTAGTCTTTGAGGAACTACAAAACTCATTGTGTTTAAGTGATGGTGCTATAAAAGGTCAGATATGTGGTCTGTAATTAGTAGAACTGGATACATTAAACATGGCAGAGGTTAATTTGACACATTAGTTTGAGCCCTAGGATTCACATTCCATTTCTGTCACGTGCTTTCTGCATTTAACGAACACCAGAAAAACCCATACATTTATTATATTCAGTGTGTTGATACTAGCACTGGCTACGTGAATGCTGCTGTGAAGCCTACAAATGGAACATAAAGGCAGTGTTTAAAAAACATATTGAAGACATAAATCAGTTGTACTGAGTTTCTTGGCCAATAGCTATTGATATTTCTGTTATCCATTGTTCCATGCTGGGATGCTTAAGGATGCAATCCTTTATCCTTGTGATTCTTAGAATTGTTTTCTACACTGAAGACAATCTTTTTGATGTAATGCACTTCTGTGGCCCTGTTTCCCAGTTTTATGTGAGCAGTACTCCTCTTAGTTTTGGTTACTGTTATATTATGAGTTGAAGACTTGCACTCAGTGGAACAGCACTAATTTTTAGTAACAATTCTCACCAACTTGTGTCCTCAGCAATGTGTCAGGTGGTGGCAGCTTCCCCAGAGACGAACACAACACAATGTTGTGTCAGAAGTGGCTTCTCATTCCAGAGCGGCAATACGACCTGTCCCCAGTGCTCTGACAAATCGGGCTGTAGGGCGCTGGCTCCTAATCTGCAGTGGCACTGTAGCCGGAGCTGTAGTGCTTGGTGGCATTACTCGGTAAGAAGACTTTGTCTTCCTTAGCTTTTCACTACCTTTTCCTTATTTTGACAATAAGATCTCCAGTTCTCATAGACTGTGGATCTTTCTGCACCCAGCAGGCTTGTTTTCTTCCTAGGGTATTTCTGCTATGCAGGACACTATAAAGAAAGAATACATTACAGGTAGATTGATTTAAGAAAGGAAGCCATGGCCCTGAGTTTGCAAAACTATAACAAGGTCTCTTGGAGGACCATGTAAGCTGAAGTTGGTTTGACAGCATGTAAGAACGGATTATAATTGTGATTTAGAACAGAACTATCATTGGAGTCTACAAGAAACAATAAACCGATGGAAATTGAGACAATTTTTCTGCAATAATGAATCCTGACAGTCAAAAATGCTAACTTTCTCTTTGTTTCCAGTTCTAGACTGGGTAGTAACTTTTAAAAGAACAGGCAAAAGAAAGTACCTCAAAATAAACTGACTCCATTTTAACATTTTGATTTATAATACACAAGAGACCATGTGCAATTAACAGAAACTTCCAACACACTGTAAGCCTAGTTTTGCTTGTGCAAAAGGAACATCTCTGGGATTAGGTCAGAGGCTGAACTCAGAAGGACACAGGCCTTCAATAATATAATATGATATGATATAATATGAATATATGACAAAGTAATGTAAATTCTAACACATGATGTTACAGAATAATATTTGGGTTGAAATCTTTATTACCTCAGAATAATCTCCACTGAATTTAATGGGGCTTTTTGTCTGTATGGAAAATTATAACATTGCATTGCTAGATGTTAAAGGTGGCTGGTGGTTGAGGAACAGCTTAAAAATCAGATAATATAACTTTACATTATAAGCCTTTCAGTTATATTCTGTGATGAATGAAACTTAGCTAGGAACTCATTAGATTGGGAAAAGTTGTTTCCATAACCTCAGTTTTGCTTCACATGCCAACTATTTCATCCTGTTTTACCCAGAATATCAAAAGTTGCCCAACTAGAAATTACTTGTGCAGACTTCTCTCCCATGAAAAATATATTTGGACATGTCCTCTGTTTAACCCCTAGCTTCATCTGACTACTGTATTTAATATTAGGAATAAGTTTTATCTTAATTGAATTTTTCTAACATCACAATATGCTTTGAGGTTTTTTCCCTGCAGCATTGAACCTGTCTCTCTTGCTTCACCATTATAGTGGTATAGGAGAGAACCTTTTGTTCTTCTCCCTTACAGTGTAATCCTATGCATGTTCATTCACAATATTACCTTGTTCAGTGCCATTTACTTGTAGGCTTCTAGGATAACAGTGTAATCCTGTGCATATTTACTCAGAAGACAGTTCCAATCAGCTCAGGTGGGCTTACTTCCTGGTTAGTATGCTGACAAATACACTATGGGCCTGGATTGCATCTGAGAAACACTCCAGAATCGTAGCTTTTCTTCCAGGCTTGCCTCGATACCCCTGTACCTAACCATTGGATGCTACTGCCTTATAAAGCTGAGTTGGGAATTACATGGTCAAAATGTTCACGGACTACAATTTCTAGCATTTCTCACCATTTGCTGTGCTGTCTATGTCTGCTAGGAATTGGAGCCTGACAGCATTTGGATAGCCACATAATTCTCACATCTATTTTACTAGGTAATAGTATATAATTACTAGGTTCATGGGAATTGAAAGCCTGGGAAAAGTGTACGCATAATTAAGATAATACATTCACATCCGTTTCTGAATTTTCCCATTATGTTTTTAAACTGCTTTTCTAAAGACTCAGATATACACTCCATTTCACCTTGATAGCAGCTTCTCCCAGTGGTGAATCATTGCTGTGCTGTCTTTCTCAGGCTGACAGAATCTGGACTTTCAATGGTTGACTGGCATTTGGTGCGGGAGATGAAGCCTCCTCAAACACAGCAAGAGTGGGAAGCAGAATTCCAAAAGTACCAGCAGTTCCCAGAATTTAAAATGTAAGTGTGAAGAGTCCTAGAAAGTAAATTTCCGTTGGGGAGAGACATCTCCTCTGCTATCATAAGTAAAGAGCTATCCCAGCAGAGGGCAAGTAGGAAGAAAAGGGCAATTTTTATGGTGCTTCTCTAAGGAAATTGAGGTGGAGAGATTATTATATCTAGCTAACAGTTTATTTATGTTTGTTTTTGTTATTTATTTATTCTTAAATCTTTTTTCCCCAATCAAACAGCCTGAACCATGACATGACACTGACAGAGTTCAAATTCATCTGGTACATGGAATATTCACACCGTATGTGGGGACGGCTTGTTGGATTGGCTTATATCCTTCCAGCAGCTTACTTTTGGAGGAAAGGCTACCTGAACCGGTCCCTCAAGGGTCATGTCCTTGCCCTTTGTGGGCTCGTTTGCTTTCAGGTGGGAAAAGACTTTGAAATCATGAAATCATTAAATGACTATTGAAGTATCCAAGGTAACTTAGATAAGGCATGAGAGCTGCAAGAGCTGGTGCTCATTTATATGAGATGCTGGGACTATGTTGCCCAGTAACCCTGCAGATGCTTTGGCATGGTGTTCAGAAGGGCTGTTCAGAAACAGTAGCCCATCACAGCTTGGTCGGTTTCTTCTCTTTTGGCACGACTAAGAGCCAGGTGTCAGAGTCCAACTCCCTGCTTGTGCCTCTCTGCCAGCAAAGAAGGGGAGGTGAAGGTACTCGCCCTGGAAGGAAGAGGAGGCAGTGCGGAGTGTCCAACACAACTAATGGAAACGCTGAGCCAAGCCGAGTCAAGGTCTAACCCAAAAGGTCCAGGAAACCGAAAGTCCATCCAGAGGGGTCGAGATTGCTGGAGCACAAGGGTCGAGAGGCTTGTGAAGTAATTTGCTACAAGCAAACAGCAAGACACGCTGACAGACTTAAATAGCCACTGCCTTGGTGTTGTTAGATCTTAGTTCCTTTGCAGAGAGTATATATAATATTAACAGGGTAGGATCAGGCTTTGTTTCATTCTTCTAATTCTTCTGCTGTTTTTGGCAGGGGCTCTTGGGCTGGTACATGGTAAAAAGTGGACTAGAAGAAAAGCCAGACTCTCATGATATCCCTCGGGTCAGTCAGTACCGTCTAGCTGCGCACCTGGGATCTGCACTTGTTCTTTATTGCTATAGTCTGTGGACTGGACTGTCATTACTACTGCCACAGCACAAGGTGTGTAAAAGTGGAGAACCTGAGTGAATAGAGAAAGTGCTAGTGATTTTCCATGTCTTAACCAAAGTGTTAATCCAACAGAAGAAATTGCTGCGTTTCCCTGCTGCACTCATGGACGAGGAATGTGATTCTTTGTCCTGCTGTTCTGGTTCTGATAGTTTGTTAGCTTAACAGCAAGACTGGACTGATGATGCAGTTTAATGCAAATGATGCAGAACTCTTAACAGTTTTTGTAAAATTTGGCTGGATTGGATTCACAGATACGCCACACAGTGATTATATGAAGAGAGCAGAAAGGACATCTAGTTTTTTGATGCTGCCTTAGCCATTAATAGTGAAACAAAGATCTTCATCCTTAGCCAAGGATTTGTTGGAAAGATCTGTGCCCTGAGTGAGAGGAACACATACATGACAATCCTACACATATTGGCTTAGAAGGATGGTCTGTTGAATTCAGTGAGTTTTCCTCCCTGGAAAGAAGTGTTTTAGATTGCAGTCTTAGTGGCCTTGCTCGTCCTCATAAAATGTATACATAGAATGTATAAAAAATGTATCTATCCCTTTAGTCATCTCTCTGCTTATATTTTGACAGTTACCCGAAACTCGTCATCTCCTACACCTGAGAAGGTTCGCTCATGGAACAGCAGGTCTTATCTTTCTCACTGCCATTTCAGGTAGAGGTATCCCTTATTAATTATGCTGTTTGTGTTTGTAATTTTTATTTTAGTTGATAGATATATTGACTAATACAAACTTTCATTCAAACAATTAAAATAGGACAAGAGTGAATATCTGTAAGCAAATATACACTTCATACCCCTTGTAACTAATAAAGAGATTTTGTTTTGTTTCTTTTGGGATGGAGGGAGGAGACCCCATGAGTTGTGAGAGGTTGCGTTAGGCCCCAGGGAAGTTCTCACCTTTTGTGTTTTAAAAGGTGATTCAATTTCTGCCCCTGCAGGCCAGTACACCAATTTGGGAATTGCCATGTGGTCTTGAGGGGAAAGATCTTAAATGTAAATTCTTACCATGGCTAGTGTTACTCCATGCATGCGTCAGAATCTCTTCTCTGGAATTATAGGGGCATTTGTGGCAGGACTGGATGCTGGACTTGTATACAATTCCTTTCCCAAGATGGGGGAACGCTGGATTCCTGATGACCTCCTTGCCTTTTCTCCAGTGCTGAAGAATGTATTTGAGAATCCAACAACTGTACAGTTTGATCACAGAATTCTGGTATGTGACTTTCTTCTCTTGATTTTGCTTCTCTTTGATTTTGTTCTGGGTGCAGAGAGACTGGGAGTATGGGATGTTATGTATGTTAGGATGAGGCACACCATTTTGGATGTCTTATTTTCAGTCACTGTTGTATATAGTTAAAGCAGGGATAAGACTGTTGATGTGCTGCTTCCCTCAGCCCAAGCCAGCATAGCCAATGGTCAAAGATGCTGAGAGTTCAGCAATATCTGGAAGGTTACACTTTCTTTGTCCCTGAAATAAAGGGTCTCAAATAGCAGACAATAGGCAATGAAGATCATCTTTATTTAAGGCGAAAAGAGTGGTGGCTCTCCTCTACAAATACTTGTTTCTGAAAACATGCATATATTATTATAATAGGGTAATTAAAGGAGAGCTGAGTGGAGGTTACAAATTGGAGCTGATGAACTGCTGAAGCCAGTGTTAAGCCTATACTCTGGACAGGTGATGGGAATATGAATCAACGAGTGTGCTTTGAAGAAATGTGGGATTAGGAATACAATACTTGTGTAAAACATGGATCTGTGTATCTAGTAACATTTTTTACTAAAGTCTGCTTACTTTGTAAAACAGGAGCTCTACTAAACCCTTTGTAGCCGTTGGAAGGTGTTTACTCATTCCTTGAGTACTTTTTTCTTTTTCCTTTAGGGAGTTTCTTCTGTCACAGCCATCACGGCTCTGTACCTGTATTCCAGGAAAGTTCCTCTCCCACAGAGGACTAGAATGGCAGTTGCTTCCTTACTGGCTGTAGCATACCTCCAGGTATTGATTCTCTCCTGTAAAACTGTTAAGGAAAATAGTAACCTCTGTTAATGAGTAGTAATCTCTCCTTCTAGTTGCCTATTTGTACCTGATGGTGTTAAGACACAGTAATGACTGAGAGCTTGAGGGCAGGGAACTGTTTTTTTTTAAATTCTTTTTCTTGTAATGCACCATGTACTGTGATGGTGCAATATAAATAAATAAATGATGATCATCATCATCTCAGATGCCTGTTTCAGCCACATACAGCTGGAGCTAGTGGCAAGGATGGCATGGTCTTCTTTAAGACCAAAAACAAAAATGGAAATGCAGTGATGCTGTGCTATGGAAACTGAGGACAAGGCTGCAGTTACTGCTGATTGATGCTACCTCTGCCTCCTAGTTTTAAAGTAAGAAGGTGAAGAGGGAATTGTTGGAGCCATTTCTATTTGCCTACACAATGAAGCACAGTAAAACTATTGTTATAACTAGTCTTCTAGTAATGGGTTATTAACAGTAGAAGGAGTGTGTGCATATGAGAAAAAGTGAGAGCAAGTTTGTAACAACACCCAGAAGTAGGGGGACCTATCTTGATTATTTATAAAGCTACTTTGTCTTGCTTTGTACAAGATACATAAAGCAAGGTGGCAATCATGTGCCCCCCAACCTTTCCTAGATCCCTCCCAAAGACCCTGGCAGGCACCATTAAATTTCCTCTTGTTTTCTTTGTTGCAAAATGGAGATGCATTGCAAGTGGATTTTTGTTGAAAAATGAAATCCAGAACCTGTCACCAAATCTAGAATTTGTAACTACAGGTGACCAGTAGTTATAAATTTTGGCTGATCTTTATGACTTGGCAGGGGAAAGAGTTGGCTCCCTGCAATGCTCCAGTTGCTCTTCCCTCATAGAAAAACACTTGTTTTGTGATCCTTTTGCAGTTCTTCCATATGATCAGAATACTGTGTAGTTCAGGGCTGCGAATCATGCAGTCCTCCAGATCTTGTTGAACTGCAGCTGCCAGCATCCCTCCGCATTGGTTATACTGGCTAGGGCTGACAGGATTTGCAACCCAACAACATTGAAAAGGCTGCATGATTCCCATCCTTCAGTAAAAGTATTCACTGTTTTGTAAGCTGTAGGCATGCTGACAAGCACACTGCTTTTCCTGTTGAAACTTCACTGATGCTTCATTGTTCTTCTTGTTCTTTTGCAGGTCACCTTGGGCATCAGCACACTACTTCTTTATGTCCCAACACCTTTAGCAGCTACTCATCAGTCAGGTTCCCTGGCATTGCTCAGTGTGGCTCTGTGGTTGATGCATGAACTTAGGCGGGTCCCTAAGTAGTCCTCTCTTTGGCTAGGTGGTGAGGATTCAGTTGCTGCCTTGGTTCACGTGCTCTGAGCTTCTCTGCCGGAAGGCCTGAATATGAATAGAAAAGGAGAACACTGAAGAGCAGCACCTTCACTTCCTGACATGGAACGTTTTGTTGCAAAATTTGGTGAACAGGAGCCATCATTCATTGAGTTACTTTTTGCTAGGCTGTGAGGCAGATATGACTGTCTCTGTGGCAAAAACTACTAGTGGTTCAGCTGTGCCTCAGGTCCTACTGGGCCATCTCTCTGAAGCTACAGCTGTCATCTAATTTTGATGGAGTCTCTGCCCCAGGGCTGGGTAACCTGCAGCCTTCCAGATGCCCTTGGCAGCTTCCATCCCTCTGCTAACTGAGGATGATGGGGGTTGCGGTGTATCAGCATCTGGAGATGTTCCCTATGCTTAATTGATCCCCACATTCTGTGAAGAATAAAATAAGACATGATTAGTATAGATGAGGGTTATATCCCTTCTGGATATACAATGACAAATGGCTACATTTTAAGAATTTACTACAGGGGTGGTGGGGCAGACATACTTCATATCATGGATTTTTCTTAATGGTATGCCCCATGGTTTCCTTCTGTAGAATTTTGTTAACATATGAATATTGATGTGTATACTGTACTATAATGCAATTGTTGAGCATACCTTTAAATAAAAAACTTCTCCATTAATTGTTTTTGCCCCTTCTTATATTGTTCTACGCAGCCCTCCTTGTGACCAAAAAACCCCCCAGTATTGTAATTTCTGACAATGTGAGGCTCGGCTTCACTCCATGAAGTTGCAGTGCCCAAATTCACTGCATAACTTTGGTAAATGAGGCAGCAAAATCCCACAGGTGTTCTTTTTTTATTATTATTACTAGTGTACATACCTGGCATTGCCAGGGATTTTATTTCCTCATAGGTAATACTTGTTAAGAAAGATTTGAGATCCTGTGTCTCTAACTCCCCAAACTGTCTTGTACCTGACTTGTCCCCGAACCTGTAACACTTCCCCATATTCCCCGATCCAATCTGTATTCAGAGTTATTAACATACAGAGGCTGGGTTCCTGAGGGAATATACTGCCCTCCTCCTTGCTGCTAGGCCTTGTCTCCATAGCAGCTAGCCTTTTCTCTAGCTGAGCATTCTAAAGGTTCCTCCCTAAACTGCCAACCCCAGGATTCCCTAGGATATTCTTAGGCAGCCAATCATGAGGTCTTCGTCTGACACAGCCAAACTTTTGACTTTTATATATTAGATTATTCTGGGCAATACAAATACACGAACAACAAATTAAATAGCGCGGGGGATGCTGTGCGTTGGTACAACCTCTACAAACTCCGTTCACATAGCAGGGCCGTGCTTCGCCTCCGCTGTTTGCCCGGCTTTAGCCATCCGTTCTCTTCTCCCTTCCTTCCCAATACGCCGGGCGGGGCCAACCGGAGAAGCGTGTGCTTCCCATTAACTCCGACGGTGCGAGAGGCTTCTCCAGGAGGAATGACGAAAGAGGAGGCGCTGGCCAATCAAAACGACTGTTGCGGAGAAGGCCTCGGCGGCGGCTCGCGCTACAGCTATGCCGGACGACGACCAATGGGGACGCGAAGGAAGAAAGGGGGCGGAGCCTTACTTTTCCTGCTGTCAAACGCCGCGGCTTCTCGGCTACCGCGGTTCCGGAGGGGTTTTGGCGCAATGACTGCGCACAGCTTCGCGTTGCCGGTGATACTCTTCTCCATCTTCTGGGGGCTCGTGGGATTCGCAGGACCGTGGCTTGTGCCGAAGGGGCCCAACCGCGGGTGAGTCGCGCCCTCCGTCCCACCTCCGCCTCCCCGGTTTCTCGGCCTGCGCCTCAGGGTTGCTCATCGCTAAGAACGGGAAGCGGGGAAGGGGGCCGGCGTGGCGCCCCCGGTTCGGGGTCTTCTCAAGGGCTTGGCAGCAGGGAGGCACGCCCTTCCCGCCCACACGCCTCGACCCCGCTCGCCTTCCTCTTTCCTGCTCCAGGGCCGTTTCCGCACCACACTCTTATAGCGCGATTATTCCACTTTCAACATCCTATGGAATCCTGGGGTGTGCCGTTTCGGGAGGGGCCGGCCGGCCCCTCCCGAAACGGCACACCCCAGGATTCCATAGGATGTTGAAAGTGGAATAATCGCGCTATAAGAGAGTAGTGCGGAAATGGCCCAGAACGAACCCTTTGACCTTTGAATGGGGCCCCATCCACAGGCGTCCTGGAATGGGTTGAACCATTCCAGCCGACAGCAGGGGGAAATCGCATCCTTTAAACCTCACTCAACCTTCTGCAGGCTTAGGCCGCTTCTGCTTTGAACTGTGATAGCGCTATTATTCCACTTTCAACATCCTGTGGAATCCTGGGGTTCCTTTGAGGCCCCCCCCCAAACTGCAAACCCCAGGATTCCACAGGATGTTGAAAGTGGAATAATAGCGCTATAACAGTCTAGTGCGGAAATGGTCTTCGTTTCAGAGAACTGGCAAAACCATCTTTTGAGTGGTCCTTGTGTAAAAGAACCCTTGGGAAATTCAGGGGATCACCATAACTTGCCAGGCACATAAATAACACAACCAATCCTGTGATTAGAAAACCAGCACAGCAAGGACTGGGGTAGGAAAAAAAAATATGCTAGGTTTCCACTGGCAGGGAGTTTTGTGTGGATCATTGTTCTATAATGGTAGAATGAAACTACAGCCCAGTCAGACTAACCTCAATACCAAGAAAAATGTTAGAACAGATTATACAGTAATCAGTCTGAAAGTATCTTGATGACAATACAGTGATCAGTAGGAACCAACATGGATTTGTGAAGAACAAATCCTGCCAAACTGGTCTTATATATTTTTTTTCAATCAGGCTACTAGTTTAGTAGATGGTGGGAATGCGTTGGATGTCATTTGTCTGGATTTCAGTAAAGCATTTGATAAGGTTTCCCTTAATATTTTGCTTAGCAAACTGATTAAAATGTGGAATTGATGGGAGCACTATCAGATAGATCTATAACTGGTTGGAAAACTGTACTCAGTGATTTGTCATCAATGGCTGTGCTACAACCTGGAAAGAAGGTCTTGAATGGAGTACCTCAGAATTTTATCCTAGGGCCATTAGTATTCAACATTTTTATCAATGACTTACATGATGGGGTGGAAGGATTCTTTATCAAGTTTGCAGATGACACAAAACTTCAGAATGACTTAGGATGAACTAAAAAATTGGACAGAAACAAAATAGAATTCAATAGAGACAAATGCAGAGTGCTGCACATAGGCCACAAAAAACAAATGCACAGATACAGGATGGGAGATAATGGCTCAGCTATACTACATGAGTAAAGGACCTTGGGATTATGATAAATCATAAGCTGAACATAAGCCAGCAGTGTGATGCTGCAGCAAATAAAGGTAAATGTTATTTTAGCCTGCATTAATAAAAACACAGTTCCCAAGTTGAGGGCAGCAATAGTCCCGTGATTTTCTGTGCTGGTCAGGCATCATCTAGAGTGCTGTGTTCAGTTCTGGATGCCTCATTTTAAGAAGGGCATAGACAAACTGAAGCAGGTTCAGAGGAGGGCAACAAGGATGGCAAGTGGTATGGTCAACAAAACATGTGAGGAAAGATTGAAGAAGCTGGGCATGTTCAGCCTGGTGAGAAGAAGACTGCGGGGTGACCTGATTGTACTTTTTAGGTACCTCAATGGCTGCCACAAAGAGGAGGAGACAGAGCCTGTTTTGTGTTGCCCAGAGGGCATATTAAAATTTTGAATAAAGAATTAAAAAAAAACCCTCCCTGCTTCCAAGTATTTTTTCCAGTTGAGTCTGTGTTTACATTCCATACATACATTGTTGCTATTTAACAAACAATCTCACACTATTACTTTTAACATTGTTACATTACAACTTATGCTTTATCTATAACATTATTAGTTTATATTATCCACCTTTTCAACAATCTTTCTTTATTCTTTCATTTTCTTATTCTTTTATCCAATTCAAAACTTCTTGCCATTCTCTTTCAAAGTTCTGTATTGGCTTATTTTTAAGTGGAAAAGTTAACTTTTCTATCTCTACCATATCCAGGACTTTTAATTTCCATTCTTTGATATCAATATAGTTTCTTTCTTTCCAATATTGAGCATATGTCAATCTTGCTGCAGTTATTACATATAACAATGTCTTCTGATGAGATCTTATTTCTTTTTGTTGCCCTAACATATTTAACAAATAAAATTCTGGCTTCATTTCAAAATTTAAACCATACATTCTTTGAATTTCATCATATATTTCTTTCCAAAACTTTTTTGCTACCTTACAGGTCCACCACATATGAAAAAAGGACCCCTCCTTTCCATCACATTTCCAACATTTTCACATTTCCAACATTTTCACATTTCCAACATTTAGGAGAGTAGATTTCAAGTGAACTTCAGAAGGAACTTCTTGACAGTAAGAGCAGTTCAACAGTGGACCCAATTGCCTAGAGAGGTGGTGAGGTTTTCTTCTCTGGATGTCTTCAGAATGAGTTGGGTTTGCTTTAGCTGGAGATCCTGCACTGAGCAGTGGGGTGGAGTCCATGGTCCATAAGGCCCCTTCCAGTTCTATAATTCTATGGTTACAATCTATCCCTTGTGCAACCCACACATTCTGCTGACCAGTGAAAACTTCTCTGTGTCACTCCATCCCAATGCATTCTTGTGTGTTTCACTAACTGAGCATGTTGTTTTTCACTGCAGAGTGATTATTACCATGTTGGTGACCACTGCTGTTTGCTGCTACCTCTTGTGAGTACCAATGTGTGGTGGGTGGTTGGGGTGGGAGAGGACCAGCAAGAGATTGCCCACTCTCCTCACTACTAGTGACTCAAGCACAGTAACCCAATGCCTGCTGCTTCCTGGCTATCGGCAGCATGGGGGAAAAAAAATCAGGAGTCTCTGTTAAAAGGGCCTCATATAATGCTGAAATTGCATCTTGATTCCTAGCTCTTTATTCAAGAGAGAGGTGCTTAAGCAGGTGCAGTACTAAACTGAAGAACACACACATCTCTTTCCCAAATGAGCCCTGGTGGCACAGTGGTTAAATGCTGGCACTGCAGCCACAATCTTGTGAGTTTGATCCTGCAGGGCTCCAAGCTGACTCAGCCCTCCATCTTTCTGTAGGTTGGTAAAATGAGTATCCAGCTTGTGGGGGGCAATTAGATAAAAACATTGTAAACTGCTTAGGGGGTGCTTTGCACTGATAAGCGGTATAGAAACATAATTGCTATTGCTAAATAAGTAGTGTATTCCCTAATCATCCACCACTGCCCAGCTGTTGGGATACTATCCAAGAAGGACTTTCTCTGGCCCAAAGTACAGAGTAATTATAATACACATTCATGTATGAATAAGGAACTGGGGTCTTACATCCCATAATACACCTTGGCCCACCCCATAGTTTTGTTATAACCAGTTCAAGGTGGCAGAACATCCTGTTTCTCTCAAAAACTTTGGTGTTGTGTAAAAACTGTCATGTCTATTTCCTTGGAAGTACACTTTAAAAAAAGATGGGTTTGTACCCCTAAAACAAGGTGACATCATCCCAAACCATATACCCCGACCACAGTGATACTGTGCTATCGTTCCCTATATAAGTGCCAGTGTGACACTGCCCATACATGCCTTCCTGCTGTTCAGCAGTGGTGCCAAAGGAGTTGCAAACCAGCTCACGTATCAGTTTCCATCTTTCTCTCTTTCTTATAGCTGGCTTCTAGCAATCCTGGCCCAAGCCAACCCACTGTTTGGACCCCAGCTGAAGAATGAGACCATCTGGTATGTGCGCTTCTTGTGGGAGTGACTTGGATGGCTACAGATGTAACAGGTACTGAACTTCTCAGGCATATATATTTATAGATGCAATCAAACCAGTCTTACCCACATGCAGTGTGTTAGTTGTGGCTTGAAAGGTGAAAAGGAATGGGCTTGCTTCTCGGGTACAAATGCACTCACTACCTAGTTCCTTACTTCTCCAGGCATATTGCTATTTTAAAAGCTGAGCTAGCATATCAATAGCTCAGCCAATAGATCTAGAAACTCACTTCAAGTAACTTTTGCTGTTGCCACTTAGTAATTCCATAGGAGAAGTCTCTGTCTCTGGAGTTAGCTCTATCAGTAGCAGGAGAAGGGCAGCAGGACAATTAATACAAGACACATTTGGAGGAAAGGTCAATACTAAGACTATTTTTCTCTCTCTCTCTCCCCTAGACTTTCTTTGGAAGCTCGATGCAGCTAACCCCCTTGATCCGTCTGGTGTAAACTCAATATATCTTTAACTAACAACCCCAAGTATCCCCATAGCAATAAGGCCAAGGTCCAAGCACATCAAGGGGCCATTTTATAGAGTGGGAGACCCTTTTCCTATTTTATCTATGCAGCTTGGGGTGCTTTACTCCTGCTGTTAAGTCATTAATAATGGGACTCTCTTGGCAGATGGGGGAAATGGGTACATCATGGAAGTCCTGTTATCAACCCTGAGATTAAATCTGTGCTGATGGAGTTCTGTTGTGTCCCCATTGCTAAGAGACAAAGCACTTTCCTTATTTTGTAAAAGGTAGTTGTATCATGGTTCAGTGTTTGTTCTGTAAATATCAAGGTGGTTGTGGCAGGGTGCATATGCCTCTTCCTCTGTGTTGATTACTACTGGTTCATATATTTAGCTGTTGTAAACTTGTGCTGTGAAAATAAAATTTTAGTATGTAATCTTTCCTTGCCTGCTGTCAGTAAGCCTAAGCAATCCTTGAAAATTGTGTAAGGGAAGAACAAGCACTTTATAATCTACCAGCCACTGCAGTTCCATTCATTCTTCATCATTGGTTAAGGCTGGTGGAAGCTCCAGTCTGAAAGTAACTGGAGGGCTAAGTATTCCCCACATCTAGTAATACTTTATAGTATCATTTTCATTAGGCCTAGGCTACATAAATGTGTCCTGGTTAAGGATTGTAAGAACTGGAGTGCAGCACAGGTAGAGGGAGGCTAGAAGAGGCTCATTTAGATGGCAGCACCGTGTAGTGCAGGGGTTTCCAAACAGTGTGTCGTGACACATTAGTGTGTCGCCTCCCTGGGCTAAGAAAGACCCTCTCACCTGAGCCTCTCCTGCTGCTGCTGCTGCAGCAGTGGGCCAGGATCAGGTAGGGGGGCTGCCTTTCCCACTGCTGCCCACCCTCACAGGGGTCTTTCTTTGGCGAGGGCAATGGCAGTGAGCCAGGAGCAGGTGGAGGGGCTGCCTTTCCTGCTGTTTAACCTCTGGTTTGCTGGTAAAACTGAACTGCTGTGTCGCAAAATGATGCACGTCAAAAAAGTGTGTCGCCAACATTAAAAGTTTGGAAAGCTCTGGTGTAGTGTCTCAATGCTGGACTAAGACTCCAGGAGACCAAGGTTTGAATCTCTAGTCAGACATGGAAACCCAACAGGTAACCTTGGGTAAGGCAAATAGTAAACTTCCTCTGAATCAGTTTTACCAAGAAAATCCTGTGATAGGGTTGCTATCTGAAAGTATGTAACAACAAATGCAGAAATCAAAATCTGGCTGTTTTGCTTCACAAGGAAGACTTCAATGAAGCCATCACTGCTATCTAACCAAGTAAAACACTGCCAGCTTTCAGACTGAATAAAGGAATGAAGCCCCTCTCAAGCCTATTTTTTTTCCAGCTGACTGCAGCATTTGCAGTTGTAAAACCCACTGTTTCCTTCTCCATGATACCCAATAAATAAGATATTGCTCCAGTCCACAGGCAGGGAACAATACAGAATGTGAAACAAGCCTTAGGCGTAAGTCATCAAGAAACTCTGTCTATTCGACTTAATATAATTTATTGCTACAGAAACTAGAATTCAAGTATCAATTACCTTATGGAGCATAGCCCATAGATGATTCAGGGACAGATGTCACCATAATGATATGGTGAACCAGTTAGAATGTTCTGCATTACAAGGTGGTCTTCAATGGACTAAGAACTGCTGAAAGCCCCTGTTCTGGAGTTAAAAAGCAGAAGGGTGCGTGTGACATGGGATATGAGAAAGAGCCCATGTCTGTGCAAAGGTCATTTTGGGTCCCATTACAGGTGGACTAAAAGGGAGGCAGTAAATAGCAAGAGATTTCCTTTTGCCTTTTTTGTTTCTTTCTCCCAAAGAATCCTTCACATATGTATTTGGTCCTCAAAGACAAGTGAAAAGAGAGGCCTATTCCTACAGCAGAATTGAAGCACCAAATTAATGCTTCCTTTCCGTTTCTGGGAGATGTCAGATCAAGTATTCCTCATTCCCTTCCTGAGTAAATCAAGTGTTCTTTGGTCACTAACTGCTACGTTGCCTTTTGCCCACTTTCAGGGATGGAAAAGAGTAGCTTCGATCTTCTCTCTTGCAGCATCCGCACTGTGATTATCCCCACATTGCCTGGGGCATCAGGCACAGAGTTCATTACAGTTGTGGAGCTGCATTCAGTGGGGCAGGGGGATAACACTTAGCAGGTCCTATTATCATTCTGAGCCTGGGGCTAGGCTGGAGTGCTACAGAATTCTGGAATACAAAACATGAGGGAATCACAGCTTTTGGCCTGTTAAGAAAACAGCGCCACACAGTACAGCACTAGAGAGTCACTGAAGAGGTAGCTCTTTTGTTAGGAGGCCGGCTCCTGTGCTGGCAACGGGACCACTTCAGCTAGCCACAATAGGTCAAGTGAAGCTGGGTGCAGCTGCTGTTGGTGGATACGGCGCAGACGGAGAAGGTAGAGTCCAATGGCAAGCGTCACCACAAGGATGCACCCAAAGAAGAGATAGTGGTTGTAGACAAAAGAGAGACGAAGCCAAGGGCTGTGAGCTTGACGGATGCTCTCCTGACGGATATCCCTGAAAGTGGAAAGAAAGATCAGCTCTAGAGCTAGTAGCTGTTTATTTCACCTTGATAAAGCTTAAAGGTCCTTTGCAGTGGCTCACACAACAAACACTGATCTGGCAGTGCCTTTAACAACATAGTTATTAAGTAGTGATAAAGCTTCATTCCCTTTTCTAGCTCTGCTTTTTAAGTTTCTGCTACTTAAGCAGCTGGTGAACAACAGAGGAAATTTAAGCAACCCTGATTAGTATGCATTGTTGGGGGATGATAGGAGTTTCAGCCCCACAGAAATACAGCGGAAAAACTAGAGTTCAGCGAGCCAAAAGCAGCAGCCTTGTTCCCCAGTAAGGATACTCACACACGGAGGAGTTTCTTCCAAACAGGAGGCACTTTATCTTGCTACAAAGTTCCGTTATGTACAAAACATGGAACAGACAGACAAAGGCTTGTGCCAGACACCGGTTTGGTCAACAGACAAATACATACTGGGGATTGCTTTCTTATATACATATTTACAACCAATCAGGTAGAGGTTTGCACACCTCCCTCTACCATCTGCACACGACCCCAGTTTCTTATGCAACCTTGCAATTACCCACAGCTGGGGCATGATGCAACATCTTTGCAGTGGGCTGATCATTTTCCCAGGGTTCCCTGCCTGGAATCCCTGACATGCATTACATCAGGACTAGGAAAATCTGTGGCCCTTTTGAGGTTTCTGGACCTCCTATCAGCCCCAGCAGGTATGACCACTGGTCAGATTATATGGGAGTTGTAGTCCAACAACTTCTGGACAATTCTGTTTGGTGCATTTGAGATTTACTTAAAGAAAACCCAAACAGACGTTTTAGTGACCTAGAAGATAAGTAGAGGAGTTAAGGCTTTAGCACAGCTTTTCCTCTCATAATATATATGAATCTATTCACACTACAGTATTTGCCTTCCTTGCTGCCCCATTTTGAATGTTTCTGTGCCATACACAATCTGCTTCCTGCTAATTAGCTAATCTAAATGAGTTCAGATCTGCAGGGCCAGACAAACTACATCCCATAATACTGAAGGAACTTGCTGATATACTCTCTGAAACTCTTGCCATTGTTTTTAAGAAATCTTGGAAAAGAAGTGAGGTGCCAAAGGAGAAGGGCAAACATTGTACCCTCTTCAAAAGAGGCAAAAAAGAAGATCTAGGAAACCGCAGACCAATCAGCCTAACCCCCATACCAGCAAAAACACTAGATCAGATTATACAGCACTTTGTCTGCAAGTATCTTGAAGACAATGCAGTGATCAGTAGGAGCCAACATGGGTTTGTCAAGAACAAATCCCTCTAAATCAATCATGTATTTCTTTTCATTCAAGTCACTAATTTAGCAGATAGTGGGAATACTGTGGATGTCATTTATCTAATTTTAGCCAAACATTTGATAAATTCATAATACTTTGATTAGCAAACTCATTAAACATGAAATAGATGGGAACACTGTCAGATGTGATCCACAACTGGTTGGAAAAGTGTGCTCAAACAGTTCTTCGTCAATGGTTGCACTTCAAACTGGAAAGAAATCTTGGATGGAGTGCCTCAGAGTTTTATCTTAGGTCCATTACTCTTCCACCGTTTTATGAATGACTTAGATAACGATGTGAAGAAAAACCTAATCAAGTTTGCAAATAACACAGAACTAAGAGGAGTGGTGTATTCATTGGAAGATAGGAACAGAATTCAAAAGGACCTAGATAAACTAGAAAGTTGGCCAGAAATTATTAAAATGAAATTCAGTAGAGACAAATGTGGAATTCTACGTTTAAGCGACAAAAACCAAATGCACAGGTATAGGCTCAGGAGGACTACATGAGAAGAGGTGAGGTGCCAAAGAAGAAAGGCAGGAGGACTACATGATAAAATGACCATGGGATTATTGTTGATTATAAGTTGAACTTGAGCTAGCAGTGTGATGCTGCAATGAAAAAAGGCAAATGCTATTTTAGCCTGCATTAATACATGCATAGTTCCCAAGAGGTGCCTCATTTTAAGAAGGACAAACTGGAGCAGGTTCAGAGAAGGGCAATAAAGATGATAAGAAGTATGGCGAACAAAACATTCAAGGAAAGGTTGAAGGAGCTGGGCATATCCACCTTGATGAAAAGACCAAGGGGTGACCTGATCGGACTTTTTAAATACCTCAAGGGCTGTCACAGAGAGGAGGAAGCAGCAAGCCTGCTCTCTGCTGCCCCAGAGGATAGGACCAGGTCTAATGGTTTGAAGTTACAGGAGAGTAGATTTCAACTGAAGATTAGAACTCCTTGACAGTCAAAGCAGTTGGACAATGGAATCAGTTGCCTAGAGAGGTGGTAGGATTTCTTTCTTTGGACATCTTCAAAAAGAGGCTGGAGAGCTACCTGGTAGAGATACTTTAGTCGGAGATCCTGCGCTGAGCAAAGACTTGGTCTATACGGCCTGTGAGTCCCCTTCCAATACTATGATTTTATGATTCTATGACACAATATTCCTTATGAGTAAGACCAGCTTCTTAAGGAGATACAGGCACTCATCCAATAACAGAGGTACAAACTTAAGCCTCATCACAGTTTCTCTATCATAATTTGGCCAGAAGTTCAAATGGCAACCTGCACAAAAGTGGGAAACCTCAACTGCAGCAAACAGCAGACAAATGGCCGTGTTAGGGGCAGGGCTACTTAAAAGGTAGATTTTGGGTGGAGACATAAATATAGACATAGCCACATCTCCCAGTGCAGGATCTTCGTCTGGGATTTTAATCTTAATATTAGGACACTCTCCATCAAGGAACAGCTTCTTATTCAAGTAGCATATTTTGTGTCCCTGGGGCTCTCACTTTGACAAGTCTTAAAGCAAATCAGATAAATGTCAGGCCCTTCTTTTCTCCTTTTCTCTACTTCTCCCTTAACAGAACATTACCAGTTTTGCTTTATCTCTCTGGTCTAAAAGCAGATTCAGATATTGCTGTCTTAAGTACCAGCAGAAATTGACTGCTGTCTTCCAGATTTTTTTTTACTCCAACTCCCATCGGTCTTATGGAGCACAGTTGATGCTTAAGGGTTACATGACTTGCCCACTCCTGTTGTAGAGTAGGATGAGAAACCTGGGACCCTGCAGATATGGTTAGACCCCATTTCCTATCAGCCTCTGCCACTCTGGCCAGTGATGAGAGAAAGTGAGTAGTAGTAGTTCATGAACATATAGAAGACAATGGGTTCCCTACAGAGTATATATCTGTCTTTGTCTCTCTCACACTACTAAATTATTCCAGGCCACAGATCTGCAAGTCCAAAAAGCTTTACTGAGAAAGCCTGGTTCTGGAACAATACCCGGGAGTCCTCAACCACTGGTCTAGATCAGAGAGTACTACAATAGATAGCAACTTGCATTACCTGAGTGGCAAGAAACGGGTTTTATAAAGAATAGCTCCCAACGTCCACTGCACTTCACGGTCATATACCAACTGGGCTGTACGTAGGCCAGAGTAATCCTTAGGAAAACGGAACCCTTCGTGCAAGACTTGGTGCATCCACGCAGATTTGAAGCACTGGTACCTGTAAGGAGACCATAAGAGTTCAATCACAAAGATGCTATCCTGGAACTCAACAGGCTCAGGAGATTCCTTTTGGTCCCACAGTGTGAACAAAGTCTGTTCTCCGTTCTAGATACCTGTGGCCCTCCCCCAGATGCCATTGGATGCCAAGTCCCATCAGCCCCAGCCAGCATAGCCAAAAGTTAAGGATGCTGAGAGCTGTTAATTCAGCAATGTCTGAAGCAGGGAGGAACAACATGCAAATATGTGAAGCCATTTTGTGGTTTCTGCAGCCTCCGCCCGATTTTGTATGGACCCTGAAATTGGACAATCGCATCCACAGAAGCTGTTCCTGGTTTTGAAAAATGGCCTCCCTGAGTCCAAAGAGCCCCCAAAACAAAATTGGCCAACTAAAACTTTCTAAAGGTGCAGCTAGCTAATTTTGGCCAATGAGTATGGTTGCATTTCCAAACTCTGTGGGGAAGGCACTATGTCCCCCATGCCCGGGAAACTGTGCATGCTTCATTAGCTGCAGTTTTCTCACCCTGTGCTCTACCAGAAAGGGAAAGAATGGTTTCTTACTTGACACGGTGCAGATCTGCATGGGGTGAGTACAGTTTGTCTCGGAACCTCTGTGTCAGTACTGACCAGCTGAGACTGCAATAATCCTGGAATGAAATGAAGGAAGTAGGGATGAGGTGAGAAGGGAAATCAGCACAGAAATTAGACATCCCAAGAAACATATCCATGCAAAGGCCCATCCATTCTTCCAAGTCCTACTTACCCGAGCAGCACGTGTGAATGCAGGGTTATGATATGGCCCTCCAAGGCGCAACACATCATCGGTGCAATAGTAGAATTCAGAGAACCCGTAGAACTCACTGTTTGTAAAATCTATTGGTGCCTGATAGGTGTTTGTCAAAGAAGCTTGGCTGCTGTTGTCTCCAGCCAGCAAGGGGCGCAGTTGCTCTGCACACGCTTTCCAGTCTCCTTGGCCCCTAACGTGCAAGCTCTGTCCGCTCTGCTCCATAACATCCTCCAGTCCCACAGGCAAGCAAGGGTCTAAAACAGGTACCTCGGGATCAAGCCCTATCTGTTCACCATGCAACCTGCAATAAAACCCCAAATGTAAGAGCTGGAAAAGACAAGAGCTCCAAGGCTTACAACTGGGACTAAAACATACAGAATCTTCCAATCAGTAGCCATATTGGCTGGGAGATGCTGGAATCTGTAGTCACAAAATGGAATATTTCCAAGCTATTCCTAACTTTTAGCAATGAACAAGCAGCGCAGCCTTCTGTATCTTGACACTTCTCCTAAACAGGCAAATATAGACAGACAGAACCCAGTTTCCTCTCCCAGTGCCCTTCTTATCTGGGTAATTTGCCCAGCTCTTCCCAACTGCTGCCTGAAAAATATACACAAGCAGCTCACAATACATTCGCTTACTAATACAGTTTCTGACATGTGGGATATGACAAATGGAGATGCTTAGTTTCAGAGGAGATGGTCAGAAGAGCTTGGCAAAATTACCTTTCAGACTACACCCACCCAGAATCCCCAGCCAACATGGCCAATAACCATGGTACTTGGGGGATTCTGGGAGTTATTGACAAAATAATTAAATTTCCCAAGCTCATTAGTGGCACTAAGACCAGAGTTCTGTCTGCAAAACCCATGTCTCCTGTGCCCCGTTCAGACTAGGTAAGTACCTGCTGTGTGCATTTCACCATGGAATGCTATTCATTTGCAAAAATCAATACCTTGCCCCACTTTCTCTGCTCCCACCTTGGGCTTCATATAGGAAGGTGAACAGGAACGGTTCCTATTAGCTCCTTGAGTGCTGAGAAGCAGCCGGAGAGACCTTTTCTGTCACAATCTAGACCTACTTCCAGATATGACTTTTTGCAACCTGCTATCACAGAGCAGGACCTGTTGTGGGTGATGGTTCGATTCAGCACCAACTCTTCATAGCGCTGCCGGGCAAAATTGCCCCCAAAGCCCAGGAAGGTGTTGACATAAACCCTGTATCCGTGCTTTGTGTGTTGTGCATCGCAACCTAGGTTGAAGTCAGCCAGCAGGCTCTTGGCAGCTTCCTCCTGGAAGGGAAAGGAAGAGAGTTAAGACACATCCAACCCTGAACTATGGTGCTCCTCAGTGCTATTTAATGTACACACCTGCTGTGAGGATGAGAAGAGTGTGGAACTGGGCACCTCATAGGCTATCTGCAGAGAAGCACCTCCCATGTCAAGGATGCCCACAGTCCTCTTTCGCACCAGGGGCTCTTCCTGGCCAGCCAGGGTCACAGAAACTAATGCATCTTCCTCTATAGGATGCCCACCACCACAAAAGAAAAAAAAAAGAGAGGCATTAAGATTTTAGAAGAGCAAATAGGAAATGTAGTGTGAAATGAAGATATGAAAATGGATTGAAGCCTCTCCCATACACCTCTTCTGTGACATTCAGGAATGGGAAGTGATGCCACCATTGGTAAATAGAGCAGCTCAGGTCCTAATCCTGTTGGGAACCAAACCCAAATGGCATAGAACATTTCTTCCACCAACAAGGAAAACTGGTGAAAGAGAAAAACTGCTCCTCTCCCATTAGGTCAATGCGGAGCCAAATTCGCAGGGACAGATTCCTTCTGCAGGCCAGGTGACATCAAGGGGTGCAGCTGAACCTCTAGTATCATTAAGGTGGAGCTTTTCCATTCATTATTTCATCCAGGGATCTGGCTTTGCTTTGTATGGGGAAGAGGAATGGGGAGTGAAGTGCTCTCAGCCAGTGCCTATAAACACTGAGAGCACAAGAGAGAATCGCTGCTTTTATTTCAGTGATCCGACATAGCAGGGACTCCTTTCTCAGCTACCTGGCTCTGAGCAGAGCTCCCATGAGTTGAATGGCAAACTCCCACTGACTGAATTAGGCCCATGGACTGGAGAGTCCCCTTTCCTGCATTAGGTCCTTTTCCTGGCATGCTTTCTGCCAGCCTCACCTTCTTCGTGATCAAATCTCCCCAAGACGAAATTGATGCCTATCCAAGCATAGACACCTGGAGGAAAAGATGGACAAATGCAGTAGAACACTCAAGTTTAGTTTGAAGGTCAAGAAGAAATAACGTAACTGTTCTCTCTGTAAGATGGAAATTATGTTTGTAATGGAATGGAAATAAGCAATTTCAACTGGAAGATTTAAGCATGGAAGTGTGAGGGTTTTTTTTTATTTTTGAGACAAACTTTCAATAAAAATTATACAAGTTTAGTTTGAAGGTCAAAGGAAGCAAGCACTGCCACTGACAGGCTACCATCAGCTGCCGGTAGAGCCTGCATACAACTCTAGCTCTCCTAACCCTGCCTGCCCAGCTGTCAAACTACAGGTTTCACCCAGGTTTCCACGAACTAACTTCTAATCTTCCTGATCCCAGCCTGAATGATATAACTCTGTCTCACCACATGCCCTAATTCTGTCCTCTATATTTAGCCAAACCCCCAAGAGGAAGCAGCCAATCTGAATGTTCTGTATCCCACCTTCTTGTTTTCCTGAGATCACTTCTGCATGTGATTCTGAGAAGAGAAAATCAAATTCCAAGGGCACGTCCCTCACCAGGTCTTCAAGGATGGCTGTCTGTTGCCTGAAGGGTTCAATAAACAAATACATGTTTCCACTTTCTCTATATTGAAATACATTTGCCGTTCATCCTGCAGCTCCTTTGTCAACCACACAACAGATTCCACCCTGTTTGAAAGAGCTGCTGCTGCCACAGGAGCCCAGTTATACTTCCCCTTTGACTTCTTTCCAGTCAGAAATTTGAAAACAGCCAAGGTTCCCAAGCAGAGTATGATATTTAGTTCCATGGGAACAGGGGTTGGGTGGGAAGAGAGCTGCTGTTACTCAAGAATGGATGGCAGAGAGATGAAACAAAATTGGTCCCAGGAGCACAGCACTTGGGAACCAACTTAGCATTTAAAATGGCCAGCCAAGCCTTATAGATCAGCAAAGAAGTGCTATAGCTCCTGTAGGACTGGAGTGTCTGCAAAGCAGGAAATCATTCCAGCACTCCTGCTCCCTGAGGAACCTTGGCTTTTCCTAAAGCTTAGGAGAGGTATTTGTTAGGCTTTTGGACTACAACTCCCAGAATCCCCTACTCAGCATGGTCACTGGGGATTCTGGGAGTTGTAGTAAAAAAAAGCCTAGGTTTTCCCAGGTCTTGGGATGGACCTTCTCTTGTGCATCCCCAAGATGCAAGCCCTCTTCCAGCCCTCCTGGGCCCAAGCCTACACTGCTCAGGTCCAAGAAAGATATGAATCACTCACCAGTCAGGCAGCAACCTCATCCCTGCAGTACACAAGATGTACAGAGGGGTCTCCTTGTGCTTGGCCTTGGGTACATAGGCAGCAGCAAAGCTGAGAAGGGGCTTCATGTAGTCACTAGCTTTCTCCGGAGTTTTGGCCAATGTAGAGATCCCTATGCAATGGGAGGGAACAGCCTCAGTAGGAACAGCACTACCACCATCACCATGAATATACCACTTAGCCCCAGAATGGGGAACATGGAGCCTTCCAGATGTTGTTGGACTGCAACTCCTATCATCCTTCATCATTGTCTGTGTTTGATTAGGGCTGATGGGAGTTGGAATCCAGCAACATCAGGAGGGCCATACCTTCCCAACTTCTGCCTGAAGAGAGATGAGGAACTATGGGAGCTCCTGGCTCCTTGATTCCTGTGGACCTGTGCCCCTCACCAAAAGTAAACAGGAAGATCCAAACCTGGTTTGATCTTCTTGACAACTGGTTCACTGCTGTGGTCTCGCATTTGCCGGATATCCAGCAGGTCATGGGGATTCCCATTGTGTGGTGGCCAGAAATACACAAAGACTCGGGACCCACTGCTCCCACAATCGACAACAACTCCGTAATTCAGAGCTGGGTTCTCTGTGTCCGTAGCCTCCAGGGCTCGATACCGTGCTAAATACCTACAAACAGAAAGAAGAGGATGATTGAATCTGGCAAGATAACAGGTGAAGACCAAAACCAAGCACAGTCACAGAGCTATAAAAGAGGCAGATCCAGCCCCCCCCCCCCGACAGAAAACTTTACTGTGGTTCTGGCCACCATGGAGAAGAGGAGGGGATACTCAGAAGGATCCTCTTGCTCACAGAAGTAGACTGTGAGCGTCACTCTCAACAGAGGTAGCTGGGAAAGCCTAATAGAGTTTGGAAACCTTATTTTTTTAAAAACTAGCAAGCATGGTCACTGGGCCACAAGTGTCTTTTAGTGCTGAACAGTGGGCTGGTAGAACATAATCTCTGCACTCCACAAGAGGAACCGTTTATTTGGCAATCTCAAGAATGTGACTGGTGCATATAATCAGATCTCCTGCATAGGATCTGATGGCAGGGGGCATCCAAAGAACTTTTGGGAAAGGTCTACAGAGGGACTACAAAACGCAGCGTCCAAACACGAATCAAAGAACATGAAAGACACTGCAGACTGATCCAGCCAGAAAAATCAGCAGTAGCAGAACATGTTACAAACCAACCTGGATACAGAATGCTTTTTGAAAGCACAGAAATTCTGGACCATTCTGACTTCTATTATGTCAGACTACACAGAGAGGCCATTGAAATCCATAAACACATGGACAATTTCCACAGGAAAGAAGAAACTTGGAAAGTAAACAAGATTTGGCTACCAGTACTGAAGAACACTAAAATCAAGACTCAAAAATATGCCAATGAACACCACCCAGACTCTGGAGGTCCCTCTACAGGGAACAATACAATGGGTTGCTAATGTACTTAACACACTATTATGCATATCCTCTGACTAACAATACAACCTGAGGGATATCCCATTTAACAACAGGCCATCACACAGGCCAACTGTAACACATGCAAATTGCTCCCTCCCACCTGGGAACTACACAAGTATATATACTCTGTCTTACCTCCATGCCACCAGATCCTCTGAAGATGCCAGCCACAGATGCAGGTGAAATGTCAGGAGAAAATACTAACAGAACATGGCCTCAAAGCCCAGAAAACCCACAACAACCTTTTGGGAGAGAAGTCTGCTTTTAATTCGGCGAGGGAAATAGATCTAGTTGAGGCTTTCAACCCAGTTCCCTTCATGGCTGGCAGCCCAAAGGCAACAGGAATGAAATAAATATAGGATTGCTCATATAGCAATATGGTATATTGGATCCTATATATGTTTCAGACAATACTCATAATCCCTGGCTATGCTGATGGGAGCTACAGACCAAAACACCCGGAGGGCCAAAAGCTCTTCAGTCCTGCTCTAGCAAGAGTTTTTCTCTATGCTACTTGATTGCTAATACATTCAAGTCCTAGGCTTTGAAACTTGGAAATGTTACTTTTTGGACTACAGTTCCCAGAATCCCAAGCAAAAAGGACCTGAGAATAAACCATGGGTCATTAATGAAAGCAGAATACTTGTTCTATATAATAATACCTAGTTCCATATAGTAACCTGTAACTATTTGTTGTTGCACTATAGAAACATCTATGGGGATAAAGCTTATCTATTGCTCTTCTGTGAATATTCCAAGCAGTACTGAAACAATGCTCCTAGTTCCTATGCAGGCTTTTGTTCTTTCTTCCAGAAGTTGTTGGGCTCCCAGGACACTGACCTCAGCTTCCTAGGAACCACAGAACTCCAATAGTGAAGTCCAAATCCCTCCTCTTTGCCAATAAGTCAGCACAATCAGAGAAGCAGCCCACAAAACCACATTATCTTCTACCATTAGCAAAAATGGTAACTAGATTTGTGGGTTCTGCAGATTATTAGATTGAGAGCTCACACCCCCACAGTTCTTATTGATCCTGTTCCCCTTTCTCACCCTGAATGGAATTCTGGCCCATTCAGCATGTGCTCTACATGCTCCACTGCCTAACAGCACCACTGGAATGAAGCAAGACTTTGACAAGATCATGTCCAGGCCCAGCTGCCGTACAGCCAAAGGTTCTAATGTTCTGGCTTTTGAGGAGAGGAAGCTGCTTCCCTGGACATGCAGCTACTGGACACAGGCCAGTCAACAAATTGTGTGGTCCCAGAGCTCATCCTGACATACCAGCATGCCATGTCCCATCTGTACCACATATAAAATAACTCCAATTCCAAATATTCTTTCTAGATTCCTCATAGGCATAGAAGCCATGCAGCCTTCCTCAACCCTGGTGTCCTCCAGATGTTTTGGACTATAATTCCTATCAACTGAAAAAATGCAGTTGCACCTTGCCAGAGAAGGCATGAGGATAACCAAACTTTGCTGGACAGAAACTCATGAGACAAAACCTTTGCCATCCATTCTTTTACTTCAATTAACCAAAATTAGTGAAACAATAAAAGAAAGGAATCCAGGAAAATCAAAACCTGCTGTAAACCAAGTTTGTCAGACAAACTGTTGAACAAAGCTTTAGGGAACAATTCTCCAGAGTTCTGAGACAGCCACCTCTGCTTGAGAGCTACTGTGTGCAGTGGTTAGAGTGCTGGGACTAGGGCTGTTTCCACACTAGACTGTTCTAGTGCTATTATTCGTCTAGTCTATTAGTCTAGTGTGGAAATGGCCTAGGACCAGAGATATCCAGGTTCAAATCCACAGTGGGCCATGAGACTCACTGACTGACCATAGCTAGTAACTCCCTCTCAGCTTGATCCCCCTCACAGGGTTGGCCTGATGATGAAGGTGTGACAAAGACAGCCATGTCTACCACTTTGAGCTCATCAAAGGAAAAGCAAGAATATGAATATCCCAGGCAGGATTAGAAACTGACTAGAGTGCAAGTTCCTGAGGTGGCAATGATCTAATTTGCACAGCATTCTGAGTGTAGCAATTTTCTTTGAATAATAGTCTGTCCCAAGAAGAAACTTGCTTCTTGTCCATATCATATTGAGTTGATAGAAGCTATAGATTCAATGTGTTAAATTATAATATGCATAAGAAAAGTTCCTTTTTTTAAAACATAGAAGTCTGTTTTGAATTCAAGCCAACGTCCACAAAGGCAAGTTGAGAGAATCGGAGGGGTGTGTTGTGTGTCTTTCTGTCTGTGCGTGAGCCTTCAAGTTGCCTTCACAGGCAAGAAATACTCAAAGGTGGATTCGCCACTTCCTTCTGGTATACTGGCAGTAAAAGTGAAATGAAAAGGAATTATCAATCTATCTTTTGAAATGACAATAAGTTCTTTGAGGTGATTATCATATGCAAACGACTCTTTTTGGTCCATCTTCAACTTGTAACAACTGTATTATTTACTCTTACAGGAAACCACAACTGGAGAGCCTCTTTAGCATATTAAATAAAACTCTGGCTTTCAGAGGCAATTCCTGGGGAAAGGGGGGAATAATATAACCTAATCATCAGTTTTTATCCTTCTGAGCTCTAAATTGTTTGTCGTATTGTCTGTCATGTAAGCAATTAGGAACTAGTTTAGTAATCTAGTAATTATAGTAATTTGTCTAGCATGGTAATACCAACGAAGATCTAGAAATGTTGAAAAGTTCTTTTTTACCTTTTGTTTTCTTTAAGAGTCCCTTGCTGTCTTTGATGCCTTCCTATCTTTCTGGTGTTGTGAATAAAGATAAAGATCCTTTATTCAAGTACTCTAGACTGATTTTATAATGCAAATTAAAACCATGTGCATGTCTGAAATGCAACAGACTTGCAGGGAGGGAGTACAGTCAACCCTCCACATTTGAGGGTTTGACTTTCCCAGATTTGATTATTTGCAAGATTTTTAACCCCTGCCCCCATATCTTAGGCATTTCTTTTTTGGGGCGGGGGGGCTTCCCTCTTGGTGGCTCCAATCGGGCTGCAGATCCCTTTAAAAACCCAACTCTGGTCCTCCTCCTCCTCCTCCTCCTCCAGTCATTGGCTGGCCAGCTAAAGACAGCTCATAGCCCAATTTCTCAGCACCACAAACCTTCTTACAATGCCACCCCCCATGCCCAAGGAAGGAAGTGGGTGAAGGAAAGGAAGTATAAGGCCACCATGCTGACCTCCCCCTTCTCTCTCCTTTCCCTGACATGTTTTGGACCCTGGGTGCCTGTTCTCCACACCATGTCTTGGCCCCCTTCCCACAGACACATGCATACATTGTGATATTTCCACTTTTGAGAGGGTCCTATGCCCCTAATACTAGTGACTCTATTAGGAAATCAGGCTTGGGGAAAGATCCTGGTGCAGAGAGAGGGGAAGGAGGCAAAAAACTTTGTGTAACAACATACACATTTCAAGAGCCACTCTGCCCCATCCCTCCACCCAACCTTCACCCACAGATGAATTTTGCATGGAAGAAGATAACATGCCATCATCTCTGGTGGCTCCCATGTCAGTGGGGCGGTGGTGAATCTGCTCTGGATTTTAGTCTGACTGTCAAAGGAGCTCTCCAAGGTGCTGAACCTACCTTTGGAGATATGGTTCAGGATCCTGGACAGCTCCTTTAAAGTTCAGAATAAAGCCTGGTGAAGATTCACTACCCCAACGACATGGAAGCCGCCAGCTGTCAATGCATGGTATAAGCCTCAGTGGCAGTTGTTGAATGTCTGAGACATAGGCTAGAGAAGTAAGTTTTTACCAGAATGGCCAAGACCTTGAGCAAAGGCAGTGGACAGACTAAGCCTCAGAAAACTGTTTATGTGAGACGTAATTTAGTCTGTGCCTCCTCTTAAGAGCTGGCCCTGTACAGAAGAGATTCTGAAGATCACTCTTGCCTCGTAATGAAATCAGTTAAAATGAAGTGAAAAATTCCTCTAAAAGGGCACAATTTCCTGCACTTGGATTTCTGATGCCAATGCTCATTTGACCTTAACATTCCATCAACTGAAAAGAGGACCAGTGCATTATTTCCAACAGAACAGTGCTGTGACTGTACTCCCTAGAAGCAACAACCTTGTGTTAAGAGTTTGATACCCCTGTTGTCCTTCCTAAAAAGGCTGCAGACTTTGCTGTGGAAAAATGCCAAGTGAAGTCAGCCCAGGTGGCTGCTTCTCACCAGAGTTATCAGGGGTCCCTTCGCTCCACTTAATGGTGCTCTACAACCTTTTTTGAAATGCTCGAACAAGCATATTCCTTTCTATTGGTATTTTTACATTATAC
The DNA here is from genome assembly GCA_030412105.1 of Cyclura pinguis. Taxonomy (NCBI): domain Eukaryota; kingdom Metazoa; phylum Chordata; class Lepidosauria; order Squamata; family Iguanidae; genus Cyclura; species Cyclura pinguis. The sequence goes on from CM059601.1 coordinate 59,757,882, forward strand.
AATTCAGAATTCTCTGCCAGATTTTTTTAAAATAAAGACTGGGAAGAATGACTGGAGATCAAAGGCTTTGCCCTGCCTGTGCCATTCCCCTTCCTCATAACTTTCAAAGGAAACCAGATGCTACTTTAACCATATATGCACATATTAATCTTGCACAGCTAGAGAAGGGCCGTATTCTTTCACCCTCCATTCATGTTTTTGCTTTAACCCCTCTCACTATGTTGAACATGGAGTTCTGAATAGGAATTCTACTTCTGAGTCAGTGCTTGCCCATTTATGTTCCACATGATCTGGACACCTCACATGGCAGGTGTCTTTATCACAAAAAGTTGAATTTAAACCTCCATGCAGGTGTCCTGTTCAGAGCAAAGTTAAAACAGGAGAGTGACATCAGGGGCACAGCGAAGAGACTGCTGCTTCAGCAACATGCAGGTTCCCTACATACATCGTAGATACCTAGAGCTAAATAGAATCCACAGCATAGAATCTACGTTGGGGACTGTACGCCTAGAAAACATTTTGTTCTGGTTAAAGACAATGCAGTACTTTCTAACCCTGGGGATACAATGCAGCACTTTCTTTTGAGGCTGGGCTTCTCTCTGGTCTGAATTAATTTCTCTTGCCTTCTTGAGTCCATTTTTATTCTTATAGTTCTTCTCCATTTTAGAACTGTCAGAAACAAGTTATACCATGTATTGTCAAAGCTATGCACAGAGAATTTCTATGGTTAGGCACCTTTTTAGATAATACTATTTGCAACCTGTCCTCAAAGGAATAATGGCTGAACTGCCTCTCAGAGCAATGCTGGAATTGATTCTTAGCAAAGTACTTAAGAACTGCATATTTAGCAATGTAGATAGAGACCTTTTTTTAATAATATATGCACTAGTTGCTTCAGAAGCTAGCCATTTAAAATGCTTTGTTAAAGCTCAGCCACTACGGAGATGTACACACCGGAAGCCAGTTGGTTCCTAGTGCTTCTGAATCAAGCACACCTTGCTCCCTTGAGTTTCTATCTGCTGTCACATCTAACTTAGGATACACTCCTAAACACACTTACTAGGATGTAAATGCAACTGAACTCAGTAGATGTTCTAAATAAATATGTAAAACAGAGGCTGGCAAGCTGCGATTGTTCAGATGGTGGCAGACTGGAGTTCCCATGGTTCCTTACAATTGGCTATGCTGACTCAATGTGATGGGTCTTGCAGTCCAACATCTAGAGGGCCACAGACTTCCCACCCCTGACATAAAGGACTGCACTGCACAATATGTTCCAATAAATATAGATTTCTCTCTCAGCTGTTCACAGTCTGCACAATCAGATCAGAAGGCATTGCTTGTCTTAGCACATCTCACGTCAGCACAATGCTGTCCTCACCCACCTTTCAAACTGTCTATCTCGGGAGTCAGTTTTCCAGTGCCACAGATTTGTAATTGCTACAAGTAGCAAAAGGCAGGTTCCAGTCAATAGGCCTAGCAGGCCCAGGCGCTGACGAAGACAAAGACTCACTGAGGGTACTGTGAAATGCCAAGATGCTGGACAGAGACAAGAAAAACTGATCCTGGAAAAGAAAGAGAGAGAACAGATGGAACAATCCAAGAACTTCATCATTCTGCTCCAAGTAGTGTCCAACACAGTGAACATAAGAATGTAAAGTACTTACGGTCTCAACATTTACAGAGAAATGAATGCAACTAAAACTTTAGAACAGGAGAAACCTTTGTTCTAAGGAGGCTGGGAATCATCAGACACATTCAGGATACAAGGAAAAGTTGGCTGCACAGATAGCCAAAAATATAGAATACTGCAGTCTTAAGGAAATGGTTTTGTCTTATTAGCTACTTTGCATCTAAACAGGCAAAACCAGGTCAGATTGTAACAGCTTGCCATTAGTCACCGAGGATGCAATCCTCTACTCAGAAGGACTTCCTACTATGTTCATGGGGCTTTCCTCCAAGTCAGTAATGCATAGGATTGCAGGCATAACCAAATATGCAATTATATGCAGGACAAGGAGACTGTATGGTATACTTTCCCCATTTCCTTCTCCCGTAGGTGAACATGAGGTGTGTGTGTGTGTGTGTGCGCGCGCGCGCAGGAAACAAATATTTTTTTTCACACATTCCATGTGTGACTAACAAAGAGGAGAAAGGAATTATCAAAAAGACTCTGCAGCATAGAACAGCCACATTGCAGACCCACAGGGAATCCAGGCTGCCTTTCTGCTGTGTTTGATTAACATTGCACCTGACCTTCGAACCTTCCAACACTGGCTGCTAATCAGTTGTGCTGTGCCACCAGGTTTCTAAGAACTAACAGCTGCAGAAGGTAAGAGGACAGGCCCACGACAGAATCATCCTGATGAAAGGCTGGTGCCAGAAGCATGCAGACGGTCTCTTCTCCAGCCCCTCGATTGTCATGATGCATTTCCCATCCTATCATGCAGCAGCACCAATACTTAAGCCATTTCCGCACTAGCCTGTTACAGTGCTATTGTTCCACTTTCAACATCCTATGGAATCCCGGGGTTTGCAGTTTAGGGAGGGGCCTTTGAGGACCCCGGGATTCCATAGGATGTTGAAAGTGGAACAATAGCACTATAACAGGCTAGTGCGGAAATGGCCTTAGGAAGGTTATCTTTTCTGAACTACAACTCCCAGAATCCTTCAGCCGGATCGGGCACAGGTAACTTCTTGAAGCTCTGGGCAGCGTATTAAAAAATAAAGGCCGGCGACCCGGCGAGTACTTGGGGGGAGGATTCGGGCGACCCACTTCCCTCACCTGGCCATGTGCCTCCCACGCTCAGGTTAGCTTCGCCTGCGGTCTCCGGGAGGAAGGCGCATCTCTCTCACCGGCAACCAAAGGAGGACGCCGGACCCTGAAACAAAATGGGGAGAACAAAAGGGAGATCACTACCCAGGGGCTGCCGGCTCTCCCCCCTCCCCTGAACCTGCCCCAAATAATTAGCCTCAAGTTTATTAAACCGCGCACCTCGGACGGCTGGGTCAGGATGCGGGGCAACGCGCGGCTCTCCTGCGCTGACAGCCGGGGTCCGCTTCGCGGGGGAACTCGCCGCGTCTCTCGCCGTTCGGAGTCCGCCGGGACAGGGAGCGCTCAGCCACGTCCCCACGGCGACCGGACTCCGGGGGAGCGGCGGCCAATGGAGGAACCCGAGGAAGGCTGACGTAGCGGAACCAATCCGGCCGCTTTCGGTAATTCCGTAGCCTTGGCTCCGCCTCCTTCCCAGGACAGCCAATCAGCGGCAACGCTCTACTTTTCCAAGGAGGAAATCTGAGACTTCCCTCCACGAAGCCTCATTCAGGAATTCTCCAATCAAATACGTCACGAGGCCTGGGCCAATCAAGTGAGAGGTCCTGAAGGAGGGCGGGTTCTCCTCGTTCCAGTTACTTCGATTGCCTTTTACACGATTATTACCTAATTAGACAGGCCTGAGGAAGGAAGCAGGCGTGGAAAAATTCGGCGTGTTACATTTCTCAAACACAGGTCCCACAATCCCCTACATACACCTGTGGGCGGAACTGCTTGTTAGCTGCGCAGGCCGGCCGCGGGCGCCAATCCTGCCTTCCCTTGCGAAACTTGCACCTCTCATTCTTCTCCCGCAACATATATCTATACGTAAACACCGCGCATGCTGCCGGAGAATGATGGGAGTGGTAGTCCTGCACATCTGGAGGACAGGGGCGCCACGACAGGAAAGTCCAGCCATACATCCTCATCGAAAAATGACAAGCCAAAGTCCGCGCGCCGCAAAAAACTACGCAGACCTTTATTGCCGGCGCTTCATTCTAACGGACGGGCGCCGCAGCCAATAAATCCTTCGTCCCCTGGCGTCTGGCGCGTAAAGAAGAAAGCTGTCCAATGCCGTGAGGGAGGAAGGAAAGGTCAACGCGGCATTGCCCAATAGTTTCCCCGGGTAGGCGGGAAGCAACGGCAACATTGGCCAATAGAAACTCGCCGGGGCCGCCACCGGCCAACGGGCATCGATCTGAGGCGGCAGGAAAACCGGTAGCGGCCAATGCCTGCCTCCGTGGGCGGGGCCGAGAGAGCGGGAGCCGGAGGACCGAGGGGGCAGCCCGCAACGGCGGACTCGACGGCGGCGCCATGGAGCTGGGGGCGGGCGGCGCGGCGGGGCCCGGGCAGCGCGGCGGGGCGGAGCCGGGCCGCCAGCTCCTCCTGCTGCTGGGCGGGGGTGGCGGAGGAGGGTCGGGTTGGGCGTGGCCCCCGGGAGGCGGCGGGGAGGGGGGGACGGGCACGGACACCGAGGCCGGCCCGGAGCCGGACTACGAGGCCCTCCCGCGCGGCTCCGCCGCCTCCACTCACATGCTTGCCGGGGCTGTGGCTGGGGTGATGGAGCACAGCCTCATGTACCCGGTGGATTGCGTCAAGGTGAGCACGGGCGGGAAGGAGCGGGGGGGGGGCGCGGCGGGGAGCGGGGCCGCGGCGGGGGCGGGGGCCGTTGGGAGGGCGGGGCGGAGACGGGAGCCCGGGAGCCGTTGGAAGGAGGCTCCGAGCGGCACCGGGGCGCCGCGAGCACGGCGCGCCGTCTAGAGCAGGGCGGGGCTTCCGTCTGCGCGCGCCGGGGCCGCTCGCCTCGACCCGAGTGGGCGACGCAAGAGGCGAACCCGCTTGACCGGGCGAGCGACGGGGAGAGGGAGCGCCGCGGGGGGGGGGGTGCGAAAGGCTGCGGGGAGGGAAGGAGCAGCGAGTAGGTTGGCTCTCTTGAGGGCTGGCGGCGGAAGCGTCAACGGTGCCGTGGAAAGTCGAGTTGATAGTTAACTACTGCCAGAAATGATGACACCTCTGTTGCCTTAATGTCGGCTGCGTCCTGTAGGGTTGCCAGCCAAGCGGTTTTCCCTGCTTCCGGCAGGATCTGAGTTCACGCATTAGGTAGGAGGTGATAGCCGAGGCTCGTAGGCTCTGAAGCAGTCTAAAAGCGTCTCCCACCCCCCCACGACCCATAAGTAGGCAGCTGTACTGCATGGCCACTGGCTTGTAGGACTATAGAGTAGGGGTGGAATCATACAACAGGTGATGTTGAACTGCAACTTCCAACTTTTCTCATCCTGAGTTATGCTGTCTGGGGCAGCTGGAATTTGCAGTCCAACATCTGGAGGGGCACGTCATTCCCTCATCCTGGCTCACCATACCGAGCTTGTGGACCTCCAGATGTTGTGGGTCTGCAACTTCCATCAGCTTAGCCAGTATAACTAATCATAGAATCATAGAGATGGAAGAGACCCCAGGGGCCATCAAGTCCAACCCCCTGCTATGCAGGAACCCATCAAAGCATTCCCAGCAGATGGCCATCCAGCCTATGCTTAAAAACCTCCAAAGAAGGAGACTCAACCACACTCTGAGGCAGCATATTCCGCTGCCGGACAGCTCTGACCGTCTCATCATCTAATGATAAGGGGTAGTGCAAGTCATAGTCCTACAACATGTGGAGGCCTCTGAGTTTCCAACCATTTGCATTATGCTACATTTGCAATTATAGGGGCTGAAAAGCTGCAAGGCAGTGAAGAAGACTAGATTAGTGGATGGGGACAGGCTTCTCAGGGAAATCCGTGTGTTTATCTAACCTCCTTCCCTCCCTGCGCTGGCAGACAAGGATGCAAAGCCTGCAACCAGAACCTGCTGCTCGTTACCGGAATGTGCTGGAGGCTCTGTGGAAGATTGTGCGGACTGAAGGGATCTGGAGACCCATGCGTGGATTGAACATCACAGCCACAGGGGCAGGCCCTGCCCATGCTTTGTATTTCGCCTGCTACGAAAAGTTGAAAAAGACACTTACCGACCTTATCCATGCTGGGGGCAATAGTCATGTGGCCAACGGTATTGTCCCTTCCTGCCCCCTCACCCCATCCTAACGTCCCCATGTGGTCAGCTGGGGCCTGAAAGCGAGATGGGGAACTAGATGGTGGGTTCTTTTGGGTTGTTCTGGCGTTACTGGCTGCTCAGCCCTACTCACTGTTAGCACCCTTCTGTAATCTTGTGTTCTGTTCAACTTCAAACAGTAACGAAGAATGATCTGTGGGAATATAAAGTTTCCAGTTGTCTTTTTAAAGCAGTGTATGACTGGATAGGATTAAGGCAGTAGTATGGGGTGGCAGCTGAAGTTTCCATCAGGGCAGCCAGAAGATCCGTTCCTTTCTGTGATGAGAGATTGAGATGTGATAGAGGGGTGGGTGTGTTGCTGTTTGCCCTTTAATAGTTTCAAAATGGGTGTCCCAGAGATCCCATTCTTCCGCAGCTTAATTTTTGGGTGGAGAGAGCCTAAGACTTGTTGCAACATGTGCTCTAGCGTTCATCTGCTTCTTCCTCTGATAGTTTGGGCTGATAACAAATAAAGCCATACTGCTTAGATCCCCTAGATGTTTAGTCCCTGAATTTTATCGGAGGTGTTAGGAAGAGGGTGGTGGAACCTTGCAGGGCAGTGTTGGCTCTTATGTATCCTAACTGAAAATTTTTATATATTTTGTTTCCCTCCTTCTTCCAGTTTGTGTTGTGATTAAGTTGGGAGAACATTGTCTGCACTAGAAGCTTGATTATTTTTTCCTATCACCTCTGAAAGCTGATTTTGGCTTCTCAATAATCTTCCTGTTTGTCTCTTGGGTAGGGTAATGGCCTTACTTCCTTGCATAAACTCTCCCAGTGGCACATTCAGACAGTTCACTGGGATCTGATGGGTCTCCTCTCCACTTTTCTCCACATGTAACAGTCCTTGTCTTTCAGGCACAGCAGGATGTGTGGCAACATTGCTTCATGATGCAGCCATGAACCCGGCAGAAGGTAATACTGTACCTCAGCTCTGAGGCAGCTTGTGCTGCTCCATTCTTGTCACCAGGGGGCGCTCTTGTGTTTGTATTTTAAAAGTACAGACAATGATGTTTACTAAAAGGGTAAAAATTGTGGAGTAGATTGTAGGGGGGTGGCGGAAGAAGCTTTGGTCAATATGAGGAAAGACCTAGTGATCTTGTTTCTTCGCAAGGTTTTGATAAATTCCAGAAAAACACTGTTGTTATATGGCTTTCCTATATGACTGTCACCTGCATTCTGCAGGCAAAATCGAAACAAGTTTCAGTGGACAGCAGTTTTTATTCAGTGTCTCACGGTCCATTTCTGAGCTGTGGGACACTGTGGGATTTGATGATTTTGTAGTTAACTCTGGGTTATGTTTGAGAGCTTCAGCAACATGGGAATGTAGCAGAGCTTAAGAAGGTTATGTTTGGACTACAGCTCCCTGGATCCCCTGCATCTATGCTGGCTGGAGGATTCTGGAAGTTGTAGACCAAGAGGACGACTTCCAAACTCTAACCTATAGAATACACAGTATTCAGGTAACTGCACTCATTGGCTTTCTTTTCTCCCTCCCCTGCCGCTTCCATGGCTGGGCTCCTGCTGTCATCCGTCCCCAGTGGTAAAGCAGAGGATGCAGATGTACAACTCTCCATACCACCGAGTGACAGACTGTGTGCGTGCTGTGTGGTGCAATGAAGGGGCCGGCGCGTTCTATCGGAGCTACACTACTCAGCTGACCATGAATATCCCCTTCCAGGCTATCCACTTCATGGCATATGAATCTCTACAGGAACACCTCAACCCCCACAGACAGTACAACCCTAGCTCCCATATGGTGGCAGGCGCTTGTGCAGGTGCCATTGCTGCTGCTGCCACCACCCCCTTGGACGTTTGCAAGACGCTGCTGAATACCCAGGAGGCCCTGGCGCTGAATACCAACATCAGTGGCCACATCACAGGCATGGCTCACGCATTCAGGACGGTGTACCGCGTGGGTGGGCTGACTGCCTATTTTCGTGGAGTGCAGGCACGTGTCATTTACCAGATGCCCTCCACAGCCATTGCCTGGTCTGTGTATGAGTTCTTCAAATACTTCCTCACGAAGCGAAAGGAGTAACATTTGGCTGGGAAGCGAAATATGACTTCTTCCCTTGGATTGACTGGTGCCAGACTCGGATGACACGCAAGCCTTTGGAATAATGATGCCACCTCTTGCCTGCTGCTGCATTTTGCACAGCCCATCATCCTTACCTTAAATGGATAGTATGCAACAAGCAGCCGTTTATCCTCCCCTTTTCTATCCAGCCACTTAAGAAGCATCTCTCTCACCCCACCAATGGTTGTATTCCCCTAAAGCAGAGGGTGACTACCTGAAGCTACTTTGAGCACATTGGAACTTGGGGCGATGGCCTGCATCCCCAGAAATGGTTGCAGTTATGAGTGAGTGGTAGTAGAAGCAGGAAAAGTGTTAGCTGAGCTGTTGTCTAGTAGCACCCACAAGCACAGACCTTGTGCTCTTGGGGAAGGCCTTGATTGTTGTGGCCCTTGGCACCTCCAATAAAGTCTGCTTTATTGTCATGGCGCATGTTTTCTTTTACTGTTTATTGTCTCTGTTGCTCTTTGTTCATTTTCAGTGACTGTCTACAGCCAGGGGAACCTGTGACCCTGTTGGTGGTGTTGGACTCTGGCTCCTTGAAGCTCTAACCAGTGTGGCCAGTAATGAGTGATGCTGGGAGCTGTAGTCCAACAACACACGGAGGGCCACAGATTCTCCATGCTTTCTTTGCAGCCTTCTTGCAGGTAGGTTGACCTCACATGGGGCAGAATACAGTGGGCTCTCCTCTCACGTAGTCTCTGCATGCGTGAATGCAAGATCACATGAAGTATAATGTCTCAGTATAGTCAGTGGACTTGGCAGGTGAATGCACGTTGCATCCATTGACTATAATGGGATGTGATGCAATGCTTTATGTTTTTTATTTTACGTGGAGATTCTTAGAATGGAAACCCCACATACGCAGCAGGCACACTGTAGTATAAATTGTTTCCTCTTGTGATTTGGAGGAGGAAAGGAAGAATGAGATTGGTTTTATGTAACGCGGTATCTAACAGGTTGTTTGGGATGCATGGATCAACAAAGGACCTATCTGTCATTACCCTTATGCCACACTGGAAGAACATTTGTGTTCCTTCAGCAGCCCAGCAACAAATGATAGTTCAGGTTCTTGTTCTTTCTCCCATCCGTAGCCAAAAGATGTATAACGGTAGTAGTAGAAAAGCATCAGTGTCTTGCTCAACATTGGTAGTCATAACTGTCTTGTAGTGCCTTATGCTAATTAGACTGTGATGGAAATATATATAGAAATGTGTGTATGCATACTTAACAGTCAGTTCCTGCTCCTCTTCACACAGGATTGCAGGGTTGACATATGGGAAAGTTCAGCTTTGTGTGCCAAGCTGTAACTGAAGAGCAGGAACAGGTGCCCTTGGGGCACATATTTTTCCATCTGTAGTTGTAAGACATTCAGCTCCATGTTAGCTTTGGCCCACAAAATAGATCGCTTCTTTGAATCTAAGCCAAAGAGTCAGTGTAGGAACTCAAAAGGAGATGGCATTTCCATAGCTGATAATGTTTAAGTTGGAGTGGCCTAGAAAAGGCATTCTTGACTACACAGACATGCAACCTTTCACTTTGGTCATGGACTTGTGCTACTTGTGGAAGAAGTGTGAGAACCTTTTCTTCTAATGTGGAGGTTGCCATTTGGGAGAAGAGCGGAATGAGTATACAGAGAAAGCAAATATAGAATTGTGGTTAGGCCAATACTTTGTTGCCTCCCAAAATACTTTATGTTACTGACCAGCCTGTCTACTTTGTATGTAGAGCCCTTCCTAGTTGTAGAAGAAAAGGTGAATCCTTAAATAGTGTACCTCTCTGCTGATGGGTGTGGCCAAATTCTAAGCTTGCCTGATGCATCCTTTCCACTACTTTTGAATTAAAAGTGTGGGAAAACTCAAATACCAAAGTCTAGAGTGAACCAAAATGTCTTATGTATATAACGTCCCTCAGTTTGCAGATGGCTGACTAGCTAGATCTTGTTACTGTACAAGCCACTAGCATGGCCCATTTTCAGTTGCAGACTATGGTAGGAAATGCATGTCTTCCTGGGAAATGAAAGTTAAAAAAGCACAAAATTTTGAAACATTACTTTTGGGGACTGCAGTTTCCAGTGCCTATGTCAGTTGAGGAATGCTGAGTTGTACTTTCTAACATTTCCAGGTTCATTGTTTGTTTGCATTGTTACAGCCCTGCCCTGGAAACTGACAGTCTGGTGAATTTTATGATTTTTCTCATCACACTATCTTTGGCTATCTTAGGCATCCCCAAGCATATCACGCTTTTTGACTAGTCTCTTGCCCTTGTCTATTTCTCTCATTGGTATAGATTTACAAATGCAGAAGCATGCCTTGATATTAGGGAAGGTCACAAGTCATTATATGAAATACCATTTGAATCAGATTGAATAAATGTGGAACACATTCCTCTTTAAGAGCACCTGCCTTCAGTATATAAGACAGTGTAAACAATAGCTTTGAGAAGATTTTCTCAATAAATGTAACATCAGAAATGTATCCAATGTGGGAATCATTTGGCCCTCCAAGTGCTGTTGAACTGAAGCTTCTAATATTCCCCACTATTGGCTATGCTGGCTAAGGCTCCTGGGACCTGCAACACCTGGAAAGAAGCATGACTCTCACATCCAAATATTATGAAACATTCCATGTGATGGATTTCAAGTGCCAGCAACTTTAGCCAGCTTTGCCAATGGTGAGGAATGTTGAGAGCTGCAGTCCAACAACAGACAGAAGAGCCCATGATTCACACCCAGGGCTACATGCTTATTTGGAATGACAACTTTCAGTATAGGGTAGAGGAAATCCATTCTGCCCATTGAGCTTCCCACCCCAAATCATGGAAGCAGCCACTATGATCTTCCTTATGTCCCAGCATTTGGTTACAAGTAGATAGTTACTTGTACATATTATCTGCTTGTAGTAGTAACTGTACTGACTTTTTCTTAAAAGTTTGCAGTCTTAAGTAGACACTTCTGCTCCTTTTGTATCTTGACCATAAACATGCCAGACTAAAAATGTCAGTGTAGGGGTGTGAGTTCTGTTCATCCTTCTCTCACTAGTCATTTTGCTTAACAAATGGGGTGAATGCGGGGTGATGGAGAAATCAGGAAGACACTAGGCAGCCTTCTGTTTGCCTGTCTGGAATTTCTCAGGCTTTGACAGTTCCTAGTAAAATCAGATGAATCTTCAACCCATACATAACAGACACCTCCATTTGGGGAATGCCAAAGCTGCCATTAATTGCAATTAGATTAACCTAAGTTTGTGCTGACAACTGCTGTTAGAGATCTGGTAATGCTCCAGTATCTTAGACTAGAGTTCCTGGGATATGGCTGTTCCCAGTGCTTTTAGGATTTGGGGCATCATTTAAGATTATCACTCTTTCTGCTGGCCCTTATGGTCAGTAACAGTTGTTTGAAATAGAATTTAGAGGAAATGTATTTTTACCCATGTATGGAAATATTCTTTGGATAGGGAATATGCTTAATTTCTCTTAGGCTTGCCCTAAAAGCAGAGGAACAGGGCCATTTAAATGTTGACAGCCCTCTCCGAAACACATATGCTTTAAAATCTCCTTGTGCTGAGTTTGTGAGGTGGATAATACATGAATAGATCATTAGAGGTTCACAGCACCAGCTGCCTGAGAGTGAGATGTAGCGTTAATTTATCACTGGGGAATCATCCTTCTTGGAAAGAATGGCTCAAAGATTCTGCTACTGCTTGAGAAGAGCAGCAAGAATCTCTTGCCCACAAGGTAGCTTGCTTGACTAGAGCAAGAATAGAAAACCTGGAGCCCTCAGCTTCATTTTGTATGGGCCTCTGCAACTGATTGGTAGAGACAGCTGGCAAGATCAATCTGTTCCTTGCAATTGCTGGGAAGAGAGGGAGAAGGAGTGGCCTTGCCCACTGATGGCATAGATCCTGCTCTCAAAGCAACATAGCTCCCACCTCCTGGCCAACAGACTTAGGCCATTTCCGCACTAGATTGTTATAGTGCTATTATTCCACTTTCAACATCCTATGGAATCCTGGAGTTTGCAGTTTAGGGAAGGGCCTTTGATTCCCAGGATTCCATAGGCTATTGAAAGTGGAATAATATCACTATAACAGTCTAGTGTGGAAATGGCCTTAATCTTGATCTTTAACAGTAGTGACTGGAGCACCTTTCAGCAACCAGCATCCTGGGGATATATTGAAATATCCATTATCCATGATCTTTGACCATTGTAGCAATTTGATACCACTTTAACTGTCATGGCTATCTCAAAGAATCATGCAATTTGTAGTTTGGTGTGGTACGTAGAATTCTGTAGTATATTTTCCTAAATTACAGCACTAGATCTCTCACAGTTTATTTTAAATACTTTACCAAACTGCAAATCTCAGAATTCCACAAGACGGAGCCACAGCAGCTGAAGTGGTATCAAAGCACTTTAAGTGTGTAGTGTGGGTGTATATGTGCCTTCTAGTTGCCTGTCTACTTATGGTGACTCCGTAAATTTCATAGAATTTTCTTAGGCAAGGAGTACTCTGAGCTAGTTTTGTCATTTTCTTCCTCTGAAATAGCCTACAGCATCCAGTATTCATTGGCAGCCTCCCATCCAAGTACTAACCAGGGTTGACCCTGCTTAGCTTCCAAAATCAAACCAAATCTGGTGCCTGTAGGTATTTAGGCAGGTAGTGTGGATTTGTTGTTGCTGCATGCCTTAAAGTCATTTCTGACTTATGGCAACCCTAAGGCAAACCTGTCACAGGGTTTTCTTGGCAGAATTTGTTCAGAGGGTGTTTGCCCTTGCCATCTTCTAAGGCTGAAAGAGTGTGACTTGCCCGAGGTAGACCATCGGGTTTCCATGGCCAGTCAAGCAGGAATTAGAACCCTGGTCTCCCAGTAACCTAGCCCAACATTCAAACTACGACACCACACTGGCAGTAGTTCGGATGCCCCCGGATTTCTTATGTGAAGACTTCTGGTCCTTAAAACAAGATACATTGACAGCTACTGAAGCATTTTCAAATATAGTATGACTCAGCAATGGAATTAGCTATGAAGTAGAGTATGACAAGAAAGAGGCCCAGTAGATATTCAACTGCAGTTTCCATCAGCCCCAGCTAGCTTAGTCAGGGACGAGAGATGATGGGAACTGATGTTCATCAACATCTGCCAGAGCTTGGAAAAGTTGCCTTTTTGACTACAACTTCACAAATCCATCAGGGGATTCTGAGAGTTGTAGTCCGAAAAGTAACATTTGTGTGCTCTGCACCTGGAGGGCCACACATCCCTATCCTTGCTTTTTGGGCAAGTGACCATATTCTGAGACTACCCACTGTCCTTTGCTTTAAAAACAGCTTTTGCAGAGGTGATGTTTATGTAAAATTTCTCTAACACAGTGGAGCACTTTTTGAGGGGAAAGGCCTTCAGATTTACTATCTTAAGCAACAACAGGTCCTCTCCATCTTCCTTTTTTACTGCTTCTACTTTGGCTTCTACTCATTTCTAGGATAAAGATATCTGTACAAAGCCAGTAGCAGCTAGCCTGATTTCCAGCTGCTTTCCCCACAGAGGTCTAAAGTTAGGCCAGGCTACCTTCTCTGTCTCTCAACCCCACCCCTATTCTACTCTCAAATATTTCTTAATGTATTCTCAGAAACAGAAGAACTCTCATCAGGGCCAGCCTTATCATTAGATAAACTGAAGTGACTGCATCAGGCAGCACTTGCTGGGAGATGGCAGCAACTTGGTGTGGGGAAGAGATTGCTGTGTGTTGCGCAGCCCATCCTAATGCCCACAAGTTAGTCTGCTGCCTCCAGAAGTGGTGCAGAAAACTCACATATTGCTAGCACTGAAGAAAGATTCAACTAATGGTCCAATTAGCATTTGCACATGTAATGGAAGGTGGTAGCACTTTTTAAATTGCCTCAGACAGCAAAACATCAGGGCTGGCCCTGATTGTCATGGCAGCAAACCAGAACAGGTCTAACAGTACAGAAATGGAACCTCCAATACTACCATCAGTCTATAGGGGAGGGGAGCTGAGAAGGCCTTCTTTTTCCCACTGGGGCCTAAGATTTCCAATAATTTTGAGAGATCAGCAGAGTTCCTGCACTTTTAACACCTAGAACAAACAAACAAAGTTGGAGGAAGCAAAGGCTGAACCTTTCTAATTAGTGTATCAAACTACTGGGAAAAATCTAAGCCATCACTTTCAACTGGAGAGGAGGGGGAAAAACAGGAGCTTCACACAGCCACAAGATAGTGTCCTGAGTCTACTTCTTTGCACGGTCATGTGTGAAGGGTAATTTACCAATCCCTGGCCCCATGTTCCAATTGCTAAAGCAGATTAGAATTCTGCAAGTGTCCTTTTGGTTTTGTTTAATGATCCGTACAGCTACTCCTGCAGTTTTGGATTTGAAGAGACCTAACTCAGCTGAGACTCAGGCTATTTCTGCACGAGACTGTTACAGTGCTATGATTCCACTTTCAACTTCCTATGGAATCCTGGGGTTTGCAGTTTAGGAAGGAGCCGGTTGGCCCCTCCCTAAATTGCAAACCCCAGGATTCCATAAGAAATTGAAAGTGGAATCACAGCACTATAACAGTCTCGTGCGGAAATGGTCTCAGTATGATGTAGTGGTTTGAGCTTTGTACTATGACCATGGAGACCAGGGTTCGATTCCTTGCTTGGTCATGGAAACCCACTAGGTGACCTTGGGCACATCACACACTCTCAGCCCCAGAAAACCCATGATAGTGTTGCCATAAGTCAGAAATGACTTGAACACTGACAATGACAACAGCTCAGCTGTTGGGTACGTCAGCTGCATGAAAACACTCTCACCAAAATCAAGGAAGCAGACCTGCAGGCTTTTGCCACTCCAGGAGCATCACTTTTGTTTCCCTTTTATGATTATGTTTTACTTTCTTGTCCCGAGAAAGAAGCCAGTGAACTTCAAAAGGTAATGTGTTTTTGTGCATACTGCTGGGCCTCATATAGATATCAGTAATGTATATTTTGAATTTTACAAGTGAGACCTGCAATTGAATGCTTCAAGGGTGGAGTACTTCGGTATTCTCTACCCAATGCTTTGTTGTCTTCCTCAGTTTTCAGTCTTTCCCACAATAATCAGCTACATAATGATCTGCATGTGCCTCTGAACACTGGCAACAGAGTGAAAAGACTGGGGCAGGGAAATAGGCAATG
Organism: Cyclura pinguis; assembly: GCA_030412105.1. Classification (NCBI taxonomy): domain Eukaryota; kingdom Metazoa; phylum Chordata; class Lepidosauria; order Squamata; family Iguanidae; genus Cyclura; species Cyclura pinguis. The sequence continues at coordinate 59,773,038 of CM059601.1, forward strand.
AACGGTCTGCCTTTAGCCACCATGTAGCTATGTGTAAAAGGAGAACTTGCTTGACCTTCACCTTTAACAAAAGGGCAAGTCCCTCTCAGCCAGGAAGAGAACAGTGACAGCTTGTGATTCCTTCCTTCAAGAAACTTCTTTGAAAGGTACAGATTGCCCCTCTTAACTGGAGATCAGCTTTTGAGGAAAAGAGTCAGCAGGAACATGTTAAGTGGCAAAAAAGAAAGTTTCTTTGTACCAGCCTGTCATCAGTAACATGTAGTGAGCTTCCTCCCATGCCCTTTACTACTTCAGTACAGGAGTAGCAGATGGGGCTCCTTATACAATCGTTCTGAATTAGGATGCCTTGTCCCTCTTTTCAGAGAGGGAGGAACTCTCTCAAACTTTCAGTTACACCATTCAAATCTCTTTCCCATGCAGACACCAGAATATGTACTCTAGATTCCTTAGCACAGAAATGGGCAACTAGTCTGGGTCCACTGGCCAGTTTTACACCTCTGGGATCCTTCACAGGCTGAGTAGGCTGCCAAAATACCCAGAACAACTCTAGAAAAGTGACTGGAAGTTCCTTTAGAGTTCTGGGGGGAAAAAAACAGAATCCAGTTGGGGATTTGCATCTTCACAAGTGGACTTACCTCTGCTTAAGTGGATTTGTGTCTGTGGGAATTAGAATTGGTCAGTTTCCTAATGTTTATAGCCAGTAAAGCGCTGTTGTTACATGACTATGTAGAGGAGCCAGCAAAATGAACAGTGTGCATTCTCCCATTGTGCACCAGGACATCAGTTAGGGAGTACTGAGGAATATCAAGATGCCTTTGCCAATTTCTTGGCACCTCCACTACATAGCTAAGTATACAAAAGTTAGACAATGTTCACTGTGACAGAGGATTCCAGCGATATTTTTTAACGTTAAACAGCACAGGAAGGGGCATGCAGTCTATTTAAAAGGTACATTGATACTCTTGGAGGTTTCCAAGAGAGACAATTCACTTTTTTTTTATAGCTGGAAAAGGGCAGTCTATGGAATCTGGAAAGATCAAGGGTCACCAAAAGAGCCTTGGGGTCCAAATATGCCCCCAGGTTGCACTTTGCTTAGCCCTGCTTTAACTTGAGTCTCCTCAAAATAGTTTAATCTAATTTCAGTGGTCACCATCAGGATAGTGATTCAACTTCTCCCCCCACCACCATATAATAGTATTTCTGTTGGTGAAGTAGGTTTTCTGTTGTATTTCTGGTTGGTAGTTAAGTAATTGTTAAATATGATTATGGAAGAAGAGGACAGAAAGTTCTTCAAGATAATTGTTTATGGTCTGGTCAAAAGGCTAGCTGCACCACTAGGCGGAGTAAGATGGTCACTTCAGACCGTGGTGAGCCGCTGGAGGAGACAGATAATATCCTGTAAAGAGAGCTCCGCAACCCTTAAACTACCCTGCTTGTTGCAGGTGCCTAGGAGAATCCTGATTCATAGGTGGTACTGAAAAAATGCCAGCTACCAGTTCAGCCAGCTCGTTCACCCGGACACTATGTTGTTCTTTGCCTCAGGTGGCTAAGTGCCCTGGTTCAGTCCTAGTGACCTGCCATGTCACTCTCCTGGCAGCATAGTCAGGTTAGGGGTTGATATTTCTGTGCCAGAACAGAAACTGCTTCTTTCTCCTTCTCCTTGAATTTTCTGGTCAAGAGGGGCAAGAAGTCAAGAAACTCTTGCGCATATTCCTTTCCTAAAAGACTTCTTCCTCCTCCAGATTGTACCTGGGGTGGGGAGTGGAGATGAGCATTCTTACCCCAAGTAAGATTTCTGCCCCTCCCCCCGAAATTTCCCTTCAGTCCCTAAACTTCTGCCTTGGAAAGGATGAGACATCGCAAATCATTCACACCTAGATTGAATTATCCTGCGATTCCTGAATTTTAGCATCTCAGAGACTCGTTAAGAACCCTTCTCACCTTTTGCTGTGTTCACATTCCCTTGATAACTTTGCCTGCCCCTTTAATTTGGATGCCTAAACTGTATTTAAATGTTAAAATTACTGCGGTGGTAGAAGTTTGAGGACCAAAGGGAAATTTCATATGGAGGCGGTGTCGGACAACTCTCTGTTGGCCGGGACCCCGGTGGTTACTTTCCACGCCCACGGAACTCTTACTTCTCAATTCGGTTTCCCCAGTCAACATGCACCTTCTCTATAGGTTATATACGCTTTCCAAGTCTATTTTAATCGCCAAGATTCACATTCGAGGAATTTTGGGATCTTTGGTTCTCTGGAAGAGCAAAAGTAAACAAAGTACTCTCCCAGTTCCCGAAGGACAACTTCCAGCTCCCTTTAGGGCAAGCCGTGACAACATTCCAGGAAGTTTCGAACCAGTTTACACTTTCAGAGATGAGTTGACTGCACAAACACAGCCTTTAAAGACTTAGAAACCTGGAAGAAATACTGTTTAGTTATCTCGTCCTGTTTACACTCTCCTTACAAAAGGCAAGCCTGATTGGGAACGACGTTTTACCTGGAGTTTGGCACTTGGGAAAATTGGGGAGGGAGGGGGTCTACAACTCCCAGAAACTTCTTGGGGTCTGTAATCCAAAAATTAACTTTTCCAAACTCAGGTTGGTTTTGTTTGCTTGCTTCCCTGCCTCCTCCTCCCCGCCCCCCCATGCCGGGGTCCAAAAGCAGCAATATGGAGATGCTGAGGTGACAGAGCAGGTCGTACCACTTTTGAACGTTCCTAGTCTAAATTCAAACCAAAGCACTCCCTGCAAATGGCCGGTTTTGTTTCCCCCTTTTTGCTCACATCCAAGGGGAAGCCGGCCGCGATGGTTTTCTAAGGGTCGTTTGGTACCTTTAAAAATGTGAACCCACCTCACAACCTGAAATAATACAGTCTGTTCTATTTTCTCCTTCGTTCTAAAGGTAGATGAAGCTCCGAAGGAGGGCATGGTAGACTTAGGCCATTTCCGCACTAGACTGTTATAGCGCTACGATTCCACTTTCAACATCCTACGGAATCCTGGGGTTTGCAGTTTCGGGAGGGGCCGGGGGGCCCCTCCCGAAACTGCAAACCCCAGGATTCCGTAGGATGTTGAAAGTGGAATCGTAGCGCTATAACAGTCTAGTGCGGAAATGGCTTTAGACCCAGAGAATGCAATTCCGGAGTGTGCGGTCACTTCAAAGTACAAGTGTTGGTAACCATAATTCTAAATGTTCTTGTCATAAAAAAGAGTCTCCATATCCTAAATCAGCCATCGCGGCTTTGCTACGGTATTGTATACGTGCGTTGGCGCATATGTGTGGCTACTACTCCTGCTTTATATCATGTTCAGTTTTACTATTATTATGGGGCCGTCTGGTTTTGTGGTTTTGGTATAAGAAAACAGGAGTATTTTTGAAAATAAATGTACAAGACGAAAGGGCTTCTAATACCTTTTTAAAAAAAACAACGAGTTTTTCTTTTTAACAGTGCTCACCACTCCAACAACCATCACTCCATTTGCAATCCATTTGATCAGTGTATCAGGCTGAGATTTCGCCATCTCTGTTGATTGGCTTAAAGTGTTTCATGCTTCAGAATCCTGGGATTTGTAGTTTCATTAGGTATTTGGAATTCTCACCCAGAGAGCTCTAGTGCCTCCTTAAACTACAGACCTCAGAATTTCATAGGATGCAGCCATGGCACTTAAAGGGGAATCATCGCAGTGTAACTATGAACTGTGAAAGCGCCCTGTTAAAGAAAGGGAAGTAACAACTTTTACGTTAAACAGTGCTTTTGCATCCTGGACTTTTTGAGCATAAGTGATCAGAATTCTAGGCTACTCAAACAACTCACAGTTCCACCAATCGGCCCTCTCTCCGTCTTTAACTCTGTTCTTGACCATCCACTCAACTCCTCCTTTGGTCCTGACATCTCCTCCAACCTTTCACAGCTGAAAACTGGGACATGTGCCCAGATAATGCCAGAAGAAGAAGAAGGCAAAACTTATTAGTGAGGAGGTAAGCACAAGCTAGGAGAGGCTGCGGCATTTGCCTTCGCCTGAGTCTACAGGGTTGAGCAAAACGCTACGGGCTCCTCTCCTTCCCCTCTCGCTGAGTCAGTTGAGTACAAGCTACTTTCTAACTTCGAACTCAATTTGTAGCAATTGAAGTAAGCGGAGTACAAAGAGAGAAAGTGAGAGAAGGAAAGAGAAATGGGGACATTTCAAAGGCAGCTGGAAAAGTGGGACAACAGAAGAGTAATTGGGCTGTCCCTGCCAAATCGGAACTGCCGCAGAGTATGTCCTGGTGATCAAAAAAAAACAACAACAAACAAACCTAGAATGGAAGAAGCAGTGATTGGTGGAGATCTCCCAAAAGAGTGCTCCGGTGGCAGGGAAATAGACCCTTATTTCCAGACCGATCTGTGGCGCCGAGGGCTCAGTTTACGAAGGGTAACCTTTTCCAGTACAACGCCCATAATCCCCAGTGGCTCTGTGCGCAATGTATGGAATGAGTTCTTTTAAAAACGTCTCTGCAGTGCCTTCTCAGCCGCGATATAACCCTCGAACTCGCCTTAAGAGACAGGGGCCATTTCTGCATTAGACTATTAAAGTGCTATTATTCCACTTTCAACATCCTATGGAATCCTGGGGTTTGCAGTTTAGGGAGGGGCCTCAAAGGGCCATCTGTTACTGGTAACCAAGGTTTTAATATGGGGTGTTGTTTTGGGGAGCAAAATGTTCTTCCGATTGAGAATTCTGCCCCCCCCTCCAAATTTTCCTTCACTCTCCAAACTTATAGCATTACAGATACGGAAACACTTAAAATCTTCCGCACTTAGAACTCTTTTCTAAGTATTTCATATCTCCTGTGTTCCTTTGCTATCTTCCACTGGCCTTTTCTATGGGTGTCTAAAATGAATTTCTACGGGCCTTTCAGCACTACCCTGTTACAGTGCTATTATTCCACTTTCAACATCCTGTGGAATTCTGTAGTTTACTGAGGTCAAAGAGCTCCCTGGCTGAGAATTCTAAAGGCCCCTCCTTTAAACTGCAAACTCCAGTTTTAAATTACTGCAATGCTACCGGTTCGGGGAGTGAAGGAAAAATTTCATGGGATGGGGGAACAATTCTTATTAGGAAGTAATTCCTCTATCCTCTCTATAGTTACAGCTTCCTTGGCAGCCACACCAACAGTATTAAAAACACTTAGTGCGGATCAGTCTCAATATTTTTCAGCTAGGTTCTACAACCAGGATTGCTGAAGCGGGAGGGGGTTTTCCACATCCTTCCGCTCCAGGCTTTTGGCTAAAGCAAGGATTTCAGTCAATTAGGAGGCAGAAGAAAAAAGGCTGTTATTACTTTGGATTAATTAAAGAGAACGCAGAATATATTAGTTGATATACTTTATTTCCTCGCCCTCGAAGGAGCCTGAGGAGGTCAGCTTCATCTTTCTCCAACCCGCGAGGAAGGCGAGAGAGAAACGCAAGGCATGCCCAAAACGCCCAAGGCATTTTGCCCCCTGAGGCTGGACTGCAAAAGGTGCCCCCCCCCGCGGATTCCGGGTGCCTAGCATCCTGGCAAGTCAATTTATTTTGGCGCCTGAGGCAGACAATCCCACAAGCGCCTCTCCCTGTTCCTGGCAGCAAAACAATTCTCGTCATAATAAATCAAGTAATTACATATTTGCTGCCATTATAGGGCGCTCAGAAACTCTTGCCCAAAGCCCGCATCTCACATTTTCTTCCCAATGGTAGGACCGGTCCTGCTATCGCGACCACGCGGTATGAACTTTCGCATCAGAGAAAGCGCAGCGGCAGCTGGAGGGAAGGGGAACCAGGAAGGGAGTTTCAGGGCGCCCCCCACATCACCCCTCCCTCCTGCCTTTGCGTGGGCTGGTTCAACCTGATTGGAATAAGGGCTTAAGTTTGCCCGGGAAATATAGAGGTTACAGTTGATGAATGTTCTCTTGAGGAAGACTTCCAATACCCTAAAGGTACCGGATCACCTCTGATTTTGGAAGCTAAGGAGGGTCAGCTCTGGTTAGTACTTGGATGAGAGACTGACAACGAACACCAAGTGCCTGCAGGCTGTATTTCAGAGGAAGGAACTGGCGGAACCACCTCTGAGTATTCCTTGACTAAGAAAAAACTATAAAATTCCTGGGGCCGGCATAAGTCGGCAGGGGACTTTGAAGACACATACACACATCCAAGAATTCCCTCTACCAACCCCGATAGCCAAGTACAGTAATTCTCAGCTTCGGCTACAGCATTTGGTACTGTGTGAAGCGGAACTGAAGTAGACGGCGCGCACACGGTCGGGTTCCTCCGGGTGCTTGTGCCACCAAACCCCCTCCTCCCGCTCCGCGCTAGTAAAGCCCAGTGGTTACGGGTATATTGCACCTGGTTTATTGGATCCTTTAACTCCTTGCAGCAGTGGCTATATCGATACACTGAATAAGATAACAGCAAAAGGGAGGAAGGGGCGGTGGCTCGAGGGGGCAGCCTTTCTCCACCCCAGAGCTTTGACTTTGCACACGGGAAGGCCCCTCGAGGGTGATGCCCGGCCTCTTGCCTCCGCGCCCGCATCCTCCCCTCTGCTCGGTTAGGCGAAGTCTCCAGGCGGTTCCAGCCGAACCCCTCTTCCCTCCCAGGAAGGCTTGGGGGGGGGGGGCGTCCCTGCGAAGGCTGGAGGAAGGAGCGCCACCGGGCCGAGTGACGGAACAGGGAAGTCCAGGCCGAGGTATTCCGGACAGGGCTGCATTCGGGCACGGCGATTTCGGCGTCGCCTGCAGCGTGGCTCCTCCGACCTCCTTCAGCCGGCCCGGCAAATCTCGTCGGACGGCCCCCCGCTCTCCCCGTCGGGGGCTTAGGATTGCGCAGCTTCTCTCTCTCTCTGCCTTCCAAATGTCCGCCCAACAGCAGCCGCAGGAGCCCCTCGCCTCGCTGGTGCCTACGCCGGTCTCCAAGCGGAGCGAGGAAGGCCCCTCGGTGGGGCAAATACTCCCTCGCCGTTCCGGTCCCGGCTCACGGCCTTGCAGTGGCTGCTCCTCCACCGCCGGGGCTACCAGGCTCGGATGCCTTGACTGCAGGAAGGCCCGGCAGGCCCCTGGTGTAAGGGCTGAGCGCCGTTGGCGAAGCCCCCCATGTTCACGTAAGGCCCCGTAGGCGCTTGCACCGACGGACCCCCCCCGCCGCCGCCGCCGCCCGCCGCGGGGTAGCTGCAGCTGTAGCCGCCGGCGCCGTAAGCGGCCGCAGGGGAGCCGCTGTAGGCGTAGTTGGGGAAGCCGTTGTAAGGATAGACGGCGGCGGCCGCGGCGGCCGCGGCGGCGGCGCTGCTGTAAGGCGCGCTGTAGGCCTGCGAGCCGCCCAAGCAGGGCTTGCCGTCCCTCACCAGCACGGGCACGGCCACCCTGCGCGGCGGCGGCAGCATGGGCGACGGCTGCTGCTGCTGAGACGGCGGCGCCGCTCCGCCACCGCTGCCGCCTGCCGCCGCCGCCGCTCCCGCCGCCGGGCCGCCCAGTTCCAAGGCTTTGTCCTGCCGCTGCCGCTTGCACTTGTAGCGCCGGTTCTGGAACCAAATCTTCACCTGCGTGGAGGTGAGCTTGAGGCTGCTGGCCAAGAGCTCCCGCTCCGGAGCGGACAGGTAGCGCTGCTGCTGGAAGCGCCGCTCCAGCTCGAAGACTTGCGCTTGCGAGAAGAGCACCCGCGGCTTCCGACGCCCGCGCGCCTTGGGCCGCTCCAGGGATGCCAGCGACTCCTCCGCGGGCTCCTTCCCTGCAGGGGAAGAGACGGGCCGGGGTGAGGGAGGGAAAGAGAAGCGGAGAGAAGTGATTGGGAAAGGAAGGCGCTCAGAGGATGAGAACTGGCTGGGTGCCTTCGGCTGTGCGTAGAAGGCTTCCCCGCACATATCTGATGGTCACCTCCAACCCATTGCATTGGTTAAAGAGAGAGAAGAGGGGTACACAAGTTACAAAGAACATCCGAAGATGATGCGAATTTTTTAAGGCGGGCGGAGGCACGGCATGACTTTTTCTCCGCCACGGCCCCTTACGGTGCAGCGAGACTTTTTAAAAAATCCAAACAATCGAGACTTATGGGACTCTTGATGCGTTGGGCCATGGATTTCTGCTCCAAATCCTGGCTTGACTGCTTCAACTAGTGCTGGGGCTTTGATCCAAATAATGCCGAGCATTGTGTGTGTGTGTGTGTGTTTTCAAGTCGACTGCAATTTGTGGTGACCTTATCTTAGGGTTTTCTGGGCAAGATTTGTTCTGGGGGGGGGGATTGCCCCTGCCTTCCGAGGCTGAGGGAGTGTGAGTTGTCCAAAGTCACCCACTGGGTTTCCATGGCCGATTCGAACTCTAGGCTTCCCAGAGTCCTAGTCCAACGCTCAAACCGGAAAACCACACTAGACCACAATAAAGCTCCCTGTCCTTCACAGCCCTGACTAATTCTGCTTTCGCAGAATTAAATTCCATCATTTTTAAACGGTCTTTCTCCCATCTCGCTCCTACTTATGTAAGTGAACTGTCTATATCCGTGTGTGTGTGTGTGTGTGTGTGTGTGCGCGCGCGCGCGCGCGCGCGCGCGCGCTTCTGTTTCAGTAAGCTGAGTTTTCCGCTGTTGAATCTGACGGTTGCTCCCTGACTTGGCGAAGAAGCGGCCTGACATTTCGCAGGGGCCCAGCGCAAGGAGCCGAGAAGAGGAATCGGCTTGAACGGTCCACGGCTGGGCAAACTCCTTTCTAAGCCCAAGGGCCACTGGGTGCGGCAGCCGGAGGAAACGGGGCCCCGGGAAAGGGATTCGTTCGCCGTCTAGCTAGCCCCCGCGGGCGGGCCTCTTTCTCCACCCCAAGGAGATCCCTTGAGCGCCAGCTCCTTCGCTCCGCTCGGCCAGCAGCGGGCCCATCGCTGGCGGAGCAGAAGCGAGGCTCTTGCTTTTCTCCGCGCCTCTGTCACCCTCTCAGCTTGAAGGCCCCCCCCCGACTGGGCCCCTCCACCTTGGAGCTTCCCTCTCCCCGGGGTCCCTCCCCACGAGAGACGAGGAGGCGCCGCCGTCTCCGGCGTTGCGCTCCCTTCTCACCACCGCCGAGGCCGACTCCTTCGGAGAACTCGGCCTGGGCGTTTTCTCCCCCCTTTCCGGAGTGGCAGGAGGGTCGGCCTGCTCTCCCCCTTAATTCTGCAGCCCACGCCGGGCCCTTTTCGGAACTACATGCATTGAGGACCGACAGGGTCTCCAGAAAAGCTTTCAGGGGGGGCCATACTCAGGTGCAAAAAGTAACCGGGGATGCGCGTGCCTGTGCCCAGATAAATTCTGATATGTATTGATATCCCAGTAAATGTACACGGGACTCTAGTCCAGTCCGATGGCTGTGACCGTGAAGAGAAAGCCCCACTGATGTGGCAGGACTGCAGGCTTGCCGTGCGATCCTGAACAGTCATGTTTACTCAAACGGAAGTTTTACCAGGTTCAAGTGGATCTAATGACACAGGAGAAGTCAGTAGAACAGGGAAAACAGTGCAGTGAAGTCAAATTGAGTCTGCCATCTCTCTCAATGAGAATTCAGGGGTATCAAGCAAAAGTCTGGATTTCGAATCGTGCAGCCTTTTCTATTAAGCTTAAATCTATTAAATTTCTCCTATTTTTTAGTAACTATGCTCGGGACTGAAGACTCAATGCCCCCCCACCGGGACCTTCTAGGAGACATGCTCCGGAAGATATGGAAGGATGATGTACATCTCAAGCTAACGACCCGTTTCTCGGGGTGGACTCGGATCCCGCGCCAAGCGGCAGCCGTCCGGATGTCTTGTTTCGAAACAGGAGAGATGCTTTCGCGCCTAGTCGCCCACCGGTCCCCTGGCCTGGAAGGCTGAGTTTCTCGGACAGTTCTCGACCGAGATGCTGGCCTGGCCTGGCCTGGAGGGTGAGTAAGATAGGCTTCTACCGCCCCCCCCCCCGAAAAAAAGCCGCCCTCGGCCCTCCAGGCCTGGGAGCCTCCGCTGGTACTCACCGATCCCGGAGTCCCGGGCCTCCGCCTCGCCCTCGTCCGCCAGTCCCTTCGGCTCGCAGGTACCCCGCAACACCGCCTGCACGTAGCTCCCGGGGGAAAGCCCCCCGTCCCCTTGGCTCTTCGCCACGGCCGCCATGGAGCTTAGGAAGGGCAACTTCTCCTCCTCGTCTACTTCGTCCTCCCCGTCGGAGAAGCGGCAGCTCAACAGGCAGGAGGCGGTGGCGGAGGCTGGGAAGGGCGGTTCGATGGGAGCCCCCAGGCGCTGCTGCTGCTGCTGCTGCTGCTGCTCCAGTTTGAGGATGTCATTGACCGAGAACGGGGTGGACGTGACGGGGCTCGGGAGCATCCTGGGGGCAGGGGGACGGGGAGCGGCCCGACTCGTCGAAGAGCCGCCCCGTCCGCCGCCAGCCAAGCCGGGCTATGTGGCGTCCATGGGACGGCTGCCGCTCCGCCTTCGCCCGCAGCCTCCGCGCGGACCAGCAGCCGGCTCTCTGGCGGGCTCGGAGCCGCCTCTGCCCGGCCGGGCGGCGGGCCGAGGAGGGCGCGGCGTCACGGCGAGGAGGGGCCGGGCTGCGCCCCCATTGGAAGGTGGGAGAGCGTGAGCCGGCCCCCTGAGCTACACGGAGGGGAGAGCCCGGGCGCGGAAAGGCCCACCTGCCGGCCAGAGGGGCCGGGCGCCGAGCAGGCCGAGTCGGCGCGCCGGCCGGGCCACGTCGGGGCAGAGAGGGGGCCCGCGGGCGTCAGGACGCGCGGGCGCCCCAGGAAGAAAAGAGCGCGCCAGAGGCCGCAGCGAAGTCGACACCGGGATCAGTTCCGTGTGAGTTTGTGTGCGTGTATGCGTGAGCCAGAGAGAGAGATGAGGGAAGAACGGAGCACAGAACCCACCCCCCAGTCCGAGAAGGCGTGGCCCCGCCTTTTCCTGGTCAGGGGCATCGCCACTCCCTTCTCCTGGCTTTCTGGAGAACTCTGTCTCGTCGTCCCTCGGGAATCCTGGTTCCTTTAAAAAAATTTAAAGTCTGGAAAAACAAAGTTGGGGGAGGAATGGAAAAAAAGGTAAGGCGCTAAAGGAAGGGACCAGGGCTGCGGAATAAGACTCCGCGGTTTGCATACAAATAGGGGCGAAGAATCGCGGGGAAGCATCGTGCCTGGGTGGCGAAGCGGAGGTCTGTGTCTCGTCGCCGCGGGGCTGGGCACGGGAGGGAGCCCAGGCCGTCTGCTCAACCCCTTGGTGGTGGTTGCTGTTCCTCAGGCGTCGGGATGATACACGGCAGGGCACGCGAAAGTTCACTTTTTTGGACTACGGCTCCCAGGATCCTTCAACCAACATGGCTGTGTACAGAAAAACGACTTATGGTTGGTCCCCAAAAGTGAACTTTCTTGTGCACTGATACACAGCTTGTTTCGGAAGACTGTAGGAAAATCTTTCTCATATGAGGGCGTGTCCAGATCTGTTGTGCCATACCGCTAGTACCGACTCTCTCAGCTTTCTCTCTCTCTCTCTCTTTCTTTCCTCTCTTTTGAGGGGCGGGATTTTTTGAACCTCTTGCTGGGAGTGTGCTACTGCTGGTGTAGCGAGGGAATAACGGGCGGGTGGCAAGCAGCGTCCATTTCACACTATGCGGTTACAGCACTACGATTCCACTTTGACTGGCCGTGTACCATTCTATGGAAACCTGGGATTTGCAGTTTTAAGTAGGGGTAGTTAGAATTCTCAGCCAGAGAGGTCTAGACTCTGGTTCATCACCTCACCTACAAATCCCACGATTTCGTAAGAGGCAGCCCTGACAGTTAAATACTGTGCAGCAAATATATTTCTATATGATATGGAACAACAGCATCTCTGTTTGCATTCTTCCCAAAATGTCTGCTTGATCAGTGCTGGAACTATAAATTGTTGTGTGACTTCAAGTTGTTTCCGAGTTATGGCGACCCTAAGGTGGGGTCCCGGGTTTTCCGGGTCTGAGAGTGTGTGAGGTGTTTAGGGTTGCCCAGTGGGTTTCCATGACTGAGCAGGGAATCCCACACTGGTCTCCAGGGTCCTAGTCCAACGCTCAAATCACTACACCGCTCTGGCTCTTTCATACTGCAGTAATAATTCTTTCCCTTCTCCTTCTCCATAACAACAGCTTGGATCCCAATGTAGTTTCTCACATGTTCTAAAGACCCCAGTTAAACCAATGGCTCCATTGGTTTCTGGATTCAGCAGGCTAGAAATAGTACCCAATGTAAAGCTAAAATCGAAATTTCCTGTTACTGTGAACCTGAGGTTAGCAAAAGCTGCTGTGTCTCCTTTTCCTGCTTCCCTGTTTGTAGTTTCCATGGTGGGTCTCAAATGTTCAGTGGTGTATCTGTGTGAGAGAGAGGGGTAGACCCAAAAGAAAGGGGACAGTTCGTGAAACCCACTTTCACAGCTATACATAATATACATGTTTGTATTTGATTTTGTTTTATGTGTATATAATATAACCAGATTTAAAAATAGGTGAGCTGATAGTCCATCCTTTTACCCAGCGGGTGCTCAAGACAGCTAGCCGCGATAGTATGAATAAAACTGAGTAGAATTCACTCACAATCAATTACAGTACTTAAAATATAAAAAAACAAGACAGCTATTACAGCAATAAAATCTACCACATAAAATCAGCTGCATCATGTTTACAAACTGACTTTTCTGTTAAATACTATCTAATCAGAGATTCAACAATTAGAGAGAGAATTAGCTAGTCCTAGGTTGGCATGCAGTTCTGGAGCTGCTACCAGCAAGGCCTCTCCCTCAGTTCTTGCCAAGACTATTTTGCATATTGGCTGGACAGAAAATACTCTCCCGAGGGGCTTAAATAGAGACGACCCCATCCAGGCCTATTCCAGTTAAACTGAGTCTCAAGAGCGTGGAAGGACAGAGAGTGTGGCCATTTCCGAACTAGACTGTTATAGTGCTAGTATTCCACTTTCAACATCCTATGGAATCCTGGGGTTTGTAGTTTAGGAAGGGGCCTTTGAGGCCCAGTTTTGCGCCCTTTGAGGTCTCTCTCTAAACTGCAAACCCCAGGATTCCATAGGATGTTGAAAGTGGAATAATAGCACTATAACAGTCTAGTGCGGAAATGGCCTGTGTGTGCGCGCGGGGGCGCGCCTGCGCCACACCACCAACCCTGTATGTGCTCTCCCAACCTCAGGTGGGGTGGGGGATGCTGTCCCGCCCTCAGGAGCGCTGGAATAAGATTAAGATGCCACTTGGGTCAGATTAGGTACTGGGAGGAGGAAGGCGGACCGATCTTGTCTTCCACCTTAGGCAGCAAAATGTCTTGGGCTGGCTCCTGGTTGTAGAAAGGGTCGTTTACTCAAGCTAGGACCAGAATACTGGATTAATGGTAGAAGAGCCTTCTCCAGCACCATCGGGTGGATTTAGATTTAATCATCCTTTAAATGAAACACGTTGAAATCTGTATTTATTTTACGGGGTCTACTATAGGTAAGAGTAAGCCTGGATTTAGCCTCATAACTTCTGCTGTCGTTTTTCTGTGTCTTAACATTCTGGCCACTGACCAGCTCCATAGATTTTCTCCTGTGTCCATAAACACAGTATTAATTTAAACTAACGATCTACTGTCAAAGGGAAAGTGATCGATCTAACGGCTTTAAGATTTAGCCCTGTTAAGGAACAGAATATGGGGATACAGGATGAAGGTGGGAAGACAGGTTGTGATTGTTATGCGCCTTCAAGTCAACTCTGTGTTAAGGCGATCCTATCACAGGGTTTTCTTGGCGAGATTTCTTCAGGGGGGGTGTTGCCTATTTGCGGCTGAGAGAGTATGACTCGCCCAGGGTATTTCCATGGCTGAGCGGGGATTCGAACTGTTGTCTCCGGGAACCCTAGCTCAACACTCAAACCTCTACAGTACGCTGGCTCAGTATCAACAATGCAACGACAGTTCCCAATGGGGGACCAAGCTCAACTCTCCTGCTGTGCTCAAGGTGGCTGCCTCCTCCTCTTCGTGGGTCCATGCGCCACTTTTCCAGTCTTGTGTCTTCTGCTGACTCTCCTCGAGTCGAAACTGTGAATGAGAGGGAGGAAAGAAGGGGGTCGGGAAACCGCTTTACTCATCCAGGCTATTTTAAAATGTAGTTTAAGTGGCTGGAACGGCTTCGTTGGTCGTGCGGCGACGTCTATGTTCTTTTATCAGTCCTGATTAATTTTATTTAAGGCACATGAAATGAGTGCGAATCTGGTGGATATGCCTACTTGCTGCTCTTTCCAAGGAAGAGACTTGCAACTGCAGGAAGAAGGGAAGGGAAGGAGCGAGGCTTGCCTTGTGGATGGGTCTGGGGCGAGCTTGGTGTTTTAAAACCAAAACCAGAGCGGCCCTTCCCAAGCTTTATCCCACTCCTCCATTCTAACTTCTTTAGGAACTTTTCCTTCCTTCGCCAGGAGGGAAGCGGAGCTTCGGCAGAAAGGGGAATCCCAAAGGGTGATCGCAATTCGTGCAGTGAAGGGCAAATTGGACTGTCCCAATAACGGGGTTCTCTGGCAGTCGCCGAAGGAACTGTCCCCCTAGCCGAGTGTGAATTTGCTTTGGTGAGCTGCTCTCCATAGGAGGCGGCCGGAGACGTTACGGTGCCCAAAGGGGGATCGGGGCCCCCGGGCACGCCGTCGATTGGAATTTACTTTGTGAGGATCAGCCTGGCTCAGATCATAGGGCCAGGTTGCAAGAACAGAGGGATAATTTTTTTTCAGTGGACCAACGCGTTTTGCGGCGCAGGATCGTGGCCTCTGCGGTTAGGCTGCCGTGTTCTTCTTTCCTCGCCCGTGTCGAACTGGATTCGCTTTATTCCACGTTGAAGAGGAACGAAGTTTAATACCTTTCACATGGCAAGCTATAATTCACAGCATTCCAGTTCCACGGGTGTAATGTTTGCATGAGTTGCCGGGGCGGCATAAGTGGTGGGACTCTTCCTAGGACGTTTAGCGAGGCTTCCATTTTGTCAGTCAGCGATTCCATTCGAAAACAAGCTCGTCCGTATTTCGCTTCAACTCGAAGGAATTCCGGACAAAGTCTTCTTCGTTTTTGGCAGTGATATAGCTGGGGGGAAGGGAGAGGAAATAAGCGATTTTCTCCCCCAAATAAAAAACTCTTGTCCTCAAATTTGCAGTACCGTAGAAGTTCAGTAGAGTATTTAGAAATACAGGTTAGAAATACATCCGAACCAAGGGAAGGAGAACACAACAAAAATAAAAGTTCTAAGTGTGAACGATTTTCAGTGACTCCAGTTCAAATTTCTGCAATGGTAGAAATTAGAAAACTGGAGGAAAATTTCACGGGAGGAACAGAACTCTTGGGGGGGGGGCAACACCCTTATTTAACCCCCCCCCTTACGTACCACCCAGATTTTGGTATTACAAACAAATGGAAGAGAAGGAAGCTAAGACGCAGAAGAGACTTTAATGAGAAAGCAACAGCGAAGAGAAAACACCAAGTCCCGAAACCGCTCTATACAGGAGGTGCGGATTTTGCCTGTGACTTTACAAAGTATTTTCTAGTAGTTATACAGCCGCCATAGGGAAACGTCTCGCTTTCGCCCTCGAAAATGGGCAGTGCTGTTTTTTATTTGGACAAGTCTGCGGCTGCAACCTCTAACCACTTCCCCGCGAGTAAATCCCACTGAACTCACTTGTCTGTATATTCTTTTCGTGTAAGGCACTTAGGACGTTAGAAAGTTTCACACGGCTATTGTAAACATTAACAAGCTCGGGAGGTATTTCTGAGGGAAAGCATTCATTTATTGGACAGTAACTCTCAAATTAACTTTCCTGGAAACTTAACTTCGGAGAGCCAGCGGTGGTATAGTGGTTTGAGTGTTGCGCCAGGACTCTGGAGAGTGGCTGGAATCCGGGATCGGCCACGGAAACCCACGGAAAACCCCGTGATAGGCTCGCCTTAGGGTCGCCGTAAGGTCGGAAACGACTTGAAGGCGCACAACAAGAACTTCTTTTTTCAAGCGACAGTCCGAGGTAGGCCACTAAACAATATTGCCATTTCCTTTCCCGTGAAGGCGTCTAAGATAGGGCCGAAACTCCACAGCAGCAGAGGAAGCTGAAATTGCTTCCTTATTCCCAGTTCCTTATTTGCAAGAAATTTCTAAACGCAACCAAATCACACACAGAAGGTTTAAATGCACTGCGCCCCAAATCCAGGCTTTAAATACCCCGTATCGACATAATGAAGGACACTCTCCCCACTCACCGTTAAAAAAAATTATAAAAAACTGGGAACAAGAAGTCAGCTTCAGCCTCGTCAGCAGCCGGGAAGAACGAAGAGAGTTTTCGTTTGATAGATCCCAGAGGCGTAACCGTTGTTGCTCTGTTGCAGCGAAAGAAAGAATGTCCCGCGGACTTGAGAGCTGGCCGTGGCCCAAACAACTTTCTTGGACTTTGTCAGATGCATGAAGCGATCATCTAAGTGGGGATGTGTGACTGTGAATGTATAGTTGCAGGGCTGGGTGAGGGGAGAGAAAAATGAGGGTATCCCCCCCATATGAATTCTGCTCCCTCAATGAAATTTTCCTTCAGTCCCCAAATTCACAGCAGGACAGAGAGTGAGACACGGCCGATCATTCATACCTGTAACTGCTACTTTTGCTGTGTTCATATTTCCTCGATAGCGTGGCCTGCCCCTTTTGTCTGAATACCTAAACTGTCTTTCTAAACGCTCAGCTAAAATTTTAGCACACACACGCTCGATAGGAAGACCCCTGGTTTTTGAGAAGGAAAAATTAATTTGGGGAAGGCAGAATTCTTTACTTGAAGAGCAGTGCCCTCATCCTCCCCTCCAGCTACACCCCTGAGGTGGATATATCGTGTATATATATGTATCTATAGATAATTATGTATGTATATATAGGTGTGTGTACACCACAGACCTGTTCATACTCTGGATGTCAAAACAAGGACGCAGATAAATGTGTATTTTTTTCCTGTTTATTTTTGGTTTATTTTTAAAGAAAAGATCTGACAATCTGAGACAGCGTTAAACTCATCTGAGCATCAGGAGGAGAGAACAGATAGATGCAGTATCCGGTCAATGGAGGGAACACGAGATTCAATCATCTTAGGTGTGAGTGACCGGCGCGGAAGAGGCGTAGCAAGAAGAGCCGCGTAAATAAACACCTGGACCAGAGACAATGACTTTCTTTCCCTACCACTCCCAAATGGTGATCAAAGTTAGGAATAGCTTTGCCGCCTTCCCCCATCCTTGGCAACTTCAGGTTGGACTCCCCCTTGGAATTGCTTTTGCGGCCAGCATGTGACGGCTTTTAAAAGAGGAGAGGGGAAGGGAGTGCCTGCCTGTCCTTTCTTTTCTTGAAGAGAGACCGAGCCTACGCACGTGGAAGAAAGGCCTGGAAAGAAGGCGCTGCACGGCGGTAGGGCCGACGTCGTCTCGCCCTCTGAGAGCGTCGCCCACGTAAAATACGCGACTCGCTGTGAAGAAGGTTGGCTTAAGCGGTGGATGTTACGGCGACGCCTGCGCCTTCTCTGGATGATGTCTTGATCTTTGTTTTGGAGACAAAAAAGAATAAATACATAAAAGAACCCCCCCCCCTTGCAGGGCAGAAGCATAGCTTACCGATTTACCTGAATATTTGGTAAAGGCGGGTTCCCACTCTAGAAAATATATGCCCCAATAAATATGTTAATCTTTAACAAGGTGCTGCAAAACTCTGTTGTTGTTCTACTTTCCCGGAGCACATCCAGATGCAGCCAGCATCCCCTAGGAAGACATGAATGTTTAGTATTATTCCGCTGTAGGGCCTCTTGTTCCCCTTCTGGGCCCAAAGACGAGCCTCCTACTCCAGCCTGGGGCTCCCGGGTCCCTCACCAGCCGCCGAGCCCTTAGGGGGCTGATCCAGGGATTAGCTTTGCCGAGGGTTGGCTGGCGAGGCAGAGTACCAGCTTGGCAGCTGCCCCACAAAAGGTAGAATCCGAGGGGAATTCTCCTGCCCTGCCCTGTCCAACTTCAGGAGAGGAAAGGACGAGTTTTGCAGCGCTCCGGCTGGAACAAACGGGTTGTTCTTAGCCATTCAAACGAGACGCGGCTGAACTTGGTTCCTTATTCGCGCAAATTGGAAACGCGGTCCAGCCATCCCGAAGGACTATGGTTGGTGACTGGAGGCTACTTCAACCTCTTTCTTAAGGATCTGGCCTAGCGCAGCAGGAGATATGCAGGAACGCGCAATCCAGAGGCAGCGCCTGGAGAGACGCATGCAAGAGGTTGCCAGGCGGTTGTGCCTCTTTGGAGAGCGGAGCAGACCGAGAGCCAGACGCGGGCAGCTGTGGGATGGATCCCGTCTTTCCTTTGCGGGGAGGCAACGTCAGGGAAACTGAGGGCCGTTTGCTAGCCAGAGTGGGCGGCTGAGCAGCGGAGGCGGCGCGGGCTTGGCGCGCAGAAGGATTGCGAGGCTCTGGATCACCTTCCACGGGGAAGCCTGGTGTTAAAGGCTTTCGTTACTTCTGGAAAGGGAGTAGGGCAGACAGAGACGCAGCAACTGCTACATGCCGGTCCGTCCAGAGGCAATGGGCCTTCTCAGCCCAGCCCCTGAAGACCGCAAGAAGAAAGCGGTTGTTAGGGAAGAACCACTAAAATATAACCGCTGCGCCCCTTCTTCAAGGACGCCTGGAAGAATCCAGAGCTTGGGACGTTAAGTCTCAAAAGTAACTCGTTCCCTTGCTCGAACAGTAATCCTTAGTATTAGTCGTTATGGTCAGCTTGTTTTTTGTTTTTTCTTATCGAGCTACTTTTCACTTCCTCATTACTTTCTGTTACGGGGTGTGTGTGGAACAGATAACATAACGGCAACAAACTTGAAAAATTCCTTTTAAAACTACTCTACAAACGCTTTCCAAAGTGCTTTTTCAAAATAACTATAAACTATTATTCCTTGCACCGCTACAGTAACTTTGCTCCTAGACGTTCGCCATCTTCCCCCCTTGCAAACCCAACGAGATGACAAGAATGGGTAGCGGCGTCCGTTGCGCCTCGTTGCTCTGAAGCTCTGCGGGGACACGAGAAGGAGACGCGGAGCGGATCCCGGCCGGCACCGCAAGCTGAAAGGCGAGACCGCGGGACGCCCGCTCCTTCTCCGGGCTCCAGCCCAATCCCACCTTCCTCGGTGAAAGGCCGTGCAGGGACCCCTTTCCAAGTTTTTCTCCCCTTAGGGTTTCTTCACAGCTGTCCTCCTCTCCCAAATGGCGCTCGGGAAGCGTCCCGCACGCACAGAGCGGGAAGCCGTCCTTCTTTACTCTCCTTCCACGGCCCCCAGGGGGAGGCTTTCTGGACCCTTCGGGTTGCTGCCTCCTTCCTTTCTCTTTGGAACGATGTTTTGTAGGGAGAAAAGAGCGGGAAAGGCGAGCACCCCTCTCAAGGTTCGTTGAGTGCTTCAGGACGATCCCCCTTCCGTCCCAGTCTCCAGAGACTGCCGCATTCGCAAGTTTTGAGTCTTTAACACATTCCCAGTATTGATTGTTTGCCCCGGGAAGCCCGGGTGCGAATCTCGCGAGTGCCGCCAGCAGACGGCGTGAAGGGATGTGGCGGGAGGGGGGGCGGCAAAATGAAGACATTGCCTCCCACCAGATAAGTACGATGGCCCACAAAGGACCGACCACCTTACACAAGGAACGCGTACGCAGCAAATAGGTGTGAACGGTTTTTAATGTCTCACTCCCTGTAGAAATTCAAAGACTGAAAGGGAATTTCACGGGGGGGGGGGGTGACAGAATTTTTTTTTCGGGGAGAAAGAGTCTTGTTGCCCCCCCACCTGTAATTACACCCCTGCTGAATGATCTTTGGCAAGCCCTCTCTCCCATCCTCAGCCCCACACCCTTCCAAAATGGAGAGAAAAATCTTGACTCGCACTTAAAGAATTACAAGAAAATAATCGGATGTAAAGAGCTTTAAATGTGGCTTGCAATCCTATCCACTCCTCGCCAGGCTCAGTGAAATTTATTTTCAAGTAAACTTGCATAGGATTGCTTTAGAAAAACGCTGTATGTGTTTATTAGCGATGGCAACAATACATTTCTACTTTTAGGTGGCCTCTTCCTGCTTCCAAAACTACTTGACCGGCTGACCCAAGAGCTTCTGTACTAGAGTTCTGGATTCTACAGTATCCTGGATCCTTTAAGGAAGAGGAGGACGTTTCCTTAAAGAAAGCCGCAAATGAACATAGTTTGGAAGTGGGCGCAAGGCAGTGAGAGGATCAGACATTGGCCAGAATCCTGCCTTACACCTAACTAAAGAAGTCTAATTGAATCAATGGAATTTACCTTCCTGTTGACTCTCCACTCAACAATTGTTTCAGTGGGTCTATTTTATCGGAGATGAAGCAATAGAATTCAGATCTTCAAGTGGCTCTACTTCCCAAAAAACTAGGCTCTAGAAACGCCTCTCGCGTCCCCACACGGAAAGTCCGCATGACATTTACGCGCGCTTTGCTGGGCCATAGCAATAAAAATATGTGAGTTTAACAGAAGCCTTTCCTTGTAGGAGAACGCCGACCTCTGTCCGTTGTATTCACCCAACAGCATTAACTTCCCTTTGCCAGGTTAGTTCTCAAGGCGCAAAAATATGTGACAAAGAGACTCGTTTTCTCCGCTCCGTCTTGGAGAGCTTATTTGTTTGCGGAGGAAGTTTCCGCGCTTGGAAAAGTTACGGTCTGAGACGACAGCTTCATGAATTCCACATTCCACGGGGCCAGTGACTGGGGATTCTGGGGGATTCCAGCTGTACCTTTGCAAAGGGGTGGATGAACACGGAGTGGAAAATCTCAGGCGGTGGAGCTTGAGGCACACCCTTAACGCACTGGCTTAAATTCTTACCGTTTGGCTGGAAAAACAACGGCAGCTCCTCCTCCCCATTTTCATTCCCCCCAGCCACGGTTCGCGTGAATCCACGCGCGGTGGGGTCGAAGGGTGCTGCTGCTGCCCCTCCACCTATTAATGGTTATTGTCTCGAGCAGCCCATTAGCTTTTCTTGATACCCCCCGCCCCTCCTTCGGTTTTAGCGGGGCCTTGTTGTCCCAGCCGCTCTGCGCTCTGTTTAGATAAGGGATTAAGGTAATGGATGGAGCCGGGGAGCCCATCCGCGCGAGGGGAGATTGGGGGCCGGTGGAGCGGCCGGAGCAGGAAGCCCGATCTCCGCAGATAGGATCACCTTCGGGGCCTCTAATGGCTCCACGAGTACCGCCGCCGCCGACACCAAATTAGCAGCCACCAAATCCGGCTGCTAATGGGCCCCAAAGATAATCATGTGCACCCCTACTTTAACCTGCTCTGGGGGACTTCCAGAGGGAAGGGAGGGGAGAGTGGGACGTCTCCTTGGGTGGTCTTAGGCAAGCCATTAGTTCCCCATTCTCACCGTTGGCAATCTGGGGTGAAGAGCCTACCTCGCAAGGCTGTGGTGAGGGTTTATTTACTTATTTAAAGAACTGTATTTCCATATCCCCTCCCAGCCCACATGGGGCTCCGGAGGCGATGAGCAAATAAAAACCAATTAAAACAATGCAAATATAAAAACGTTTTGAAAACATATTAAAATCTTCTTTAAAAACTCCTGAAAATATTCTAAAAAACTAATCCTTGTTCCAAGTTTCTGCCGGGAGTCTCTAACAGAGATTATGGACGAGGTTTCCCGGAAATTAAGATCCCTTCGGAGCAACAGGACTTCCCAGCAGACTAGCTTCGAGCGCGGGGTTCTGGCCGGGTTGACCTCAGAGCTGAAGGCAGGTGGCTTCGGTAGGTTTTGAAATCCCTGTTCGAGTGGATGTCTAGGAAGCGAGGAAAGAAACCTTAAGCCATTTCCACACTCGACTGTTGTAGCGCTATTATTCCACTTTCAACATCCTATGGAATCCTGGGGTTTGCCCTCCCTAATCTGCCACCCCCAAGATTCCATTGGATGTTGAAAGTGGAATAATAGCGCTACAACAGTCGAGTGCGGAAAGGGTCCAAGTTGGTCAATCGTGCGTTGATTAATTGGGAATTATTCGATTAAAGGTGAGTAACGTTGTATATTGGGAAAAGCAGCCTTCACTTTTAAACGTAGTTAAATGTATACACGTTATAATAAAAACAATAATAAATATTATTTATGTAACTGTAATATGATCATTGATATTATTATTATTATATTTTTGGCCCATTTCAGTCTGTGCCATCTTTTCAGTCAACGAAAATGCTATAAAGGGTCAATCTGTACGACTAAGGCCACAAGTCGTGGGAAAAAGATTATGCGTCCTTGAAAGAAATAAAAACTAAGGCATCCAAACGACGACTAACAAGAACAGGAGCTTCGCTCAGTATTGGAAGCGGAGGAAAAATTCACTCTGCGCGACTCAATCCTGTGATATATTTTTTCGGAATTAAGTCCTAGATATTCAGGCCGCTGTGGTCCGAGGTCAGCGTGGAAACGCTGATCTCTGAGTTGTTTTGGTTCGGATTCAGCTCACCTATTCGGACTTACTTCGGAGTAAACAAGCATCGAATTGACCTGCATGGCGCTCTAGTACAGCAAAGCGGGGTATAAAAGTGGCCAGGTCACGTCCACTTTGCGCCAGTGGGCCTGTGCCCCCACCCTTCCCCAACCTACGCCAGACGGAGCCTTTTCTGCTGTGACACCTGCTTTTAGCTTTTCCTGCTTCCCTAAATCTTATAACAATGTACAGTTTTATTGAGGTTATTTTTGTTGATTCGTGTCCAGGCGTCTTATCCTTGATAGAAAAGGGTCACAAGCTCCTGTTCTTGTTCCAAAATTGTTCCTATATTTTGTGGGAAAGGCGGAAACTAAACAAAAGTAGGACGTCTGCCA
Organism: Cyclura pinguis; assembly: GCA_030412105.1. Taxonomy (NCBI): domain Eukaryota; kingdom Metazoa; phylum Chordata; class Lepidosauria; order Squamata; family Iguanidae; genus Cyclura; species Cyclura pinguis. The sequence continues at coordinate 59,795,868 of CM059601.1, forward strand.
CGCAGATACAATCCAGACCCACACGAAACACGCTTATGTCCCACTGATGCTGAATGCTGAAAGCGAATGCTGAAGCTGGGGGGGTCAACCTGGAAAAAAGAAACGTGGCAGGAAGTGCTCATGTGGACGTTGGCCATCACAACGAGAAGGAAAAAAAAAAGAGCAATTTGTATATGCCGGCCCATGGCTGCCTCCTACTTCGTTAGTTAAGAGGTTTTTAACAAATAGCCAGGCAGTCAAATTCTAGAGCTCCGGAGAACTCAGGAAAAACTGCACGGTCCAGTGAAATTTACCTCGTTCTAATAGGACTTTATCGGAAAGCTAGTGTGGTGTAGGAGGTTTGGGTATTAGACCAGGACTCTGGGAGATCAGGGTTCGAATCCACAGTCAGCCATGGAAACCCTCTGGGTGACCTTGGGCAACTCACACTCTCTCAGCCTTAAAGGAAGACAATGGCAAACCTCCTCCGACGAGATCTTGCGAACAAACAAACAAAAAACCCTAGGATGGAGGCGACTGGAAGGCACCTAACAACGAGATTAACAAAGTAAAGGCATCGCACGCCCCCGGCTTTCCTGTTGTGTCTGGTTCGCTGGCGCCTCCCCTCCTGGCCCCAGGACACTTGATCCGAAAGGAAACCCTATTCGCTGCTCGGAGGCATCCCTACGGCAGTTAAGGCGTTGGCATGGGCTTAGGCCGCCTCCCCGTCCTCTCGCGCGTGGTTCTGAGCCGCCTCGGAGAATTCGTTGAAATCTGTAGAGACCTTCACCCCTCCCATGCACTTACAAACACAATTGTCAAGTGAAGAGGAAACCATCATTTCTTTGATCGACGGCGACTTTCGTTATTTAATTATTTTGCGGCCGGTTCGTGCACGAAGCTCACCTACGGACCTCTTTAAGGACCCCTGGTCCAGAGCTACAGGTAGCCCTTCGAAAGTGAGGAGCAGGAAGGAGAAGAAGAAGAGAAAGAAAGAGCAAAGAGCAACTCTTTGAAACTCGTTCTCCCCAACTGGAAAGATATTGGATTGGTTTCAGGCTCTGAGAAGACCCGTGGAAACAAGTGGAAGTTAGGATTGTCTAAATCCCTATGGACAGCGATTGATCTGCTCCCGGTATGATCAGGTCTGGATCTAACCGGCTGGCCGAAAGATACAGTCGTATCTGAGGACTCCGATCTACTTTCTGTGGATGTTAGTGGGGAAACTGAAGCGCACGCTTCAGCCTCCCCGCGGCTGCAGAAGGCTAAGCGGGTTAATTCAGGGCCTTTCCGCACTGGACTGTTATAGCGCTATTATTCCACTTCCAACATCCTATGGAATCCTGGGGTTTGCAGTTTAGGGAGGAGCCGGCCAGCCCTTCCCTAAACGGCAAACCCCAGGATTCCATAGGATGTTGAAAGTGGAATAATAGCGCTATAACAGTCCAGTGATGAAATGGCCTAAGAAACCAGAAACACTTCGGGGAGGGATAATTTACAAAGGTGCAAACAGAGGGCCTGAAAGGCCTTCCTCCTGGCTGGATTGGGCCCCATTTTATTAATACATGAAACTGACGTCCCCGGCAGTGTCAGCCCAGAATTTGCAAAAATTACTCTTGCTACAAAGCAACACTGTAATAACAATAATAATATTTTTCCCCAGCTCTGCGTCAACCAAGAAACGCTTTTGGCCCCAGCCGCCTGCTAGACGCCCATAGACGTTAAGATGGGGCACCCCCTCCTATCCTGGGCCACCCCACTTTCGAAGTCGCGTAAACCAACCGGATCGCCCTCTGGCTGCACCCTCCCCGGCCGTCGGTGGGGCGCAGGGCGGCGCCTAGAAGGGGCGTCGGAGCTCGGGAAGCCTTGGTCGCCCCCCTTCCCGTCCCTTCCATCCCCGCTGCGTATTTACACAGCGCTGCCCTTGTGTAAACTCGGCCCGGGCCGTGGTTATTCTCAGGCCGGTCTGTTTGTCGTTGCCTGTCAGCAGCGCCCGATGAGAAACTGCCCTTCCCGGCGCTCCGCCCGCCCTGATTTATGTGGGAACCGCACCGAGGGAATGCGGAGCTGCTCCCGCTGCTCCTGCCGGGGCTGGGCGGACGCGCCCACGGGGGGGCAGCCGGGAAAAGGGCGCAGGCGGGGAGTGGGGAGGAAAAGCCTCGGGCGGACCGCCGCTGGCAGCCCCCCCGGGGAGGCGCTTTCTTAGATCGAGCCGAGAGACCCCGCCAAGGCCTGCCCACATCTTTAGCGCGGAAACATGACTCTTGGGACCACAGTTTCCGGCATCCACCCCTGGCTATTGACCTGCAAGCAAGCCCTACTGAACACAAAAGGGCTTTGCTTTTGAGTAAAGATTCACTAGATTAGGCATGCTAGGGCCACTGCTAGGTAGTTGTAGTAGGTAAGCATCTAAATGCCATGAAGGATATACAGTCAGCCCTCCAGGTTTGTGGGTTTCACTTTTGCGGATTTGATTATTCACAGATTATTTGCTGCTGCCTCTGCTGCCTCCCTGTGCCATTTTTAGTAGGGACTGCAAGCCTCCTGAGGCTGAGAAACTGCGAAGGAGGCTTGTAAGTCCCTATTAAAAATGGTGTGTGATAGCAGTGGAGGTGGTAGTAAGCCCCCCTCCCAGCCACCCACTTCTGCCTTGTGAAGGAACCCTGAGGTTGCAGAAGAATCCATGGTGGGTTGAATATGGTGATCATACTTTTTGTGTGTTAAATATGGTTTGGGAGGGCCTAGAGTTATTCATGGTTTTTTCACTTTCAGGGGGGTCCTGTGCTCCTCACCCTAGGGAATGTGGAAGGATGACTGTATAGCATATACATACATATATAGGATGTATAGCAAGCCCAGTAGTGCATCTCTTCTCAGACTGTACAGCCGCTCCTCTTGAAGAAACCTTCTTCTCTGTTTTCTCCTGAATAATAAATGCATGAGTTTATAAGAGTGTTTTCAGATATTTTTAAACTGATGCTTTTTATTTTGTTGCAGAAGATCAAAACAACTTTTCCCCAGCTAGTATATATCTCTTGCAGAAAATGAGATTTTTCCTGCATTGAAACTATTGCAGAGTTGCACCCCACTATTGCAAAACTGCAGTCCATTTACTATCACAGCAGTTCTTGTTGTTTGAAGAACAGTTCCTGAAAGTTATAACAATCCTCCACTATTACCACTGATGGGAGAAGGAGAAAAAAGTTAACTTGCAGGTAAATCCAGTATTTGTTCTACTTAGAGTAGATCCATCTAAATCAATGTAGTGAGTTGTGATGAACAACTCCACTTCATTTCAGTGGGTCTCTCCTTAGTAGCACTAATGTGAGATTTAGCCCTCCTTTCCTTGAAAACATTTTTAAAAGGTACAGTTTTAAAAATTAATTGTATTTCTGAAGCCAGATGTTGCTGTTGTTGTAGCATTCTAGTGCAGTGGTTCTAAATCTTTGATCCTTTGTTTGTTTTGGACTTCAGTTCCAAGAATTGCTGAGCACTGGCCACTGGCTGACTTCTGGGTACTGGAAGTCCAAAAGGACCAAAAGTTGATAACACTGTTCAACTGCAGTCTTCCAGAACTTGTTTGGACTGAAACTGCCATCACTTCTCACCTTTGGCTAACCTGGAGGGCCAAAACATCTGGAAGGCCACAAGTTGCTGCCCTCTAGTCCAGTGGGTACGCAACAACAAAAGAATCAGTAGATATCTGTCTTATTTCTCAAGCTCATTGCAACAGGTACAATGTGTGAAGCTTTCTCCGCACTTCCACTTCTTTGGGAAAGCTATTTTTGGTGGATCCATGAAAGCTCAATTTCACTGCTGGGGGTGTGGATGGATAAGTGCTATAAGGTGCTGCAGCACATTGTGTTTTCCTTTTGCTACAGACTCTTTCAATTATCCAGTTCATGTGTGCATTTCTTTGTATAGGAAAACAGGACCCCAATCTCATAACAGCAGCCCTCCTGCTTGTTTGCAAAGGGATATACAGTCCACAGTGAGACTCACTTGGTCATCCCACACCCTGATCCTAAATGAATTGCAGGGACATCAGCTCTGGCAGATCACCCTCAGGCACCCCAAGATTCACTGACTGCACTCAGCATTTGGACATTTGTTGGATGGCCATCTCTCAGGAGTGCTCTGGTTGTGTATTTTTGCATAGCAAAAAGTTGTAAAGGTTGGCTCCTATGGTCTCTTATGATTCTGTGATCCCTTATTATTCTGGCAGAAAAACGCATTCATGAACAATGTCAAGAAGTGTTTCTTAGCTTGCCTGGAGATGGACGGAGATTGCTTCTTATGCAGTGTCCCCAGTTCAGAGCTGGAAGAGATGTCTTCCTCAAAAACACTCACTGTTGGCTATACTGGCCAGAGTAGATGGGAGCTGTAGTCTCTTAATACCTGGACGGTCACACCTTCCTCGTCCTTCCCTGAGGACTCTCCCAGCTGTTCTGTCTGTTGCATAGCTTCTAGAAAATGTTGGAAATGTACAGTGCATGAAGTGAGATGAGCTCCGTTGTAAGGCCCATCCTTTTAAAGGCTTTGGGATAAGCAGCGCTTGCCACATGCCCAAGCCTGCCTAGGCCCTGGGAAATGATCTTCACTTGCATGTTGGAAGAAACACCTCTCACTAGAGTTGCACTTCTGGAAAGTCCTGTGTTCTATCAGACTCAGCAGTGGTGGGAGAAGAAGCTCACTCTCTGACTTAAAATGTTTTGAAAAATAAATGAATAAATATTTTTATTTGTACAGAAAATGGTGTGTTTGTTGTGAGCATGGGATTATTAGCATCATAGCTCAGTCACCACAAATTGCCAAAAGCAATTTGGAGCACAGAGGTTGTCCACAAATAGCCTCCTTTGTTCTCAGGCTGGCTTGTAAGACATTTAAAAAAAAAACTTAAGCCAAACTCAAATATAGAACCTGTAAACGTAGACCCTCTCTAATTAGTTTTTATTTCATTTTGTCCTCAGATAAACTTTAATAACTACCTGGTTTCTTTCTTTTTAACTCCAAGGAGGCATTTATGCTTTAACATCTAGATATATGTAAATAAGAATGGTTACAGATCGTGATAAAGCAGAAGCTAAGAATCTCTTTATTGTCTTTTTTTTTTCTCCAGAAGCACATTGCCAAATGTGAATTGTCTTCTGGACTACATTCATATACACGGCTGTTTGAAATTAATGCCTGTCAGGTCACAACTCCTTTATTAACAATACGAAACATAAGAAATTAACTCTTTGTCTACAACATGGTATTATTCAAAATAGTCTCCATCACTGGTGAGGCATTTGCACCATCTTTGAACCCACTTATCAAATCCACTTTGAAAAAGTTCTTTTGGGCAGTCTCTGGTGCAGTGTTTGATAGTGTCTTCTACTTTGCCTACATCGTTGAAGTGCTGTCCTTGATGGCTTTCCTTCACCGGATTGAACAAGTTAAAATTTGAGGGTGGGAGATAGGGGTGTAAGGTACATGTGGTACCCTTGACCTTCCCATTTCTGCAAGTACCTATGATGTTGCCAAAGAAGTGTGGGGTTGTACATTATCGTGGTGTAACTGGACTGCATTCAGCTGTTTCAGTGGTCTTTTCTTATAGACGACTTCTCAAAGTTTCCAGAGTGATGGAATGCAGTGGTCGCTGTTCATTGTTGTCCCACCTTGAGGAAATCAAGAAAGAAGACATTCACCATAACCTTCTGTGCTGAACGCTGGCTTTTTAATTTCTCTGGTCTAGGGGAGGTGGAGTGTCACCACTCCATGGACTGATTCTTGGTCTTTGGGTCATATCGGTGTGCCCAGGTCTCATCATCAGTGCAAACATTCCTGAAAAAGGTGTCCTTGTAGACTTCAAATGGTGCCAACAGTTCTGAATACATGTGCAGTCTCTTCTCTTTCAAATCAGCTTTCAGTTGATGAAGAATCCACTAGGCACACACTTTCCTGTATTCAAAGTTGTGGATAATCTACTCAACCACATTATGACCATAGTTAAGTTCCTCAACAATCTCTTTGACAGTCATACATGGGCCTGCACAAATCATGCCATCTACCCTATTTTGTTTTTCATTGGTGACTGCTGTCAATGGCCTTCCATGACATGGTTTGTCTTTTTCCTCCTCACCAGAAGCTGTCTTACTAGAGTTTTACAAACATTGGACTATCTACAGGTCGATGGCTATCTAATTATGCTGTTGGACTACCCACCCAAGTAGCCAACATTATTCTTCCTCCTACTGGAAGTTGTCAAGTAATTATTTGATGAAGTATCATATTCACTTTGCTAATTAACTTTATTAACCCTTTTATATCACTAAGGTTTTACTGTAAATTTTGTATATTTATCATGGTTTTAAACATTTTGTTATAGATGACTTTTAACATGGTTCACTAAGTGAACAGTTAATACATAAAAAATTTATTTCAGACAAAAATTCATTATAATTCCACTTCCTCGGAAGACACACTATACTTTGCATTCCTAACTTCTAGGCTTGTTGGTTTTTGGTATTAGTTAGGAGATAGTTCCCTTTTTTCCTTTTGCTGTTGCATATTACTCTCATCAATGGTCACCTCACCATAAATATTTCTGAGCCTCGTGGATGTTGGCAACAGTACGTCCTTCTTGGATCAAACTCTTTGCTTCTATTTATATCCATGGTTATGCAACACCTAGAAATACAGAAATCATGTCAGTCACGTAGTAAGAATTATTCTAGCTGGTGGTATAATAGCATCACATTTAGATTAATAGTTTCAGAGAAAATTACTTTCAGTATGATCCTCATATATGCACCTGTACTCAGTGCAAAATTTAAAATTACTCCATAATGGATTTGTTCCCTTAGATTTGTCCCAAGTAAGTTACACATTTCTGTTTTGTTTAGATACAAGCCTAACAAACAGAACAATATACCATGCAGTCAACAAAAAAGCACTAATACTTCTGCTTTCCTACTTTTGTATACTCCAGACTGAACTATCGTCCAGTTATGTGCCAGTGGTCATTGTTTTCTTTGTTGCTGCTGTTAGTGTTGTTGTCCTTCAGAATGTATTCCTTTTTTTTTTTTTAATTGTTGCAATGACTCCGGAAAGGAAGTTAAAGTGAGAGATGGTTCAGTATGACAGTATGCTTTCTGGGTGATCCTTCTACCTGTTTTTAAATTAATTGTTTTTTTGGATGTTTTAGAATTTCTCAGTGTAAACAAGATACAAAAATATATATCCACCTACTATTTTTTCCTCACAACATCCCTTCTTCTCACATTTTTTTTCCTTTGAAACAAATACAGTTCTGGGACTGAAAGATAATTTGCTAAATGCAGTCCTACATATTATAGTCCTAAGCTTTTACTGTCTTCCCACTAACCTGTTGATAACTATACCCTCCCTGATTCTGATCCAGACGAAGGTAGGAAGAAAAAAACCCAGGAAAGTGAAAGAGAGAATTGGAATGAAAGAAAAGAAAGGAACAAAAATATGGAGAGCTTGCTCAAGGAAGAATATTTTTCAACTCTTTTTTCCCATAAAGGGCCAAACAGATATGGATTGCATTTCATGGCCCTGCAATAGGTTCCTTTGCTTTGATTAGAGAATGAAATGGGAAATGCAATGTGAAAAGTGAAGGGGCAAATGCATCCCCGATCGAATGCAATCTATTTGTGGTAGGTAGGAAAGGAGTTTTTTTTAAAAAATTGATTATTTTCAGGAAATTTTTAAAAAGGTTTTAAAACAGGGAGCTTTTCATGGCAGCTGTGGTCATCCTAGTGCCAGTGCCAGTGCCAGTGCCAGGAAGAACTGAAATGTAAAAGCTGTCCTCAAAATCACACTGCAGGAGTGTGAAAAGGTCATCTTGTCACTGAGTCAAAGCAGGGTCGGAAATACCTCCACCAAGGAGCCACTGCCGTCTCATTTTATATGGAATATTTTGTGCCAGTTGTATATCTAAGCTGCACAGAGCCTCCGAGTTACAGGCTGTTAAAAGACAGTTAAACTATTCCTCTTCTGAAACAGTATTCCTCATAAATCACATTTTAACAGCCTGCTAGATCACAGCTCTGCAGTGTCAAAGGCCCAGCTCCCACTAAACACAGGAACCCAGCTGCTGTTCACACTGAATTACTCAACTTGCCTCTCTGCCTCAGCTGTGGGGGTTGAATTATGGAAGCACAGGAGAAAATGGGTGAAAGCCATGACGCACACATTCCAGGCGCCATTTTACCTCTTCTTCTCGCCTATGAGGTTTGTTACTCCAAATGGCTGAAGAACTTCAAAGCGACACCTAGTGGTTTCCTTTTTAGGGAAAAGAGGGTTAATGAGAGACCAACAACATCACTTTGAAAGATAATGCAATGACCCACAGTGTTATTAGGCTTTATTTGTGTAACAAGTAGGCTGGAACCCTCTTGGGTTAGTCCCATCTGCAGTACCCAGATGGAATCAATGTTGAATAGTGAGTCAACACATAGGTAAATCCAGCTGACTGAATGGTTCTCCTCTGACTGAGAATAACAATAGGACTGAGACTGTAAATTTTGCAAATTTCTTCAAATATTGTGGGGTACAATTTGGGGAGTTTTGGTAGCATTTGGGGGTTATGTTTTGCAAATTATTGTTTTTTTTTTTTAAATAAAAGCAACACATTAGTAACATGTTACTAGTGATTAATGTTATTGTAAATAATAAGGAAACATTACTCAGTAATGCCCATAAGAAGTTGTTTGCTCTAAAATAGTCTTTGAAAGCTCTGCTGGACTGATGCCTGATGAAGAAGAAAATGTCAGAGTGGTACACAATAGCAGCAGAAGGCTGAGTAAGACTACCTTGCAAGTTGCATGGACTGGATGAACAAAATGAGACTAATTTGTACAGATGACATACTGGTTTGCAGACGGAGTGCCTTCCATCTCTTAAAGCAGGGGTGGGCAAAGTGCGTTAAAGGCATCAAGTGGCCACCAGAGCTTCTTTGTCATCCCCAGGGAACCACATGGTCAAAAAGTACTTTGGCCCCAAATGGCTTCTAGGAGACAGTGGGGGCATTTTTGCCTTGTTTTGGGCACCCTTCACCAGGACAGCCTCCTTTTTTTTAATAGGAAGTGAACAGGATGTCACCCCTCATCTTTTACTGTTGAATAAAATGCATGGCTTATATGTCCTCCAACAATACACAGATAAAAATAGGACATATGTGGCCAAGCAGCATCAGAATGTGGTCAAGGTAGCAAAGCTTGTCCGTTGTTAAACGATAAATTGGAAGAGGCTACAGCAGTTTGCTTTCACCTTAGTCTACGGAGAAGGGCAAATTCCTCAACCTCCTCTCCTGTCTTCTTCTGGGTTAGCTGAGTGCAAATTACTTTTGCAATTTAAACTCAGTTTGCAGCAACTAAGATAAGCTGAAGATATAGGGGGAGATAGGAAGGAGAGAGAGAAACAGGGACACTTAAAAAGCAGCTGAAAAAGCACAACAACAAAGTAACTGGGACTGTCCCTGCCAAACTGGGACAGTTCATAGAATCATAGAATCATAGAAATGTAGAGTTGGAAGAGACCACAGGGGCCATCCAGTCCAACCCCCTACCATGCAGGAACACCCTCAAAGCACTCCCGACAGATGGCCATCCAGCCTCTGCTGGAGGGTTCGTGCTTCCTTACATCAGGTTATAGAGTTTCATTCATTGCCAGGTGTTGCTCCAGAGACTCTGCCTAACTCTTTAAGAAGGGAGAGGCAGTTATAGAATGTGCAGAGCAGTGCTTTGCTGTTTCTGCTATCCTTTCATCTCTCATTTCCACATACAACTAGAGAGCTGATCCTGCTTTCTAGGGGTGAGGGAGAGTGAAACAATTGTAGTCCCAACAACTTTTCCAAGTTTGGTCTTCTCCCAGTATTGCTGCAGCAGCAACAGTCTTCTCATGTAAAGTTCCTAATCCTCAAGCCAACCATGGAACTTGTAAACTGAAAAAAGGAACATTTCCAACTTCTAGATAGGGACACACTGCACATTCTTCTGTTGACTCTAGGATCTTAAAGGAACAGGTCATATTTCTACAGTAGCACACAGAAAAGCCTGTTAACAAATCAGGCTTCTAAGGTTTATGTGTGTGTGTGTGTGTGTAAATGCCTTCTCATAACCTGTTGACCTATGGAAGCCCCATGAATTTCATAGGGTTTTCTTAGGCTAGGAATGATCAGAGCTGGTTTTGCCAGTTCCTTCCTCTGCAATATAGTTGATAGCACCTGGTATTACCTGCCAGTCTTCCTTCCAGGTACCAACCAGGACAGACCCTGGTTAGCTTCCAAGATCAGACAAGATCTGGTGCCTCTAGTGTATTTCTACTTCTTTAGCATTATTTGTTTTTAAGATCTCTAACCTACTTTTCTGTTTTTTTTTTCCTATTCAAGACATAGGGCTCACCCTACATGGTAGGATTGGTCCTACATTCTGGATATGTTTCAGGCTGGAAAGAGGTGCTGGCAGCCTCCAGTTTGTTCCTCCTGGAGTCCTTATTTATTCCCTTCTGTTAGAAAATGGAAATGTGTGTGGCACACAGCCTATTCTGGAGAGCCATAAATGTAGTGGCTGCCAGGCAGCAAAACATCTTAGTTCAGTTTTGCTGAAGCAGCTCATGAAATTTAAAAACAAATGCCATAATACAATACAATACAATAAAATCATAAAAATAAAATGAGAAAGAGAAGATGGAGGGGATAACAACAGACTCATCTACAGATGACAATGTAACAAGCAAAAAGTAATGTTGGGTTACCAGTTCTAATTCCCAGTTTTCCATGGAAAAAGGCCACAACATAGTGGTCACCAGAGACCCTGGAAAGGGAGGGAAGTCCAAAGCCTGGATACAGCGATTGAAAAAGTCCTGTACATATAGCCCAATCACTACTTAAGAATGTGGGCAAGTTCCGAACAGCAGGAGATGGTGCTCTTTATGATTGAGGAAAGGCTGTAGCACAGAAGCAGGGCACATGCACTGCCAATCTGCATGTACAGAAGTAGATGGATCAATGGTCTGACTCAATATAAAGCAGCTTCCAAAGTTCTTATAACTTGTTCCAGCCCTGGGTCCTTTAAAGGTTAATAGTACCACTTTGAATCTGGGTCACCCAGAGGCAGATAGGAAACCTGTGCAATTATCAGTTTTATGGCTGCCATCCTATATTCCATATACCTAGGAATAAGTCCCCACCAAATTTAGTGGAAGTTACTCTGAGTAGATGTATATAGAATTTCATTAAATCAGTATTATATATTCCTGGCAGAAGGCTTTCCATTGTGTTTTGTACAAAGGTAGCTTCTGAGTATTTTTCAAAGGCAGATAGGAGAGCACAAATCTAACCTGGTTGTTCTAAGGCATATATTATTACAGCAAGAGCAGTTCTCATCTAGAGAAATGAAGGCCAAGCAAAATGGAAAAACTTGGGAGAGACAATCCTGGTGAAACATGCACATAAGCCCTTTCCACATGTGGAGGGGGAAACGGAGGAAAACGCGCCGAAACGGAGCTTACCGGCAGCCGGGTAAGGCCATCGCCATGCGGAGCAGTGCGAACTCGCTGCTCCGCACTCCTCCGGTGTCCAAAATGGCGGCTTCCGGCTGGAGGAGGCTATCCACCAACCGGGGAAGCTCGCCAGCCAGAAGCCCGCCCCCGGCAGATCTGCAGGCGCGCACTAGTGCGCGCCTGCAAATCTGCACCAGAGCGCGGCGACGGAGCTGCACGGGGCTGCGCGCTTCGTGCTTCTTAAAAACCTCTGAAAAGAGGTTTTTAAAAAACACGCAGTGCCGCCAGTTTCGGTCGCTTTGGAGCGGATTGAGGTGCGGAACTACGAAAAGTAGTTCACCCCAATCCACTCCATGGTGCAGACGACCTCCGTGGGAGGTCGCTCTGAACCATTTTAATACCCCGGTGTGGAAAGGGCCATACACGCACTGCATGAATGTAAACTTTTTAATAACGCTTAACAGTGAAAAATACCTTTCTCCACAGAATAAGCCCATCAAATTAATTTGTTTAGGAAATCTTTCAGGAAGAATCTCTGGAAATATATAACAACAATGCACATAGGTTGTCACCATGCCATGAATACAGAATAATCTTTGTTGGGGGACAATTTTGACCAAATAATGACTACTCGGCTTCAAAATCCATAATGTACCATGAAGCACAGTCAGAGACTCCCTTGAGTCTTTAGCAATACTGCTTCTAATGTGGTTTGTTGGTCTTATTGATTGTTAGCACTCTGGTATATACAACTACTGTTCACTTGAAGCCAGAGAATGAAATAGATTAAAATGGTAACAGAAGATACCTCCTTTTTTGGGCCAGTTTCCTCAGTTATATTTGCACCATAACATGGCTGTGGATTCTACATTGGGGGGCCAAATTTTTTAATGGTTCCCTGCATTTTAAAAAAAAAACTGTGTGAAAATTGTGAAAGTGTTGGGATACAAATAGCTGGGTTAGAATGGCGAACTTCTTTCTTTGCTGATATGCTTGTTTTTTAATATAGAAGAGTAATTTCCCCACCTGGAGGAGAGCAGCATTAAAAAGTGGTGTCTCTGGTAGTCTGAAGGGGCAAAATCCATGCTATTGTCTTAGTATTTTGTTACCATCTCTTTCTGTTGCGTGGATAGTTCCAGCCACTGACCAGCCCTTCATGCAGGAAGTCTGTAGTTCAGTTCTCCCTTGTTATATATAACTGCAGCAAAGGATATGACTTTGGTATAGAGGCATAGTGAAGGTTTTCCTTTGTAGCATTTTTCAGATTTAAATTAATCTGCAGCTGCTACTACGGGGCATGGGGAATAGTTAATACAGGTAGCTCCATATACATTTCCCTTAACAGGTACCTAGCATTTTTTGAGGGATGCAGGGAGAAAAAAGCTAAACCTCCTCTCTAGTGTCTCAACCTCAATTTCAATTGGGCCCTGTGCAACTGCTATTAATACTTCTTCTTCTTCTTCTTCTCTTTTTTTTAGGAGAGTGGGATATCCTGACTATGGTTTTTCTCACTATTTGTAAAATTTCAAAGCATGTTAAATTGTTTATCGAGCAGAATGGGAAGGTGGCTAACTTTAATTCACACTATAAATAGACCAACATTACTTCTTAGCTCTTGGGAATCTCTTCAGATATACTGGATCATAGATGTGCAGAATTTTACAGTGCCAGCTCAAAGACTGAAACAGTGGTGTTGTGCCCCACTCAGAAATGATGGGAGAAGGAATACCTAGAGGTACTCCCATTTGGTCCGCAAGTAGCCACGCTGACATTCCTGTATGAAGATGGCAATCTGTGGACAATGGAAAGGTGAAGATGAGCAGGCATACATATTTGTGTAGGATTTAGGCATTAGTGTTCTCTGTTTTCTCCACCTCCCAACTTTTCCATAACTACTAATTTCACATGTGCTTTCTTGTTGGGTTAAATAATTTTTGGTTGCAATCTTATGGGTCACTCACAAGGCAGTAAGTCCCAGTGTGGGCACATGCATAGGACTGTAGTATTAAAAACAAGTGTGGCTGTTTTTATACATGTGTCTGTTACATGTGCAAACTACCATGTGGATATACTTAGGTCTGTGGTCCTAGGGTGCCAGCAAAAGTATTTTGGCCCACTACTAGCAGTTTGGGGCAAGTCAGAGAACAGAGCTATAGGGCTACTCTCCCCAAAGTGTCCTTTTTCTTTTGTTATGCCACTTTATCAATTCCTTTCTGTTTAACTCCCCTTTATATTTACCTCCCTGCCTTCTCATTTTGCCTCATCTTATGCCTTGGTTCTTGAGCATTCTGCATCAGTACCTGCCAAGTCTTCAAACATTCAATGTTTTCTGTAATTAGTCAGTAGCATCCTCCTTCTCCTTTGTTCCAGTATAATTTACAATTGTGTATCTTCTGCCAGCTAAACATCTGGGCTGCAAGCATAAATTCTCATGTGAAAGTCACCCTCACCAATTATTTCTTGACAGGAGTTGAGAATCCAGTCAGTTCCCCATATGTTTCAGGGGCTCCACATTTAGGGTTCTTTAGAAGAAGAATGTGACACCTTTTGAATAGAAGGCCTGAGTGGCTGTAAGCTACAGTAAAATCAAGACATTCATGGCCTGGGACAAAGGCTTACCCCTATTTTATCACATGGCAACAGGGATTCTGCCGCCTATTATAAAAACCTAAGCAGTACACACTCAGCAGTTCATAATCTAAGGCAGTCTTTTCCCACTCTTCTGATGCACTGACCCCCCCTAACCCCAAACAGCATAGGTCTGTTGGCTGGGGTTGGTAGGAGAGGAGTCCAACACCAGGTTAGGGAGGCTGATCTAGATAGTGAGACCTTGGTGTGAGCTGATTTTTGGAGTGGAGCTTTGGTTTTAGATTCTTTTTTTTGGCCTGTCAGTGGCATACAACATGGCATCCCTGCGTATGGAATGAACCAAACACGGTTCACCCACGTACGCACTTTCCCCAAATCCTGCTGACAGTACGGAAAGAAGAAATCATGTCCTTGCACCAACCTTTGGGTGACCTTCCTGGGACATTTTAGAAACCATTGGAAAGAATTTCTCATTGTGTTGTCTAGGAGTTTCCAAGGAATTAGTCAGCAGGCTGGAACTGGGCTGCTTCCCCCCACCCCCACCATCTCTGGAGCTGGACCGATTCGAGAGAAATGTTGCCAGGGTGACAGCAAGATGTGATGGATGGACAGAGAATGGCTGCAGAGTGGCAGGGCTGCTGGTCAGTTACCCAAGCCTGTGTTTATAAGAAGGAAGAGGCTGTTTCCTGGAGTGAACATAATGCAGCTCTAAAAATGGCAAGGGAAATACATCATGTAAGGGGAGGGCTGCTGCAGAGCTGAGGAGCAGAGCAAACCTCCAGGTCAAGGTGCCTCTGACAGGCTTTCTTAATAGGCTGTTTGCGTGAGAGTTTGCTGCTGTTTCTCTGTAGCCTGATGGCAGCCAAAGGCCTGGCCAGGATTCGGGGGAAAGCTGATTCTAAATTGCCTCTTTCCAGGGCCTGCTGATTTATTTAGAAAATAAATAACCAATACTGTCTATTGTTTTAATGGCTGTCAGGGACAATCCGTCCCCTGAGCATTGGTCTTCTGTCTTCTCCTGCTTTAAAATGAAGAACCTGAGACCTAGCATCATGGACAGAGTTCATCTGTCAAGGAAACTGTAAGATGAATTTTGCTCCAAATGGAACACTGCCTTGCCACTCCTTTATTCTCCTCTGCCTCTACTTTGTCTGAGTCAGCGAGTCCAATCCATCAGCCCAATCAGAGGAAACAGAGACCCCACTTCCTTTATCACCCCGTGTGCTTTATTGAGCCATGCTATATCCAACACCTTTCCTTGTGCCTTGATTATGCGAGGGCCATGTACCCTATCTACGGGTTTTATCTGAAACAACATAGCAACCAGTTAATTCACAATTTCCCTCCTAGATCCGAGCTATTCTTCTACATAAACAGTCCAAGATCCAGTGTGGGTAGAATCTTTGAAAGCAATCCTAGTACTACAGCTATGGCAGTTGAGTAAAATTCTACAGTTCTAGAACATACATACTACAGTTATAATCCACTCCTTCTTACTGGATGATATACAACTGTGTAGCTATGAGAGGGGGGAATGAGGACATTGGCATCCCAATTAGAATTCTGCTGCCTCAATGACATTTTCCTTCAGTTTACAAACTTCTACCACTGCAGAGAGGCATTGAAAATTGCTTACATCTTATATTCTTATACATGCTGTGTTCACATTCCCTTGTAACTTTGCCTGTCTTTTTTCTTTGGGTGCTAAAACCCTTATTTCCAAATGCTCAACTGAAGCTTTAAATTACTGCAATGCTAGAAATTTGGGGACTGAAGGAAAATCTCATGAGGGGGCCAATACCCTTTTTGCCCCCTATAACTACATTCCTGGTGGTACACTCATGGCAGATCTGACAGTGAAAGGGAAACATTTATCATCAAATACGTCAGATTCCTGAGATCAGCTGATTGTGTTTGTTAAGGGTGACTGAATACAGAGGATTTTAATGACATGTAAGACCATTTTTTTGTTTTTGTTTAGTTTTTTGGCAGGATGGCATCTCACACAACACTGCTATCTAATATATAAAAGTCAAAGTTTGTTTGTGTCAAGTGAAGATCTCATATAATTGACTGCCTAAGAAGATTCTATGGAATCCTGGGGTTTGCAGTTTCGGGAGGGACCTTTAGAATTCTCAGCCAGAGAGCTCTTGGGCCTCAGTCAACTGTGACTGTTTTGAATAGGCTGGTTGCTATGGAGATGAGGCCTAGCAGCAAGGAGGAGGATACTGTATTCCCTCAGGAACTCAACCTGTGTATATTATTAACTCTGAATACAAACTGGATTGGGGAACATGGGGAAAAGTTACAGGTAGTAGACAAGATAGTTTGGGGAATCAGAGACACAGGATCTCAAATCTTTCTAACAAGTATTACCTTTGAGAAAATAAAATCTTGGACAATGCCAGGTATAAATGCTAGTAATTTATAAAGCTAGCAGGGTTGTCTCTCCCATGAAGTAGAAGGTGATGATCAGCTTAGGCAGCAGATGCTGGGTGCAGTGGTTGAAGCTTTACAACTCCTTCTCTTAGAGTCCATTGCCATTTCTCTCTGCTCCACAGCTTTTGCAGAATCTGCTTCACTAATTAATATTACCATCTGTGCATTAAGGGCTGCCCATCACTGGTGTTGAAGTAAGAGTTGACTGCTAGTCCTAGTCAGTTTGGAATGAAGAATGAACACCATTTTGTTACTGGCCGGGATAACACATGCCTTGGTTACATCCCAGTTAGATTATTGTAATGTGCTGTACTTGGGCTGCGTTTGAAGAGTCCTTGGAAACTTCAGCTGGTCCAAAGAGCTGCAGCCAGATCGCACCCCTGCTGCAACAGCTCCATTGGCTGCCGATCTGTTTCCAGGCACAATTTAAAGTGCTGATGATGACCTTTAAAGCCCTACACGGCTCAGGTCCAGGTTATTTGAAGGACCATATCCTCCCCTATGAACCAGCCCAGGCATTGAGATCTGCTGGAGAGGCCCTTCTCTCTGTCCCACTACCCTCACAGGTGCATTTGGTGGGAACATGGGAGAGGGCCTTCTCAGTGGCTGCTCCCAGGCTCTGGAACTCCCTTCCCAAAGAGGTCAGACTGACACCCTCTCTGCCTACCTTCTGGAGACGTCTAAAGACATTCCTATCCCGGTAGGCATTTAACACGTAATTAGTATGTAGAACGGTGCTGGTTATTTTAATTGTCATTTGTATGCTGTTTTTAATATATATTTTAATATTATTTTAATATTTAATATTGTTTTAAACACTATCATTGTTTAATATGTGTTTTAACTTTTGTATACTATAGTTTTAACTATGTTCTCTTTTAAGCTTTGTAAGCCTCTTTGAGTTCTCTTGAAGAGAAAAGCAGGGTAGAAATAAAGATGATGATGATGATGATTATCTATCATCATCATCATGATCACCACCACCATCATCATCATCATTATCTCAAGCAGGAAAATGTCTCAGACAATCCCTGAAGGACTGCCATATTGATGAAGGTGAAATTGTCCTTGGAGTCAGAAGTCAGTCCACTTCTGGGATGATGGGAAAAGATTATAAGAATCCCCCTGCCATGATGGCCATCACGGCTGGGGAAATCAGAGGAATTATTGCCCAGAAAAATGAATAGTCCAGGCTCATTAATCATGTTTTAATTCTCTTGGAAGAAAGTATGCTTCCCTCTTCACCTTCCTTTGTTCAAGAGCCCTTCATCTCTTTACCAAGATTGTTAGAATCCATTGCGCAGCCAATGTATTAAATACGCTTACTTTGCTTTTCTACCAGAACCTCCAAGTGGCTTATGTTAGGCAGAGGCTGCTCACTCTGGTTGGTGATTTCAAAGATATTACTCCACTGGTGTGTCAACTACGCTACTTACCACCAGTCAGTTTCCAGCCTCAATTCAAAATGTTGGTGCTGACCGTTAAAGCCCTAGACAATCTCTTTGAAGAAACGTCTTCTCCTGTATGTCCTTGCCTGATTTTTTACATCATTTTCAAAGGCTCTTCTCTGGATGCCACTGCCAACAATGGTGCAACAAGTACATATCAGGGTAAACAGCCTTCTCTGTAGTGACCTCCATCATCTGTAGAATGACCTTTCTAAGAAGCTGTACCTGGTATCCTTTTTATACAGATTTAGCCACCAGGCCAAGATCTTCTATTGCGCATTATCATCATTAATTTGTTGCTTTTATTATCCAGGGTTTATTTTTTGGGAAGGGGGAACCCTTTATGTTTCTGTACTGAAAGAAGTTATATGGTTGATTTGGTTGTTTTATTGATTGTTTTGGAATTTTACTATTGTAAACCTCTTTGAGGATATTAACAAATACGCATAAATAAGCATACTTCACATATAACTCATAACTATTCAAGTAATACATAAAATGGTTTCACTAGAAACTAATCCCCTCAGCAATTTAACCTCCTACTGATTAATTTATTATCTTCATGAGTTTCCCTTTATTGTGATTCTTCTGCAAGTTGTATTTGCCACTGTTTGAAAAGAACCTTCAGACAGTTGTACACCTGCCATTCAAGATGGTATTTGTCCTAGGACAAAAGTGAGGGAAGTGGGACCCTGTAGAGATACTGACGGTCTCCAAGTCTCATAAGCCTTGCTATTGGGAGTGCTGGCTGGAGGGCTAATGGGAGTTGGATGTTCAGCTAAATTCTTTGTCCAGTCACTAGGTTGGAAGAAATGAAATCACGTGTTCAGTGGAGGGCAACCAAAATGGTGAAGGGTCTGGAAAGCATGCCCTATGAGGAGCAGCTTAGGGAACTACGTATGTTTAGCCTAATGAAAAGAAAGTTAAGAGGTGACATGATAGCCATATTTAAATATTTGAAAGGATGTCATATTGAAGATGGAGCAGAAGATGGAGCACTGGGGCAGAGAAAGAAGGCTGTGTTATCCATTCCCCATTCAAGTCAGACTTCTCAGAGCTCATAGTCTCAGCTGCTTATGAGCTCTTTACTTCTGACTCTCTCTCTGAATCAGACCTACCATTAGGTGGAGCGAGATGGCTGCCTCAGACAGTAGGCTTCTGGTGACACAAAAAAGTAGCCAAGTGCAACCTATTAACTTATTATTATTGTACTTTTTCTTTCTGCCAGAAAAGGGGAGAGGTGCTTGTGGGGTTTTTCTGCTTTAAATGTCAAAATAATGTAGCCTCTCTAAGATGCTATGAACCTTGGCTGATGTGGCATCATTTGCTGCTCCACCTCAGGCAGCGAACTGTCTCAGCTCCAATTCTTTTTCCAGTTAATACAAGAGAGGCAAAACACTGACTTCTAAGAGAAAGAACTGGGATTTCAGCAACATAGTACTGTGCTCATTTCCCCCTCCAAACTGGCCTAATTGCCAATGCAAATGGTGTTGTTTTGTTTTCTGAGGGGTAAATGTTGTAAAGCAGCAGCGGGGATATTCCCTACAATATGGTAGATGTCAGTGAGCAAAGTGTTCCCACTTTGTGGTAGGAGCAGGGCATGACTCTGCTTGCCTGGAACAATTGCCTGGAGGTCTCTCTGTCTCCTGTGGCTGAATGAGATGTTGGGCTTGCTCACATTCTCCTGTCAATCTCTGCCAAAGATTGGCCAAACACAGCATCTTGTCTCTTGAAACAAAGGGAAGCCATGGGTGTTTCCTCTTTAAGGGCGCTGAGGTGTGCTGAGTGAAGCTCTCAGAATGAGACTGAGTCACCATTCAGCCTGTGGAGATGCAGGCCCTGCATTAAGAAGAGCCTGGGCTTGTTCCAGCTGAAGTCGAGAGAGGCTTTAAGGAGAGTTGGATCCAATGGGAGCCGGGTCTCTGAACTGTGAAGCTAATTGGCTGCTGCATTACCTCTTGCAGGGGTTGCTCGTAGGCTTCTCATGAGACACAATAACCAGGCATGCTACTCCTGAGACAGCACGATGTAGTGCTTTGAGCATTTGGACTGTGACTCTGGAGACCAGAGTTTGTATCTCCACACAGCTGTGGAAATCCGTCGGGTGACCTTGGACAAGTCACACTCTCTCAGCCTCAGAGGAAGGCAAAGGCAAACCCTCTCTGAACAAATCTTGCCAAGAAACTCCCTGACAGAGTCACCTTAGTGTCTCCATAAGTCAGAAACAACTTGAAGGCTGACAGAATTTATCTGCAAATGTCTCAAAATCAGAGCTTGGAGAAGTAGCTTCTTTGGATGATAATTCCCAGAATTCCTCAAGCAGCATGGCCAATGGATTCTGGGAGATTCAGGGAGTTATTATCCAAAAAAGCAACTTCTACAAACTCTGCAAACTCTTTTTATATCCACCAGTACTCCTTTTGGAGCAGAATGTGCTATAGGACACATCCTACCTGAATGGTTATAAGGAGAACTTATAACAGAACTTATAGAACTTATAGAACTTATATAAGGAGAACTTATAATAAGGGGAGATGTCAGGGTCAGTGTGGGGATATATAGTTTGTACTCTATACGAGGAATGAACACATATTCGTCTTATCATAAGTAATAACATACTTAACAGTCTGTGAAGTCTGGTCTCACTTGCAGCATCACTTATTTGATTGTAAGCACATTATGCCTTGCTGTTGTTGCTGTTAGTATTATTGTCATCAAGGCCGACTAATTTCTGCATTAGAAAAATTACAGTGGTTTTGCTAATGAACTTTTCACTACGTCCATTACTATGAGGTAGGATTCTTGTTCTGTTGTGGGTTTTCTGCCTAAAACATCCTGGTATCTTTCTCTTGCTCTGGCCACTGTAATCACAAAATATTTTGTGTCTTAAGTAAGAAATGCTACAGGAATTGCCTTGATACTTTATTCACTGGTAACTGGTGGCTCCCATGTCAGCAGGGTGGGGATTCCATGCCAGATTTTGGTCATTTCCACCCTACACTGTTATAGTGCTATTATTCCACTTTTAACATCCCATGGAATCCTGGAGTTTGCAGTTTAGAGAGGGGCATTTAGGATTCTCAGCCAGAGAGCTCTTTGGCCTCAGTAAATTAGAAACCCCAGAACTCCCCAGGATGTTGAAAATGTAATAACAGCACTATAACAGTGTAGTATGGAAATGGCCTTTGTCTAGCTTTAAGAGGGGATATCAAAAGTACTGGAACTATTTAGGAATAAGGTTCAGCACCTTGGAGAACTCCTTTAAAGCCTGGATTAAAAGCTGGTGTGAATTCATTGCCTCAGTGTCACTGGAGCTGCCAGACATCATTGACCTTTTGGCCTTCTAATTGTATATTGCTATTGCCAAGAGCACAGTTATGAGTTGAAGGCCTTTTGCAAATTTACCATGACACCGAATTGTTTCTTTATTTTCTCCTCCTCTAGAGTTGTGAGCTAACACATCTAACTAGCCGTTTCACTTTCACCCTCTGTCTCTATGTTGTTATCAGTGGAGATTATTGTTTCCTCATTCCCCTGAAGATTTGCAGACAAATCTTTACTTAATTCCTTACACAGAAGGTTGTTCTCCAAGATTTAGGTTGTCCTCCTAAAACATTTTTGTGAAATCTGGACCAATGAGCAAACTTTGCTTTTTTTGTTTCCCTGATAATTGCTTGGTTTGGTTTCCTTTGTATGAGTCTTGAAGTGAAACAAATTTTGCAGATGTAGGTACCACAGTCAATGTTATTTTATTCATATGATCAATATCAGTCCCAGTAATGCAGGGCCTATTCTACAGATCAAAAATACTGGGAACAAAACAGAAATTGAGATGTGCATGCACACATACATCCACACACAATAATAGTGCTATTCATCAGATTATAAAGGTATTTAAATATAGCCCATCAGAGCAGAACAATTGGTGGCCACAAAACCAGTCAGAATCTCTGGAGGTTTTGTCATAGATTGGTAAGGCTAACATCTTAAAAAAGATACTGTTGAATAGAAGAAAACTGCTGGGGGGATTGGATCCAGGAAAGTAGAAGGTCTGTGAGGTTTGTTCTGTTTTTGATATTCATAACAAAATCCTGGGCTCAGAATTTCAAAATTCTTATTATATATTTTCCAATGCATCTCTTCTTCTGGGTCTTGGGGTCTAGTGAAAAACAACACCTAAGTAGATCTCACAGACCTAAAGTCTACTCAACCCTGCTTTAGATTGTCATTCAACAGAAATGTGTTCCACATTAATTTTTAAGAATTCTTCTGGTTTTACTGGCTGCCTATACTATTGCTGTGTAAGTTTTAAACATTTGCCTGCTGAGAAACATGCTGTAATTTCTAAAAAACTGCAACGAGTCTAACAAATGATTTCTTAACTTAGCATTATAAATTGCAACATGAATAATAGTAAAGATCTGATTCACTAAAGCTATTATGAAATTCACAATGTATCTTCTTTCCAGTAATTTTTGTAGGAACATGGTTGGACAATGCACAGCTGTAGAAGACCTTCCTGAGATTTAATCGAAGGCAAGATTGTTCAAACAAATCCTCACTAGGATTCTAGTTCCAGCATAAATGTGTAAAAGATACCATTGCACTCAAGCTGCCTAAAAGACCAAGTTGGATTGTCTCTTTTTGAGTATATGCCACCACTCAATTGGATTTAGCCTAGATTTGATGAATGACCAAGGATGTTGGGCTTGTTTATGTGTGAGAGGAGGAAAGTTCCTTAGTAAGTTCTCCTAGTCAATGTCTAACAAAGCCCAACTGGTTATTCCCTTTCATCTCCCCTTTAGTGAAACATGTAGCATGGATGAAATGAATGATTTGATATACAGGTCGGACAAATCCTTGGACTATAAAAAATATCCAGCCAGTTACAAAATCCCAGTTAAAGCTGCATTTTTTTAAAAAATAAAATGAACAACTACAAATAACATTATCTGAAATATACTTCCCAAGATTCAGCACACTTATTTTCAAAACTGCAAAGGATCAAGCAGATGTTAGATATTACACAAAATTATGTGCCAAAGAGCTTGTCTTTTTCTCAGTATTCCAGAAGGAAGGGTGTGTGTGGCTGACATGGAGATAAGGATTTGGGTGGAATAATTATGGTGGGGTGAGATTCAAAATGGTAAATTTGAAAGAAATCAAGCTTCATGTAGACAGAAAGCCCATAGTAAAAGTGTGACAAGTACCTACTAAAAGTTCAGGTGAATAGGACAAAAAAGCATGGATTTAAGATTTCTTATAGATTTCTTGGGGAAAAAAATTTACTAAGCAGAAAGCTAGAAACTACTTGTGATCTGGGGAATCCAGTAACAAAAATTTAAATGCAGTTTGGATTTTCTCCAAACATTTATGTTTGCTGTGACCATTTCTGCACGAGACTGTTGCAGCCTTATGATTCCACTTTCAACATCCTGGGGTTTGCAGTTTAGGGAAGGACTAAACTACAAACCCCAGGATTCCATAGGATGATGAAAGTGGAATCATAGCACTATAACAGTCTCGTGTGGAAATGTCCCATGATCACAAATTCTTCAATACAAAATTTGTGCATGGAATGCAGCTCTCAAATCTTAGCATGGTAAAGCAGAGCATAGGAGTTATATTTTTAATTAATCAGTTATTTACAATTACAGTGCCAGGATTGTAAAGGTGGGTAGTTACTGTTGGGGTTACAATTTTCAGATTAAAAATACTCTTTATCTTTATTCTAACGTAACTAAATTAGTTGCTGTTTAGCTACAAGTTGCTGGGTTGTGGTAAGACAAGTAGCACAAAATACACCAAAATAGTAAGGCCACATGTCTATAAAACGATAAAAGTAGCTTAAGTCACAGGAAAAAGATTGATGTTATTTCTCATAATGATACATTGCAGAGGTAGTGTAATTTTAATGACAAGTAATTTACATCTAGTTATTTACAAATTCCATAACAGAGTAACAATATTCCTGCCTTGTCTTTTCCAAACTGCTTTCATAAAGTAAAAGAGCAAAGGAAATATTTGCTTAACAATTCAAAGGTTTTGTGAAGGTTATGTGCAGAGACAAGAAATGTAGAGAAAGTAGAGACCTTGGGAATGCTCCTTTTTTGAACTACAACTTCTAGAATCCCCCAACCAGTTTGACCTCTGGTATGGGGATTCTGGGACTTGTAGTCCATGGAAGTAACACTCCCAAACTGGGCCTCCTCCCAGACATCTGGTGGTTCCCCTTCCCTCACTAATCTTGACATTATTTCCCAAACAGTCTCCGCTTGTTTTCTTTGGCCAGGCCTCTTATTTACAATCCCCATCCTGCTTATAGTTCATGGTTTCATTTTTTCTTGGTGTTTACAGATATCCGTCCTGAATATTTGTGATGTTATTTTACTAGGGGACATGTGAAGATTTCAGACAGTCACCATCTGGCTCATCGCCTCCTGTTAGGACCTCAGGGGAGACTCATGGAAGACGCTTGGGCCTAGATCTTCCAGTTAGGTCCCTGGTTATCACTGCCTTGGGTCAACATTCATTCTGAGCTTCCCCATGGGGTGAGATGCTCCAAAGGCCAGATAACCAGGTTTAAGGTCTTTTAGACAAGGGGGCACTGGAGTCTTACGGTGCCTTTGTAATGCTTTATTTTACAGATAGATATTCAAGCTGAGATTCACCAGCAGAATTAAGACACCATATAAGATCTTGAGAAAGACCATGAAAGTACTTCACATTCAGCAATCTCAGATCTTCAGAATGATCACCTTCCCCTCCTCTCTCATTTGGAGGCTTCCTTGTTTTCCTCCACTTGACAGTTATAATGTTGGTCTACAGTTTCCAGACTTTTTCCCCCAAAAAGTAACATTTCTTATCTCTGTGCTCAACCTCTGCCTTTCTTGACACTCTTTCCCAGCAAGTAATGAACTACTTTCTCCATCCTCTTATAGGTATCTCATTCAAAAACACAAGGAAAATTCCCAACCATCAAGAGACCATATTCTAATTATTATCACTCCTTCAGGCCCTAGATTTGTTAAACATCATCCAGTGCTGATTGTTACACAGTAGTCTTTCTTGTGTTAAAAAGTGATGGCTTTTAATTGCCAATGTACATGAAATAAATACTGTGCCATCCACTTCCATTGCCCCAAATGCAGAGACAGATGAAAACTATTTTAATCTCCCCTAATTTTGAAACCTCACTTTGCTGTGGTAATATTTTTTAATTTTGTTTTGATGTTTTAGCAATTCTGTTCTGTTTATCTAAATTCTTCATGCTTTATTGACCATCTGGCTACATTTTTTTTAAAAAAATCTCTTTGTCTTAAATTCAGTTGTTATTCCCAACTAAAGTAGAACTATAAGAAGAAATGGGATTTACATAATGTTAACTTCACATTCACCAATTGATTCAATGAGTTGATTTTAGCTCAGAATAGCAATTGGATTATGAGAGATAGCATTTGAGCATAGGACTACAACTCAGGGGACCAGGGTTCAGATCCCTGCTTGGCCAGGGAAATCCACTGGATGACCTTGGGCAAATCACACTCTCTCAGCCTCAGAAGAAGGTAATGGCTGAGGGAGGCTCAGATGGCCCCCTCTCTGCTCTCCTTTTGTCAGCAGACCAAGACCTTCAGTTTCTAACTGGCTGGAGTAGTGTAATGTATAGGTTTTACTGTACTTTTAATTTTTTCAACTCATGTCTTTAAGTCATTCGTACTGAACGCTTTTTTATTTTTTGTATTTCAGAATATTTTTAGCCGTACTGTTTTAATGTAAGGTGTGAGCTGCTTGGGTCTTTTAGGGGAGAAGAGAGGGATCTAAATTAAATAAATAAGTAAATAAATAAATAAGGAAGCCACATTGATGTTACTTAGAGACAATTAAGTACTGAAATCAAGGTGAATAAATATTTCTTTGTTAAATGTATAACCCATCTTTACACAAAATGGATGCCAGCCAGCTAACAATGATATGAACAGAATATATTGAAAAGTCATAAAATCCAACACAAAAAGCGTAGAAGCAAGACATCAAATAAATCAGCTAGTTGCAGCATATTTACAAGTAATCTTGCCGGCTAAAGACCCCTCTAAATAAAAATATCCCTGCCTTCCAACAAAGCTTAGCAGAACCTTTACTTGGCATGGAGTTCCAGAATCTGAGAGCAGCCACTGAGACCTTTTCTTCTGAAATTCCTGCCAAACCTATTTCAGAAGCTGGCTAGAAGAAAAGAAAATAGTTTCCCAATGATCTTAAAACTCAGGTAGCCTCCTATGGTAGTATTTAATATCTCAGGTCATGCAGAGTTGCATTGTCATAAACAGCGCTGTGTCCAGAAACTGACTACTGGCCACTGAAGCTTTTGTAATATAGCAGTAACAAGTTTCATACAGGTAGCCTTGGTGCAGCATTCTCAACCAGCTGAATTTTGCAAACAGTCCTGAGAGCTGTCCCATGCAGAGTATATTGCAATAATCCAAATTATAAGTAACTTAACACAGTACACAATTATACATTCTACAATTCATTTTTAACTGCCATGGCTACATCCTATAGAATCCTGGAGTTTGTAGTTTGGTCAGAGGCACTAGAGTCTCTGGCTCTAAATGCTTCTCCTTGAACTGTAAATCCTAGGATTCCATAGAACATTGCCGTGGCAGTTAAGGTAGCATATGGCACTATAACAGATGGCTCTGGAAGATCCTAGATTAACTCTAGAATTAGTACAAAACTGAATGCAAGATTCCCATGCTCAATATTAATTTCTGTGTGTCTCAAGTCCCTTAAGGAACTTGCTCTGTTAACCAACAAATTTACTAATTTCTTTGAGAGCTGAGGCATGTAAAGATCTGCAATAACCTGGTAAAGCCGATGTTTGAGACTGGACTGTGTGGCTCACTAGAGGATGATATTGGATGAATTTATGAGGCAGGTTTCCCCAACCTGGTAATCCATAATTATAGCTTTGTTATCAATTTAGCTCTATATTTTTGAGCAGAAGCAAGTCAAAGATAAACACATTCTAATCCCCTGTATTTAAATGAAACTTTAGTATGCACTTGATTCACTTGTCAAAACAAGTGGGCACTAAAAGTGTCTACTTGTGGTGGAACATTTCCTACCACACTTAAGTATATTATTAATGTGGTTGAAAGACTGGAAGGCAGAGCACAGACTGTAATTTTTTTTAAAAAAATATTCTGGATAACAGTTTGCTTATATATTGTGCATTATCTGGGTACATTTCTATTGACTTGATAATTGTCGATCCATGCCTCTAAATCATTTCCTGTTCTGTGCCATACCCACTCTGCTTAGAAACAATGACACTGTGCATACCCACTCTGCATTTGTATTTCCTGTTGTTACTGCCCTGGCTAGTCCGAGCTTTGGGAATATTAAAAGATATCCTCTTGATATCATAATTCGGCTTCACTTCTCTATTCCCCTTCCACATGCTTGCGAGGCCACCGGACAAGCACGTAAACAAGCTCGGTCGTTAATCGCCGTAATATTCCTGGACAATACAGGCAGGCCAGAAAATAGCTGACTAACTGCTTTAGGAGACCTCCAGGCAAGTACTCTAATTAGGTATGCACGCAACTTACAAAAGAACCTCTGCCCCGCGCTGGCAGCTTGATGGGTAACCTATACAATACCCAAGTACTCTGCGTTTGCATACTGGCTACTCTATTGAGAACCTCTGTGATATCTCAATCATTCAGATTCTGACCTTTCGGAAGCTTTGTCTCCAACTCCAAATCTATTGTTTTCCCCCAAGTACGGCATAGCCTGCAGTCACAATTCTCCTTATAAAAACCCTTGATTCCGAGACCTTCCTCGGATCGCTCCCGAGTTTCATCCCGCCTTGCTGCCGCTTTGCTTGGCGAGCCTCCCCTCAGCTCCACGTGCTGAGCTACATCGCACCCCAGCCTCGCTCTCTATTTTTCCACGCTTCGGGACAGGTGAAGTATCACCCAAACCAGCAACTCCTCTAAAAATCCCTCTATACCACTCCAACCTTTATTTTCTTTAGTTTTCTTGTGTGAATGTGTCGCATACACTGTTTTGCTTGTGTTTAATGAAACATCATTTATTGTTTCAACTTTTGTGTGCTCCTTGACTCGACCCGACGCCGTAGACATAGGGTTCAAGATCTCGCTAAGTTACCCTGCCCTTCGTAACGCTAAGCAGTGCTCCGAGCTAATTTTCCCCACCTTTAGTTGAGCACATTTTGGTGTCCCTCCCGGGACCCCCAGTACACAGGGTAACACTGTGCTTGCTATCCCACATGCCCAGCTCCTTCCTTGCCTCTTCTCATGCCACTACAAGTGGTTTAAAGTAATCTACAAAAACTGACAGACAGACAGGCTACACACACATAACACACACACCACAAAGTTTCTCTGCAGAACTTAAAGGTACTCTGCACATGTTCAGACACACTTAGCTCACATTGGCAATTTCAAAAAACACCAACATTAGATGCAAGCCTCTTTGCTCAGAGGTAGGTGTCAGGGATAAGCCCAGCTTCTGCATAGTAAGAATGGCAGGGGCCTGTAGAGTTCTTCTGATCCTTTCAGGCTTGCAGGGACATTACTGACAGCACTTTCGTGCCAGCAAAGTGCTACCATATTTGTGGGAATGTGGTAGCCCCAGAGGGAGGGCAATGTCAGTGCCTTTGTACTCCAGCAGAGTTTATCTTGTGGGATCTCACCAGATTTCCTGGGTCAGGCTGCACCTCTTTGTTATCTCCAAACACAGGAACAGCTCTCTCCAGAGCCAACCTGCACTCAAACCTCTCAACCTCCATCCAGCAGCACAACAGGGTCATTTCCCTCTCACTACCAGGGAATGAATGGAGGTGGGTGGGTGCTGTTGGCATTATGGCAAGCAATGTCATTATCACAGATTTAGGCTGCTTCCTCCATGTGTTCCTAGTTCCAAGTATGCACTGTCTCACTTATTAGGTTTCTTCACTTTTCAGCAGGAAATATTTCTTCAGTATTGGGGTACCTCCTTCTGCTTTGCCTAACAGAACTATGGTGATAGGGATCTAAATCTGAAATCAGGTATTCTGCTCCTTCCATTATTTATGTGATCTTCTAGTGTTCAAATAAATATTGTGTAGAACAACTCCAGAGCATCTAACTGAACTCTTATGAGGAAGGGTGGGATGTAACTCAAATAATAAGCTCGATAAGACTTCACTCACCAATGATAGGATTATGGATAAAAGAGATGACCTGGCATGTATTACCAAGTTATGGATGGGTGAACTGGGTAGGTGTACATTTCATTCAGCTTTCCCTGCTTGGGAACCATTCCAGGCTGAAGGGCTGAATTTCAGGGAGTGGGGGTATCCTTATAATCCAAAAAGCTGAAACCCCTCTGTCTTAGACCAGGTTTTGATGCCCCCAGTGGTGAGTTGGGTCAAAGAGAGACAGATGGCTATGGCGCCAGGAGTTGATCAGTGCAAGATGGATCATGACAGTGATTAGAGATATTCAAGAGAAATTTATGGCACCTGTTGTATGGTTGTGAAGGTGGCAAAGCTTTACCTTGCCACTTCCATTGTCTTTGAGTACACATAATCCAAGTCCTTCTGAATGGTTTGGGGTTCTTCACGTGTGTCTCAGCAAAACCAGTACTGGGTCCTTAGTGTCCATTACCAGCTTCACAGTTATGCCTGTTCCTGGACAGATGTTGTTTAATCACTGTGGTTCATCCACTGGAAAACTGACACTTAGACTATTGTAACATGGTCTGTGCAGGTCTGCACTTTTAAGTGGCCTGGAAGCTACAGCTGCAGGAGATGCTGCAGCTCAGATGCTTAGCAGGGCACCCAGCTGCACACATATTACACCTATGTTGAAGAAACTACAGTGATTACCTAGTAGCCACCAAGCCATGTTCAGGATTCTCTGGTTGATGTACAAAGTGCTCAACAATTCAAGACTGGCTACCTAACAGACTGCTTTCCACTATATATGGCCAGTAGATCTATGAGATCTTATTCAGAAGTTTTCTTGGCTATTCTACAAACAATAAAATGTTAACACTATGTTACGCCCCAAAGTAATCCCAAGAGAGGACCCCTAAAAATTGGCTTGGCTCCCCCAACCTGGATATCGGTTAGCAAAGGTCAGTTGCAGTTAAAAACAACATTGGGGTTGAATGGGAAGTCCTTAACAACAATACCGTCTCCCTCTGCTGTGTGGGAAGGTAGACAACGTCCTTTAGGCTAGAAGACTGACCTATTGTTCTGACTCACATATCTCTAGGCAGACAATAGATTCGCTCCTGGACGCTGTCACACCCCAAGCTACGCTGATGAACTGTGCGAAGCCAGACAATCAAAACCTATCATGCACCTGACCTTCCCAGTATGAAAACAATGCTGAGGAGGGGTCGTGATATTTGTCTAACATTATATTCTGCACTTATTGCCCATTAACGATACTTTGCTAGCTGATACCTGGCCTGAGGACAGAGATTAGTGATAAAACTCCCCACTTTTGGAGCCTCTTTGGAGAGCCTTCTAGACCGGACAGAAGGGCCCTTTTCGCTGCTACCGAAGCCTCCCATACTAGCCTCTCAGAAACTGTTGAGAGCCAAACGCGACTCGCGTTCCTACTCCTCTGTGAGACCCCGCTACTACCATTCGTCCAGCCTGGGATCCAGCCTCCCCTTGGTGCTTTACACCGAGCCTGCGCTAATCCTCTCCTTCCCCCAGGACGTCTAGACTAAGGTCCCTATGCCCTCTCTCCCACTTGGTTTCTTATTTCCATCTTTATTTCTGTAGCCCTTGTATGAGTTCAAGAATATTTGGTAACGTGTGTACGTCACTTTCTCTCTCTGTGTTAGTTTTGTTAATAAAAACCATTTTAGTTCATTTCTCTGACTCTTGCACGGTTCTGACCCCATAGACATAGGGTTGAAGATCCCTTGCCCTGACCTCTCACAAGTTTTGCTGGGTAGCTCTGCTAATTCCTTAATTGTTGAAGCGTGGTTTTGGTGTCCTCAAGATACCCTCAATTTTCAGGGTAACAACTACACAGTAACAGGAAAATGAAGACTTCTCAGCAGTGGTGCCCATTCTCTGGAACGTATTCCAAGTGCAATTTGAAAGTTATGAAATGTGGACATTTTTAAATGCCTTCTGAAAGCCTGTTTACAGGAGCTTTCCCTGGCTTGTAAAATGGATCATGACACTGTTCTCTTTTACTGTCTTAAGAAATTATACTGTACTTTAAGGGTTTTAGCTGTAGTGTCTTTTATATCAACTGCTCAGAATTATTATTATACTAAGGCCATTTCTGCACTACACTCTTGTAGTGTGATTATTACACTTTCAACATCCTATGGAATCCTGGGGTTCGCAGTTTATTCAAATTTTATTCAAGTTTATTCAAATCCTATGGAATCCTGGGGTTTGCAGTTTTGGGAGGGGCCGCCCGGCCCCTTCCGAAACTGCAAACCCCAGGATTCCATAGGATGTTGAAAGTGGAATAATCGCGCTATAAAAGTGTAGTGCGGAAATGGCCTAAGTGGTGGTATGTGATCTGGAATCCATAAGTCCAAATCAAAAGTATGTGATTCGTGCCCTCTAACCCAAAACTATGGATACTGGTGTAGTTGGATAATTTTAGAGTCTGGAGCTAGTGGTCTGATGCCCTACCACTACCACCACACCTGCAGTCCTTAGAGTGTCGGTTTGTATAATTCCATTTCAAATCCCTTGTTGCATCTGGCCTTGCAACAATTCCTTATTGAATCCCTGTGCTAAGTGGTGCCTTGGACCTTTGCCCCACTAGCTATGAGTTCTCTAATTGTATAGCCCATTTTAGGACTGAATGGGAAGAAAATTCAGAATGAATCCAGCGGCCTATTAACAAAGACTCTTCTCTGATCCCTGTGTGTGTGCACCCTGAATCTGGGTCAAAGAAACTAGGATATTTTGATTCCATTGACAGCTTTATTGCTTATTTGGAGTAAAACCTGAGAAAGCTACATTTTGACTACATCTCTCAGAATGCCTCAGCCAGCACAACCACCAGCCATGGTAGCCTGGGGATTCTGGGAGCTAAATTTGTA
This sequence comes from Cyclura pinguis, assembly GCA_030412105.1. Taxonomy (NCBI): domain Eukaryota; kingdom Metazoa; phylum Chordata; class Lepidosauria; order Squamata; family Iguanidae; genus Cyclura; species Cyclura pinguis. The sequence continues at coordinate 59,827,931 of CM059601.1, forward strand.
AAAAAGCACTTTTCCAAACCTTGATCTGGAATCCTTTTTATTAGCCTCATTCTTTCTCCAAGAGCAACAGATGTCTCTGCATACCCTAACGCACTGTGTGTCTTGTTCCAGCATTTCTAGTAAATAATTGGTAATGCCATGTTGCAAACCCTGTGAATAACCTCTGTGTGGGTTTGTGAGCCTAGGAAGGACGTGGCCACCCACTGTCTGACCCCTGACTGGGGCAAAGCTGCCTTTTGTTTGAATTCCTGGATGACTAAATGTTTGGGCCAGTTCTGCCCAAACAAGGGGAAGTGGTGTTTTTTAAATGCTATGAAAAACATACTCAACTCAGTTTCAGCAAGGCCTAGACATTTCTTTTCTCAGCATCAAAAGTGGTGCCAGTTCTGCAATCCTTGTTTGAACTACAGAAAGAACTATTGCTGTTCTTCCTAGGCCTCACAGAGACTTTAAATCCTCTTCCTGGTGAATCTCAGACAATATTTCAGATTCTATAGCAGAGTTGGATCACTGATGGTCTTCTGGATGTCACTGGATGTCCATACCCATTATCACTCATTAATAACTATGCTGGTGAAGGCTAATGGGAGTTTGCAGTCCAACATCAACTGGAGAGGTGCAAATTAGCTTCCCTTGCCTAGAGCTCTTCACATGTGTTGACCTATCTTTTCCATCACTCAGTTGCCTTGCTGGTCACTTGCAATTTCTAGAAAATGGCACCCACAAGATAGCCTTTATATAGTAAATAGCACCCATCAGAGTCCGGGAGGAGGACTGCCATTTGAAGCTTTGACCCTTTCTTTTGGCTATTTATTTATTTGCCATCCAGGTTCAGTGGACTATATGTGCCCCATGGACTACACTTCAGCCACCTCTGGTCTAGGAAATATTTCTGGTTCATGAACCATAAGCTTTGTGCTTGAGTAGGTATTTGAACTGAAGCCTCCCTGTTCCAAATTCAGCACTCTGTTCAATATACAAAGACAATGTGCACATTGAATGTTTTATGTTCTGCACTGCAGTTTAGTGTCGTGTAGTGTGCCTTTTACAATGGTATCTAGTCTTGACATATATGGTGCAATGTTGCTACTCTGCATGGCGCTTGTGTAATGTTTGCATAGCATAACTCCACACACAGATATTTATGCAATATTTAGAGAATGCTGGATTGCAATCAAAGTGTGTCTTCCAAAGCTAAGTGGCAGCTTATTGTTACAAAGATAAAAGAAAAAGTGACATAAATGTATGGAAGGATGCTAACAAATCCATTTAATGTGGATTGCATCAATGACTTTTCACATGTGACACTCCCCTCCCCAAAATACTTTTTTCTGCATTTCTTATGCAAGATCTAGGGACCGTCTGGCAGGAATCCAGTTCGTGCTTAGTCATGCTTAGATTTGTGCAAATGTGTGAACACGTACACACTTGGGGATACTTGCAATGTGTATACTTGCTATGTGGATAGAAGCTGTTGAATACTTCTGAGTGATCATCTTATCTGTCACCCTTACCTGTTGGATCAGATCATGTCTTACCTGACAATGTTAGACAAAGATGAATGAATGTTGACTAATCCTTTGTTTAGATTATTTATTTACTATCCGAACTTTGAGTCCAGACTATCTGAAAGACTGTTATGTCCCTCTATGAGTGTCTGCTGGAGTTTAAGATCCTTGCTCAAGGTTGTGTTTTCTCAGACTTACCACAGTTTCAGACATGATTGGTGAAAACACCCTGAGGGCCTTCTCTGCAGCTGCTCCCAAGCTGTGGAATTCCCTCTGACAGGAAGCTCCCCTGTCTCCCCTTTCCACTTGCAGGCAAAGAGTTATTTACTCAGGCAGGCTACTGGATATTAACTGGTTACTGTAAAGGATCTTTTGGAAGGCAGAAGGAGGGAGATTCTTTATCTTCATCGTTATGTTTTAAAATGCTTTAAAACGGATTGAAATTAGTGCTTTTTTCAAAAGAAGAGCTAATTTAATCACTTTAAATTTTTTGATCATAATGATGAGGAGCAGCTGCATTTTCTTTTAATCTACGTAAGTGGCCTTGTATCCCATAATGGGACAAAGGAATAGCCTTTAATAAAGAAATAACTTTCTGCTACAGATGGCACTCAAAGTGGCTATCAGTTTTTTTGGTTCTTATGTGTTTTCAAGTTGACTCCAATTTATGGCTAGAGTTTTCTTGGCAGGATTTATTCAGAGGAGGTTTGCCATTCTCTTCCTCTGAGGCTGAGAGAGTGTGACTTGCCCAAGGTCACCCACTGGATTCCCATGGCTGAGTGGGGATTTCAACCCTGGTCTTTCAACATTCAAGACACTACATATTGGTTCTCAGGCTACCAATACTAAAATTTAAATAAAAAAATGGAAACAGATTTTAAAACATTTTCCAAATGGACTCTGGTATCAGTATGGGCAAAACTAGGGAACCCCTTGGTTCAGTTTCTGCAGTGGTAAATATCAGCAGCCACTTCTTGTTTCATCACCAGTCCTTGCCTCCATGGGCCCCCTCCACAGCATCCATGAGCCCTGAAGAGTGAGAGCTATCATCATCCCCAAGTGATGACAGGCAGATCCAGGGACTTGCTGCAGCCTGGCCATTATCATTTCTTCCTTATCGGACCATTGCCTTCATTGGCTTGTCAAATGCTCATATTTTCATCTGCTTCCCTGCTGTATGTGGTGCGGTGCGGTGCGGTGCTGTGCTCAGCTCAGCTCAGCTCAGCTCAGCTCAGCTCTCAGCTTGTCTCTGCGATCCTCAGACTCCCAGTAGTTTCAGGCTTCTGGAGTGTACTTACAGACATATGTGATAGTTATAAGGTGAAGTTGTTTAAAATATTTGCAGTAACTTGCTCACACATCAAATTTTGAACACTTTGGACTTTTCATATGTTCAGATATAAAGAATGCAAACTGTTGGCAAAAGAGGACCATTTTGAGTTAAAACTCACAACTGTATAACTTTTTTTTTAACTGGAACCCGGTGAAATCAATAATATTGCCATTCTTTGCAAATATATTTTTATTGTATTTTCAAAAAGTAACAACAAACGAACAAATGAAAACCTGAGTACAAAAAATGCAAGTCATGAGTTACAAGGTTCTTCATATAGCCATGTCACATGGTGCTTATGGATTTAGGATCTTTTTGAAAACTGTATTATGTCAATGCATTTTTTTTCCAGAATGGCTTCAGAGACTTGGATGGATGAGGATAAATGTATTTCTTTGCTTACATTAGGGAAGGAAAAGGAATTACCATCTCTGTACAATTATTTTCTTCAATCATTTTTTTTTGCCATCTTACAGTAGTGAGTTGATTTTTCAAGTAGCACTAGTTGCCAGATTGATCAGCTCATCCCTGAATCAGGGAGATGGACCTGAACATACTACACTGTGTAAATACCATGGATCTTATGGAATCTTCCAAGTCATCTCTCCTGTCTTAGGTTCACTTTTGCTCTAATTCACTTAGAACACATCACATCCATTTCTGGTCTTGTCCTCCATTTTTTCCTGATGAATCAGATTCATCTCAGTTGTCTCTTGGACTTTATGTTGCTCCCCACACCCAGCTCACCTTTTTACTTCCTTTGGCTGTACTCGAATTATTCATGTTCCCCATGTTTCTACTCTCTTATTGTTACTGTCATAAACTAGATTTTTATTCCACTCTTTCTCTATAGATTCCATGAGCTATACAGTCACATCTCCTGTTGTCCTGTTAGCCTCAGTCATCACTACTAAATGGATGCTTTTCTTCAACCACTCCAAATGCTCATAAGACTTAAATTGACTGATTTTTCCCCTTCACTTTGACCCCTCAAAATCAGGCTCGCCCAAAACACTGGAGCATCTGATAAGTGAAATACAAAAAACATTCCCTATGGAAATGACACATGTGTATGTGCCTTCAAGTCACTTGTCAACTTTTGGTGACCCCATAAATTTCATAGGCCACTCTTAGCCAGGAGTACTCAGAAGTGGTTTTGCCAGTTCCTTCCTCTGAAATATAGCCTATAGCACCTGGCGTTAATTGGCAATCTCCCATCCAAGTATTAATCAGAGTTGACCTTGCTTAGCTTTCAAGATCAGGCAGGATTTGGTGCCATTAGGGGAAATTATATAATATTATAATTAGGCAACAGTTCATTAGATTCTCTTTAATAATGCCCCATATCTGCCATCTGGCACTTGACTTAACCTAATGGTAGAGCCAGTCTTTTGGGCAGAACTGGTATGTGTGGTTTTTGCCACTGCATATTAAAATCTGAGGCTGTTGCACTTTCAGAATCAGATCAGTGAGTTTCTGTTATCCTGAACAATCAATTTCTGCTGAAATGGCTTCCATCTTTTCCCATCCATCCCATTTCTCAGAGAAAGAACACACAGGCAGAGGAATGTAAACATGCTGGAGCTTTGCCCTCTCTAGGTCTCTGGTTCTTGTCCTGGAACAGGCATGTACAAATGAGGAATCTTGCACAATGGAGACTTCTCTCTTACTTCTCTGTCCAAAGCATGGCCTGCCATAGCTTCAATCTGGACTATTAGTTCTGAGGAAAGACCGCTATGGAGATTGGCCTGGTGTGCCAAGGACACTGTTCTGGAAATACTTGTTCCTAAGGCCTACTTACCTTATGGGAAAGTTATCTATTCACTTTCTATTTTGAACACAAGAACTCTTGACAATAAGGAAAGCTCTAAGTTTTTTTTAGCTTTCAAATGGGATTCAGGGTTTATGGTGGTCACTGGGAAAAGAGAGTATTCCAGACTGTTTCGAAGAGAGGAGGTGTGCAGAAACTTCCATTGGCACAAGCAATGAAGATGTCTGACCTCAGTGTACTTTTGGGGGCACTGAAGAATGATTGGCGCTGGCAAGCTCAATGATTTTACTTTACTACAATTAGAATAATAAGGAAATAGTCTGAAATTGGGCAGAGACTGAGAGTAACTGACAGACACCTGTCTGTCTTGAAATGGCTAAAGTGGTTGAATCCTTTTAGGTTCTCCAGTATCTCCCAGTCTTGAGGATAAGTCCAAGGGCAGGTTATTAGCACCAACCTGATGCCTTCCAGAAATCCTGGACCAGAATGTCTATCAACTCCAGCCAGCATGTCCTTCTGGGAATGGTTTCCTCATTTATAGGAAGCACAGGAAAAAAATGACAAGATATCACCTAATCAAAACCCAGGAAACAGGTCACTTACTCAAAAATGGATTTAGCCCCAGTATATGTAGCACAATTATTATTAGCTTAGAGGCTGAGGAAATGGGTCATTTTTCATGTGAGGCTCCCAAACAAAGCTGACAAAATCTGAAAGACTAGCTCTAATGATATTCTACATTTTATCTGTGCATTCCCATTTTTCAAACGGGGAGCTAAGGTTGAAAGATGCAGAGGCCAAAAGTGAATTCTTCCCAGAGAATTCTTAAACATGCCACCAAGAGAAGATTCTTAATTATTCTTCTTTTAGTCTGAATTCCTCCAGAAATAGAAAATAACCAGTTAAAATTAATTATAAATTATTTATCAATTCAGAGCTAGCATGGTGTAGTGGTTTGAGCACTGGACCATGACCCTGGAGACCAGGGTATGATTGATTCCCCGCTTGTCCATGGAAATCTACTAGGTGACCTTCGTGTGTCACATGCTCTCAGCCCCAGAAAACACCATGATGGGTTTGCCTTAGACTTGCCATAAGTCAGAAAACAACTTGAAGGCACACAACAACAAAATTTATCAATGCAACAATTGATTAGCTATTAAATTGGAAGAACTTATCAATTATTTAATTGGTAATTTGATTATTAATTTAATTATTTGACTGAAACTGATTACAGCTACCATTCTTTTGCTACACTCCCCACTAAATTACAAGACATAGACTTAACAATTACTGTCAGCCTTATATTAGCTGGTGCCTTCCCAATGTTTGGACTACAAATCCCAGAATCCAATGGTGATGCAGAATGGAGATAATAGGATTTGTAAGCCAGTGCATTTCAAGTTCAGAAAGGCTTATATACATCATCCAGTTGGCCCTCCACATTTGCAGGTTGACTTTTATGGATTTGATTATCTGAGAGTTTCTCCAACACCTGCCTGCCCGCCCACTTCAGACATTCTTTTTCCAATGGAACCCTCCTTCTTGGTGGCTCCAATCAGGCCATGCAGCTCTTCAAAAAACTGCTGCTGTCTCTGCCTCCTCCTCTTCCTCCCACTGCCCCCAACTTCCTGGCCAGGAAAGGATGGCTGGCAGCCTGATTTCTCAGTACCACAATCCTTTCCCTCTCCCAAGCCCCGCCACACACACACACAAGGAAGGAGATGGGCGTGAAAGTATAGGGCCACTATGCCAACCCACTCGCTTTCTCTCTCCTTTCCCTGACCTGGTTTGGATCTCAGGTGCTGTTCTCTCTACTGTCCCTTGCCTCTCTTCTCACAAACACACACACACATTTTGATATTTGCAATTTTTCCACTGTTGCAGGGGTCCTGTGCCCCTAATCCTAGTGAATGTGGAGGGCTGAGTGTAGTTTTAAGAGAGCAGCCTCTTTCTAACTTTTCTGAAACCTCTTTGTCTTTTGGAGGTTTTTAATATACTTACAGTGTTGTTTTGTTGTCTTTGTCTCTGACTGTATATGTTTGATGTTTCACCCTTTGGTGGAAAGGGCATTATAAATGAACATTATTGTTATTGTTCTTTTCTCAGCTTCCAATTGTCCCAAGGGGAAGTCTGACTTTTTCCTCACAGTCCTGCTGTCCAATCCCACCCCACAAAAGAAACATAATTGTATAGAATTCCTATAATCTCTGTAACTAGCCAACACACTATGTATGACTAATTTCTTCCTCAAAAAGCTATTATTTATTTGGAGGCATCGGTTTTATTCCACTTCATGACACTTTCGCATTTCTTCATAATTTGGTGTATTCTATTCCATTTCACAGTAATGTACATATTTTTTTAAAAAACAAAATCCACATAAAAATTCCTGTAACAAGAAATATACTCTTACAAATGGTCCAAGTGTTACTTGAAAAAAAAAACCCTTATGCTTTGCAGGCAATAATTGTTACAAGTGGTCATAAAGCCCTGCTGCTGCTGACCAGTGGGCAAGTTTTTTAAAATGTAGGGAAAAATGCTGAGGCCAAAGGGCAGTTACTTTCCCTCTCTCTTCCCATCCAATGCCCCTCAGAGGAACAGCATACCACCATTTCACATGACTCCTCAGGGCATTTTTGGTCACAGTTTGAATATCTGTGGGGAAGCAGTGGCACTTTCTAGTCATTTGGATCAGCTATTACTTGTAAAGCAAGAAGGGCAAACTTTTTAAGAGGCAGCTTTCAGATCCCCCAGCACAATTTGTATGAATGCACAATTTGGAAATTAAATGCACTCCAAGCTGTACAATAGTCTAGCCAATGCCAATAGGGCAGCTTGTATCAGAGTAGGAACTCACCCATTTTGTTTAGCATCCTTAAATACAGCCTATAATCTATTGTATCCATCCTTCTTCATCTCTATCCATCTCTCTCCATCTACCCACTTACATACAGATTTCCATACTATAGTTGTTATAGTATAACCTAACAATCCTGTGTAAATTGCACCATGAATTACACCAAGGATTACATAGTTTGGTTAGTCCCCTAATTCTTGGCCAGCTGGTAGTACAAATCTGAAACTAGCATAGAAGATCTGTCCACACGGACTTTGTTGGCATGGTGGCAATATCCAAACAACAAAGGAGTCTTAGAATACATTGAAAGTCACCTGTATTCCTGCTTCTTTCTAACACGTGCAGTGAAACTGGACATTTATGGAAAAACTCTTGAGAAAGATAAGAGTGGGGGACAGATTTCTAAACTGGGAATCTCAAATCTACAAAGACCAAAGTGCAAAGATTGTCATTAATGGAGAAAGGACGGAACAGATAAATATAAGCAAAGAGACGAGACAGGGTTGCCCTCTGTCTCCGCTTATCTTCTTGATAGTTATAGAGGTGCTTTGCACAAAGATAAGAAAAGACACAGAAATCAAAGGTATTCAAGTGAAAAATCAAATCTTTAAAATAAGAGCATTCGCAGATGATCTTGTAGTAATAATGCAGGAACCAAATCAAGGGATGACTAAGCTGAAACAGATTCTGGATGAATATGGAGCCTTATCCGGTTTTAAAATAAATCAGGAAAAAACAGTACTCCTCACAAAAAATATAACTTACCATGAGGAAGAAATATTGTCTCAAGACTCAGGATTTAGAGTGGTAAAGAAAGTGAAATATTTAGGAATAGAACTCTCCAAAACTAGAAATGATCTGTTTAAAAATAATTATAAAGCAACTTGGCAAATAATCAAAAGAGACTTAGAGAGATGGAGTAAATTAGACTTATCATTATTGGGGAAAATAGCTACCATCAAGATGAATGTATTGCCAAAGATGATTTTCCTATTTAATAGCCTGCCAATAATTATAAATAATGCAGTTTTTAATACGTGGAATAAAGACTTAGCAAGATTTATTTGGAATGGCAAAAAGCTCCGTATTCAAATGAGAAATTTAAAAGACAAGGTGGAAAAAGGTGGAATGGGGCTGCCTGATTTGAAGCTGTACTATCAGGCTTGTGCCTTGTCATGGGTCCTTGAGTGGCTGAGGCTCAAAAATGAAAGGCCTCTAACGTTGGAAGAGGCCAACCTTGTTTGGGTTGGCACGCATATATATTCTATGACAAGGTGAAGATGAACAAAGAATTCAATAGCCATATAATCAGAAAATCACTCCTTAAAATCTGGTTACAACTCAAAAAGAAGCTATATGTCAGAATACCGTTATGGGCATCCATACATGAAGCCTTTTATAGAAGGGAACGCCCTAGATTAAGTAAATGGATTACATATAGGGACCTCCTAAAGATCGAAAATGGGAAGGTGAGATGTAAGAACAGAGAAGAATTGATAGAATCTGGACTGTCAACTCATTGGTTATTTGATGACCTAACTCATGGCAAAAGCAAAGGTAGATATACATAGAACAGGTATTATGGTAGTCGAAAATGAATTTGATGCTATTCTCAGAAAAGGAACAGGGAGATGTATCGGAAAGATCTATAAGATACTTATGGAATTGGAATACGAACAGGAAGTAATAAAATCGAATATGATTAAATGGGCACAAGATATTGGTCATCTGATACAGCTGGAATCATGGGAAACTTCATGGTATAAGACAAATAAATGGTTAAAAGCCAGCCAGTTAAAAGAAAACTATTATAAGATCTTTAATAGATGGTATTATACCCCAGTTAAAATCGGTAAGATGACTAAAAGTTCAGATCATAAATGCTGGAAATGTGAATATAAAGGGACACTGTTCCACCTATGGTGGAGCTGTTCTCAAGCCCAAAAGTATTGGAAAATGTTACACGGACAGATAGAGAAGGTAATGGAAAAGAATTTTGATATGCTGCCGGAAATATACTTACTCAATATGATAGATCAAATTCCAAACTTGACCCCAACACAACAAAAATTATTATATATTATAACAGCGGGAAGGATGGTGTATGCGAAAGCATGGAAGCAACTGGAGCTGCCGACTCTTCAGGAATGGTTAATTAAGATGTATGACTTGATGGAAATAGATAGGTTAACCCTCTTGTTGAGAGGCAAAGATTTAAAGATGTTTTGGTTAACTTGGAACCCCATAATGAGGATTCTGGAAGACTGGTGGGGACATATAGCAAGTATTGCTATAAGAGAATAAGATGAAGAAAAAAGAGTAGAGTGATAGTTGAGAAACAATAAACCCAGACAACTCATGACATAAACTCTGTGGAGAAAGAGTTAGCCATATATAACTGGTGTCTAACTCCAACCGTGTGTATTAAAGTCCACAAAATACTAAGCATTTAAAGAATTAATTGTTAATTTTAGTCCTGGAGCAAAAACTAAAGTCGCATAGAATTTTAGGTTAACAAGCGGGTAAGAAGAAAGCAGGATATTGATTACAAGGATGGAAAGAGTTAATTGTGCTAAGAAAATTAAAGATAGGTTATAGGAAATAACGCTGATAAGAGAATTCTAAATATAAAAAGGAAGTCATAGGTGTTTTTTGTTGTGTGGAATGATGTTATTAGAGATATTTGTAAAGTATGTTTCAGATAGGTTTGTAAGTATGTATGTATGGAGATTTGTATTGTTGTGTATGTTTTGGTGGAGAGGGGAGAGATTAGAAGTAATGTAATAGTGTGTTGGTGGAAAATCCAATAAAAAGCATAAAAAAAAACCTAACACGTGCAGTGAAATAAGTACAGGTGTCAAATACATCTCAGGACCATTCTGAGCTCTGGATCCACCACTGTCATGGAAATATCTCAGAAGAGTTTATTTCTGTGTATAACAATGATGCTATCATTACTGCCAAAAATGATCAATGGTGTGTGTTGAGATACACAGAAATGTGGGTCCTGTGACACTGAGTTATCTAGAAGTGGTACTGTGCATATACCTCTCTCTGCCCACCATCCCCTTAAAATGCCAGACACCTTTTTGTGGTAGTATTTCCAATCCCCACCTCATCTAAAAATTTAGGTTTGCAAACATAACTTGGATTGATGTGTGTAAGGCAATAAAGGGTTAATGTGGCAGATCTGGACATGCTTGTTAGAGATCAGCTAATCTGAAAATCACAGCAGAAAAGCTTCCTGACCTGACCTTGGGGATGAGAATGAAAACAGCTCACTCTCCCTAGTCTGGACTTATCTGCTACAGAACAGCTGCATTCAGCGGAATGCAGACACTGCTATGGTTCTAAAGCAACTCAGCTAATTCAGAGCTGTCAAGGGACGATCATGGGTACAAGTAATGCGGGACTAGGACCAGTAGTGCCATCATAGTGGGACCTTGGGCAAAGTCCAGAGCCTTACTCAGTCCAAGTGCCATTCTTTGCCAGAAAGATGGGGATTAAATCTAACCAATTTAAATGGGAGGGTCCCAAACACAGTAGAACTGGCACTCCATATTTTGAAGTAGTAACCGAAGTAGTAAAACAAATTATCATTTAAAGCAGTGGTCCTTAATCTCTTTTGGGTCACAGACACTCTTGAGAATTGACGAAATCTGTGGACTCCTGCCCCAGAAATAGGTACATAAATATAATTTATAAAGTAAAAGGAAGGAAATGGACCCCTTAAGGAACCATGGACCATAGGTTAGGGACTCATAATCCAACCCCCCCCCCCCCCCCCCGCCATTAGACTACGAAGTATAGAACTTAAAATAACCCACCTGAATTACTGACTGGGCAAAATAATAGCGAGCAATGACAGTACTGAAAGGACAGAGACACAACTCCGACAAAGTTATATGGCTGCTAGGAAGTTTCTCTTGAAACAGCAGGAGATAAGCTCCTCTTCCAATACAAAGGAAGCACATGTGCCAGTTCCTGATCTGGACTGACTTCCTTTGCTTCCAAGACATTCAGCTACTTTACAGGAATGCTGACCCTTTATTTTATGCTGCATGATCCCATCTGCTCTCATCCTCTCTTCAACTTGTTGTGCCACGTAATACTTTAGTACATTCTTCCATTCTTCTTCACTGGTTGTGAAAAAGGACTATTGCAACATGTCAGGGAGATGGGGATCACTGTTCTGCCACAAAAGTATTAACTGATGGCTTCCCAGCCACAGGAGTTCTGCATAAAACAAATTCTCTAGATCCATTTCAATCTGACTTCAGGCCAGGTTATGGAATGGAGACTCCTTTGGTCACCTTGGTGGATGACCTCCACCAGAAATTGAACAGGAGGAGGGTATCCCTATCAGTTCTGCTGGTGGCATTGGCATTGGATCATGGTAGCCTTCTGGACTGCCCCTCTGAGTTGGGACTTGGCGGCACTATTTTACAGTGGATCCAGGCCTCCCTGAAGGGGAGAACTCAAAAGATGGTGCTGGGAGATTGCTTGCCAAACCACTGGTTGGTGGCCTGTAGGCTCCCTAAGGGCCCAGTTTTGTCCCTCATGCTACCCAATATCTACAGGTTGTAAACATTCTTTTCCATGTCAGAGTTTGTTGGCCCCTTCTCTGCTCTCTTACTGCCAGCCAGCAAAGACCTTGTTATTTAGACAGGGCTTGGGCTTTATTGCATGCAGCAGAAGGGGACTTTAATGGGGTGTGCTGTGTTTTTTCTTTTAAACTATATTTTAAACTGTCTTAATTTCGTGTTTTTAATAAAGTTGTTTAATTTTTTTTTTTTTTAGCTTTTCTACTAATAGTTTGTACATTGTTTTAATTTGTTACAAAGCTGCCTTGCGGCCTGCAGTGGGAGAAAGGCAGGATATAATTAAAAATAAAACCTGTCAACATTGTTTTTCAATGAAGAATTTGCAGCTAGTGATTAGAAAGCTAAATTTGCCTCAATGGGACAGTTTTTGGGGCATTGGCCCAGTGGCACCTGACATTACCGAATATGAGCATGACAATAAGATAATTGGTGGACTTTTCAAAAAGCTTTAGGTCTGACTGTGATACAGAGCTACCTAAGCAGAGCTCTTTAACTAAATGCTGGAGAGATGGTGCTTTAACAGACTTGCAACTAGCCAGAAGCTGTTTTCTAGAGAAAGACAGACCCCAGAATGTTTGCCTCCCCACTCAAGCCTCCTCTCACCGGCCCCTCTCAATTCTCTGTGGGGAGTCTTTTCCCCAGGCCTTCATAGTGGATGTCAAAACATAAACATGGATTCTCTGCAGGGGCCTTGCTGCAGGGTGGGGCTGTGTTAAGTGTGTGAAGTGGGAGATGGTCTCTCTCACTCTTGGCTCAGGTGTAGGAGTGTTTGCCTTGAATGGCAGGCCATTGCTCTGCATCAATCATAGTTGGGAGATTAAGGGACAGAGGTGCCTCAGGGCCCCTTCTACATTCTCTCTTTTGACATACTTTTTCCACAGCAGCCTTTGTGTACCTGTGCAAGATTAAAGTGCAGCCAGGGGGGAGCTGGGGTGGGGAAATACGTTTCTTTTAGCAAACTGCCACATAGATCATTAGTGGAGGGTCTAGATGACTCCAGTTTGTGTGTGTCCCACATGCATTTGCTTAAGGATTAATATTCTAGGATCCAGATTTGACATTAGGGTAGAGAACAGAGAATATCCTTGGTGGTCAGACACTAGGCACACGTAGAGAGATCTCCTTTGGTAGCCATTTGGTCTAGGAAGAGGGACTAAAAGTAGCTATAATCCTTTTAGGAAGCCCTATAGGAGAGTTTAGGCATGGTCCCTCCTCTTTCCCCTACCTTGGCAGTCTAGGAAATGTTTGACAGTGCAGATAGATATATGCACATAACCACTGGGGTGTCCCCCTGCCCCCACTCATATCTTGTTCGTAATCCTGCAAAGAAGAAAGGTGTCAGTACACTAGCTCTGGGGTAACTATGTATTCTCTAATAGAACAACTAGACCTCAATCAAGATTTGACGTTTTCTGAAGGCAATATTGTATAAGGATTTTCTTTTACAAATAAAAACAAAGTAGCTGGGTGGTCCATAAGAAGAGTTTGGGGAGAATTTGAAAGCGTGTGCCACCTTTCCATCAGTTTCATTAACATGTTAGTGCTCTTAAGAAAATATTGTTTTAACTATTTTAGAACAATGGACTGTGCTTGTATGCTACCATGAGATCCACCCATGATGTAAGGTGGGATATAAATCTATAAATAAATAAATAAATAACCACTATCACTTTACATTTTGCTTTTACTTATGGACCACACAGCTACTTTGTTTTCACTTCGGCCATTTCCGCACTAGACTTTTACAGTGCTATTATTCGACTTTCAACATTGGCCCCTCCCGAAACTGCAAACCCCAGGATTCCATAGGATGTTGAAAGTGGAATAACAGCACTATAACAGTCTAGTGCGGAAATGGCTTTAGTTCAAAATCATAGCCACCAGGATAAGTAAGGCATTACCTATACTATATTGTTTCCTAGTGCCTAGTCCATCCCACAGATTCCCGGACTGGTTCTGGGACTAATAAAAAGTGCTGGTTCTTACATTTAAAGTGTTACATGGTTTGGCATGTGGTATCTGAAGTGCCCAATCTCACACTAGTCTACCCATCCATTTAAGAAATCTTTGGAAGTATTTCAGGTGTACCTGCTGTCCAAGGACATGGTAACTGGGGTGACCGTAGTCATGGCATCCCATTTATGACTACCCTCTGTAGGATGGCTCTCAAACTACTCTGACAGCCTTGTGACATGAGCTGGACATTTCCATAAACTAGGGTGGGAAACCTCTGATCTAGAAATAGTTTGGACTTCTTGTCATATGCCTTCTAATCATTTCTGACTTAAGGCAAAGCTATCATAGGGTCTTCTTGGCAGAATGTGTGCAGAGGGGTTTGCCCTTGCCTTGCTCTGAGGTTGAGAGAATGTGACTTGTCTAAGGTTACCCAGTGGGTTTCCTTTGCCAAGTGGAGATTCTGACCCCAGTCTCTCAGGCCATTTCTGCACTATAGCGCTATGATTGCACTTTCAACATCCTATGGAATCCAGCTGGCCCCTCCCGAAACTGCAAACCCCAGGATTCCATAGGATGTTGAAAGTGGAATCATAGCGCTATAACACTCTAGTGCGGAAATGGCCTCAGTGTCCTAGTCCAACACTCAAACTACTATACTATGCTGAACTACAAGTCCCCAAATCTCTTATGATTGGCCATGATGGATGGGACTGATGGGCACTGGAGGCCAAAACATTTGGAGGATCAAAAGCTCCTGGCCTTGCCTAAGCTTTTCTGCTATTTATTAGGAGGCTGTTTTAATGCTGCTATTTTACCCACTAATTTTATTTTTGTTCACTTGTTTTATTTTTCTGCTTTATGAATGTATTTTCTCAGTGTTTGCATATTGTAAAACATCTTGGAAATGTTTACAGGCAAGTCTCAGTTTGCATTACACTAACTTAAAACATTTCAGGTTTACAACATTTATCCAGAAATAAAATGAAGTTATCATCCCATACAATCTGCCCCATACACTAAGGTGCTCTAAGGGCCATTTACTTAAACTGCCTAAAACAAGACTGGTGATGGTCACCCAGAAGACCTTCTCCTCAGCTGCCCCTGGATTGTGGAATGGCCTGACGGAAGAGATCCAACAGCAAAATATACTCTCTGAATTTCAAAAACCGCTAAAGACTTACCTCTTCTGGCAGGCCTATCCAAACTATTTTTAATTGTGATATATTTTAATTATGATTTTAATTATATTTGTATTTGAATGGTTTTATGTTTTTAGTGTATTTTAATCATAATGTGTTTTTAACTGGTATACTGGTTTTAATTGTATTTTAACCTCTGTTGTACCCTGCCTTGAGCTTTGAGGAGAGGCAGGTAACAAATAAAAATTTATTATATTATTATCCACTTTGCATAATGCAGAAAGCAACTGTCATCTTGGTGCTCCTGAAAGGAAGGGGTTTCCTTTGCCTGTTGTGTCAGTGTGTCAAGAGGGAGATGAAGAAACTGGAAACTTAACATTTTTATATGACTGGTCCTCTCTTTGCTTAGGCAGGGGTGAGTATAACTGCTAACAAACGGTTTCATTTCCCTCTGTCTCTCTCTGAGGATGAGAGAGTGTGACTTACCCAAGGGTTTCCATGGCTTACCCAAGGGTTTCCATGGCTGAGTGGGGATTTGACTCCTGGTCTCCCAAAGTCATAGGCCAATACTCAAATTACTACACCACATTTACTTTCCAAAAACTCTAACCAGCTTCATCTTGACTTTCTTTCCATATTATCTTAACCTTTAAACTCTGTCAGTGGTACCTAGTACCATAGCTTTATATTGGAGAGAAGACACAGAGCAAGGCAGATTGCAGAACTCAGCTTCTGAGGCTCTTCACAGCTTTAGGCAGCCAGCCTTCTGGAATTTGCGTATCTGATACACATGGTGAGTACTTCAAAATGTGATTTAATACGCTGAAAATCTTTCATTTACATTTTGTGGGTATTTAATGTTTCTTAAGCAATTTGGTAGAAAAATTCTTTTAAGAAGCTAAGCAAATTAAGCAATTATCAGAACATAGAAAGGTTTTTTTTTAAAGGAACTAGTTATATGACTCACTACAAACCCTCTCCCCAAGCAATTTGTTCCTGTTATTACATTTTTAAAAGCCCACAGCATTACATATTGTTACTTTAAATTTTTGGTGACCTGTTCTTTCACTATTTCATTTTATTAAAGTGGAATAAATCCTTAGGATTGATATGGAAATAGCATAAAACTTGAAAAAAACCACACTTCTAAAACTGCCCTTAAGAACTGATTTGAAATTAACTTGAACATGTTACCTCAAAAAGACAGATTGTTGCTACTTGTCTCAATACCTTTTAAAGGTGACTTGATTCTGACCTTTTTACGATTTTTTTTTTAAAAGGCAACGAACGATGCTTTTTTCAGGCTCTGGCAATTACAGGATCTTTAGCCTTTTACTGACTGCTTTTTGAGCTCTTGAGACTGGAATTCTGACACTGGTTACAGAGACACAGCATAATAACGAGCTGCAAAGGCAGATGGATCTGGATGTTGATATCACACTTGTCTTGAGGCCTCTCCAACCCAAAACTTAAGTACAGGGAGTGCTTTAGTTAATAGTTTTGTCCAGAGTGCACTTGAGAAAGCTAGCTTTCCCTTAAAAGGGGGATTAAAATATTTAGAATATGTAAATAATTAAAGAAGTGTGAGATCATGCAGCTCCTGACAATGGCAGAGTTTAATTACTGTACTTCATCAATTAACTCCTGCAACTGTCTCAGCAAAGGCTAGGAATTTAAAGATTCAGCTTAGATCTGTAGACTCTGAGAACTCTATCCTGGTGCACTGAACTAGGGGAAAGGAGAGCTAACAGTTTTTTCCTTATTCCTTGGGAATATGAATTCACTAAAAATAGTGGCAACCAAAGGAAAAAAAAGGGGGGGCTGGATTCTGAAACCAAGGGACTCCCTCAGTTTTTCCTCCCTGGAAAAAATGGAAACTGGGGAAAATGGAAATATCTGCTTACTTATAAAATCTAAAATTATTTTACTGCGTTAGTAAGGTATTATTTATAACTTAGAAAACAAAACTTTTATTTAGTAATTTTATGAATTTTACAGACGCACTAATTTGTACACTGTATTTAAATGTTTAGGCTATCTTTTAAAGCTTACGTTTAAAACAAAATGTGAAACATGTTTTATTTGGAAGACTCGTTCCATTTACTATACTCCCAGGTAGATGTGTGTTCAGTCCTTTGCTTTAAAAGTAGAGGTATCTTACAGGGCAATCATAGATTTATTGAGTCAGAAGTAAGTCCCATTTAGTTCAATATGGTTTACTTTCAATTATAGGTATACAATTGCAGCCTGAATCATCAAGTCTTAGAGGATATGAATAGCACGATCAAACCTTTTAATAAGCTACATTTTCCATAAGAATGATTTTGTATGTAAGGGCAATTGTTTCCACTGGCAAGAGTAATAGTATTGTGATTAGATTTAGGGCTTCCAGTCCATTAACACATGTTTGGAGACAAAAATACAGTTTCAAAAAAATCAGTGTTATAATAGAGTTTGGCTTTATAAAACCACCATCGCTCTATGGGATTAAAAAAAAAAAACCCAAGGACCTCCAGAAACAGTAAGCTGAATATTAATCACTGAAATCTGTCCACATGTAGAATTTCTGCAAAAGATCCTAAAAACAAATCTCATTTTAATTTGAATTCTTCTGAAACTATTTTTAGACGCAATTTGATTTATAGAAATATGTGCAAACTTTGGAGACAGCATTTTTGTGAAGAATTCCAATTTATTTCCCATACATTTTTCTAGATGAAATGGGCATTCAAGAAAGATAACATCAAATAATAGAGATTTCTACTGTTAATATGGGAGTAGTAATTCCTAAATTTCAAAGTTCTGTAGATAAGGTGGCAAATGTCTTACAGGACCTGAGCAAACAAAATGGACATGATACAATGACAACCCCCTCCAGAAAAAAAAAAGATTACCTAGCAGCAGTTTTTTAAAAATTTTATCCAAGAACACTGAAGGCCAGAATTCACTTTATTTTGAAAACACATTTTTGGTCTTTAAAAGAAGCTCACCTGAATATGAACCTTGCCTGGTATCCATTTTGTTCTTTTAAAGTGGATTTTAATAGCAGAGAAATGCACAATTTAAAAAGTGGGCCATTCATTTTTAGGGGGAGGCTGACCAAGCAAAAGTTGGTACAACAGTGCCGCCCAGTGGTCCTACAGACATGACTAAATCTGGAAGATGAAAAACAGCATGCATGATGGTGTGCCTGTGGTGTATAAAGGAACTGTATGTAGTGTAAGAAAACATGTATCTGATGGTTCCTGCCCCAAAGAGCTTGCTATTTAAATATGTTCTCTGATGAGCAGGGCAACTCCATGTTGAGATAAGAGATCTATTTTGTCCCTCCAGAGTCTTCCCCTAGCACTTCCCCACTATTTTTGGTACCTTCTAACTAACATTCTCTATTCCTTGTACTCCCTCATCCATTCAGATCTGAACTGCTTCCCAAAACTTCTTAAATGTCGATACTGTTGAGCTGCAGAGTTACATTTCCTCTAATCACTAGGTAATGCTAATTATGCTTGCTTTTATTTTTTTAAAAAACTAATATAGAACTTTGGTATAACTTTCATTTCTCTATATCCATTATCTCTCACACAAAGAACCTGCACATTTTACTTAAGTTTGGCAACAGATCTAGGTAACCACTGGTTCATATTTTCAGAATGGGAATTTGACCATTGCTTCTTTGTACGTTGGATTACTGAGGCAATCTGTAATCTGTCTCTCCCCACATTTTAAGACTGATAAGCTGTTTTCTCTTTCCAGCTTAATGGAAACTTCTGAGAAACTGAAAGTTTGCTCATGTGACATTCATATTATTCCCTGTGGATAGTGGAATTTTAGTTACACATCACCACAGTACAGCACAGCTCCTTTTTTCTTCAGAGAGATAATAATTTAATGACAATTCTTCATTTTGCTGCAGGAAAGTAACATGTTGGCATCAGCAATACTGCCATAGCCTTAGATTAACCATGTGGTTACCAAACCTATTCTCAGTCTTGCCAGATATAGTCAAATGAGTTCTTGGTTTTCAGGGAGACCTATCTATTATGTCTCTTTTTTCCACTCTTGAAGGAATTAAAGTTTGGATTGCTTAAAGTCTGTGCTGGACTGGACTGAAGGCCTATTTGTTCCAGCATTCTGCTGAAAGAATTTTAAAAGAAATTGTTATCAGGTGTCCATTTTCTCATTCAACTAGTTTGCAAGTGGAAGCTTTTTTGATACATACAGTTCTGATATGTGGTGGCTGAGGTGAAACTGAATTTTTTAAAAACACCAAGGAGTAAACGCAGAATTGCAAGTATATTTACACATACTATATCCCAGCATTAGTCCATATAGCTTCCAATCTGAATCTCTGCCTTTTTTCATTGATTAAATAATATGTGTTTATTTGTCTCCACTGCATGTCCATAACTAGGATTGGGTGTCTATTTGGACCCATGACTGTTACTCAAAACTCACTGATTATGTTCATAAAATGGCAGAGTAAGAAAGGGGAAGTCAGCCTCACACAGGGCAGAGACAGCTTGGATTTCAATGGAAGTTATTTTGTTGCTGCTAATGGATCTGAAATTTTATTGCCTGTTGTTTACACTGTTGTACCAACCTTGCCTGGTCAGCCATCCTCTAAGAGTAAATGGCCCACTTTTTAAACTGTGTATTTCTCTGCTATTAAAATGCACTTTAAAAGAACTTTTACAAAATGGAAACAAGGCAAGGGTCCCCATATGGCCAAGAAAGGGAGTGGCCTCTCCCTGCACTGATATCCCTCCAGAGCAGTGGTTCTTAATCTTTTCTTTACTGGGGACCCCCTGTAAATATAATTTGTTGTCAGGGTCCCCCCAGACTTAACTCGAGATTTGAATATTTAAATTTAGAGAAATATTTAAATATTTAATTTTTTTTTAATCTTCTGGAGACACTGGGTGACCTCGGGTAAGTCACATTCTCTCAGCCTCAGAGGAAGGCAAAGGCAAACCCCCTCTGAACAAATCTTGCAAAACAAAAAAAACAACCTGTGATAAGTTCACCTTAAGGTTACCATAAGTCAGAAGTGAACTGAAGGCACACAACAACAAAGTGCTGCTGACAGGGGAAGGTTCCTTCTAGCCATCATCTCTTTCCTCTTTGAAAACTAACTTATGGCAGCCCTGAGGTGAACCCAGCATGTGGGTTTTCTTGGCAAGATTTATTACCATTGCCTTTCTGTGGGGCTGAGAGAACGTGATTTGCCAGAGGTCACCCAGTGGGTTTCCACGGCTGAGCGGGGATTCAGACCTTGGTCTCCAGAGCCTTTTGTCAGGGACGCAGAGCAGGGGTGTGCGTGTGCAGGCGCCAAAACTGCTCCCTTGTCTGCAAACAAGAGAGCAGTTTGGGCGCGCATGCCTGCCTCTGTGTGCCTTTTACGCCCAGAAGAGGGTGAGAGCACACAGGGGAATGGCAGAAAGCGTGTGCACGTGCCCCAACTGCTCCCGCCTGCCCCTACCGTTAGGCCCCTTTCCTCAGGGTCTTGGCAGCGGGGGGGGGAACACAGAGGGTGCTACTAGATCCCTTTCATCAGGGACACTGCAGTGGGGTGTTCCGTGGGCACAGAGAGACTTGTCGGAAGGCCTTTGTGCATGCCCCAGCTGCTCCCTCATTTGCAAACGAGAGAGCAGTCTGGGTGCAGGCCCCCTGCCACCGCCGTGCCTGGGTTGCTGCCACTGCTGTCGGTGTCCAGCAGCAAGGCTGCGCAGACCCCACGTTAAGAACCACTAGAGCATCTCATCTGACAACAGAAGCAACGTCCGAAACGAAATGCAGGCCTGTGGCTCTCGCATCATCACTTTTCTTCTCCCGGATGATTTTTAAACGTCTTTGCCTGACGGAAGAAGCCAGTGAAGCTTCGAAAGCTTCCATGATGTATTTTGTTTTTTCAGTTGGCCCAAGGAAGGTATCACTGTTTTGCGGGTCTTTGGTTTTCTTACAGATACTTAGAGAAAGCTCAGAGGAGTTCATTTCCCACTGTTATTGGTGCTAAGAGGCACGTTTTGTTCCTCTATAATATGCACAACTTTGGCCATTTCCGCACTAGACTGTTACAGCGCTATTATTCCACTTTCAACATCCTATGGAATGCTGGGGTTTGCAGTTTAGGGAGGGGCCTCGAGGCCCCTCCCTAAACTGCAAACCCCAGCATTCCATAGGATGTTGAAAGTGGAATAATAGCGCTGTAACATTCCAGTGCGGAAACGGCCTTTTTCTACCAAAGATGTGTCACTCCCTGCTCAGTCTTTTTTCCCCTTAAGCTAAAAAAAGAACCCAAACGCTGCAGCCTTCCTCACTGGCGACTCGTTTCAGCATCATGATAATTTCGGTCGCCCTTTTCTACAACAGATTATTACCCAGTTTGACTTCTCCTGGTAGCCCCCACTAGAGCAGATCCATTGAGCCAAACGCAGTACGGTAAATCAAAACTTACATAAATCTCACTAGTTCACTAGATGTACTCTAGCAGATAACTATGACGATCCGGACCAAATTCTCCACTCCCGGGCAGGAACAATTCAGTGTCCTTTATTTTGAGGCATGCCAGCCTGAGAGTTCTCCCGCCCGCCCACCGGCATCCCGGCCGAAACGGCCCCTACCCGCACCACCCCCCACCCCGGCCATAAGCACAACTGAAGTCCACCCTCTCTCTCTCCTTCAACCGCCTTTACGACTGAGGAGGGATAAAGTGATTTCCTCTTCTTCCCGCCTCCGGGAGATCGTGATTGGCTTACTCCTCCCGCCCTTCAAATCCTTTGTGTCATTTGATTCGCCGACCCGACTGGCGACCGTAACTCTCGCACGGTTGGCCGTTGTACCTCTCCCCCTCCAGAGCGTCTCTGTGATTGGTGCAGATGTGCCGCCCTTCTCTCTCCTGCGGGGGGAGGGGTCGTGCTCGCCGCTGTCTGCGTCGCGGCGGGTGAAGGTGAAAGTCTCCTCCAGGCGGCGGCTTTAGCGCTCGAGGAGCTCCAGCGCCTGGCCCCCTTCCCCGCCATGGCTCCCGGCGCAGGATCCGTGTTCGCCGCCGTCCCGCAGGCCCTGCCGGTGGCGGTTTTCCAGCTCACGGCGGATTTCCGCGCCGACACAGATCCTCGCAAGGTCAATTTGGGCGTGGGAGGTGAGTGATTCGGGGTGGCGAGGAGAAAGAGTTCGCACGTGTCATCTGGTCCCAAACCGGGTCTTGAATCCAGAAGGCCGGGAATTTAATTCTAATCCAACAGGGTCCTGGTAAGAATGGATTTGAGATGACCTAGATTTGGGGCGGGGACAGTTTGGTGCCTCCGGTTGTTTTGGATTACAGCTTCCATAATCCCTTACCATCGGCTTTGCCGGCTGGTGCTGATGGGAGTTGAAGTCCAAAGCGGGGTGGGATGGGGTGGAGTGGAGGAATAAGAATAGGATTTTCCATCGCTGTCCTAGCTCAGCCTTCTCTAAGCTGGTGCCCTTCAGATGTCTTTGATTGATGGAAAGCCTTCAGATATTTGGGACTGATGGGAGTTGTAGTAGTTTTCCTTAGACGTAGAATGGCTGCCATCTTTTTTTCTTACGGAGATCTTAAAGTGATATTTATAGTTCCATAACAGGGAAGCTGCACTTGTTGAATTGGTGTCGACCAGGCAGCTGTTTAATGTGCAGTAGCTCTCTCAGAAGGAAAGAGTAAGAAGAGCATTGGGATTTCCAGCCAAAAATATAGCCAAATGAAAATGTAATAAAGACAATTTTGTTGTTATATTAATATGAGTACACAACAGACTAATTCAAGCCTTTCATAATACCAGCATAATCCTGCTGAGTTAAGAATGTTGAGAGAATTAATGAACTCTGATTGTTTGTGCTTCCAACTGAAAGTGCTTTCTTTGTCTTTTCAATCATATTGGTATTCTGAAGTACTTGGACTAATCATACAATCTTTCAAATATTGTATAGATGTCGGATGGCTCTTGAGTTTAGGAAGGAAGTGCACATTAATACTTTCCACTTAAATAGATAAAAAAATGGTTCAGGGCTAGATAATCTCTGACTGAAAGAGCACACAGCAAGACTCAGAGGTTCTTGAACTGGGCCATAGGAGCCTTGGCACAGCTCTAGGCCCTTCTAATTCGCAACCTTTTCTAAAGCTTATACTTTGATTTACGAGCTTAGGAATAACTGTTTGAGAAAGCTCAGCAAAAGCATGGGTTGTAATTATAAGGTTCAGCAGAGAATTTTAATGATCTGTTTTGCCTGGTTACGGGACTTGGATATTTTGATCACCCCAGCAGGGGTAGAGTTTAAGTATTTATTTATAGAAAAACTGGGAGCTCTGGGTTAGAAGTGGTCTTGTTGGCCATCTGGTTAAACCTCTGCTTGATGCAGGAAATCTGAAAACAAGAGTATTTGCCATTTCCATTTCAAGTGGTCTGCTTGAAATGAAGGAGGGCCTGCTATCATTCTTTGAGTGCTGTGACTCCTGAAGGGCTGGAAAAGTTTGCAGAGCTTGTAAGAGTTATTGTTTTGAACTAGAACTCCCAGAATACCTCAGTCAGCTTGGGTATGTGTTTCTGGAAACTATAGTTCAAGACATTTTTTCAAGATTGGATTGCCTTGGGGCTGGTGTTTGAGCTACTATCTCCAGCCCCCCCAAAGGTTTAGTTTAAAGCCCTCTTAATCGGACTTGCCACACTACTATGTAAGAAATTCTTCCCAGTCTTTGTGAGGTGCAGCCCATCTGTAGCCAGTAGTCCTCTGTCTAAGAAATGAAGAACATGGTTCCGGAAGCCAAACCTCTCCTGTCTACACCATCTACATAGCTGGTCAATTAATTTTAGTATCTTCCTGTCCTGGTGTAGTCCTCTATCCTTCACTGGCAGAATTGTCGAGAAAACCACCTGTGCCTCAAATTCATTCAACTTCTAAGAGCAGTTTGGCAACAGAACCAATTACCTAGAGAGGTGGTTGGGTTTCCTGTTCTGAACATCTTTAAAAAGAGTCTGGATAGTACCTGCTGGGGATGCTTCAGCTGCAGACTCTGCATTGAGCAGGGGGTTGGGCTTGACAGCCCGTGAGGCCCCTTCCAGCAATGTGATTCTATGACACACTGTGATGCGAACTTTCTCACGGCTTTCTTTATTCTATAGAAGTTCTATCAATATTTCTCTTTTCCAGTGGATCTTTGATCTGCGCTGTACTGAAATTTGCCATAACTAATCACTATAGATACAGGATGATGGTGACAGTAATGGTCTTTTAACAGATGTGTAAAAGATTTATATAGATGAGTGATAACTTGTGTCTATTGGTTCCAGTGGGTCTGCTCTAAATGTATCTAGAGCCAACCAATTGTCCAATAAGTTCATATAAAAGACCCATTCAGAAAGTGTTGGAGCTGCTAGTTATGGGGGCTGTGTGTTTCAAGGATGGATACCTCACAGTGGGGCACTAAACGACTACTGGAAATGTGGAAACAATATTGCCGTGGAAGGTAGGTTGGGCACTCTGCCAACAGTCAAAACGCTGGTGGTGACAGATGGAAAGAAAGGAAAACAATGTGGTAAAAGAAGGAGAGAGAAAAAAAAGGCTGAGATTGTCTGTGGAAAGGAAAATGTTTAGTTCCTCTATCTTGATTTGTGGCTATATAGAATCCCTAAAACTGAAATGGCAGCCTTACCTGCAATGTCCATCTTACAGTCTCCCCATTCATCTGGGTTCCTGCTTGCTCTGTGCTCTCTCAGTTAACCCCAGTGTACCTTCTTCTTTGGACTTGTTTCTGTCCTGTGCTTTGTAAATTTGATCCCAACTGTGGCCTTTCGGCTTCCTTCAGGTGTGGAGCTGTGATGCTGCATGGCACCTGCTGTTCTTGTGACTGAGAAATAGCTGTCAGGAGATCTGGGCTGATATCCAGGTTCCTCTTGGGTCAGCCCACATGACCCTGAGTACATTATTCCCTGGGCCATGCAGAAACTGGGAAGGGGACTCTGCCCTAGGACTAGGAGTATATATGCTGAACATAGACTTCAGTAAGCTGCCAGCCTTGCAGATGCTAAACCTTTGCACCTAATTTATTTGCTTGATGATCGTTCACCTGCTCTTTACTCTAATTGCTCATGTTCCGCAGAACTCGAAACACAGTCCTTAGATTGTTATTGAGAAGTGGGTTTTCAGTTCTGTATATGCCAGTGTCACCTGGGGACACTTGTTACTTGTGACCTTTCTTGTCTGTCCAAATGCTCAGAATTTGAACCTTTCTTTGTAACAGCTCAGTTTGCTGACTTTGTGTTCCCCATGTTTTTAATCCAAAACTGTCGTTCTCCTGTTAGGAATCAAGAGCCTTCAAACTTGCTAGATGCTGAAGCCAAACAAATATATTTGTATAGCCTTTCATATAGGAATGAAGAGCTTTGACTTTAATATCTATGCAAAAGGTATTGTGGAAAGTGTAATGCTTTGGAGACGTCCTGTGTCAGAGCACTGCTCTGTGTCTGCTCTGGACTTAAATAAAAATGGGCAACCCAGAAGGGAAGGAGCAAGGGAGAGAGTGCTATCTCTGCACTAAGCCATACAATACTGATGTTTATACATGTGCAAATGTGTCTAGAGTAGTAATTCCTTCCCTTTATGCCCTACAGCCTATCGTACAGATGAGGGGCAGCCATGGGTCTTGCCAGTGGTCCGGAAGGTGGAAGCGATGATCAGCAAGGATACTAGCTTAAACCATGAGTACCTTCCCATCTTGGGCTTGCCAGAATTTCGTGCCAATTCCTCACGAATTGCCCTTGGAGATGACAGTCCAGCCATCAAGGAGAACAGGGTCAGTCTGAAGAAGAAACTCCTGTTACTGCTCTAGTACAAGGGTACTTGGGCTGGGAGAGCAAAGTGAGACAGCAGTTTCTAAATAACATAGCAGAGGTTAGGAATACTTTATGTGGCTTTTCTTTTCATGTTGTGGAGTGGGAACTTCTGGAGTTATAGCACAACTGCTAATGGACAAGCACTTCCCTGAGGAGAATGGAAGAGCCATTGGGCTGTTGAAATAAATAGCTTCTAGATAGATCCAGATGGGGACCCTTTGGCTGGCCAATTCTTCTGGATTACAACTCCCATAATCCCTTATCTACCATGCTGGTTATGGCTTCTGGGAGATGTAGTACAAAATGTTTTGTGGATAGACGTTTCTTTCTCTCAGCCTATAGAGAGGGATGCTGGAAATGGCTAGGCATGTGATGTGCCACTGAGGAACAGAAGTGGGAAGGGTGCAAAAAGTTTAGGGCAGGCAGAGGCTGACACTGGGTATATCCTGACAGGCTTGTATCTATTGCCCTCATTGTGGTTGGAATGGAAGAATTTGAGGGTGGCTGAGAATGCCTGTGTAACAAAAGTGAGATAAGGTAATTCTTATGGGAAGTTGAATCCTTGCTGTCAGACTATCCAGTATGAAAACAGTACCTCCTTTCTAACAAATCTTTCCCTTTTGTTCCAGGTGGGAGGTGTCCAGTCCTTGGGGGGCACAGGGGCTATCCGTATTGGAGCGGAGTTCTTGAGACGCTGGTATAATGGAACCAACAACACAGCAACGCCTGTCTACATCTCTTCCCCTTCCTGGGGTGAGTGCTGAGACCTGGCTTGCATCCTTGGCATGGTATGGAATAGAGAGGGGGTGGCTGGGGTCTCCAATCATACCTCAAAGCATTTCAAAATATATTCCATGGTAGGTAGCTTACTCTGAGTGGTTGAATAACCAGTGCTTCTTTTCACCGTCCACAGAAAATCATAATTCTGTCTTCACGGATGCTGGCTTCAAGGATATCCGGAGCTATCGCTATTGGGATGCTGCAAATAGGGGCCTAGACATCCAGGGATTTCTGGAGGACTTGGAGGTGAGTCACATTGCCTTACAAGTTGGGTTTAAACTTGATAGAGATCTGAATTGGGATTCCAGGCAGCCTCTTAGGCTTGGTCAGATCTAGGAACTTCCTGTCATACAGACATTCTATAAAAGCTACATTGCATGGACAGCAGGAGTAATGTAGTTTCTCGTCACTAGTGTGCAGGATTTGATACTTGGTGTAGTGGTTTGAGCATTGGACTATGACCCTGGAGACCGGGGTTTGTGTCTCTGTTTGGCCATGGAAACTCACTGGGTGACTTTGGATGCATCACACATTCTTGGCCTCAGCAAACCCTGTGATAAGCTCTCCTTAGGGTCACCATAAATCAGAAATGACTTGGAGGCACACAACAACAACAAATATTTGGTTTTGCTAAGAGAATCTTTATCTCTTGTCAGCAAGAATGCTTGAATCCTATGTATTTGCTGGGATTCAAAATGGTGTGGGCAGAGCTGAAGTAGAAATGTTTCCATATGGATTGTGCTCTTGATGCCTTTCTACCGCATCCCTTGATATCCCATGAACAACCTCTCTGGGAAGTTACAGCTCCAGCGTAACATCCAGTCTAGATCTGTAACCAGAGAAGAAATCTGGAGAGCTCTAGTTTAACCATTGAAGTGTAGGGAACATTCTTTTGGATTAGAGGCCCACATTAGTGCATGGAAGAGAATATAATAGAATAATGTGGGGGGAGATTGATGTCTGTGAGTGTTGCCCTATTTAATTTTTTTTGTACAATATTCAAGGATTTTAAACATCTTACTTCCTGCCTATACATGGTTGAAACCTCTCTAGGTACCCCTAGGTCTCGTTCACTGTGTATCATTGAGCCCCAAACATAAGTGGATAGTGCTTCTTGGTTCAGGTTCTGTGTTGTTTTTCTTTTTGAATCCAGAAAGCTCCAGAAGCATCCATCTTCATCCTCCATGCTTGTGCTCATAATCCAACTGGCACAGATCCTACCCAGGAGCAATGGAAACAAATTGCTGCTGTTATGAAGGTATGAGTTCACTCCTATGGTGCCCAAGAAGAGCAATATTGCTGTGTTTGTACTTCATGCTATTGTGAGTGTGCGGGTATGTGTGTAAAGTTAGGCAAAATTGACTCCTTTTCTATGCTAAGAAGCTAAAAGTTGTAGCCTGAATGATTTAAGCAAATGAAGCCAGCTTTCAGCTTTTACATAATTTAGTGCTGCTTCTAGACATTAATAAATTAAAGTGGAACTTCTTCATGCCAGGGACTCCAGTGTGTGGAAAAGTAGGGGGGTACATGCTCCCAGAGAGGACAGTGAAGGATATTACAAAGCATGTACTTGTGAGAACAAAATTTCTATGGAGCCTTAGATTAAGAGAACCTTGCGAGTTGATTATGGCACTGTGTAGTTTGCTAAGAGAACTAGGTCTTATTGTGGTCAAGAAAACTGGTCAAACGAGCTGCAAGGATGTTTGGTTACATGAGGAAATGGCTTGCTTGTCACAAAACTACTGATTAGAAGTATTTACTCTAGACTGGCTGGCAATGCTTCCTATGTCTCACAAATAAAGATTAGAAACTGTTGAAGCTAGGTATTGGTTAAGCAATGTATGACTAGGCGATGAGATCACCATCTACTTCTGCTGTTTAACTTGGTTTCTTGAGGGCTAGAGCCTTGTTTGAGGAACTTGGTTCTTTTGACTGAGGCTAGAAAAGTAAAGCTAAATTCAATTATCTTGAAGTCTCAGCCTGTTTTTCCTGATACAGTGAAGGCCAGAACTCCTGCTATCTTTTTTTTTTCCATGCAGCGCCGGTTCCTATTCCCGTTCTTTGATTCTGCCTACCAAGGCTTTGCCTCAGGTTCCCTGGACAGAGATGCTTGGGCTGTACGCTACTTTGTTTCAGAGGGCTTTGAACTCTTCTGTGCACAGTCCTTCTCAAAAAATTTTGGCCTGTACAGTAAGTACTCATTCATTTTGCTTGCTAATTGGCAGATTTGTTCCTGCTCTGTCTGCTTTGCCTAAATCCCCATCATGCCAGTGTTCACCTACTAGAGCAACAGGACTTATTCCTCTTCACCCTGAAAACCTGCTTCAAAGGGTTTCACAGAAACAAATTTTAAATTTCATGGGTGGGGTTGGAGTCAAGGGGGGAGGAATAGGAAATCTCTTTTCCCACTTCTCCAGATGTAAACATTTTGTCAGTGGAACAATCCTACTGTATCCTGGGCAGTGTTATTCTTAAAACCTCTTATATTGTATGATATTTGACTTTGTAAGGCTCACTGGCTGAAAGGTGGAATACTTATAAATCAGCTTGTAGTCTAGGGAAGTGAGATGGGATTCACTCCATGGGTTCTTATTTGTGGAGCCTCAGGCTTATGACTTCTCTTGGTTTTCCCTTCCTCAGATGAGCGTGTGGGAAACCTGACTGTTGTGGCAAAGGATGGAGAAAACGTGCAGCGAGTTTTATCCCAGATGGAGAAGATTGTCCGCACCACTTGGTCTAACCCCCCTTCCCAGGGGGCACGTATTGTGGCTACAACACTCACTTCCCCAGAACTTTTTGCTGAATGGTAAGAATCATTAAACCAAGACTTAATGGGGGTCAGTCCTTGCTTTCTGGAGATTGCTTGTAATCCAGTTCATTGCTGACTGTATAGGTAAGGATGAGGCTGGTTCAAGCTCAAATCTTTTCCTGTGACAGGAAAGAGAATGTGAAGACCATGGCAGATCGGGTCCTGCTGATGCGGGCAGAGCTCAGGTCTCGGCTTGAGGCTCTTGGCACACCGGGTACATGGAATCACATCACGGAGCAGATTGGCATGTTTAGCTTTACTGGCCTCAATCGTGAGTACAAGGGTAGGGTGGGTAGGGGTAGCATGGACAGAGGAGAGAAGAGTGTGACAAGGAATTGAACAAGTGTCTGGGTATTGCTTGGGGTAATCTTGCAGAACATATTTCAGAGCTTAGAAAAGTCCCCAGTTTGTTGAATCTCCAAACAACATGATCACTGGGAGCTCTGGTCCAAAAATCAGTGTTTTCCAATCTGATG
Source organism: Cyclura pinguis (assembly GCA_030412105.1). Lineage (NCBI taxonomy): Eukaryota > Metazoa > Chordata > Lepidosauria > Squamata > Iguanidae > Cyclura > Cyclura pinguis. The sequence goes on from CM059601.1 coordinate 59,858,014, forward strand.
TTTTTATCCTGGATAATATTGCTTCCTCAAAAGTCCAGTCAACCTTCTTATGCAGCTTCTCATTAACTATGTTTCCATACATGTTTACGTCTGCATTTTTTTTAAAAAAAATCCTGGCTTATCAGAGATGAGGCATCACACTGATGCAATTGATCTCACCTCTATATGTAAACCATGGCCCATGGTTTATTGTGATGTCTGAACCTGGCAATCTGGTTTATCTCTTCCTCAACAAGCCGCGAGGACAACCTGCATTTGTTTTTCTTTATTGCCTGATTAAGATGCTGTTTTTCTAAAGCAAGGATGAGCAACTACCTGAGGTTCACTGGCTGCACACACTCCTCACCAACCTTTAAGTGTTATGCCCCCACCCCTGTTTATTCCCCCCCCCACTTTAACATTTTTTTAATAGTAATTAATAGTAATTCAAAATGCTCCTTGCACCATTTTATACAGAATTAGTCAGTATGGTAGTCAGTGAACTACTGTTGGTTCATGATGAGTTCTCAGAACAGAAACTGGTAGCCAGTGGGCAAAAATACAGTATTAGTTCCTGGCACATTAGCAAAATAAAAAAAAAAATGACAGTCTACCACATTAAATAGTCTAAGAAACACTACCGTAATGAGTGTTTAGGGGACAGTTTTGCCATTGTATCTGACCCAATTTATTTCCTGCTTTAAAAAAACTATTTCTTTGGTAGCTTGGGGACATGGAAAACAACATGTCCCTGAGACATTTTTTTTAGAACAAATTACTTTCTACTTGGTTATAGGGGACAGATAGATGGATGCTCTCAAGACAGTCAGGGTCATATTTGACTCACAGACCTCACGTTCCCCACTAAACAAACAAATAAACCATAGATTGAACTTCTGTTATTTAGCCATTCACTCTTGCAGTGGGAACAATGGGGCAGCACAGCACATACCATGCTATTCTGGCTTCTTGTTACATCAGAAGGCAACTACTATGAAAGAAGTTAGGTATGGGCTTGCATGTGGAATATCACTTTTCAGACTTTGAGCAGGATCCTTTCCTTGTGCTGCCTGATGCTGACTGCTTATTTGAAGGCTTGTCATGCCTTGACCACAACATATTAATCTTGGCAAATGTTGCATTGGGTTTCTAGTTAAGACTCCTGACACTTATTGTTCTTCCTTTTCCAGCTAAGCAAGTACTATTCCTGATCAAAGAAAAACACATCTACCTGATGGCTAGTGGCCGCATCAACATGTGTGGTTTGACTACAAAGAACCTGGACTACGTTGCTGCTTCCATCCATGAAGCTGTCACTAAGATCCAGTAAATCTGAAGCCAGACATTGCATGCAGTTGTGTATTAACTCTCCTCTCATGTTTTGGGTTTTTTTGAAACCAAGAATAGCAGCTGGGGTACAGGAGTTCTAACAGAGGTATGGTTAGGGATGCAGAAAGGGCCTGCTTAGTTCTTTTTCTTCCTACCACTTTCCTGCTTCAACTACTCCCTTTTCGTGAAGGATACTTCTCTTCCATTGCAAGTGCAAACGAGATGAAAGGCAGGAATTGCAAAAACAAAAATGGCCAGAGGAGAAAGAGCTTCCTTTTTTCCCCTTGCCTTCTTAAACTGGACGCCTCCTTAGACTATATTTGAGAGGGAAAGCATCAAAACAGTGGGAGAAATTACACACAACTGTATGCAATATTTTGTTTGGTCCTTAGCAACATGAACAACTGACTCCATCTTGTAACATGTAATCTCACTGGCTGAACTGACCTCCCTCATCTCTGTGACTCAGTTGGAACTGGGAACAGCAATTGCATCACCAAAGTGTTTCCCTGCCTTTTGGTTCTCCTCAGTTTTGTGCGTGAGTATGTCAGTGGGAGAGAGACCAGGTTCAGGTTTTCTCTCCCTTTTGCATGTGAGCAGTTGATTTGCACGCCTAAGAACTAATAGTGACTAAGTCTAGAACCCAAACACTTGGCCTCTTCTGCCTGCCTTGTCTGAATGTCCATTTGCACTTTATGTTAACCAACCCTTATGTTAACCAACCTCTCTCTGCCACTGCTCAGCAACTGAGCAGTGTGTTGTGGGTTAACTACCAAAATGGTTTCTATCTATTGGCTGCAGGCTGCATGGGCTACTTCAGGGAGCAAGGCTGGTGCTGCCTCCCTTGGTTTCCAGCCTTGTATAAGCAAAGATTGTAACCTTAATAACTGTACCTTTTCTCATCTGTGCGACAAAATAAAAACATCTCTTCATGCTACCATTTTCTCTTAGCATCAGAACTTGGTAGGAGAAAACAATAACAACTGGTTACTTTGGAGAAAACTACATGGGATTCTGGGCTGTTGCTGAAACAACCCATTCTTTCAACCTGACCTGTTCAGGTCCAACAATGGGAAATGGATCTCCTCATCCTCTGCTTCCTGTTAAGGCATGAAGCAGTTTTTTTGGTTCTCATTCCATGTCTCAAATTGTCAGGTAAAAGTGACTCTGCTGGTATCCCCCAAGATAGATTCTGTACCTCTAAACCCCTTCTAACTACCAACTTCAAGAATGCTAGCTTATTAGTAATGGAGTGGTGAAGATAATGCTTCCAAAGCAAGGTTTCTGCCTCAGAAGGACCTTCTCAAAATCAGCTGAAGCTTCAGTTTAAGATTTCTGTGTCAACAAATGTGTTCTTCCTCACAGTCTTCAGGGTCTTTTGTTCAACAGAAGTTAGTGGTTCCCTGTAGCCTCTGTTGCAATCCTTCAGATACAACCAAATGGACACACTGTATCAGTGGTTAACTTTTTCTTTATCAGGGATCCCCTGTAAATATATGTTACTTGGGACCCCCAAGACTTAACTCAAAATTTAAATATTTAAATTTAGATTCAAATATTAATTAATTAATTAATTAATTAATTAATTAATGGCTTTTGGAGATTAGGATTCAAATCCTGCTTAGATACTGGGTCACCCTGGGCAAGTCACATTCTCTGTGTCTCAGAGGAAGGCTCCTCTCAACAAATCTTGCCCCCACCTCAAAAAAACTTGATAGGTTCACCTTCGGTTGCCATAAGTCCCAAGTGTCTTGAAGGCACACAGCAACAAAGTGCTGCTGACACAGGGGAAGGGTCTTTCTAGCCATCGTGTCTCTCCCCTTTGAAAACTGATTTATGATGACCTGAAGGCAAACCTATCACAGGAGTTTTTCTTGGCAAGATCTGTTGCCTTCGCCTTTCTCCGAAGCTGAGAGAATGTGACTTGCCTGAGGCCACTCAGTGGGATTCCATGGCTGAGTGGGGATTCAAACCCTGGTCTCCAGAGTCATAGTTTGAGCACATGCATACACCTGCTGCCATGTCCCTTTCATCAGAAACGCATCACTGGAGGGTACAGGTGTTGAAACTGCTCCCTTGGCATCTGCATATACCCACGCTGCCACATCTCTATTGCTGCCACTGTTGTTGGTATCCAGCAGCGGGGCTTTGGAGATCCCCAGTGGTCCCCAGACCCCAGGTAAGAAGCATTGCACTACATAATTGCTGCCATTGTCTGTAACAACCAAAGCCACACTCTTTTCCTCCTGCTTAGTTGCAGAGCCAAGGGAGGTTTTGACAGCTGGCCTAGCCCAGCCTAGCCTGAGTACAAACAATACTCCCAAAAAGCTTATGTCCAAAGTCAGACAGTGTAAGGAGAAAATTCTAACATCAAAAGGTGTTTACAATTGCTGATGTCTTGAACACAATGACTAAGCCAAGTGTGATTCCAAAAAAGCAGTAGCATAAAGTCCCTTTCTGGCACCAAAGAAAAAATGAAGATGGATGATCGGATGAAGACAGTATTTCATGATGATAAACCAGGATTTGCAGGCTTACCAAAGACATTAGAGCTACAATGCTATATGCACACAGTAAGTCCCCTTGAACTCAGTGAGTCTTACTTCTGTGTCGACCAGAGCTTGGAAAAGTTACTTTATGAGCTTAGACTATCCAGAATTCTGGGAGCTGTAGTCCAAAATGAGCTTCTGCAAGCTCAAGATGACAAACAAAAGCAATGCCTTCTATGATACTGCTTCAGTGTTAGCATGCAAATGCCATTTCTTTCTTTTCTTTTTTCTGGGAAATGAAAGACATAATTGGGGTTAGCACAATTCTAGCAATGGATGATCAGTCCCTTAGAGGAGAAGAAGTAATTGGATTCAGGACTCTTGTGGTGCCACTCTGAATCCCTCCTCACTAGCAGAAATGCTTGGGAAAACCTGACTGAACACAGCACTTGTACCAAATGTTTGAAAGATGCACTCAATCTCCAGCTTGTCTGCCAGGTATTTGGAATGTAAGAGCTTGTTCCTTTGGCAAGCCTAGCAACATTTTACTGTACATTTTCTCCTTCCTCTCAGATACATGTTTAAAGCTATACATGACAGGGACAGATTTAATGTAAAACAAAAACATTTTATTTCTCCCTTACAGACACCTGTTGTCAATACTTCCTGTGCTCTGAATTAACCTGGAGGTCAGGATTCTTCTAGAGTCAGGCATCCATGTCTGTGTTGTTCAGAGTTCACAGGTGAGAAGGTGATCAGTGCATTGACCTGCCCTTCAGGCTGCCAGCCCAAAACCAGTTGGTGCTGGTTACAGATACCAATGGGTCTGGGGCAGATTTGGATAACGTTTAGGTGCATATGAATACAAGGAGTGTATGGTGTGATGCTGTTGCTGCACAAACATGCACTGGGGTCCAGTTCCTGGACCATGCAGAAGGAAGGACAGGCACTTCCAACAGGAAGGAGGGCTCGGTGGGTGCCCCCCTTTCCCTTGGGGATTTAACCCATGGAAGTTGTTGAGAGATGGTTGAGGACATTGCCCTGTTATACTACCCACAGGGACCATACACACTTGTGATTAGATACTCTCTTCGCATTTCCATCTTTTGCTGAGCCTTTGTGCGCAGCTCCTTCCATGTGCTGGCGCCACCTCTCAAGCTCAAAGGGCTGCTGTCTGGCTTGCAAGCCCTAGAGGTAGGGGATAGTTAATGTGAGAGAGAAGCAGGTGCCACCACGCACACATGAATCTCGTCGGCTGTCATGCTGCAGACCTGGGAGAGAAAAACAGCTGTTTAGCAATATCCACCTGCAAATGGGTCTTGGCTTCAGCCACAGTATTTCATGATGTCCTGAACTGACAGAACATGCCTGGATCCCTCTGTAAGAGCATTTTAAAAAGATAATCAACTGGCCTGCCTGTGCATAGATGCAGGAGTGTACCCTAAGCCCACTATTTCTTTTTATAGCAAAGTCAAATGGCTGAAAGCCTTCTGGGAAACACTGTCACCCCCATAATGACAGTGGCTTCTGCTTAATCAAGAAATTTCCCCAAATACACAAAAATGGAGAATTTTTAAAAAATATACATACACACATCTGCCAGAAAAAAATATGGGCCAGAAAATGATATGGCACAGGAAGAACTTATAGGTTAGAGGCAGTGAGAGGGAAGAGTATTTAAGAAGCAGCCATCAGAGTATGAGAATGTATTGATCAAGCGTGTGGTTAAGAATAATCTGAGACAATCTGTGTCAGAGGGAGCAGAGCAAGAAAAAGATGACAGGTAAACAACAGAAGTAGGAATCTTCTGCCCCTGCAGCCCTTCAGATGCTGGACTGCAATTCCAATCATCCCACATAACTAATGGTGAAAAAATACTGTGAGCTGGAGTTCAACACTATCTGGATGACTGAATGATTTTCAACCCTGTACTAAGGCCTCTAACAGCTTATAGTAAATATTCTCAAATGATGATGGAATGTCTTTCCCAACTGCAGAACTGTGCAACCTCCCTTGCCACTATCAAGCTCTAAAATATTCAGGTTTCAGGATGGCAGCCCTAGAGTTACATAGGAAAATACAGTGTTTCTGTCTAATGAGTAAGGCTAACTGGTTCATTTAACCCGGTATTGTCCATTTTGACTGATAGCACTTTTCCAGGGTTTCAGGCCAGATTCCTTCCTCGCCCGGCCTGGAGATCCCTGATATTACCTGGTGGTTTCCTATCCAATAACCAACCAGGTTGGACTCTGCTTAGGTCAGACAAGATTAGCTGCATTCAGAGTGGTATGGTGGTAGCACAGCAAACCCATGGTGGATCAGGAAAAGTCATCTGGCCCTCTCTCCTGAAAACACTGCTTCTCTTCAGATGCCTGAACAGTATAATGAAGCTCTTCTTCCAGGCTTTATAGAGCAATGTAAATAAATGTACCTACAGAAAGTGAGTATAAACTGCAATACTTGTTACAGTTTCCACTTGTTCTTAATCTAACATTCTCAATTTGGTCTCACAATTTGCTTTCCCTACCCTGCACGTACAAGGTGAAAGAAAGAAAAAACTACATGAAGCATTACAGAACGCTTTAGCACTAGTTCTGCAACGTGCATAGAAAGGGAGTTTAGTGCTCACAGACATGTTCTTAGTTACCAAAGTAAAGGGTCATGAAAGAAGTTGCCTCTGCTATTTTTTTTTAAACAGCAGCAGTACTACTGCAGCACTGTGATTGCCTAGTAAAGATGTGATGGGTCTCTTAAGAAATACAGAAGGCCACAAACACAAGGTCGCATTGTGTTTATATGTAAGCATGCATGTGCACACAGCCTGCAACAGGTATGAACAGTTGAGGAAGAGACTGGTATTTCCTGACAAAGATTAATGAATACCACTAACCTGTGGGGGGGGGGGGGGCAAAGCCATGTTGCCACTCATGTGATGAGAGGTGTGAAGTTGGTATCATCTGCACTCTTTTCGCTGTCTGCTGATGGCTTTCTTCTCCTCCCACCTGCAATATCAATCAGGACGATGTTGGGGCTTGGCAGTGCTGTTGAGGGATGTTGGTCTGCTTCAGGAACCAGACCAACTGGTTCTTGAAGCAGGAGGAACATAACACTCTCCAGCACTTCTTTCTCCCCCATCAGTGTAATGCCACAGATTCAAACAATATAGTCCCTAGCTACTTCAGCTATATCAAGTGACCCACAAGGGCAAGAAAGACCTGGCACCAGTAGCCAAAACAGCATGCCTGTATATCTCAAATATGTTTTATGTATCAAATAGCCATCCCATTCAATTAAACACTCCCAGGTCTCCAATGTAACTCACTAAGAGTCCGGAGTAACTTCTTGCCCAGGGGTTCTTCAGGGCCGCTTGGGGATGTGGTGAACTCCATTTCTCTGTTTGAGGACTCAGGTTCCAGCCTGACAATACAGCCCTCATTTTCTGCAAAGCAACAAAAGTTGATTTTAAAGGCAGGATCTATTCTGACATCCTTGGTTTCTTCTTGTTCCTGCCTTCCCCAAATGTCTTCACCGCTCCTAAAATACTCACTTTCCTGTGTGTTGGTTTCTGTGCTGCTTGGCAGCTCCTCTTGAATGTGGGGGATTCCCTCCATGTGCAGGAACACAGAGTCTGTGGGGCTCTTTAGACGCCCATCTGACTGGCTAGCTGCAGGATGCAAACAGAGAAAACACAAAAAAGAAGTGCACTGTGGTGCATATAGCAGCATTTCAAATGCATGCATGACAGGATGGTGACATGACTATGTTACGAGTGGACTGCATACTCCACACAATCCAAGCAAGGGCATATAAATGCAACCACTACTACCACAACCAAACATCTGAATTAAAACCTTGTCCCATTTTGCCTGATTTTAACAAACTTAGTCCAAGTTCCTATATGTAAAAGTTTCACAGGTGGAACTATGCTATGGCTCCCTTCGCTACTACCAGGATTCACTGTTACATTGCAATAAGCCCCCTTTCACTCCACAACCATTCAGTGGCTGATGCAGAGCAAGAAGGGACTGAAGAAGCTGTGCCCTCACAGCCAGACACAATCCAGTGATATCTTCTGTCAAGAGACCCTGAGGTCCTCTGGAGGTCACAACAGATGATATAATAATTCTGCATTAGGCTACAGGGACCCAGCCAGATGCTTCATCAATACACCCAGTCTCCACTAGGCACTAGGTGGCAACCAAGGGGGATTGTTGCAGTGAAAATGTTAAGTGTTGGAGGGGACTGCTCATCACTGCACAAGACCCCAACCTCCACAAGACTCCCAAAATACATATGAAAGTGTATGTTGGACTTATGCCTGTGTATGTCACTAAGGGATGCTGGGATGCTTCTGATATAAAAGGAGTACAACCTCATTTACAAAATGTAAATTACAAAAAAAAAGTCATGTTGGCCTGCAAACTGTGCATCACAACACTGGCTGTTAGTGGACATAATTGTTTTGTTGGAACACAAACCGGGGAAATGGTTGGCCTTCAAATTAAGGAAAGAAAGAGAAAAGAGACTCATTATGGAAGTAATCACAGGGAAAAAGACATCCACAGACCAAGAGGTTATAAAACAGACATTTTACAAGTATTATAGTGAACTCTTTAGTGCTAAAGAGAGAAAGATACAAAAGAAAATAATGGACTATCTGGAGAAACAAGATATTCCTAAAATAACAGAAGAACAGCAGAAAATGTTAAATGCGAAAATATCGATGATGGAAATTACAGAAGTGATCAAAAAACCGAATGTTACAAAAGCACCGGGACCGGATGGCTTCTCCCCCGTATATTACAAGAAATTACAAGATGAGCTGACACCATACATGTTAAAAATGTACAATGAAATCACAAAAGATGGGAAACCAAACACATGGAATGAAGCGAATATAACACTTATCCCTAAAGAAGGTAAAGATGTGAAAGAACCAGGGAATTACCACCCGATTTCCTTGCTTAATATCGATTATAAGATATTTACAAACATTCTAGCAGGAAGAGTAAAAAAAATATTACAAGAATTAATACAGGATGATCAGAATGGGTTTTTACCAAAGAGACAAATACAGAATAATATCAGAACAATTTTGAATCTTATAGAGTACTATGAAAAAAATAACAAGAAGAAATTAGCTCTGATTTTTATTGACGCTGAAAAAGCATTTGATAATCTAAGATGGGATTTTATGATACAAGTTTCGACTAAAATGAACTTTGGTAATACTTTCATGGGTTCGATTAGGGAAATATATAAAGATCAAGTGGCCTCTTTAATAATCAATGGAGAAAAAAAATGAAACAATTTGAGATAAAAAAGGGTACAAGACAAGGGTGTCCTCTGTCCCCACTCTTATTTATAATGGCTTTAGAAGTACTGATCAGGACAATAAAGAATGATTCAGAAATTAAAGGGTGCAAAGTGAAGAAACATGAATATAAGCTAAAAGCATATGCAGACGATTTGGCAATCATTTTAGAAGACCCAAATTCAAGCGTAGACAAATTATTGGAAAAACTGAACCAATTTGGTGAAGTGGTGGGATTTAAAATTAACAGAGAAAAGAAGAAAATTTTGACAAAAAATATAAGATTAGATGAAGAAAAAGAACTGACCCAAAAAACAGGATTCAAATCAGAAAAGAAAGTTAAGTATCTGGGAATATGGATCTCCAAGCGAAATAATGAGCTATTTGAAAATAAGTATAAAACAACATGGAAAGAAATTAAGAAATCCCTAAATAACTGGAATTCTCTACAACTTTCGCTGCTGGGGAGAATTGCAGCAATAAAAATCAATATTCTACCTAAATTAAACTTTCATTTTCAAAATCTACCTATTATTACAAATGAAAAGTCTTTTAAAGAATGGCAGAAGGAAATATCCAAATTTATCTGGGAGAAGAAAAGACCAAGGATAAAATGGAAAATTCTTACAGAGAAAAAAGAGAAAGGAGGCTTTGGATTACCAGACTTAAAAGTGTACTATCAGGCAAACGGTCTGACATGGATTAAAGATTGGCTGACTCTACATGATGAAAAGCTATTAAATCTTGAAAGTACAGGTCTATGTATGGGTTGGCATGCCTATGTATGGTACAATAAAACAAAGATCGATAAAGAATTCCTGAATCATTACATAAGAAAAGCTTTGCTCCTAAGCTGGAAAAGATTTAAGAAAAAATATTACAGGAAAATTCCACTATGGATCTCTCTTCACAAAGCGTTCTTTGGCAGATGGAGAGAACCAGAGGAAAAGTGGATGCGGTATAAAGACATAATAATAGAAGAGAAGAATCAGGAATACAAAATGAAAACAAGAGAAAATTTGGCAAGTGAAGGATTCAAGTACCATTGGTTTATGTATAGGCAATTAAAAGAAAGATTTAATATGGATAAAAAATCGGAAGGATTCGAACCAGTGATAAAAGAAAATACATCTGGCAAAAAATCATGTTCGAGTCTCAGAAACAAAACAACTTCAAAACTGTACAAATTGCTCATGGAAAGAGAACTAGAAAGAGAACAAATCAAAGCAACAATGATTACATGGGCACAAAATATAGGACGAGATACACCTTGAATACTGGGAAAGAAGTTGGTTAGATACACAAAAGTTTACAGCTGCACAAAATCTGAAAGAGAATTATTTGAAGATGTTATACAGATGGCACCTGGACCTGGCAAAAATAAATAAAATATACAAGACAAAAGAGAACAAATGTTGGAAATGTGGTAGAAAAAATGGTACTTATTTGGTGGACTTGTGACAAGGCAAAAATTTTCTGGAAAAAAATTCAAGAGATAATGTCAGATATGCTACAAACAAGTATCCCATTAATACCAGAAAGATTCCTGTTGAATATAATACAGAGAATAGACAAAGAAAAAAGAAGAAAATTTTGGAGAATAATTTTATATATGGTCACGGCGGCTAGAATAATATTTGCAAGAATGTGGAAAAACAATCAAATTCCCAAAATAGAAGAACGGACTGTAAAAGTGATGGAATACAGAGAGATGGATAAATTAACTATGATGATGCAAAGAAGAAATCAAGGTTTAAATGAAGAAGAATGGAGTCAAATAGAAAAGTACTTTTTCAGTATAAACGGCCAACAAAACAATGAACATTAAACAGGGGAAACTGAAAAGAAATTATAATATAAATAGAGGGAGAACCCCATAGGGGATGGTAAAGAAGAGAAACTTTTGAGATACAAGAAAAAATTGGTACTAGGTGAAGTTAGGAAGTAGCAAATGTGAATAATGAGGATTTAAATGAACGGAGAAGTAAGATAGAAACAGAAATAAGGAGAGAGAAGAAAAGAGATTGATATAATTAACAGAAGGTGTGTTAAATACAATTTAAGGGTTTAAAAGAACAAACCGTAAAAATGTACATATAGAATGCATTGTGTAATGTTTTGAACAGATGTTATTTACTGTTGTTTGATAAAATAAAAATAATTAAAAAAATAATTGTTTTGTTGGAACATACTTCAAACCACTTGGGAAGCATCATTTTGGATGACTGTTCCCATAAGCCAACTGCCAATGTAGTCACTGGCCATGCTGACTGCTGGGATCCTGCTCCCTGTAGTGCAAGTAAAGTAACTCTTCCAGGTACTGATGCCTGCAGTACTTACCCACAATGCTGCTTCGTTCATGCAGGAGGAGGGCAGGATCGTCCTTGGGTGTCTGTGGAGTGCCTCTGACTGTGGGAGCTTTCGTAGAATCTCCATCATTGAAAGCCTCTATGTCAGGTGTCTGGGGTGAGCTATCCATACGGCTAGCAGCCAGGGCATTCTGGTACTGTTGCCGAGTGATCTAAGGCATCAGGGCAGAGTGAGAGTTATACCGTGTCTTTCCAGTTCGATTTGTTCAGAGTCTCATAACATCTGCTTTATCATTTCCACATCCCCTCCTACATCCCACATTCACTTCTTGATTTCTGGAACTCTTCCTTTTTACTTTTCTCCTTCAACACCTAGTGCAGCAAACACTCTGCCCAATTCATCCCAACCAAAACTTTAATGACAAGGGTTGAATCTCTATGTTTCCTTCCCTGTCGCTGTCAGTTTTAACCTTGATCCTTACATTTAATGCTTTACTCCATTTGATCCTCAATCAATTGCTTAGTCTCATCTTGTTTTGCTCTTTTACAACTGCTTAATGCAGCTTCATCAGCTATCAATTATTTTTCTTTCCTTCTTCAACACTATTCCTCCTATCTGAACAGATTCCATCACAGAGATTCCTTCAAACTGTTTTCACCTCGTTACACATGTTCTCAAAATCTTTTCTTCTACAAAACAGTTCATGGTTTACTGTAAGGCTCGATAACGATTCAGCATTCTTAACCCAGTGCTATGCTGCTTGCAGTCAAAAGTTGTATCAGTGCATCACATTAATATTATCACATTAGAAAGCAATGAGGTAATCAAGAGAAGTCAACATGGATTTCTCAAAAACAAATCATGCCAGACTAATCTTATCTCTTTTTATGATAAGAGTTACTAGCTTGATAGATGAAGGGAATGCTGTGGATGTAGCATATCTTGATTTCAGTAAGGCCTTTGACAAAGTTCCCCACGACATTCTTGCAAAGAAGCTAGTAAAATGTGGGCTAGACAGGGCTACTGTCAGGTGGATCTGTAACTGGTTGACTGACCATTCCCAAAGGATGCTCACCAATGGCTGCTTTTCATCCTGGAGAGAAGTGACTAGCGGGGTGCCACAGGGTTCTGTCCTGGGCCCAGTGCTGTTCAATATTTTCATCAACGACTTGGATGAAGGAATAGAGGGCATACTGATCAAATTCGCAGATGACACCAAATTGGGAGGGGTTGCTAATACGCCAGAGGACAGGATCAAAATTCAAAATGACCTGGACAGATTGGAGAGCTGGGCCAAGGCTAACAAAATGAAATTCAACAGAGAGAAATGTAAGGTCCTACATTTAGGTAGAAAAAATGGAATACAGAAATATAGGATGGGGGACACGTGGCTTGATAGCAGTACGTGTGAAAGGGATCTAGGAGTCTTAATAGACCACAAGCTGAACATGAGTCAGCAGTGTGATGCGGCAGCCAAGCAAGCCAATGCAATTCTCGGCTGCATCAATAGGAGTATGGTGTCTAGATCGAGGGAGGTACTGGTACCACTCTACTCTGCTTTGGTTAGACCTCATCTTGAATACTGTGTCCAGTTCTGGGCACCCCAATTCAAGAAGGACATGGTCAACCTGGAGCAAGTCCAGAGGAGGGCGACCAAAATGGTGAGAGGCCTGGAAGCCAAGCCCTACGAGGACAGACTTAGAGAGCTGGGTATGTTTAGTCTGCAGAAGAGAAGGTTAAGAGGGGACATGATAGCCATGTTTAAATACATGAAAAGATGACATGTAGAGGAGGAGTGGGTTTGTCTTCTGCTGCTCCAGAGACTAGGACAAGAAGCAATGGATTCAAGCTGCAGGAAAGGAGATTCTACCTGAACCTCAGGAAGAACAGATGGTCAGGGCTGTCCGGCAGTGGAATATACTGCCTCGGAGTGTAGTGGAGTCTCCTTCTTTGGAGGTTTTTAAGCAGAGGCTGGATGGCCATCTGTCGGGAGTGCTTTGAGGGTGTTCCTGCATGGCAGGGGGTTGGACTGGATGGCCCGTGTGGTCTCTTCCAACTCTACATTTCTATGATTCTAATATTCTCTTTCCTTTTTTCCCTATGGCTTAAGTCATTAACAATTAAACCCAAGAAAAAAAAGTGAGTTAACGGCCAAACAGTGGTTTGTACCCAGATCCCATGTTTCAAGTCAAGTATCCCAAATCTCTGAATATCATGTCCAAGGACCCTTTCAAGCTACAGTTATAGCACTATGATTCCGCTTTAATTGTCATGGAAACATCCCATGGAATCCTGGGATTTGCAATTTAGGGAAGGGCATTAGAATTTTCAGCCAGAAAATGCTAGTGCCTTCCCAAACCACAAACACAAGCATTCCGTAAGATGAATCTATGGCAGTTAAAGTGGAATCATAGTGCTATATTTGTGTAGTGAGAAAGAGGCCCAATGCTCTTAAACTGGAGTCAGGGGTCCACAGGCCCTTCAAATGTTTTGAACTACATCTGCCCACAATCCCTTGCCCACTGGCCACGCTGGGTGGTACTAGTGAGGACCTACTTCCCTATTCTTTATGGAACACCCTTTTGAAGCACCAAAATTGCACAGATAGAAGGAATTATATTGTGCAACAGCTGTTTGTATCATATCATACACACTACCAAAATGTGATACCTACCACTACAGACCAGGCAGCAGACCAATGGGAGGGGAAGTCTATTTCTGACACAACAGCCAAAAGGCTAAGCCACACTAATCTTGTCTTGGCAGAGCTAAGATTGCATTTTCCTACCAAATACAATTTCTGCAACACAAAGGGAAAAGATCTTACCAAGTCCAATCTTTCACCTTTTGTCCACCTAACTTAAGACTATTTGTTCACTAGGAAGGATTCACAATACCTCTTTCATTCTGCATACTGCTAAATTTATCTTCATCCTTGTATATCAATTGAGGTCACACTCTCTTTTATGGGGCAATTAATACCGCATGGCTCAAAGGTATAACAAATTGTCAGCTCTTGCTTCTGCCACCCAGTCCCAAAGATACCTTGACAAATTGTACATCGCAGAGTATCTGGACAGAATAATCTGGTGTGTAGATGTTGTTGTTGCTGCTACTGTGGAGTTGGGTGCTGCTACCACCATAGTCATTGCGCTCTCGGATGGGGGACTCAGAGCGGTTTAATCCACTGCAACGGGATGGTGACTGGTTCACTACAGATAAAGAAGCAACAGTGAGCAAAACCATTATGCATGCAGGCACTGAAGATACAATACTAACATTCAGGACTCCTGAGAGACAGAGAAGAACAGCACTTCCAGGCAAGTGAATGTTAAGACTGCAGCACCAATATTTCCAAAGCATGACACTTTCTGCAGCGGTGGCTGGTTGCTTCTATGTCAGTCAGCTGAGGAATCTGCTCTGTATTTTAGTTTGAACTTTAAACAAGCTATGCAAGGGGCCAAGTCAATTTGGAGAAAGGGTCTAGACTCCTGGATAACTTTTTTTAAAAAAAATTTGCACTAAAATCCAGAGCAGATTCATTATCTCACTAACACAGAAGCCTCTGGCCACCACTCCCAGTTTGTTTTCAATGATCTTGTCATATGTACTAGGACAGCCCTTGGGAATAATACCAGTGTTGCTAAAGCAGAATGAGCACTGAACATTTGTGGCTGAACAAATTAAGCGTAGCACTCACAATGGCTGAGAACATATTAAGCAATGGGGCTGGAGGGAGTAGCCTGCTTTCTAAAATGCGCTGGGAGTTAAAACCAACATCTGTTTCCAACATACACACACACACACAAACAAACATGCACTGCATTCCTCAAACTGATCTGCAGAAAGACTTTGCAGAAAGGGTATTAGCAGTGGAGAAATTTGGAGGATTATTCACATAATGGAGATTCGGGTCACCACTGTAACATTTGTTGGCCAAGCAATGACAGAAGCAGAATTGAGTGAAATTGCTGGCATTCTCTTGCTTCATGTAATGTTTAAAAAACAGCAGGATAGAACAGGTCTTTCAACTGAAATGGTCAGCACAGATCGCTGTTTTTCCTTTTCAGCATTTTTTACTAATACTCTATATGGCAAAAAGGAGCAAAATCCTACACAAATTTGAATGGCATCTTTATTTGCAGGGCTGTATTGAGCAACATTTGAGAGCAAACAACAATTTGTCAATCTATTCTTTTTTTTTCCCCTTCTGGAAAAAACACCCATCCCCTGTGGGATGTTTTGGCTGAATCAGTATGATCACATGGGGAAGCACAGCAAAAATCTGTCACCCCCTAGGTTGTTTGGAGCTACAGCCAACCTGTAACATGAACCTTGTAGCTGTTTTGTTCAGAGTTTTCAGGGTCGGGCATTTCAAAGCACTGAAGAAAGAAGGGATACTTCCCCCAACCCGTACAGAAACCTTCTTCCATTTGTTTGTTGTTTTCAATATGTATTTTAACTTTAATTATTACTGTTTGTTTAATGTGTGTTTTAACTTTTAGATGTTATAATTTTAACTATGTTTTCTTTTTAAACTACTGTAAGCTGCTGCGAGTGTTTTCAAGGAAAAAAGCAGGATACAAATAAAGACGATGATGATGATGATAATAATAGCAATAATAGCAACAATAATAATAATAATAACAATAACAATAATAATAATAATATGGTTACTATACCAAGGGATGACAAAACACACACTAGGGTCTGCTAGTACATCTTGGGTGACTAACACATCAGCAGGAGATTCCAATTCCCAATAATTTAACTAAATCAACAACTTTTTTTTTCATTTCTGAAATTAGATTTATCCAACAAAGGCTTGGGCAAAAATTAAGGCATGAATGTTTCACTTGCTTGACTACTTGAAAGGATTGTAAGCTTTCTTATAGGTCTGAAAATAGATTCTCAGGCATACTTGTGGCCAGGAGCACCAGAATCCTTAAATCTTAAGTGTACTGGAGGTCACCACCCACTACTATTTTGCATCTAGAAGAGGGATGCGCAAATTGTTGTCCATAGGACATATGTGGCTCCCACAGCTGTTTTTTGCACTTACCAAAATCCCCTTGGGTGAAAATGTATGCATGCCTCCAAACTGTTAACCACATCCCCTAAAGCTTTCAAGGAGGTGTAACTGACCATTTTGATGCAATCTGGGGCACAGTTTTTTTTAGGTCCATGCATATTTTTAAAAAACCCACAATACAACTGGACACTTACTTCCTTCTTTGCAAAAAAGACTCTGAAAGGGGAAAAAAAGGTAAAAGCAAGGGTCCTTCTGAAAATGTCCCCTACTGCAGCAAAATGTCCTAAAGCACCTATGGAGGCTCTGACAGGTACTACTGGTCATTATGGCCAAATGTAGGGGTGAGGGTGAGAAGCACAGGGAGGGGTGTGTGATGGAGTCCTGGGGGTATGACTATCTTGAGTGCCAAAGCAGGCCAGCAGCAGCTTGCCAGGCAACCAGAATAGCTCTTCAGGAGACAAATCCAGCCCATTAGTATTGGGGTGAGGATGACAGCGGAAAAGATATAAAAAAGCAAACACTGATTGCCATTTTGGTCAGTGCTAAGGCCAGAGAGAGCTCTGGAATAGTCGCTCAGTCAGCCAGGAAGGCTGTCTGATTGGAAAGGGTTTAATTCTCAGGGAAGACTAGAGAGGGGCAGAAAAGTAATTAGACCATTATAGAATCTGGTCAGAAAGTGTGACCTGGATTGCGGGGTGTTGACCCTTTGGTGAGAGTGTAGACACAGGATTATTTATGATAGCTGTGCTTATATGAAAGCTTAAAGATATAAGTAAACTGTCTAAAAATAAGTTGAAGAATTGTATTAATTTTGACCTGCATATGAACTCCCAATACTTTGTTCTGTATGTTATTTTAATAAATATTACTTTTTAATAAATACCAACTTAGCTGAGTGGTACACAGTATTTAAACACTCATGCAAAACATACTACCACAGAACTATAAAGGGGTTCTAAATAACCATTGAAAGGCCTCACCCTTTATCCAACGGTGGTGCTATAAGGAGGAAGGTAAAGTTGTGTGTAAAGTGACATGATATCTTATCAAATTGGGGAATTGCCATACTAGTCTGAGAAAAAAGCAGGCCCTGTCATGGCCCTCCCAATGGCTCATGCAGCCCCCCCTTCAGCCTTGGACTGTTGCAAACCTGCCCAGCCTCCCTTTCCTCCTCATTGTCTATCTCAGGAGTGGGCAAAGTGCATCCTATGGGCTGCATGTGGCTTCCAGGGCCCCTAAAGGCCAAAAATATCTTTTTGGGAAAAAAAACAACTTTTTGCCAAAAGAAAAAAAATTGTTCCTGAATGCACCCCCACAAATTGTTCCAGAATGCTCACTCTAGGAGACGTGAAGGGCATTTGCCCCACACTTGCCCCCCCCGCCCAAGGTCAAAAACAATTTTTGCAAAATTTTTCAAACACACACACACACACACACACACACACACTATACAAAAGTCAAAGTTTGTGAGTTTGTGTTTGTCTGAGTCAGGCAGGCGAAGACCTCATATGATTGGCTGTGTGAGGCAGGAAGACCTCATATGATTGGCTGGCTGTGAAGATTCTATGGAATCCTGAGGTTGGCAGTTCAGGGAGGGGCCTTTAGAAGTCTCAGCCAGAGAGCTCTTGGGCCTCAGGCTGGTTGCTATGGAAATGAGGCCTAGCAGCAAGAAGACAAGCATTGTATTCCCTCAGAAACCAAACTTCTGTATGTTAACAACTCTGAATACAGACTGGATTGGGGAATATGGAGATAAGTTGCAGGTACTGGAATAGGCCGGATGCTATGGAGACGAGGCCAAGCAGCAAGGAGGATGACAGTGTATTCCCTCAGGAACCTAATACAGATTGAATATAGATTGCATTGGGAAATATAGGGAAAAGTTACAGGTACTGGAGAATACAGTTTGGTGAGTTCTTAAGAGGAAAATAAAATCCTGGGCAACGCCGGGTAAATATCCTAGTGTGTATGTATACACACACATATACATACAGTACATACATATATACAAACATACATTTATACATACACATACACACACACACACACCACCCTGAAATGCCCCCCAAAATGTCCACTGGGGGCACGTGCCATATTTCCACCACATTTTCCACTCCTCCTGATCCAATTTAGACCTAGAGTTGTTTTTTTTTTAACCTAAAACATTGTAAAAGCACTCCCATACCTCCTAGAGGCGTTTGGAAGCCATTTTCTTTCCTCAACAGGAGCAGATGTGTCCCTACAAGGTTTCCTAGGGGACTAATGAAGTCCTCTAGCCTTCCATAGCTGACCACCCCTGCTCTATCTGGAATTTTTCTGCAGCATCAGCATTGGAAGGAAGGCTTGAGAAACACAAGACTTTTGGTGTTCCTTTGCAGCAGCAACTTTTATGCAATGAAAGTTTGAGCTGGGAAGAACTGGATTCAGTTCCAGCTGACCCTACTGTAGCTGTGTGTGCCTGCCTAAAATTGACAAGGTAAGTATGAGCTATTTCTAGAAGCCCTTGCTAAGCATGCGTGAACAGCAAAAAAACAGAGAAAAGGGCACAGCAGGTATGCCTACCTCACCAGCAAGTTAGAGAAGCATAGATCCTTAAGTTTGCCCATCAAAATGGAAATCGTAAAAAAGTGGAGGCTGATGAAAGAAAAGTTCATTTCTGGATGCATTTTGGAATAAGCCTTCAGGCAGTCCCTAGAAGGTTCATAACGTTTTTAGTGCTGCAAGGTTTACCTGGTTGTTTCAGTTCACATGTGCATATTGTCAATTTTGAATAAGAAGTTTTCTTAAATACATCAAACTGCTCTTCCTTTACACAGTATAGGAACTTATCTGTATTCTTTTCATGTTTTTTCTGCCTCTGACACCAAACTTCCTGTTAAAGAACGCTTTTGCTGAGCTTTACCTGTACATACAGTACACATGCTGTCTTCTCTTCTATTCTCCCTATTGGCTGCCTTTAATCAAATGCACTTCATATTTTTAACCTCTTTTGCAGTCCAGTCTCACCATGTTTTTGAACATTCTCTCTTGCTACATTTCAAGCTCTTTACTGCATAATTCTCTTGATTCTAACCTTTCTTGTCATTTTCATTTTCAAATTGTTCCTTCTGCCCTAAACTTCAACTTTCCTTTTAAGATACTCATCCTAATAAGAATAAAGATACTTGTGGCATCTTACAGCATAATTCTATGTCCGTTTAATTCTAAAATAATTCCCTTTGTTTTCAATTAAGTGGTACAGAGCTGCAGCCTTCAAGTTGCTGTTGTTGTGTGCCTCCAAGTTATTTCTGACTCAGAGCAACCTTAAGGTGAACCTATCACCAAGTTGTCTGGGCAAGATTTGTTCAGAAGGGGTTTGCCTTTTCCTCCCTCGCTGAGGCTGAGATGATGTGACTTGCAGTGAGTTTCCATGGCAGAGTGGGGATTTGAATCCTGGTCTGCAGAGTCATTGTCCAATGCTCAAACCACCATACCACATTGGCTCTCAAAGATTCAGACTCAGGCCTAAACCATATTTATCAGTCATAACAATATAGACCTCACAGAATGAACTGGAATTATAAGTCAACATGTGGGTAAATCCCATTGTTGCCATGGATATATCCTACACGGAGCTGAACAGAATTAAGGTTTCAGGGTGCATACTTACTTGAGAATAAGTAACAATAATTAAGGCTTACCTGAGAATAATTAAGGTTTCAGGGAAACATACTTACCTGAGAATAAGTGCCACTGAAACCAGTGGGACATACTTCTGAGCAGACATGGATAGGCATTGCAGTGTTAATGACTATGTTACACAACAAGTCATGGTGACCAGAATCTATTACATGTATAACTTCTCTTACAACCTTTTCAAAAATGATTATACTCACACTTTTCTTTTTAATGCTTCCTTTCCTACCCTAAATCCATAATATTTGAATTTCTGGGTGCTTGTGTAACACATACATCCAAGTTTTCATGGCCAATACTCTCTTCACCCTCCTCTCAACTTCCTGCCCCCACTCTCTCTCTGGATCAATTTCGACCAAGTAGGAAGCTCCCTATCTGCTGCTCCTTTAAATCTGTTAGGAACATATCTACTGTATCTTTGTATGCACACATTAAGAACACAAATGCATCTCTATATGTAATGTATCTCCTCTTACATCAAACATGAGAAAGTGGCCATCTTTGGAGCATCAGATACAGAATATATTGTTTTATGACTGCTCAGCACAAGCAAACACATACAGCTGTGTGCAAGCACAGCACATGCAGCAGTATTCACAGTGTTCAGTTTTGCAGGCATGCAGGACAGCAAAGGGAGTACTCTTCAGGACTGGAGGAAGGGACTGTAGATAAGCACATGCCCAGAATTGTAAGGCAGCAGAATGGGAACCTTGCCAGGTGTGACATACAGTTACCTGGGGAGCCAGCCAAAGATTCCCCTCTGCTGAAGGCGAAAGTTCGGGACATGGACACAGGCACTAGAAAGAGGACCAGGATTGGGGGATAAAAACCAGGGGCAAAAAGGGAGGAGGAGCAAGCGAATGTATTTTAGAAAGAGCAGAGACTGAACTACGCCAGGCAGACAGTATAGTGGCTTCATAGTGCCCCAACTGCCTGTCCTAGGGCAGCTGTCATGTAATCTGTCACTGGCTTGTGATAAAAGAGACGCCTTTCCTTCCACTATAGAAGGAACTTGTAATCCATTGGGCATAAACTGCCAGACATAGGACAGGAAAGGACCTTCCTCAATTAGTGCCTGCTGGTGGATGCCATGTTAGTGTGGTGGTGAATCCATTCAAGATTTTAGTTCAAATTTTAAAGGCGATATTCAAGGTGATGAAACTGTTTTGGGGACAGGGTTCAGGACCCTGGAGAGTTCCCTTAAAGACAGGCTAAAATGCAGTTGACCATCAGCTGCCACTTTCCACAAGCACCCTTAGCTTTTTAAGATGCTATTATAGAAGATCCACCTCCAGACTACTGGGGTTTGGGGGAGAGAATGTGAACATACTACAGACCCCCAGAAGTGACTTCCATCTGTGTATCACCCACAATCATCTCAGGGATGTAACATGTCACTTCATAACCCCATGTTCAGTCTCATGAGAATGGAAAAGGTAGATTTAATAAATGCTTTATGAGCATTTATAGATCCAAAATGCAACTCCATACATCACCATTGGATGGCACTAAGAATATACATGATGGAATGCAGATAGCTGAGAAGCAGGGTTATTTGAGGGCATACATAAGAGATTATGGACCAAACATTAAGGGTCATAAATGTTAGTTCAGCAGATGGACATTACTTGCACTGAGCTTTCCGATTTGGAGAAAAGGGGATATTGTCGATATGAACTGTGGATACATATTCTGCTTTCATTTCCTGTATGCTCTTACTGCTCATATGAGGTATCAGCTCTAGTTTTTAAGGGCCCTGCACAGGACAGATGCACGTAAACATAGGAACAGTTTAGGGATGGGGCTGGTGTTTGTTGCTCCTCTTTGATACTTCTGAATTGAGTGCAGAGACACAGGAAGGAAATGAGTGGAGACTTGTAGCTGAAAGAGCACCGCAGTGGTGCCAGTAGCCATCACCAGAAGCAGCCACAACCCCAGTTGTCCCACTAAGCCCAAAGGGGGAAAGGCTGAGAAGGTGAGCCTAGTGAATGGATTGGCTGTGGGTCCTTTTCTTTGCATCCAATAGCTAGGAACAGCAGGTGACACTATCAATATCTGAAATAAATTATAGGAGGCTCTGGTAAGTGATAGCGTACCTAGACATGGGAGATTTCTGGCAGTACCTATTATCCATGCTGATCAATGAGAAAGAAGCATCACTATGGTGCTTTGAGGGTATTCCTGCATGGCAGGGGGTTGGACTGGATGGCCCGTGTGGTCTCTTCCAACTCTACATTTCTATGATTCTATGGTAAGGCTGTATTTGTTGACTGAGGAAATGGAAAAAGTACAGAAGACATCCCTTTATTACTAAGAGCCATTCCAGGTCCATTTAAGAGGAATCAAATGTGAGGAGGAGTCAAAATTAGTGGCTGTCAAATAGGATTACTGTGTCTATAATTTCTGGATGTTTGTTATTTACAATGGCTTTTTCATTCCCCATAATCCTTTGGATGCCTAATATGGCTTTCACCTGCATTGCCAGTGCTTTCAGTATATCACAAACCTTACTTATGAGTTGCACGCTGTGGCCCAGTGCAGGGAGAGGAAGGGAAATAAGCCAGGTCTCCCAGTGTTTAACTGACAGGACCCCCCCATAGGTATCAAGCTGCCACCTATGTGTCAAAAACCAAGTATAAACAAAAATGCTAGGACTGTTGCTCTAAGCTAGCTAAAGCAAAGGAGATGACATTGATAAAAGCTTAGTGAAGACTTCCTAGATTAAACAGCTGACTATGGTTGGGCATAGCATCCTAAAATCCAATTCAGTTGACAGAGCTAGAATGCACAGAATAGTGCTTGGAAAAGTAACTGTTTTTTTGGACTACTGCTCCCAGAATCCCCCAACCATCATGGCCACTAATGATCTTATGAGATGCAGTAAAAAAAAGTGACCTTTCCAAGCTCTGACACAGACTTCTAGGCTAGGAAGGGAAAAGGTGAGAAAGGAGGTAGAGTTGGCAGGAAATCCAGCCTTTTATGCACAGATATCCGCCTGATAGATCAGAGGGAGTCCTATTTGAAGCCAGCTCTCCACATCCCCTCACTATTCACAAAAGAGGTCAGAAAGGAGAAGATACATACACAGGACCGATGACCCAGCCAGGCTGCTCATTTTGCGTGCTTCATTATCTGAAAATACAAGAAGCAGGTGGAAAGTGAGTCCCAGTCAGAACTTTGTTATGGCACCCTTACCCTGTACAGGGGAGAGGCACTTTCTCAAGAGAATGGAAAGTCAGCAGGGTCATGCCAACTGTAGTATGCCTGGGATGTCCTCAGAAGAACGACAGCCCACATACCAGTTCAGACACAAAACATTATTCCCTCTTGCAAACACCTGCCTGCTCACAAGGATAAGACAGTGTCCTCTGGCACTACCTTTCCTTGCAACTTGTGATGTGACTATACCTTAATATTTCCCATACTTCAGTCCTAGGCTACAACTAGGAAGGAAAGATGCCGTGCATCTTCTCACACACATAAATGTTGGGTACGGGCAGGAGAGGGGTTTCTTCCAGTCCTAAAGAAAAGGAAAGACTATAACCTAAATTCAGTTGTTTGTCCACTGAATCAATGGAACTTACATAATACTGATTTACCATTCAGCAACTGATTCAGTGGGACTAGTTTCGCTGGGAGTAATAACAACTGGATTTAAGCAGTCACAAAGACTTTCTCCAAAAATGCAAACAGATAGCTAAGAGAATCCAAAGCCTACCAACTTCCTTGGGACATGTATCTTTTTGGATTACAATTGTTGGAGGGATCTGGCAAGTTGTAGTCCAAAAGAGTAATCTTTCCGAGCTCTATACCTAACCTGCTTCACCGTTTTGTCCACAAAGACTCTTCAAACTGTATATGCTTACACAGATATGGCACAGAATTAAAACCTAACATAGAATTTGACTTCAGGACAACCTGAGGCCAAAACAGTCTACTCAAAATATTTCTGGCCATATGACTTTGACTAAGTATGGATAGTTTAACATGCTTTCCAGTAAGTCAGGAAAATCATTCAATAAGATTTCTTTTGTATGTAATCCAGCTAGTTTCCCTAATTCTCCATAAATACTGGCACCACATGAAGCTCTTTTTACAACAGAAATTTTTATCAACAACTGGACAACTTATGCTGATTTTAAGTTATTGGAAAACAAGTTTATATGAAATCCCATGATGAACTGAAAGCAAAAGGGAGAAATATAAGTTGGTTTGCCTATAGACAGCTATCTGAGAGATTTAAAATGAGTTACGTTATATGGCATTGAAACAGAAGCAACAGACGTTCACAATCAACTGTGCAATAACAGGCCAGGCCTGTTTCAAACTTTCGGTCCTGGTATTTTAAGCCTTGTGCTCTAACCTACCTCATTACCTTGTAGCTCAGCTTGTGTGGTATGTTCCATCCAGGAATTTGAGATCTGCAGGCAAAAGATTATTGTCTGTTCCACCAACGTGTACAGCTCTGTTAAGGTTGCAAGCCTTTCAAGATCTGGCTCCGCAACTGTGGAACAGTCTTCCTTTGGACCTCCAGCTGGAGGAAGATCTCACTTCTCACTCCACCTTAAGTCCCTGAGATGCGTTTAAGGTGCTGAGATGGGCAGCAACTGGTGGGGTGCTGGGGATTTCATGTCATATATTGCTGTGGTTTTCTGTTTTAATGTCTGATTGTGTATGTCGATGTTCCGCCCTTTGGTGTAAAGAGTATTATAAAGGGTGTTGTTGTTGCTGCTATCATCATCATCATCATTATTAAACAATAAACAGGTAATTGCTAAAACGTATAAAACACTGTTGAAATTTGAACCAGAAAAAGAACAAGTTAAAAACTGTATGATTAAATGGGCACAAAATATGGGTTGTACAATGCAGATGGATCGATGTGAGAAAATTTGGAAGAAAGATTTGAAATTTATAGGTTGTTGTGGGTTTTCCGGGTTTTGAGGCTGTGTTCTATTAGTATTTCCTCCTGACGTTTCGCCTGTGACTGGCATCTTCAGAGGATATGAGGAGGAGAAAATACTAATAGAACACAGCCTCAAACCCCAGAAAACTCACAACAATCTATGGATTCTGGCCGTGAAAGCCTTTGACTTTACATTTGAAATTTACTTTCAAGTTATGATTTTAAAAAAGAATCTTTATAAAATGATGCCTAGATGGCATTTATCTCCAGAAAAACTCTCAATGACGTATAAGGGTTCTTTAAACAGATGTTGGAAATGTAATCAAACCACAGGATCTGTTTTTACATGTGGTGGACTTGTGAGAAAGCTAAAAAATAGTGGCAGATGATACACCAGATGACAGAAAAAATTTTAACAATCAAGATTTACTTGACTCCAGAACTTCTTGTAAGGAATGATGGATGATAAAATTACTAAAGACTGTGTGAAATTTATTCAATATATGATAGCAGCAGTGACAATTTTATATGCTAAGTATTGGAAGAATAATATGACGCCATCCCAAAAAGAGTGGGTCTTGAAATTTTTAGATATGGCAGAGATGGACAAATTGACAACATTATTGAGAGATAAATCTGTTAATGAATTTAAAAAGTGCTGGGAGAGGATTATATCATTTTTATTGTGGACTGAAAGGGGACAAGTTATTAGGATTAGACTGGAAAATTGCATTTGGAACACCTTTAGTAGAACTACATTTTTCCCGACTTTTTCTTTTATGTATCGCATATATTTGATAACTGCATCTACACTATTGATGCTAAACTACTTGAGTAAGTAATAATTGACAATAACCATGATCCCAGGAGCTAATGATAGCCTGTTTTACATTTAGATATTTGTTATTATTAGATAAACTTTGTAAGGTTTTTCTCCCCTTTCTCTTCCTTTCATGTTTGTGATTTGTCAGTGTCTGAATGTTTTGTAATGTACTGTTTTGCTCTTCCCCCCCCTCTTTTTCTACACATTTATTCTATAGGATGTGTGTTTTTTTGTGTAAATAAAAATTATTTCTAAAAAAGAGAAATTAAAAAAATATATTGGTACCACTTCAACTTTCTCCTTCCCTCTCTCTGCTTGCTTTTTGCAATCCTGCATTTTGCTAAAATATTCTTTTTGGTGAAAGTCCAGATATAACAGTAATCAGAATAAGTTTTGCACATTGACAAACTTGGGCTAATTTACTCTGAACAATAAACTGAACAGATTTTCATTCTCAGTATAATTAAGCTCTACCTGCTCAGCTCATTCTGTGCCTGGCTGTGGTTTTTTACCTGCACAGACCACGGCCATGATGGCTGGAACACCATAGTACGTGAAAGCTCCATTCTCAAAGCGCAGTCCCTCTTTCCCCACTTCGACCTCCACTCTTCCCTGAAGAAACAAAAACAAAGACAATGCCTTTCAACAGCTCCTGCAATCCGTATCTCCACAGCTCTGGGTCACTCTTTTTTTTTTTAAGTACTAAATCCTGACACAACAAGCTGGGGCAAGAAAAAAGGCTGTTTACTCACCAGTTATGTGGGTGCTTCATCATAATGGCAGAAAATGAGCGATCCCAATCAAAGTTGCGAGGATTGTAAGATAAAACCATGATTATGGGGATGTTATGTTATAGACTAGCTTTTTATTTTGCCAATTTCATGTCATGTAGCTTAGCTGTTACAAGCAAAATGTGTTAAGAGTTAATAGTATGTAGAAGTATGTTAGAAGTAAGATTTAGAAGTATAAATGTGACATGCAGGAGTAGAAAGGCAAGGTAGCAAACAGAGACTGTCAAGCTACAGAATCTCTTCCAAGTTCTTGATCTTATTAATGATAAAGTGGAACAGCAGGAAGAGATAATGCAATGTCACCAAGAGGCAATCCAACATCAATAACAGCAACCCCAACACCAGCAGAATGAAATCCAACAGCAGCAGCACCAACAGTCTCAGCACGAACAGAAGGTTCAGGGGGCCATGACAGAATCTGCTCATTGAGTAACCCTGGACAAGCCTCAGAGGACACGAGTTCTAGTGGTTCAAGACTCCTTGCTGAGAGGAATGGAACTATTTGCAACCCAGACAGGATCAATCGTGAGGTGTGCTGTCTCCCTGGGGCCAAAATCAATGACATAATGGAGAGGCTAACGAGACTGGTCAAGCCCACTGACCATAACCCCCTCCTTTTGGTTCACGTTGGAACCAACAACACGGCGAGGTGCAGGTTTCACCCCACCATAAAGGATTATGAGCTTATGGGTAGGAAGCTGAAGGACCTTCGTGCACAGGTTGTCATTTCATCTCTCCTCCCTGTGGAAGGACATGGCCCACAAAGGGAAAGAAGAATAGTAGAGATCAACACCTGGCTCCAAAGATGGTGCCGCCAGGAGCAATTTGGGTTTTTGGATCACAGCTTCCATTTCCAAGGAGATGGTCTTCTGGCTAGGGATGGCCTGCACCTCACAACCATCGGCTGGAACGTTTTTGCTAACAATCTCGCAAAACAGATCAGGAGGTCTTTAAACTGAGTTTGCCTGGGGAGGGGGACAGTATTATTCTGGGCAAGGATTCAGAGAGTGCTGCAAAAAATAGCTCAAATGATATAAATAGGGCAGGCCAAGTAAAAGAAAAGACCAACAGGAGAAGGGAAAGTAACTTTAGTACAGGACTTCCAGGAAGGGCACATGGTCTCAAGTGCCTCTACGCTAATGCAAAGAGCATGGGAAATAAGCAAGATGAACTCCAAGTCTTAGTACAACAAAATAAATATGATTTAGCAGGCATCACTGAAACCCGGTGGGACGAATCTCATGATTGGAATGTAAGAATAGAGGGGTATAACCTATTTCGCAGAAATAGACCAAACAAGAAAGGAGAAGGAGTAGCCTTATATGTCAAGGATGTTTTCACCTGTGAAGAGATCCATGATTTAAATCTGGGAAGGCAAGTCAAGAACATCTGGGTAAGAATTAAGGGAGCGAGAAACAATAGGGATGTGATTGTGGGGGTTTGCTACAGGCCTCCAGGCCAGCCTGAGGACTTGGATGAAGCCTTCCTGGAGCAGACGACCACACATTCAAAAAGGAGAGATGCAGTGTTACTGGGAGATTTCAATTATCCTGATATTTCTTGGCAGTCTAACTCTGCCAAGACTGCAAGGTCCAACAGGTTCCTTGCTTGCCTTGCAGACAATTTCATGGTCCAGAAGGTGGTAGAGGCAACAAGGGGATCAACTATTTTAGATCTGATCCTGACCAACAGGGATGACCTTGTTGATCAGGTGGAGGCGGTGGGATCCTTAAGGGGGAGTGACCATGCTCTTTTGGAGTTTGTCATTCGGTGGGAATGAGAAGCCAAGTGTAGCCGGACACACATCCTAAACTTGAAGAAAGCTGATTTCTGTAAACTTAGGGAGTTATTTGCTGAAATCCCGTGGACAAGAATACTAAAAGAGAAAGGAGTTCATGATGGATGGGAGTTTCTTATAAGTGAGATACTGAAGACACAATTGAAAACTGTGCCAATAATGAATGTTTTTTTTTGTTATGACATTTGTAAATATGGATAGTTATAATTATATATATATATATATATATATATATATATATATATGAATATGAATATGACATTTGTTATGATATTTGTAAATATGGATAGTTATAATTTTTATGTGTGTATATATATATTTCTAAAAAAGAGAAATTAAAAAAATATATTGGTACCACTTCAACTTTCTCCTTCCCTCTCTCTGCTTGCTTTTTGCAATCCTGCATTTTGCTAAAATATTCTTTTTGGTGAAAGTCCAGATATAACAGATATATATATCTCTTCCTCTTTGAATTCCTCTTTGGTGGTTTCACCATTCTTCCATTTCCTGTACATGTTTCTTTTAACACTTAGCTCAGCTGAGAGTTCTTTAGTCAACCATTCTGGTTTCTTTAGACACCTGCCATTTTTCCTCCTTATTGGCACAGTTTTCTTTTTTTAAAATTTTTTTATATATATATAAAAAAAAGAAAGAAAGAAAACTGTGCCAATAAGGAGGAAAAATGGCAGGTGTCTAAAGAAACCAGAATGGTTGACTAAAGAACTCTCAGCTGAGCTAAGTGTTAAAAGAAACATGTACAGGAAATGGAAGAATGGTGAAACCACCAAAGAGGAATTCAAGCAAACAGCCAGGATATTTAGGCAGAAGGTCAGAAAAGCTAAAGCACAGAATGAACTCAGGCTTGCCAAAGACATTAAAAACAATAAAAAGGGCTTTTTTAGATATGTCTGCAGTAAAAGGAAAACTAAGGAGATGATAGTGTCATTGCGTGGAGAAGATGGTCAATTAATAATGGAGGGAAGAGAGAAGGCAGAACTACTCAACACTTCCTGTGCCTCAGTTTTCTCCCAAAAGGATAGAAATACTCAACCTGGGGGATGAGGAGCAGGTGAGGAAGGAGGGGAAATGCAGCACAGAATAAGTAGAGAAGTAGTACAGGAATATTTGGCTAAACTAGATGAATTCAAGTCTCCAAGGCCAGATGAATTACATCCAAGGATATTAAAAGAACTGGCAGAAGTAATTTCTGAACCACTTGCAATAATCTTTGAGAACTCTTGGAGAACAGGAAAAGTTCCAGCAGACTGGAGGAGGGAAAATGTCATCCCCATCTTCAAGAAGGGGAAAAAAAAAGGACCAAAATAATTATCGCCCGGTCAGCCTAACATAAATACCAGGAAAGATCCTAGAGCAGATCATTAAACAGTCAGTTTGTAATTACTTAGAAAGCAATGCCGTAATCACTAAAAGTCAACATGGATTTCTCAGAAATAAGTCATGCCAGGCTAATCTTATCTCTTTTTACGATAGGGTTACAAGCTTGATAAGTGAAGGGAATGCTGTAGACGTAGCATATCTCGATTTCAGTAAGACCTTTGACAAAGTTCCCCATGACATTCTTGCAAAGAAGCTAGTAAAGTGCAGGGTGGGCAGGGCTACTGTTAGGTGGATTTGTAATTGGTTGACCGACCGAACCCAAAGGGTGCTCACCAATGGCTGCTTTTCATCCTGGAGAGAAGTGACTAGTAGGATGCCACAGGGTTCTGTCCTGGGCCCAGTGCTATTCAACACCTTCATCAACGATTTGGATGAAGGAGTAGAGGGCAGAATGATCAAATCTGCAGATGACACCAAATTGGGAGGGGTTGCTAATACCCCAGAGGCCAGGATCAAATTTCAAAATGACCTGGACAGATTGGAGAGCTGGGCCAAAGCTAACAAAATGAATTTCAACAGAGAGACATGTAAAGTCCTACACTTAGGCAGAAAAAATGGAATGCACAAATATAGGATGGGGGACGCGTGGCCGGATAGCAGTACGTGTGAAAGGGATCTAGGAGTCTTGGTAGATCACAAGCTGAACATGAGTCAGCAGTGTGATGAACCAGCCAAGAAAGCCAATGTGATTCTTGGTTGCATCAATAGGAGTATGGTGTCTACATCGAGGGAGGAAATGGTACCACTCTATTCTGCATTCGTTAGGCCTCATTTTGAATACTATGTCCAGTTCTGGGCACCTCAATTCAAGAAGGATATGGACAAGCTGGAACGTTTCTAGAGGAGGGTGACCAAAATGGTGAAGGTTCTGGAAGCCATGCCCTATGAAGAACTGCTTAGGGAGCTGGGTATGTTTAGTCTGCAGAAGAGAAAGTTAAGAGGGGACATGACAGCCATGTTTAAATATCTGAAGGGATGTCATGTCGAGGAGGGAGCATGGTTGTCTTCTGCTGCTCCAGCAACTAAGACAAAGAGCAATGGATTCAAACTACAGGAAAGGAGATTCCACCTGAACCTCAGGAAGAACTTCCTGACGGTCAGAGCTGTCCAGCAGTGGAATATGCTGCTTCGGAGTGTGGTGGCATCTCCTTCTTTGTAGGTTTTTAAGCAGAGGTTGGATGGCCATCTGTTGGGAATGCTTTGATGGGTGTTCCTGCATAGCAGGGGGTTGGACTTGATGGCCCCTGGAGTCTCTTCCAACTCTATGATTCTATGATTCTAAGCAATCATTAGATATATAGATATAGCAACCTAGTTGTTCTTGTTGCTGTGTGCCTTCAAGTTGTTTCTGACATATGGCAACTCTAAGGCAAACCTATTACAGGGTTTTCTGGGGCTGAGTGTGAATGTCCATGGCCAACTGGGGAAACAAACCCTAGGTTGCAGCCCAGCACTCAAACTAGTACACCACACTGGCTCATAGCAACCTTAGCATGCCTATATTCATGCAAGTCTGCATGTCTTTGTAAAAGTTTAGGCACAGCATGTTTTCATGTCATTTCCTGTTTTTTGGTCTTAGCTACATCCTTTCCTTTCCTGACTCACTTAGCATAGTTTGCCTGTATTTGTCCATCCTCTATTTTGTAGTCTGCAGCGATCTCTCTCTCCTCCATGTCTGAAAAGCATGTTTCAGTCTCTAACCATGAAATGTTATGAAACCTTTAGTATTTGTAAGCCAGCCTGCTTCAGATGGTTTCACAAAAAAAACTAAGGCCATTTCTGCACTACATTATTATAGTGCTATTACTCCACTTTCAACATCCAAACCCCAGCAAACCCCAGGATTCCACAGGATGTTGAAAATGGAATAATAGCACTATAACAGTGTAGTGTGGAAATGGCCTAAGCCTGCTTCACTGCTCTGCTAGATGCTATGTGTGTGGGACTGTGATATTGGACTGGTTGTTGTTCACTTCCTACTTGCGAATACTAATTACTTTGCTTGTGAGATACACTGCTATCTCCAACATTTTCCAATAGTGACTATATACTGCAGGGCTTTCCAAATGGTGTGCTGCAACACATTAGGGTATTGCCTGAAGTGTGTAGGTGTGTCGCCTACAATCTTGGAAATGTATGTTATTATTTATAAATCACATATTTTTAAAAATATATGAAAGGTTTTCATGAGATATGTTGTGTCCCCACACATTTTGTTATTACAATTTATGTATGTGTCTGTATCTCTTATAAGCGGTTAGTTTAACCTCCAGTTTGCTAGTAAAACTGAATTACTGTGTCGTGAAATGATGCATGTCTAAAGAAGTGTGTCACCAACATGAAAAGTTCGGAAAGCTCTGATATATTGAGTAATGGATGGTGAACATATAGGCTTTAAAACATTATTTCTATTTAAAGAAACTGTGTATCACAGCTGTCTGGGCACAGTGATCATTAGCTAGAACAAAGAGAAAACTTTAGATAACCAACACAGAAGCCCAGTATCTGGTAGGAAAAACGAAACAGCCCAGCTAGATGTAATTCATCTCCACAGTTACACCCTTAATCCTGATTGAAGGCAAGTAGCCAAGGTAAGAGTAAGTGGCCTTTGCTTCTAACCTTTACATATTAAAGACACATTACAATTCATCTCCTTACTTGCTGATGAACAGACAGGGAGATACCAGCCACAGTATAAATATCACCTCTATCCAGTGATGAGAAAAACAGTCTTATGGATAATACTCTATTATTGTTTCCTAGGCTGTATATCACTATATATCATACTCTGCAATTCTGGCTAACAGAGAGAACCACTGCTTTTGATAAATGGATATAGTTGTGCTGAGTTATATCTACGATAAGAGATATAGGCTTAGATCAAGTGATGACATACTCTCATAAATATGCAATGTGCATGCGCCTAGACAACGTAATGTCTGTATAAGAATATGCCTATATGAAAATATGCCTAGACTGTATGTTTATGCATTGTGATGAACTTCTTAAAGCAGAGTGCATAAATGGGTAAACTGATTTGTTTACTTTGACAGACAGAAAGATTACAAAGTTTTAATAGACAGAAGATTATAAATATCCTGAAATCCCAAAGTTTAAAAGAATCTTAAAGGAAATGTCGGTGCTGATCTGCCTACTGGACAATACTGGCATAAATTTTCGTGGACTGCAGGCTACTTAATCGGATGCATCAAATACTGCTTCAGCTGGAAGATATTTATTTACTATATAAAAGTCAAGTTCCTCTGTTTGTGAGTTTGTTTGTCTGTGTCAGGCAGGCGACGACCTCATATGACTGGCTGTGATTGGCCAGCTGTGAAGATTCTATGGAATCCTGGGGTTGGCAGTTCAGGGAGGGGCCTTTAGAAGTCTCAGCCAGAGAGGTCAGGCCATTTGCTATGGAAACGAGGCCCAGTAGCAAGAAGGAGGGCAGTGTATTCCCTTAAGAACTCAAACTCCGTATGTTACTATCTCTGAATACAGATTGGATTGGGGAATATGGGGAACAGTTACAGGTACTGGACAAGGTAGTTTGGGGAATTAGAGACACAGGATCTCAAATTTGTGCATTTCAACTGTATCTAACTCCTAAAGTTTATTCATTATTCAATAGTAGCTGGGTGGGAATACGGACCATCCTTGCACAGATGAGGTAAGTAACCCAAGTGGTAAGATAAAAGGTCTTCGTACCTTAGGAGCTGGACATCTTGTTCAGCTGTTTCCTACTGGGCTAATATTCAAAAACCAGTGGAAGAACACTTCAGTTCCCCAGAGCTCTCTGTCTCTGACCTCAAAGTAGCCATCCTTGCACAAAAAACTTCAAAGACAAGTTTTCTCATGTATTCCTCCACTTGAGCAGGTGTACAAATATCTGACAGGGCAAATGAGGCGGGCATGGCTGCCTCCTTGGCTCCTTCCTTTTTTCTGCAACAGACTTACACAAGCACTGACCCATCCCCAGAAAGAAGGTGCAAACAAGCCATGTTGCTTTCCCTAGGCCACACAGTTCCTAAATTCATGCTAGGAAACTGAAACCACACAACACAAGCAGGAGCCCAAAAGGGGGCTACATTAACGTGTCTCTCTCTACACTTCTGGGCAGGGATGGACAACTGAAGTTGAGGGGTTACACTCCCCTGCATGAAATTCTGGCTCCACCCTCCTTGCAGCAGAAGCATGTAGTCAGGATCACATGTAGGGCCAATGAAAGGATGCTGGAGGGTGTAGCCAGTTTTATGCCTTTTTTTTTCCCAACAGGAAGTCAACCAGACATCAACTTTTCGCAAATATACACATATGGGCACACATCTATCCATTCATCCATATGTAATTTTTAGGGGTATGCTGTGAAGCCCTGAGGGCCTCAAAATAACTCAGGGGAGCTACATTTTCCCAATTTGTAAACTAGGGTAACAGATACTTTCCCTTTTAAAAAAATATATTTCTACCCCTATTACAGGATCTCAGGGGACAATGAGAAAAGAGACCCATACACTTATGTACATTTCTGTTGGCAATCTTGACAAACCTGAAGGATGAGTACAAAGTAGTCAACTGGACGGTTGCGCTGATAGAGGTAATGCTCGGGTGCTCGCTTGTTCTTGTGGTCAAATTTCATCTCCTGGATGACATTTGGGTGTTTGAGCAACCGAAGCAGGATCTTATCAGAGAGATATGGCATCTTGAAGGGTTCCACCTCTGCAAGAAGAGAAGGAGAGGGGAAGAAGTATAGATCTATGAGAGGGCTTGATGCCTTCAACAACCTTACTTGAACCCAGGAAGGTGATGAAATGTGGTATGAAAACACAAATAAAGGGGAGAGATCCTCCAGAACAGAGACTGTAGGTGAGGAGCATGGTACCTGAGGCAAAATGATACCCTCCCACTCATCATTATTCCTTTCCAGAAGAAACCAGGGGCTCAAGGTAGTCCTCCATTATACCACAGTTCCCAGACTGGAACTAGAAACCAAAAGTTAGGGAAGTTGGAAGTCCTGGCCTAGAAACTGGACAGAATAAGAGGTTAATTCTTCAAGGTATGCAGCTGCCATGCTTGCCAACAACAGCACTGGCTGAAGGCAGCAAGTGATCAGAATGCCAGGAGAAAGAGAGAGCATAAGGAGAGCAACATACCAGTAGCCATGAAGCGGTGTGTGGCCAGCAGTAGTTGTGGGGAGATCTTCACTCTCATCTCGCTATCAGAAAGCCGGAAGATGGAGAAGTCGTGAGGTTTCCTACCTCGATGGGGTGCTCGCTCCTTCTTCCGATTGTCCGCTGAAGGAAAGATAACAAAGCTATGGTTAGGGTAGAACCACTTATCTACACAAAACATACATACTCCTTTTCTTCTCCTCTCCTCACACCTGGGAGCAAAACTACTGATTTGTGTTTAAACTTGACAAATCCGTTTTAGACACACTACCCTTTGAATGATCCTGCTCTAGTACTTTAACACAGACAAAATCTCTCCTGTACCATTCAGGAACTCTGTAATCAAGCAACCAAGGCTGAAACTATTAACATGCCTATCTAAGAGCAACCCCCATTCTAAATGAAAATGCATGGTCACATTCCACACTCTTCTTTTTCTTAAGTTAAAATGAAAATTCACATTCTTAAATGTATTATCAGACAATCTTAGATATTAAGAACATCCCTCCTCAGATGGAAAACTGCTCAGACCCACACAACTGCTTTATGAACTCAAACTGGAATGTGTGGGAACTTGATCTACTCATCAAAGCAAATAATTCTGCATAAGTTCCTGGCCTAAAGCTATTGGCTGAATATTGATGGAACAAACCACAGTGAAAAGAGACCAGCGTGGTCCCCACTGCACTGACACGTCTGGAAAACTGAGGGGAGACGCATGGGCACAGAGCCTGGGAAGGACTTTAGAGAAGCCAGAAGTAAAAGAAAAGCAAGTAAAAACTGCTAGAAACCACATGGGACCCCTGCTGCTCCCCAGTGATGCAGTCCATGCCTTTAGCTCCACCTTTGTGTATGTCTCTGATTTAAACACCACTGTTCCTGATACTCACTATAGAGATCTGTCTCATCCAAAATCTCTGATTTGATGATCTCTTCAATCACATCCTCAAGAGTGACAATCCCCATCACCTCATAGAAAGGATCTCCTTCCCCTTCATTATTTACTCGCTGCACAATTGCCAGGTGTGATTTCCCTGCAAGAAGAAGATAAAAAGGAAAAGGATGAGCAGTCACTCTGCTGTAGCACCCACTGCCTCTAACCAAAGACAAAAGTGAAACACTTGAGGGCCACTGATTCCAGAGAATGTATGACAATACCCTCTCTTTAAATGAGAAAGGAAAACAAAAAATTTTGTTTTACCCCATCCCTAGTAAGATGGCCATTCTCAGACTAAGCAATGAGACTCCCTGGGACTTCATCATACTCCGAGGCTCAGAGCCATTTTACCTGCCATGGAATGAAGAGACTGTGGCCTGAACGAGATGGGAAATGTTATGACACTTACTACTGGTAAGAGGAAGGTCATAACAACGCAGAGAGAATGTCAAGAAAGCAACTAATTCTGCGACAGCACAGAACATTCAATCAAGGCATCCTAGCAATGCGACCGGCTTCCCAGACACAGGAATCATAGACCATTTCCGCACTACACTCTTGTAGCGTGATTATTCCACTTTCAACATCCTATGGAATCCTGGGGTTTGCAGTTTAGGGAGGGGCCGACAGGATATTAAAAGAACTGGCAGTAGTCATTTCTGAACCACTCGCAATAATCTTTGAGAACTCTTGGAGAACAGGAGAAGTCTCAGCAGACTGGAGGAGGGCAAATGTCGTCCCCATCTTCAAGAAGGGAAAAAAAGAGGACCGAAATAATTATTTCCTGGTCAGCCTGACATCAATACCAGGAAAGATCCTAGAGCAGATCATTAAACAGTCAGTTTGTAATTACTTAGAAAGCAATGTCATAATCACTAAAAGTCAACATGGATTTCTCAGAAATAAGTCATGCCAGGCTAATCTTATCTCTTTTTACGATAGGGTTACAAGTTTGATAAGTGAAGGGAATGCTGTAGACGTAGCATATCTCGATTTCAGTAAGACCTTTGACAAAGTTCCCCATGACATTCTTGCAAAGAAGCTAGTAAAGTGCAGGGTGGGCAGGGCTACTGTTAGGTGGATTTGTAATTGGTTGACCGACCGAACCCAAAGGGTGCTCACCAATGGCTGCTTTTCATCCTGGAGAGAAGTGACTAGTAGGATGCCACAGGGTTCTGTCCTGGGCCCAGTGCTATTCAACACCTTCATCAACGATTTGGATGAAGGAGTAGAGGGCAGAATGATCAAATCTGCAGATGACACCAAATTGGGAGGGGTTGCTAATACCCCAGAGGCCAGGATCAAATTTCAAAATGACCTGGACAGATTGGAGAGCTGGGCCAAAGCTAACAAAATGAATTTCAACAGAGAGACATGTAAAGTCCTACACTTGGGCAGAAAAAATGGAATGCACAAATATAGGATGGAGGATGCATGGCTGGATAGCAGTACGTGTGAAAGGGATCTTGGAGTCTTGGTAGATCACAAGCTGAACATGAATCAGCAGTGTGATGCAGCAGCCAAGAAAGCCAATGCGATTCTTGGTTGCATCAATAGAAGTATGGTGTCTAGATCAAGGGAGGAAATGGTACCACTCTATTCTGCATTCGTTAGGCCTCATTTTGAATACTATGTCCAGTTCTGGGCACCTCAATTCAAGAAGGATATGGACAAGCTGGAATGTGTCCAGAGGAGGGCCACCAAAACAGCGAAGGGTCTAGAAGCCATGCCCTATGAGGAACAGCTTAGGGAGCTGGGTATGTTTAGTCTGCAGAAGAGAAAGTTAAGAGGGGACATGATAGCCATGTTTAAATATCTGAAGGGATGTCACGTCAAGGAGGGAGCAGGGCTGTTTCCCACTGCTCCAGCAACTAGGACTAGGAGCAATAGATTCAAGCTGCAAGAAAGATTCCACCCGAACCTCAGGAAGAACTTCCTGATAGTCAGAGCTGTCTGCCAGTGGAATATGCTGCCTCGGAGTGTGGTCGAATCTCCTTCTTTGTAGGTTTTTAAGCAGAGGCTGGATGGCCATCTGTTGGGAATGCTTTGATGTGTGTTCCAGCATAGCAGGGGGTTGGACTTGATGGCCCCTGTGGTCTCTTCCAACTCTATGATTCTATGATCTGTTTCCAATGATCTTTAGTTCAATCACTCAAAATTTCAGTGATCTTTGGCTTAGTTTCCAGTGGTAAGGAAAAAAAAAGTCCTGGACTCAGCTTTACTTATCTACCTAGCTGTCTGTACCACGGCATTACACCCAACCATCATGGGACAATATTGGTGGCTGTGCAATCACTCAAAAAAGGCTAGCTTAATTAAATGGGGAATAATTTGTTAGGAAATTATGGCACTATAGAGAGGGAACAAGCTGAACATGACTAAGCAAGATTTTACTGGGCTGCATGAACAGGAATCATAAAGACAAGCCAAGAGACGCAATACTCAGCACTCACTAGATCTCAGCTCACTCACTATGACTAGTCTTGAATGTTGCTTTTAAAAATGGCCATTTCTGCACTACACTGTTACAGTGCTATTATTCCACTTTCAACATTCTGTTGAATTCTGAGCTTTATAGTTTACTGAGGCCAAAGAGCTCTCTGGCTGAGAATTCTAAATGCCCCTTCCTAAACTGCAAATCCCAGGATTACATAGGATGTTGAAAGTGGAATAATAGCACTATAACAGTGTAGGGTGGAAATGGTCAATGTCTTACTAAAGTAGGGGGAGACATGATGCATAGATATCAATAGTGCTTAGCCTTGGCTCTCTGGTCTTATGTAGCAATGCAGATTTATTGTTTTTTGTCACCAGGCTAGTGCTAATTGCTTTTGTCACCATTCTGATGCTTTGTAATTGCAAACATGACAGCATTCAGTACGGATCCATTATGAATCCATTTGTCTTAACATCACTTATACGCAGGGATTCCACTGTGATCGTTCAACTGGTTTATACAATAAGGCTTATGACTTCAGATAGATACTGTGGAGTTATGCCCTCCATATCATTACTGATCTCTCTTTGTTAGTTCTGGAGAACCACTAATGTTATGTGTCCTCAACTGTTTTAGCTGTACTGCAAAGACACCATCTAGAAAAGTGAAGTCTGCTTCACATTACAATCATACTAATAGCTATACTCGCATCCTCTGGAACGCTGGGATTTGTAGTTTGGGCAGGCATTAAGAACTCTCTGGCAGAACATTTTAAATATCTCACAGAACTATAAATCCCAACATTCCATAGGATGGAGTTATGAGAGTTAAAGTGGTATCAATGTGCTGTAATTGTGTAGTATGAAAGAAAGCTGAAGTTTTCAAACTAGAAAAGCAACCCTTCCCCCACATTATTTCAGTGCATTATTTCAGCTGCAATGTTAGCACTCGCTATCACAAGGTTCACAATAAAATTGTGAAAGCTGGTGACCCTGAACAACATCAATGAGTCTTAATGACTTCCATATGGCCAAAGCAAAGCTGAG
Source organism: Cyclura pinguis (assembly GCA_030412105.1). NCBI lineage: Eukaryota > Metazoa > Chordata > Lepidosauria > Squamata > Iguanidae > Cyclura > Cyclura pinguis. Next base: position 59,897,446 of record CM059601.1, read on the forward strand.
CAGTATCAGGGGAGCCTGTAGTGCACACCTGGAGATTAAAGAAAGAAGCCAAATTCAAGACCCAACATATAATTCCTCTGCCTTTCAAGAGGGCAGCTGCTTTAGATTGCATGCATCTGGTACATCCAGCTGCAACTCAGCCATATGATTCCAGCATCATTCAGGGGTGCCTGCAGATAAACAGAACCACTGCTGGGCACCATTTAAAATGTGGCACTACTTTGGTCCAGTGTGCTTGCATATGCCCAACAGTATTAGTTATGAAGTTATTTGATTTATAGCCTGCCTTTCTCCTTGCACTGCACCCAAGGGAGTTGTACAATGCTCTCCTGGGAGATCTGGGAGGGTAGGTTGCCCTCATAGGGAACTGGGTCTCTGACTTCAGAGTGATTGGACACATTTCTATACACACACATACACACACACACACACACACATATATATAAAGGGAAAGGGTGGGCAACTGTATAGGGGGCAGGGATCAATTTTCCCCTAACCACCCCTGAAGCACCTTCCAGCAAGCCCTGATGGATCTATTTTCCTCTGCAGTTCTTCTCAAAATGGCAACAGAAGTGACACTGCCTCACATTTCGAGAGGGATTGCAGAGGAAAACAGGTATTTTGGGGGTTATATAGGATGCTGGGGAGCCTGCAGGGCTATCTAGCAAGTTTTTGCATGTTTCAAGGGCTTTCTGCATGGTTGGGGGCAAACACTGCCAGAAAACTGTGCTGATTTTTTAAAAAAAATTATGGTTTGGGGGCTTCAGGAGATTGATGGGGCCTCATGGACGACAAAATTGGAATCCAGGGGCTCCAGGTGGCCCACAGCCACACTATGCCCACTCCTGACATAGGGCAACTATAACCCACGGCCTTTCTTTTTTGCAGGGGGAGGCAGCACTCACTGCAATACTATCAAGGCATGATCAGTCACCAGAAGGAAAAAAGAAAACAAGAGAGGCATACATTATTTCTAGTTTGGAGAAAACAGTTCTGATCCTACTACCTACTAATTCATCTCCAATCCCAGAAGATTCTTCTCTGAATACATGCCCATCCTTCTCATTATGTTGGATGTTGTCCAGAAAGGCTTTCCTAACATGACGTCTGACAAATTATTTGGGCTGCAACTCCCATCAGCCACAGTCAGCATCACTAACAGCCAGTGATTATGAAAACTGTATTTAAAAAATATCTGGGAAACACCCTTTTGGGGAAGGTTGGCCTAACACATCATGGCCTACAGCAAATCCTGTTGTTAGCCCTGACTAGCACAAATCCATTCAATCAATGGAATATACCTACATGTTGACTCACCATTCCACAGCTGACTGAACGGATCCACTGCAGTTGCAGCTAACCAACAGGACACAATCCCATCTGTGTTGACACCAGGAAGGCTGAAGATCCTAAAGCTTACTAATGAATGGGTGGCCTCAGCTCCCTCTCTGTCCATCACTGCACTTCAACATAAGCCCAGATCCTCAAGGGATGCTAAGTCACCCACTGCTGTACACAAATCTAAATTAAGTCCAGTATGGTCAACAGATTGCTTGCTTTCTGGGGCCATTTCCGCACTAGACTGTTATAGCGCTACTATTCCACTTGCAACATCCTATAGAATCCCGATGTTAAGGAGGCCGGCACCTCCTTAAACTGCAGATCCCAGGATTCCATAGGACGTTGCAAGTGGAATAATAGTGCTATAACAGTCTAGTGTGGAAATGGTCTTGGATACCATCCCTAAAATGAATTTACCAACTGGGCCTACGGAGAATATAGGCTTTCCTGCCTAAAGTTTAAAACCACAGTCATGAGTTGTACTACTACTACTAATTTCTTGCATCTGCTTTCCTGCTCCCTATTTCACACCTAATATACACATTGCAAGAAAAACAATGTGCAGTGCAATACTTTAAAGTGACACAAGAGAAGCCAGGACTGGGTGAGCTGCTGCACAAGGATATGCTACCACCAACAGGAAGTGTACAAGTCATATGTGCGTAGACCTTGGGAAAGTAACTTTTGGAATATAAGTCCAGAATTCTCTGGGTGAATATATGTGCAGGATGATGGTGCTGGGGTTCAATAGATTCTCCACTGGGGAGGAGCCATACTTCATGTAGAGCACATACTTTAATTCCAGATGATCAAAGGCTGGATCCCTGACATCTCCAGACAGGAACTGTCAGAGAGCCAGTGTCCAATATTATCTGAGAGCATGAGGAGTGCTCAGTGCAGACAGCAATAAGCTAGATGAACCAGACTTGGTACAAGACAACTTAATATGTTCAGTGCAAAGTACATCTTTTAGTACCCCTAACATTCACCTAGAGCAAGCAAATTATTGCAGAATGGTCTTTCCTTACAACAGTTACTGAAACCAAGGAAGCAGTAAAATACTACCAGACACCTCAAGAGTCTCTGCGGAAAGGAGCATGAAATGGCAAATGCATGAGTCACTAGGCCATGACACTGACAACACCTTGGATAGCCTGTATTGGTTCATGCACACTAGATGGAGATGGAGAGATATCTATAAACTCTAGGATCCCCCCCTCCGGACTCCCAGCAGTTTCACAGGAACATCTCTGACATCCATCCTAACAGATACAGCTTAGGAGGGAGTGTTTGGATTGCCCCAGTGAACTGCATGGACCATGCAATGACCAAAGCACAGGCACATATACACTTGCACCCCTTCCAGGCACTCAGCCATAGTCCCCCATAGGGCAAGGCTGAATTAAAGCAACAGGAAGAGGTCAGGCCGAGGCAGGATTGGGCGTTGCGGAGTCCCAGGGTACCTCGCAAGCAGGGCGCACAGGGAGCAGAGAGGAGGCATGTGATGCTGGCGGGAGGCGAGCGGCTGGGGCCCCGGGCCCTCACCCTTCTTGAACTCCTCGAGCAGCGCATCTAGACGGGTGTCATGGAAAACACAGTGCAGCGGGCGGTGGTAGAACCGGGTGACCGTCTGCAGCGGGGTGCAGTCATCAGGGTCCACGAAGGCCAAGTCCTTGACAAACAGCAAGTCCACAATGTTGTCTCGCCGGTCCCCTTCGTAGACTGGGATGCGCGTGTAGCCTGAGCGCAGGATCTCAGAGATGGTGGCAAAATCCAGTGTGGCATCAGAGCGCAACATAAAGCAGTCGCTCAGTGGGGTCAGGATATCCTCCACCACCTTGGTGCGCAGCTCCAGCGCCCCCTGGACCATGGCCAGCTCCTCACTCACTAGGTCCCCATGCGGGTCTGCGGCACGGAGGGTCTCCAAGAGGCGCTCCCGCGTAGAAAAGGTGCTCAACTCCTGACGCAGGGCCCAGTCCAGCAAGCGGCTGAGCGGGTAACAAATGGGGAAGGTGGCAGCCATGAGCAGGCGGGTGAGGAAGAGCGTATGCGCGGCGATGGCCAGCCCGTGGCGAGAGCACACCGAGTACGGCAACACCTCCCCGCCCAGGAAGACGACGCCGGTGCAGAGCAGCACGGGCAGCCACGGCACGCCCTGGCCGGCTTCGGGCAGGGGGCCGCGGCTGGGCTGCAGCGCGGCGCACAACCACCCGGCCAGCGCGGCGTTGGCGCCGGCCTGCCCGAGCAGCAACGTGCACAGCAGGTAGGTGCCGCTCCCGCCGCGGCCGCGCGCCGCCTCCACTTTGCGCGCCTGCTCCCGCTCCGCCGCCGAGCCGCTGTTGCGCAGGACGCGCAGCTCCATCGGGTCGAGCGAAAGAACGGCCAGGCGGAGGCCGCTGAAGAGCGCCGAGAGAGCCAGCAGGACGAGCGCGCCCAGCACTCGCAGCCAGCCCTCGGCGGGCAGCGGCACCAGCCCCGCGGCCAAGCCCTCCGCCGGCGCGTCCACTTGCAGCACGAAGCCCCCCGGCGCGCCGTGCAGCTGCCAGGCGCGCCCGTCCCAGGCGCACAGCCAGAAGCGGCGCCCGCCAGGCCCGGCTCCGGGCTCGCCCTTGCGCGGCTCCCTCACCCTCACCTCGGCCAACGCCGAGCCAGCCGAGCCTCCGGGCAGCAGCGGGCCCAGCACCTCCACATCCGAGGCCCAGGCGCTCGGTTCCGGGCAGCGCTCCGCGTTGGCCGGCTCCTCGACGAAGACCAAGCGTCGCTCGCCTTGCTGCCTCCCGCCGCCGCCGCCGCCGCCGCCGCTAGCGTTGCTACCCGCGTTCCCCTCGGCCGGCGGCTGGAAGTAGAGGCGCAGCAAGAAGCGGGACCCCTCGGCCGCCCGAAGCGCTCCCCTTTCGAGCCACACGCGCCCGGGCGTCGTGTCCTCCGGCCGCAGCCCCAGCAGCCACGCCGCTCCGCCAGGGGGCCGCGGCGACAGCGAGAAGAAGAGCAGCAGGACCGCGCCCCGGCTCCGACCCCAGCAGCCCGCGCCCCGGCGCGCCTCCAGCCCGGGGCCCAACCCCGCCGCGCGCCCCACCATCCTCCTCAGCGAGCCGGGCGCGTCGCTTCAGCCGGGGCTCCGAAGGGCGAGCACCGGCCGCACGTGACACTGCAGCGGCGCCGCCGGGGGGTGGGGGCCGCTCGGCCGGCCACGTGCCGGGGGTACGCGCGTGCCGGCCCCTCGGCCCCTCTCATTGGCCCGGTGGCGCCCGTGCAGGCCCCCCGCTGCTGAAGGGACCTGGGAGGGAGCCGCGGGGAGATGCCCGGATTCCTGCGGCGAGCGGCAAACGTTTGCCTCCTTATTTAGAATTCCAGATCCCGTCCATCTCCTTCCGTTTGCTGGGAGGGGGCGATTGTGACGTTGGCGGCGGGTCTTTTGTAACCGAGGCGCTCCTCACCCCGCGCGGTGTGCGCGAAGGATCACGAGAGAAATGGGGCGGCGGGGGGCGGGCTTGTGGCAGCGCATCCTCGTCTACAGCCAGCCGAGCGAAGCGGAGGCCTTTCTCCGCTGGCCCGGATATTTGCTAACGAGGCCTGCTAGCGGTTTCTTTCATCACAGACACCCGTTGAGGAAGAGGAGGAGGAGGAAGGCCTGATGTGGCTGTGCCTGGGAATTAGTCCCCGGACCGTGGCGGCAAGCAGATTGGGGCATTTCCGCGCTAGACTGTAAAAGCGCTGTTATTCCACTTTCAACATCCTGTGGAATCTTGGGGTTTGCAGTTTAGGGAGGGACCGGCCGCTCCCTAAACCGCAAAACCCAGGATTCCATGGGAATCCATAGGATGTTGAAAGTGGGACAATAGCACTATAACGGTTTAGCGCAGAAATGGTCTGGGAGAGGGTGGCGAGAAATGGACACAAGCGAATGCTTTGCCATCATTTGGTTTGGGCTAGTGAAAAGAATTGATATAATAGGGAAAGGGACCTTAAGATAAAGTGAATTTATGTATTTGTTTATTTGATCATCGGTGCCCACCAAATCCTGAAAATATAGCCAGGCTTAATTAAACTTTGTAAGGAATACCAGAAATGATGTTAATAGATAAATTCAGGATGATTCTTATATTCTTAATTATTTCATTGTATGATTCTAATTTTGCACCAGGATCAATTGGGAGGTTCTCGGAATTCTATCAACCCACATCCCTAAATAGATCCTGCTCTCCAGTCTAGAGCAGGCAAAGGAAAAGGCTGTTGCTAAGAGAAATCCACCTACAGAAAAAGATCTGTATCTGGAAAGATCCTTTCAAAAGCAGTTCTGTCTGTATGGATGACAGCTTGCTTGCTGAGAAACATCCATCCCAGTAAGGATCATTTTGGTTTAAATTATTTACTTTAACCTCAGTCCTAAATCTGATTTCTTCAGGATTATGAAATCAGATTTCTTTCTAATCACTAGTCTAAATCACTCCCTGTTTTCTAAACCTGCAGACTCAACCGAAGCTTCATTGAAATTAGTGGGAATTTTTCCAAGCACAGGTTTATTCATCTGTTGTTTATTAGGTATATTCCCTGTCCACGTACAAGGTGACTAAAACCAAATTACCATGATTAATGCATTAACTTCCTTGTCTGAGGAAAAAAATAAGACTTTTTTCGTAATAAAGAACATTTCGTTTTCATGTTTAAGTTTCATTTTGTTTGCTTGTTTGGTTTTATATCCTATGATTTTCCCTAAACAGGGATTCAGAGCAGCTCCAAAGAAAATTTAAAACCATATACAAATAAAAATAGTGTAGTAAACAAATAAGTTATGATACCTGAAAGGCACCAGATCCCATCTGATACTGGAAGTTAAGGAGTATCAACTCTGGTTAGTGCTTAGATTGGAGACTACCAACCAATCCCAGCTGCTGTAGGCTAGATTTCAAAGAAAAAAATTGGTAAAACCACTTCTGAGTATTCCTTGCCTAAGAAAATCCTATGAAATTCATGCTGTCACTGTAAATAGACAAGCAGCTTGAAGAGAGAGAGAGAGAGAGAGCGAGAGAGACACACACACACAATGTTGATACACATTTGAATTAATAACAAAAAGGTAAAAAGTACAGCACCCTTCATTAAAAGACTCTACCTCAGCAGCCAGTCAGTTGCCAAAATCCCACCTAAGGAAAAAATGTTCTTTGCCTGCTAGCAGAAAGGCAACAAGGAGCTGGGCATCCTAGCCTGGAAGCAACTACGAAAAAAAGTACTTTTATTTTTTTATAACATTTATACCTTATATTACTCTCCCACAAAAAATTTGGAGGGAAGTCTTTCAAGAAAATTGTAACATTATTAGCCAATAGGTTCACTGTGTCCCAGATTTGACACTATTGAATATGTTGTCTGGTTCTAACGGTCAGTCATTACAGAACAACCTAATCACAGCTGCTGGGCAATTAATACAAAGGCACTGAAAACAGGAAACACGGTAAATGTCACCTTCGTGGTATGCAAAAATATGAGATTTAGCTATATCAGCAAATTTAACAAGAGTCAAAGGACTGAATGAAGACACGGGCGGAGATAACTTTACAGAAACTTGGTTGACCTTTATTTGTTACATTAATTCTTCAATGGACCAAGAAGACAAGCCCTGATAACTCATGACTGTGGAAGGAGCAATATATTTGGTTGAAATAAACATTAACTCTGGGTGAGTTACAATGAGGTACACACATACAGAGAAAGAAAGCACATGAGGTAAATGCTTTGGTGTGATCTTGATTTGTAAACTTTGTTCATTTCATAAATTGTATTTTGTATTCATTTTTCAATAAAAGCTCTTTAAAAAATGAATGCCAGGCCATCCATAGCTTACAAAAGTTAAAAACAAAACATCAATAAGCAATCTCATATCTCAATTATACGAGAACCCTGAGATATTCTGAGTCCATTACATTGATGGTCTGGCATATCCTGATTATGATCATCCAAAAACAGGAAGGGAAACTATGGCCAAAATACAACAAATTAAAAACAACAACAAAAAATGGCCTGCATCATCGGCAATGCTGTCCATCCCCACTGCGTACTGCATCTCACCCGCATAGGGTGACTGTCTCATACGTCCTGGAAGCAGTATCCCTTTCTGTACCTTGAAACATTACCTATTTGAATAAAAGTCTTCACCTTCTGATAGAAAGACAGCAAAGAGGGGGGCAGTTCTAGTCTCAATGGAGTTTCAAAGTCTGGGGGCAGCCACTGAAAAGACCCTAAGTTCCTATCAAACATACCTGTGAAGATGGTGCAACTGAGAGAAGGGTGTTTCCTGAGGGTCTCAGGGCCCAGACAGGCTCATATGCAGACATAAGTTCTGTCAGATGGGCTGTACCTACACCATCTAAGACTTTCTAGGTTGTGCCCAACTTTGAATTATGACCAGAAATAATTGTGTCCTGTCCACTAACCCTGATCAAACATCCAAGCAATACATATGTTACGTTGATAATATTACTGAATGGTGCTGGGGATGGAGTAGCCCTGCAAAGAAAAGGTCATGTGTGATTGTGCTGCTGAGTGAATGGCTAAAGAAGCGCATCTAGAAACATTTTGGCCATGGCTGCCAGTCATAGGCCCTTTCTGCAGCTTACCATGTTCTAGGGACATTCAGTGTAGGTCCTGGCATTGTCTCTGCCAGGAGGGGCAGAGGAGTGCTCCCCTCCACACTGGCTGTCTCCATGAATGGAGGAAGTGTGATGGTGCCGCCTCTTCCTTCCAGAGTGCAGCCAAGTATTGTCCCAGGCTGCACTGGGGCAGGAAGTGCAGCCATTGCACTTCCAGGACCTCTGCACACCAGGTAAGTGCAGGCAGAAGGCAGGATGGTGGTGCGATCACTAGTCATTAAGAGGGAAAACTCATGAATTACTGTGCAATTGCACCACCTGGGGACGGGAGAAGGACAGGACCCAGACAATGTCATGCAGAACCATTTGTTGTCTGGGTCCTGTCCTTCTCTTGTCCCCAGTGCAGGATGACAATGTTCAGTGGAAAGGGTCATAGAATACGCTTCCCTCTTTGCTATGTGGAATTGAATATGGGATGGATCCTGTATCTATGGAAAAGTGGCCTGTGGACAGCAAGATGATGAGAGAGCGACCCAGAGTTATAAACAGTATTGGACATCTGGAGCGTAAATTCTACAGGCAGATTGTTAACCCAAATTGGCAACAGGAAACACACAACTCCTTTGTTGCAACAGCTCCATTGATTGCCAATCTGTTTCCTGGAACAATTCAAAGTGCTGGTTAAGATCTACGAAGCCCTATATGGCTCAGGTCCAGGTTATCTGAAGGACCATATCTCCCTAAATGAGCCTGCCTGTGTCCTGAGATCTTTTGAGTAGGCCCTTTGTCATGCCCTGCTTCCAGAGCATGGTCTCTGACTCAGAGTATGAAGCAGAGGGCACACCAGTGGCTGAAACAGAAGGCATGCCAGGGCCTGCTGTACAGAGAGAGGTTACAGTGCCAGAAACAGAACAGGGGATGGTGCCAACTCCAACAGAAAATCCTGCCTCTTCAGATACAGAAGAACACTTACCTAAACCCAGCTTCCCACAGCATAGGCAGCAAAGAGAGACCCAGCATCACTCTCTCAGAATTTATAACCGGCAACAATCAACCAAGGCACAGCTGCACCAGGCTTTGGGTCTATTTAGCTGGTGTCCTTCCCCTCCAGGAGTTGTCAGAGCTTATCTGACCTGCTACCTTGCTGGATGCCTTGACAAATGCTTGGATTGACCTTGGACTCCCTTGCCGTGAAACCCTGCAGAACTTTGCTTACATTGGACTTTATTTATGACTCCTTGCTTACTGCCTGGAAGTAAGTAACAAGCTGGAAGATATACAGTTTGTTTTGTTTGATTTATTAGCTGTGCCAGGACTGAGATAGGACATCCTTTGTCCCACCAACCTCATAAGTACATCTTGTGGAAGCATGGAAGAGGGACTTCTCAGTGGCTGCTCTCAGGCTCTGGAACTCCTGTCTTATGGGTCAGACTGATGTCCTCCTTGCTGTCCTGTCTTGCAGGATCCAACTGAGCTCCTCACCATTCTTCAGCCCTGCCACCTGGAAACTAATGAGGAGAAGAATTCCTGGTGTTGGATATTAGAGTGAGGATGTCCTTGTACTCCCCTCACAATCCCATTTTGGAAGAAAAGCAGGCTTGAAGGGAATCCCTGCCATTATTTTCAATTAGTAATCAGAGTCATCACCAAATGTGGATCAGAGATAGTACTGAGGCTTCCCTTTGCATGCTGTGCATTGTACCTATCCTGTAAAGAGTGAATGATTTTGCTGTTCTGCATATAGAAGCCCTTTCAACCCAAGTTGTATCATATACTCCCATAAATTCCATACATTCTTTATAGTAGTGCTATGCTCCATATTGCACTCCTTCAACCTCTAGCTAGGTGACACCATCTATGAAATCAGCTAGGTTTTTTTTGGTGGGTTTTTTGTTGTTTATGTACAGCAAAGACAGAGTTTTCAAAACTGCGAACTTTCTTGATGTATTTTACATCTATTGCTTCTTTAGTGGAGATTTCCAGAGATCTTGATTCTGTAGAAAACAGTGCTGGTTTAGCAACTTGATGGGTTATTACTAGTGGCATCTGCCAGTCTGCAGTGCAACTGCAATTGTTATACATCCAGGACCAGATTAAGTTACTGGATTCAAGTAGTATGTATTTCAGTCAAACCTGGATAAACATTTTTTTAAAAAACCTTATGGGGAGTGGGGCTTCAAATTTTCTTTGTGATATGTGTGTATATTTATATTGCTGATCTTCTATTAAGTCTTATCTTGCCATTTCATTGGCCCTTTCCGCAACTCACCTTTTTGCGGAGTGTGGGGATCGAGCAAGCAGCCTCTAGCGGGAGGCTCTCGCGTCTCGGTTCCTTCAGCTCCGCAGCTGCTGCCTGTTCACGCGAGAGCCCCTCCTCTTCCTTCCGCAGTGCAGCCTGGGATTTTCCCAGGCTGTGCTGGGGCGGGAAGTGTGAGCGCTGCAGCTCCGGAGCTCCACACGCACGGCAAGTGTGTGTGGGGCCCCAGAGCAATGAGCGGTCATGCACCATTTTTGGCTTGCGGCTGAAAATGAAATAGTGCATGATCGGCACCTGCCAGGCCCTGGAGCGTCGCACGATTGTGAGTGCAGTGTGTGGACTGCTCCTTGCAGTTGCACGACACTCTAGGGGCCCTTTCGAATGGCAAATGCCATGTGAAAAGGGCCATTGTTGTGTAGGGGTTACCCTGTGTTATGTAATACCTGGGGCCTTTCTGCACTACACTGTTACATTGCTATTATTCCACTTTCAACATCCTATGGAATCCTGAGTTTGCAGTTTAGGGAGGGCCATTTAGAATTCTCAGCCAGAAAGAGTTCCACAGGATGTTGAAAATGGAATAATAGCACTCTAACAGTGTAGTGCGGAAAGGCCCTATGTCTGGAAACCATGCACTATGAAAAGTGGTTTACGGAGCTGGGTATGTTTACCCTGGAGAATGGAAGGTTAAGAGGTAACATGATGTTTAAATATTTGAAAGGAAGTCATATAGAAGATGGAGCAGACTTAGAGACTAGAACATGAAGCTATGGATTCAAACTAAAGGAAAAGAGATTCCACCTGAACATTAGGAAGAACTTCCTGATGGTAAGAGCAAATTGATAGTAGAATACACTGCTTGGGAGTGTGGTAGAGTCTCCTCCTTTGAAGATTTTTAAATAGAGACTGGATAGCCATCTGTTGGGAGTGTTTTGATTGTGTATTCCTTCATGGCAGGAGGTTGGACTGGATGGCCCTTGTGATCTTCCCCGACTCTATGATTGTACGATTCTGTGCTAGTGGGGTGTAACCAGTAGCATGTGCAATGAGTACATTGCCAGTGTCAGACTGGGTATCTATTGTTGAGAGCCACCCTAGCTAAGCGTAGAGTGGCTTGTCATCAGAAGGATGTTGTGACGGAGTATAGGGGGAGTGGTATCCTGAGTGGTAGAAAACCTGCCCAGTGACAGCAACTAGTAATGGCCACTCCAGAGGAAAGTTCAACTCCTTTTACTGGGAAGGAGGGGTGGAGGCCTGAATGAGAATATATTTATAGCAGGCACACTGGTATGCTTAAGAGAGAGAGATTTCCAGAAGAGTCAAACTGTCAAGTTAAAGTGAAGGGTGACTCCTTCAGCCAGGGGAGTTCTCACTCAGTTGAGGATAGTTGAATGGGAGGTGTGTTTTCTCAGAGAAAGCCTGGAAAAGGAACAGAGGAGAAACCCTGTTGTTAAATCTGCGTTAGAGAGAGTGGCCTAGATTTGGGAACATAGCCTTTGGCAAAGAGGGAAGCCAGAGGGCTCTGTGCCTGTATGTGTGTGTGTGTGTGTGTGTGTGAGAGAGAGAGAGAGAGAGAGAGAGAGGGAGGGAGAGGGAAGGAGAGCTATGTCTTTTTGCTGTTACAAAGAGACAAGAAACTGTTTAAAAGCATTCTAAAGATCTAGTTGAACTTGGACACATTTAGAAAGCCAACATTTTATTCTGTTTGCTGTTTTAATAAAGAGTATACTATATTTTCTTATAAAGTTGGTCTCAACTGAATGATTCTCAGTGGTTATAACTAACCAGAACCACACTACCATAAACCATTAAAGGTGTTTTAATTAACAACTGAAAGGCTTTGCCCTGGTTATACGAGGGGGTGTTTTGGGGGAAAACCAGAGCTGTGTGTGGAGTGGCAAGCCCTTGACAACGTGGGAGGAAAGCTGCCATTCCAGTCTGATAAAAGAAAAAGCAAAGCCAGGCCTTGTCTGTTGTCTCCACAGATGTCCATCAGGTAAAAAACTAGCCAAAGCTGCTATACATGGAACAGTTGTACTCTGCAGTGGTGCAGGAACCACCCACACTCATGCTTGAAATCATAGATCTTCAAGGTATTTTGAGCTGCAGATTAGAGGATTTCCAGCAAATTATGTGTGATGGAGTTCTCTGGTGTGTGGCTATCCTGAGTGCCAGAGTAACCCAGCAACAGGTTGCTAGGCAACCAGAATAGCTCATCTGGAGAGCAAACCAGCCTATTAATATGAGGGACGGGGTGGAAGCTTGGGAGGAGAATATATAAAAAGGCACACACTGATTATCATTGGCAGTCATTCATGAGTCATGAGGGAGCTCTGGAACAAAGTTCTTCAGTCAGTCAGGGAGGTTATCTGAGTGAGAGGGTTTGTTTCTTAGGGAAAGGCTAGAGAGAAGCAGAAGAGAAATCATACAAAGTCTGGTCAGAAAGTGTGACCTAGATTTGAGGGCTGAGCCTTTGGTGATAGTGTAGCCAAAGGGCTCTTTGTGATACTGGTGCTTATACGAGGGTTTCAACGTATAAGGAAGTTGTCTAAGAGAACTTGGAAGAACTATATTTGCTTTGATCTGCATATGAACTCAAATTCTTTGTTCTGTCTGTTATTTTAATAAATATTATAGTTTATTTTTTATACATTTTGGCTCAACCTAATAGTATACAGTATTTAAAACCCAAATAGAAAACATGCTACCATAAAACTCTAAAGGAGTTTTAAATAACCGTTGAAATGCCTCACTCTTTACTCAGAAGAAGTGTTTAAAGGGGAAGGCAGAGCTACCTATGTAAAGTGGTGGGGTGCTTTGTCAGATTGGGGAGCTGCCCTACCCATCTGAGAGAGAAAGAATAAGGCTCTGTCACACTGTGTCACAACCAACATTATTTAGTTACTTAGTTATTTACAGGTTTAAGTGATACCATCAGTTAAGTTGGAGGAGATCACGGTCAGCATTTACAGTATATTAACAAACTGCAGTAGCTGAATTGGACCATTGTTGGCACACTTGGCATCATATCTAATAGAGGAGTGCACAGTTAGACGGTGAATCAACATTGGTGATTCCTTTGCTTTTCATAGAATTTATACAATAAGAGACACAATAGTTTCTCTAGTCCAGCATCTCGCCTTCAAACATGAAAAGCCTCCTTGAAGAACTAAAAGACTACTGTAGTGTGACAGAATCTCGGGAAGTGAATGGTAGACAGAATTGCCTTGGTTTTAGTTTTACAACTGAGATTTATTCCAGCACATACAAAGATTCACATTCAGTATGACAAAGTAACTGGAATTTATTGATGCAACATTCCTATGTATTTTAAAAGATTCCTTTGAACTAGAAAACTTTACTGTTTTGCTTCCTTGGGTTTTTATTCTGTGTTTCCATTTTCCACTCTGTACTTTGAAAATAACTTGAAGAACCATAGGGTGTCTCCCTTTCTCTATCTTTCTACAAATTCAAACTGTAGAAGTGGAAGCTTTCAAATGTAGATAAGCCATAGAAATTTTTATAGCAAGGCTTAGGGGTGGGAATACATTTTTAGACTACAACTCCCAGAATCTTCCAGTCAGCACAGGCTCTGTCTGGTTGATTCTGAGAGCTGCAGTCTGGGGGAAAAAAATTCCAAATTCTGCTCTTTAGGGAAATTACTTAGCAGCTATTGTGAAGTTCTGACTGAACTGAGGGTTCTGATGCAGGATAAATTAAAATAAGAAGGCCTGCAGAACCTCCAAACAGTGGTTAACACTTCACCTATCATTCTGGCATAATTTGAATGTGTGCATAGAAGCACCATAGCCTCAATTCCCTTGATTTCAGGAGGTTCTCCATGATCTTAGATCTTGAACCTGGTTGAGTAGTGAGTGCTAAGGCTTGTTCAGTTCATTCAATTACAAATCACGTTTCACAAATACATTGTTTAAGTAGGCATGTGAAGAAGATGGTATCTGAAAGGTTCTATACCAGGCTTTAGGTATACAAGATCTGCTTTTCTGGATGGGACAGTATGTCATATGCTAGCCAATTAGTGTTTATTTGGAAGTAATTATCCTCCCTTAGGAATTTCAGATTGCAACTTTGAAAGAAAAGAGCTATATTGCCTCTAAGCATTTTATGGCTCAGGATTTTTTTTCCCAGTGCCAAAACTGAGCTCACAGTCCTTTCATACAACCAAACAAATAAATAAATAAAATAAAATTTAAAAAATCAATTTATTATTTTTTTCTATCCCAAAAGTCATTCTTCTTTCTGTCCTTCCTTTTGTGTCAAGGACAGATTAAGTTCTGGGGTGGAGGTGGGAAGGCTTTTTTTTTTTATTGTTGCTGTAGTCATTAGAAATTCTAGCAGAGCTACTGCAAAACAGAGATATAACAGTAGAACCTAATCCGTTACTTCGCCATTCTTATTCTACATTAAGACAGTGCCCAATAAGATGAATGGGATGAGATGCAGTCTGTAACTTACTAAATGGTGACTGAAAGAAATAACTGTCTATTATGCCAACTAAACCTCTCCACATTCTTGCCTTGCATCTCAAATACATATACAAGTCACAGAGGGTAGCTTCATGGATTACAGGATTAGTCTTAATTAGTGATGGAATGCAAAGAAAAAGCTTAATACCTGGTAGCCACTGTCCCCACCCCACCCTGTGTGGCTGCTGGTCCCACCATTTTGTCTGTACAGGCAGGGAGGCCCCTCTGTGACCAATAGTACCTGTGCCTCTGTATGACATGGGACTTCTTACAGTGATTTTCCTGAGAGTCCCTAACAAAGCCAATGTGGTGATATTTGCTAATAGAGCCAGTGTGGAGTAGAGGTCTGAATACTGGACTAGAACTCCAGCAGACCAGAGTTCAAATCCCCACTCAGTCATGGAAACCTACTGAGTGACCTTGGTCAAGTCACACTCTCTTAGCCCCAGAGGAAAGCAATAGCAATCCTCCTCCGGAGAAATCGTCACAAGAAAACCTTATGAAAGGACTTCCATAAATCAAAGTTGACCTGATCAACAACCAGTTTCTGCTTCTGTCTACATTATTTTTTATACACCCTGTTTCTCTAAATTCCATACCATAATAGGGCTAACTCTTAAAGCTATTATACTGTATATGTCACTTTCCTTTTGAACTGCTATGTTAGTTTAAACTAGTACTCTGCTTGTGGACAGAGGAGAAAAATCTATGGACTGTGGCCAGTGCCCAGGACATAAACTGGTCACCTAGGTCCAATGCTAAGACCTCAGTGCTCTCTTGAGGCATGGAAGAGAGCAGAGACATGTAATGCCAATCCCACATGGAGATGACAGGCAATATTATACATCAGTACGACCATGCCTTGGTTGAGTGCTAGCATCCTAGATGAGAGACACCAAAAAATGGGGACTTCTAGTCATCTGCACCTTTTGGCATATGATTATTTTTGTAATTTGATAAGAAACTCAGAGCAAAGTACATGAGTCACCCACAGAGCAGCATAAAGGACAAGTGGACAACTTGTGGGACCCACTTCTCTCCTGCCCTTTTCGTTAATAGAAGATTGTGGTAGGAGATGAGTTGTGGTAGGAGATGAGACAAAGGCCATTTCCACACTAGAAAAGGCCTTTGAGGTCCCTCCCTAAACGGCAAAACCTGGAATTCCATAGGGTGTTGAAAGTGGAACAATAGCACTATAACAGTCTAGTGCAGAAATGGCCAAACTTAGAGTAAAGGAAAAAGTGACTTCAATCATATGCTAAACCCAGGGATTTATTTTTGGCGCACATTTGTTTGGTTTTGTTAAAGAATAATACTTCTAATTTTCTCTCAAACCCTTTTTAAAATCAGAGGGAAAGTTTTAAAAAATGCTTTTTTAATTCCCATTTTTTATTGTTTAGATTTTATCTTGTAGAATTTCATTGGACTTTGTGAAAAAGGAAAATAGAAGTGAACTTCTTTTAAAAGAACAAATCGTGATCTACTTTCTGCCTGCCTTGGTGTGTGAGTTATTTCATAGTGCAGATTAAAATAGAGATGCCCTGTAAAGGACACTTTCCATATGCACATCCAAACAAAGTGCCTTTTTGTTTGGACTGAACCACAGGGCATTTTGTTTGGAAGTCCTCTGGGCAGTGACTTACAAGTTGTAGGACTGATCTGGGAAAGTGGCCATGGGCCATCCGTTCTCACAGGGATGTTAAGCAGAGGAAGTCAAGGGAATGTGGCCCTCGGCCCTGAAAAAACTACCCACTCCGGATTTAGTTCTACAATTTAAATATATAATCAGTGACAGATGGTAATATGAACTGCAGAAGGAGCTATTGTACCCCTGGACATTTTTCACATACCAAAAAGTAAAGAGCTTGAACAACAAATTAAGGAGATCACCTTTCCACTTTGCCCACAGCCCAGGATAAAAACATTTCCAACCACATTACCTTTCGTTTAGGAAATCAACAGCAGCCAAGAAAGATGACCGAAAGATCAGCATGTAACCCACACAGTTCATCAGATTTCCCTTAATATTGTTTTCTGCCTGGGAGGATTTGTAGTGGTAAAGCCTCTACTTTGTGAATGAAAGTGTAGCGGATGAGGACATATTGCATTCACTGCAGCTTGCCAATCAAGGCTATGTCATGTGCACATGATATCAGCTTCTCCATATACATTCAAGTTGTTGAAACCCGCTGGGGAGCTCCCCGTAAGGGTGATTGTTCCATATCTATCCATATCTGTAAAGGAAACAAAAGCTTGCTCTATTCACATCCTACCCCAGATACTGAAGCTTCCAAGTTCTAGGCAGGCAGCAGAAGATAAGCATAACAATGGATATTTTGCTATGGCTATATGTCATCTTCAGGATCAGAAATGGTGTTTCTATGTATACTTGTTGTTGGGGAACAGGAATTCAAGAGTGTTATCTTGCTCAGGTCCTGCTTCAGGTTTCCCATAAGGGCCCCAGCTGGCTACTGGGGAAACATAATGCTGAGCTAGATAGGACTTACTTAGATCTGATCAAGCCAGATTCCTCTTATGTTCTAAATGCTTTGATTGTCTCTTGTGTGTATGCATCTCCTTGCAGAGAGAGGCAGAAACAACAAGCAGTTTCTGCAATTGCGTTGACCTGTGAGAACGTATGTAAAGAGGCAGCAACCATTCTCTGTGATTACATGATAGCCTCAGATTCTAATTCAAATTCATATTGTCATAAATGCCTAGTATTCATAGTGGAGGTATTAGGAATGTCCTGTCAGAGGAATTGGCTGTGATCTGTGGGAACTTAAAGCAATGAAAAGGAGTCATCAAATCAAAGAACCAGTTACAATAGAAATCAGTGCAGTTTCACTTACTGCTCTCAGATGCTAATCAAGGCTCCGCTGGGCTTGGTAATTCAAAAACAGCATAAATATGACTGTAATTCAGTCATACATATTATCTTTTTATACGTATACTATAGTTCTTACTTTTATAGTACCTTTGATTCAGCTAATTTAGTTTGATGGTGATGTTCTATTGTTCAGAAAAAGCTTCCCTATATTACAAAGTAAAAGAAACCACAGAGGCCAAGTTCTAAATGCAGTATCTGAATGTGTGTCTTGTTGAAAACAATGGAAATCACCTCCAAAAATACTGTTCAGGATTCTGTTGATGAAAACATCTAACATGTCTTAGTTTATCCTATGTGTGACTAATACGGCTTCCCAAGTGGAATTTTTTGCCAATTGAATTCTATTATTATTCTTGGCTGGAAAGCTTTTTCTTTGCTTAACAGGAATAAATTGCATCAGTCTTATTAATATATCCTCAGGGATTACTACTATCCCTCATTACAGAAAACTGCTTATCAGATAGATTATGGGGGAAAAAGAATCCATGTACTGCGAAAAGCATAACGAACATATGTGAAGAAGTGAGAATTCCTGTAATGTAATGACTTCATAATGTTTTCTGCCAAACTGAGATTATATCATGTAGCATGTGTGAGACTTACATGTGCAAAAATATTATGCTCTCTTACCTGGAAGTAAATCCCATCAACAGAGTATTACAGTATTTTCCTGCTAAGCAAGGAAAAATCTTTTTTGAACTTGGTGGAACCTACTGCTTCTTCAGTTAAAATTCTAGTAACTATTTAGTTGGGGACATTTCTATATAGTGCTACTTCTCATATTTAAATAATCTTAAATGATTTCTTTATTTTTAATCTAGTCTTCTGGTCTAACTAGAAGAATTGACAGGGCAATTCTAGAATTGGAGCATATACCATTCGTTCAGTTTCATGAAGGTTTCCGTGGTTTTGCTTCCCTACATGTTACATGTGAGAACATTCATATTGTTGAAAATTTGAGAAAATACACTTTAAAAAACATTAATGTTGACTACAAAGAAAAGGAACATCAAAATTATAAATAAGAGTGCTGTTATATGCCTTAAAGTTAACTCTGACTTACGATCACAGGGGTTTTGGCAAGATTTGTGTAGAGGTAGTTTGCTATTTCTTTCTTCTGAATATAACCTATAGCATTTGGGTTTTTTTCCAGGGGAACCCCTTCCAAGTATTTATCAGTCTTGACTCTGCTTAGTTGCTGATATTAGACAAGATCTGGTGCCTTTAGGGTATTCAGATATATAAACCAGTAGTACAGAATTAAAAAGAATAGACTGCATAACAAAATGTAATCTGAACAGGCTGAGATGGCATAAAATGTTGAGGATATAAATCAAATATAATTTGTCAAATTAATAATTTTAGTGCAGATTGCAATGGTCACTTCAAGGTTATGTATCATTTTCTTTGAAATTAGCATAGTTAATAAATAGGTATCATTAGTCAGAGAATTATCCCTTATTGAATCTAACCTGTAGGCTCTTCTTTGGCTTCTTAATTTGTCTATGGGTGCCAGTAATTGTACCTGATTCCATCATTTGTTGACCAAGATTATTTAAGATGGTTATGATCTATTTTTTTATTATGAAAAATGTATTTTCTGTGGAGAGAAACCAGCTACAGTATTATCAAAATTGTCTCGTGCTTGATAATTTCTTGTTACTATTAGTTGTTGTGTATGCTGTTCCGTGCTGCAGCTGAGTGTAGTTCCTGGCCCCCTCAAGACTTTTTTGCTGCCAAACATTGGTGCATATTACTGCTATAAATAATGACCATTATTAGTGGTAAATGATACAGCAGATGAGATAGAACCAAAAAGCATCCCAGCCCTTTTGCTGATATGATCCAGAATCCCCTTGCAGCCTTTGGTAGAACTGGTCCCCTGTGCAATTAAATCTAAACAGACTATCCTTGGCTGGCAATCCGATTCCCCATGGCTGGCTAACAAGTCTCTGGGCTCGGATCCATCACTCCCACCACTATCCCTGTGAGGCCAATGGAAGATGAACTCCAAAGGATAGTGTAGTGCAGAGCAAACAAAAAAAAAGTGTGACCCATCTCCCCCCTCTATTAATTATGAGAACTGTGCAAACAGATTAGTAATGGAGGAAAATTTACTCCTCCAGTCCCATTCCTAACCTTCATATCTTTTCCCACCTCAACTGCCAAGCTAATGAAAAAATAATGTATCAAAGTCACTAATACAAATTAACTCTTTCTGAACCACTGGATAGCTGTTAACACTTGGCTGTCATGTTAACAAGGACAGGTCCAGCTCTCTACATAAACTTTTCCATTAAAGATAAATTTTATAATTGGTTACAACACCAGTTAATGATTTTTTTTCTTCCTTCTTTCAAATTAAGGCAATTTTTTTACAACCTCCTCTTCTGAGTATTTCTAAATAGACATCAGTAAGATTGTGCTATAAATGTATAGCAATTCAAGTCTAACGAATTTATACACTTCTTTTATAAAGACACGTTCTTTTGACAAATATGTTCCAGCCTGAAAATGTAAATAAAAGGATGAACAAATTCTGCTTCTGTAACTGTGTCGGACCTATACTTCCTACTGCTCCAGAATGGATATATAGTACAATAAGTGAGCAGATTGCATGGATGATCTTCAAATCTTCAGTGAGCAATGTAATTCTGTGCATATGTACTCGACGATTATGTCTATGTAGGTTCAAAGAAGTTTTAGTCTCATATAAATATGCATAAAAAATGAAGCTGGGGTCTCAGTAGAAAAACTTGCTGATTTCCTTATTTTAACACCTTTCTGTACTAGACTGTTACAGCGCTATTATTCCACTTTCAACATCCTGTGGAATCCTGGGGTTTGCAGTTTAGGGAGGAGCCTTTGAGGCCCTTCCCTAAACAGCAAACCCCAGGATTCCATAGGATGTTGAAAGTGGAATAATAGCACTAGTCTAGTTTAGTGTGGAAATGGCCTTAGTTTCCTTATCTTGCTTTGTCACTACAGCTTCAGTTCTTAGGCATAAGTTCACACATCAAGAACTGCCACCCATGGCTGGAGGAGATTGTCTAGTTTTGAGAATTATACGGATAAACTGCAGTTATAGTCTGTGCAAATTTATGTGACCAATGCCCGGTGTACTGGTGTTGCCTGCATCACACCACATAAAAGTAAGCTACACTCTGTGGTCTGAGTAAGAACCATGCAGTCACACAACATGATGTGGCATCTTACCTCCACTAATCCTTTCCTAATGGAGATAGCACTGTATTTGTTTTCTCTTCATGTGCATGCATTTCTGTTCGCTTGTGCACTTTATTTCTGGAGGAAAGGAATGATGGATGGAGATTTCTCTACCTTAGAAGAACAGAAGACTTGTGCTCTGTTGCCTCAAACCAAATTCTTACCTTGTCCAGCATTCTGTTCCCATAGCGGGTAGCTAAATAACCATGTCAAATCCATAAAGCAGATAAGAGTGCAATAATACTCTCCTTCTCATGTTTCCCAGGAACTACTATAATTACCATTGATTGATTGATTGATAATTAATTACTAATAAATAATTGTTGTTGTGGTCCTTCAAGTCTTTTCTGACTTATGGTGACCCTTAGGTATCACAGGGTTTTCTGGGGCTGAGAGTGTGTGAGGCACTGAAGGTCACCCAGTGAGTATCCATGCCAAGTGAGGAATTGAACCCTGGTCTCCAGGATCATAGTCCAATGCTCAAACCACTACATCATGTTGACTCTTTCTAACAATTGATTACTAATAATTACTGTTATTACCATATCTTCTTCCCAAGACTAGGACTCCAGGCAGTTTACAAACCAAAATGATTACAGGAAATGATACAGGAAAACACAGAAAAAGTCCACATTAGAAAAAGCGTAATTCATTCCTCATAGGGCTTGATTTCAAGATCCTTAATTATTCTGATCACTCTCCTCTGAAGAAATTCTAGTTTCTCAATATCCTTAAATATACCTGGACATAGCATTTCAGATGAGGTGTTAAAGCCGTTCAGGTTGCTGACCATCACTGATATTGAGGCAGATGTAATACATAGCCCAGGTTCAAGATGTCAGTATGGATTTCCTTTTGCTTTACCTTGTGTACGTACAAACACACACCCTTAAAATTGCTGCTAAGTAAGTCATCTTCTCCTCCTGGAGGACTTGTCACCATATGTGTTCCTCCAGATCAGATAATCAACCTCAGAAACTGGGGGTCTGATGTTTCCCAGATACCTTCCAGATCTTTTGGAAGCATGTCATGTTTTCTGTGCACATTACTGATTCCAGGAAGCCTACCACCATATTAGCTTCCTTTTAAGGCACTGGAAAGCTAAGAATATAAGGAGAGGTGCTGATTGCTAAGCATGATGTTCAGATTAGCAGAAGCAACAACCATCAGTCAAAGTGCCACTTAGGTTCTGAAGGTGAGGGTGATGGGTTTGGACTTTTTTAGAAAAGGAACTGTGAATAAGAATCAGAATAGGAATAATGATAAGAATGTAATAGTGGCCCACCAGTCCATGAGGAAAAAAAATACACAATAGGGGAAAAACTTTTATTAGGACAAATCACAGTACTACAAACAGCCAGAAAAGTGTGCAAACCTCTGAGTTCTCCAGAACTCTTCATCAGGCTGACCTGGTGAAACATTCAGAAGAACTCAAAATCTTGCACACTTCTGTGGCATCTTGCCTGTCACCAATAAAGATATTGCTCAACTGTAAAGTATGGCTTCATTGTTCATGTCCCAAACAATAGCCTTTGAATTAATTCCTCTCCAACCATACTAAAGGACTTACATGCAAAAGAACAGGTAGAGGTTTGTGTAAGAAGCATTGCTGTGTGGTTGTATTGCAGCCTTTTGTTATCATTTTGTCCTGTGTCTTAGCAACAGCTCAGTGAGCAGATATTAGCAAGCAAGAATATCTATCTACATCCCTTTAGAATCTTAGACTAAGAAGCTTCTCTTCCCTTCCTCTGCTGCATCAAAAACTTCAATTAGAAGTTTACGCAAAAGCAAGCCAGAAGCCTTCCTTTCTTGTCCAAGCCAGTTGGCAATGCTAATTGCAACCTTCCATGCCCCCCTTTCAACTTCCTCTTTCTTTCTTTCTTTCTTTCTTTCTTTCTTTCTTTCTCTCTCTCTCTCTCTTTGTACATGAGTGTTCCTGTGTACACATACAAGCCCTCCTCCCCACTAGCTAGCTTTCCCAATTGAGCTGTACTGGAAAGAGTTTCTTCAACAAAGAAACTGCAGACACAGACAGCCTTGCTAAACTCCTCCGCTCTCTCCATATCCCGATTCCCAAACCATCTGGATATGATCTACAACAGTGATTTCAGCACCTGGCTATTACAACGATTGTGCTGTAGAAACAGTTTAGGTAACTCCAGTGTTGCCGTCTCCAAAGTATTTGAGGCTGTGAGGGCATTCTTCTTTCTGCACAGTTCCTTGTAATGATAACATTCCTAAGCCTGGGAAAGAAGCAGGACCTGGATGGGTCACTTTTTTGTATTGCAACTCTCAGTATCCCGCAACCTGCCCAGCCACTGGTGATGCTTCCTGGATGTTTCTAGAAGCTGTAGTCCACAAAGTAATATTTCCAAGTTCTAGCTATGAATAGAGATATTCATAATTGGAGCTATGCTCCTATTCTCTGCTCCTGACAGTGCTTTTGTATAGGGTGCAATTTAGTTTTCTGCTAAGCAAAAGGAAGACTCAAAAATAATTGCGCTGATTTTAATGGGAGTGTTTGTGTCACACCTTTTGTTTTCAATGTTGCCATAAAGGTGTTCAAGCTCTCCCTTTAGGGATAATTTCTGTACCTAGGTAAGTAACGTACTGCTATTTGTTCCTTAGTTGTATCTTAAGCTGGCAAAAAGCCATCATATCAGCATCATATGGAAGTCTAGAGGAATGTAACATCAGCAAACAATACCCAGATGTCAGTTCACAAGCAAAGACTGCATTGCCTGAAGTACATTTGTGGAATGTGCACCAGCGCAGTAACACACTGCTGTTCCTGTGCATTTGGAAAGTAACTACAGCTGTGTCCAATTGAATTTACACCTAAGTATGGCTACAAACTGCTATCTGTTTGTCTTCTTGAAAATAAATGCCAGAGACCTCTGTGGGACAGATTTCCTAAGCTGTGGGTTAGGGCTAAGCCAGAGGTGTACGTACAGAGAGAAGACCAAAAGCATGATGAATGTGTGTTGTGTACTTGTGAAATATACATGTGATTGCGGGCAGCATAGCTGTGAAGTAAATGTGTGTTGGGGGTGAGAACATCTGGATGATAGTCCTCTGGGCAGAGGAGATAGAAGTGGGAGCTGCCTCCTGTCTTCCTTCCTCTCTCTTTTTCTTCTTCCCCTCCAGTTCACCCCCTCCCCTTGGCTTCTCCTCTTAGGCCTTTGCTCTCTATGAGTCTTAGGCCCATTTTGCACAGTATTTGCCATGTGAAAGGGCCCCTCGAATGTTGTGTGAATGTGAGGAGTGGTCCACACAATGCACTCACAATCGCGGGACGCTCCAGGGTCTGGCAGGTGCCATTTGCGTACTTTTTCATTTTTGGCTTTGAGCTGAAAATTGTGTACGATTGCACATCGCTCCGGGGCCCCACGCGCACTTGCTGTGCGTGTGGAGCTCTGGAGCTGTGGCGTTCGCTCTTCCTGCCCCAGTGCAGCCTGGGAAACTCCCAGGCTGCACTGTGGAAGGAAGAGGCGGGGCTCTTGCACAAGCAGGCAGCAGCTGCAGAGCTGAAGGAACAGGGACGCGAGAGCCTCTCGCTGGAGGCTGCTCACGCGATCCCTGCACCCCAGCTCCGTGAAAAGGTGAGTTGCGGAAAGGGCCACAGTCTTAATGAAGGGCAAAGAAAGGAAGAAGGAGGCCTAGTGTGGGCGATTGGAGGCCACATCCCAACCACAACCATGACTCTGGCCAGCCTAGGACTTGTTGCACAAGTTCTTAAGTTTGTCTATTAAATATTTGCTCCCACCTTCCTCCTCCATTCCCTCCTTCCAGGGTAAAGTACCAAGAGATCACCAGCCTTTCCACACCTGCTTTGAGTTCTGCATGGGAGAGACAGGCAGAGTCAGATCCATCACTACCACAAAATTTGCTTTGCACCTTGCCACACCAAGCTAACCCACTCCCCTTAAATGCAGAACTTGGAGAAAGGGCTTTTTTGGACTACAACTCCCAGAATTCACCCAGCAAGCCACAATAGCCATTGGTAAAGCTTTCTGAGGAGTTCCGGTAGTCCAAAAAAGTGTCATTTCCCCAGCACTATTTAGACACAGTCAACTGGTCAGTCTCATTGATTTCTGCATAGGAACTGAAGCAGGTGCTATTGTTCAGGCAGCAAAGTGTCTTGGGAACAGGAGCCTGCTCTAACTTTGTACAGCCCCTGGGGGAAAGACAAGACTTGCTTCTTCTTCCTGCCTTTCTGTGCCATGCAGCAAATGGGAAAACGGAAAGAATTCTATTGCTTTCTCTTGTCACAGGGCATCCCTGGATGGGACACAACAGTTGCAAAGCTGTCATGCCCTGCTTCCAGAGCACGGATTCTGACTCAGGGTTTGAAACAGGGGACATGCCAGGACCTTCTGTACAGGAGAAGGTTACAGAGTCACAAACAAAACAGGGGGTGTTGCCAGCCCCAGCAGTGAGTCCTGCCCCTTCAGATACAGAAGATAACTTAGTGATACCCACCCTTGTTGAGTACAGACAGCATAGAGAGAACTTGAGCCAGTCTCAGAGGATTTATAGCCAGCACAAATTACTCAGGCAACAGCTGTGTTAGGCTGCTGACTTAGGCCCTTTCCACACGAGGCGAGTGAATCGCTCTGTGCCATTACTTACCGGTTCTTCTAGGGTCCAAAGTAACGCAGACTTTCCCTTGAGCCCTTCTGCAGGGCTCCTCCATTAGTGCAGGGTGAACCGGAGCAGTGCGAGGTTTGTAGATCCGCACTGCTCCGGCTGAAAATGGCGGCTTCCGGTGTCTTCGTGGGAGTGGACAAACCACTGACGCTGGCCACACCCACAGCCCACCCTCCGCTGAGCACAGGTTCTCATTGGTGCGAGCCTGCGCATCTGCACAGGTAAGTAGGAACACAATGGCGCGTTCCAGAAAATGTGAAGACCTGATTTTTCCGGTCTTTACTTAGTGCGCTGGAGGACCACTTGGGGTTGGTTTGGATCAGACTAAGGTGCAGAACTAAGTTAAATAGTCCACACCTAGTCCGATCCAAGGTGTGGACAACCTCCATGCCAGGATGCCTTGGCCCGTTTTAACTGCCTTGTACGGAAAGGGCCCTATATAGATGCCTTCCTTCCCCTCCAGCAGTTGTCAGAGCCTGTCTGACCTTCCTGCCTACTGGATATCTTGCTGAACTCCATGCCTGACTCTAGATTACCCTAACTGACTTTGGACTCGCTTGCCTTAGAATTCTGTTGGACTTTCTTTATGACCTTGTGCTTACTGAATAAAAGTAAGTAACTGTAAGTAATGAGCTAGTAGCTATTCGGCTTGTTTTGTTTGAGTTATTAGCTCTGTTGCTCTGACTGAGATAGGACAAAAGCCACTTTCTCCTTTCTCAGGTCCTCTTAGCAAAGGGATTAGAAAGATCTTAACTCTGCATTTTTTTTAAAAAAAATGCTGTGTCTCCTGGTATCTTGAACAGTGGTAGATGATGGTTCTCATGTGAACAGTGCAGTGAATCAACCACCAAGTTTTAGTGTGAAAGTTAAAGGAGCTATCCGGGGTGCTGAACTCCATACCCAAAGGAGTGGCTTGACTGTCTCATTTTCAGTATAGCTCCTTTAATGTTCATATTCACTGCTCCAGTGACATGGGAGTCAGCAGCCACATCTTACTTTAAAGATGAACAGATATACTATGTCCAGCTCTTTAGAATTCCTGCCATGAGGTCAGTGGTACCAACAGGCTTGAACTTTAGAGCAGAAGTCCAAAGTCCTTCTCAGCAATAAATGAGACAATACTATGCATTGTCATCTAAAAAGTGGGAAACACATATGAATATTAGGACTTAATATTCATATGTGGTTCCCACTTTTTAGAAGACAATGCATCCAAATGCATTAGGTGAAAATGCAATTGGTAATAAAAATTACCAAACTGCTTGGTAACTATGTGGGAAACATAAAGCAGTAATCTAATTCTGGCTACATAAAGAAGTGTATGTAAGAGTAAGAGTGTAGATATGCTCTGTAAATCTAGTTAAGTAACAGCAAAGCAAGGGATAAATGTAGGCATGTGGCAGCTGTATACAGTGCAGAGACAAATGCCTTTTGCAATCTTCTTTCTTCTCCCCAAGCCACCAAGGGAAGAAGTGGCAATGGGTAGCAAGTCAGCAGTTGAACTTGCTCATGTATGCACTCCTTGTACCTTCACAGAAGCAAGCATATTCAAGATGAAAACAAATCTAATCCCATTTTTTTTGGCTGGATTTTGTTGTTGTTTTGGATTTCGTATGTCCATGCCAATCATAACCATATTATTTTAAGGTACGTCCTGTCGAAATGAATAAGGCTTACTGTCAAGTAGGAACAGTGCTGTCATGTGTTTTCTTCACTAAGGGCAGCTCTCCTGGAAGGAAGTAGCCCCATTGTACCCTTCCAAGCAGACATGCATAGGAGGACCATGCCCAAGCTGGTCTCTGGGTTGAGCTGATGGGAGAGCAACATGCAATAAGAGCATTCCAATAGGTCTCAATGGAAAATGGTTGCCAACATTTGTGGCAGCTTTTGCCCTATGTTTGTCACAGAAATGTGATATGCAAGCTCTTACTTACTTCCACAGGAATGTGATGCTCAAGATCATGCTTAATTCCACAGAAGGCTTTGGCCGATGATTTGTACATGACAGAAATTTGCTAAAAGCACTGCTAAGTTTGAGGTGGCCCTAGGATAATTTACCCTCTGGCCAGTTGTGATTGGTGGCTTCCATGTCAGCAAGATGGTGAAGTTGGGTTCTCTAACCCACTGACAGGGAAGTTTCAGTCTGAACTTTAAAGGAGCTATGTTGTTGCTAACTGCTGTGGAGTCAGCTTTGCCTTACGGCAAGCCCCCAAATGAGAGGCCTCCAAAATACTCTGTTATTAACAGCCCTACTCAAGTCCTGAAGGCTCAGAGCTGTGGCTTCCTGGGTTGAGACTATTCAGTTGTGATGTCGTCTTTGTCTTTTCTTGGTGCCACCCACTTTACCAAGTATTTTCACTTTTGGAATGAGTCATGTCATTTCATGATATATCCCAAGTATGACAGTCTCCATTTAGACATTTCAGATTTTAGGAGGAGTTCAGGCTTGATTTGTGACAGGATGCATTTATCTATTGTTTTGGCAGTCCATGGTACCAGTAGAACTCTCCTACACCACCACCACATTTTAAATGAGTTGATTCTCTTCTTGTCAGCTTTCTTCAGTGATCAACAGGAGCTATAAAAGGTGCTAAACCTATTTTGAGGAGAAAGGTCAGCACCTTGAATGGTCCCTCTAAAGTTCAGTCTAAAACCCAGAGCAGCTTCTCCATCTCCACTGACATGGAAACCACCAGCTGCTGCCACCTCTGTTGTTCCTGCCTGTTTTGCAGTGGAGCCATGATGCACACTGCTGAAGAACCAGACTATGATTGGCAAAGGGCCCTAATAGTAAGGGGTACTATAATGCTGAATGCCAGCACTTCAGAATTTCCCACTACATCGCTGCCTCTGGTCCCCCTCTCACAGAGAACACACATCCAAGGGTCCAAAGCTGAGACTGAGTTCACTTTTCACACCAGGCAAGTACATAAACCCAGAAGTAATTATGAGAGAAGGCAAGGGACTGTTATGATAAATTAGGGTAGGGAAGGGAGAGTTTTGAAAGACGAAACAGTGGAGGAAGGAATGAGTGATGATTGTTTTTGTTCAGGACAGAGAAAATTCCATTCTGTCTCTATCTCTGGTCAAGCAGTTTGGGGCTTTTCAGGCAGATTTTTAAAATGTTTGCTCAGAGAGTGATGTATCTGTATAAACCTTCAAGACTTTTTTCCAGGCTTTTCAGTTTTTTGCACAGACTGCAGAGAGTTGCTAAATAATAACCAGTGCCAGTGTGGTGTTGTGTAGTGATTTGAGCATTGGACTGTGACTCTGGAGATTAGGGTTCAAATCCCGTCTCAGCCATGGCAATCCACTGGGTGACCTTAGGCAAGTTACATTCTCTCAGCCTCAGAGGAAGGCAAAGGCAAAGTCCCTGTGACCAAATCTTGCAAAGAAAATCCCATGATAATTCACCTTAGGATCACCATAAACTGGAAACAACTTGAAGGCCACACAACAACAACAGCAACAACAGAGATTTCCCCGAGGGAGGGGGAGGAGAATTCATTTCCACTCCTGTCATGGGAACTTTGGAGGTGATGCATATTTCTTTAATGAGGATTCTTGTACTGTTGCAGAGCTCCAAACCCCACTGGGGACATAAAATTTAAAAAGTGTTCTTCATTTTCCTACTATACGGTTACTGTCTCTTCCCCACTACTTGCTATGGGTCCCTGGGAACTGTGCCTAGAGATCCAGCCATAGCTGTATCACTCATTGAAACTGGAGGCAAGCAGGCAACGCACTGGTTTTTAGCTGGCTCACAACCTTATTGCGATGCCTGAAGACAAATTTGCTTTGAAAGTGGGAACCTTTTAAGAGGTTCTCTGACAGACAATTGGGTTAGATCTAGCCAAGTCCAAGTCATACTTCTTGTAGTCTGATAGTAATAAATGTGACCAAAGTTAATCATGACTGCTTTAAGTTCCAGTAGTTTTGCTGGATCTGCTGTAGGTTTATGTTTATTAGATTTCTTATACATATTATTTTAAAGAAAAGAAAACTTACAGCACCTAATAGGGGTTAAAACATACAAAAGGTGAAAACAACAGTGATAGAAACAGCATGTCTATAATTAAAAAGTCAAAACAAAACTACACATACCTCCAAGAATAACAAATAATCAGGAATAGTCTATTGATTCTTATGTTAAAATCAACAAATCCCATCCCATGCTTGTGAGCAAAATAATATCTTAACCTGGTTATGATATTACTGAATTGAGGCATGCCTCACTGGGAGAGTCTTCCATAGACAAGTCTCCCATGTCACCGATGTATGTAAATTTCAGATGTTGATTTTGTGGTATGGGTAGATTTGTGTTCTCCAAATATGATGAAGTCTGGACCCAATACATTAAATAATTCTTGCAAAAATCCAGCATGAAACGTAAGTACAGAATCAGCCTTTTTTATCTGCAGTTACCACTCATCTCAGAAACCTTTGCAACAAATGTGTTTAGCAACATATCTGATGGAGAGCTATTGCAATGATTTGACATTTTTGTAGTGCTTTTCATGCACCAAATACTTTCCAGCTCATTTCTTATCTATTGGGGGGTGGGACACATTTCTCAGCATTAATGGTACGGCACTTTACCTGGCAAATTTTTGAGTGAAAATTGTCTCCATAGTTTCTCCGAGCTTATACAAAGACTTAGTGCCATTGTTATTATGCTTGCAATCTGGAACAGGTAATTGTAGCATATCTGGGGGCCAGTCTTCTTCTCCTGGGACTCTCCAGGTACCATATAAAAGGCTGAAAATGCCAAATAAATAAATAAATCGTGGAAGTGGTCCCACAACTGATTTGAAAGTTGAATTTCTACCCTTGGAGTCTTCCAGCAGAAGCAATTCACTTTAGGGAGGATGCAGCCCTAGGACAATTTGAGGAATCTGGAAGAGCTGAGGACTATAAAAACTCTCTGCTATATGCAGCTCACTCATGGGTGCAGTCCAAAGCAATTGTGAATATCTACAGGATCTTATATTATTCTGTGTATTAAAGATTCTCCCCTAAAGAGTTTTACATATTAATGCAAAAACTGCCCTGTGATGAAATGGAAACTTCTTGCAGTTACTGGTATGGCTAGAGATTTGCCTTGAATATATATGGTGCGATTTTACGGTCCAGACAGGTTTCCACAGAAGAAAGTGCCATTAAACTCAACAGGAGTCCAAGTTTTGCTACTTGTGATCTGGGACAACTGAAAGGCATCTGAAGAAGCTAAAGTCACTCCCAAGTGAACTCCCTGCAGTGTCATATGCAATCTTGGAATGTACTTTCAGCTCATCCACAGATCTGATTGGTAGTGTGTTGGTAAAGTTTGAAGTGCAAGTGCTTATCATTAAAGTCCCCATACTCCACACTGCCAAGTGAAATCCAGAATGCACGGGAGCTATAATGATCCATTTTTAATCCCTCCCAAGGAGCAAGTCTTTTGTAAAACCAATGAACCTTAATTGCCAATTTGCAATAGAATGTACCACTCATAACAATGTATTGTTGCTAGGGAAGTTCATTGCATGCCCCACACTCAGCTAGCATGAAGATTTCAACTACACTCAGAGGGGATAGGGACACATCTTGAACATCATTGTCCCTGCTGATGAGAAAGCGCTGTGCTTCAGCCCTGAGATTCCTGGCTCTACTATGCTATCAGAACTGGTTGCAATGGAAGCTTCATAAAATCCCAAACAAGAGAACTCTTCCTCCCTCCTGTTGTCTCAGACAACTGTATGAGTGACCAGATCAACACTGCTGCTCTCTAGCAAATTTGCAGAGGCCTGAAGCTTTATTGGCCAACCTCCCTTTAGATGAAGTTACATACAACCCCCTTCATTCACCCCTTAAGATTCTCTCTTGGTCTCTTTTTCCCTTCCAAGGCTGCTTTTATGATTAAAAACAGCAAGCTCAGAAGAGGAAAGGGGAAGCTTATTTACAAGCCTAACAAAATCATGGGCTAAATATTTACAGGGGGAAGAGTTTAAAAGGAGCCAGGCTTTCAGAAGTAATTATGCTAATGTCCAAAAGAAACAACCCATTCACACCAACTGGGTGCCAGAACCTCAAGTGGCACAGACCTTGAAGCTCTTGACTGGGGCCTGACCCAAGATATATGTATATATATTTCCCTTTCCCTTTCCTTTTTTTTTTTTTTTTGGCCCTTTAAGTTTTGTGCCAAGAGATATTTTCCTTAATAGTCTCCCCACCATATTCTGCATTAGAGGAGGGTTATCCTTAATCCTTCAGAACAAATGCATTCAGTTTTCAAATCCTAACCTAAGCAATTTCTTTTTAAAATGTCTTTTACTTTTTAAGACAGCCAAGCATCCTGCAAATTATTTATTTGTTTGAATGGCCATCCACAAAGTAGTGTTCAAGAGCGTTAAGTAGTAAAATAGAAAGCAAAACAGACAAAAATGACAAAAACGTAGAACTAAGGCCAATAAAATTATCAATAAAACTGACAGAAATAACTGCCAGTTGGACAAATTGTACCACATTTACCGACTGTAACAAGTCTGTTTATCAATCCAAATTCCTGTCTGAATATAAAATGTATTTGCCTGCCAGCAGAATCTTCTTATTATCGTATTCTCTTTCTTCCAGATGATTATTCAAAGTTTGGTCCATTCAAAACAATAAATATCCAAATTCTTGGTGAGCTATCAGAATTTTCTGGCCTGCCTTCCTCCCAGTCCAGACTGAGGTAATTTAAGAAACCAAAAGAAACTCAATGGTGATTACACCCATTTAGGAAAGAGTCACTTCATAGCAACTGCCAAGTAGCTCTGTGAGAACTGAGCTGACAATGTGATTCAGTGGTTAGAGTCTTGATAGAAGAATGAGGAGACCTGATTCCTCAACTGCCCATGAAACACCCTAGGCAGTCTTAAATAATTATATTTCAGCCTAACCTATCTCATATTTATTGTAGTGTTGAGCTATAAACTCTTTGAAGGAAAAATGTAATGAATTAATACAAAAGTCGCCAATCACATATATGATTTTATGTATGTGCGTACATATTACTTGTATAATACATTCAGGAGGGCATGACTGGCATATTATAGTTCCCATCAGGATACCACCAAGGCTTAGCTCTCTGTACAGAGCACTCCAGATCTTACTGTAGAACCATGCCTCGGCTTTGGTGTCTTTAAAATGTCTGTATTTAGCATTTAGAAACAGGGAAATAAAGACGCAAGTGTATTAATACATATATTGGGAAAAGCTGTTTTAAACTCTGAATTCTGACATTCTGCTTTATTTTACTTGGAGTACCTTCAGAGGTATGTGTGCGTGTGTGCGTGCATGTCTGTGCACTCACATCATGCATGTGTCCATATGCACAATCACCCTGCCTCATCCAGGGAACTGTGCAAGGGAGTTCAGACAATGAATATATTAGTATATTAATAATCAGAGTTATGTTTTGAAATACAACAGTGAAGTGAGACAACAAACATAAACAGAGCTTCTCAAACACAAAACAATGTACGCCTTAGAAAGAGGTTCTTTTACTGGTATGGATAGCAACTTTCTAGGCCAGATGGCTCCAAAGATAGTTTGGAAATTATACAGGCAAAGTCTGGTAATGTTTCAAAAGCTGGTCAGGGTGGGGAGGACACAGGCTTGGAGTTCTCAACAAATGGATGTTTATTCTTTTGTTTGGTGATCAGCATAACTCCTTATGGATGAGCCTGGCATCAGAATTAAAAAGAAATTCTGTAAAACAAAGAAAGCATATGGAAATTAGCATATGTTATAAAGTTTAGAAATCCACTTTTCCTTAATTTTTGGTTACCCTTGTTGCTGTGTTCCTTCAAGTTAATTCCAACTTACAGAGGCCTTAAAGTGACTCAACCACCAGGGGTTTTCATGGCAAGATTTGTTCAGAGGGGATTTGTCTTTGCCTTCGTCTGATGCTGAACCCTGCTCTCCAACACTTGTAGTCCAACACTCCAACCAGAACACCATCCTGGTGTAGGCCATTTTTCTTTTGCAACCCTCTCATGTTTTCCTACTGTTTCTTCTGCTCTTTTTTCTTTGCTACCCCCCTCACCAAATAAACTGTTAAAGAGAGCAAAATGAGAGAGAGAGAGCTGCAATTTTTTTAGGACCAATTGCACTAAAAACCATACATGTGGCAATAGCACCTTTGATTTTATGCAGTTTAACTGTGGGAATTATGTGACTAGGGTCATTAGTGAGACAATTTTCACTGGGGGAAGCAGAGGCGAAAAACTTGTGGGGGAGGCAGAGGGGTTTGGACATTGGCAGTTTCCCTGGGAAATGTTTTCATAAGTGTAGAATTCTAGAATTTCCAGAAGAGTTGCTGAAAAATTATAATTAGCTCTCACGTTCACCCTGTACTCTTTCTTTATGTCCTCAAGGAACGTACAACATAATAGTAAGGCCATTTCTGCCCTATGCTGTTATAGTGCTATTATTCCACTTCCAACATCCTGTGGAATCCTGGTGTTTGTAGTTTACTGAGGCCAAAGAGCTCTCTGGGTGAGACTTCTAAATGCCGCTCCCTAAAACCCCAGGATTCCATAAGATGTTGAAAGTGGAATAATAGCATGATAATAATATGCTGCGGAAAGGCTCTTACAGGATGAATCAGCTGTATTTCAGCCCAGGAAATCAATCCATTGTGGTGGATAGTAGTGGATAACTTTGCCTTGCCCTTACATTTTATTGCTGCATACCATTCAACATCCTCAGGTAATCAATAATCCAGTCTTTTGGTGTACCTGTGACCCTGTTTTATTTTGGCAGACTTTCAGGCTTGCTTGTGAAGTGAGTGAATCTGGCTCTGAAATTACTGGAATTGGTAATGACAGAAATAACTCCCAGCTAATGCATTTTAATTAGAAAGGTTCCAAGAAGAGCAAAGGTTCAAAAAAGAGCAAATCAACTTATAATATTTTCTACAAGTGAAACAGTTGTGCAAACTAAGTAACAGTGACTAGAAATTAAATACATGTTGTGCAAATAGTTCTACTACAATGATCTGAACTGTTAATAAAGTCTAATATACTATGATTTCTCTGCAGACCTATGGAGAAGCTGTGCTCTTGAAATTCCTTCAAAAGCAAAAATACTAAATCGGCCTTTCTCCGATGTGGTACTGAATGCCTGTCAGCACATGTGGAAAAGTTGGGAAAGAGTTTTCACACACAGTTGTAGATGAGTCTTCCATCGTACAGAGTGTACTTGTGTGGAAAGGCTTTCTTGTACATGCATGATGTTTTAGGCCCTTTCTGCATGTGGAGGGGGAAATGGGGGGAAACGCGCTGAAACGGAGCTTACCAGCAGCCGGGTAAGTCCGTCCCCATGCGGAGCAGCGTGAGCTGGCTGTTCCGCAGTTCTCCGGCGTCCAAAATGGCAGCTTCCAGCTGGCGGAGGCTCTCCACCAACCGGAGAAGCTCGCCAGCCGGAAGCCCGCCCCCGACAGATCTGCAGGCACGCACTGGTGCGCGCCTGCAAATCTGCACCGGAGCACGGGAACGGAGTGGCACGGAGCGGCGCGCTCCGTGCTTTTGAAAAACCTGTAAAAACAGGTTTTTAAAAAGCACGCTGCACGACCACTTCGGGTCGCTCTGGAGCGGACTGAGGTGCGGAACTGCGACAAGTAGTCCGACCCAGTCTGCTCCCAAGGTGTGGACGACCTCCGTCAGAGGTCGCACCACACCGTACTACTTACCCCATGCGGAAAGGGCCTTAGTGTTAGTTGCGTGGTTTTGCAGGATTCTGACATATCTCGTTCTTTCGATGCCTAACTATAGATGCTGAAGTGAAGTTTTAAGTTACTTCAACACTAGTAATTTGGAGACTGAAGGAAAATTTAACCTCAGGTGACAGAATTCTTATATGGGGAGGGGCAATGTCCTCATTTTCCTCTCTTGTTATTGCAGCCCTGTGTGTGAACTTGGATGACAACAGCTACCATCTGAAGGCAGAACTCATGCAGGTAAGCATGAGTAGGCCAGGTGAGTATCCAGGTGAGAAGTGGGCAAAGGAGAAGCCAATCTTTTTATATCAGATGGCTTTAAGTATCCAAAAGATGGAAAGGTGGGAGTAATCAGAAGAATAGCCCCAAATGGAGACTGCTGGTCCAGCTACTGTCCAAAATATTTTGACAGATTTTAGAGCACTGTGGTGGTCCTTGCCTCCTTAGGCAGCAGTATAGATGTACTCTCTGTCCCAGAGGAGAACAAGAAGGAAGTGTAGAACGTCTCAAAGCAAATCTCTGACCTTCCATGGTTGAAACCAAAATATTGTTTAGGAAGAAATTGGTTTGTCCCGGGTCATGCATATTTCCATTTATGTTGTCCCTGGAAATGGAACAGGTCTGTTTTTCAGTGCAGTCTTCTAATATGTCCAGTATCTATTCTAGATGATATAATATCTTTCTCACAGCTTGCTGCTTATATTAATGTTAAATGCTGTGTTGTCACTGACCTTACTGACTGGTGATAACAGGAATTGCAGTTCACTAATATGGAGAACACCATGTTGGAGAAGGCTAAAGTATATTCACAGAACACTCCTGGCTCTCTTTATCCTTAGAGAAATGTCTCGCGTGGACAAACTCTGCCTTTTTCTTCTAAGAATAGGGCATTTGCAAAAGACAGTTCTAAATAGTCTGAAGGCACCAGAACCCATTTGATCTTGGAAGCTAAGCAGTGTCAGGCCTAGTTAGTATTTGGATGGTGGACCACCCAGTACTACAGGCTATATATCACATGAAGGCAATGGTGATTTACCTCTGAGTATTCCTTGTCTAACAAAACCCTGTGAAATCCATAGGGGACATCATATGTCAATGTCATTTGAAAGCATGAGTGCAGATGCACACATACACACAGAAGTAAGCAAAGCCAATTAATATGCTAGCTACCCCCCCACACACGCAAAAAACTTCTTTGTGTTACAGCAGCAGTTCTTAACCTGGGGTCTGTGGACCCTGGGGCTCTGTGATATCCTCACAGGGGATCCATGAAGGCTTGAAGAAATGTTACAAGCTTTTACTGTTAAAATAGAAAGAATGAAAGATAGATAGACAGACAGACGGATGGTCCCACATTGATCATGGTCAAGCTGGAGCAAGTCCAGAGGAGGGCGACCAAAATGGTGAGGGGCCTGGAAGCCATGCCCTATGAGGACAGACTTAGAGAGCTGGGTATGCTTAGTCTGCAGAAGAGAAGGTCAAGAGGGGACATGATAGCCATGTGTAAATATATGAAGGGATGCCATGTAGAGGAGGGAGTGGGCTTGTTTTCTGCTGCTCCAGAGACCAGGACAAGGAGCAATGGATTCAAGCTGCAGGAACAGAGATTCCACCTGGACTTCAGGAAGAACTTCCTGACGGTCAGGGCTGTCTGGCAGTGGAATATGCTGCCTCGGAGTGTAGTAGAGTCTCCTTCTTTGGAGGTTTTTAAGCAGAGGCTGGATGGCCATCTGTCGGGAGTGCTTTGAGGGTGTTCCTGCATGGCAGGGGGTTGGACTGGATGGCCCCTGTGGTCTCTTCCAACTCTACATTTCTATGATTCTATGATTCTATTGATCTCAAAGAACAGGAGTCTTTTGCCAGTGACAGACGTTATTTGTACAAAGTTGCATTACGATATCTCAAACTGTTCAAAAGTTATGAAACTGATAGCAAAAAATGTACTCAGCATCCAGTGAGAACATGCAAGTGAATGACACTGAGTGGCTGAGAGAAAGCATGTGACTTTTCCTGCTGCCACACATACAACCACAAGCCACCTTGAGTTAAATCTTGGTGGTTTGTGACAACAAAAGATATTTAAAGGGGGCCTATCGTGAAAAAAATATTAAGAACCACTGCATTACAGGAAGGATAATACAGAATGACATACTATTGCTGAGAAAATACTCACACACACTACTTCAAGAATTCCAGCAGGGAAAGGGAAGTACAGATGAGCAGCACATGATTTACTTGTCCCTGCTGATTAAGAGAAAAGCCCCAGCACTTTGACTCAGTGAGTCCTAGTTGTACCAGAATGGTCTTTTTGATTCTGCCCATGCATCAGACACACTGACAGATATAGGCTGGGATAAGGTTAGGAGCATATACATGCCTAAGTCATGCTACAGATGTGGGGTCAAAAAGTCACCATTGTATAGTGGATGCATTCTGCTAGCAGCAGAAGTGGACTTGCACAGACAACATGCTCATCTGTGCCTTGTCTTTGCAAGTTACACCTTGTGCATGGTGGTTATGCATCATGTATTGTGCTTTGCACAACGGCACCCAATCATTGACATGTGCTCCACAATGTTGCTATTGTGCATAAAGGCTGTGCGTTTCTGCCATGACTGTTTTCTGCACATGGATATTTATGCTATGCTAAGAAGATGCTGGAGTGAAACCATTGTCAAGGTATCGTGAAGCTGACACTAGTGATGCTCTTTTTTCCCATGAAGCATTTGATGCTGGCAATGTGAACTTCCTAGGATCACACCGTTGTCTAGTTTGCAGCAACCACTGCCAGGCTTCTGTCAAGAAGGGCAGTGTCCAGGCCTTGACAGAAAGGTCTGTTGGCAGGGAGGGTCCCCCTCATTCCGCTGGAGCCTTGAGAACCAGCCTGCCTGCCTCCCCCACCCCCAACCAGTATGGTCCTGCAGTTAATTTAAGTTTCCCTCACTGAAGAGGCCAAGGCAAAGCTGGGATCTCTGTGAGATGCTGTGTGATCTGACGCCACCTCCCGCCCTGCCCCTGCCCCTGCCCTCCTCCCTCTGAACCCAGCCTGGCTTTCATAGAACAGAGGAAAGAAATGGGGGAAGACACTTCCTCCCCACCCCCAGGCATTCCCCATTTATCTTAACCAAGGGGGGAAAAAAGGCTCCATCAGGCTGTTTGAAACAGTATCTGAAGCAAAGCTGGGCTGCCGGTGAGCGTCAGTTCATCAAAGGCTGGGCTGGAGACTCCATTGGGGCAGAAGCCCATGGGCCTGACGGTTGCTTTATACTGAGCAGGATTCACTTACATCATCTGCTTTCTGTAAATCTCTTTTTCCCCAATGTGCAACACTTTGCTGCCCTGCCCAGCCAAGGCTGAGCACCTAGCTCTGCAGTCTCTCAATGAATGCAGACCTCCCAGGAGGGCCAGACAGGGCGGGGGGGGGGGGGGATAATCCATGGGACAAATTATAATTGCCAGATGCAGAGCTTGGAAGAGTGACTTTGGGGATGACAGCTCCCAGAATCCCCCAGCTGCTGGGAGGATTATGGAAATAATAGTCTGAAGAACTCACTTTGCCAAGCTGTGATCAGAAGCAGCAAAGACTTCCCATGCCTATGGCATATTAAAGATATATACATTTATTTGTAGCATTCACTTTTCAAAACTATAGCCCCCTCCTTTCTTCTGATGAAGTGGGGATGAAGCTTATACTATGATAAATCTATTTATCTTTAAAATGCCAGGAGTTTCTGTCATTTTCGCTGCAACATAGCTACTATCCCCTTGGAGTTTTTAAAATAATTACCTTGTACTGCAAACTTGTAGTTTCAGAGAAAAGTTATGGAAACATACTGGGTACAATTCAGCCAAAGTTAAAGCACTTTCAGGCTCATTGGCCAAGCTGGAAAAATCTAGATACGTGTTTATGGCTGAGAGCCAGTGTGGTGTAGTGGTCTGAGCATTGGACTATGACTGCGGAGACCAGGGTTCAGATCCTCAATCAGGCATGGAAACAGAGTGGGTGACCTTGGACAGGTCACACTCTCTCTGCCTCAGAGGAAGGCAAAGACAAGCCTCTTGAACAAATCTTGCCAAGAAAACTCTGTGATAGTCACCTTAGGGTCATCTTAACTCAGAAATGACTTGAAGGAACATAACAGCAACAATGCTTATGGATGCAACACTATATTCACACCTGGAAGTAAATCCCGTTGAACTCAGTGAGGCTCACTTCTGAGCAGACATTATAGGACTGTACTGCATCTCCCTTAAATGTGGTTAGCTTTTTCCTGGACAATGTCCTTTCATTTGTAAATTAGTTTTGATGGAATTCTAGTTTCTTGTGACCAGACTTATAATTTACCCAAAGGGCAGGATACCGAAAGTTCAAGTAAGACAAGAATGATGGGATGGATGATAACTTTACTTACCTGCAATGGTTTGTATATATGTTTCATCTTTGTCCACAACCGCAGTGAAAAGCTTATTGAAAAACAAACACCCTCTCCTGCTTTTAACTGATATTTCAAATTATTTAAAAAAAATAAAATGAAATTAAAATCAGAAATATAATATCCCCACACTTCTGTAAAGGGAATAAGTAACACAGATTTGTTAAGAACTGTGAATAAATAAACACTTTTCAATAGGTAAGTTTAAGACAGACCTTCAGAATGTGGTCCCACATGCCTGGCTCGGAAATAAATCTGTGACCTAAATCCATTTGTTAGTCCCAACCGGAGTGGACCCACTGAATCAAAGGAAACTCTGTGAGGGAACATTTACATCAGTTCCATTGATTCTATGAATCTACTCTAATTTAGACTAACAACTCCATGTAGGCCAGTGTGGCAAGTGGGGCCCTTTCACGCTATACAATTGTATCGCCCTGATTCCACTTTAACTCCCTTGGCAACATTCTATGGAATCCAGGAACTTGCAGTTTTAGGAGGGATATTTAGAATTGTGAGACAGGGAGCTCTACTACCCGCAAACTAGAAACATCAGATTCTGTAGGAGGGAAGCATGGCAGTTAAAGTGGACACAAAACACAATAACTGTGAAGTGTGAAAGTGCTCTGGTGGGGTTTATTCCCAGGAAAGTTTTAAATTGTCTGCTAGAGTAGTTCCATTTAATTCTGTGGGGCTTACTTTCAAAGGAACATGTATATAATTGTGATATCTATGCTTAGCAGTCAGTCAGTGGTGCTTATTTCCAAGCAGACACATTCAGAGTCAGCCTAAGGACAGACTCACAGACTTTTATAGAACATTTCTGTGAGTATGTGTTTAGGACTGCAACCTATGGAAATGAAAGGGGGGAATTCAGAATTTATTTCATGACTGGAGGAGAAAGAACTAGTGTGTAAATGTTAATAGCACCCAAGGGCAATCTACAATTAATTAGAGAAGGATTAGTTTTGAAAGATCCAACAGAAGTTAAGCAATTTCCCCCATTCCTTCTGCATCAGTGCAAGAGAGATCTGATAAGAAAGGGCTGAACATCGCCATTTAACTAAATGGGCTGTAAACCTTGCTTTGTACATGTGTGCTTTCAGCTGATTAATCAATCTGTTGATTAGATAGGTAACAGAAACTGGGTGGAGATCATATTTTCAAGCCATTCAAGTACTATCATTGCTTATCTCAGTGAAAAATTACACAAGAAGCATTGGTAGAAAAATAATGATGGATCCTTGCCTCCACGAAGAGTTGTGAGTGACAACGCACATCACATCGCACCTCAGGTTGGCAAAATCCAATTGCCAGTCCGAACCAGTGCAGACCCATTGAAGAACTGCTGGGTGGTAAATCAACACTTGTGTAAATCCATTGATTTAATGGGCCTACTTTCTCCGTAATTAACAGTTGGATTCAGCTTCATGCAACAGCAACGCCAACATTCAAAAAATTAATAGCAAAAGTTTTGCATCCTTCAGAACCTGGGAATCATCCAGCGCAGGACAAATCCCTACAGTGGTGGAGGAGAAGGCAGGGAACTCGATTGGGGAGTTATTAAGAAAGAAAAGGGAGAAGAATAAATACCGCTGTCCTGCTGAGGGCTTTTTCAAGGATGCGTGTGCCGTTTGGACCTATGAGTATTTAAAAACGACACGCAGTAAGCCCTTAATATCCTTCCCGCAAGGGCCGCCGTTGATTCCACTGAAAAATACACACCGCTCCTTTATTTAAACGGTTTAATACCCCACCTTTTTACCTCAAAGTTCCCCAAGGCGGCTTAGAAATCCAAAGAGAAAACCCGAAGTACTTTTATGACAATAGTGTAAAACGCTCACAATGAATCATTTCTCTGCCAGGGCTCTTAAATGTCGAGGAGCGCCTTTGACCATCGCTTCCGATGTCGATGGGGGAGACGAGAAACCTGACCTCATCTCCGGGCAGAAATGTTCGCGGGCCACCGGGTTCTTCTCTGGGATAAAAGGACTGCCAGAACAAAGTATACAAACCGAAGAGGATTTCCAGAGAGGCAGCCGCCTGAAGTCTCTGTTGCAGCAAGAGCAACACGGAGTCTTGCGGTACCATAAAGACTCGCAAGTTTTATTTGGCATAAGGTTTCGTGGACGGCAGCCCACCGTCTCCGATGCAAACCGGAAAGGCACTCTGGAGCATCGAAGCAGGGATTTTCCCTTTCAGAGAGAGGCTGAAGGCCAATCCCAGACGAAAACACAACGCTGGAAACGGGATTTCCAAAAGCTTTACAATGCCAAGGCTCAGGAACTCTTTGCGCCAAGGGAAGCAAGAACAAACGAAAATATTGTCCGTTTTGGAAACAAACCCTCTAAGGGGGACTATGGGAAAAGACCATGGGGAAAAGACCATGGAAGGATTTTGGGAACTCTTTGGCTATACCCACATTGGAGTGGGGAAAACAGTTCAACGCGTCTTCTTCTGCTTCCTGATCGGGTTTTGAATCGGGTCTGTGGAGAAATTGGTGTTTGCCGTCGAGGTACGGGAACGTTTCTGGCAAGCAGCTCACGAAATCGGGGGCGAAGTTCTTGGGGTTGTTTCCCTCGTTTGCTGCTGTGTGCTGTCAAGGTGCTTCTGACATATGGCGACCCTAAGGGGGCTTTATCACAGGATTTTCTTGGCAAGGTCTGTTAAGGGGCGTTGCCACTGCCTTCCTCTCTGGCTGAGAGAGTGTGATTTGCCCAAGGTCACCCGGTAGGTTTCCATGGCCGAGCGGGGTTTCGGACTCTGGTCTCAGAGCTATAGTCCAAGACTTGAACCTCAATACCACACTGACTCTTTGGCCATTTCCGCACTAGACCGTTATAGTGCTATTATTCCGCTCTCAACTTCCTATGGTAATCCTGGGGTTTGTAGGTTAGGGAAGGGAAAGTCACTTCTCTTTCCAGTTCCCCTGCTTTCTCCCAGTTTCAAGAAGCATCGCATGCGTTCGCTGGGCTTCCCTTAGTACAGTGGTGAGAATTGCGTGGCCTAACAGGTAATGTGGAACTACATCTCCCAGTATTGCTCTCCCTCGACTGAAGCTGCTGGGAATTTCGGTTCAACAATACGGCAGGGCTGCACAATTCCCACTCCCACCTTTAATGGCTGAGGCTTGTGTCTGTGTTGCGTGCTTCAAGGTGTTTCGACTTATGACGACCCTATCACAGGGCTTTTCTGGGGGATGAGAGTGTCCGACCTGTCCAAGGTCAGCCCCTGAGTTTCTATGGCTCAGCGGGGAATCGGACTCTGGTCTCCAAACCATTACGCCACGCTGACTCGGCTGAGATTTATCTCGAAGTAATAAAACCTTTCGAAAACGGGACCCGACTTCAGTTCGACGGATCCAGATTAGCGGGCAAGTAGTTTCTTGCTTGCGCCTGCGATCGGAGTAAAAGAGCTGAGACTCTTCGGCCAGCTCGTTCTTGACAGCGGGATCTTTCTTCAGTCACCCACCCCTCATTTTTCTCTAGTTCCCAACGGTGGGCAAAAGAAGATCTTCGACGGAGCGTCCTCTCTGGTGAAGGCAGTTCCCTCAACATCAGCTTCTCCGGTTCGCCCGAATCCCACCTTCGTTAGAGATCCAGGAGGTGCTGCTTCGCTTGATCTGGGCCCTGGGCCTCGGGTTTTACTGAGCC
The DNA here is from genome assembly GCA_030412105.1 of Cyclura pinguis. Lineage (NCBI taxonomy): Eukaryota > Metazoa > Chordata > Lepidosauria > Squamata > Iguanidae > Cyclura > Cyclura pinguis. Next base: position 59,940,711 of record CM059601.1, read on the forward strand.
CCCATCTCTGCGGGTCTCAGGATCGGAGCGCTCGAAGGCTTCCACCACTGCGCGAGCGGGATCCCCTTCGTGCTGCAGTATTTCTCGCTTTCAGACGTTGCTCACACGATATGAACGCCACTTTGGGCCTCCAGTGCACAGCATGAAACCAAGCAGTGCGATTTAAAGACTGGATTAATTGTTTCTGCTTCTGGACGCGCCTCAATTGCTGTTAAGTCAGTCCCGGTTTAAAGGGGGATTTCATTCTGTTTTCCTACCCCGGGAATAGATTGTTCCAAGCGCCGCTCAGGTTAGATCCGAAAAACGCAAAATCTGAATCTGCTAAGATGTGGTAGGATTTGAAAGTCAGGAAAGATTTCCAAGCGGGACAGGTAAGTGGAAGGCGGGATGCCCTGGAAGGAGAGGGGGGAAAGGGCACAGCCAAAGACTTGGGCACCTCTTTCTTCAGACTTCCAGGAGCTGAACTCAAACTCCGAGGAGTGTTGTGGCACCTTAAAAGCTAGGGCGCTGCATTCAGCCTAACGCTCGATTCCAGCCTCCTTCTGCAGTGGCCTAAGATGTCAGGTTGCCCAGCAGATATAGGCTAGGGAGGCCCGAAGGCTCAGGTCAAATCAAGCCTGACAGTCTTTAAGGTGTCACGGGATTAACTGGCTTTCCTTCTCGACCCTAAGTTCTGCTATAGATTCTCCTCCCATCGATTTTCTAGTTACCCCTGGTGGACGGGAAACCCAAGGATAAAGGCCTCCCGGACGCTTCGGATTCACTGCGGAGAGGACCTTTCGTGAACTCGACGGGAGTGAAGACCAGCAGCCCCTTGGAGACTGTCCGCTTAGCAGCAGCTCCGAAAATGGGCCGCCAGAGGCAGCTTCTGTCCCCAAGGCCTTCTTCGCCCGTGAGAATAAAGGAGACTCAGGCCGCCCGCGACCTTGGCCGCCAGTGCCTGGAAAAGGTGTGTGGTGACTGTTGTTATCGCGCTAGAAACAGGTTGACTGGCCCCAAAATAAGTATCACATAGGCCATTTCCGCACTACACTGTTATAGTACTATTATTACACTTTCAACATCCCTTGAAATCCTGGGGTTTTCAGTTTAGGGAATTCTCAGCCAGAGAGTTCTTTGACCTCAGTAAACTACAAACCCCAGAATTCCACAGGATGTTGAAAGTGGAATTATAGCGCTGTAACAGTGTAGGGCGGAAATGGCCTTTATAGTTAAGGGGGACCTTTACTCCCTGGTAAGTTGGAGGGTTTAGAAAAACAGCCTCCCGCATTTCGCTGTCTGAAGGTTGTATAAAACTGTATTAGCTGTTCTCTGCAGCAGAAAGATGTGGAAGATCCTAGGGAAACCATTCACATTACATAGTTACAGCGCTGTTACACCACTTTGGCTGCCATGATTTCCTCCTATGGAATCGGAGGCGGTTTAGGGAGAGGTATTTACAAATTCTCAGTCAGAGTTCCTCTGGTGTCTCATCAAACTATAGATCCCAGATTCCATAGGATACAGCCAGGGCAATTAAAGTAGAATATAGCGCTGTAATGGCATAGTGTGACTGGCCCCTTTGACATTGCAGAGGTAAAAAAAAAAGTGCTGGAAAAGGCAAGTTTCAAGACCAGTAAATTTGGAGAGGGGGTTTGATAGAGGTGTGTAAAATTATACATAGGCGGGAATTCTGCTCGTTAATTCCAGCTAGAGCAGATCTGTTTAATCAGCTGTTGAAAGATGAGTCAATAGCCAAGTAAATCCAGTGTGAATATTCTATGGCTCTACTGTAGTCAGGACTACCACTCGAATTTAAATCATATTGTAAAGTAAGAAGATAGGGAGAAATTTTTCCCCTCCCTCTTTCATAACACTAGAAATGCTGTGATTATCCACTGAAACCTAAAGAGATAGATAAAAAAGATGTCAGGATAAAAAGATTTCAATTCAGAACAGATAAAAAAGAAATACCCCTATAAAGAGGAGGGGCTGAGGCCCCTCCCTAAACTACAAAGCCCAGGATTCCACAGGAAGTTGAAAGTGGAATCATAGCGCTATAACACTCTAGTGCGGAAATGGCCGATGTGTGAGCGATCCTCAGCTTCGCCCTCTTCTATTTATCTGGCTGGCACGGGCCAAAGCAACGGGCGTCTTTCTTTGCCGATTTCGCTTTCCCTCCTCCGCCCAACAGGACCCGAGAGCGGCAGCGCGGAAAGATGCGTCTGGGCGGTTCCTTTCCCCTTCCCGCCGCTCATCAGGTCCTCTACCCTCGGCAACCAGGCGGCAGGAGTTTCCACCGCCAGGTGGCGCTCAACGAGCGTCGCCTCCCTCCCCCGAGAGCGACGTGAGAGGACGGTCACTCATCCTTTAGAACAGGAAGGCGAGCCCAAACGGCACCGCCTCCGTGCAGGGCGCCCCCTGCCGGCTAGTCTACACGTCAATGTCTGAGTTCCGCATCAAGGATAATCCGGGCGAGAGCGCCAAAGGGGCTTTGGGGAAACAGGACGTTCCTTTTCAAATCTTTCTTTCCCCTTATTAGGTCTGCCAGATTGAAAACTGGAGACGGCTCTTATTTCTTTAACGGTCTTGTAGAAGACAGAATTTCAGCAGAGGTTGCTTGTTACCTGCTGAAATTCTTTCCTACCCAACCATTAAAGGAACAGGCGCTGTCTCCAGTTTTCAACCTGGCAACTGTCTTTCAAAACAGTGCAGTACAAATACAATACAATATAAACTTTGCATGTAAAATCCTCAAGGCGACTTGAGTTCTACCTGACTGTGCTGCTGAGTTTTGCACGACAAACTCTGTGGAAATGCCGGAAGTGGGATCCCTGAATCGAGTTAAGGCACGAGGGGGTTAGGTCCAGAATCCAAGCTCTTCTGGCCATGCCGAAAACCAGCAGACCTCTGCCCTATTTGCAAAGTAGCCACCATCAAATGTTTCCAGAGCTTGAAAAAGTTACTTTTTGGACTACTGTTGGTCGAGGTATTCTTAGAATTGCACTTCATAGGGGAACTTTCCCCAAGCTTTGATCTTTCTCCGGTCGCAACTGGTCCATCTGAAAATATGAAAACACAAAACTGGGAAAGCTTACCTTTTTTTTTACTGCACACCCCCCAGAATACCCAGCAAACGTGGTCACTGTGTATACCACCTAAGAGTTCTTTGAATTATAGTTCAAATAGTAACCCTTATAAGCTCTGAAAAGCCGACTAGACTCTGCCACAGTAATCAATATACAGTATATGTTCATAAGTTTGCATGTGAAAATATTCCCAGCTCACTTTGCTAAGAGCCTGTCCTTACCGAAGGTTAGATCTCGACTGTCCGGTTCACAATTTGTGCACCTATGTGTGAATGATGTCTACCTGAAGGATTTGGCATTTGAATATATGTTACCAGTTACGGAAATATCAAAAATAAGGTGTGACAAATTTCTAAAGCCAGAATGAATCAAGAATGTGGAATCCAAGGTGAGCAAATTGCTGTCAGGGTGCGAAACTGAGTAATCACTAAAATAAAATTAATTATAATTGTTCTTTCTCCAACCCCCCCCCCCCAAAAGGCAAGAAATATGGATAAAAGAGGAATTGTCCATACTTAAGAGGTCCCAACCTGACTGCATACTAAACGTGGAACTTGGAAAAGTTATCCTGGGGACTATAACTTCCCAAACTCCCCTACCACTGCGCTCGCTAGCTGAGGGATTCTGGGAGCTGAAGTCTTTAAAAGTTACTTTCCCAACCTCTAAGACAAAGTTTTTCGGAAGGTCCTAGAAAGGAATTTCAGAAGAGGGACACAGGGGTTTGCTTATGGTAGAAATGAGGGCACTGTCCCCCCAATAAGAATTCTGCCATCCCAAAATGACTAGTATTCGAATGACTAGTATTGCAGTAACTTAAAGCTTCGGTTAAGCATTTAGAAATAGAGTTTAGGCGTCCAAAGAAAACGGAGAGGCAAAGTTAACAAGGGAATGCGAGCGTTGAAAATATAAGAATCCTAAGTGTGAACGATTTTCCTTGCCCTGCTCTCTGCGATACTAGAAATTTGGGTACTGAAGAAAACTTTCTTAGGGGGCAGAATTCATATCTGAGGGGGAAGATCTCATTTTGCCTCTCCTCGAGTACAGACCTGAAGGGGACATGTCCTTTTCCAGTGCTCCGAGGTGCAAAGGAAGCACTGGGCAGGTGGGAACGATCAGTTAACCTTGTAAAATGAAGAAAGGGAGTGATGAGGTAACAAATAGTTCAATGGAGGAGATCACATCATTTAACCCGACAAAATCTAAGACCAATGAGTCTGCAATCCTATTTCTCTCTTTCTTGGGAGGGCGTTCCATTGAATTTAATGGATCTTACTTCTAGGTGGGCACGTAAAGAATCGGACAATGACGAAGGCTCGCTCTTGCCTCCAAGGAAAGCGAGCGAGGGCAATTCAGCGTAGATACAGGCAATGTGAGGGTTCTGGTGGGAGGCGAAACGGAATAATACCAGTCCCCTAAAGCATCCGAGACTTAAGACCGACCTTTAATGGCAGCGGCCTTGGCTTCCACGCGAGTGTTTGCTCTTCCGGATGTATTTCTAAGAGGCCATGTACGAGTTTGTATCCTGTGCTGGGACAAAAATGGGATGCAGTTCAGGAAGCTATTCTCAGGATGACCTGATTCCTAGGAAAATGTTCCTAGGATCGCAGGGCTCTGGTACTGTTGTGGTTGTTGTGTGCCTTCAAGTCGTTTTCCACTTATGGAAACCCTAAGGTGAACCTATCACGGAGTTTTCTGGGCCTGAGAGTGCGCGATGATCACCCAGTGGGTTTCCACGGCCGAGCGGGGAAGCGAACCCTGCTCTCCAGGGTCCGGTGCTCAAACCACTGCATTGGTTTTCTAGTCCTACTGCGCCGGGAGTAAACGCTGGCTTAAACGATTAGTGGCCATGTCAACTGTGGGCTTCTGGGAGCAGTTAGTCCAACAACAGAAAATAATTTTCCCCATCTGGGGCTGAATGCCCCGCGCACACGGTGTGTTCCGAAGTTAATGGAAGACAAATGAGCTCTGGTGAAAACTGCAGAAGGAAAGAAGCCGGCGGCGGCATGAGCGCCGCTTACTTCCGAGTAAGTCCGCGGGAAGAACCGTCAGTTCAAACGGATCTTCCCCCACCTTCGGGAATCAATCCCTCGCACGGTCCCTTGAAAGAAGGACAGCAATCGCCCCGCGAAGACACGTTCGCCCCGCCTGACTTCCAGCCGCGGGAGAGGGCAGCCCTACTTTTAAGTCTGTGGCAGTAAAAAAAGAAAAAAACAACAACGAGAAAGGCTCTGGCGGCACCTTGAAAAGGGACAGATTTATTGCGGCACCACCTTGGGAGGACAAGGGTCCCCCTCGCCAGATTGCAGAGTGCGCTACAACGTCAGACGGCAGCGACAAGCGGTCCCTGCAAACAGCCTCACGCAGGCAAAGGGGTCGTTACCAAGAGCTAAAACGCCTGCGTGCCCTTGTGTGACTCCGAGGCCATTTCCGCACTAGACTGTTGTAGCGCTATTATTTCACTTTCATATTCCATATTCCACTTTCAGCTTAGGGAGGGGCCGCCGAAACTGCAAACCCCCGGATTCCACAGGATGTTGAAAGTGGAATAATAGTGCTATAACAGTCTAGTGCGGAAATGGCTCAAGGCTCATTTCATCCGGAGCGCTCTGTTTTCTCAGTATTTATTTATTTATTTATTTGCCTCAAAAAAAAAAAGATGTCATGAAACGGAGGAAAGCAATTAATAAATAAAAAGAAAACCAGTCAATTCTTGGTCATGGACAAGGGTTGTAATCACCGAGAGAAAAGAAGACAAAAGTAGGATACGATTGAATCGTGCGAAAATCACAAAAACAAAACGGGAACCCGTTTCGCTAACTGCCTCTGACCCGCAAAGTCACAGAATAAGGACTACCAAATCATATTAAAAAGCATTAACTTGATAGGAACGAAAACTATCGTTTCTTGGAAGGCCGTCGGTGTGGTTAATAGAACCGGAAATCTCTCTTTTTCTCTCTGCGATGCACACCCAATAATTCATCAGGTAAATGGCATCTTTCTTAGAACGACGACTTTATTTCCTGTAAGGTCTGGTGTCCTTTAATATAAAGAATGAGCAGGAGAGACAAGATCATCAGCTAATATTAGCTGTGAGAGGCAATGCATCGAAGGGTTGGGGTCTCCCTAAAGTCTTCCACATCCAGAGGCTAGCAGCAAGGAGAATTCTCATCTTCACCCCCACCCCTTTAAAGCTTTCTGGCGTATTTGCATCTGGACACTGTCAAAGACAGACTACTGGGCTAGATGACCCCGCCGGGCTACCGTTGTGAGTTTGGAATGGGATTTTTTCAAACCACGGTCTGCTTGAGCACAAATATTCCTGGAAAAGGAGGGACGGGAGAATCTCCACGTCTTCTGTTATTTTCTTCCAACTCCGCCCCCCGGGCCGGTACAAACACACGCACACCCGTCCTGACGACCTAATATTTTATCAGGGTAATTTCAGGGACACAAGTCAAGCACCGTTCTTTAGTCGACTCTGCTGTTCTTCGACTCCAATAAGTAGGAACACCCATTTCCCCCATCCTAAATCAGAGTCTCGCTAACGCCTCGTCTCTTTTTCTTCCAAGCCCAATCAGGAAATTCCCGCACAGGATTGCATCCAGAGTTTGCACGCACACATGAAGGCGGTATTTCGATCATTTGGGAATCCTGCGAGTTCAGGATCAGGCCAGTCTTCTCCGGATATCCACATAAGAAAATAAAGTTATCCCTAAAGGGCTGAGTCAGGTCAGGATTTTGCGGGGAAGAGAAAGATCCACTGAGAAATCAGCGGCTTGGCCCGGTTGCTCAAAATCCTTCCAAGGCCCTATCTGATCCTCTTTTCCTCGGGAGTAACCCGGGTAATGGCGATAAACACGGGCAGGATCGAAGAGGTGATGAGCTGAGATTGGACATCCACGGAGAGATTTCACGATCCTTCGCCCTTTCCAGGAGCGAGGCCGTGGAAAGATTCCGCTCCAAGTTCACTTAAAGGCGAGGAAGGATGTTTACATGAAGAAACTTGCGGGAAAGTGCCGTCGACCTCACGCCACGCGGCGCCCAACATACCAGACAATGAAAGGGAGGCATGCGGGCCACAGGATTGATTCTTCGTCGTCACTTGTGGCGGATCAACCTCGGGTTTGCTGGGCCTCGAGGGAGAACAGCCCTCCACTCAGCTCCGGGGGACTTCAGGATGAACCCCACAGCCTGGAGCTGGCCGGGCACCGGCTCTTTGGGTCTCCAGTCTTGGGGTCCGAGAAGTGCCCACAGCTGGCTCAGCGAAAACACCAAAGCGCATGTAAAAGTCGGCCTGGGGTGGCGGCTCTGGAGGAAGCGTCGCTTTCATGTTAACCTGATTTTTACGGGAGAGGGGGGTCAGACGAGCTGTTGCACAGCTAAAAGCAGGACTTGGAAAAGTTACTTTTTGGACGGCACTTCTCCGAATCCTTTTAGCCCTGGCTAACAGGAGGGGAAGAGGAGAAAAGGAAGGAAGGAAGGAAAGAAAGGAGGCTGATTTTCAGCCGCTCTCTTTTGCAGGCCATGCAGGCGAGAGGAAGATGGAGAGGAACGTATTGCATCTCGTCGCAGGAAGAGCAACCTTCGAAGAACTGATGGATGGTTCTTAAAGGCCATGTCATGTCATGTCCCCTCCCGCCATCGGAAAATCCCTTAATGCCGGGGTGCGTTGTGAGACAATTCAAGCGGGGCAAATCTGGAAGGATGTGCCAAACCCAGAGCCACTGTGAGCTGGAACCGGCCAAGAACAAGATGTAGGATCGCCACCCTCTCTGTAAGTTTAGCAAGAGATATAATAGCCACTCTCTGATCTACTGAAATGTCAACATCTATTCTGGAAGGCACTGGTTATTTTTTCCACCTATGCAGGTCCTCAGAGGCCCAGCTTTCTCACAGTTCCGGGGCGTAGGGATTCTGATCTCCTCCCCTACCATCTTCTCAGTCTGGACAAGCCCTTTATAAACCAGGCGACTTGGCTGGCTCCTTGGACCACTTATCTTAGTCCCAGTATTTCCTCAAAAGGAAGTGACTCTGTTTCCCTTTACTCGAAAGTAACCCCCACCTCTTCGGTGGGATTTCTTCCGAAGAAAACGCGCACAGGAATGCAGCCCATAGCCACCCGCTTCTGTATACATTGACTCAAAATAGCCAGCGTGGTGCAGTGGTTTGAGGGCTAGAGGATTCTGAGGGACTAGATTTCAGATTCCCGCTCAGCCACGGAAACCCACTTGGTAAACTTGGGAAAGCCACACTCTCTCAGCCTCAGAGGAAGGCAATGACAAATCTCCTCTGCATAAATACTACCATAGTGGCTTGAGTACTGAACTAGAATTCCGGGACACCAGGATTCAAATCCCCTTTCAGCCATAAAAACCCACTGGAGGACCTCGGGCAAATCACAACTCCCTCAGTGGTAACCTCACTCTGAACAAACCTTACCATGAAAACCTTAGGATAGGATCGCCATAAGTAGGAAATGACTTAGAATCGTGGACTCATAGAGCCTTTGTAGAGACCAGAAGGGTCACTCAGTCCAACCCCTTGCCCCGCAGGAAAAGGCACACAACAGCAAATTTGGGACGTGGAAGGCATGGAATCCCACCCTCCACTCCTCATGCCTGAGCTTTGGGGGCTTTCGCTGGTCGAAACGGAGTAAAATCTCCCAGGACCGTTACTGGAGCACTCTGTCTCAATCTATGCTTCAAGGGAGAACGCAAGATCTATCTTTATGTCGCCTCTCCCCACCCATGTCTCTATAACCACAAACGCGAAAATTCTCTATTCAAAGAGGAAAATACTCCCGGTTAAGGGAAATATCCCAAAAAGGCCTGAGCGGAGAGAGATTTCCAAGGGAAAGCGACCTCACAACAGAGCCACCGAGCGAAGAACTACACGTGAGAACGAGGGATCTCCCTAGACCTTGCCCTCGGCTGTCCAGGAGACAGACAGGACTGACCGTCGTAGAAAGTTAACCCTCCCCGGCGTAGGGGTCGGACTGACTCACCGGCCACATGTCACTCGGGTTATTCTCCCCAGTCCTTCCCATTCTTCCGCAAGGAAGGGAGGGCTTCTTTTCGGGGTCCAGGCGCTTCTCCTTTTCGGTCGCCGCCACCGCCGCCGGGGCTCCTCTTCCGTCGCTGTCGTCGGTCTTGGCGCGCTGGAGACGCCGCGCAGGAGATGCGCTCCGCTGGCGGGGCACCGGCCCTTCCCCTTTCGCTCGCCGCCCGCGCTCGGATTCTTTCACGCACTCAGGCACGCTGGTGTGTGTGTGTGTGCGTGCGTGTGCGGAGATTCTCTGGTCGCTCCGCAAGAGTGTGAAAAAGGCCAGGAAGGCACAGAAAGGGGCGCGCAAAAATTTTTTGCCGCCCCCCGCACGCACCTCCAGACTCGTTCGCGAGCTTCGGGAGACCCAGTTTCCCCTCCGGGCACCGGTGCCAGCAGCTTCCCAGCCGGCGGGGGGAGGGAGAGTTGAGGGATTGGCGAGAGAGAGCAGCCTATCTCGGCCATGGAAACGGGGCTCGGGTTCACCTCCGGGGGGCGTTCCCCCGCCAAGCAACCCTTCGCCGCTTTCGGCGGCGGGGATGGGAGGCCTCTCCGGGCAGGCAAAGAGAGGGGAAGAGAGCGGCTAAGGCCCGCCGCCCCTCCAGCCGGTTCCCCCTCCCCCGGCACATACCCCGCCGCCTCCCCTGCCCCCGAGGGAGCCGGCCTGGCCCCTCGGGGGCGCTCGGGCCGCGATGGTCAACCCAGGAAGGGCGACTCCCCTTTACCTTTGCGAGAGCGAAAATGTCCGCAGGCGGCCCCTCTTCCAGGGGCGGCGCTGGTGAACACACGGCGTCTTGGCCCGGGCCCCGGGGAAGGCTGGTCAGGGGCGTGCGCTCCCCTCTCCCACCAGCACCAAAACACTGGGGGGAGGGAAGGGGGAGGGAGGGCGCGGGGGAGGGGGGGAGGGAAAAAAAGGCAGCGAGCCCCCACGCTTCCCACTCCGGACAATTAGCCGCCCGTGACTGGCTGTGCCCGGCGCGGGACTTAATTGGGGAGCCCCCCTCGGCCTCGGCCCAGCATGCCCTGCCCCAGCTCTGCCTCTCCCGGCTTCCTGGCCCTCTTGGCCCCTGGTCTGGCGCTGCTGGCTCACCTCTCCCTTCCCTCCCAGGCCGGGGTGAGGCGTCTTCCCGCCGGGACCAGCCCGCGGGGCGCCCCGGGCAGGACCCTCATCCTCCTGGACGTGAGCACCCGGAGCCCGCTCCGCGTCACCAACGAGAACTTCCTCTCGCTCCAGCTGGACCCCTCCGTCCTCCACGACGGCTGGCTGGACTTCCTCAGGTAAGGCGGGTCCCCGGCTGCTCCTCTCCCGCGGAGCCTCCTCCCCGGCTCCCCTTCTCCCGCCGGGCCCCCTGCCTCCCTGCCCCTCTGCCCGAGTGCCCCTCCGGGTGCCCGCGTCCCGTTCCCCCCACCAACCCCTTCCACGGCCCCGCTGTTGCCGAGCCGCGGCTGGGGCTGGAGGCCGGGTCATGGTTCCTATTAAGATGCACATGTTTGCAATGGAGGAGAGAAAGCATCGCCGCCGCAGAGCGCTCTTCTGACTGACTGACTGGGGGAAACGGGGCAGCTCGCCTCGCCCTCCCCTCCTGGGTTCCGCCTGGGAGATCGACTCGGGCGCGGGGTTCGGCCCCAAGCGTCGGGCCACGGTGGGGGATCAGAAGGGGCCACCCGTTGAGACTTCCCACCCCGGGCGGCCGAGCCAACGCCGGTCCTGCCCGGCCTCTTTCTTCTGCGACCGAGAGGAGACGGGAGTTTCGTAGCACGGTGGGCGCTGTTGGGAGGGGGTGCCCCTACCTGAGACAAGGAGAGAGCTCCGGGATCGCGCTGCTCCGAGGTCTACGACAAGACAGGGTTTCGCCTCCCCAGCAGCTGGGTGTGCCCCCTCCCAAGTCCCAGAGCCCACGCTGGCGGCACCGTCCGCCGGCTCGGGCAAGGGACGGACCGTCCGGGACGCCAACCCCCGGAAGGCGCAAGTTTCGCCCTAAGCGGAACGGCGGACACCGACTTCCAGCACCCTCTCCCTGTCCCTTTGCCCGCGGTCTCCTGGGCGGCGGGTTCGGAGACGGGCGCCGCAAAGGATGGCGAGTTGGGAGGCGCCGCCTGACCCTCCGGCCCGTCCCCCGCCCCCGGCAGCCGCTGTGGGAATCCCAGCGCCCCGCTCAAACCGGCCCTTCGTCACTTTGGGGGCCTCTCCCGGAGCAGCTCCGGAAGCTTCCGGCCCGGCAGGCGGCTCCTCGGTGGGCACACGAGCCACCATGGCGGCGCCCCGAGCCCGCTTGGGCTTGCCAGGCCGCCGCTGTCGCGCTGGCTCCGTCCCCCTTCCCTGCCTCCCTCCCTCCCTCCCTCCCCTCACGGGTGCCTTTGCGTGCAGCTCCCGGCGCCTGGTGACCCTGGCCCGTGGTCTGGCGCCCGCCTTCCTCCGCTTCGCCGGCAAGAGGACCGACTTCTTGCAGTTCCAGAACGTGAAGAACCCGGCCAAGAGCCGCGGCGGACCCGGACCCGACTATTACCTCAAGAACTACGAGGACGGTGAGGCTCCGTGGGCCGCGGCGGGCGCGAAGGGGCGGGCAAGGGGCCTGGGGCGACGGGAGGAGACGGCGAGCGCCTCGGGGTAGGGTTACAAGGGGAGGGACGGAGAGGCTCGGCCGCGGACCCCGGCGCGCTCTGGGACCGCCGGGCGAGGGGCCGGGGAGGGGGAGTGGAGAAGCAGGCCGGCTTGTGCGGGTGGGGACGTTCGTTTCTAACCCACGCAACAATTCGGAGATGGGCGTAGTTCCGAATTCACTGGTGGCGGTCCCGTGTGTGGGAGATGAGTGAGAATCCTGGGCTACTCTCCCTCTCCCACTGAGGCTAATGACAGAGGCTCTACACGTGACAAATTGACTGCAGGTCTGCATCTGATGTGTGACTCGGGACCCACCTTCAGCGGGATGATACAGATGCCCGCGGATGAGAAACTGGTCTTCCCTAAGGCTTCGTTGTCACCTTAGAAACTGTAGGGACTTGAGATGAAATATACAAAAATCAATCTGGTGTCTGAGGACTTGTCTGAATGTGCTTGTCTGTGACAGAATGCTGGGGTCTAGGTCCATAGTTTGCAGAAAAGATAAAGATACATGTGAGTCTCAAACCTACTGAGAATGCTTACATGAGACACCTATCAACCTTGCACCCATGTGCATGTGTGTGTTGCCAGACAGGGAAAAGAAGATGCTTATTAAACTATCTTTTTCTTCCTGTGTTTGGGAGTTAGGGTTAAATGGGAAGGTGAGCAAAGATGCTCACACTCCTAAGAACTTAAGAGTGACTTTGTGAATGACACCAAATGCCCAGTTAGTCCAGTGTCCTGTCTCCAGCAGTAATTAGACGTGCCCTCTTCATGGTAGAAACTGCCACTGTCTCCTGTGTGCTTACTTTCTTGGAGACATAATAGGAAAGTTTAGTTTTTCAGCTATCACTATGTAATTATCAGTTGTTTTAATTCTGCCATCATTATATGCCAATTTTATAGTTTTTCTGATAGTTACCTCTAGTCCTCAGCTGAGGAAGAATAAAAGGAAATGCAGCCTCTGGGAGAAACAAACTAGTGGGCGAATTGTCATTTTTATTTAGGCAGCAATGAGGCAAAGCACACATGTAGAACCGCATATACACAAACTATATTTATGAAGTCACAAAGCTAGATCTTGCATAATGATGAAAAGACATCCCAAAATCCACCCTTCAGGTAAATTGACCAATTGGATTTCTGTCACTTTACTTTATGCTCAGTCAGATTAAGTGTTAATTAACTGAACATTTTGCAATGATAGAACAGGGTTTGGATTAAAAGGCTGACCATATTTTAGGAAAAAGGGTCATTCATTGTGGTATCAATCAGGCATTTTTTGAACAGCGCATTTTTTATTAGTCTGGCCTACCGCTTTTGTGTTATTTTTGTTGCCTCTAAGTCAGGGTAACTCTGGCTTGGTTTTATGGGTTTTCCATGCAGAACCAAAAAGATACGTTTGTGGTATTGTTTAATACGGAAAGAAGTGAACAACGTTCCTAGTTTTCCAGGAACGTAGTCCATTACACTAGATAGGATCTTCCTTACTAAGAAAGTTTTGGTTGTGTGGCTGCAAGCCGACTGATTTATGGTGACTGTATCATAGGATTTTCTTCAGAAGATTTATTCAGTAAAGGTTTGCTATTGTCTTCCTCCAAGGCTGAGAGTGTGTGACTTCCCCAAGATCACATAGTGGGTTTCCATGGGTAAGGGGAAATTTGAACCCTAGTTTCACAGAGTTCTAGTCTAGCCGTCCCCTATCCAATTACCCTCTTGATGTATTAGATGAGAACTCCCATCATACCATCATTATCCCCTAGCCAGGGACTATGGAAACAAGGGTAGATAGATGCAGATGTTCCCCTACCTGTTTTCCATAATTGCTGCTGCAGTTTTTACACCAATCTCCTTAGCGCCACACCATTACTCTCCTGCTGGAATGATACTCCTTCATCCATCACTGTCCCAGCAATCTCCTGGGCCAATATTCTGTTGTTACTCCCAGCTAGAGTAGACCCACTGAATGAATGGTAATATGGTAAATCAAGAGGTACAGTCAGCTCAGTCAATGGATCTGTTGTAGCTGGGACTAACAATAGGATTCAGGAGTAACTGCTGGAGAAAGAGTACTTTTGGAAATCATACTATGCTTGACAGTGGTGAAGGAGCGGGAAAAATGCACGGGAGAGGCAGAGTGTATTGACAGGGAAACTTTGTCCCCCACGCTGTTATGTTTTTGAGGGAGAAGGAATGGTGCATTTCATGTACATTTAAGCATTACAGTTATCAGAAATGAGTCCTGTTGATTACATAATTAAACCTGGGCCACTCCATGCCTGAGGGAATTCCTGGCTGCTGAGGACTTTGATGTAAACCACCTATATGCCTTCTCTGACTTAGGAGCACCATTAACGACCAGCCTTGCAATAGCCTGTACAAATTTGGACAGAAATACTATCACATTAAGTGCATTTAAAATTACATTTGTTTGAAGTTATGCAGTAGGTTATGTACATAAATTGGTTGATCTGGAATTAAGTGCTTTGCTATTAAGAGTAATTGGTTTGAAGATTTTTATTCATCTGGAGTCTGCGCTGGGCACTAAAATGATGACTTTGTGCTTTATCAGATGGACCCCTTTGTTATATAATCAATATTGATAGACTGTGGGAAAGTAACTGCAGGAACATCCTGTCATCCTGCCCAAGTAAGAAGGGTTCTGATGGGACATTATTTGAGTGCTGGGCAGTGATGTCCTTTAGGGGACCTAATTTCTGGTAGGTTCCCAGAATTGCTCCAAGATCCCATAGCTCTCCTAAATGCTTAGTGAACAGCATCCTCTCAACAAACAATGCAGTGCTTCCTGCCCCTGTGCTGAAAGAGTTCTATCATAACAATAATCCTTACCATCCTAAACCAGAATTATTACTTCTAATTACAGATAGTGTGGATGGAAGACAAGGGTGAGAAAGGGAAAAACAAAATCCATCCTATCATGATAACTCTTATTAGGTCAACCAGAAATTATGGAGGTGTGAGGGAGTATAATTTTATTTACAGCCACCCAAGAATTCCTGTCTGTTATATGATGAATGATGTATCATGATGTTTTGCTACATGAGGTCGAGGACAAGATATTGCCCTCCTTGTCTCAATCAATATACAGAAGCTTACTGGGACGGCCAGTTGAATTTTAATTCTAATTTTAGTCATGTTTCCTTCACTGCACTTGAGGGCAGCAAGGCATTTTAGGGACTCACAACTGGCTGTGTGGCATGTAGCAATTTTTTCCTCCAAGAGAGAGAAATGACCAGGAGGCTTAGGCATAATAGTCTGAGGACAGCTAATGCTGTGCCTTGGCAGCTGCCATCCGCGGTAGTTGCCTCACACTGCTTTATGGTACCTTGCATACTAGCAGTTGCTGTGCTCTACCAGCTCTTGCTACATCAGACTGCACATTTACTCTGGATTAATTAATGCAAAAGAATAAAGAGAATCTATGGTTTTAAACACAGAATTTATTAAAATTTGAAAAGTTTCGGTGCATATGTTGTGAAATCTCCACAGTTTAGTTGCTCTGCGTAAGACTGCAATCCTATCATATTTATATAAGCGTAGGTATCATTGAACATAATCATGGTGACTTCTGCCTAAATATGTGTAGTTTGGTGTGGATGGTATGACCTTCAGCATAAATCTGAAATGGTAAACATAAATGGATATGCAAAGAAAATGTCATCGTTGTATCATACATGTTAAGACAGACATTCTTTTAAAATATACTTCACTATAGTATAAAGTGGGAATTGTGTGTCTCTGGAGATGTTGAACTGAAGCTCCTAGCAGCCATATCCAGCATAGACACTTGTGAAGCATGCTGGGAGGTGCAGTTCAATAACATCTGGAAGACTACACAGTCTCCATCTCTGCTACAGTTTTGTCAATCACACTTTCAATATGCAGTAGTGTAAACTGTGGTTTGGAGACAAACAGATTTAGGAATCAGACTCCATATTTCCAAAGAAAAGTAACACCATACACAGACACAAATACTTAGACTTTCTTTGGCAGCATGGCCTAAGAGGCTGTTAGCTGAAGATTTTCCATAAGTCATTACTGAGGAAGCCAATTAATGCCAGACAGAACCCAGTGGGTGTGTCAGCAACAAAGGAGCTGCCTCATGGAAATCTTGTCTGCCTTGAAAGAAGCTTCCCTTGCCTGAATTCCCCTTCCTCAGTTCCTTTCTTCCCTGGAACAAGTCATTTTGATGTGGGTCAGCAGGGATGATGCAGCCTGAAACTCTTCGTGCAGGCACACTCTCAGTTTCACCTGATAAAGTCTCCCTCTCTCTTCTCATATACTCCTGTCTGCTCTCTCCCCCTCCACTGAAACTTGCTTTGTTGAGGCTGCTACTGTTTAAAAAATTAAAAGGAGAAATTTAGTCTGCAGCATAAAGCTTCTCTGACCAAGAGCTGTGGTTGGTTCATACTAAACATTCACAGAAATAAGTGTTCACTCAGCCCAAAGGTCAGTATTTCAACAAGTTGTGGTGGGGAACTTACACTTATTAAATGTCTTCACTCAGGTTTCTTTGCTGCTGAGTGACTGTGGCCTTTTGTTTCTTCATTTTTCCTCATGGCAATAAAGTTGAAATGTAGCAGCCCTTCAAAATGAAGTTTCTCATAGAAGTTGTAACCACAGGTCTTAACTTTTCATCACTTAAATGTGGAACAGAACCATTGCAAATGGGGGGGGGGAGGGAGGGGACACATGTGGTGTGTATCAGTGATCAGTGTAAATCAGAAAGGTGTGGTGAGGGGGATTTCCTGCCCACAGGCCAAGCTTCCATGTACAGGCTCTAGAAACTATGAGCAGAACCTTCTAAAAAGAGTCACAGAGAGTCTATAGTACTGCAAAATAGTAAAGAGTCTCCCCACCCATCTCCTCACTATTTTGCTAGCTAAGAAATTGCATTTCTTAAAGATACCTAATGATAAACAACCAACTGTAGACATTTAATTGAGACTACAATTCAAGTTAAAAAACTCCCCAAAGTGTATTAATTTAAATTTGATTTAAATGTTCAGTTGGGAGTCTGGAGTAATGGTAGGAGAAGCAGATGAAATGTCCCATCAACATACATAACTTCAGAATGAGCCATGTGATGGCAGTGATGTGAGATTATTGTCTGTCTTGTTAATATATGTGATGAAGGTGTACCATTAGATGGCAGAGCTTCCTTCCTTCCTTCCCTCTGTCTGTCCTCCCTCCCTCCCTCCTTGTTGTTGTTATTTTAGAAGACAGAGTTTTGTGACAAATTGGGTTATTATGGCATGAATTTCAGCAGATATGTGTCATGAGGAGATTTAAATCTAGTCTAATCTACTACTGCTGCTACTCTTAATACATCAGTCTGGTCAAAATGCCTTCCCAAAGTGTTTGAATACACTCTTGTTCTCCTACATTTTATAGAATTCCATCCATCCATCCATCCATCCATCCATCCATCCATCCATCCATCCATCCATCCTTTCTTCTGACATGCAACTCAAGGTGGCCTACAATAAGTTAAAAACAAGGCAGAGCTAGAAACTTGATGATAAAAACACAATTAAACAAGCCATCATTATTAAAAAGCAATTAATTTTAAAAACATAAAATCATTTAAAAACAATAAAGAAAACAATAAAGAAAAAAAGAAGCAACCACTCCCCCCATAAAAAGATACTTCTGCAACCAATTAATCACCAAATGCCTATGGTCTTAACCTGCTGATGAAACATACATGATACCTTTCTGGTTCATATAGCACATTTTACCCACCTGCCTCCAAATCAGGCATTGTATAAAGAAGAAGTCTGCATATTTTGTGCTACGTGTAACTTTGTTGGCTTGCTCTTTTCTGAAGTATGTTATTGTAGAGTTTGCATTTGTGCCCCTAGTTCAAGGTATAAAAATGTAAGACTAAAACATCTTCAGTGATAGGATGGTTTCGATTATACCTGCACCAACAGCAATGCTTATCTACTGGGGATGAACCTTAACTACTTTGATAACCTCTCCCTGTCCACCATTGTCTACCTGACCCAGGCATCTTTATATTCACCATTCTGTTCAGGTCTTTTTTTGTTGGCTTCTGTATCTTTGGATAACTTTTGCAGCTTCACTAAGGGATTGTTATGAACTTTAAGACTGCTGGAGATCTAGAAGACTAAGTCATGCAGACATAGAGAAGCCAAGTCTTCAAATCTGTTTACAATCCACCTTCTTCTAAAGAACCAACCCAGGGAGGCTCTGCAATATAATAAAGAGTGTTTCTCTTCACTTTCTGAATAGCTATGTTCTCATTCCTTACCTTATAGCCAGCTGTTCTGTATCCTTAATAAACTTCTCTATTTGCTAATAATAATAGGAACATGAGGGAGGCATTGTATGGGAAGAATTCTTCTTGAATAGCTCTGGATTCCTGACTGGCATTGCCATAACTCCAAAGGGAATAGATGTGAGGCTAGCAGAAATTTTATTTACTGTATTTAGAGGGTTTTTTAAAGTCGCTTAATAAAGACAAGTTTGCTAGGCAGTTTACAACATAGATTAACATTTATAATCAGCAAGTAACAATGTTTTGTGTGCCTTCAATTCTTTTCCAACTTATAGCAATCCTATCATGGGGTTTTCCTGGCAAGTTTTGTTCTGAAAGGGTTTGCCGTTGCCTTTCTTTGAGGCTGAGCGAGTATGACTTGCCCAAGGCCACCCATGGCTGAGCAGGGATTCAAATCGTCATCTCCAGGTCATAGTCTAACACTCAAACAACTACATCACACTGGCTTGAATATAATACAATATGATGAAATACAGGCAACAATGGAAACACCGAAGATCAGAGGACATCACTTAAAACCAAGGTCAGAGGTATAAAAATGCATAGCTTTAAAGTAGTTTTTAAAAAGAGAGAAAAGATATTACATTTAGCAAACTAAAGCAGTTTAAAACAATCAGTAAAATAAAAAGACTTTGCTTGGTGCTGAAATAAAAATCAAAGAAGGGAGGGCCGAAGCACACTTCCCTTGGGAGAACATTCTACAGCTGAGTAGCCATCACGGAAAAAGCCCTTTCAGTCATTGCAACTCATTTGTTCAGGAGATATGTAGAAGGATCTCAGATCAGGGTGAGAAGGGATCATTTTTGGTCTCAGGGTCCCATGGTGTAACGGACTTTAAAGATCAAACCAATATTTTTAACTGGGCTTTGGAAAATTGACTGGAAGCTAGTAGAGATGATGAAGCACTGATGTAATAGATCTCTTGTCACATAGTCTCAGTTAAGTGCTTCATCATCTCTACTAGCTCTAGCAACCCACATACTGTGTCAGGTGAAGTTTCAAGACCATCCTCAAATCCAATGAATTGCAGAACCATCCAACACACTGATAGTCTACATGCAACTGTCTTTGCCCTTTTAGAGAGGATACTAGTCTTAACCTTGCAAAAGGCACTGCAGGCCTCTAGTGACAAAGATGAGTCACATAATAAACATGGTCCTTTGAAAGAATTTAATATAATGGGGAACTCATGCAGCTAGGGAGAGTAGGAAGCAGTGTGGATCACTAAGAAATAGCCGATGGCTTCATAATCCCAGATCAGCCTATTAATTGAGCCCAGTGTATTGTTTCTGATGGCAGTGATTACTAGAGAATACTTATAAGGAAGTCTCCGGAAATGTAACAGTTGTCTTATAGTTCAGTTTTAGGTTGTTACTATTTTAAAAAAAATAATAATAAAAAATAAAAAATAAAATAAAAATACTATTTAAAAATAGTAACATGAGCCCAAGCCAATGTGAGGGGAAAGGCTGAACCTTTTGCCCTACTGTTGTCCTGACAGTAATTAGATAGCTCATCTTGTGGCCAGAATTTACTTTTTGTAAAAGGAGAAATAATTACAAGATGGAAGGACAGTTATCTGCCTCGCTTAAAGAATAATCAAATAAATTTTGGGAGTTTCTACTTATGGGCCAGGTATCATCTCACCTGAAAACTATATCTAATCTTAAATTTATTGATTTTTTTTTTTTTGAAAAGTGATATCTGGTTTTTTGCATGTATCAGCTGGTGATTCTGCAGAATTTTTATACAAATAATCATTCAGATTTCTGCCATATATACTTATTAGTAAAAGTAGGATGTGCTTTTATTAAATTTCTAATTGCCAGTGTGAGTGCTTCATTTTAGCAGCAAGCTATGCAATTACCTTTTTTTCCTTTTGGAGTCCCTAGCTGTAACTGAGAACATGGTTTATATGAATATATATTAAAATGTTTAAATAGATTTTTTTTTAAAAAAAGGCTTCTAATTAATTCACAAAGACATCACAATTACCTACGTGGCACATTTTTTAAAAAATGATTATCTTCAATACACTTTAAAAAAATACAATGGGCATCAGACAGAATCTTACAAATGTTCCCCTTTTCCCTTATGTTGGTAGGAACATTTCTATGGTGCTCTCAACTATGTCTGTGTATTAGTCTTCAGAACTATTTTATCAGTGTGCAAGTTTATGGAAAAGTGGTTCAAACCTCATTTGAACAATTTACTAAAAACATTAATGAGTTTAGTAGCCCTAGACCAAATGCTTTTAACATTTACTAGACTGCATTCAGTCTTTGAATTTTGAAAGCTGCAGCACATCTAACTCTTGCAAATTAAAAATGTATATACCTGAAATTGGCTAGTTGTTATTCCATTAGCACTTCTCTCATTTGTCTACTTTCCTTAGCTTTTTAAGGAGCCTTTGCTGAATGATTTTGTAAGCAGTTTATGTGAATTTCTTATAGTCTTGGCTATTTGGGGTGTAGGAAGCAACTCAGGTTATAACAATCTTTTTCAAGGCAGTAGCGCAAACATCCCACATGATATGAGCCCACTATGTAACACTACTGTGTCTTGTGGACAGTGGTGCTTTAGGTCTATATATATTTTTAACATTTTTATTAAATCAATTTCTTAAGTATTTTATCATAAAACAAACATAGGGAATAAACACAAATTACAAAATAACTATCAACTAAGTAACCTACTACTACCACACTAAATTATGAAACACAACAAAAAATGAAAGAATAAGGGAGTTTCATGCGTGACTTCCACCTGCCTAGAAAGCGGTATTAATGAATACTTATACTTCTTCTAAACTCTTACAATTGCCCACACTTATATAATCAAAATTAATTATCTTTATCTACATCTATATTATAATCAAATATTTACCCTGTAATTCTACTTATACTATACATGATTTCCGAATGCTATTCAGTCTAGTTTTATATGATATTAAGCAATTTTCTACTCTAGCACTTTCTAAACTTATTTATTCAAACCCTATTGTTGCAAATCTACCCCCCAGTTTTTATTAAAAACATTATACCCTTTCCTCATTGTTTCCAAAATTATTTCAGGGAGTCTTTTTTCATCAAAGTTGTTGATTTGTCCATCTTGCCATGTCTATTGATTTTAATGTCCACTTGTCTTTTGAAGGTGTAGTGGGATCTTTCCACTTCTGTGCATATAATATTCTTGCTGCTGTAATCATATGTTGTATAAATCTCACAGAGCTCTTATCAGTTTGATCATCTGCTAGCCCCAATAAAAAAAAGTTAAGGGTTCAGTTGAATCTACATCTTAAGAATTTCTTCCATCAAATGGTGAATCATCAGCCAAAACTTCTTTGTGCTGTCACAAGTCTGCCAAATATGGTAAAATATCTTGTCCATATGATTACATTTCCAACATTTAACTGAGGAACCTTTTACAATTTTTGACATTTTTTCTGGAGTTAAATAGGCCTGTATCAATATCTGAATCTGACTGAAATCCTAATCAGGATGACAGCAATGAAAGACATGATTAGTTCAAGTCTGGTTCATTTTGCCTGAAAAATGTACAAGTAAAAAAGACTATTTTTATCCAATTGTGGATATATGCCTCCTATAAATCTAGATGTCATGTTGTATGAATGCAGTTGTTTTCAATGGAGCAGCTCCAGTTCCACTCCTTTCCTAGAAATGTGGGAAGTAGCACAGAAATATAATTAGTAGAAGATTTTGCATCCTAGCTAGTTAAGCATCTCTGTGTATGACTTTCTCCATTACGACATTAACTACTCTGTATGAAAAAAATGAATGTTACTAAGCCAGCTCTGAGCTAAATACACATCTCTAACCTATCTAGCTTGGGGGTGTCTGCGCTGGCTGTCAGTAGCTGTTGAGGGACTCAATGGAGCTTTTCCTCAGATTTGTCACTGAGCTACAGTTTCTTCAAATGTGTGGTAGACATATATCTCCCAGGTGGTTGTGCTGAATGAGACAAATAGAATTCAAAGTGATATTATAGTGAAATCTTTTGCAACCCACCTTCAGAATTGTACAATGAAGTATAAATATCAGATGGATAAACACATACAGTGTTGTGGACAAGAATAGCACTGTCCACCTAAGCTTCAGTAACCTCCCCAACCAGCAGAGGGAAATGACGTGTATTTAACTTCGTAAGCAAGGAGGTTGGATAGCACATTAGATGGACATGGATTTACCCCTGGTGGCACCATCCTTTTGCTCCGCAGCCCTGTGAGCATCAACCATCACCACCTGGAGAAAAGTACTAATTCATGTGGTATCAAGACCCATTTCCCGAGGTACAAGAGTTTTTTAAATCTAAAGTTTAAAGACTCTTCATGCTTTGGCATACTGGTGAACTTTGATAAAAGAGTACAAAGAGAAGTATGTGCAAACTTTAGTGAGCTTCTAGTGGTAGAAAAAGCAAACCTACAAAGAAGAAATGACCTATCTGGATGAGTCCCTTCACACTATGGTTTGTGAACAAAAACCCTGACAAAATTCACTCACACACTCCAAGGAAGTTAGTTTTGCTTCCTATAGCAGTATTTTGGGGAATCTTCTTTTGTATATTGGCATGTTAATCTGAATCATTGTTGTGTGCCTTCAAATTGTTTTCTACTTATGGTGACCCTAAGGCAAACCTATCATGGGATTTTCTGGGGCTGAGAGTGTGTGACATGCCTCAGGGTACCCAATGGGTTTCCATGGCCAAGCAGGGAATCAAACCCTGGTCTCCAGGACTGTAGTCCAGTGCTCAAACCAATACACCATGTTGGCTCTCATCTGAATCATTATGCTTGACCTGTGTGGCATTCAATGTACTGTATTGTAGAGAACCTAACAGTTGATATTTCTTCTAGTAATCTGAATTATAACCAGAAGAAATATTAGCTGTTAGTTTCTCCACAATACAGAACATTGAATGCAACATAGGTCAAGGGTACATGTTATTTCCACAGATTTGGATGCAGAAGCAACAAAGATATTTCTGTTTACATATTAATCCCCCCTCTTGTCAAGTTGCTAATACAGAACTATGCCCCAATCTTTTGCAGAAGGAAAGTCAGAAATCTTTCGTCAGGTCTGTCCTGGGATTCTTTGAAACGTGAGAGAGAACAACAAATCCTTTTCCCTCAAAATCAAGCTGCAGAGTGTCCAAGAATGGTCAACTTGTTTTGGCACCTCAGTGGGAAATCTGACAAGTGCCTCTCTGTTTTCCTGGCACTCAGAGTAATATTAAATAGCTAATACTGCTGTTTCGTGACACCCCATATCTGGTGGCTGTCTCACTTTGCCAAATGTAGGGCCGGTCCTATTTCTACCTTTCTACTATGAAAAACACTGCAGTTCCATGACTATTTCTTTTTTTTAACCCTTCTGTCCATTCCTCCCCATGTTTTCCAGAGCCCTTCTATTTTGAATAGGTATATAATAGAAGGACAAGGGACTGGTGGAAATCCAAAGGATTTCCTGCTGGACTATAGACATGGAGCTGATTGTCTGCGGGGGATTAGACAAGAATTGTCACAGAAAAAGAGGTAAAATAACAGACGAGTGCCTGAAGAGCTACAGGCTCCATGGCAGTGAACAATAATGTGCTTATTAACAATCTATTGTGAAGCACAATTTAATTCACTAAGCACTTGCTATTAAAATCTTGGCAAACCCCTGTTGATGATTGCTTCTGTGATTATTTTTAATGTTAGTCTGCAACTGACACAAATGAAATAATTTATTACATCCTAAGGAAGAGTGAAACCCCAGACTTTGCACACATTTTCACAGTGTAATACAGGTCTAATGAAAGACATTTCTCACTCTTGGTGGCTTAGCAAGTGTCCTACTTTGCATGTTTCCCTACAGTGTACACCCTCCTGTCCAAAGAAACTAGCCCAAATAGGGAACTATTAATACAAAGCTGATTATTTAAAATGTGTTTTCCTAGACATGTTATGTAAAAGCAAAAAAAGAGGTCCCAGACCCACAGAATTTAAGACCTAAATTTCAGTTGTGGGGGAAACAAGAATGGGAGATGGAAAAAGAAACCAATTTCTTCCCTCCTCCACTTTTCTACTCTATCTTCACATGATGTAGTAATATTTGATATGATGTAGTATAATATCTGTACCTATGAGTTTTATTCTAGTGTCACCTGTACTAAGCATACACCCCACATTTTTGCTTGCAGCAGTCCCAAGAATATGTAATCGGGAGTTAGGCCTACTGAAATTAGTGTAGTGTGTGATTATGAGTATTTTGGTAATATATCTAGAGGAATGACAGTCATAGATGCCAGCTTTATCTAACTCAGCTTTCCCCTGTGTAGTATCCCTCTGATGTTTTGGTGTTGTTGTTGTGTGCTTTCAAGTCATTTCTGACTCAGGATGACCCGAAGGCAAACCTGTCATGGGTTTTTCTGGGGCTGTGTGATGCACCCAAGATTACCCAGTGGGTTTCCATGGCTGAGCGGGGAATTGAACCCTGGTCTCCATGATTGTAGTCCAACACTCAAACCCCTAGAACATGCTGGCTCTCTGTTTTGATATACAACCCCCATAATCTCTGACCACTGATGATGATGGCTGGGACTGTACTCCAAAAAACTTCTGGAGACAGGACATGGAAGTCTGATGTAGCCTTTACTGGACAATCCTTGTATTTATGAATTTGTCCTTTTGAGGTAATTCAGAAGGCAAATATGTTACTAAGTAGGCAGAAGAAAAAAGAAGAAACACACTCAGTTATACTATGACCTAAAGGAAGGTCAAGCACCATTTTTCACACCAGCCGCTTGAGACAAATCCAGAGGCTGTACTAGGCAAACACTACCTATTTTGGGTTCTTATCTCTGGGTTATTTTTAGTGTGAAGCTGCTCTGTTAGCATGTCAAAAGAAATGGCTGAGTTAAGAAATCCACAAAGAACTGGGAAGCTGAAGAAGTAGTAAAATCCTACATTGCTGTCTTTTTAAAGCTATTTAGTGGTGAGCATAAGAGACAACATTTATATGGATAAGATAAATTTGAATTACTCTGTGCGGAAAACTTCCTGCTTTACGTTATTAATTCAGTTTTCTGGGTCTTTTAATTTGCTCAGAAACAGATAAATGTATCAGAACAAACACATCTTCTTACCCCAATCCACCTAATTAACAATTTCTCACTATAGTACTTAGCATAAATCCCCTTGGGGGTACCATATTTACCTTAACTGATTTTATGCCAGGGCCCAGCTACTCCAGCCACTGAATGCTTTTTTAAAAAAAAAACTTAGCCAGGGAGAAGAGAGAAATTGTAGAAGCCATTTTAATGGCCATGACCTTTTTAACTAGCTATTTTCAGAGTTTTACAGCTTTCCATTTACTGGCTCTTTTCTGATGACCAAGAGACAGGGAGTTTGATCCCTGCAGGATGTCTCACTTTCCAGTGTTACCCTGCCTTGCTTATTTCCATAAGTAGGAAAGGGGCTTTTTTAAAGTCATGCAGAAGGTGTCATTAAAG
Organism: Cyclura pinguis; assembly: GCA_030412105.1. Taxonomy (NCBI): domain Eukaryota; kingdom Metazoa; phylum Chordata; class Lepidosauria; order Squamata; family Iguanidae; genus Cyclura; species Cyclura pinguis. The sequence goes on from CM059601.1 coordinate 59,966,260, forward strand.
TTTCTTTGAAAATTCATTTGGTATTAGTCTGAATAGTTTAAACAAAGCCCTTCAACTGGTCTTTGCCTGTTGCTAAGTGGTGGGTGTTCTAACTCCTTGGAAATATTTGCTCAGGTTTGTAAGTCGAACAAAGGAATGCAGGAACTACCCTCAGAGAGGGTGAAATTCAATGGACTCACACTCCCGTCTGTCTCAGGTTGGCTGAGTGTTTTTCCGTCTCATGATACCAGATTAGAGAAATTTAATGAGTATAGTGTGGGATAAATCAATAGCCACTGGATTTTTTCTTTCTACTACAAAGGTTGTCCCCATTTGGAAAATTCCTTGGGATGCTTTGAACTCACTCTAGGGAAAATGCAGAACACACTCTTCTGTCAAGAGGATGGAGTTCCAGAACTGGTTGGTGGCTGACTGTGAAGGTCTCAAGAGCATTCTTATATATCCTGATTGGCGAGGCTAAGACAGATAGCAAAGCGCTGTCCACAGAAGGTCTTACATTCCATCACACTCTGGCCTCAGGGGCCCCTCACTTAGCTCGTTCACTTTTCTAGTCACTTGAACTCTGGATTTTGTATCCTGCAATCAGCCGCAGCTCACCCACCTGCCACATGGGTGTGCTCCCTTCATACTGCATCTGTGAATCTGCTCTATGAGTGACTGCACTCAGCACAGTTGTGTATCGTCCTCCTGAATCAACAAGCACAATAAATGCCAAATGATCCTGCAGGTATATAGCAATCAAGTCCAAGAACTGTCAGCAAAGTTGAAAACCCTTACCCTTGTCTGGGGCAAATCTCCAATATGAATCCAAGACTGCAATTCTCTGTACATGAGAGTACGTCCTGGTTGTCTCAGTGAGATGTGCTCCCTAGTAAACATGCATAATGTTGAGAACTCTTAAAGAAAACAATATTCTGGACGACCAATTTAGTGGTATATATTTTAAATGGCTAAAGCAAAATGATAAAACAAGGGCAAGGGTGGTAGGTGAGAAGTTTTCATGAATGTATTACAGTAAAGCAACAGAACTTTTGTCAGTCCATAGTCTCTCAATCCCTTTGCTTACCTGGTTTCACATCCTGCCCTCTCCTTTTGTCTTTGGTGTTGGGGTCCCTTTGCCTCATCATGCCCAACTTCTTTGTTAATTTTTTAAAAAATCATTTCCTTTGTCACTTGCTGTCATCCTGTTGACTTCAAAACAAAGACCAGGTAAAGTCATGAAAGCTAATTCCCAAGTCAGTTAATACATATGAAGGAACCAGAGGTGGGGATAATGGCCTTCTTGTTTACACCAGGAGTGTACACCAATAAGCAGCTTGAGTTTTGGGCTCAGACTCAGGGAGACCAGGTTTCAAATCTTCACTCAGCTGTGGAAACCTCCTGTGTGACCTTGGGCAAGTCACAATCTCTCAGACTCAGAGGAAGAGAATGGCAAACTACCTCTTAATCTTGTCAAGAAAGTCCCATCATAAGGTCACCTGCAGGTTTCCATAAGTCAGAAATAACTTGAAGGCAACAAGAACAAAGAGTCAAGGCTAGAAGATTATCCATAGTCCTGTCTTCCCCAACTTCACTTTCTTCAGATGTGAACTGCAGTTCTCATAATCTCAGTCAACAGGATGACTGCATGCAGAATGCTAGGTTTGGGAATGCTGCTCTAGACTAACTCCTCTTCCAGTAACAATGCTTAATCTTTCTCTACAGTACCAGCAAAATACTGGTCATTATGACAGACAGGGTGTGACTGCACATTTTCGAGGAATACCTGGGTGATGCTACATGGCATCTGTGTTCTTTGCAAGTATTTATTCTCCCATTGCAACATCATTCCTGAATGCAGCATTTCACTTTTTGCCATAGGTGAATTCAGCCATAGGCAGATTCCACTGGATAGGGTCTAAATCTGTTTCCTCCCTCAGCAGACCCCATTGCCTGCTCAGAAGTTTATTTTAGCTCCCATTCAACTGTATCATAGTCAGATTAGAACCTGTATATTTGGTTATATATAATTTAAAGATGGGTAACCTGTGACCTCAGGGATGTGACCTATGCCCTTATTTCAAAAGCCATCTGTAAATGATTGCCATCATATTGGGAAGACCAATCTGTATGTTTCTCAGCAACCCAGTGGGCCAGGCAGGCAGGATGTGGTTGGTGCCAGTGAGGCTGAGAGAGATGAAAGGGAGAGGAAAGGAAAGGAGAAAGGGAGAAAGAAAAGGGGTGGCAGAAAGAGAAGGGCGGGGGGAGTAATGATCCCTCTCACTTTTGATTCAGGCCTCTCCTGCTCTCAGCATGCAGCCCCTGACAGATTATCCTCATGGAGAGGTGACCCTTGAGAGAAGAAATGTTCCCCATCCATTATATAACCACATTGAAGCTGCAGAATACTAATCCTGCTCTAATCTGCTCCCCCCTGTATAGCTTCATCTTGAGTTACGTTTTGTGGCTAAACTCAAGTGTGAAGGAGAAAAGGAAGGAAGACATCAGGCCACAACAAGAAGAGAGAACATTTAAGGAATTATTTTGTGACAGAACAGTAGAAACCTGAGAGTTTTGTTCTACAGCGCCATGAACAAAAGACTGAAAATGGGCTGAATAAATTATCATTTAGTGTAACTGAACAACTTATTGTCATCGCTCAAAATTAGTACCTGGGAGGACCTGGCAGTATCTGGAAGACAGAGCCTTTCCTTATTTCTAAAAAATACTTTGTGCCAATTGAATGCGAAGGCCTTCCACACTACAATGTTATGGTGCGATTATTCCACTTTTAACATCCTATGGAATCCTGCAGTTTGTAGTTTAGGGAGGGGCATTTGGAATTCTCAGCCAGAGAGCTCTTTGGCCTCAGTAAACTACAAACCCCAGAATAACACAGGATGTTGAAAGTGGAATAATAGCACTATAATAATGTATTGTGGAAAGGCCTTGAATTTTACAGCAATCTTGTAAATTAGGTCAATATTATTATCCTTATATTGCTGAGGAAGAGAGTGTTAAAGTCAAAAGATAATGACCGTTTCTGCACTAGACTGTTAAAGTGCTATTCTTCTTCTTTCAACATCAGAGGCCCCTCCCTAAACTGTAAACCCTAGGATTCCATAGGATATTGAAAGTGGAATAATAATGCTTTAACAAAGTGTGGAAATGGGCAATGATCTTGCTCCTCATCATTTTTTGTGACAAAGAAGTGATAAGAAGCATTCTATTCTGCTTTTATATAAATCACACTTCCCTGTGATGCTCAAACTTTTTTCCATGGGAAGAATGCTTTGTTTTAAAAAAAATGGTTTAAATCTTTTTCTTATCCAGGCAGTTCTTTGGTACACAAGATGGAGTGCTGCTGAAGGGTGTTTTATACTGGCCATGTTTTTGATTGTTATGTTTTTAAATGGTGTGTTTATATTTAGGTTGTTAAAATTAAATTTTTGGTTTTAGTATGCATTTTATTGTTGTTTAATGCCTTGAGTGCCTTTTTTCTGGAGATTTGGGGTATAAAACAGATAAATATGGTTAGTGAAGACAAGTCAGGATTAAATTGCTGTTTTTGTTTGTTCTGAAACCATACCTTAATTTGTTCTGAAACCATACCTTAAAGAAACCACAGGTTTATAAATCTGGATAGTGTGGGGGAAAGAGAAGGAGATAATGCCTATATTCTTCTCTGGTGCATAAGAGTACAGAAAAAGAGAGAAACTGCAGCACTTCCAAAGCACTTAATCAGAAGCTATGGCTTCTCACTGCAATCTGAGTAAACTGACAAACAGAGATTTGAAACAAGGACTTCTTGGCTTGCAGGTCATGTTTTTGATTGCTACATACTACACTACTCTTGGACTGGAAATATTTGATTTTTTTTTTAATTTGAAAATAGTTGATTTGATATGTACAAGCTGATTTGAAAGTATAAGCAGGAATCAGTTAAGTGCTGTTGAATGTTAGGAACTGGAAGTAATACTTACCTCATAGGTTTTCTCCCGAGTCAAAAGCAATATTAAGAGCATCCTATAAATGTGAATGTAGACAGGTATAAGCCTCTATGTATCCTGTATATGATTTATCGGTATACTGATGTATGTCTGCTTCTTCTATCTGCAAGAATCATTGCTGTCTGGACTTACAGGATTTAATGGAGGGAGGGAAAAAGGAAGCGAGAAAGTGTGTAAGCCAGTTGCTTACAGCCTCAGGCCCACTAGGTGATTATTCTCTCCTTCCTTTCCTTTGCTTCATGGCAGAGAGTAGACCTGGTGGGGATGAGTAAGCTGTGAGTGGGGTCACTGCCAGTTGGGTCTCTTGTGGAAACTCAGAAGTGATATGATTTTGTGTCTGTGAGCAAAAATGAGGACGGGCATAAATTATAATAGTCAGAAGTTTTTATAGCCATTTCAGGCCTCTGTCTGCTCTAGTAGCCTTAAGAGTTGTTCACAAGTGGCCATCTGTTAAGAACAGCTTATTTAACCCCTCTTCCCCATGATCAAATGTCTTTAAATTATGAATTATCGCTTTGTATGCAAGGTATGCTAGGAAGAACTATTAGTGCCCAAATTATACTGGAGTGGGGTGAGGGTTGGCCCCTTAATGTTTGTAATGAGCCATGGCGTTTTCTACATAAGCACATTCAGGGGCAAAATACGACAAAATCCACAATCCACAAAAGGGTCATATTGATATCGACCAACCAAAATGCACAAAATACATCATGCAGACTTTCGAAACTTCACTGGCTCCTTTGTCAGGCAAAGATGTTAAAAATCATACAGGAGAAGAAAAGTGACAAGGTTAGAGTCACAGCCTACATTTTGTCTCAGATGTTCTGTTGTAAGTTAGGATGGTCTCGATGCAGGCAGAGGCTACTCCCTTTCTTGGCCAGGTGGGGACTTTGTTGGAGGCAAAAACCTCAAGTCCCAGTCGATTAGTTCCCTCTTACTTCCCGTGTTATGGCAAAATTCAGTGTTGTCAAATCCAGGTAGTCGCATAGGGATGGGGGGGTGATGGGGGCAGTGAGCCCCCAGCAGCAATTTTTGGGGGGTGCCGTGGCTCCTTGCTTGCCCTCCCTCATGCGCCATAGCCCTGCCCTCGCGTGTCGTAGTCCTGCCCCATCCGTTGTAACCATGCCCCCATGCTCCGTAGCCACACCCCCTACACGTAGCCCCTCCCTGTACGCTGTAGCCAGGTCCCATAGCCACGCCCCCTCTGCCCCCCCCCCCATGCACTCCAAGCTCTACCACTGAATTCAGGAAGCATATTCAGGGATAACCGTGTTGGCCATGCAGCAAAACACAACAAAATCCACAAAACAGTGATAATTTATTAGTCAGCCAAAATGCACAAAATACATCATGCGAGCTTTCAAAGTTTACTTCATTCTTCATCAGTCGAAGATGTTAAAACTCTTACATGAGAAGAAAAACAAGCTTAAGCTAGCTTTTAAAGCTGGTACCCAATACTGATTGTTGGTGGAAGATTGCCAGTTGAATAGGTGAGGCTTCATATCAATGACTGTTTAATGCTCATTTACAAAATCTTCTCTGTATGTAGAATTGTTTTGCCATCTGGGTAGAATTTACTGCCATCTGATGTGACTGTCTCCAAGCTTCCATTTTGGGAAAGATGGCTGAGCAAGTATTTGCCTAGAAGTTTCAGGCATGTCTGGACATCTTCCAGTCTAGGTTTTGCTCTCACTTGGAAATAAGATGACACTAGTACCCATTGTTATAAAACTTGTTCTACAGCTGGTGAGGTAGTTGCACTCACTGATACTACCAGAACCCACTGTAGTCAGTTTTTTATAACCACTGATCATAAAGTGTTAGTGACATGAGCATATCAGTGGCTGTGCTGGCTGGGGGATTCTGGAAGCTGCAGCCTTAAAAAGCGACTTTCCAAGTGTCCTAGAGAGAGGCCTTCTATATGTGTTGCTCATTAATTTCTGTCATCTCTAGGCAGCATCCCTTCTTCTGTCTTCGCCGTCATAACTCACATCATTTTGCAGTCATCATTATCTCTCATTCATCCTCCTCCATAGCTTGGTTATTTGCGGCATCTCCATACAGTCTGAAGATGACAGTCAAGCACATCTGTAAAGCAGTAGTTGGGGAACACTGCAGTAGAGTCCTGCAGAGATTCTGAAAATCGTCTATACCTTCCAGCTTTTCACAGATGAGAACTAGGACACATGTGGCCAAGCAACATCAAGAGTGTGATCAATATGGCAAAAATTAATTGGGAAGAACACACAGGCTAGCCAAGGCTGCAGCAGTTTGCTTTTGCCTGAGACTACGGGGAAGCCAAAATTCCATCTTCTCCTCTCCTCTCCACTCCCCCATGCAGAATTAATTGGGTGCAAACTATTTTGGACTTTGAACTCAGTGTGTAGGAACTGAAGTAAGCCAGGGTAAAAAGGAAATGTGGGAGGAGAAGAGAGAAACTGGGGAATTTTGAAAGCAAGTTAAAATGTGGGATGACAGATGATTAACTGGAACTGTTCCTGCCAAATCTAGATAACTGGAGGGTTTATTAATTGTGAGGCCAGTCTTAATGATTCCAAAGCCCTGGAGGTCTTTGGAGTGATAATAGGCACCTGTTCTCCTTTTCCCTGGTACCTTTCCTGTGATGTCCTGCAGGGGTCCCACATGTTCTCTTTCCTGGTGGTATGATGTTATTTAAGATGAGATAGCCATGTTAAGTTGCAAAACCAACAGTTTTACAGTCAACGTAACAGATCTGATTTTTCATGGTTTACTTTGTCAGATGCCCCAAGTGCTATGCTAATCTAACATGTACAGACTAACCCAGATACTCATGACTAAAACGGGATATGATATGAAAATCTGTAAACAGAGGAACTAAAAGCCATGAAATATAAGGGGGAACACTTTGTCTTCCACATTTCCATACAGAGTCAAATGCATAGTATTCAGGACTCACTTAAAACAGTGCCCTAAGTGGCAATATGCATTTTATTATTGCATGAATGTAACCCCTTAATGGGCACAATTCTTTTCTGTAGTGAGAAAGCTATCACAACCTTGCCTGAATCTAAATTTAAAGAAGAATGAAGTTTGAATAAATTCTAATTTAGTAGTAGATATTGGTGCCTTATGTGTCTTTTGAGACACTGAAATGTTCTTTGATGGGCTTTTGAATTTTGCCATGTTAATAATGTGAACTTTTTATGCCACCTTCTGAAGGTGTGGCTGATGGTATTAGGTACTGGATGGCTATATTTTGAAAGTCATTTAGTTACATATTTCTACATGGTGGGAGGTGGACTAGATGGCCTTTGCTATCCCTTCCAACTCTGATTCTGTTGCTGTACAAAAACAGGGTTTGGCAAACATATAACAGGTCATAATGTATTAAGTTTTTTTTAAAAAAACTGGATGTCGTTTAGGCAAACCTTTTTATGAGAAGGTAGGCAGAAATGGTGTATGAGATATGTTGGCTGTCAGGGAGTCGGAGTTGGAAGCATGAGGTAACAATATGAAGTGATACCCCCCCCCAAAAAAAAGTGAAGATGGGGATGAATTATATACAGTGAGAGTGCTGACTGCTTCTATCTTAAGTTTTGATTTCTTTTGTGAGACTGGAAGCTGATACAGTGACATATTTTCTTGTCTCATCCCTTCTTATCACAGACATTATTCGCAGTGATATTGCCTTGGATAAGCAGAAAGGCTGCAAAATTGCACAGCATCCGGACATCATGTTGGAGCTTCAGAGGGAAAAGGCAGCTCAGATGCACCTGGTTCTCCTCAAGGAGCAGTTTTCCAACACATATACCAATCTCACACTAACAGGTAAGGCTGCAAGCCCATTTTTGGCCCAGGATTGCTACTCCATTGAGCCCCTGCTTTGGTGGGGAGAAAGAGAAAGTGGGCTGCTCATAAAAGGCCATAGATGGCTACAGAGCCATGGGAAGATCCTAAATCAAGAAACAAGAGTATATATCCTCCAGATATTGCTGAATTGCAAGTCCCATCACCTGTCACCATTGATTATGCTGGCTAGGGCTAATGGAAGTCCAGTAACATCTTACGGCCCACTTGTTATATGCTCTGCACCCTTGCCTTAAATAGACAGCAGAATGTCAACATGAATGGTACAGAATTCAAAATGTTGTGCAGAGTTTGCTTCCTCACTTGCTTGAAGGTTTGATACTCCCACTATACAAGAGCAATAGAAAGTAATGAACCAACCATGTTACATATAAACCAAAGTCTGGCCCCATAGAAAATAAGTCTGGAAAGTACTGTAAGTGTTCTTCCATCTATGTATCTAATCTGAATGGTCTGGGCCTGGTTGCCTGACAATCTCCTGGTTTTAACCACACCGACAAGATTTGATTGACAGCACTGAGCAGGCTTCTTAATACAACCATGAAACTGAAGAATATCCAGTCCGTGAGATAGATTTATATATCCTTTCTAATTTAACAGTATTGCTTGGTGGGTTATTATTTCACATGCCTAAGTCATCTTGGATTTCCTCTTAAGGCATCTGTTAACTGATGTCCTACTTTTAAAGAATTATTTCTGATTTCATACATTCTAGATATAAGTGATGGGTTGTTGTTGTGGTTGTTGTGTGCCTTCAAGTTGTTTCTGACTTATGGCAACCCTAAAGCAAACCTATCACGGCGTTTTCTAAGGCTGGGAGTATGTGACCCTCCCAAGGTCAGCCAGTGGGTTTCCATCTCCGAGCAGGGAATCAGACCCTGGTCTCCAGGGTTGTAGTCCAGTGCTCAAACCACTACACCATGCTGGCTGTGATAAGTTACAGATAGGGCTACTCAATTTTCTTAATGCAGGGGTAGTGGCCAGAATCTTGGATTAACACCTAGGAGACCTAGTTCAAGTCTCCATTATGCCATAAAACTTAATGGGTAGCATTTGTACCTGTCATGTTCTCTTTGCTTGATGTACCTCACAAGGTTGTTGTGAAGATAAAGTGGAAAGGAGGAGAGCCGTGTGCTCATTGGACGAAAGACTGAATATAGATGTAACTACTGAATAAAAAGATTATTTTGTCACAGAAGCTGCCCTTCCCTCATCCAAATCAAAACAAGCAAGTGGCATTATAATTAATTTTAAAAATATTGTTTTTCCTAAATTAATAAAATGAAGGGAAATGATGTAACTTTATTAAACTATGTCAGGGTTTCCAGTAGTTATTTTAACTGCTGTAGCCTTCTGACCAGCAGTTGGCCATCTCTGATCTGGAGGATCTTTAACAGTAGTTTTAAGAACATAAGACCAAAGGTTCACGTGGGCCAGCATTCTGTTTACACAATGACCAACCCAAATGCCTATGGAAAGCCCACAGGCAGGACACAAGTACAATTCCACTCTTCTGTTTATGTCTCCCAACACCTGGTACTGAGATTTATACTGTCTGCAATGATAGAGGTACTATAAAGCCGTGACTAGTAGCTATAACTTGTGAGACACAGCACTAGAGTGCTTTGGAGAGAGTGCTGATGTTGGTTTTCTACAATGTCTGCTTGGTTAGATGGGACAAGGAATGTTGGTAAGCCTAGCAGAAGCTATCTGTAGATTTTTATATGGGCCTTTGTCCATATGAGCAACACCAGGCATTTTGTATTACTTTGGCACTACTGAAAATAGCAGCACATGAGGGTGGTTTTTTTTTTTAAACTTATTCCCCTCTCCCTGCCCTCACTTGCATCAGCAAAGGGGATGCAGGAATTACTAAATTTGGTGTCCTTGAAGCCAAAGCGGCACATGCACTTTGAGTGAACCCAGTAAATATTAAAGAGCAAATATAAAAGAGATAATGGCCCAGACAGAGCAGAGTGGCTGTTTCTAGTAAGGGTGTTGTTTGAATTATCCATGAAATGGGTCCTGGAGTGATTGACAGACTGTGATGGGGAGCTGCAGGACTGTCATAAACCACTTAGCTCCTGCCTGGCAAGTGATAGGATAGAATGAAAGAGTCCAGTTCTCTCACCTCTGACCAGTGGACAACAGTGAAAAATCCTACAAAGTGGTGTCCAGGTTGCTGCTACAATATGGGAAGTGAGGTTCAAGCTAAAATTTCCTCCTAGTTTCTAGGTGATGCCAGATGGATGCTGAGCTTCTGTACCGTCAGTGTCTGTGTTGACCTGGTAAGCATAGCAGTCTCACTTTGAAGCTTCCCCAGTCTCCTGAGAAAGAGATCTAGCTGTGATGGATGCCTCAAGTCTTGTCAGGCTCATGTATGGGTGGGATCCCTCTGAGCCATTTCTCATTTTCAGTAACACAATCCCCTTGACTGTTTATTCCCACTTGAGCTCTTGGAATCTACTCTGACAACTTGCTTACTCTCCAGTAAACAAACCTTCTCCTAAAGGGAGGTTTCTTCTCTTCCTGCACTGTTCTCCAAAGCAGTTTCAAAGAGGCCTAAAGCATTGCTGGCATTTTTGCGTGGGACCTGCCTCTTGAAGGGCACCTGGTTATTGCAGGCTTTTGGCCTTTTAAAGTATGTTTATGGGGGAGGATGGAAGATTTCAGCTCCAGGTGTCTCTGTGAGGGAAAACGGCTCTAAAATGGCAAAGTAGTGTCTAGCCTTCTTGGATGAGATCGAAGCAGTCTGATAATTGTTAAGGAAGTTTAATCTCTGATTTCATAAATGGAGCTCGGTCCTGTGTTCTCAGGGGGCAGAACATAATATTTACTTGTAACTTGACAGAGACATGTAAATATTTCTCTTTCCTATGAAGGATTCTGTCTTTTGCATTGTATAAAGGGGGTGGGAGGAGGACTGATGCATGGGGACAATTACACCTGCTTGTCAGGATTGGGGCAGAAAGGCTTACAGGAGAAAGATGGGAGCAGATAGCCCACCAGTCTTAGGAGAGCCTTGCCCAACCTAATGACCTGCATTGGTATTAATTAGCTTGAGGCAGTATAGCTATTGGCTGTAGTAACTAAGAATGATGAGAGTTATAATCCAATGCTCGGAACACAACAAATTGCTATAGAGCTTAGTCTTGAATTTGTGAGGGGTTGCCTCTTTCTGGAGCAAGGCTGGTATTGCCCCAAATTAATCTCAATCCAAACAGTTCCTTCTGAGCTATGAAGCTTGTCTCTTTCAAAAGTGGCTTCTCTCCTCTACCATATAGAAAGTCACAATCTTGATTTAGTATCTTCAGCTTATTCCATTTTTTAATCTACTCCCATGCCTAAATGGAAAGGAGAAGAGGTAGCTTTGTAAGCAGTGAAATGACTGTAGTATTATCTGTGTTAAAGGCTTTGGGCCAACTAGGGTCAGTCCTTAGCTTGCTTCCAGTGGTCATCTAACTCTTCAATTCTTTATCACCTTTCAGTAAATTATGCAGTAAAAATCCCCGCCTAGTCTAATTACAGACTGGGACAATGACAATGATCTGACAATGAGATAGAACAATTAAATGACCATCTCCCTGCATAGCCCAGTGTTTTCAATCTGTCATATACCTAAGCATGCATTGGACCATGTGAATTGGCCCTCATTTCTTGCTCAAGATCTTCTACAACTGTCTGACGATGTAAGCAATATCTTATCTGACATATAGGGCAGAACTGATCTTATTTATGTGCTATGAGTAATCTTTGGATGAATGTTTTAAGAAGACTATTCTCATGGTGGAAATGTGACCTAAACTGGGATGTGGGAGAGGCTGTGACTCTCTTTGATCAGCAGAAGCCATGTCCTTTGTACTTATTTTATTTTATTGTAATCTTTATTTTATTTATTTTCAGACTTTTTAATAAATACTCAAGATGGCTTATAATCAAAGTAAAAACAGTGCAGAATGGATTATATCCAGATGGGCCATTCCATGAGCATCATGGCTCTTTCCATTCACTGAGCAGAATGAGATCCCGGCAGAGGCTTCCCACTTAAAGAAGGCTGAGAGATAGTTCTTGCCAATTCCCACATTCCTTGCAGTCCTTTATGTTGGCTCTCATATTGTTCTGTAGGGTTTTCCAGCTCTCTGCGTCAAATTTTTAGGGAGCACTGGGAGAAACAATTGTCAGACATTAAAGTTCCCTCCTGCCTCCAGTGTTAGCCAATCTCAGCTAGTCATAAGTCTGGATCCAGCCTAAGAGTGATATATTTTCAATCTATGAAAGCTCTACGGCTAGGCTGAGTATAAGACTTTTTTACTGCCTAGGGCAGAGCCATTTGTGTTTCCTCTGCAGTAAAGGAAAGGGTAAAGAAACACAGCTAGAATGAAATCTAACTTCATTGAGGCCAATATGGCAGGAAATGCCCTTCTGCTCTATTCTTTCCTGTTTTCCTTTTCCTCCTCCTGTGTCCAAGCCATGTCAGATAAGGGAAATGCACATGGTTCCAGGTTGAGGTATCTACTCTGTTTTTCAGTGGAACCCTGAAATCCACCAAGTGGAACCAGAAACAAAATGGTGGATCAGAAGGCAGAGCCAACCACCCATTGAATTCTGTGAGCCAAACACCAGGAATGCCCTTTGTGCAAAATAAAAATCTGTGAACCAGGAATTATTGAACTATAGAATTTTGATCTATAAATTGCTGCTGTTAATAAAAATGAGGATTTGGGAATCATTGCTAATTTACTCTAGAGCACCCAAAAATCTACCACTTGATCCTAATCTACCATCTGCCTTCCCCTAATTTAAGAGCACTATACTACTTTTCAGAAGCCAGTTTCAGAGAGCCATTTGTCAACAATTTTGACAACGACAACTGCAGTATGCATTTATTGTTACTGTTAATACTGAATCTTGAGATGTTCCAGATGCCATCCATGTACCTATGCCTATGATTTCCTATACTTCCTGCTGAATTCCTGGGCAAAAGTGAAGAGTCTCACAGAACATGAGGCTATAAATTGTGAAGAGCAGAAACACTTTCCATACTATTTTTAACAATATAGGGTGGTTTGCAGTGAGCATGAACTATGTATACATATCTTTGGCCTGATGTGAAATTAATAGTGGAGTTAAAATACTCATTAGTGCAGTTTTGCAACCAATTGCCCAACTTGTTGCACAAATGATTGCACAATGGCTTGCACAGCCACTTGAACAATAAAAGCTGTATGCAATACCAGCCCTTGGACTAAGTTGAAATCTGCAGCCACTAGTGCAGCAAGCTTGCCGCTAGTACAATAGTATAATTGAATACAAGCTTTAACAGGTATGGTTGACAAAAAAATCCAAAATGAAAACTTCATAATCAAGGAAACATTAGAATAACAACAATGTTAATAAAATAAAGTTGTAACAAACAGAAGGCCAAAAAGTCCAGTTTCAGCATTTGCAAGCTGAGACTTTCTTCTGCATAGTTAATCCATAGAATCTAGACCTCAGTATACTATAACTAGAAATCAAGAAGAATGCCAAAAGGACAGATTGACTAGAAAGACTGCCAGGTCACATGCTATATAGACTAGTGAAAAGCAAATCCTTTTTCACTCCTTAGTGACTAGCCTAGGGAACAGTTTCTTTTTAGCCTCAAATATACCAGCTAGCCTCAAACACAAGCACAAGTCTGTGAATTCTCTTATTTCTTCTCAGGTTGTTTCATTCTTGAATATTTCATAGTGCATGATGTGGAGCATTAATAGTGGTGTCTGTGAGCATTATGGAATTCTGTCAACATATGTTATTTGAGGGAAGAAGAAAGCATGTCTTTTTGGCAGGTCTGACAGCCACTTCTGAAGTCTGTAACTGTCCCAGTGCACTTTGGAAGAATGTTGTCTTCTCTGTGGATGGGTCTGGAGAAATTACTGCTGTCCTTGTTTTGGCCTTCCATAGAATGTATCATTATCACTTCAAAAGTGGCACCTGACTTTAAGAAGGAGATTAACTAAGTAAAGCTTAAGTTCATCCTTTTTTTTTTTGGTGGGGAATCTTAATTGTTGAGATGGCACGTTAAGAATGTGTTTAGGTATTATATTTTTAGTATGTTAGTGTAGTAGTAGATGTGCAAGGAAATATTAGAGATAGTCTGTCCAACTAAAAATGAGTTGTAACTTTTGCTTATTACACTGTGAATTTCATGATCACCTTTCATGACCACTACTGTCATGACCTATCTTAGAGTACCTATGCTTTAAAAGATATAAGAGTCACGGTTGTCGAATTAATTGATTGATTACTAGGCAAAAACATTATATGATTATTTAGCTCAAAGTTCTTTAATTAGTCAACAGCCCTAGCATTCATCTTATTTGGAGGGACAAATTACTTATTAGATTTTGGCTCTGGAACATCCCCTCCCCCCAGCACGTGGCTCTTGGACCCCTGTGTGCAGACGTCCGGCTTAGTGCTTGGATTGGAAGCCTCATGCTGATTTAACTAATCACTTCCTTGAGCTGGTTGAAATGAACATTTGTCTGCTTGTCTTGAAGACAAGAGCCTAGTGGACTTTGCAGTGCTTCTGTCGGGGCTGCCCTGAGGTAGAATTTACTGCCAGAAAGGACATGACCTGACTGCAGGCTCATTAATGGTAGCCAGATGTACTGCTGCAGCCATTATCATCATACCCTGAAACTGGGAGTGTTTGCTGTGGGGAGTGCATTACTAGGGGAGTCAGCTAGGCAGACAAGGCTGACCTGTTAGGCCTATAGCTCAATGTGTGTTCTCCAAAGTCCTTGCCTAATCCTTGCCCACTCCACTCAAAGAATTTAGCAGTCATGTAGCTTGCTCTGTCTTCTGAAGGGAGAAAACACTTTTTTAGGGATAACTGTCCCTAGTGCTCACAGTTTAGTCCAGCTCTAGAGGCTGCCTTTACTTGGTTTACTTGGGGCAGAGGATGGAGAGATGAGTGGGCAACACTAGGGATGTTATTGTAAAGGCTGCTATGTTACTCCTTGTTTCTGCTTTAAACCAGTTCAGGAACAGTGTGCTATAACCAAGGCAATGAACAGATCTCTGATTTACAGGCAGCCTTTTGATCTATAGAGAGGAAAGCAGCTATTAAGTGTGTAAATTGGTATCTTAACACCGTTGTTCTTCATCAAGTCTGCATTCTCCATCTTGGAAGTCAGTGTGCCTGTAGACCCAAGAGCAACTACATCTGGCCAAATTTTGTGACTCCACCCCCCCATCCTATAAATTTTGTATGATTTGCCAGATGAAAATTTCCAAAGAACTCAGAAGCTTGCTGTATTGTTATACCACAGTGATCCTATTAACGATATTACCTGAGCTTGAAGTATCAGGTTTGAAAATTCATTCTCCTTGTTCCTTGAGACATCAGATCTGGCCATAGTAACACATGCCTTAATTACAACCCAGCTGGATTACTGTAATGTATTCTATGTGAAGCTGCCTTTGGAAACTATTCAGAAACTTCAGTTTGGTCCAAAATGTTGTGGCCAGGCTGTTGACTGGGGCTGGTTACAGGGAACACGTAACCCTTCTGTTGAAACAGTGTCACTGGCTACCCATCTGTTTCTGGGAAGAATTCCAGGTCTTGGTTATGACTTTTAAAACTTTATAAATCTTTGTTCCATGCTATCTGAAAGACTGTAACTTCATATATAAGCCTGCCCAAATTTTAAGATCTTCAGGGAAGGGCTTTCTCTCAGCCCCACCACCATCATAGGCATATCTGGTGGAGACTCGTGACAGAGTCTTCCCAGTGGCTGCTCCCAGATTGTGGACTTGCCTCTCAAAGAAGTTTGGTTGGTTCTCTCTCCATCTTCCTTTTGCTGGCAGGCCAAAACCTTTTTATTCAGGCAGACCTTTGGCTGAAAATCTATGTGATAGAGTTTGTGATGCTGCAGTGATTTTTAATTTTTTTTATAATGATCAGTGTTTTTGTATTGTTTTAATCTTGTTTTTAATTGTACTATTATTTAATCCTTTAGAAACTTTGTATAAGGAGGATGATAAAACCAGAATGGGAAAGGAGGGGCAAAACCAAGAAAGGAAGAAATGGGGATGGGTTTGAGGAACGCTTTTTTACTTATTTATCAAAGAGCTTAATAATGTATGAGAAGCACACTAAAGAACTGCAAAGAGGTTGATAGCAGCTCACTCCATATAATATTATATAATTATTGTATATTATACAATAGAAGTCAGTCTAGAATATAATCAGTAAAGGAGAGGTTACTGAAGAGAGTTACAATGCACCCCCAAAAGACTCCAGACACTTTCCTTCCATATAGACCCATAGTGGGAAGAAATATTTCCCTTTGAGGCCTGAAAGTTCTGACATTTTGAAACTGTTGGGAGTTAGAATTTTCCAGGGTGTTAGCCCTTTTTGGGAAGTTTTATGGAAGGTAAAACTATTAGGAATCAACCTTCTTTTAGCAGAGTAGCAGAAAAAGCATGCTGAAATTTCTGTGTGGCTTCCCTGATCTGAAACTAAGAAAAACAAAAACAAAGCAGGCAGTTTCAGGTTACAAACTTAGAAAAGTTTACTAATGGCTATTACATTTACATATGCATTGGGGAACCTACATCCTAACTCGCTAATGAATAGATCAGTAATAGCTTTGTTCTTAACTCACTATCTTCTGATGGAGATGCAAAGCATGGTTGGAGAGAGGAAAAGGAAGCAAAAATGGAGGAGAAGAAAAGAAAGAGATCAGCGAAGGAGGTCCTTTATAAGACTGATTACCCAAGCAACAATCCTGGGTCACATGATCTGATCACATGAACACCAAAGGTATTTATGATCACACATTTAAATGACACAAAGGCAAATGGTGAAACTTTGGCATGGAAAAGAGAAAGGAAGTCCTATGTTACCTACAGCCATTTGCTCCAAAAACAAGATGGGGGGAGAGAGAATGCTGGAATTCTTCCAAGAGAAATGTCTCATGCTGCTTGAAGGCTTTGGTCTCCTGCTAAGCAAATACATCCTTCCGCCCCCATTTTATTCTCAGTGTTACTTTTTTCTTTTTTCCATTCCCCCCCTCCCCCACACTTAACTGTTCTTTTATTCCAGGAACCCAGATATTCTGGTCTGACTTTGGCTCCAGAAAGTTCTCTGTTTCCCTCTCCTCCTGCCGCTGTCTTCCCAAAGAAATCACATGGATTAGGCTGCCTAAAAACATACTTGTGTGAAGCATATTCTCCTGTTCTAATATTTCCTCTCTTGACAAAGCAATCCTTCCTGTTTTCCTGAATGCACCAGGGTGGGAAGCACCCACTTTAATGAACTGAATGGTTAGGAGTTACAGACCATGGAAGCTACAGTCCAGTAACATCTGGGGGACAATATATTCCCCACTTCTGTTCTAGTGCCACAGTCAGTGAACAAGTCAGCACAGAACAAGGAGTTCTGCTTGGTTTACTGCCTAATAATACATTCATTCATTATAGTTTGCAAGCAGTCCCATAGTTCTACATCCCAGTTATATGTGTCTCTGCTGTTCCTCCCACTAAGAGTGAAGGAAAAATAATATTTAAATGTCAGATGGAAATAAATCCAGTTTGCCAAAGCTTCCATTCACAAGAAGCCATATTTTACTTAGTGACTTTCAAGCACCTTTAGAAAGTATTTTGACTTCATTTAAGTGAACTGGCATGTGTTAGGAAATGGGACAAACTGGCTGGTAAGCTCCATGTCAGTTACGGTATTGGTGTAATTCGTTCTAAAGCATCATGTAGTTGGTATAGATGCACTTATTAAAAAAAATGCAGACATCTTCGATCAGTGCACAGCGGCCCCTTAATTTTCATGAGGGTTTGGGCACAGAACCTCCCTGAAAGTGGAAAAACCACAAATAATTCCCCTTCCCCACAATCCCCCTCCCATTCCTTTCTGGAGCTCCCCCTTCCCTTTCTCTTGCCTTTTGCATGCTGGGGACAGAGGCAAGGGAATGGGAGGGGGAGCTCTGGAAGAGAGAAGGAAAGCACACACATGCCTCCCGCCCATTTCCTTGCTTTTTGTCCGAGCACTTGCCTTCCTTTTCTGTGCCCACCAAAACACAAGGGAATGGGGGGGAGAATGGGGGGAGGCATACGTGCACCTCACGAGTAATTAAATTTGGGAAGGTTAAACCACAGATGTGGAGGGAGCACTGTACTTTAAAAGGGGCTGAAATCAATACGAAACATGGCTAATTCAGAATTTCCTATGTTCCAGGGGACACCACAAATTTAGAGGTTATAAGAGTGGGCTCTCTCCAGATACCTGAGTTATACGTATACATCTTGCATTCATCATATACAGTATAAAAGTGTTCTGTTTGGTTCCTGTTTTGAAGGGGTTGCCAATCTGCAATGTGTATCTAAAGGCTGCTCCAGTGTTTTGTTTTGTTTTCTACTCAAATGTTTGTATCTGCTCATTATCATCATGGATCATACACAAATGTATATCACTTTATCTTTCAATATGTGGTGACCACAGAGAATGTCTGAATTGTTCCAACAAAGAAAAGTATTCTGCTTTAGTTGTAATTTGTTAATATGGAATTTCTATCTGTACTGATTAATCTGTGAGTCTATGCACTGGTACATTCCACTAATTGCACTGAACGACTTACCATTAGGCGCTCTTGCATGTCGGGGTGCGAGGGGTGGCTGGGCAGCTCCTCCATCCTCAGCGTGGTCTCAGCGGCCATTTTTTTGGGCAAGCACGTACCTGCATATGCCCAAAAACTTTCCCCCTTTGTCTCAGGGTCAGCCAATGAGTTCAAGGCACCAGGCTTTGAATTCATTGGCTGACTGAGCAGGGGGCTGGAGGGAACTTGTGGGTCTCCCTCAGGTCCACTCCCTCAGCATTTAGCTGAGGCAAGCTCCGGTGGCACGCCAGTCCGGTCAGGTCGGAACCCCGGCCCACCCACCCTCTAGGATGTTTTGTTTTTGCTCTTATTTCATCACAGCTTGTGGGCGGTCGCATGGATATTGGACCCGGGACAGCTGGTTGCTTTGCCACGTGGAAGGGGATGTTTTGGGTCCCCATCGGGCTCAGGGAGTGCATCTTGCAGCAAGCATGCCAAGCTCAGGTGGGCATGCATCAGGCACCCCCTGGTGGCGGGAGTGCCTTGTCCATCGGGTAGGCAGTAGGCCCTGGACTGGTATGTTGGGTTCATTGGTCAACAGGCGGGTTGATGGATGCCCGGATCCATACCCATGCGTATGCCAACCCTATCTGCCTGTGTAGCTAATAAAGTTGTGGCCTTTTCCCTCCACTTTCGGGTCTGTGTTTTTTTCGGGCGACCATCACCCCTGATCATGCAATTGTATATGCTAACAACCCCAGCAGTTCCTTGTGTAGAACACTGACTGCATCTAAACAAACAAAATCCCTTTGTTAAGCTTAAAATGACTTAGCTTTCCTTTAATTGGATTCCTTTTATTTATACAACAATGTAAAACATCCATGATTATGTCTTCGTCTGTTAATGAATGGAAGTGTTTCACAGAGAAAAAGAGTGAAAAATATCTTTGGAACCTTTCCTGATGATGTGCCATATGCCTCCTTGTCCTGTGATTTATTTGTTTTTGAAATCTCCTGCTTGGTTTCTGACCTCTTTGCTTTTCAGCACCTTTTCATTGGCTTATATGTAATGTTACAGAAGAGTATTTCAGGCACTATGGCCTCCACAATTTGAATTTCAACATGAGTAGCTTCTGCAAAATGCATGGACACTATGTACTTTTGAATGCCACTGTTTTGGTAGGACTGGGTTCTGGATTAGGCAGTTTTTGGCTTGATGGAGCAATATCTGACATCTTTATGAAGGAATTTCATTGTATGTTTATGACACTAGATAATGATGAAACTCTCCCTGTTCCTGAGGACTAGAAGGAAAGCAGAGCTTGCCTTGGATGAACTTGCATTCCACCTCCTCATTGTTAGCTATGGGAAACATTGACTTCCATTTAGAAAACATAAGGGAGTTCCACATCTTGTGTTAGTGGCAAGTTAAAATTTTACAAGAGACTCATATTAAGTTGAATCAAGAAAAATATTTGTACAACTCAAAATTAGGGAAATGTTTTAAGTCCTCATATTCGAAGAAAAAAAGGGCAGCAGTAATATATGTCGAAAAAAGCATTGAAGCCGAGGAAATTTTTAAAGACAATGAAGGGAGAATGCTGGGAGTGGAAATTCAAAAGAATGGGGAAAAAGATCTTATTGGTTGGAATCTATGCCTCAAATGAAAATAAGACAGAATACTATGAGAAATTGTGGAGAAAAGTATCAATATATGAATATGAGGACTGGATTCTCATGGGAGACTGGAACAGAGTTCAAGATGTTAACTTAGATAAATCAACTTCAAAAATTAAGAAAGAACAAGTAAAGAAAGGGAAATTAGCAAAGTTTCTTTGAAATGTGCAAAGAATTGACTGTTACAGATGCTTGGAGAAACATTCACCCTAATATAAAGGATTTTACTTTTTTCTCCGAAGTTCACAAAACTTGGTCCTGAATTGATATGATCTTGATTTCAAAACATCTGCTAACAGAAGTAAAACAAACAGAAATACTACCTAAAGTGAAATCCAATCACCATCTGGTGATGTTACAAATGAAGGACAAGAATAAACAATTTCAGTGGTGATTAAATGATAGTTTGCTGAACGATGAGGAAATTATCAAGAAAGTAAAAGAAGCTTTGAATTTCTACTTCCAAGAGAATACAAAGGATAAAACAAGGATGAAAATGGCATGGGATGCATCGAAAGTGGTAATGAGAGGTTTTTTCATCCAGCAACAACAAATTCAAAATAAGAAAAGGTGAGAAAGATACCAAATCTTGCTGACAAAACTCCAAGAAAAAGAAAAAGAACTTAAGGCAAATCCATCTCAAGCATCACTACAACAGGAGATCAAAAAAATACAGAAAGAAATGGAATTAATTACAACTGAAGAGATAGAGAAAAAGATGAAACATATGAAACTGACCCACTTTGAACAAGCAAATAAAATTGGAAAATAGTTAGTATATAAACTTAAGAAGAGGAAGGAAACGAATCTGATTTTAGAATTACAAGATGGCAAAAAGGTGATCACACAACACGATAAAATAAAACAGAAGTTTGAAGAATATTATACTACACTATTTCAAGAGAAAAAAACCCCTCAACAGTATGGAAAATACTTGTCTGGATATTTTGAGAAAATAAATATGTGGAAAGCATCAGTGGAAGTGCAAAATCAGTTGAATAAACCAATAACAATAAATGAGGTAGAAGAAGTTGATAGTTAAAAGTTGATAAGGCTCCCAGAGCAGATGGTTTCACAGCTCTATAGTACAAGAAATTCATAAAAGAATTGATCCAACCAATACATGCAACTATGGCAGAAATAAAGAAGCAAGGAAAATTAGAATCCTGGTGTGAGTCAAATATCGTATTGATTCCTAAAGAGGGGACAGATAAAAGAGAAGTCAAAAACTATTGACCTATCTCCCTGTTGAATATAGAGTACAAAATTTTTGCGGCAGTACTAGCAAAGCGGATGAGGACAAACAGGCTTCTTACCTGGGAGACTTATGAGAAATAATGTGAGAGTATTACTTGATGCAATTGAGTATTATGATAAGAATCTGGGCTAGAAAGTAGCACTCCTCTTTCTCGACGCAGAAAAAGCATTTGATAATGTTTCTTGGACATTTATAAATAGGGTATTGAGAGAATACAATCTTGGAGAAGACTTCTGCAAATGGATGGAGATGATTTACCAAGATCAATCTGCAAGATTATTATTAAATGGAGACATTTCGACAAGCTTTCCTGTACACAAAGAGGTAAGACAAGGATGCCTACTGTCACCATTAATATTTATTGCAGTTTTGGAAGTATTATTAAATATGATAAATGAGGACTCACAGATAAAAGGCTTGAAAATTAAAAAAAAAAGAACTGAAATTAAGAAATTTTGCAAGGCTTTGGACAGGTGGCAGGATATAAGATTAACAAGGAAAAGACAATGGTAATGGCACTAAATATGTCAAAAAAAGAACAAGCTGAGCTGGGGAAAATGTCAGGATGTCAGTTAACTAAGAAAACAAAATACTTGGGAATTCTTATAACAAAGAAGAATCAAGAATTATTTGGTAACAATTACCAAAACACATGGAAAGATATAAGAAGTGATATGGAGAAATGGAATAAACTGAATGTATCCTTTCTGGGAAGAATCAATGATTTTAAAATGGTTTTATTACCTAAACTCATGTTCCTTTTTCAAATTTGCCAATAATAGGAAGAGAAAAAATATTTAAAGAATGGGAGAAAGACCTTCAAAAATTTATATGTCAGGGAAAAAAGCCAAGAACACGATTTAAAATATCACAGGATGCAAAAGAGAGAGGAGGATTTGATTTACCATTGTTGAAGATATATTATTATGCCTGTTGTTTAGATTGGATAAAAGATTGGATTATTTTAAAGAAATCGTCAATAAAAGAATTGGAAGTATTGGATAATAGATTTGGATGGCATGGTTATCTGTGTTATAATAAGGTAGCAGTGAATAAAGAATGTAACAATCATTGCGTCCAGAAAACATTATTAAAGATTTGGTTAAAAATAAAGCAGAAATATTATATAAAACTCCCAATTTGGACATCACCTCAAGAAGCGTTCAAAATGATGCCAGCAAAGCAAGGAAAATTATTAACATATCAAGACATACTGAAATGGGATGGCGATAAACCTAGAATGAAAACAGCAGAAGAACTGAGGGCTGATGGACATGAATTAAACTGGTTCCCTTGGCGAAAACTAAAAGAAAGATTTATAATGGATCAAAAACTATATGGTTTTGAGAGAAAAGAAAATGAACTAGAGTTACTGTTGAAAGAGAATCACAAGAAGAGAATCTCCAAATTTTACAAATTGTTATTGAAGAGAGAAATGGAACCAGATATAATAAAAGACACGATGGTTAGATGGGCTCAAAATGTGGGGCATCCAATTAAATTAGAAGACTGGGAAAGAGTGTGGAAATGAAACATAAGATTTACACCAAATTTAAATTCAAGAGAAATTTTTTTAAAGATGTTACATAGATGGTATATGACTCCAGAAAGACTACAAAAAATAACTAAAAATGGGGATGTGAAGTGTTGGAAATGTGATGAAAAGGTGGGCTCTTTCTTTCACATGTGGTGGACTTGTCAGATGGCAGGGAAATTTTGGAAGGGGATACATGATGAAATTCAAAGAATTTGTAATGTGAATTTTGAAATGATACCAGAATTTTACTTATTAAATATGATAGGTCAAAATAGGGAGGTTAGAAGACACCAAAAGATACTATTGTATTTGATTACGGCAGCGAGACTAACTTATGCTCAACCCTGGAAAGAAAAGAAAGAAATCAGTTTAGAAGAATGGAAATTAAAGGTACTAGATATGGTAGAGACTGAAAAATTAGCAAACTCTGTGAAAAACAAACCTATCCAGAACTTTGAAAGGGAATGGAAAGGGGTAATGGAATGGTTAAAAATATGAACTTATTAGAGGATGGAATAGTGATTTTTTTTGTCTTTATAAAAAGTGGAAGATAAGATATAAGTTAACTGGGGAAGAAAAACATGGAAGTAGAGGGGGGGATATATCCACAACAGTGGTATATATCCTGTTATTTTATATGTGTAAAACTTTAATAAAATTCTTTCTAAAAAAAAATTATTTAAGGCATCGACATACTGTCTTTCAGTCCATCATAGCCCCAATGAGGGTGCAAAACACATACAAACGTTTTAAAAATTAAAAAAACAGGAAATACACACATGTTGTTAACTGCCGTCAAGCTAATTTACGGCAACTCTATGAACGAGAGATCTCCAAGTCACCCTGTCATCAACCACCTTGCTTAGCTCTTGCAAACTAAGGTCTGTGGCTTCCTTGAAATTGGAAATACGACAGCATGAGCAATCATAACTTTAGTATTCAGCAGCGATGTAGACTCGAGTCGATTGACTCGGACTCAGGTCAGACTTAAGTCACTTCAATGACTGAACTCGGACTTGACTCAGCAAAAATTACACATTGACTCGACTTGACTCGAGATTTGTATATTTTTAGTGACTGACTTGTTGCCCTTGGTTCAGAAAAATAAGATATTCATCCAGAAACCTTACAACTTACTGGTCACATGACAATCTTTCTCAAGCCCAAAGTGTGGACACATTTCTCAGAGGGAACAGCAAATGGGTTAGGCAATGGGCTTGAGGTGGGGTTGAGATCTGCTCAGCAGCCCATCCCCGCTACATATAGGAGGAGCTTTCTAAAACTTTTCCTAAAAGCAGAAGGCAAGACTGGTGCCCACAGGGCAGGGCACAGAAATAGAAAATGTGTTAGACAACGGGCTTGAGGAGGAAGGATCCTTCCTTCTAAAGCTCTTGAAGCTTCAGTAATGGGGAATTAGAAGGATCCTGAGCCAACTTGAACTATTTCAGTGTCTTTATTGTCTACTTTAAAGTTATGTAAACCGTATACTTTAAGGTTATGTGAATGTGATCATTAATGATCTTGTGACCATTAACATTCAACTGCCTTTGCACTTTCTGTCTTGACTTTCTTCTGTAATTGTTCCAAGTCTTTGCTATTTTCTGTTAGTAGAACGGTGTCATCTGCGCATCATAAATTATTGGTGTTCCTTCCTTCTATTTTCATGCCTCCTTCCTCTGAGTCTAATTCTGCTTTACAAATGATAGGTTCAACATACAAGATCACAGCTGCAGTTTTTCCCATTGCAGTTTTTCAATGATGGAGAAGCCAGTGCGCACTTGATCAATGTGACTATGTTTTAGATCTTTTGAAAGACCTGTCCCTTTTAAAGACTGTCAATAATCTTATTAGACTGAAAGACAGTAACTCATTAGATGAGTTATTTATTTGGATAAGGCCCTCTCTCAGCTTCAATCTCCCACGTGCAATATAGGGATAATGAGTACTTACCAAACCTACCAGGTTCTCCTAATGGTCTCCATGCACTGAGCTAGGGTACGTATGGACTTTAAACTTTTTTCCCCTAAGTGCTGTGTAAGTGACCTTATTATTATTGTTATCTAGCTTCATTTCTTGGCTTCTGTCTTTATTCTCTTGCCTCTCAATAGGTTTCCAGGTTTAGATTTTAAGGAAGATAAAGACGATAAAGATTAACAGTTGGATAGAAGAGAGCATTACAGTATGGCGTAATTCCTGGGGTCATTGTTCCTCCATCATGGTAAAAACAGCATCTGGGAAAACTCATTTAAGGTATATCACAGTCATCTTCACCCCAAATTACTCTATGTTGGAAATGTCAGTGAGAAAAAAAACAATAGATTCCCATGTTTAGTTCCTGTGTAGCAGCAGTGCTTAAAGTTGTGGTCCAAAATTGTATCCAAGTAGGAACATTAATTTCTCATTTATGAATGGAGGCCTTTGAGTATGACTGGAAACTTTTCTTTATATGGCTAAGGCAGTGCTATGCAGGGTGGTGGTCTTTGGACTGATGCCATTTTATGAACCACTGGTTGTTGGCAGCATGTTTCCAGGAAAGAAAGTTACAGTTGTTAATGGCCACAAATATGGTGCCAGCCTCTGGCACATTAGGAGAAAAAGCCTGCTGGTGCTTGACTTCAGATGGCTTAAGAAGCACTAAGGTTACAGGTTTTTCCATCTTTCTATCTGCATAAGAAAGGCTGGATATTTCTGTTATTGTCTCTTTTGAAACTGAATTAATTTGTTGAGTTTCTGGAAAGAATATATATATTGTATATATAGGTTTCCCTCTCTTAGCAATTCATCTGTACATTTTAAATTGTTTTAAACTGCTTGTTCTCAGCCTTTCATATCTTAAGTCCTCCCGCCCCCCGTCACTCTCTCAAAAAGCCTGGGTCCCATGACGACAGAAATAAGCAAGCTCATTTTTTTTTCCAGATAGATGTTTAGGTTTACAGGAATACTCTTAATACATTTTTTACTTTGGTGCAACTTCAGGGTACAGAAAATTTTAGTGAATTATTGTTTGGAGTAAATACAGACAAATAATAACTTTGCTAGCATAGAAGTTGTAATAACACCATTGAGTATAAATGTACTGCTGTGATAACTATAACACAAAAAGAATATTTAAAAAACTGCACTAGTACTATGGTGAGTAATATTTATTGCTCTGGATTTTCATGTGTCCCATCTAAGCCAGTAGTGATATGTGTACCACTATCTGAGAACCACTGTTTTAGATATAGAGGCTATTTTGTATTAATCTGAAAAACGTGGAGGTCATTGTCATATGTTTTAATTACTGTCTGTGATCTGTTTAAGTGCTTTGTGCAGAAAAAAAAGTGAAATATATATTTTTACACGTAAAAATATATATAAAGATAAAACTCCATCTTTGGTGGCAAACTGGGATATTTGAACCCTGAGTTCAGTGGATTGTTATTTCTAGGAACTGTGTCTGAAATTGCAGCTTGAAACCCGTTATTGCTAAGATTTAATATATAGATGGTATAAAGCAGAGGGCACTCCTGGACAATTTTAAGGTCGGTTTTTGTTAAAGGAGAGCTGCTTTGAAAATGCTGTATAGAATGGTATATGTAAGCTGTTAGAGTTCCTGAGAGGAAGGAGACTAAAGAAGGAATGCTGTGGTCATGGTGCTGATGGGGTCATCGCTCATTCTTTCATCCATGCCTTCAGGGATACATTCTTGATGACAGATCAATTCTTTATTGCCGGGATAAGATTCCTATGTAGGTTTGAAGAAAAAGCAAAGGAAGAAGGAACAGTAGGTGAGTTTGCATCTGGATTATCATTCAACTGGCCACAGGGGTTGCTGTGATCAGTGGGAGGCACTGCCTGCTGCGAGGAATACAGTCTGACTCCAGTGCCTTGCTTGATTCCCAAACCTCTTCACCATCTGTCTGCCCTTCATTGTCTACAGTTTCTCCTGCCCTCCTGGGTAGGCTAGTGCAAAACAAGAAGATGACTTAGTGGTTGCTAAGGGGACACAGTCTCATTTTGCTTTTCTTCTTCTTTTCCTCTGTGATGAACTCAGGATGACATACATAGGAAACCCAGGTGGCTGTGACCCAGAAGCTTTAATTGCACTGTAAGTTTCAATGAAATGGACAGGCATTTGTAACTGCAGCTTTGACATATCTTAGAAATCCAGCTCTTAGTCCAGACAGGTTTAAAGTAGAGATGTGTAAGAATTTCATTCAGTTCATTTTTTAAAAGAAGAATTTTCCAAAATTTTAAAATTCTTTCATAAACTTGTTGGAAAAAAATGGGATTGAAAAAAATTCAAAGGTGGGAAAGAATGAAATCAGACAAACTTGTTATCCAGTATAAATTTTTATGTATTCAACCATGCTGGATTAGAGTCACTACCTCTTTTCTTCTGATAGAGTCCTCATCTTTAGCAGCTGCGTGGGAGGCAGGTACATCATAGTCTTTTCCATGTTGGAAACAGCTGTTCTAGTTGAATATGGCTAGTGAGTAGGTGGGCTGGAATTTGTTCATTTCATTTTATACGAGAAATCAACGATACTCACACTTAAAAAATAAACAGAGTAGAAAGAATTTGAGATTATTTTTAAAAAGCAGAGGGGATTCAGGTGGATTTCCAGTCCATATGTATGGTCGAGATAAATTAATTAAAAATATAGAGAGAAGGATTCTGGATGCCACTGTCACAATATTCTGGAACTTTGTGACGTATTTCCTAGAAATGAACTAGAGCAATGTTTCCAAATCTGGTGCTCCTTTAGATGTGTTGGACTACAACTCCCACTGTTCCCCATTATGATGTTTGGGGGCTGATGGGAGCTGTTAAACAATACTCCAGAGGGCACCAGTTTGAGGAAGTCTGAGTTGTAGGTAAGAAAGTACCTTGGATAGAAGAGCAGCTGAATAGCACATGGGGAGCAATGGACCTGAGAAATTGGTCATCTTTGCTTCTTCCAGCACTACTGGGTCATGATGTCAGGAGCTATAGTTACTGAATTACTCAGAAGAAGCTAATGGGGCGGGGGGTCCTTTTAGAAGTGAAATATGAATCCATTGGCAGAGGGCAAGTAGCTCTGAGCGGGGAGGCCTCTGATTCCAACAATTCTCCATTAAGTAATTAGGGCACACTAAGTATGGTCTGCATGAATTGATGTGCAGTTCCTCTTTTTCTTGCTTCTGCTAGGTACTCCCTAAACTGGATCACCCAGAGAAGCTCTTTTAAGGAGCTCCAGATGCTCTGTGTGTGTGTGTGTGTGTGTGTGTGTGTGTGTGCGTGTGCGTGCGTGCGCAGTTCTGCCTCCAGCTGTGGCCAATCACTCCTAGCCAGCCAATCTGCCTTTCTGCTGGAGCCTGCGGCACCGCACTGCCCATTCGTCACGCTTCTCCAATTGCAGCGCTCTGGATAGCTTCTCCGGGCCTTGTCTGGCTCTTCCTCTCTTGTTTTATCATCCGCCCCCTCCATGAGCTAACGTAGTAACATCTCTTCATTGGCTATAAATTCAAGGAAGAGCCATAGATAAAATATGACTTTGCAGGGGGAGACTGAGAAACATCTGTTTTTTTAGCCCTCAAATTCAGTCTTCACTTGTCTCATATGACAATGTCACTGTTTGTGCGTGTGTTGAAAAAAGAAAGAAAGAGAGAACTGATACATCTGAGCCAACTCAACTGGATAAGTTTGAAGAAACAAATGGCATGAAGAGTTGGGAAGAAGGGTAATAAGTTTTCACTTAGATATGCAAGGAATCGTGCTGAATCCAGAACCTTTCCTAACAAGGAAACTGTACCAGCTGTCTGTGGCTACTTTGAGAGACAGAGTTGTCTAGGTCTTTTCATTCTCTTTCAGAAAGAAATGGACTGGGGTGCTAGATCACTGAAGAACCAGTTGATTAGAACCACTACAGCAGAAGCAATGAGAGAATCTCATGAGAAATTCATGAACACTAATAGAACATAATCACATTAACTTCATAATTTCAGATTCTTAGGGCATTGTCCCAGTGCAGAGACACACCACCAGAGTGTAGCACATCCACAGTATGGCAATATGTTTAAAGAAAGAGAGATTCCCACAATGAGTAGCAAAATGCACAGTCAAGTTTTTCAGAAGTAGGGATACAGAAGGAGAATTGTCATAAAGTTTCTCTTCTTTCTGATTTAGACCTTAATATTCCTGAGTACAAATTTGCCTGTACTATTGCATTGTGAGTTAGGTCTTTTCATTCTCTTTCAGAAAGAAATGGACTGTAATTAATTAATCTGAGTAATTAATTTGAAGGGCAGGAACATAATTTATCAATCATTGGCTAAATACTCACTGAGTATAATAGTATTGTTGCCTGGTTTCTCTTCTGGGTATTGTTTATTATTCATACCAAGTGTTGAAGTTCTTTGGCCTAAGATAGCAAAGGCAGAAGCAAGAGACCTTTCTAAGCCTTTTCTAAAACAAAATCCACATGTGGTTTGGAACAAAAACTCACCCTTTCCAGATATTTGGTGATTTTTTTAAAAAAAACTGATAAGGTAGCCAGCAAATTATATCCACTCTCTCTTAAGCTCCACCCTTGCTTAGATTCTTCTCAGACCATATCTTAGAATACTGCCACCTTCTTCTATGGTCAAAGGGGTTGAGGGGGACTGCATCTCCTCCAGTGAGACCACTGAGAACGACGCCTTCCTGTTGTATCACCAACCTCCATGTTTTGTTTTTTTTAAATCAGTGAAACATGGAAAGTGGCAGACATGAGCTGCTTTTTATGGCAGGAGCATGCTAACCCAGACTGATTTCCTGTAGTATGGCTGTAGTGTGTATCACTGGGGTATACTATAGGAAACAGGAGGCCAGGGCCAGTTTTCTGCATTTGGGATTCTCTGAGGGCTCCACAGGCCATTTCTGCCCTACACAGTTATAGTGCTATTATTCTACTTTCAACATCCTATGGAATTCTGGGATTTGTAGTTTACTGAGGCCAAAGAGCTCTCTGACTGAGAATGTTAAATACCCTCCCCTAAACTACAAGCCCCAGTATTCCACAGGATGATGAAAGTAGAATGATTGCATTATAACAGTGTTGTGCGGAAATGGCCACAGATTGCCTAAATAAATAAATGAAAAACAAAATAAAATAAAAACCTAAAGGTGTCTATAAGTCAACTTCTGATTTTGAAAAATGGATTTGGCACTACAATCTATGTAAAAGAGACAAATTGCCACTCTTGAAGGTCAGCCTTTGGGGCCACACGTCCATACTTTGCTCATCTCTGCTATAAGGGGACAGTTCCACAAATAACCGTTGTTGCCTATGGACATTAAACTATAGAATTTTCAACAGAATTTTTTTGGTTATTAGTTTAGCATTCAATTGTTTGCCACCTAGATTCTCTAAAAACCATTTATGTATTTTTAGAAATGCATGTGATCTCTTCTTCCTAACTGAAAAATATTTTTGACCAAAAAAACTGAAGATGTATATACTGTGCACCTGTGAGCAACACTGTATGTTTTCTGTGGGGATAGTAACATTGTTACATGTATCTTTGTTTAATTATCAGCAAGATATTTTACCCTGTAACTAAAGCACAACCAATGAGGTTGTCCATAATGTCTGCGTACTCGCTAAAAACCATAGTGTGTAATGCCAAGCAATCTGCCTTGTTCTCTAACATTCACATTTTTAGACTCTCCAGCCCAGCACTTGAGCTCACTGCTTTGTACTGTATAGCAGTCGTGAAACTACAGCCATATGCTGTAGCAACCAAAATGGTTGCTGCCATTTTGGGTGACCAACATGGTGAAGGATCTGTAAACCATGCCCTATGAGGAGTGGCTTATGGAGTTGGGTATGTTTAGTCCGAAGAAGAGAAGGTTAAGAGGGGGCATGATAGCCATGTTTAAATATTTGAAGAGATGTCATGTCGAGGAGGGAGCAGGCTTGTTTTCCGCTGCTCCAGAGACTAGGACAAGGAGCAATGGGTTCAGGCTGCAGGAAAGGAGATTCCACCTGAACCTCAGGAAGAACTGGCAGTGGAATATGCCACTTCAAAGTGTGGTGGAGTCTCCTTCTTTGGAGGTTTTTAAGCAGAGGCTGGATGGGAGTGCTTTGATGTGTGTTCCTGCATGGCAAAGGGTTGGACTGGATGGGTCCCTCCAGCTCTATGATTCTAACTGTGAACTTTTTTTAGAATATGCTAAATAGACAACAGGCATATTTTGTGACAAAGCTTACAGGAAATTCTTGTTGCTCATGATTTGTTCTAGCCTGCATGCTTTCTTCTTGACCAAGAGAAAGCTTTCAGTCTTTCAGTCAGAAATTATCAGTTAATGACATTTATCTCCAGGAAGATGCCATCCATCCTGGTCTAGCATTACTGGATTAGAAGACACCCCACTTGAAGTACAGTCTTCTTCTGTCTCAAGGTTGGAGAATATTTGGACTTTGTACTCTCAGGTGTCCTAGCCAATATAGCCATTGGTGTGGGATGTTGCAAGTTGTAGGCCCTTTCCGCACCTTACCTTGTTCTGGTGCTGGGGTGCGGGGATCGCGCGAGCAGCCTCTGCCAAAAGGTTCTCCCTTCCCTGCTGCTTCAGCTCTGCATGAGTTGCCTGCTCGCGCGAGAGCCCCTCCTCTTCCTTCCACAGTGCAGCCTGGGACCTTCCCAGGCTGCACTGGGGCAGGAAGCGCGACCGGCCCGGTTCCAGAGGCTCCGCATGCCAGGTAAGTGCGTGCAGGGCCCGGGAGCAATGCGCGATTGCGCACCATTTTTGGCTTCAAGCTGAAAATGAAAAGGTGCGCGATTGGCCCCTGCCAGCCCCTGGAGTGTTGCACGATTGTCAGTGCATCATGCAGATCACTCCTTGCAATCACGCGATGCTCCAGGCCCTCTTTCTCATGGCAAATGCCGTGCAAAAAGGGCCGTAGTCTGACAACATTTGGAGGGCCAAAAAAAAGTTTGGTCCAGTTCTGTCTGTCATCTTCAGGCACTCTGGATTTTTAAAATTCTGTAATAGAACAAGGCTAGCTGCTATTAAACACACTGGCCCATTAGACTGTATTGCCACTACTACTACTACTTCTTATATAAAAAGCCATCTCTGTACATGACACTTTACAAGTAAGAAAACAAAACAGGAAGGAAAGGAAATGGTACTGTGGAAAGGGATTAAGTGAAGCAGAAATTGCTTTTTTTCTCTTTTTCTTTCTCTCCTAGGCCAGGGAAGTGGCAGTTGTGATGGAGGGAGGACCTTTTTTTAAAAGAACCATTGTTCTAATAAGGAGAACAAATGATTTTGTATCCCTAAGTATACATACATGCCCTTTTCCCTCCCTCTGCATTGCACTGGTAAATGTTTGCCGGGGTGGGAAAAAGCATAAGCTTTTAAAGGGTCAAGTTAAACTTGCTGGCTCTTAGTGTTTAGACACCTTATCTGAGAAAGATTGGCCTGTAACATGAAAAGACTAACTGCAACCTGGCAAGATTCACAGAGGAAAGACTGCAGCTGACATCATGGCAACATTTTACTTCCTTTTAAGAGCTTCTTTCTCCTCTTGTCAGCCATTGTGGATGGAGTTGCTAGATGATTTAATTGCATGATCACATCTAGGAGTGTTTGGTCTTGGTGTCCAACAGTTCATTTATGCTTGTCCTGGCTCTGAATTCCCTGGTCTAGAAGTTTTGCAGAGAAAAAGAGTCTCCATTTGATGGAATGCCATGGACACAAGCTTTAGAAATGAGCCTCCTGAGCCATCTTGAAGGTGTCTGGCACAAAGACAAGTCATTAGTCAATCCTGAAATAATCATCAAGCAGAGAAACAGCTTATTTTATATACTGTTTCGTAGAGTTAAACACTTCCCCATATTCCAGCACTGATTGGAGCCTTGAATCCTTTCCAAGTGTTCAACCTGTAAAGATATTTGAGAACCCCGGGACCTAGTAGCTTTCCAAAAAATGATAGATTTCACTTGAATTTTCACAAATGGAAAACCACAACTCCCTGTAGCTGCAGAGAAGCAGCTGTCACACCAGGTACACTGTATGAGAAAACACTTTTTGAAAACTTCAGGGATTTCCTATTATCTGGAAGTCTGTAGTGCTCTTAAAATTTGGGAAGAAAATACTTCTCCCCCCTTCCTTTCAGGCACAGTTGCTTGGATAATCAGCTGCACCTGTTTGGAAGCTGCTCTTCATGTTTTCCCCTCATTTACAAGTTGCACGTGTTTTTGTTAATTTTTCCCAGTAACTTTTAAACGTCAACAAGCTTACCCTGCAGTTCTGTGATACTAGTTGGACACTAGTTTGATTATGGCATCCTGTTGTGAGATGTAAAGCTTTGGGTATGGCAGAGGAAGGCAGTAGAAAATACGGATTTCTAGGAGCTTATACCTGACAGTCAAAGATCTGGGAAACAGTGGGGTTAAATTCTATCAAAGCAGAGCTCACTGTTCAATATTTAAAATGATTGTAATAGGATAATCTTCATCTGCTTTTATTGGACAACTCACTGCCAAAAAAATGTGAGAGTTACTCAGTACTGGAAAATGGTTCCTATTTATAGGAGAATAAGCTTGTGATGTCCTAGGCTCAGTATGTTCCATTCTCCCAGATCTTGTTTCTGATCTGGGTTTAATAGTGTGTGACATGGCCAGATAGGAACCGTATGGTGCAAGACCCTGGCTTGGCCTGGGGCCTGTGTATTTAATTCTCCCCTACTGCCTAGTGTGGGAGCAAGAGGAGTTTGGCTATGGATCCTCTCAAATGTTTATGTGATATCACCTCTCTTT
Source organism: Cyclura pinguis (assembly GCA_030412105.1). Classification (NCBI taxonomy): domain Eukaryota; kingdom Metazoa; phylum Chordata; class Lepidosauria; order Squamata; family Iguanidae; genus Cyclura; species Cyclura pinguis. Next base: position 59,999,931 of record CM059601.1, read on the forward strand.
TTCCAAGTCAGGGTTGTCAGTGGGCCTTTTGCAGGGAGGCTACCCCTCCCACTCATGTTGGTGTATGACCCCTGTAATCCTAGGAAACAGAGCTTCTAAGAAGTTCTGGTTCCATCTGTGGCTGGACTGAAAGGTAATCTGTAAATTCAAAGCTATACCCACGTTCTCCGAAATGAGCTTATATTCACAATTCTTGTTGCCCATATAAGAAATTTGCACATTCCGCTTAGTCCTTGATCTCAGGCAGTTCTTCAGCCTGCATTTTTCCCCTTTTCCTTAGCCCCTCAGTTCTTTATGCCTGTTGCCTCTCTGGGTATCACAAAGTTCTTAATGTCCATCTTAAAGTCCAAATAGTTGACTGGCAGCAAACTTTGCTACACCATGTATGCATCTCCTTAGGATGATAATGCTTCATACGTTACTTTTGTCAATACAGACAATAGTCCCAGTCTGGAATATATCTAAGATTTAGAAAGCACAAACAATCTACTTACGCGTGCTGGGAGTTTTAGTGCTCCCAGGAAGTATTTTTACATGTCAATTCCCTTGTCAGTTCACTGAAGCACACTGACCTGAAGAGAGAAGCAGAGGACCACCAGACACCTAGAGGCAAGATTTCAAAAAAGACATGACCTTTCACAGTTGTGTTTTATTTGTGTAACTTGCTTTGCTGTAAGCTCACTTGGCAATTAAAGTTTCAGCATATCCTCAGAATATTTCTGGGGCATTTGTGAGGAAGGTGGTGATGAAGGGTTATGATGAGGCCTAACTGATAAATTCCCAAAGGTTCACGCACTTGTTTAAAATTGTTTTGACCCTTTAAAACATATTTTAACTTGTTAAATTGTTTAATATGACTTTTAGTCTGTTTAAATTAGTGTTTTGAATTGTTTTAAACTGTCTAAATTGATTTTACTTGATACTTGAATAAATATATAAACAAGCCCTGTGGTGAGTTTGTCCAAAGTCAGTGCCATCAACCAGTGATGTATAAAATCAGATTTTTCTGTCATAGGACTTCTATTTGCCTGTTTCTCTAAGAATTAACTGTTAGGGCTGAAGTGATACGATGAACAAAGGAACCTTGAGGATGCTGCTCTCAGTTCTGCCCTGAAGCAAGATGCCCTGAAACTAAAACACAGCAGAGAGATGTAAGCATCTGTTTTTTTCAAAAACATCAAAGACCAACAATTCTGCAACTTGTTCTGCTGACAATTTGCTTTTTGAAATTATGGAACTTTCCAGTATATGTGTTCTCTTGCTATCTCCTGTTCAAATATACTGCTCAGTTATTTTTTGTGGAATTCATAAAAGCTCAAAGTAATTGGAGAATCTCAGTGGAAAACACACATGCAGATATTTAAACATGGAGTACACTGCATTATTTTCCCACTATGTGTATATAGATTCTCTACCTGTGTAAATATGTCCATCCATAAACCATGAATTACTATGTCATACATTACAAGTTAAACATACTTTCTAAGAATGAAATTTTAACACCCAAAGCAGTGTACAGTGTAAGAAAATAAAGGTATGGGTCCGAAGATATTTTATTCTGCTTCCATATTACTGCCTTCAGAATAACTCCCAGTCTCTTGTAGACCTTACCATTTACTGTCCCTGTGTATTAGGGGGAGAGTTTGAGGAAGTGGGTGTGGATGCAGGAAGGTCAGACAGGGGAAATACTGCTGTCCAAGTATTTTCTGATTTTGCTCGTGTTTTTGCTGCATAGCCAAACCTGCATTTCCCTATACATTATGATTAGCTGTACTATGCCCTATTGAGGAACTGTGTCGCTCAGGTCAGTTCTGTTCTCTCTGCGAGAATTTTGTGCAGCTCTTGTCACTATAATTAGTGAAGAAATGCAATTATAATTTCTTTATTATCTATCTGAAAAAGATCAGCTCCTTTCTTTGTACGTGTGATTCTGTTCTCAACAATACTCTGGTGAAATCAAAGGTCAACAGAAAGCACCTGCACTTTGCAAAGCCATGATCACTGTTTAGTCATCCTAGGGTCTTGCCCTGTGTGACTGCTACTGCCTTGAGCAGATCGTGACTGCCTTTATCTCTCCATGTTTTTCATTTAGCTCTGCTTCATGAAAATTCTTCTGCATTCCAAATGTCTCATATGCTCATACCTCCCTGTGCTCCTTCTTGATTTGTCTTTCCCAATATAGACAACAGCAGGGCTAAGGCTGTAGAATTTTGCAGAAAGTGTGATCCAGGATCATAGACATTTTCCAAACATTACACTTCATGGAAATATTTTTTTTCCCTGTGAGAAACAGAAATGAAACAGCTGTCTTCTGCTTATGCAGAGGTTGTTCCTGTGTGGGCTCCCTACAAATTTATAGCACTATCCTGTTGGACAAGTGACCAGTGGCCACCTTCATGGTGTAGGGATGTGTGCCAAGCACTAATGTTTACATACTAGTGAGATCTGGGTGGGCTTGATTAATACAGGCATTGAACTAAGGAGCCAGTCCAAAGAGCACCACATTCAGACACTTAATTCTAACATTCACAACTGACAGATCTCAAATGAAAAGACATTTATAGTGTCATTTGTGAAACAAACTAACAAATCCAAAATCCAGAAGCCCTAGCTAGATAGTTGGGATATTTCTTTCTCTCTTGTGACTTGGAAAATTCCTTGCTTTTAATGCCAGTCCTAACTTAGATGGGTTCTGGCTGCTATCTTACTTCTAAGCCAAGGATCTTGATTGTCTCTTTTCAGCTCCCCTGTAAGTTGCATTGACTAGTGAGTATGGGGTGAGATAACTTAGGCAACTACAAAATTTAATGAATGTTGCTATTTATTTGAGTGTCCATCAGAACTTACTTCCTTTCTATTTTCTTCCAAGTTCACATATAAACTTATTCAGTAACTGTCATCCTGTAGCGGCTTGCCAACCTTTGCACAAATATTCTGTTTTTATAAAGTACACACAGCTGTGACATTTGTCAGCCAAACTGTAGTAAAAAAAATGGTGATCACTTGAACTTCAGTGCAGCTGTTCAGGGTCTTTGGTGTTGATAACTGTTGGTTCCCTCATGCTCCAGGTTGGAGTGGCTTTTACTGTTATAGCCTCAGTGTTTCCAGTTTTCCCTTAATATTGGAGTAACGCCAAATCCAGATAATGTTTTAGGCATGGTTTTGCCATTCTCGGTGCTAGTGCTCTACATTAGTCATCCATCATAAAACAGAAGCCAAATTAATTTGAAACATTATGAGAAGTACCCAAGAAGTCTCTTTCTTAACAAAGAAAAGTTAGCACAGTCTTATCAGTTTTGGTAGTCAACAGATTTTGTGCTTAGAGGGATGTAATTCTTAGAGAATATAGGTTCATGGGATATTTAAAATATTAAGATTTTATTGTTCCTTCCCTGACCAAGGCCACAACACAACAGTTCTAGCCTTCCCAGACATCCCATTGAAGACCTGAGGTGGACTATTTATACTTAATACAGATTATTCTAGCAAAACTGGCCTGGATCTAGGAATAGATCTGCCGCAAACATTATACCGTCTTGTAAAGTTCTGCCCCAGTGCACATAGTTATCCTTCCTGAATTAGTTTCCAGCTTTGTTGCTAATTGTTAAAAAAAGCAGGTTCGCTGAAAGATTACAGTGAAGAACCAAACTATACTGCCTAGACACAGAGATTTTCTGCACTGATACAGTGTGATAATTATGTGTGTATGTGTGAAGTGATCTGCTGTACCACCAAAAACTCAGAGGCAGTAGGAAACCACCTGATTCTGGCTAATCTCTTGCTGGAATTGGGACAAGTGGAATCCGAAATGGATTCAGGAAGCTATCTGAATAGAGGATGTCCTGGTACAAAAATCTGTGATTGTCAAAACTTATCCAGAGTGCAACCAGGAGTTTTCACCTGTTTTTAATACCAGCCATTCTAGAAATCTATCTCACTCGTTAGACTGATTTAGTTTTGGCTTAAAATGATGCACACTTGAAGTTCCATTCAGTTTGTATTTTTTTTTAAAGAAGTCTACATGGAAATTTGTATGCAAGTTTGCCTAACATTCACATACTTGCAATTAATTAATATAATTTATTTGCATATTTCTGTGAATATAAGCATTTTTGTGTACTCTATTCCTCAACACACCCTGTTCCTCAATATAGATATTTTTCACTATATGAATTTCAAAATTTGAAAGTGCAATTCATAATGTAGCTAAATGTGAATAATGAAAGATGGCTATAGTTTTATCTGCTTACTAGTTCAGAAAGTGCAAAATAGGTAAGCTTGCATTAAAATACAAAACAAATTTCTCATCTTTCCGTAATCCTCATAGCCTGCAAGATTTCTCCTCTTGACAATCACCTGCATAAGGTGTCTAAAACTTTAAGCCACCATTATGGGAAGAATTATGAACAAAATTCTGTGACTCGAAATCTTACCCTTCATTGCCCTTCAGAGATCAAATTAACTGGGATATATCAGGGTTTGCATTTTATTTTTGCTACTTGGTGTAAAGGCAGAAGTGTTTATTCGTGTGCCTGTGTTGATTGTGGAGCAAAATTGCAGTAACAATCTGCCCTGATGAATCTTGATTCTCCTGGAATCTACCCAGTGTTGGAGTATATTCTGTCACGGTGCCAAACAAGATGGCTGAGTTTGTGAGTCAAATTCATTCTTTGTAGTTTCTTCTAATGTTTGGTGTTGTGTGTCCCCTACATAGTCTCATAGACACACAGACACATGCTGCATTCCTGCTATATGTACCACTTATTTCATGAACTTATGGTTATTGTGTGGCTTGTAAAATTATACAGGATCCTCAGTATGCGCTCAGCTCATCTGTTCGAGGGGCCCCATGGTAACAATTAATAACTGAAGGAAGAACACAGTAGGACATAAATCTTCTGTTAACTATTAAGAACATTTGACCTTTTCTTGTGGAAAAAAGTAGAAAAGCAAACCTTGCCCTGTCATTTTCAGGGAAGGAGAAGAATTTCCATTTTGATAGTTAGCAATGATTTACACGGGGCCTAGCAAGAATGGAAGACCTGACATGCCATGTTAGACTATACACATCTCAGTGGGGTGGAACGAGAGGGAGAGTTTCATTGTTTAAGAGCCTCTAACCCTTATACAAGCAGGAACTCCATATATTTATGGACACTATGTCTCTGGACAGACTAGCCAACTGTGTTTCAGCATCCTTTCCTTTTGTAAGTTGCTTGCTTTCCTGGAAAAATAATTGTGATGCTGAACACAGAGTGTGGGACCTTTCCTTCTTTTTCTTTCTGCAGACTGCATTATCTTTGGTCAAGGGGACACTGAAGGCCAAAGTCCATATTACATAGGATGTCCATAGTCAGGTCTCCTGAACATTTGATTTGGTGTGTGTGTGTTTAAAAGCAACTGTGGCAGATTCTGAGTTTGACTAGATCAATGGCAGTGGGACGGGCAAGCTTATATGTGGTTAAAATTTTCCTCTACACTGTTTTTCAAATCTAAATGTTTCCCCCACCAGAGGCTGTAATTTGACGTACTGGAGGAAATTAAGAAACCTATACTTCTACGTGGGGGGACAAGTAGAAGCTCTGTCTTCAGATCAGGGAATAGTGTAAGCATTGGGATCTGCTCTCTTAATATCACCCAGGGCTCTGGCTCTGACTCCAGTGAAGAAGAGGTCACGAGATTTATTGAACCTGTTCAACCCAAGCCCCGTCTGTATGACTAGGCCTGAACCAAAGCTTGTCAGACTGGGGGCAGTTGAACAAAGGTCATCCAGAACCTGTACACTTGGTGCTTTCAGCCCCTATAGAACTAACTCCCTCTCTGATAGGAGTAGCTCATCAAAGTAGCTCATCAGAGCAGGCAGTGAGCACAGAAGCAGATCGGTTGGCTCTGAGCCAGACGCATCCCTCTATAAAATCTTCTTCTTCTCTAGGAAAGAGCAGAGCTTTGGAAGGTGATCTGGTCCTGGAGGCCTAAAAGACTTCAGTATAGTCTTTGACATTCACTGAGTAGGTTGATCACTTGGAGCTTTCCATGGTACTGCAGTGACTTGGCTGACTTGTGGGTCTCTTATTCTGGATAGGATAAGGTATAAGCACATCATTCTCTAGAACCAGTGCTTTGATGACATTTGGGACACCTTTGTTCCCAACAGCTGTTAATTGCTGATCTTCGGTCTCCAACATAACATATGATAGACCTTTACTGATCACGATGGATGTCTGGAGTCTTTTACCACTACTTCCATATTTCTCATTTCAATGATCATGGATCATTTCCCCCAGTCTTGTCCAAGATTTCATAGCTTTCATTAGAGTCCTGACTCCAATGCAGGGAGGTGCCTCATGTCTGTGCAGTGGGAAGACGTGCCCTTCCTGTGTCAGATTACAGGATCTGATAACTGGCTTATTCTGAGAAACTCGGGTACAGTTTGCATGCATCATTCCATGCTTCATCTCCCACATGTACCCCTCTAAAAAGTCTCAGTGTTTTTTTTTTTTTGAAAAACAAAATCTCTGTCCATCATGGTTCCCCAAATCCATCATTTTTGATACTGTCCCTCATCTTGTCTTATGTAAGGCCATCACAGAGAAAGATGATGTATAGGATGTTGACTTTCAATTGTCAGGGTTGTTATCCTAATGGGAAATCTTGTGTGTTTAATTATAAAGTCAGAGAACATGTCCAGGAGCACAACCGGCATGTTAGGCCATTGAGCTGAATTATCTAGCTTTCATTGAGCTTGTATGAAGAATGCAACCCTTCAAAGCATCAAAAAGTATGGAGCTTAGCACTGACCTCTCAAGATCTAGAAATTCAGAGCATAAGCAAGCTCACTGAGAGCCAAACCTGCTCTTCTCTTATACGTTCCTACTAATGAGTACATCAGGAAGAATTGGCAACCCAGCTAATTTCATGTTAAACATTGTAGGCCTAGGAATTCCCCCAGGGTCTCTTGGTAGGGCATCCCGTCTCACAGTACGTCAATCTCTGGTTTGCCTGTTGACAGTTCTGAAGGCTCTGGCAGAGACAAGAAAGGAAGCAGGAAGTGGTCAGACAAACACACAAGAAATCATCAGTCACTGATGGCCCTTTTCCTTCCATTGTTTATCTCCCTGTAGGTCTTAGTAGCAAAATTTTGCTGGGAGCGAGAAAGATGAGTTGCAGGAAAATTTGGTTACTAAACAGAGAGCTGTACTGTGCAATAAACAAAGGAGCCAGAAAGGTGACCAATGGCTCTTGCTTCACTTTGCTTGCCTACAGTCCCTTTCGGTTCTGACTTTTCTGTATCTGTGGGAAATCAGAATTCTAAGCAGGCAGAATACATGACTACTCTTCCCATTCTGAGTGTAACATGTAGCCAGTCTCTGACCTCATGCCTGTGGGCCATTTGGAGCTTTTCTTTCCTACCATTCTAGAATTCTAAAACTCCAGCAGATGAAGCAGCCTAATTCTCTGAGATACTTGCATGGCCCCTGTTGCTGGTGGAGATACATCTTGAAGTAATAAGCATTCCTTGATGACACCTCCTCAGCACTTAGTAAATCTGACCTCCCCTTTCATCTGTCATTACACCAGAGCACATGGCTCAGCAAGCGGTTAACACATTGCCTCCAAACTTCACTTTCTGAGCAAGGAACATGTGCTCCCTGAAAATGACTGGTGGTATTAAGAGTGTTTAAACCCATTTCCTGTTGCCTTGGGATCAGGAGGGTAGATAACAGGAAGTCTTCTTATACTAATCTTTCCCTGCCAGGTTGCATTCCACTGCCTTGCACATGTCTATGTGCTAATGGTTTTGTGGAAGGAAATCTTCATTTATCATTGCATATTGCAAATGCCTTTGGAGAGGAGAAAGCCCCAGATGAGTTTCTACTTAATAGAAAGACCACTTCTATTGTGCGTAATATACCATACATAAACTGGCAAAAAACAGCTTCACTGTCTTGTTTAGAGAATTGCATGGTTTTATTAATCTCTAGATTAAGAGAATTGGTTTCTGGGGATGGTCTGAGGCTGATGAAACAAACTGTTTCTATTTTTTTTTAATCAACATCTCCTTAAAATCCTCATATTATTTGTCGTCTATTTTTCTTGTGTAGAGTTGTTCCAGATTTTCATTTAAACCAGACTGGTAATTTGGCCCTTAATTTTGGCACCTGTAGCTCATTGAGAACTGCAGGCTGCATTTGGAAGCTTTATTGCTGTGTAACATAATATGCTTTTAGGATCTAAATACCACCATTAACAGCAAATTGGCTTCTACTCAGAGTAAAACTATTTATTACACTTATTTGCTTAATGCTTATTGGGCAAGGTTTGTTTAACACCCATGGTGAATACATTTTCTTTGAGGTTCTGTAAGAGGGTTTGGAAACCTTTCCAAACTGTTTCAAGGAAACAAAGCCAGGGTTTGGATTAGCACTCTACAGGCTGTGTATGGACAGAGTTCAATGATATATCTGTGAGGAATATGGGTATGAGCATGTGGGAGCCTATTTAGATAACTGTGCTGTTTATGTGGCTGTCACTGGCCAATTCCACTGTTATGTTCTTCCAATAATATTTGTAAAAATAATATGCAATGTGATGCCATCATATTCAGTATTTGTTTGTACACCGTTATCTTTTATTGGCTATGCCTTGCGAAGGGTGGGGAGATACTGAACGTGCTGACATTGTAGCATGCTTTTCTTTTATGAAATATTGCCTGAAAATTTGGTGGTAGTGGTAGGAAAGAAGAACATGTTTTTATAGAATTGTCTTCAAGATCTGCATTCCACCCGAAAGTGGGTCATACTAGTGGTACCACCACTGTTTCATATTGTAGGGGGTGGGATTTTTGTCTTTTATGTATGGAGCAAGCAAGAAACTAACTGAGAAAAACAGAGAAGACACTATGAGGAAAGAAAGAGAAAAGGGAAGAAGGAAGGCAAAAATGAGAAATTGACATGTATAATAATGTAAAATGCATCCCATGATGCATGCTGGGGTTAAAGGTGAATGCTAGGTTTGCAAATTGTTGTTGCTGTGTGCTTTCAATTATTTATGACTTATGGTGACCCTAAGATGAACCAATCACAGGGTTTTCCTGGCAAGATTTGTTCAGAGCAGTTTGGCTTTGTCTTTTTCTGAGGCCGAGAGAGTGTGATTTGCCCAGCATCACTCATTGGGTTTCCATGGCCAAGCAAGGATTTGAACTCTGGTCTTCAGAGTCACATTCTAACACTCAAATCATTACCGTGTGCTGGCTCAGGTTTGAAAATTGCTGCCTTTAATATGTGTTTAGGCCATTTAATTGAATTCTGTTAGTAGAACAGTGTGGAAATATTTGACTGTGCAGAATTGTTTAAGGGAAATAAGGAGGTAACTAATAGGCCAGTCCTTTATATATTTATTCCTAAATACTTCTTAATGAATTCACTAGCATTTACTTCTTAGTAAGTGTGCATGGGGATTGCAGGCTTATTCTGCCTTATGTAAGTAAGATTTGCTTTTCACATTTTTTAAAGAAGGCCTGTTTGGGTTTGTGAAAATATAATGTGTAAAGAGTCATTCACATGTATTCCCCCACGAAGAAAATGCATAAGGAATCTGTTGCAAGAAGCTTCAGAAGTCATATGTCTAATGTGTCCACATGTCTTTTTTCTCTGGTATTTCTCTGATTTGTTAATTTATTCCTGAAAATCCTAGAAAAGCTACTTTTTAGCCACATCCCTCAGCCTGCTGCCTTAGGCAGTCTGGACATGGTAACTTTGTTAAAAGTAACTTTGATCTAGACCAGTGGTTCTTAACATTTTCTTTACCAGGGAAACCTGTAAGTATAATTTGTTGCTAGGGATCCCCAAGACTTAGGTTATTTAAATATTTAAATTTATATTTAAATATTGAAATATTTAGTTACTTATGTAAGGCATCTGGAAACTAGGATTCAAAGTCCTGCTCAGATACTGGGTAACCTTGGGCAAATCACATTCTCTCAGCCTCAGAGGAAGTAAAAGGCAAATCACCTCTAAACAAATCTTGAGAAAAAAAAACCTGTGATAGGTTCATCTTAGGATTGCCAGAAGTCAGAGGTGACTTGAAGGCAAACAACAACAAAGTGCCACTGTCAAGAAGGAGGTTCTTTCTAGCCATCATGTCTCTCCCCTTTGAAAACTGATTTATGGTGACCCTAAGGTGAACTTATCATGAGGGTTTTCTTGGGAAGTTTTGTTGCCTTTGTCTTTCTCTAAGGCTAAGAGAAAGTGACTTGCCTGAGGTCACCTATTGTGTTTCCATAGCTGCATCCTTTTCATCAAAGATGTGTCAGCAGTGTGTGTGTGTATGTGCACCCAAACTGCTTCCTTGTTTGCAAATGAGGGAGCAGACTGGACATGCACACATGCCTGCTGCTGTGTCCCTTTCATCAGAGATATGGCAGTGGGGGGATTTAGGTGCTAAAACTGTTCCCTTGTTTGCAAACAAGGGAGCAGTTTGGGCATGTACACATGCCTGCCGCCATGTCCTTTGACACCCACACCCCCTGCTGCCATGTCCCTCACAAAAGGAACAAAGCAGCACAAACGCCTGCTGCTATGTCCCTGTTGCTGCCGCTGTTGTTGGTGTCCGGCAGCAGGGCTTTGCAGACCCCCTGTGAAGGCTCAGTGGACCTCCAAGGGTTCCCCAGACCCTAAGTTAAGAACCACTAATCTAGATAATGTTCTGCCCAAATATCATGTTAGTTTTCTATTGATTCAGCGGCAAAGGTTGGAGTGCGTGGAGGGCGGGCAGGAGGGGGCGTGGCTACGGCACAGGGGACAGGGCCGCAGTGAGTGGAGTGGGGCTGCAGTGCATGGGGGTTTGAGCGTGGGGGCGTGGCTATGAGCTGGGACGCCCCAAAAACATTGCCTCCAGGGGTGAACTGCTCCCATCGCCCCCCTCGTCCCTACACAACTGTATTGATTTTAAACCTATTTTTGGATCTTGCGTTGCAGTTGTAGTACAGTCCTCTCAAGTGAACTGAAATGGCACAGTTGGTCTCATATGTCCACTCAGCATGCCTCTAACAGAAGAAGGACACACAGTAGGGCCTCAGTGTATGCCAGCTATCCACTACCAATACATCATGCTGGTTTGCAGTTAATGTATTTTGGAAGGCTGTTGTTGTGTGCCTTCAAGTCATTTCTGATTTATGGCAACCCTAAGGCTAACCTATCACTGCTCATGACTGGGCAGATGTGGTTTGTTATGGTGTGCTAGTGTATGTTTATAGTGTAGTAATAAACATACAGGAGTTTGGACTCTTGGCTGAGGAGACAGCCATCAATTATCAGTCAAGATTAAAGCTGCAATACTAAGTATATTATTACAGAATGAGCATTGGGAATTCAGTAAGAATTATTTCTGAGATAGGTTGTTACTGGTGTTGAGATAAGCTTGTATCTGTGGTAGAGTATCTAATGGAGCAATCTCTTCACATATCCTCTAACTGAAACTAGATCAGACAACTTCTGGGGAAATCTATGTTTCCTGCAACTAAAACTCTTCACAGAATTGTGGAATTGCTCAGAACCCATCTAAATGTTCTTTGGTGGAAAAAGAAACTTTTTGTAAAGGGTATTGGGGAGAAAAGCATAAGGACCAAGGCAAACAATTCAGTAAACCACAAGAAAATAAAACAGAACTATCCTAGCATTATATGAGGGAAATTAAAATAATAAGGCAATGACATAGCCCATGGGCAGTGCTGGCCTCTAAAGACCTTCCTACACAATCAAAAGGTTGTGCAGTAGATGCACATTTGTTTTTCATGTGTTATGTTCAGTCCTAGTATCTTTCCATTGGCATAGTCATGCCTCTGACAGAGAATAGCATTTTCTGACCACTGTATATAATATAAAATGCTACTATATTTGTTCTTAGGAAAAAGATATAGTTTTTCCATGCAGAGTTTTATTGTTATTTCTTTCTGGCCATTGGTGCTGTGGACTATAGTTGCACAAGAGTGTCAGAGGCCTCTATAGGGTGTAGTTTGTGACGATTTGTGAGAAAGCAACAAAAATCTCCAAATCCAATAACAGCACTGTTTTCTTAACCTTTCTGTTTGTTGCTTTCATTTGTTGAAGTCTGTGCACTTGCCACTCTGCAACAGCTACAGATGTGCCCTCTTGTTTCACTCTCAGGCCCTTTTCGCATGGCATTTGCCATGCGAAAAGGCACCTGGAGTGTTGCACGATTGTGAGGAGCGATCTGCACGATGCACTCATAATCGTGCGATGCTCCAGGATAGGGAAGGCGCCGCTCACGCACTTTTTCATTTTCGGCTTTCAGCCGAAAATGGTGCGCAATCATGCATTGCTGCAGGGCCCCGCGCGCACTTGCCGTGTGTGCAGTGCCTCTGGAGCCGCGCCGGTCATGCTTCCTGCCCTAGTGCAGCCTGGGAAGCTCCCAGGCTGCACTGTGGAAGGAAGAGGCGGGGTTCTCACCCTGCCTGCTCGGGAGCAGGCAGCTTGTGCGGAGCTGAAGCAGCGGGGATGCAAAAGCCTCTCGCTGGAGGCTGCTCACTCGATCCCCGCACCCCAGCGCCGAAAAAAGGTAAGGTGCGGAAAGGGCCTTAGTTTCTTTTTTTAAAAAAAAAGTCTTTAGGACCTGTAGTAGGTCCTCTCCTTTGGTGATAGATATTTCAAGGCAGATTTTTTTAAAAAAAAGATCTAAATGGTACATACAGAACCACCATGGTGTAAAGGTTTGGATGCTGGACTACAAATCTGGAGACCAGGGTTTGAATTCCCTCTCGGCCATGGAAACCTACTGGGTGACTCTGGGTGAAGTCACATCCTCTCAGCCTCAGAGGAAAGAAAAGGCCACACTCTCCAAATCTTCCCATGAAAATCCTGTGATAGGTTTACCTTGGGGTTGTCATAAGTAGGGAACAACTTGAAGGCACACGACAATAACAAACGGTACATGGCTGTTTCCCCATCCAAGACTATAGCTCTCCCTCACCATCTTCTGTACATAAATGAACTATTCCTGTGGACTAGGGCTTGTAGAAGTGTTATACAAAGCCTGAAGGGCATGCGAGAAATAGTCTGGCTGATTTAAAGTCTAAAGGCCCACTGGATTCAAGAACCTGGGCCTAAAACAGAAGTGGGCAGAAATGTAATCCTCTAGATGCTGTCGGACTATGACTCCTAGCAGCCCAAACCAACACAGCTAATAGTGAGGAATGCTTGGAGTAGCAGTCCAGCAACATCTGGAGTACCACAGTTTGCCCTCTTCTGGCCTAAATGCTTTAAAATGGAAATCCTCCCCCCCACATTGTGAGCTGAGGTGTTTTTTAATGCACAAGGCCAGATAGGAATTCAAGACCACCCCTGATTTGAACAAAACCATTTCTCAACTCCCACTAGAGTCCAGAATGCAGCAAAAGCCCCATCCACTACCAATATGGTTCTGTACACCTTATTATTATTTTTTTAAAAATAAAAACAAAACAAAATAAAAATGAGCTAAAAAAAGGAAATTTGGCTTTCCTAAGAGGTGTGCATGAAATCTTGAGAGCAATTGCTATATTTAGTAATTTATGGGAGTAACATATGCATGGATATACATAATGGTTGTAGAGAAGATGGGCTTTCTGCCAAATTGGCCGAATGGGAATGGGAACGGCTCAGGCTCCCTACAAATGACACTGGTTTGGAAGGAAGACAAAGACTAAAGAAGAAGCTCAGTCTTTTATTGGGTTGGCAAAGTACTAGGGATGCTTTCTAAAAGACTTTAGAGCTATGATATCTCCTATCGCTAATGCATGCAAAAGGATTTGCATGACAGATTCGTCTGGGCTGAAAAGTGCCAGATGGGATTTGGAGCCATTAAGCAAATACTATCCCAGGTTCAAGTGCTTGCAAACTCTGATTTTGATAAACCTCTTGTGATGAGGACATATGATTCAGACATAAGCTGGGAAGCTATTGCTCTGTTCAAGTGGTACTTGGCTACAGACACTGTTATCTAAGCAAGACCCAGCTGTCTCAGGGGTGCAATCTTGCCTCACAGGAATACAAAAAAAGAGAGAGAGAGAGAGAGAGAGCAGGATAATGGTTTGGACTATAAAAAAAGGTGGAACTTTGTGTGTAGGATAAGAATTTCTGAATCCTTTTGTACTGTTTCTCCATTTCTTATTCTTAATACTTAAAATGAATAATGTAAGTTAATTATGTTTCAAGGTTGTTCTTGCTAATGTGCCTTCAACTTGTTTCTGACCTATAGTGACCCTAAGATGACCTTATCACGGAGTTTTTCTGACAAGAGGGGGTTTGCCTTTGACTTCCTGTGAGGTTGAGAGATTGTGACTTGCCCAAGGTCACCTACTGGGTTTCCATGGCTGAGTAGGGATTCGAACCCTGGTCTCCAGAGTCCATTGCTCAAACCACTTATTGTAAATACTTTATGAAACAAATTGCAATAGCAAAATTAGTACAGAAAGTGAGAATTGCCCACCAGTATTGTATAGTAATGCAGGTCTTATGCTGCTAATAATTTAAGACTTAGTGATGCATAAGAGGATGATTTAAGACCTAGGATCCATTCACACTACATAATTATAGTGTAATTATTCCACTTTAACCATCACGGTTCCACCTTATGGAATTCTGGAATTTAGAATTTACAGAAGCATTTAGAATTTTCAACCACAGTGCTCCAGTGGCTTATCAGACTACAAACTCCAGGATTTCACAGGATGTTGCCATAGCAGTTAAAGTGGAATTTAGCACAATAATTGTGTAGTGTGAATTTCTTCTTTCTGATCTCTGTGACTCACACGAATGGATTTACTGCACCTATCCAGTGTATCATTCGGAATCTTCTAGAGCTGTTGGCAAGTGTTTTGGTGGTAGCCCCTCCTCCAGTGGTGCCATATGACCAGCCACGTTCCTGCTCAAATCCTCAGTTTCTTTTCATCCGCCATAGCATCATCATCAAAAGGAACAGTTAGCTGTGTGTTTTGGCTTCATCAGTTGTTTAGACTTTGACTCAGACTGTTCACTCTTTTTGGCTTTCATCTGTGATTTGGCTTGGTAACTTTGCTTGCTTGGTTTTGACTTGAACTGTCTCTCAGTTTCTCTTTCACTTTACCCTCTTGCGGCTACGCTGTCTACCTCTGTGTCTCCAGTAGCCATCCCATACAATTCTTTTAAAAAATGTTCTGCTTATGGGGCAAGGATCCCAAACACTGATGGCCACTCCCATTGCCTTTTGAACCTGGGAGAGAATCACAGTATTGGGTCTTGTTTACACTGTAAGACAAGGACTCTACAGGCCTGAAAAATCTGCTTTTCGTGCCTGAAGGCCTTCTTGTATGAGCAGGCCTTGAACTTGTCCAGATGTTCCTTCAACATCCAGTCAGTCTTTGGTTCCACGCACTTCTGCAGTACTGACCATGCCTGCTTCCTTTGGATGAGTAGTTTCTAAGTGCCCATCGACTGAAGCTCCTTCAGCTGAAGGTGACAAGTGTCGCACATCCAATCCTGCTATCTGTACCAGCAAATCAGAGGGCAATGCCTCTCTTACGAGGGTCCCTTCTACATGAGGATGCTCTCTTGGTCTCAAGCCTATTTCTCACTGCACCAAATGCAGGCATCATAAGAAGAAAAAGAGGTCTAAAAGATATTTGCCAGCCTCAATTACCATCCCTGGTAGTTGGTACAGTCACTTTGGGACCAGCATTGCCCAACCAATCACCGCTTCATTCTTCTCCAGCTCAGACCCTTCAGCTTTCAACTCCACCCCACTCTCTGGAGATCATCCAGGCTTCTATCATTTCAAATGGTAAAATAATTGATTGTCCTTCTCACAGTCCTAAATGTTCTCCAGATCTTCCTGGTCAGTCTGAGCCATGGCCATCCCCAGTTCCCATGGCTCATCCTGGCAAGGATGCTCCACTCTCACCTTCAACTCCTGCTTGATGTGGGTGTACATCTCATTGCTCCTCTTTGGGATCATCACAAACATCATCTTGTCAGTTGCAAGGGCTTAGAAACAACCCTGTCTGATTTGCCATAGATCCTGACAACTCCCTTGCCTTTCTCCTCCTGAGGTCGTCAAGTCAGGGTGATTTGGCTATAGGTACTGTTCTCCATCCCCACAATCAGTATTCTCCTCCCCACTCTGAAATGGACTCTCTCTCTCCGAGGAGGTTGTGGAGTACTATGACCCTGATCACTATTATTCGAGGCACCATGGTCTATTCCATTACTGGTACACTTATCTCTGTCAGGATTGAAGCCCATCTCAATACTATTGTGAATGAAACTTCTCCTCTTACTGTTGTGTCCAGAGCAGGCAGAGCAGACAGTTAATCACCAAATGGCAGAGCAGAGTTTACTCACAAGGCAAGAGCAGGAAAAATGTCCAAACAGAGTTTAGGTTCCCGAAGCAAACAAATCCAAAGGGCAAATCCAAGTCGTACTCAAACAGGCAGAGTTTCAAGGTAGTCCAGATACAAGAGAACACGGCACAGGGCTTCCATGACTGTAAAGATCAGTTGCTGACCCTGAATGGAAAGGGCCAGCTGAAAGCCTTTTATCTACTGATGCTGTCACCACAGGTGTCCCTTCCTTAGGGCTCTTTGTTACTTAAACACGCTGAGCTGCATAGCCCCTCTCTCTAACGTTGTCTCTCTTGCACGGTAAACGTCTGTGTTATCTCATCCTCTGATATTTGTTCCCCTTGCGCCAGCCCCTGTAATTGCTTGTTATCTTCTCCTGAGCAAGCTTCTGGGGAAACTCTTGCCTCTGGGGAAACTTCTGCCTCGATTTCGGAATCGTCCTCCTCACTGCCAGGATCTCCAAGGCATGGCATGACACTTACCACTATCCAATGAGACATAGAGAATTGCCAGATCGAAGTTGTCCTGTCTCAGTCAGAGTGGCTCAGCTGATAATGCAAACAAAACAAACTGAATAGCTCCCAGTTCCTTACTTACTTTTAGACAGTAAACACAAGTTCATAAATAAAATCCAACAGAATTCTAAGGCAAGCAAATCGAAAGTCAATTAGTGTAATCCAGAGTCAGGCTCAGAGTTCAGCATGATATCCAGCAGGGCCGAAGGTCAGATAAGCTCTGACAGCTCCTGGCAGGGAAGGGCAGCAGTTATATAGGTCACCAGCCTAATGCAGCTGTTGCCTGAGTAATTGTTGGTGATTATAAACTCTATGGGATTGACGTAGGTTTTCTCTTTGCTGTCTGAACTGGGCAAAGGTGAGTACTGGTAAGTTATCTTCTGTGTCTGAAGGGGCAAGACTCTCTGCTGGAGGTGGCACTGCTCCCTGTTCTGTTTGTGGCACTGTAAGCTCTTCCTGTACAGCAAGTCCTAGCATGTCCCTTGTTTCAGCCTCTGACATTCTGCTGTTTCAGACTCTGAGTTCCATGTTCTGGAAGCAGGGCATGACAGGAGCAGACCCTCTAGCTCTTCTAGTGCCGCTTACAGTCCTGTTCTCCAACACACACCTGTCCTGCTTGAAATACAGTGTCATTTCTACTACCTACAATAGAGCTTTCAAAACTTTTCATGTTGGTGACACATTTTTTAGACATACATCATTTTGTGACACTGTAATTCAGTAAGTAATTCAGTAAATGGAGGCAACCTCTCCACTCGAGCCTGGCCTTACATGACCGCTGCCCTTGCTGGAGTCTTCCTTGGCCCAGAGAAGTGGTGAGAGAGGCAGCCCCTCCATCTGGGCCTGGCCTGCCACCGCTGCCACCCTCAGTAGGGTCTTCTTTGGCTTGGGGCAGCAGCGGCAGCAGCAGAGGCAGCCCCTCCACCCGTTACATTCGTGCGATACACCTGCACACTACAGCTGACACACTAATGTGTTGCAACACACAGTTCGGAAAGCTCTGACCTACAGAAATGCAGGGATTTCCTGAAATCACTTTTATCATCAATGATACTCAGGCATCCACTTCAACCACCAACATGCCTCTTCTCTCCACTGCTTCCATCAGTGTTGCTCAGGCCACTGCTGTTACTGCTACCATTGTGGTGTCTTTACACCATCTCTCTTCTGTTTCTGCTGTTCCTCTTGCTGTTACTTCATCACCATCACTGCACAGCTTGCACTGTCACTGCTCCAAGTCTATCGTATCATATAATACAAATTCTGATTCTACTTCATTCTCTTCAATTGTTGTTCAACTACACTAACATCCTAACATTCTTGGTGAGCATGAATCTATTTTGTCCATGGACAACAGCTGCACCTTTGCGGAATTGATGGTCTGTATAGCAAAGTCCCTCCAGCTTGACACTAAGGGCCTTTCCGCACTACACTGTTACAGTGTTATTATTCCACTTTCAAAATCCTAAGAAATCCTGGGGTTTGCAGTTAAGGGAGGGGCATTTAGAATTCTCAGCCAGAGAGTTCTTTTGCCTCAGAAAACTACAAACCCTAGAATGCCACAGATGTTGAAAGTGGAATAATAGCACTATAACAGTGTAGGACTGATCTTGACTCTTCACTGCGATCATATTCAGCAACTTGACATGGACATCCTCAAGCTGATGGCTTGCAGGATCCATCCTTAGCTTCCTTGTTGTCACCACTTTGTTGAATCCTAGTGCCTCTCTAAGGCCTTCTACACAAAGATCCTACACCTACAAGTGGGGCAACACATACCTCCTAATGCAGCCCAGATTCAGCATGTTTTGGATTTTCTCCTTTCTTTGTCTGAAAAGGGCCTCTTGCTTTCATCCATTAAATGCTACATTGCTGCTATATCCCATTGGTTGCAGTTGACAATGTTGGCAGGCAAACCTTCCTGTTTCCAGTGCTGTCTTGTTAAACATTTCTTGAAGGGCTACAAAAACCTGCACCCTCCAGTTCGGGTTCCCATAGTCCAATGGAGTCTGGAACTTGTCCTCTTGCAGCTGTCCCAGAAACCATTCGAACCAATGGTGATGTGCAACATCCATCTCCTGATGTGAAAGATGACCTTTCTTGTTGCAATAATATTGGCCAGCAGAACTGGAGAACTTTCTGCTCTTCGTATCGATGCTTTCTATCTACATATCCACAAGGACAAAGTTGTCCTCCGACCCCAAAGTTTTCTCCCCAAAGTGCTTTCCATCTGAACCAGGACATTATACTACTATCTGCATTCACGCCAAATCTATCCTCTGAATCTGAATGAATGCTTCATTGCTTTGATGTTAGAAGAGCATTAGCCTTCTATAGTAATAGGACAGCTGACATTCTACAATCTCAAAGACTCTTTGTCTGTTACTCTAGCCACAAAAAGGGACTACCAGTCTCTGCCCATGTCTCTCTAAATGGGCCTCCTCCATGATTCACCTGGCCTATGAGTTAGCCAAGAAACATCCTCCTGTCACTGTGAGCAGCCATTCCTACAAGAGCTGTAGCTGCCTCTTCTGCTTTTCTAAAGGGTGTTTCCTTGGAGGACATTTGCAGGGCAGCTATCTCGTCCCAGCTTGACCTTTATTACACACTACAGACTGGACGCAAGGTTGAGGGTGATACTGCCTTTGGGAGAGTAGTGTTGTACTCCTGTGTTGTATGACTCACCCACCACCCGGGTTAGTAGCTTGCGAGCCTCTCATTTTTGTGAGTCACAGAGACCATGAAGAAGAAGAGGTTGCTCACCTATAATTGTGGTTCTTGGAGTGGTCATCTGTGAACTCACACAACACCCACCTTTCCTTTCCAGTTCTGTCATGCTCAATATGCTCAGCTTCTGGGCTGCTGCTTTGGCCATAGAACTGAGAGTCTGAGCAGGAACATGGCTGATCATAATTGTAGCAGTGGAGGAGGGACTATTACCAAAACTCTTGCATAATAGCTCTAGAAGGTTGCGAATGATGCACTGTGCAAGGACAGTAAACCCGTTGTGTGACTTCAGAGATGACACTTGAAGAACCTGTTCTTTCCTCTCGTAACAAGTGTGTGTGAGGAGGACAGAGTGGTGCATCAGAACTGAAACAAGTAGCAAAACTTGCTTATATATTTATTTGTTTTAAATATTTTACACTATTTGCAGTCTTACTTGAAACAAAAAGACGTGAAGCAATTTACACCTTTAAACAGTATACTAACATTAAATCTATCTTTATATTTTTGTAAATACTTAAAATCAGTGAAACCACATAAAAAAACCCTAAAATACATACTTGGACTATACTAACAATTTAGCTAAAATATCTTTTTCTACGAGAGCCAGCATGGTGTAGTGGTTTGAATGTTGGACTACAACCTTGGAGGTCATGATTCAATTCCCCGCTCAGCCATGGAAACCCACTGGGTAACCTTGGGCATGTCACACATTCTCAGCCCCTAGAAGACCCCATTATAGGTTTGCCTTAGGAGTCAGAAACAATTTGAAGGCACACAACAACAACAACAATCTTTGTTTGAAGTCGCACAGTTTTCAGATATTCCTAGAAAGAAATTTCCTAAGCTTTGGCATCAGTGCAGAAAAGGAGCTGTTGCTCTTATCTGTAGGCTTAGGCCTGGCCTTCACATCAAGCCAATGGAGGTGGTAGAGCAGATTGCATTATTCCAGGCAGAATCTTTTTTTACAAAATTTTTTTTCCCTTCCCCCAAATCTTATTTCAAGCTTTTACAAATCCTGAAATGATAAAATGGACATCATGGGGTGCAATTTTATTTGTTGCTTATCTGTGAGTTGACTGTTTAAAGCACAAAGTGAGTAGAAGGGGGAAGCTTGATGCTTCCCAGCCTGACTTGGATCTCAGGAGAGAGCCAGGGTGGGGAGGAACGCATCTGAAATCAGGGAGATTTGTGAGATAAGAAAAGGAAGAGAGGGATCAGCTTCATTTAGCTATCCAAATTTTGTAGTCTTTTTCCAAAAAAGCATATATTTCTACCCCCCCCCCCGCTTTATAACAGAATGAGGCAGAAATGTAAGTACAAAAATCTAAGTGACCCTCTTTATCTACTTTGACACAGGAAGAAAGGCTCAAGGATAGTCCTCTTATAGCTATACTTGCCTTCTACTTTGAAAGAATTTCCCCGCTGCCATCAGAGTACATTCAAAAGGTGCTTCTTCCATTCTGAAGTGGCACCATGTTATTCTTATCTGATTCTCTTGCACATATAGACCAGGCTGTAGGTTGTAGATGAGAGCCAAGCACAGCAGTAAAACCAGTCAATGGCTGTTATAAAATTTATATAGAATGACAATGAAAAGATGAGCAGAATCTGTCCTCTTTCTGGACAATGTGTGGAGGGAGCTGGCCTTCAAACTAGGCTATCCTGTTTCGTAGCACAATATTTACATAGTGGGTCCTGGATGGGGATCAGTCCACAAGCCATCACTTGGCAAGTTTCCAGGGAAGGAAAAAAAACAGTTGTAGCTAATGGGCACCAATATGATACCAGTCCCTGGCACATGAGGGAAAACAGTTACCAATCCTCCATATCAAATGGCCTGAGAAGGACTGATTTACATGAAAGTAGGGTTGCTTTTAATGCATTTTAAAAAATAGATATTCATATTTGGTCTATGGATTCAAAAAAACCTCTGTAGGATTGTGAGTGTGTTCATAACCATGTGTCTTGGGATATTGTATCTTTCCAAAATGTATTTGGCCATCTTACCTTTGCTTGCTGCTAATATGTAGTCCATCTGTGTTGAACCTGTTTAACTCATTGATATGCTCTGTGTCTCAGATGACAGCATGCTAGAAACTTTACCAAAAGGAGGTAGGGCAAGAAGGATCTTCATTTGCAGAGAATCTTGCACACTTGCTATGCATAATGTAGTCTGTGTAGGACAAATGTGACCATTCCATCCGGTCGCATGGCATTTGTAAATGAATGTTTTCATCCGCAACACATTAGGCTGCTGTCTAGGACCTTGGGTTCCTCATTTTTAGCTGTCTGCTCTTATGCAGTTAATAACCGCCTTTTTCTTGAAAATACACCATTCCCACAGATTGACATAATGTAAAGGAACAAGTGAAGAAGAAATTGCACTAGCCCAAACAAGAAAGTAATAGATAGGCTTTTCCAAGAGGCCTACTGGGTCAACCCATTGAGGCAGTTCTCAAGTACAAATATGGCACCAAGGCCTAGGGTAAAAATCTCATAAATCTAAGACTGTTCTGGCACTTTTTGCAATATCAGTGCTATTGTTCTTTGTCTTTCAAATGCAGCTTAAAAACATAAGCATACATGCATTATCT
Source organism: Cyclura pinguis (assembly GCA_030412105.1). Lineage (NCBI taxonomy): Eukaryota > Metazoa > Chordata > Lepidosauria > Squamata > Iguanidae > Cyclura > Cyclura pinguis. The sequence goes on from CM059601.1 coordinate 60,022,142, forward strand.
CTCACTCATATACAGATTCTTTCTCTTTCTCTCTCTGGGAAAGAGAGGTTGAAAAGAGGCTATTCTTAGATGTTTCCCCTTCACAACTGTTCACAAGTCCATGCACAATGCTGTCTGTTTGAATGTTTAAACATTCTAGTTTTAAGGGCTCTCTGTGTCCAATTATACAGTAGCATATCTCTGGAATATTAACACATTAAAAACAATATACTTCCAGCAAGGAAATCTGATCTTAATTGGCCTTAGAATATGTTATTTTCCAAACTGAACTGTGAACTGTGCAGTGTTTTTTTTCAAGACTAAGGAAAACATTCAATTCCATGTGAATGAACGTCTCAGAGGGACAAGGAATTGACTCTTGGCATTTACCTGTCAATCTTTCGTTTTCCAAACTTTTACTCAGAAATGAGCACAGGAACTAATTGACTCCTATCCCTTTCTGTCTCTATTTTTTTTAACATGGTGACTCAAATTAAAGCAAAGATAAAATTCCTAGGGAAGCTGGCATTAATCAAAGTTTGGGTTAAATTAAATTAAGGACTTTTTTATTGAACTCAGCAGTATTAGTTATTAAAACCAGAAGGCCCTTCCCAGCCAATGTAAAAAAAGCAAACAATGACTCACACTGTGGCACAGAGTTTATTGGGGAATTAAAATGCTCGTTTTCTCTTATTCTGCTGAAAGGAGACTTCAGACAGATCCATGTAAACAAGAGCAGAGATGGAAAACCTGGCAGCCAATTTTTCCTCAGGGTCTCTTCCACCATTTCTGGATGAGGAGGTTGGCAGTGTTGGGAGGGCATGGTGGCAGAGATAAGGTAGCTTCATTTCTATAGTTTTGTTTCTCTGACCAGAGGCATTCTTGCTGTGGTGGTTCAGGAAAGGTTTTTGCTGAACAAGTGAATTTTTGGGAAGGATTGTTTTTCCCTTGTGGTTTGACAGTCAGTAGGACTGTGTCTCCCTTCCCCCCCCCCCAAGGTTTCCTTCTAAGGAAGGTTCATAAAAAATATTGGCTTTATTTTAGATGAAAGACAAGATTCTCCCAATTTATCATACAGTTGGCACAGGGAAAACCTGAGAGAATTTAATTAAGAATTAAATTCTTAATTAAATTCTCCTAGCTATTCCAAGTATTCTCCTAGCTATTCTCTTAGCTATTCCAGGTAGGTTGACCCTAGATTATCTTGTCATCTCAGTCTGCAATTAGCCCAACATGAGAAAATTTAACTCAGTCCTGATAAAGAAGAATTTGGAACTGATCTAATGGAAAAAGTTGAAACCCACACTTGAATAAAGCAATTTACTGTGTTAGAAAGAACCTTGTACAGCACTAAGGGCAGCCCCTGCTTACTAATTGGTGGTGTGGTTTTAAATGGCAAGGTAGCTACTCAACTATTACTTCCCGACACTAATCTCTGGCATCAGCAGGTGCATGATACTTAATCCCCAGGGCAGAACAACATGTTAAGAGACAAACCCAGGTCTTCCAACTTTTTGTTATAACATTAATTCATGGGTTTGAGGTGTTATTTACCAAGAAACATTGCTAGGTGGTTAGGTATGTTCCTGATGCGTGCCAATTCTGCTCTTCAGATCACTTCTGGCAGCTTTTAAACTGTAATTTCCCAAGGTCAGCTCAGTAACTAGAAGTTTCCTTCAAGACACTTCTGTGGGCCCTGCTATTTTTGGAGATAAGGTAGGTAATGACTGGTAGTGGGGCCTTTCAGTTGTGCAGTGCAGAGATACATTTAATATCATGTCTTGTTTGGCCCTCAGTCATGTGAGAAATTACCATGCAGGATCTAAAATCAACAGACTTTCATGGGGAAAACAACTTTTGGTAGAAAATGATCAGGCTGGCCTTAAAGACTTTTTTTAAAAATTGTGAAACTTGAGGACACTTTGGGTTTATGCGTTTCTCCTCCTTGCACTCCTTTTTGTGGTAAATCTCCTTAGTTCTGTCAGCATCTTTCTGCCTCCCACCCAGTGTGTTTCACGTTCCCATTCTACTTGGCCTGATAACATTTTTCAGTTCTTGAGCTTTTTATTTTCTGAAAGAGGATGAGCTGTTGAAATAATAAGATGTAGCACACTATCTCTTTCTGCAATTCTTTCTAGACTAGGTGGTGGAATTGCAAATACTAACGGTGATTAGATGATTTATTGTGTTTAGCCAGCTGGTGAAAGGAATGTAGCATGAACCAATACAGTTTTCACAGATCCTGTTTGATTGGCTGCCTACACTAAGGAACAAGCATGGATATTGGGACTGTAGGTTCCCAGTACAAAGAAGTGACAGCTAATGTAGGAAGTGTTCCTTGTCCTACTGTTGGGACTGTCTGTTCTGTCTGCTGGCTTTGGGCTTCCCTTACTCACGTGGCCTGTGCTGCTGGTTTTGTGATCAAACACTCTTGCCACACAGTATGGCCTTTCCTTTGATTTGCCTGTCAAACAGCTGGAGCACACTTTTGAACTAGCAATGGGATGCTTGCCTTTCTTGCAGCAACAACTAGAAGCAACCAATTTCCTGTGAATTTTCAGCTCTTGTGGCAGCTTTATTTCCATTTTTCCCACTTGTTGACTTGTAAACACACACCTCACTCAATAACTGGTTCATTAGGAAGATTTTAGGGAAACAACCATTTAATGAAATGGCAAAGCCAGTGGGCTACAAACGGTTGGACAGAGGCAGTGAAGGGTTGAAGCACACTCACAGTGAAAGGAACAGTTTTGCTCTAAGCTTTCATGTGAATAGCCAAAGTCCAGCTCTCAACTTCCTGTTTTGGTCAATGAAGTCCCAGATGACTATGTGTGTGTGCTAGTGGTGGGGATATTTTTCTTAGCACTTAAGTAAAGAGAGTTTTTTTCTTCATAAAATAATTGAGAACTGGTTTTAGATTTTCAGGAGCCTGAGCCAGGCTGCCCTTGGAGGGCTTCCTTCTCACCTGCACATAGCACCTCTGTTACCCTGACTTCTGGGGGACACCTTGATTTGCTCCAAAAATGCAAAGACTGGGGAAATTAGCGGACCACTAGCTTGGCAGAACAAGGGGCAAGGCAACCCAGCGAGACCTTCAACCCAATTTTTACAGGGTCAGACCAAGCAAAAAGCCAGACAAGCGTGTTAATGAATGAATTTTATTGACAAATATGTTCTCACACACCAACGCAATCACTCACTCATGCACACAAGGCCTGTCAAGAAGGGAAAGAGGTGAAAAATTATAGAGGATAAAGTGGAGAGGGTGTAAAGGCAGTGATACTGCACCTGTCCGGAAGTCTTCAGTCTGGGAAGTGGCAAGGAAGAAGGAGCTCAGCGAAGAGAGGTGGCTGAGGGGAGCACTCGATTAACAGAGTGCCGGTCTGCTAGCGTGGCGGGGAGTTCTCCGAAGAGAGTCATGAAAACGAGGACTACTTAAAGGGCAGAACGTACCTCAGAGGCAGGCTCTTTCCCAGGAAGAACAATGGCCAAAATGGAAGGAAAAATACCACACAATAGTAACTTGATGGCTTGCATGATTGGTTCATGTAAATGGACCTCACCCTTGTAGGATTTGTTGAAGTAAGCATTGCTTAACAAGGGGAAAACCCAGTAATCCCCTCAAATTGGCTTTGTGGTTGAGGACCCTTTGTCTATGCAGACATGCCTTGCCTGAGGTCTCCTAGGGAAATGTGACTGGTGATTTTCCTGGCCTTAACCTATGTCTGGTCTCTTGATCTATTTGTCTATGCACCCACCCGGGCAACCTCTCTGGCATTTGATACTATACTATATTTGATGCTAATTTTATATCCTTTCAAGATGTAGTCTGCCAATGGGGTAGCAGCTATTGTGACTTGCATTCTTTGATGGTGCCATGGAAGTCACGTAAGAGTGTAAGGGGAATCCTGCTGGATGAGGTCAAAGACATATCTAGTACAGCATCCTATTTCTCACACTGTCCAATCAGATGTCAATGGGAAAGGATTTATCTGGTTCTGGCATTGACTGCCTGCTCAGTAAACATATAGGCAAATTCAAGAGGGAGATCGAGAAGGGCCTAAGTGGTGGTGGGAGCTGGAGACTCCAGATAGGGATCATTTCCAGTGGATCCTATTAGAATGCATTGCCTCCAGCAGATGCCCCAGTATGCCAGTTGTTTCCACAGGGTTCTGTAGTCATGTGAGCAGGACCTGATCCTTAACCACACGCATACACTCTTTATAAAATACTGGGGCAGTGGGCAGTTCCAGACCTAAGATTTAGGAGTTCTGTTCAAAATGGAATGGCTGTACTGCTGGGACTGTGGGTCCTCTTTCAGTCTTGGGGCCCTAGCAAGCAAGTGTCCCATCTTGCCATCTGCTGGAGGTAGTCGTGGAACAAACGCTATATAGAAATAAGCATCATTTTACTGCCTGGGAATGGAGCAGAGGCAGCCAAAGGAAGTCAATGTGGGAAATACAATGTGCGTTTTAGGCCTGTGTGAGTTCCTTCTGTAGACTGGCAACAGGTCACAGCTTGCTTAAGCATTTTTCAAAGTGCTTGTTTACAAGCAGATTTTTTTTCTTTGTATGGATTCCATACTATCTTATACCCAGCATTAGTGATAGGCTATCCTCATATAACATATGCAGCAACATAATGTGAAATCACAATTCATGCAGAACTCGTAACTGCAAATGATGAACAACTGAACTGCGTTTGTACTCAACTGCATTCTTCAAGCAACAAGATATTGTGGTTTGTGTTCCATCTACATGGATCATTTCTTATCACATTCTTCATCCAAAAGCCTCTCAGACCAACTGACAAATATTTTCTATTTGAATATATAAGAGAAGCATGACCTTAAGAAACGATCTGTGCATCACACACAATAATAATGGCGCTCATATGGTATCTCCACCCCACAGCATCTGGAAAGGCCTTCAGCCTCACTCCCTGGGTAACATTTGGTGACAATTTATTGGTGCAGATAAAGTGAAGTGTTGAGTTGAGTGGTTGTTTTCTTTGTTGAGTTGCTTGTGTTATGCCTTGCTGAGCTGTGGATTCTAGCCTGTGGTTTGCTTGCCCCTTTAATAAGCTGTCTGCTCAACTATAAATATTATTAGTAGTCATAAAATCATTCTGCTCTGTAAAAATATGAAAATGAAATACATCTCAGCCACAGCTCTTGTCTTGCCAAACTCCCAAGACAATGCATTCCACATGATGACCCATGAAATATACTGAGCCACCCTGTAAGAATGTGTTCTGCTGTAGGCACTCACATCTTTCACTTCAGAACTGCTTGTGGTCCTTTCTCCAGGAAGCTTTGGCAACTGGATGGTGTCAACAACCCCTGCAGTTATCAAGGCAAAAGAGTTTATTTTCTGATATTGAATCTACCTAACCTAGTGATGAAGTGGAGGCCTGTTTCAGTGGCAGGAGGAATCAGGTGTTTATTCTTCCCACCAAACAGTTTTCCTAATCAATATTGTAATGGTTTCCCTGGTTCCCTTAGAGAAACATTTAATTCTTCTAGTTGTCACTTTCCTGTTCAAAGTTACTGTTCTCACACTGTTGTTGGCTCTGCAGGGAGAAAACAAAATATATCTGCAGTTTTATTCTACTGAGCAGTTGGAATTACAAGGAAGAAACCAATTTTGATTGGTAAAATGATGTGTGCATCTGTATGTGTATGTATATATATGTGTATATATGTGTATATTAAATGTCTGCTTCTCCCAATGTTCCTCCAAAGAAATTTGCAGCCCCTTACGAATGCATATCAGTGCAAAAGAAAAAAAAAAACACAACAAAAAAGTACTAGTATCACAGATCTACATAATGTATAATTTGGCTCAATTTCAGTTACCTATAATGTATAGTTTGGCTCTGTGTCAGCAACATGCAATGTGCCATGCAATCCACACCTCAATGAAGTTGATAGCAAGGTTCCCATTGAATATAACAGATCTGGAATCCATTCAAAAGCCATATGATGCATCACAAGGAGCACCTGTTGGAGAAAAGAATAACTAGTACAATATATAGATGACTCAAGCCAGTGCCTTGTACTGACTTCCACAGAGGAAAGTGAAGAAAATCTTCAGGGTCGTTAGGTGCTCTAACTGATGGGAACTGCTTCTCCAAATATGCTAATATGACCCAGAGCCCTGAAAATAAACCCACTTAAAAAAACTGAGACTTTTAAGAAAACATTTTTGACCCTTGTCCCCTTACATTCATCCTGTGTGGTATCATAATTCCATTTGGGGCCAGAACTAATGCGTCTGGGAAAGACTCATATTTATCCATTTAAGTGTAAAACATTTCTAAACCCATGAAAAGAGCTGATTTTTCTTTCCATGTGGAAACTTTAGAATTGAACTCCATTTTCCATGACAATCTCTTTTTAATTAAACTTTGAGACTATTTTCAGAAGATACTTGTAATCAACCTAGCTTTCCCCTGCTTACACTTTCCTTCTACAATTGTCTTTGGACAAATAATATGTATAGGATCTTGAGGGAGCAAAATGTGCATTTTGACACATTCCAGACTGACTCTTTTCACTTCCTGCCATGACTCACCCTTATGTTAACTAGGTATCTAGAGAAAGTACCAGGAAGACACATGACCAAGACACTGGATATGTCTTGCTGTCTAACAGTCTCCTTGCTCAAAAGAAATATCTCTGTTAGTGGAAAAAACACTTTGTCCTTTGGTGGCTGACAAAGAGTCGACAAACTGTAGAGTGTTGGGGGAGCTTCTCCCTGCAAGTTGCATTGGTGAGGCATTGTTATGATTTTGATAAGGATTTTAGGTTCCTAATGGTAAGGCTTAGTTAGCTAATTTTCGGTTAATTTTATTTGACATCAGGTGCCAATTTCTGAATGCTTTTCTGCTTTGCTCTTGAACAAATAAAATGAAAACTGGAGCTGATTAATTTCTTGTATTTGGTCTTAAAGGTTGACCTTATGCATGTATTGGACTGCTTGCAAAATATATTCCCTTTTAAAAAAAAGTTTGAAGGAGGTTTTAGAAAAGGGGATTATCCTTCTCTGTAGGTATAAATCTTCATTTCCACATAGAAATAGAAATGTGTCTTCGGACCACACCTTTGAGCCATAGTTATGCCATGCATGAATGTTGTTTAATAAATATGGGGTAGTATTGAATAAATTTGATGGAGAATTTATGAAGAATGTTGTAAAATTGGGAAAGTATATGAGAAAGGCTAAATGTCAAAATATCAAGTTCTAAAAGCACATAAACACTGATGTTTTTCAAGATTGCTTTTTAAAAGGACATGTGAACATCATATTATTACAGGAAAATCCACATAAAATAAGAGTGAGATAAATCTGTGAAAAATTGTTGCTTATTAATATATGCCATTGAGAAAAAAACAGCATTAAGGGTAAGATTCATATTACCTTCTCAGAATGAATTAGAAGTTAACAGTGATTATACCAAGTTGTAATTAACTGCTTTATAGTCAGAACACCTTATTTAGCTGTATTTATACACTACAATGCAATTGGAAGCATTTATAAAACAGTTAATAAGAATACTGTAAGATAATTTTTTTACTCACTTGAAAAGACAATAATGCTTGGTAAAGTAGAAGGTAGCAGGAAAAGAGGAAAACTGCACCAGAAGTGGATAAACTCAATCAAGGAATCCTCAGCCTTGAGTTTGAATAGGGTTGTTGATGATAGGATGACTTGGAGATCTCTCATTCATAGGGTGACCATAAGTTGAAGTCATTTTGATGGCAGTTAACAGGAACAAGATAATTTTATGCCCTAAACTGGATAGATCAAAAAAAGGTGACCAAGTATCAGTTACATTTTTCTAGATTCTTCAGAAATACTTATCAAATAAGCACCACATATACACAAATTGCAAATAGGATTATACTTTCTTCTCTGCTCCTCAGAACTGTAATTCATTGACTGATTGATTGATTGAATGATTGATTGGGAAGTGGAAATCAGTTGAGTTCTTGGGGATACCACTTTGTTACCCTGTTTACTGGGGGTCCTGTGAGGGACACCAAAATGTACTCAACAGTAGGTGGGGAAGATTAGCTCTGAGCACTGCTTTAGCGTTACGAGAGGCAGCATAACTTAGCAGGATCTTGAACCCTATGTCTACAGGGTCAAGCCGAGTCAAGGAGCACACAGAAGTTGAAATAATAAATGTGGTTTTATTAAAACACAATCAAAACAGTGTATGCAGTACACTCACACAGATAACTAAGGAAATAAAGGTTGGAGTGGGATAGAGGGATTTTTAGAGGAGTTGTTGGTTTGGGTGATACTTCACCTGTCCTGAAGCCCAGTTGGAAGCGGAGAAGATGGGGAGTGTGGATCTCAGCACGTGGAGCTGAGGGGAAGGCTCGCTGGACAAAGCGACAGCAAGGCGGGATGGAAGCCAAGAGCGATCCGAGGAAGCGCTCAAAGTCAGGGGTTTTTATAAGGAGAATTGTGACCGCAGACTAGGTCAGACTTGGGGAAAACAATAGATTTGGGGCTGGAGATAAAGCCTCCGAAAGGTCAGAATTTGAATGATTGAATTATAGCTGAATTATCAGTAGGATAGCCAGTATGCAAACGCGGAGTACTTGAGCGTTGTATAGTCAGATCATCAAGCTGCCAGCGCGGGGCAGAGGATCTTTTGAAAGCTGTGTGCATACTTAATGAAGGTACTTGCCTTGAGGTCTCCTAAAGCTGCGAGTCGGCTATTTCTGGCCTGCCTGTATTGTGTTGGAATATTTCGGCGATTATCGGCCGAGCCTGTGTGCGTGCTTGTCCGAGGGCCTCGCAAGCACGTGGAAGGGATTGGGTATGTGAGGCCGAATTATTGATATTAAGAGATATCTTTTTATATCCCTCAAAGCTCGGACTAGCCAGGGCAGTAACAACTTCCTTTACCTCTTTGTCCCTTCTTCCCTCCTGTCTCCTCAGTTTTGTCAGCCTTGACCTGATCTATATAGTCCATGCTAAGTGCTAGTCCTCCTATTTGGATGTGGTATGTGGATCTAAGCTATACCCATTGTATGATTTTCCTGGGATGCAGAGATGTTCCCTCCACAGCCTAAGATCATAAGTATGGGAGTCTGGTGCTATGGGCCTTCTGGCTCCCTGTTGCTGTGGCCTGATAAACCACATATGACAAGTGGATGGCTTCAGTCACTTCCCTTTTTGTGAGAACCATGGTGCACTGGCATTGTAACCATGATGCCTCCAGTCCTGAACCTATATAGTCATTTTATTAATATTAGCCTTACTAGAAGATCAGAACACACTGTGAAGCTTCTTCTTCGTCATGGTCTCTGTGACTCACATAAATGGGTCATCTGCACCTGTGCAGTGCTGTCCTCAGAACCTTCTAGAGCAGTTAGGCCTAACTTTTTGGTGGGAACTCTGCCCCTTTCCCCTGAGGCTATATAAGACTGCCTGCCACCGTTGTCACCAGTTCCTTTCTTTCTGCTGTGTCACGGTGCCTTGGAACCTTCAGTTGGAGCGTTCATCTTCAGTTACTTTGCTTCTTTCTCTCGATCAAACGTTCGACGTTCTCAGTCTCTTTGACACCTGTCAAATATCAACTCTACAGCAGAACTGCAGAGCAACAGCAAAGTCTCTGCAAGTTCTCCTAGGCCTCATGGCCTTGACAACTGCAGCAACACTTTTAGCTAGACTCCACATGTGTCCACTTCAGAATTGGTTCCTGGATGTGTTTGACCCCATGCTTGACAGTCTAAGTCTACACTTCTCGTACTGTGACCAATCCTTTGATCTCTGTTGTGGTGAAGAGACAAATAAAACCTTCTAAGCAGGCATGCTGTTTCACTCTCTGAATCCAACAGTCTTGGTCAGAACAGATGTGTGCATCAAGGGATGGGGAGCCCACATAGTTGGCCCACATAGCGCACATAGTTGACCGTGAAGGGCAAATGGTTGTTACAAGAGAAGCTTCTCCACATCAATGCCCTAGAACTTCTAGCTGTCATAAAAGCCTTTGCAGCTTTCAAAGATGTTGTGAAGGACCGTGTTGTTCAAGTTCTGACTGACAGTACTACTGTCACCTACTTTATAAGCAAACAGAGTGGCATGAGATTGTCGACGCTCCTGTGTCTCACCCTGCATCTCTGGACCTGGTGTCTTCATCGAAATGTCTTCCCTGTGGCACTCTACCTCCCAGGGACTCAGAATATCATAGTGGACTCCCTAAGTTGAGCCCTCATGACCTACCGCAAGTGGAAACTCGACAAAGAAACTCTGTCAGACCTGTTCTCAAGGTGGACAATGCTGACCATCGATCTCTTTGCATCACCATGGAATGCTTAGTGCCTGACTTATTGTTCCAGGTACACAGGTCATTGAGGGTCAACTGAGAGACTCTTTTCAATTACAGTGGTCCTACAGCCTACATCTTCCCACCCTTTCTGCTGATAACAAGAGTTGTTGTGAAGATCAGTTGAGATGGTGCCTCCGTGATCCTCATCAAGGCCCTGTAGTGGCCTTGACAGCCCTACTCCTGTCCAACCATTGGTATCGGAGGCTTCCACCCAAACCAGACCTCCTCATGCACAACAGTACTGACCGTCATCCAGACATTACCAACCTGAAGTTGATGGCATGGAACCTACTCTGGTTTGCTTCCTGAATCTGTTTGACAAGTCATAGAAGCCACAAACAAACCATCCACTGTGAGCTCCTACTCCTACAAGTGGACGAAGTTCCTTCTGTTCCTTCAACAGCGTCACCTTGATATCAACACATTCAGTACTGTCAGTCTTCTCAAATTCCTTTCGTCCTTATCAGCTAAAGGACTGTCTCTCACCTCAGTCTGTTGTTACCTGTCAGCAGTCTCCTCGCAGCCTCAGCACTGAGGCAAACCTTGCTGGTTTCTTCATCCCCACTCAAGAACTACTTAAAAGGGTATAAAAATCTTCACCCTCCAGTCAACCCACCCACTCTGGGTTGGAGCTCACCCCTGGTCTTTATGCATCTCTCCAAGCTGCCCTTTGAGTCAATGGCCACTTTGCAACTTTCGACTCCTGTCCTGGAAGGATACTTTCCTCATCATCGCTGTCACCTCTGCCAGGCAAGCAAGTGAACTTTGTGCTCTTCGAGTCAACCGTCTGTACCTCCGATTCCACTGGGAGAAGACATCATCTTTCTACTGAAAGTGGTCTCTTCTGTCCACCTCAGCCAGGACATTATACTGCCTGTTCTGATGCCTAACCCTTCTGTGGACTTGAAGCATAGTCTCCACTCATTGGATGTTATGCGTGCACTTGCATTCGATGTGCAATGCACGGCTGAATACAGAAAGTGTCAAAGACTGTTTCTGTGTTATTCTTTGACCAAGAAAGGACTCCCAGTATCATCTCAAAGACTGTCTAAGTGGGTGGCTTGCACGATTAGACTTGCATATGGGCTGGGAAGGAACCTCCAATTCAGCTAGGAAGCCATTCCACCAGAGCTTTGTCTGCATCTGCTGCCTTTCTAAAGGGAGTCCCGTTACATGAGATCTGTAGGGCTGCCACATGGTCTCAGCCTACCACCTTTATTTCACACAATAGGGTTGACCAAAGGGCTACTAATGATGCTATGTTTGGGAGGGCTGTGTTGTTTTCTTCTATTCAGTGATTTGCACTTGAGTGTGCACTTGAATATTTGACATAGCAATAAAGTTTAATTTCTTGATGTTTTTTCTTGTTCTGTCACAATAAAGTGGCTTGTTCCATGCCATATTCGTTTCCTGATTTAATGCTCATACTTTGAAATAATGGTTTATTACACATTATGAGTTTGATTGTCGCATGACACTCCCACTTCCTGCATTGGTAGCTTGCTAGTCTCCCACTTGTATGAGTCACAGAGACCACGAAGAAGAAAGATACGCTGCTTATCTATAACTGGAGTTCTTTGAGTGGTCATCTGTGAGCTCACACAACCCCATCCTACCTCCCCACTTGTGTCCTGCTATGTCCCTTGTTCCAAGGCTGTTGCAGCAGTCAAGGAACTGGTGACAATGGCGGCAGGCAGCCTTTTATAGCCTCAGGGGAAGGGGAAGGGGTTCCTGCCAAAGAGCTGGACTTAACTGCTCTAGAATGTTCTGAGGACAGCTCTGCGAAGGTGCAGATGACCCATTTGTGTGAGTTCACAGATGACCACTCAAAGAACTCTAATTACAGGTAAGCAATTACAGGTAACCTGCATCCATGAAGTCCTACTGAACACAGTGCTCCTCTGTTCTCTCTTGCTCCTAAGGGGTTTCTCTCATGGCTTTTTTTGGGTGGAGTAGAAGACACCAGATCCCATCTGATCTTGGAAGCTAAACAGGGTCAGCTCTGATTAGTTCTTGGATAGGAATCTGCCAGTGAATACCAGGCACTATAGACTGTATTTCAGAGGAGGGAACTGGCAAACCACTTGAATATTCCTTGCCTAAGAAAACCGTGTGGGGATGCCAGAATTCAACAGGCAACTTGTAGGCACATACACACAACATATAAATTTCTTAACCAATTAAGTTATTAATTTGCTACATTTTTCTAGTTATTTCACTTAATTACAGATTCCCCAATTAACACTGAAATTAAAACACATAATTTAGTGAATTAGCTCATTAGAATTTATTAGGTTAAATGCATGTCCCTTTGTCAAATTCAGTAAAATGGGAAGGCTTAATGTCACCAGAGTAGTACTATTAGTATTGGAGTAAATGTATCACATAGCTCTATTGTTAGGCAGATCAGAAAGAAAAAGAGAACTTTCTGAGGCAGCTGAGAAAAAAAAAATCAAAGAATGGTAAAGAAGAAAAAAGTGAGTATTGGAATGGAATAGGGAGTGAGGTGAGTGATCTGTTTGGAGACCAAAGCCCTCAGACAGCTGAGGCCATTCCAGAATGTCCTTTTTAGGACTGAAAGGTACATGCTCCCCCTCCAGCAGGCTTCTGTGAAAGAAAAGTGTTTGGAGTCTTACTGGGGAGGGTTTTTTTCTCCTCTACTGATATTGTGGGCTTGTTTCTATTATTGTGTAATATGCGTAATATGTAACTTATGTTTTTGGTATGAGCTGCAATGAATCCCGTTATAATCTTGTTGTTGTTCACACAGTGCTGTGCGTTTGGATAATTAAGTGAAATGTTTAATCCATCAACATTTCCTTCTCTCTTGGCTTCTCACCCTCTCCCACTTCTCCTATTCTCCTTTTTACCCTCTTTCTTTCTGTTCTTTCTCCTTCTTCCCCTCCAGCAATCCTGGGGGCAAGGCAAGTGCAGAGAATGGGAGCTTGTTAGATATTTGTCCATAGGATTATCCACTTGTTGTTGCACTTGTGTTAGATCAGCATTCCCTTACTCCTTATTAACAAACAAGACATTTGACAAGTGAATGGCGTGTATACGTTGATGGGGTAGACAGAGAAGAGAGACTCAGATGAGCGATGCATCAATTGAAGAGGTTGAGAAATGCATCCCATGTTTTAGGACAGTTTTTCTCATCCTAACATTTACCAGACATGTTGGACTTCCGCCCTTCCCAGGGCAACAGCAGTTTTATGAACTGTGTAGTCCATCTGAGAATAAAAATCTAGATTGGAGGAAAGTGCCTATAAAAGGACAAAAAGAGAAATTTTGGAGGAGCCGGTAAGAAACTGGCTTTAGGATAAACTGTGACAACCTCCGTGCCATTCTCTGTAAATACCGTTGTATACTCACCTTAACAGCTCAGTCAAGTTAATTAATAATAGCTAAACTGTTCCTATTATTAGTGTTGATAGTAATGAATTAATTTCTGAAATTTCTAATGTTTAGCAAAATCAAATTAATTTTCAGACCCAATGTTCCAAGTTTGGGTTGAGATAAGGTAATCTCACAGATACTAGTTTTCATGATTTTGCTTTTGGAGGACTGTGGAGAGGGAAGCTTCTATACATAGAGTTCTCCAGGGCAGGGGTGTACAACTGTAGAGGGATTGGGGACCATTTTTCACCCCAGCATACCCCTTGAAAACTGCATCAGTGCATCACTTCTGGTTTCATTTTTGGCCAATATTGGTAAATTTTTCTGGAGTTTTTGAGCATTGTGGGTGACTTTAGCGCAGGTTTTAGGGGTAAAATTTGGTGGGCATTTTGAGCTGATTTTGGTGAAAAAAATATAAAAAAATTAATGAGGAGCAAGAATCTGGAGGCTTCAGAGAATTCTAGGGGTGCAAGATGGGGTTCATGGACCAGAATTCCCTGCCTCTGCTCTAGGGCTACAAAGCCCTCTCTTCGAAACTGGAAGTGTGTTTCCTGCATTTATTATCACTCCTCTGAGGCCATTTTTGCCCCCAAAATGATTTGGAAAGATTGCTGAACAGTTTAACTATAATGTAATTTAGTCAAGATGGCTTCTGTTATTTATGTGATCAAGTACCGATAGAGAAAATGAAAACATTATTATAAGAAATTTTATGAACTCCTTTGACTAAATTCTTGAATGAAACTATGCAACATTTTCTGAAATTCAGAAAAAAATGGTGAAATAATGGCATTAAACGAATGCATGATCCTTTAAAAACCCAGGTCCCTTTAAAACTATGCAGTTGTAGTGATACGATTCCCTTTTAATTGTCATGATAACATCCTATGGAATCCTGGAATCTGCATTTTGGGAAAAGTAATTAGAATTCTCAGTCAGAGAGCTCTAGTGCTCCCTTGATCTATAAACCCAAGGATTCTGTAGGATGCTGCCATGGTGGTTAAAGTGGAATCATAGTGCTATAGCTGGACAATGTGAAAGGGTAGAGCAATGTAAACATATAGTACTTCTAAATGAGGGGTTTTATAACACTACAATCTGATGCACATCTACTCTGAAGCAAGTTCCGTTACAACAGGATGTACTCTCAACTAAGTGCATATGGCAGTTTGTTTCTTCTCTTCTACCACTCCTGTTTGAGAACTTGGCAGAAAGGAGAACTGGCTATTCACTGACCAGAACCACTCAGGTCCTGAACTTGATACTCCCTAGACTGTGGAAGCACAAGCCGAATATCCCCTTTGCATTCTTCTGCCTTCCATGAAGAATAGAGAAAACAGAAAATGCACAGAAGGATCACTTGTCTTTGATCACTTTACAGAGAAAACAGAAAGTTTCTTCTTCCTGATGTCCTAGGGGGAGAGCAAAGAGGGGAGAGATAGTTGAACAGCCAGGACAGCATCACAGAGAATGACCCATATTCTCAATCACCCTCTGTCAAAGGACCTCTGACGCAGCTCTTGATATATGATAGCAAATTTAGATGGGAGAAAGTGGTCTTAAAGTACTCAGATCCTGTGCTGTTTATTTGAACAAAAATGTGGTGGATATATCATTAGAACCATTTCTGGCCTTATGTGGATATGTAAAATATATTGTTGGTTTGAATAATGTAGAGATAATTGTGCATACTTTGGCAGCTGCCAGAATGGCAATTGTCCAAGAATGGAGAATTGCAGTGGCAGGGGGAGGGGGTGTTCCACCATCTGCTGGAGATTTTGGGATGTTTTATCCATGATTAACCTGTTTGGAAGGTAGAGATGGACAATATCTTCTTAAGGATTATTTTTTAATGTTTTGCAATGACAAAATTAAAAAAAAAATGAGACTTCACAAAATTAATTGTAACATGGCAATCACGGTGTTAAATGTGTTATAAAGAGCTGGAAAAAGACTTCATCCTTAGACTTTTCTTAGTAATTTCTTTCAGTTTCTCTTGTCTAGTAATAAACAGCATGCTGTGTTAGCCTGCAAATAACAGTGAATAAAAGATTTATCTAAGTATAAAAAAGATGTTCTATACAAATGTCATGATGAGAAGACATAGCTGTGGCACCCCATGGGAACACTGAGAATCTGATCCAGAAAATGAGGGTTGGCAGCAGTATGTCAAAAGATTAGACGATGGGTTGAATGGGAAATGAAATCACAAGGCAGGACAAACAGAAGCCTGTTACTTCTCTGAGCCTGTAACTATAAAACATGGTCTCTCTTGTGAAATGTGTTGCAACCTCAGAAGCCAGAAGATATAATTTTGGCACAACTGCAGGTAATCTTAACAGAACATTATATTTTAAAACCTAACATTAAAGTGGAATGTTTTAAATTCCATGAGAGGGGAAGAAGAGGAATCTATATGTGAATTTTTAGCTGAGCTCAACTAGCTAACTAAACAGTGTTTATTTGGCAACCTCCTGAAGGATATGTTGAGAGAGTTGTTTGTTTGTGAACAGTGAGAAAATTCAAAGGCAGTTGCTGGCAAAATACAAACTGACCTTGATCAGAATTAATATAGTTGACAGCCACTCTGAAAGCAAAACTGAATAACTTAAAGGATTTACATCTATGTGGTGTTAGAAGAAAACTAAGACAGAATCCATAAACAAACTACAGATTCCACAGTTGAACCTCTTCTAGACAGAAATAGCTTTGCCATCTTATCCATGCTTTTCCATGCTTTGGTAACCTCTAGATTAATGTAATGCATATTACTGTGGGTCTTTCTTTGAAGACAAATAGCAGTTCATTTAGAACATAGCTGTAGGATTGCTAACTAGAGCTGGGTATAGAGGCATGTATCATCAGCTGCATTCTTTAAAGAACTGTGCAGGTTTCCAGAATATTTCTGGGCACATTTCAAAGTGTTTGTACCGACTTTTAAAGACCTACATGACTTGCAGCCAGGATACTTGAATGATTGACTTTTTTCTACAGCTGCCTGCTTGAGCAATTTGATGACTATGAAAGGCTCTAGTTTGGTTGCCTTTCCCAAATGAGATGGGGCTGGATGTGATTAGGGAGAGAATCTTTCAGTGATGACACTCTATTATAGGATTGATGAGTTTCATCTGCTGCCAATATTATGTTTTGGGTGCCAAGTGAAAATCTTTTTTTTTTTAATGTTAGTTTTTTTTTAATTTGATTTTTCTGATTTTTTTCCTGATTTATCTGATTTTTCCCTGCATTTTCCTCGTTTTTTCTTATTGCAAGTTTATGTTTGTTGAATATTGTTTTAATTCAAAATTGTGTGCACTTCTTTGATAAATTTTATTTGAAGGAGTAAATGTACATTTAAATGCACAGAAAAATGAAAGTTTCAGTACATGGAAAGATGCTTCATTCATCCTCAGCTTGCTGGTATAACATCTCTCTGGTTACAAATAGAAAACATAGAGAGGACTCTCAGAAAGGACAACACAACATTGCATATGTCCCTTGTTACTCAAGATGTTACCGTACCTTACACGCCTCATCCTGCAGGATGCCATAATTGGTGACAAATACCATTTTCATATAAAAATTGGACACTTATGGCTGGGAAACATGAGGTAAGCAGGACAATGGCTGTAAGCATAGTCTAGGTCATGATGGCCTCAGGATGGCTAGGTCATAAGCTCAAGAAGATTAGGTAGGAAAGCACGGCGTTAATGGGTTTCCAACAATCCTTTCAATAGTACAGGCAACCAAGACAATAGTAAATGAAACTGCCCAGGTACGGCAGGTAAGCACCCCTGCTGTGCGCGTTACCTACAGAGACCTTTTCCATTTGCCTGACCCAACCAAGACATTAAGAAGCTATCAAGACTTTCGTTCATGTTCTATCACTCAGAGTAAGATAATCAGTCCATTCCGGACCTCTTTGTTTGTTCTGCCAGCAATTAACACACACCCCTTCAGGATGGGAAATAGAGTATAAAAACTCCAGCTCCAGCCCAGGTGAGTTGCTAGCACTTTGGCATCATGCTGCACCCCAGATTCTTGTTCCTTCATGCTACCTTCAAATTTTTGTTTGAGCCACTCTTCTTCTATCACCCTCAACACCTGAAATCTCTCTCTATCCAACCTTTCTCGCTTCTCCCTTCACTAGCCTTGTATGATTCATGAAACTGCTTGATTTCTTGTGTGTGTCTGCTGATTTACAGTAAAAACAACCTTTAGCTGGAGTCCTACAGTTAGGATTGGCGTACAAAGTTTGAAAAGATCCTGCAGTTACTCCCTTCCCTCAGGCCTCCTTTGAGCTATAATTCCCCCAGTTTCTAAGGAGACCTTGGCACTGAGGGTGGACCTCAGAGTCCTCCACCTTTTTGGGTAACAGAGAGAAAAAGGAAAGCAGAATGGAAGACTCGCTACTTTGATGACAAGGAAGGTAAATTTTATGTAGTATGTACTTATTATGAAGGAAAAATGGATCATTGCAAAGTAACTGTTAATTAATCAACTTATACTTGTGTACATAGGCTTCAGTGTAAGAGATTAAAGAAGGGACTTATCAGTGTTGTAAAATTCCCCAGTAAAGGCAGGAGATAAATTGTGGATTTTCACTGAGGAAAATGTGCCAGTGACAGAATGAGTATGTATTCCCATAAAATACAACTGGCAAAAAGGAATGTACAGGCTATTGTAATAACTTGAAAACCTAGCTTATTTGACTGAAATTGACTTTTTAAAAATCCAAAACAACAGGGGAAAAAAATTTGGATTAGACTAGGAATAAAATATAAATTGAACCTTTAAAAAAATCTGGCTGTATTGGAAATTCTCAGTGCTTATCCTAACTTTATTCCAGGAAGGGCTAGATAGCATGAAGAGAATTAAAGAAGGATTTCTATTTCATAGGGAATCCAGACCAAATATGTCCCAGGCCTACTGGTCAATGTACTTGGAGAAATATTTCAAGAAAAGTATCAGAGTAAATATTCACAAAGATTAGTACAGCAGAGTGCCCTACAGAGTCTCTTCAGTAAACTATGGAAAAACTGTTGAAGGACATTCCTGGAGGGGTAATAAGGACTTATTATATTCTTATCAGTCGCGTAGGGACAGGAGGGAGATGGAGGCAGCTCGCCCCAGGCAGCAATTTTTTGGGGGGTGTCCCAGCTCGTAGCCCTGCCCCTGCGTGCTGTAGCCCTGCCCCATGCACCATGGCCATACCCCCATGCACTGTAGCTCTGCCCCATGCATTATGGCCACCCTCCACGCACCTCCCCTCCATGCACTCCGAGCTCCGCCACTGATTCTTATTACTAGTAAGTGACGAGGAGCACCTCTCATAAACGTGGGCAGGACTGGAAGAGCAATAACCACTCTTAAATCAGAAAAACAAATCTTTTCCCATAAACTTTGAAATAGAGTTCTTAGATTATCAGATAAAGTCACAGCTATTGAAGAAAAATACTATTCCATTACTCCCAGAATATAAACTTCTGGAAGTGATAAATTATTGCTCCTGTTTTTGCATAAATCATTATTTTCTTCTAGAATTTTGATACACCTCTAAAGAAAAAAGGCCTTATGAGACTTGAGAGGGATGGAAGCATTTTGAAAACCAAAGTAATTAACCCAAATTCTAAAGCTTCCAGTCTGTTCTGATCACAGAATATCTTTTCTTGTGATGTTTCATCAGTAATTCTCCATTTTATGGAAACACAATGCTGCTACTCCATATGATATAGTAAGAACACTGTAGTCTCATGAAGTGGATAATCAGGGAAGAACACCCTTTGAAAGATGTATTTCAAGAATATAGGTAAAGAACATACTTATTTACAAGGTGAATTAGAGAGCTTTGTGACTTGCAGGAATTCCATGAGTATAGGAGAGCTTTACTTATTGTTAAACATCATGAGTGTACTGAGTGATGGCAAGCACAACTTAGAGTAATAAATGTGGCCTGGAGACCTAGGGTCTGTATTCATTGACAATTATAATGTAACCTAGATAGCTGGTTTGTAGTGTCTAGTGTGTAGATGGGGCAAAGGGAAAGCTGCCTTTGCAACCGCTATGGAGTGATGCTAGAGGGGCCAAAATATATTGTTTTCTTTGTTCATAATGAAGTGTTTGATGTGCATTTGTGTCTATGGACATCTGTGAGATTATATTATATTCAGATTTTCCAAAGCTAGAGTAGGAATTAAAGCCAATAGCACAACTGAAGCAGATGCTTTTCTTTCTGAGAAAGAGAAAAAATTCTATCCATGGAAAGTAACATATTCCAGGAAAAAAAACCCACCCTTTTGCAGGGAATGGCACTGCAAAGAGCCTGGTTTCTCCCCTTCAAAGGTCCAATAAAAAGGGAATGAGCAGTGGTCAGCCAGCAGAGGAAAGTGGCTACAGGCCAATGAGTTTTCTGTATTTACTTCTGTTTTCCTTATTCTTGTTCTGTTTTAGTAACAGTTACACTACTATAAATTAAAAACTATATCTCTGATGCCTGTGTCTGTTTAGTGCACATTTTTTTACCACTGCTATCAAGCCATGCCAATGAGTTCTAGTCCTGAAATAACCTGGGTTTATTGGATTATTTGGCTATGGTTATTGTGTCCATGTCCTTTCAAATTTTTTCTGACCTTTGGTGACTCTAAGGCAAGACTACCCTGGGGTTTTCTTGGCATGATTGGTTCAGAGGTTGTTTGCCATTGGCTTCCTCTGAGCCTGAAAGAGTGTGGCTTGCCTAAAGTCACCCAGTGGTTTCTGTGGATGAGCAGGGATTTGAATTCTGCTCCCACCAGAGGGGGAGTTTATACTAACCCTCAAAGGGGTTTATACGTGACTTGAACTGAGACCAGGTACATCAGTGCAGGCTGACATCTTTCATCCAACTTAGGTCATTTCCGCACTAGACTGTTATAGCGCTATTATGCCACTTTCAACATCCTATGGAATCCTGGGGTTTGCAGTTTAGGGAGAGGCTGGGCGCCCCTCCCTAAACTGCAAACCCCAGGATTCCATAGGATATTGAAAGTGGAATAATAGCACTATAATAATCTAGTGCGGAAATGGCTTCAGTGTTATAGGCTCCCTTGGCAGAATCCTCTAAACCCCATCTATGGTCCCTAGAGTCAGAATTTGCCTTGCTTTTATGAGATTCATAGCAGTGAAAGATGACAACCATTTCCAGAGTCCAGTTAGTTGTTCTTCACATCCTCCAAAATTTCACAGATCAAAACTGGGACATATGTGGCCAAATGATATCAGAATATGGTCAAGATGGTGAAAGTTATTAATGAGGAAGAACAGACAAGCTAGGAGGGGCTGCAGCACCATGCTTTCTCCTGAGTTAACAGGGAAGGGCAACTCATGCTCTCCTGTCCCCATTACTGAGTTGAGTGCAAACTACTTTTGCACTTTGAACTCAGTTTGCATCAACTGAAGGAAGCTGAGGACAGAGGAGAAAGGTAGGGGGAGTGGAGATGTGTGTGTGTGTGCGCGCGCGTGTGTGTGCATGCGTACCTTCAGATAGTCTGTCAACTTGTAGTGACCCCATGAATTTCATGGTGTTTTCATAGGGAAAAAATACTCAGAGGTGGTTTTGCCAGTTCCTTCATCTGAAACAGATATTGGAAATTTTTAAAAGCATCTGAAAAAGTGGGGCAGCAGAGGATTAATCGGGACTGTCTCAGCCAACTTGGAACAGTTGAAGTTTATGGTTCTTTAGAGCTCTCACCCAAATCTGTGCATAGCACACTCTAAAACAAGGGAAAGGCTACATTCAATTTCAAATAAGTTCTTATGGGCTATATTCAGTGGTGTATAGGACCAAGAATAGCAGCATTTTTTAGTTTGAAGTTCTTCTGCCAAATATACACTTTCTCTTTTCATGAGAATTATCCATTACAAGAACACCCTGCCCACACCATCACTCATGGACTAAAGCTACATCATAAGAAGGAAGGGAGAACCTTATGCTGAAATATATCTATCTCAGAGGTGTTTCTTCATCCCTCCTTCTCTCTTTTCTCCTTCTTAAGTTGAAACAGAGTGACACAGCTATCTTCTTATTATGGACGATGTAATTTTCAGCTTTCCCTTTAGGTATGAATATGTTTGATGTCTTAGGAAGGCTGCTTGTGAGGTTTTCTAGGGAGGAAGATAAAATGTTTTGGTACCTGAAGTCTGATTTTGTTTTCTTGGTAATTATGTTTTTTACCATAACATATACAGAGAGCCCAAAGTCAAATGAGTAATATTAGACAAACATAGATATAAAGGACGTTGAAGTTTACAACATTCAATTGTATATTATCCTAGTCCTCAGACAAAGGTAGAAAAAATATGAGCAAAGTTGCCAATAATGCTTTGTAATTTTGTATGAGGTCTGCTGGGCACATCATTTCATATACAGGGAACTTCGGGACAGAATATGCAAATACAGATTGTCAACCCCAGATTTATTACTATAATGCCCATCAATGGATCTGTGGGATTTTTTTTTTATCTTGTGCCCATTCATTCTTCATTGCAAAAGGTTCCTCCTCCCCCCAGCCATTTTTATACCAGTAGGTATACCTCCAGGATTGAGTCCTTTCTATGGAAAAAGGAAATATTTTTATGTGTTTTGGTAGAGGAAAATTGGTGGTGGTCAGAAGAAGATCATAATCCACTCTATCCTGCCAATTCTCCCTTCCTGATTCACCACATCATTATGGCACATTATGGTACACCTCCATTCAGAAGCAAATCCAGTTGTGGTCACTGGGCTTACTCCCAAGTAAGTGGGTCTGAGATAGAGCTGAGAAGGTTACTTTTCAAAAGCAATTAGTTACAGTTATGTTTTGAAACCTGCCATAGTAGTAAATACTGCATATATTATGTAGGTGTGTTTGTGTGTAACCTTTTACTCTCATGTTTCACTAAAGTAACTAAAATATATATTTTAATTAGTTACAGAAACAGAGCTGAATGCTGCAATCTGCTGTAGTATAAAACACATTCTTCTCCCACGTCCCTCATCATTGCCTCTGCACATTCAGCAACCATGAGGCCCAGCACAAATCACTGTCTGAACAATGCAATATTTGTACCCCAGTTGTGTAGGGACGTGGGGGCAGGGGGGCCGATTTGCCTCGGACGGCAATATTTTGGGGGCATCCCCGCCTGTAGCCATGCCCCCGCGTGCCCTAGCCATCCCCACACACACCGCAGCCACACCTGCGTGCACAGTGGCCATGCCCCTCATTCCATAGCCCCGCCCCCTCGTACCCCCCCTCCACACAGCCCAAGTTCCGCCACTGTTGTACCTCATGACTGTGTGTATTAAGGATACCTCCTGTAACTATAAAAGTAACATTAGAAGTTATAGTTCTACTACAAAATGAGAGAAGTTGTCCCTAAGTTGCAGGTGTAATATAAGTTGATTATATGTTTGCAGGATTTTCGAGTAACTAGTTATCTATAACTGGGTACTTCAGCTTTAGTCTTCTTGAAACAGACCTTGCATTATCCTTGCTTCTTTCAGTGACTTCTGCCAGGGTGGTTTGTGCTGTATCTTGCCCTTCCTGCCTGTTAGCTTTTTCTCTACTCCTTTAACCAGTGCAACACCCTTTTGGAGACCATTGTGTGTATATGTGCCTTCAGGTAGCCTGCAGCTTATGCCAACCCTATGAATTTCAAAGGATTTTTTTAAGGGAAGGAATATTCAGAGATAGTTTTGCCAGTTTCTTTCTCTGAAAAATAGCCTATAGCACCTGGTACTGGTTGATCTCCCATCCAAGTACTAACCAGGGCTGAGCCTGCTTAGTTTCCAAGATCAGACAGGAGCTGATGCCTTTAGAGTATTTAGATAGATTTTGGAGACCATTAGCCAAGATTAGTTCTACTTCTTTAACCCAGTGAGGCAGCTTGCATACCACTGTACCTCTTCTATTCATTAGTTTGTCCCTCATCATATTTTCTCTAAATTTGGTTATATCTTCTTTGCTATACCACTTGAAGATCTCTCTCTTGGCCCATATCTGCATCTGGATGCTTTATTCCTTTGGAATTCTTGTGCATTCTGAAATGATTCCAGGAGGCAGAGAAATGCTCACTTTTAAAAAAAATGAAGGACAAATGTTGGATCTATCTCATATTTTGTGAGGCACAAATAGCTAAAGCAATGCTTGTTGAACTTCCTGTAATTAAATGGGATCAGACACCAGGCTAATTGATACAAATAAAGTCACACATTTGTGTCATCTGTTGTTGTAATATTTAAGGTAAATTTTGTCCAAATGTTTTTAAGCTCCAGACATTAGTATGGCATCTTCTTTGTGAACTGTATGTGATGGAGTTGGCAGGAGGTTAGCCACCAAAGTGGGGTCCATTGGGATGTGCTTCATCTTTGTGGTCTGGCTTAACTGATCGTACACATATGTAAAAATTCTCCTTTGAACATTCACTGAAACCTTCATCTTCAGTGTTCATGGGACTGAAATCCAATATGCAGCATTGCTTTGCACAGTGTTCTTTGCGTAAAAACCTTTAAAATGCTTTCCTAAGTTAAACAAAAGCAGAAGGGAAAAGAGGCACACAGAGAATAGCAGAAAAGTATTTCTGCTGTGATTAGTAGTGAAATGGTGTCCATGAAGAAGGAATACTTAAAAGATGGAATCCTTGTTGCCGTGATAAATTAGGTGAAAAGAAAGTCAAAATTTTTGTGTCAGTATAATTATATAGAGTCAACACACATGCTTGCAGTGAATAAGATGGACTTGTCACCTCTCTGCTAAGGAATTCCATCCATTTTGTAGAACTGTGTCATTTTAAAAGCATGTACTCTTTGACCAGTACAAACATATATCTTAAAAAAAAATACTCCCCAAAGATCTCATAAAATGGGAATGTGTGACCCAACTTCTACAACCAGTTAGCCAGTCTTAGCATTTTCTTATTGTTTCCAAATGGGGGCACTTTACAGATCTGACTATTGAATGGGGGGCAGCCAAAGAATGAACAATGGCCCCATGTAATTAAGGCAGAACTGTAGCTATTTAATGATATGAGTTTGAAAGGGAGAATAAATTTGCCAGTCTTGGCAAGCACTGACAAATCTCTGTGCTATGTTCTTGAGCCCCTCAGCCAGCTGTACACAAAACACCTACAGCTTGAGCCACTATTGGATGTGTTTCTGGAGGCACTCGCTTGGTCTTGGGCTCAGTCTCTAACTGTTTTCCTGGGGCAGCACAAGTACGTATGTGTATGTGTGTGTGTGTGTATGATGGAGGGCTTGTAAAAGAGCGTACAGAAGAGCGTACAGATTGGACCTCACCCTCTATAGCGTTATTGCATGCTAATGACCTCTGTTTGCTTCTGCATTTCTGGTTGCCTCTAGCCCCCAAATAAAACCACTACACTGTTGAATTGGAAGTGTCAAGTCCAAATATTGACCAAAACGGTTCCAGGTTAAGATGTTGTTAGTAGTTCCTTTGCTTGCCAAATATTACTGCTTGTGTGTTTGGAACTTTCCAGAATATTTTTATTTCAGAGGACAAAACTGTCTTGGATAGTTCCGGTTGCTTTGTATCATATTTATATAGGACTAACTCCTTACTTTGCTGGCACAAATTGTCTGTTGCTAGCTCATTATGTCAGTTATAGCTTGGATGATTTAGTGGTGGTGTCTGTAATGTGTATGTGTGGGTGTACTTTAAAATCAAAACAAGTATCTCTCTCTTTTTTGGCTCCATTATGTATATGCTTGCAAACTCATAAGCTTTACCTCTTCCAGCAGGAGGTAACAGAGAGCACTGCCTGCAGAGGAGCAGCTGGAATACTAACTATGGGCTGTGGGTAATCAGAAGAAAAGCTGCAACTATCTTCCAGAATGTAAACACCCTTATAACTTAATGGGCCTATTTACATTGAAGGAGACCAGGAAATGAAATTTGTTTTGTTGTTCCAAATAAGCCTGTGCAGATGGTAAGCAGAACCAGACGAGCCAGCAAGCATGAGCGCAATGGCTTTTCCTTTGGAAAGTGCTTGATTTTATCAGGTTGTTTACTAAACTGTCACAACAAGGCATGAAACCAAGGAACCCTTGTGCATGCTGATACTGGCAGTGTGTTCATGAGAGAGGGCAGTGATGGAAACATGCCTTAGTTGGCTTCTACTCTGAACTAAATGAACTAATGAGACAGCTTTTTTCAAATCACCTAAGAACAGCCTGGCATATTGAGGTAGGTATACATATAGGCATCAACACTGACCATAACAAGTGCCTCCTCTCTGTCTTTATACTGTGTCCTTTGCAGACAAGTCAGATAGGATTTTCTGTCTGGAAGATGGAAAATAATATGAAAAACAGTCTCTTCCTTTACTTTTAGTTTGCACAGAGTTATGATTGGGCTTCTTATCATCTCTTGACTTGAACATCTGCCCTAGGTTGGGAGGAGAAGTGATGCCCAGGAAATTTACTATAGTGGGATTTAAAACAGCTAAGTTGCCTTCAATCTTCCAATTGGGAGCTGAAAGCCATTGCAAAATATTCCAATCGCGCATCCCCCTCCCATCATCCTGTAGGCTCTGCGTGTAGATTTACAATTAAATTGGTTCTGGTTAGCAAATGAGAACAGGACGGTTAAATTGAATTTTCGAAGGAATGTTGTGAATCCTGTGTGAAAAAAAAAAAGAGCACTCCTTTGCCTTTGCTGCTCGTCTTATTGCGTGCAGTTCACTTTCACCCATCTCTCTGGCCAGGAAACCTTTCTTCAGTGGAAAAGGCCTCATTCGCACAAAAGAACCTTTTTTCTTCCCCAATCCTTGGTATCCATTTTGTTTCTCAAACACCTCTGTAGTCTCAAAGTTCCCAGCTGTTGGTGTCACATTTTGGAACTCTTTCCTGAGGGTATGTGGAACGTGAATGACAAAGTTAGGCTTTTTTGCTGAAGGAAGAGATATTTGCAGAAGATGCAGTGGACATTTATAAACAGTTTACCTTGTGCTAAATCTGATTGTGGGATCAGCATGAAAGGCCATTTTAAGTGAAGAAAATCTATTAAGGAAATGGAAAGTCTAAGGCCATTTCCTCACTGGACTGTTATAGTGCTATTACCGCACTTTCAACATCCTATGGAATTCTGAGGTTTGCAGTTACGGGAGGGGCCTCTGGCAAACTCCAGGATTCCATAGGATGTTGAAAGTGGGATAATAGTGCTATAACAGTCTAGTGTGGAAATGGCCTGATAGACAGGGAAAGTTTGGGTCGACTAGCTACAGCAATACAGTGAAGGTAGACTGTTGAGAAAGGAGGTGTGGCTGGAAGTCAGTCTATAGCCAAGGAAGCAGTAGATCAGAAGCGACATCAGGAAACTTTACCTACCTTTCTCCAATGCTAGGGATCCCTGTAGGCAAGCAATTACTTGTGCTGCAAACTTAGTTGTACCTTTTGCCACATCCGTTAGTCAGGTATTACCACCATCAGCATATTTCATCTTTATGTCATTGTAGGAAACATCACTAGTTCAGCCAGTTGTGTGGGCAGTTGGCTGAAAATTTTATATGGCAGTAATAGAGGACAAATAGGACCTCCTGTTTTATGACCTTTGGAATGAGACTCATTCACTAGTTTATAGCTTTGGCCATGCAGTCAGACTTTTCAAATTACAGGATTTGGCAGAAAATCAGTCCTTGCTCAGAAAATTACAATAATCTGATACAATAGAAACCATAAGCATGTCAGGTACTTATCCTTCTTTCTTTGGAGCATATCGGTTACCCTCTCACTTTTTGGTTGTAACAATGCAGGTTTTGGGGGAAGGAAATGTCTTTATTTCTGGAGGAAAAACAATTTGCATTATATCATAGGTCTGCTTGCTGATCTATAATGTTCTGTTAGTAAGCTGGAATAGCAAACACTTTTATTATTGTATTTCTAGAGAATACTAGTTGTACAATGTACAATTATATTGCACTGCTACATTGATTGTACATCCCATCACCATTGTGATTTTAGGTTTAAGGATTTTCACTTGTATCACAGAGAGAAGGTGGTTGCTCAGATACAGGTTTGGAATGAGGAAGTGGAATATTCTTGACAGATTTTGATCCAAGTGCCTGTCCAATGGCATGAGTAAGGTCCACCCCCATTCGTATTGTAATATTTGTAGCCTCACTGAGTCTTATAGAGTGTGTTTAATGCCTGAAACAGGGAGAAAAGCAATGTTAGATACTTTTGTTTCAAATTAAACCAGACTTTATTTAGCCCATGGGTTGAAATCTTGTTAACCTCCCCCGATGTTGTGGGACTACAAGTCCCATCAATCCAAGCCAGCATAGCCAATGATGAGAAATGCTAGGAGCTGCAGTTCAGCAACATTTGGGTTGCATTTTGTCCACTCCTGATGTAGCCTGTGGACCTTTCAGCTAAAAACAGGGTGAGTAACTTGAAGAAATCTGCAGGCCACACCTTTGCCTACCCTTGGTCTAATGGTTTAAGTGGTTTGCAAGCTTGGATTAAATATACATTAGCCATTGAACATACCAAAAACAGAATGAAATCAAAGAAATGAGTAAATCTGGCTTAATACTAGACCTAGTGTACTTTCAGCTCCCTCTAGCTTCCCCAAACTAATGGCATGAGTTATATGCACTTCCTCATCTTGGGGACAGGACAAGAAGTAGAATTAGTATGATCATGTCCTCTTCAAGGCCATCATCTGACATAGGCCCTTTTTGCACACCACCTCCAATGCGAAATGGCCACAGAATTGCGATGACGGTTCTGCTTGAGATCGTCACGATCCTGTGGCCATCCTGTGGCCATCCCATTGCAATTGCAGGTTAAATCATGTTTTGAGTTTCTCCCAAAAATGACTCGTGACTGTGAAGTCCTCCCGCGTTCCTCCCGCACTTACCTGTTGTGCAGAATGTCAGGAAGCACAATGGCTGCACTTCCTCCCACAGCGCAGCCTGGGAAACTGCCACGCTGCGATGCGGAAGGGAGGAGCTGAGCCATCGCACTTCCTCCTATCCAGCAGGCAGCCGGTGCGGAGAAAGAGCGCAGCAGACGCGATTCCCTCCTGGGAGAAGCTTTCCCGGGATTGCCACGCGATTGTTCCAGGAGAAAGGTAATGTGCAAAAAGGGCCATAGTCTTTTGGCTGAAAATGTATAGCAGAGAGGCAACCAATCTGATGAATATCAGATTGTGTTATTAATAGTAATACAGAATATATTTACCAAAGACACAACAATATTCATCATACTGAATGGCCACTCATGTTCTGCCACTGAAATAATAAGAAATTCTTTAAGTGGTTGATGATCCATTAGTGTAGTGTTACTTTTAGTAGTCATCACATAGTTTTGGAAAGCTTACACCAATGAGTCCATACAAGTGCTTTATGCTTTAGATTTCCTATGTTTGTCTTTAAAACATCTGCAACTTGCATAGGCCAATTTGTTGTATCAAAACGTTACAAGGTGGTGTCAGTTTGTGATATCTTTCTCTATTTGACAATGCATAATTTATTTTTCCTTGAGAAATATGGAATGTTTTGCAAAATCAAGCAAATTGTAGTATTGGCAACTCTTACCCTAGAAATCGATGATCTTGCCATTAAGGTGAATGCTTGGACAGTTTAGCTAGCATGTAACTATTCAGGGTGGTAGACCTTAATTTCCAGAGTCAAAGGAAATCAAAGGGGACAAAGAAGTGATTCAGAGCAAAAAAGATTCGTCCCAGAGCTGCCTTTCCTCCCCTCACCCAGTGATGCCCACTCATAGCATAGTGTATTTCAATAAAATACATTAAATATTATCATCATCAGCAACAACAACAACAATATTTAATGATGATAACAATAACAGAAAGTGCCTGTTATTATATATGTAAATGCACTGTAATGGAACTCAGAAGACATGTCTTACTGTTCCAGGAAATTATGAATCATCAGAATGTCTATAAACATTTACAGTTACTAAAACAGAAATTATTAAACATTTACAAAAATCTTTTATAAGAATATTTGATGAATCACATAATGCTTAAAGAGATAGTCTACTTGAATTCAAACCTGTGCCATTTTTCTGAGCGTAAGCTTATTTGAATTCAGTGAAACTTCAGAGCAGATTATAAAGGATTGCACTGTAAATTAGCAAAAGACCTAGCAAATTAGCTTTCCGTTGATGATAAAGTTTTTTCTTTTCCTGTAGTAGATCTTAGGGAATTATTTATGAGTTTCAGCTTACTAAAGGTGTGCTTGTCTGATTCAACTTATATGGGGATGAAACTGAACATTCCTGTGTTAATGCATATTTTCAGAAATAGATTTTTCAGGCTGTTGGCATAAATTTGATTTAAGGCAATCAGTGGACGTTTTTTTCCATAGTTATCACACAGGCTTAAATCCTTTAGAAAAACCTGTAACAGACAATTGAAGATTAATTAGCTGATTTTGTGTAGCGTGAAGGAAATAAAAAAAATCAAACAGAGATAGGATGCAGGATAGTAAAATGTCTTGTAGTGGGTGTTGCAGCGTCTCCTTCCCAAAACTCAGAGCTGTTCCTTGTCTGGATTTACAATCCACAGCCAAGAAATCACAACAATCCTTCAGTTTACCTGCAGGAAATTCTGGGCCCAGGATTCCTGTTTTGTTTTGTCAAGCCATAGCCCTGAAGGCTAAAGCTGAAAGTCTGGACATACACTCATGTATATGTCAGAACAATGTAAAACTTCTCTTAAAAAAGATTTACATACAATGACAAAATTGTTTAACACTGAATATATTTCTTCTGATAAGTGCCTTGTTTGTTATACAGAATGAAATGGGATTTATAGGGTTTGTTTTTAATCAGTGTTATCTATTCTGTAGTTCCTCAAAATTTTATTTGAGGAATAGATATTTATTATGAAACAAAAAAAATTATTGTGCATAAAGAGAGCACTGACTTGTTGGTCAAAATAATAGTTACTTTCAGTAACACAAAGGGTAATATAAGTGAAACATGGATATTGTGGTGAATTAGCTTGAATCTAGCAATATGTAGGAGATGCAAGAAAGCTGGTATACAAAAGGGGTAACTTCGATTATAATGTCTTGTGTTTTTGGGTGAAGGATGATAACCAGGTCAAACAGCAGCAGAAAATAAAAGCTGAAGGGTAGAAAGATTAAGACTTTAACACAGATACGATCATGGCTAGGCGCTCACAGCAGACAGAGAAAAGACTGTTCTTCCGGAGAGGGCTGTTTGCATTAAGGTGACTTCTGTCGCATCTGGCTTTGACTGGCCAGACTGGGTTGGAGCATAGGTTTCGAAAGGGGAACTTTTAGAAATATTCTCTGCCCTCAGGGCTTGAAATAGCAAGTACAGAGAAGACAGAGGATGACAAGGGAGAAGAGTAACAATGATATGCAAAGCTGACTGGGTTTAGGATCTAGCTGCATGAGGATGGAATAAATGCTACAATATGGAACCTTCTTTGGTCAGCTTCATTGGCCAGAATTGGTGGGGGGAGCTGGGCAGTCTTGACATCAATGACATCAAAATTTATGGTTTTGTAAACCCTTACATCTGACCCTAACAAAACTTCAAAGGGAAATCTGTACAGAATAAGGAAGGTACTTCTGTTAATTAAATGCAATATTGCTGTCTCCCTGCATGGATCTTCCTTTGTCACATGGTAAAATGGCTTTGATAGAGAGATCCGTGGTGCTCTTTGGCTTAGAAGTTATAGCTTATTCTTCCATTAATATGCAGGCATAGGTTTTTTTTCATAAGCAGAAAAACAAAACAAAACCAGACTTTGAAATGCTATCGTAAATACCACAGTTGTCACCTAGAGTTCTCCTGTTTCCATACCTGCCTGTACAGATGATGCCATGAGCCTTTCATTTAAAGAGCCCAGAAGCCCTTGGCTCAGCTATATACCGTGTATGAATTTAATGGGTGAGTAGAGGAGTTTTGCAATACATACTTGACTAAGAAGATGTTCAGTTTTGCAATACATAACTGACTAAGAAGATGTTAATATTTGTATTCCTTGATGTTAAAATGCAGTTTTAAGAAGTGTTCTAGGAGCTATAGCTTCGGTATATCCCTCAAAATGTGTTCAGTTAAACTTGAAAATGCTTATCTCCAAAATGATGACCTTTTGCTGCCTCTCCCTCCCCCAGCTGTCTGTCTGTGTGTGTTGCTCTGGCAGGAATTACATTCCTTTGGGGGCTTTAGCAGCAGCTCCATCTTTCATCTAATCAGTTTTAAACTCTGACAAGGTCTTTGCCCAATCCCTGTCTCAAAGGGTAGGCCAATGACACCATTATCCTAATCCTCCCCTCCCCTTCTTCGTTTTAATGGTACTTAGAAGCTCAGAGCCGGGAATAGATTTAAGATTTGTGTGAGAACAGTAATAAGAATGGTGTGTTGACAGAGTCTGTACTTCATTTCATTGAGAGTTGAGGAATCTACCCCATCTTTGAAAATTGCTTGAATTGTTTTCCATCTCTGGGGGAAGGGCAAGGATTCATCATAGCCCATTGCTTATTACCAATCATATAGTATTGACATGAACTTCAGAAAGTCCTCTTGGATTGTGCTGGTTAAAAGTAGAGTATCAGAAGAAGAAATGGAAAAAAATAAATTTATTTATTTGAAAGGATTTATAAATCATTTGCGTTCAAAAATTTCAAAAAGGTGTGCATCTGCAGAAAGTAAATTACATACATAACGCAGACAGAATATAATACAAAAATTCTTTTTGGGGTCCATGGAAAAGGACTTGGGGATAAAGTTGTTGTTAAAAGCTGTCAAGTCAACTTTGACCCTATGGATGAGAGACTTTCAAGTCACCTTGTTATCAACCACTCTGCTCAGATCTTGCAAATTCAGGGGCGTGTCTTCCTTGATTGGGTCTATCCATCTGTAATGTGGTTTTCGTCTTTTCCTACTACCTTCTATCTTACCAAGCATTATTGTCTTTTCCAGTGAGTCATGCCGTTTCATGATATGGCCAATGTATGACAGCCTCAGTTTAGTCATCTTGGCTTATAGGGAGAGTTCAGGCTTGATTTACAAATTCAAATTGAATAGTCCATTGATGTCAAAGATTGTGAGGCAGGTGAGGCATAACCCACTAACATTACAAGTGGGATGTCTATGTATTCGAGAAAGGGAATGAACCAACTCTTTGAGGAGACCCTATTATTTTTAGTATTGTTTCTGTTTTGCATTTATTTTAGATAGTGTGAGCCTTTTTATCCCTTTATATTAGGGTGAGCAATTTGTGGGCCTCAAGAGGTTGCTTGACAGTAATTCCCATAATTCCTTACCATTGGCTGCATTGGCTAGAGCTGATGGGAGTTTTAGCCCAGCAGCATCTGTTGGGCCACAGATTTTTCACCCCTGCTCTACAGGATAAATCTGCCAGGTTTTTGAGCTTTTTTGTTTATCTCACAGACAGTGATTGCTGCTTTCTGATGCTTCTTGGAATATTTCAGCTACCAAAAAAAAGGGGGGGTGAATTCAAGGCATTCGAAGGTTAAACTCTGTGTAGCACTACCTGTTTCAAATGGATTGGCAGTATCAAAGAGTTTCTGAACACGCAAGGGACTCTTTTACAGGAGTGTGTGTGTGGCGAATAGAAACTGTTCTTCCTTAATGAGCAAATACATCTCTATGTACACCTAAAAGGTGATTTAAAAATGTCCTGTGTTATTCTGGACCCTAAGACAGCTCACATCCTGCTGTGCTGCAGCAATGCGAAATTCATGGGATTGTTTCTTCATGTGGAGTTCGTTGAAGCTGCAGGGTTATGGAATAAAATCTTACAATGTTCTGTGGCTTTCTAGGAATAATTGATTGGATTTGATTCAGCTTCCAGGATTAGTGCTTATCACAGTTTAATCTCTCTTGTATTTGATCAGGACTGTTAAAATAACTGGACATAATGATAGTGGGATAGCTAGTTTTGGTAACTGCCACTTAACTAGTTTATAAAACTACTGGTGTTGACAATCAGGTCCTTGATGGAAGTCTTCAGGGGCTGCTTTCTCCGAACCAGGGTCCATGATTTTAGCTCTGGATTTATTCAGCTGCTGCTTGGGATGTGCAAAGGGACATTTCTTTAACTTTCCTCTTTAAAGGCTAACTCAGCATTTGGTGCATGGTTTTAATTAAGGATTTCAGATCGAAACATTTCCGGTTTTGTGTGTGTGTGTGTGTGAGTGCGTATATATGTGTTTTCCTTAGGACAGTTTTCAGTTAAAATGTTTTAGAGTTTTGAAAAATACCAGATGCCCAGCTCTCAAAGTGTGCAAGAGAAATGTTAAATATCCACCAGTCCCTCCTGGTTCTTGGGCAAATCCACGTGTACAGTTTTGGCTGAATCTCAGGAGGTGGGAGTTATACAAAGTGGGACCATAGTTGGGATCAGACGAGCCACAATTAGATTTGTTTGTAGCATTTCTTTGTATCCAGCTGTTGAGTAAGGCTTTTTAAAAACCCTACCCAGGCCCGACCTAAGAGGTGTTTCTCTCTTTTTTTTCAATAGCAAGAGCTTAAAGTGAACCTACTGGTAGGTTACAACTTTTGAGAACTCAAACAAAGATGTTTGTATAGTTCTGCAGGGCTTCTCAGAGCAAGGAAGATCAAGATCCTTCTCAGAGACAATATGAGATTTAAATTTAAATGGATTCAGATTTCATGGAATTTTAAGATGTCCAAGTCATGGAAACAGAAAGGTGTGTTTGTTTTAAAGACTCTGCAAATCACTTTCATACATTTTGAAGCATGCAATAGCAGATGCCTACAGACTTAACATGGGCTTGAGCTGATTAAGGAGTGATCTTTGCCTGCAATACCATTTGCAGACTCCCAAGGCATCTCAAGCAGGAAGGAGACCTAGCAGACAACAGGCTAGATGGAGTACAGAAAGGATTTAAAAAAAAAATTGCCCCCTGATCTGCAGACAATAACAGAGGTTATGCATCATCCTGTGATGGAACTTTCCCAAGCCTTGTAGAATAGATCTGGGTGGCATTTCAACTTGTATAACTTTGCAACTAAGCTTGCCAAAGACTGCTGGCATCTGAGTGGAGCCTGGACACAGAGCATAGATGGGGCCCACAAGTGAAACCAGGAGATGGAACCCAGACATGCTGAGTGGTCTGGGGGTAGAGTCCAGCACAAAATCTCACTATTATTGAATATGTATGGATAAAAATAAACTGCAGGGCCAGTGTACTGTCACAGTTTGAGTACTGGATTAGGACTTCAGGAGACCATGATTCGAATCCTCACTCATCCATGGAAACCCACTGGGTGACCTTGGGCAACTCATACTCTCTCCACTGCAGTAGAGGGCAATGGCAAACGCCCTGAACAAATCTTGTGAAGAAAACCCTGTGGTAGGTACACTTCAGGGTCACCATAAGTTGGAACTTAAAGGTACACAACAAAAATAAACCAGCTGAGCAGGGCTAAGGAATGTCTTGCCCCTTGTTTGTTTCTGGTAATTGACCCCAAATTGAAAAAAAACCCTGAAATACCCAATCAGCCAGTTGTTTTTCCTTGATCAGTTGGCAATGTTTGCATATTGTTTTCAGTCTTTGGTCCTCCAGATATTTTGGACTTCAGCTGTCAGAATCTCTGATGATTTGCCATCCTGGCTGGGACTTCAAAGGGTTGAAGTCCAAAATTATCTAGAAGAACAAAGGTTGATAAACCTTGCCTTTGGAGAATTATTTCTGGTGAGGTGCATAGATAATCCAGTGCTCGATACATTGATGTGGATGATCTAGTGAAAGAAAAGAATCTTTACAGTCTTCTTGTTCCTATATGTGTGTGGACAAAGTGTCTTACAAAACTAATATTTCCAGTAGATTCTTGCTGAGTATGGAAAAGCATTTGTACCATTAGCAACCTTGCTGTCCTCTTGCATACCACAGCCTGCAGTCCTAGTACTATGGAAGTACCAAGGAGCAATCGTTACTTGGGAACAATTTTGTGGATTCTGCCCTTTTTGTGCTTATGTGGTCTCCCCCTGAAAGAGCACCCCCCAATACCTTTCAGTAGTGAAATACTCATTTCGTAATTGTTTCCCAGTGAGCAAGAAGATCTGAGTGGAAATCTCTGATTGGATATGCTAATTTATTGTGGCTGGTAAGCATTTTATTATGATTAAGCAAACACATAGGAAATGAGCTCAGCATTTGTTAGATTAGTATCATGCTGGGAGCATTTCATATTTAAGTCTCAAGCTGTGAGTTATAGGTCTCTCTTCAGCAGTGTTGCTAATGCAGCAGTCTTTCTGTGGGAGAAAGCTAGAGGAATCTGCAGATTGCAGCACAGACTGGCATTTTGGCTGAATTTATTGAGAAGATTAACACAGTGCTGTTTTCACCGCTTATTTTTGTCATATTTGGTTAAAAATTCCCCCTTTGTACTGTATTAACTGTTACTTGCTCTGGGATGTTTAATTCTTCCTGAAATTCCCTGCTATGGTTACTTCTCACTCCTTCTCATTAAGGAGGGTTTTTTTCCTCCCATTATGGGAGTGAATGGATTACCCCTGTCTTGGCATGTCCCATCTAACCTATCTTTTCCCCCAAACCCCTGCCAAATTCAGAATCCCTTTCTGTTGTCTGCCATCTTCCCCCAAACCAGAGGGGCTGTGGATGTACAGTTGTGCGCATGCCCCTGGTTGAATTTTCCCCTCCAAACTTCTGACAGGTGCATACAGTTTGTTAAGGCATGAAAAGGAATGTTTTTGTTTCCCTCACCCCACCTATGGAGGGAAGGAGAGTCTCTATCAGGTTTCTTTGAGGTGATGTAGGGAAGCTGAGCAATTGTGTGAATGTGCTTCTTTGGCCAGGCATGACAACTTAGCAGCCATCTCTTATTTATTTCTTAAGCATGTGCATACGGTCACCTCGTTGCTCTTCACATTTTTCTTTCTGCTCATGTGAAAGAGAAACCACATGGAATTATGTCTTTTCTTCTTTGCTGGATAAAAAGAAGCTGAGTTTCTTAGAATATAGTTTTAAAAGCTGTGTATAAGACATTCTTTTCCTTGTTTTTCTCTCTTCTTCTGGGTGCTGGGAAAGATGGGGGGAACCCAGTCTGTATTAGTGCCTGCTTGGGTTTTCTGTTCTCTCCTTGGGTCTCTTGGAGAGGAGAATTTTCTGTGAGAAAACTTTTTTTATTCTGAACTAGTGTATTTACCCATCATTTATTTTCTCATAAGTAATACTTGTTAGAAATACCTTAGGAATTACCTTACCTTACCTTAGGGATTAGATGTGGTTGAAATACACAGGTTTGAGATCCTGTGTCTCTAATTCTCCAAACCATAACTTTTCCCCATATTCCCCAATCCAGTCTGTATTCAGAGTTGTTAACATACAGAGGTTTGGTTTCTGAAGAAATACACTGGCCTTCTCCTTGCTGCTAGGCCTCATCTCCATAGCAACCAGCGTGAGGCCCAAGAGCTCTTTGGCTGAGAATTCTAAAGGCCGCTCCCTAAACTGCCAACTCCAGGATTCCATAGAAGCTTCACAGTCAACCAATCATAAGAGGTCTTCTTGCCTGATATAGCCAATCATACAAGACCTTTGCCTGCCTGACGCAGGCAAACAGACAAGATCACTCACAGACTTTGATTTTATATAGTAGATGAGCAAGTGTACAACATTTGAATGTATCTGGTAAGAAGGAATAGAAAGCACTGGTTAATTGACTAGTACGTATAAATAGGCACCAATTTGCAAAAGATACTTTTCATTACATATTGTGTTGCCTATTAAATACATTGCATATGGAAAGACTTGCAAGAAATTCTGAACTTAGCCATTATTGTGAGAAATTGTTACCTCCTCTCTATATGGGTACATTGACTACTGAGTGATTTCACGTGTAGTTTCCTCATGAAAAAATAGATCATATTTTACCTA
This sequence comes from Cyclura pinguis, assembly GCA_030412105.1. NCBI lineage: Eukaryota > Metazoa > Chordata > Lepidosauria > Squamata > Iguanidae > Cyclura > Cyclura pinguis. The sequence goes on from CM059601.1 coordinate 60,059,786, forward strand.
ATGAACTATGTCTTGTTATGGAAACAGGTTTTTTTTAAAAATGAAAACATGGTCATCAAACAAATGGAGAGCCAGTATGGCACAATGGTTTCAGCATTGGACTATGACTCTGGACACAAGGACTCAAATTCCTGCTCAGCCATGAAAACCTATTGGGTGACCTTAGGCAAGTCATACTTTCTCAGCTTCAGAGAAAGGCAGTGGCAAACTCCCTCTGAACAAATCTTATTAGAAAACCCTGTGGTAGGTTCACCTTAGAGTTGCCATATGTCAGAAACAACTTGAAGGTACATGACAGCAACAACAAACAAATGAATAGTACAGAACTGAACTGTGAACCTCCCTTGCACTTTTTCAGTATGGTCTCTTTAGGTAGGCATACACAGTACAACTGTTTTTGAATGCCATTGTTAAGTCAGCTATTTCTTTGTACCATGCAAAGCTTTGTGGTTGTAAATGTAAATTGCTTGATCCATGCTAGAGGGTATTGTACTTTGACAACTAACCTCTAGGACTTGAAAATGTTCCCTCTCACCCCACAAGAGCAGTAGTGTATAAATATGAGTTAGCAGATTGAAACAGAAGCTTAATTTTGAAAGATGGAAGAATTTCCTCTGTAGTAATTTGCAGACCAGAATGAGATGAATCTTCTTCGGTTCAAATCCCTTGATATAGGCCATTCTGCTATGTTGTTTTCTTTTGTCCCTCTATAGCTTATAATTGCGAGCCATCATCCCATTTGAGAATGCTGTGTGTGAAGTATCTTCTTTATATTCCAGAGTCCAGTATAACGTGAGCACAATAGTTAGATCCTCTGAGAGTAGCTGGACAAATGTACCCAGAGGGTAAATACAGAACATTAAGTGTCCCAGAAGATTCCTTGTATTAGCACACATATTGCTTCCCTGTTTTCCCCTTCTTACCTTTAATGGAAGGATACAGTTAATTGCAATATTACAAGCAATGTTCTGTTCCTGTGATAAGTAAGGATGATTTCCATAGCGTATCTGTTGGAGGCTGTAACCTTGCATGCCTATACTTACTGGTAGTCAAATTGCACGTAGCACTTTAGGAGTTTAGGCACAGTATGTTTATGACTACTTCCTGTTTGTTGTTTGTTTGTTCACACCCACTTTCTTCCTGCATAATAAAGGGATTCCTTTGTTCTCTGGGTCTCATCTCTTCACACCAGTTCTCTCCTCCCTGCCTGCTTCCAGAAAGCGTGTGCCTTCCCTCAGCTCTCTTCCCTCTCTTAAGCTAAGAAGTTCCACTTCCTGATACAATGTAGTACTATTAAGAAGATGAGCCTGTATTCATGAGTAAAACTACGTTTTATGTGTCTTATCAATGAGGCCAAATTTGTTTTCTTTATCTGCAAGTTATAATGTGTAGGGCATTGTGGGCTGGTTACTGCTTCTAACTTCTGCCTAGTTCATTAATTACTGTGCTAGAGAGATTCACTACAAATTTCTCAATAGGTTATGGGCCCAAGGCAAGAACAGTTAAGCAGATTATTTGGGTTTGTTTTTCTTTTGTGTTTTCTTTGAAAGTGGCTATTCACTCCGCCTTTTGAAACACACACATACTAGCTAGAGATTTTTTTTCTTTTGAGCTACTGCTGTTTTGAATTTCTGACTTAAGCCAGATGACTTTACCGAGAGAAAGAGATCTGTCTAACAAGGCTGTGAAATTGGCAAGTGATAATAATAGTCAATGGAGACAAAAATTAGAGATTTCTGTTATATTATTGAAGTTCATGATCCAATTCAAAAGGCCAGACCAAGTGGAGATTCTGTTTGGGGGCAAAAAAAAAGAAAAAAGAAAAAGAAAAGAAAAGAAAAAAAATTAGTCCAGTAAATAATATGTAATTCTTTGAAGACTGATCAGCTAATTTATGTCAGAGGCTGTACCGCAGCTACGGAAATGTTGGATAAACTTCAAAAGGCATTTGGCTACTGATATGATAAGTCCAAATCAGTTTGGATGAGGGAATTTATAAGACTGAGGCTTGAATCAAAAGAAATTGTGAACCAAACTTATTACAATTTATGATAAATTGGATTTAAATGGATATCAATTTACTGATAGATTTCCTTCCTTACTGGCACCTTAGGAGTGTAGTTTAATCCTTTTATCTCTGTGCTGGAAGGGCTAAGCTCTCTTACTTTTGAGGAGACACTTTCACATGTTAGAAGAGAGTCTATAGATCAAAGGAGCTCAGCCTTTCTCCTTACACAAAAATCAAGTAGATCAAATTACTTGGTCACTAGGAAGGAGAGACACAAAGCTCCACCCAGTAACCAAGCAGAGATTCATTGCTATAACTGTGACGAAAAGGACAACATAGCAAAGAACTGTACTGTTACCGCAGTTCCTAGCCCGGGCTTGTGGTATATTAGATATCATTTGATATCAATAATTTGGCCTTCTTTACCTATTCCTCTCCACGTGCTTGCGAGACCCCTGGACCAGCACGCATACAGGCATGGCCGATAATAGCCGAAACATTCCAAACCAATCCAGGTAGGCCAGAAATAGCCAGACTGCCGCTTTAGGAGACCTCAAGGCAAGTACCACATTATGTATGCACGCTACTTACAAAGGACTCCCTGCCCCGAGCAGGCAGCTTGACGAGCCTAATACTTAAGTGTCAAGCACTCCGCGTTTGCATACTGGCTACTCTATTGACAACTCTGTCCTAACTCAATCATGCAAAATACTGACCTTTCAGAGGCTTTGTCTCCAGCCCGAAACTCATTGTTATCCCCAAGAGCGGACTAGCCTATGGCCACATTTTCCCCTATAAGACCCCCTGACTTTGAGTGCTTCCTCGGATCGCTCTCGGCTTCCATCCCGCCTTGCTGTCGCTTCGTCCGGCGAGCCTTCCCCTCAGCTTCTCGTGCTGAGAATCCTTACTTCCACGAACTTCTTCTTCAGACTACCCGGGCTTCAGGACAGGTGTAGTATTCCCCATACAAAACCTCCTCTTAAAATCCCTCTATCCAACTTTATTTCAATAGTTCTCCATGTGAGTGTGTTGCATACATGTGTTCAACTGTACATTAATAAACGACTATTATTATTTACTTCTGTTTGCTCCTTGACTTGGCCTGACCCCGCAGACATTGGGTTCAAGATCTCGCTACATTGCCCTGCCTCTTGCATTGCTAACTAGTGCTCTAGCTAATTCCCATTCCCCATTATTTTGAGCACATTGAGGTGTCCCTCCCAGGACCCCCAGAAATCAGGGTAACAGTACCCTTTCCCAAAAGGTATCAGTCAGTGGTAGCTCTCTAGCTACTCAGTCTGCAAGACAAAAGCAGCATGACCCCAGCTGATTTTAGCTACAAGTCTCACAGAGGAGGTAATTTTCTCTTAAAGGAAAGGCACTGAATGCAAACAGAAGTCAGATTCTTAGGTGATAGATTGTGGCTGTACTAGTCACAGTGCCTTTTCTGATATTTGTTTTCATACAGTTTATAGAAATGCTAAAGGAAAGATTCAAATTGCTAATGGTGAATTTATGTAGATCATGGGATCAGGAGGTTTGTACTCTAAATTGCCAAATACCGAACAGTGAATTTGTTCAGACTTGATGAGCTCTGTGAAACCAAATGGCATCCAACAACTCTCCCATTAAATAGACATATGTCCCAGAGCTGTTTCCCTTTTTTTTTTTTTTTTGGCCCTGGATTACATTAAAGGATTTCTTGGAGGAGCCTCATATTTGGAGTGATCCAGCATTTACTTCTTTGTTAGGTACATGGTTTGGGCAGAATTGTTCAACTCCAGTAATATTTATTTGTGTTCTTATCCCCTCATTTTATGTCCCTGATAACGTGTCAGTTTTATTAAGGCAGTCTTTTTTTTTTCTGCTGATAAACATGAAAATAGCAGTTTGGTCATATGTGGATCATGGGGCCATATAGAAGCTGATTGCAGGGGTAAAGTGTTCAAATAAAACATGGTTATCTTAAGTATCTACAAGAATTGTGTGTGAAAGGTTCCCCCATGAATGGAAAATGTGATTTATGAATTAGTTCAATATTGGGATTCATAAAGAGGAAATGGGATTTTGGATAGGATGCACAAACTTGTTAGAGTCAGAGTATATTTTGAACTCATGGTAACTGGAAAATAGGGAGGGGCCATCTGATCCAAAACACTATTCAGGAATTAGGATGTGTTCACTGGTCATGAAGTCTGCAGTTTCACATACAGCTTGCCTGGAAGAAGGTGTACTTCTTCCTTCCAGAACTTTTCATGGCCAGTAGAGTTCAATAAACACACCACTTGTATGGGTATCTCATGCTCATTTGGAAGTTAATGTCCCGGGATTATCCAAAGTAGACACTTGCCTCATTGTCAGCCTCATTAGCATTGAAGAATGAATGGCACACAGATTAGAAAGATAGCTCATTATTATCAGAGTAAATAGTGTCAGATATTTCAGTGAACTATGTAGCATGAGCTTTGGTCACTGAGGACTCCAGGTCTTGCCTTTGCTGTCTATCTCTGCATGCCTTGATTGATTACAAGTCTTACGGCTTCTCAGAAAACAACCACTTTTTGCCTATTTGGGAATGCTTTTAAACCATTCCAGAAACCACGTTTGTTGATAGATCAGGGTGCTCAGAGAAGAGCGGCTGATCTAAGCTGTATGGAAGCCGGCAAAAACTCCAGCACAGCAGTGCCAGCTGTCACTGCTTAGAAACACATAATAGATTCTGCTGCTTTTCAGACAGAAGATCTTACAGACACATAAACCAGTCATTCTGTCATCAAAAGCCCTGGCAGCAGCAAAGTGTTCTGTCTGTAACTGCATTCCTAGGTCAGGCAGTGCAAAAGCAAGAGGGAAGCAGCTCTGCAATATGTTACTTCCTGATCTGTCCTCAGTGATGGGGAAAAAGAAAGGTGTGACTGCAGGAGATAAGGATTGACTATCTCTCTCAGGCATACCTCATGGCTTACCCTGTTTCACAGTGGCCATTGCAGGGTTTTGGATGCTCAAGCCAAAATCAGTAACTAAGTGGTCAGAACCAAAATGAGGCTCTGGTTCTTGGCAGGATCAGTGCTTCCTGAAGCTGACACAAAGTTGGTCCTATGTTGTTATGGCGATTAAGTCCACTATTTTCAGTAGACCTTTCTTGGTGTAATCTTTTTATAAATAAGAATGGTCAATATCACTGAAAGGTGGCATCAAGCACTGGCATCATCAGATGGTATAATGTAAGCAATTTGAAGTCAGTCTTCATGTTGCTACACCACTTTTTCAGTAAAACATATAGCAAGTTTTATATCTGAATGCTTGCAAATGGGCTTCCAAATCAAATTTCCTGCTGTGCCATTCCTCTTCTATCTCTCATTCTCATTTTCAGTGCCTGCTCTCGCTTGCAAGAAGGTGAGCTGTGGTTCCTGCCCCTTTGCTTGCTTCACCTAAGTTATTGTGCCACCTAGCACTGATAGCTTTGCATAAACTGTGTATGCTAGTTGGACAGGCAGCAGAAAATTATTAATGGCAAAGGTACCAACTTGGTATATTTTTGTAACAGAAAGAGGACTCAGCCAAACAAATTCATCACTGGATACTGAACCCAGATTTTGTGGGTGTCTGTCGAACTCTGCCACCTCACTTGTTAGAAGTGAAGGATGGATATTCAGCACACCCACATAGCACTATGCAGAGGCAGATAGTTCTCTGGACACATCTGTCTCAGAACCAATCTTGCCAACAGTGTTGAAGCTTCCCTTCAGGAAAGAGCTGGAAGTTTTCCTGCAGGAAAGAGCAAAGGCAACAGTTTCTGTATGTTAAACTCTGTTCTAGATTATTAGTCTAGAGCAGAAGAAGTGAGTTTCAGTGCAGCACTATCTCCATGCAATTATATAGGAAAAATAATTAAGATGTGGGTTCCTATAATGCATGTGTGGGATATAGTTGAGCCTCTGGTTCCATTACAGGGAAGATCAAAGGGAAAGGCTCAACAATGGTATTCTTCTGGAATGCCTGAGGGATTTGGGAATTGTAGGCACAGTGGTTCAGCACTTCAGTGGTTCCAGTCCTGCCACTCAGGTGGTGCTTGGGGATACATGCTCCTAAAAAAAGAAGCTGTTATATGGCATGCCACAAGGTTTCATTCTATCCCCAGTGCTGTTTAACATCTATATAAAACCGCTAAGAGATCATCCAGGGACATGGGGCAGAGTGTTCTCTGTATGCTGATGACACCCAAATATATTTATCTGTGACTTCAGTAATAACATCAGCTAAGGACAGTGTGTCTCCTCTGAATGAACACCTGGAAGAGGTAATGGGCTGGGTGAGGACAAACAAAAGGAAGCTGAATCAAGATAAGATGGAGGTGGTTCTTCTTCGTGGTCTCTGTGACTCATACAAATGGGTCATCTGTGCCTGTGCAGTGTGCCTTTCAGAACCTTCTAGAGCCTTAGAACTAGGGTTTTGGCAGTGACCCCACCCCTTGCCCCTGAGGCTGTATAAGGCACCTTCCCACCAAAGTCCCCAGTTCCTTTTTGTCTGTCACAACACCAGTGCCATTAGGAGCCTTCTTTGGAGTATATCTCGGCTAACAGTTTCATTGGTCTGACTTTTGGTTTACGGTTTTAGTCTACAGTTTGTCTTATCACTTTGGCTTGGTAGTTCTCTCTCTGGCTCTCAATCCTTTGCTTTGATAATTCGGTTGTCTCTGTACGTCAGCTTCGTTATTCTAGTTTATGGCCTCGGCGGCATTTTTCAAACACTGTTTGACCTGTGGTGATAAAATTCCTGATAGAGACAGCCATTCTGAGTGCCCCAGAAGATGTCTCAGAAGATAGAATCAGGTTTCAAGATGATCTTGACAGATTGGTGACCTCAGCCAAAACAAACAAATGAAATACAAAAGGGATAAATGTAAGATTCTGTACTTTGACAGGAAAAATTAGATGAACAAATAGAAGAGGGGTGACACTATGTTTGACTGCAGAAAGTGTGAAAAGGATCCAGAGGTCCAGCAGTAAAAAAATGTGGACTGTATGGTGTTCAGATCCAGAAACTTAACACTTCAACTCTGTTTCACTTCAGTCAGACATCATCCAAAGTACTGTGTCCGCTTTGGGCACCACAGTTTAGAAGGATATTGACAGACTGGTCCAGAGGACTATAACCGGGAGGTTAAATGGTTTAGAAACCAAACTGTATGAGGAATAGTTGGGGAAACTGGGGATGTTTAGCCTGAAAAAAATATTGGAAGATGGTATTATAGCCATCTTCAAATATTTAGGGCTGCCACTTGGTAAACAGAATGAATTTGTTTCTGCTGCTCCAAAGAATAGGACCTGAACCTAGATATTCAAATTAAAAGACAGGACATTCCAGCTTAAAATTATAAGGAATCTTGTGATGTTAAGAGCTATTTGAAAGCAGAATGGACTCCTTCTGAAAGTGGCGGATACTACATCAGTGGAGATTTTAAAATAGACGTTGGATGGCCATCAGGTATGGATTCCTGCATTGACAAGGTTCAGACTAGATGGTGCATGGGATCCCTTCCAACTCTGAAATTCTGTCATTTTCAGTCATTAAAAGTAAAATGCTACTTCTATAAAGATTTAGCAGTGAAAAAAGGGCCGCTTGCTTCTCTCCTGAAGAATGCAGAGGGTAAGCTGATTCACATATTAATGCTCTTCACTCAGGGATCAAAAGGAAACATCAGAGTGATGGCTTGCCTGTGTGGAACAGCCATCAGATAAAACACAAGGGACTGAGCTTCTGTATCACCCCACATCAAACAGCTCTGTTCAGTAGAGACAGTCCGCACATTTCAGCTGCAAAGAATCAAGTGAAGAGACATCTTCTCATGTGGTACAGAGTGATGTATTAGCATGTGTAAAGAGTAGAAGGTAGTCTAAGATAGGGATCACTGTTTCTGCTGTATATCTTTTTCATGCATCAGAGGGCAACAGTCAAGGAAGGTTTGTTTTAAAAATTTGCAAAACATTTTTAATCAGAGCAATACCAGGAGGGGAAAAAAAGACTGGATATATGACTGGAAACAAGTAATCTCTCATATCACTTTTTTAGAAGAGATTGTTTGTTTCCATCCTATGTCTTTGGTATACTTGAAAGCTCGCAATGACCTGTGCTTCAAATGGGTCCAGGAGAGAAAAATATGGAGTAGTGATTTGTACTGGGATAGCCAACGTGGCGTAGTGGTTTCAGTACTATGGACTATGTCTCTGGATTCCAGGGTTCAGGTACCTGTTCAGCCACTGAGTGACCTTGGACAAGTAACACTCTGTCAGCCTCAGAGGAGGGCAATGGTTTGTTCCCCTCTGAAGAAATCTTTCCAAGAAAACCCTTTCCAAGAAAACCCTGTAATGGGTTCCCCTTAAGGTTGCCACAAGTAAAAAATGACTTGAAGCCACAGAACAACAACTCAATGCTCCTGCATCTATAGATTGTCCACTGAACTACACAGTTGTGTGCTAGAGATGTAGATCTTGCACTTATATAATCCTTGCATACAAAAATGAATACTTTCAGAATTTTTCCCTTGAAAGTTTTTGCTCGTTTAGTGTTTTTTTCAGTTTGACACTTTTTACAAAAAAAAAAATCATTTATGCAAAAATCCTCAAATTTTGTGCAAACATCAGGATTTGAATACAGAGAACAGTTTATTTTGGTGAATAATTTTTTGTTATTTTGTTGTTTTGTTTTGTTTTCCTATAAAAATACACTTTTTGCACAAGTTTTTTTTTTTTATGTGCAAACACTTGTTTCCAAAAAGAAGTTCTAAAACTGGATTTTAGGATGACTTTTAATTGTTTTTAAAGAGTGTTTTGATATGTTTTAAAATGTTTTTACCTTTGTATTGTTTTTTTTTTAATTTAGTCACCATCTTGGGGGTCCTTATGGGCTGGGAGGTGATGTAGAAATACTTTAAATAAATAAGTAATTTTTTAAAAAATGCAAAAATGCTTGCAGTGGTTGTCAGTTTTCTTGATATGGTTTTTTACTTGTTGAAACACCCTTTATCACTGTGGATGAGAAAATTTAAGACTATTCTTTGTTTCTCTATTCTGCATACATATCTTTATTGGTCTCCTTTGGATCCTTGTAACCTTTCCCATAGCTAATGTCACCCTCTTGGCTCTCTCTTGTCAACTCAGTGAATTGCCTTTATTAATGTTAAATTCTGTGGTAATGGCAAACCTCAGGGAAATAAATGAAAGAGAAGGGTGGTGAGATTATTGGATTTTCTGTCTTAGTCAATGGCATCAGTAATGTGCTTCAAAAACTGCTATTTTCCATTTAATTTAATAACACCGTTGGAAATATTTCTCTTCCTGGCAGTTCCAGATGCAAGTTTGCACTGGTACACTTGCAAGGCAAACGGGGGAATATCTCTCACAGCCATCTGTGTGGAGCATCCTGACTGCATTTGGATGGTGCATACCATTAGACTGAAGTGTAGCAACTAGTGGTTCATCTGCATTGGTCTGAGTAGGACTGAATAGTGCCCCACACTGAGAGTCAGACATTGGTCAGATCCAAGCAGGCTGTATACTTATCATAGTTGCAAATTCTTCAGCAGCTTTTATGGAGTGAGGAGTTGTCCTGTTTCACATTAAATCAATGCAGCTATCAAAATTACCTCTCAGAATTTTTTTTTCTGGCCTCTAGTTTTCACACTTTTTGTATTGGTTCTCTTAAAATGAGAGAAGTTGGGGCTGTGGTAGGCAGAGTAGCCCAAGCAGAGAGGGAGGCAGTGACGTTCCTCAGCAGAAATGGGGAGAATGGGTGGGGAAAGGAGATGAGGTGGAGGGATGCTTATTTTTCAATAGCTCCTAGCCCTTTGAAGCTTTATACAGTGCAATCCAATGTGTGTCTGTTCAGAAGTAAGCCCCACTAATTTCAATGGAATTTTAACTCGTCTTACAGTCTGAAGGCATTCCTTCTATTAGGTCTGAGAGACCTAATAACAAATTATGGTGGGTAACTGCTACTTCTATATGTTGGCATCCATGGGATTAAAGGCGGCACACCCTCTCTTCAGTCAAAAGATGTAGACTTTTCTGCTGATGGTGTGGCCAGTGGAATTATGGGGTGGCTAGACTATCACCTGTATGGGAGGGGAACAAAAGGAGTGATGTGCAAACATAATGTCCTGAAAGAAGCAAATGCAGTTTGAGAAAAACAACAACAACAACAAAACCCTCACTATTTAAATGTGTTGCTGATGTCTGTAGATCATGAGAGTGGTAACTTATGGTTATTGAAGGCTACCAGGGTCATGTGAATGACAGATTTCAAGGCTGGAAAAACAGGAATGGATACTACAACTTTAGCTCTGTTTGGATTGTAGTATTAAAACAATGGTGAAAGCTGATTTAATAAGTTCATTTCTCCTGAAAATCAGGAAAGAGATTACTTTCTAAAAGCACCAAGATGTTCTAACTTCATGCACACAGGCACTGTACTGTCTAGGAGAAGGCTTTTTTCCAAATAGGAAATGACTAGAAAACTACTGTCATGGCCTAAAGCAGGCTAAGGGGCTCAGAACATGGCAAGTTGTTCCTCATTGCCCCTAGAGAATGCTAAGGGTCTTTTTCACACTTTTTTTAAATTGGAGAATGAAGGGAGCATGATGAGGGGCACGGAAGTGGGGTTGGGACAAACCAGAGCCTTCTGGGAAGCTGCATGTAGTTGGTGGGTCACACTTTGCTCAGGCCTGATTTGGCTTCGTGCACATATGCACCATGTGACTTATCATGATGTGCCACCTTGAAGTATGACATTGACAGAGACATGCAAAAGCCCAGCCAGCTTATTTGTTGTGTTAGCCTAAGTAAACACATCCTCCTGTCCTGGACAATGCGTATTTGAAGCTCTCTTATACTGGCCACTGGTTCATCTCATGCAATGTGATCTATTAAATCTGGCAGTAAGTTCTCACACAGAGGACTTCCCAGCTTTGCTATCTGAGCTCTTTTTTTGTAGGAACTATCAGAGTCTTGTCTGAACCTTCTATGTGGCCAGTCATGGCACCAGCCTTATAAATAAACTCCCAAGATTGCCCAGCTGCAGAAAGTTTTTATTAGTCACCTGGAAACTGAGAGATGGGAGGGACAGAAACCTGGATTCCTATGCTGAGCATAGAAAAGGGAGATTCCGTTGTCTAGCAGCAAACTTGATTTCTATGCTAGACACAAAGGAGGAATATGAGTCCCTCCTTTGCTAGCCTGCTCTCTCACTCGCATAGAATTCATGGTTGTTTGTGGCTGCCAGGATAGTACTTAAATACAAGGCTGTACTCAGTTATGGTCTTTCAAACCAAGGTATTTGTTGCAATTTTCAAACCATGTTCTAAGCTCACATGGTTTCAGAGAAAACACGTGATTGTCTGTTTGCCAACTGCAATTATCCTAATAATAACTAACCATTGTTAGAAGTAATGTACATTTTAAAGAACATTTACTGCCATGATTCACACTCTCAATTTATGCTCCCCATTCAACCAATCCTCAATCTCCCTCTTCTCTCTGTCAGAGTCAGAAATGGTTGGGCTGTATTTTGTTTTGTACTTCCACTTTCCCCACAATCTGGGTTCAAACAGTCATGGAATGGATGGTCCGAAGCAGCGCCAGAGTCTCAGAAGAGTGTATAGTGCTTCGTTAGTCCCCATGTCTACTACAAGGATGTAAAGGAAACAAAAGTGAGGAACTGATAAAATGGAAAAACAGGAACTAGGAGAGGAAGAGAGGAGAAGAAGCAAGAGAAACAACTGATGAGTATACGGTATAAGAGAAGTTTGTAAGCCACTTCTTCCTGGCCACATAGTCCTGGGCTGGGATATATCTTTATCACTCTCTTAGCTATAAAGCTGTTGTTGGATGATCAGTGTGTTAGGGCAGAAGTGACTGCTGCTCTCTCTTTCACTTTGTTTGTTTCTTAAAAGCTTTCTGTCTGTAATATAGGCCGCATGCTGATTTAGGTTAAAGCTTGTGAAATGTAAGCCCTGGAAAATGTAAATAATGAGTTCATGAGATACATAAGAAATACTACATATAAAGCAGAAAGTTCTGTTTGTATAGAACGTATGTATGTTCTCAAGAGCCTAGAAACAACTTAGTTCCAAATAGCAATTTAACTACGGTTCTGTCTGTGCAACCAGCTGGTGTGGTTCTGAATGTTGTGTTCCTGTCATGTGGAAATAGGGGCAAAGTGGGTTAAGAACGAATTATGATTGATCAACTTTATATTTTGTGGCTCAGAATGTAACTGCATGTTGAACCAAGGAAGGCCCATTAGCTGCTTTACATAAGGAAAAGGAGCTTTGTGAAAATGGAGTTGGAGTTGAGAAGATGTGCATACACAGGAAAGAGGTGTGTAGAGAAATTACTTTTTTTGCTGGCCAGTCCTCCTTTCCTGGTTGCCCTGTAACCCCAATGGCAGACCCCATCCCGAGTGGATATAAAATATGCCCACCATGCCAGAGAGTTTGCACGGGTGGGTGCATAGACAAATAGGTCAAATGACTGAAACTAGGTCAAGGCCTGGAAAACCCCCAGTTTCCCCAAGGAGACCTCAGGCTAAGCACATCTGTACAAATAAAGGGTCCTCAGCCACAAATAGCCAACTTGAGGAGATTACTGGGTTTTTCCCATGTTGAGCAACTCTGACTTTGGAAAATCCTACAAAGGCAAGGTCCATCTGCATGAACCAATCATGCAAACTATCAAGTTGCTATTCTGCGGCATTTCTCCTTTTGTTTTGGCCATTGTTCTTCCTGGGAGAGGGCCTGCCCTCGATGTACATTCTGCCCTATAAGTAGTCCCAGTTTTGGAGGGTCTCATTGGAGAACTCACCGCCACGCTAGCAGAGCGGCACTCTGTTAGTCGAGTGATCCCCTCAGCCGTCTCTCTTCGCAGAGCTCCATCCTTCTCGCCACTTCCCAGACCAAAGACTTCAGGATGGGTGCAGTATCACCACCTTTACACCCTCTCAGCTAAATCCCCTATCAATTTTCACCTCCTTCGCCTCTCGATAGGCCTTCTGTGCATGAGTGAGCGAGTGCGTTGGTGCATGAGAACTCATTTATTAATTAAAACCATTTATTAGTACATTTTTTTGGCTTTTTTGGTTGGCCTGACCCGGTAAACATTGGGTAAAAGATTTTGCTGGGTTACCCTGCCCCTCATTTTGCTTTTGCCAGTGCTCCACTAATTTCCCCAACCTTTACATTTTGGAGTGAATTAAGGTGTCCCCCAAGGGACCCCCAGAAGTCAGGGTAACAGCCCCTGAAAGTTGTTACTGCTTCCTACAGGCTCCAAGTGTATGTGGTTGTGCTTTTTTATACAGAGACTCAATAATACTATCAGAGTGCCAACAAGAGTGTAAATTACTTGTGGCCGGTTCTTGCCCATTTAGAGCATTATCAGATTGTTGACTGGGGCTATAATATCTCCTGGAGGCTTGTGCATGCTGCCTCCATCCTTCTCTTGGCTTAACAAAGCTCTATTGGAACTCTTATTGGGAGGGAGCAAGTGACCATAGAGAGTCATGACTCCAAGAGTTTCATGATAGACAGAAATAGGGCAGGACAGCTTTTTACTGTATGAAAATGTAGTGATGGAAAGCCGTTTGCTGCCATTCAGCAAACTGAAGGCACAGAAATCTTTCAAAACAAAATTTGAGTACCGTTCTCTCTTTTAATTGGAGAGAAATATGTCTTGTCTATCTTCAGAGTTTGGCATATCTTTTATGGCTTTCATTAAATTACTCTTGGTTTTTGTTTCTGCTTTCATTCCGTTTCATGCATCTAATGGCATGCTGGTGTGTGTACACAGTGTGTGGGTGAGTAGCAAGTTGGCTGGCCATATAAAATAAATTGTAGCGTATTAGGCCTTATTATTCTATCACAGTGTGATTTGTCTCCTGCACTCAGCCTGAATGAACTGCTGTTGTTTTTTTTCATAGAAGAATAAATGGTAAAATTGTCCAAAATTATGAATGGACTTAAGGATTGCCAGCTTTTAAAATACTTACTGTTCTCCTGTAATTTTAAGAACACAACATGCAGAAATTAAGCTTTTCTCATCACTATATCTCCATTCTGCTAACTTTGTAAAATTTCTGTATGCTTTGTAAAATTTGCTTTGTAAGATTTCTGTATGTCTGACTGCTGTTTACAACTTGCAGGAGTAGGACCAGGAAAAATATTGGCAGACCAAGCTATGAAAACACAAAGAAAGTGCTAGAAAAGGATGGGAACTTCTGCTTAGGTTTTCCTTTGAATACTTTGGGTTTTCAGTTTACAAGTGTCTGAAAGCTTTGAAACATCACAGATGTCTCTAAAAAGTAGGAACAGGCAAAGTCTTTTTCAAATTGCCATGGACAACATATTTGGCTCCCCCACTCCATGAAATGGCTGGAAAAACAATGAACTATGCCTTACAGAGGGTTTGAACTTTTACAAAGTAGCCCCACCCTGGGTGTGATGGAAAAAACACAATTTAGCTGTTTAATTTAAGCCTGGGTAATTGAGAACACAGTGTTCTCTGGTATCTTGCCCACTTCATTCACTATGGTCTATCAAAAATAAAAATTGTAAGGGGACTTTTGTATTTTGGAGAAGCATGCATGCTTTAAGTATTCAACCTATATCAAGGTGGCTTTTTCCAAATTCTTGTGTAAGTTTGCCTCTTACAAAGCTTTATGGACAATAGAAGTTGTGTTTAATGTAATTTGTCTCTTCTATATAATATTGTTTTTAAACCTGCAGGAAATCATTCAGGATTGCTTCATGTGTCTGAATCTTAGCTATATAAAGACCTGTGTGTGAGATAAATAGTGTTGAACCAGCTCCTATAGCTGTGCCTTTTCTCAGCAGCTCAAAATGCAGGATTCCGCTAGTGGAGCTTGTCATTGAATGGAGACAGCCATGATCTCTTGCTAATTTTTGCAGATCAAGGTGTTAAAAAAAAAAAGGCAGCAAAGAAAGTTTATTTAGCTCAGTTGATAATACAAAGTATAGAATTGCGGGCTATGTCCAGAAGACCCAGTAGAATTCTTTTTTTTTTTCCATATCAGGGTGTTGTAAAAAGTGCAAAAGACAGTCATTCGTGTGTGTGTGTGTGTGTGTGTGTGTGTGTGTGTGTGTGTGTAGGTCAGGTGATAATCCTAGATTTGTGTCAACATCAGCAGTCAGAAGGAGGGAAAGTCGGGGAGGATCAGGCTCTCTCCTGTTCTTGAGTTATCACATAGTCCATATTAAGGAGGAGATGCAGAATCAGGCTTTAGAGAACTATTCCTAACAGATGGAGTTGCCTGACAGAGACCTCGAGCTGCAAAGTCTTGACAGGAGAAGCAGGCAGGTCCCTTCTAGCACAGAGCAAAGGCTCCCCTAGCTCTTCAGAACTGTCCTGGAGGGTGAAGGAGCTGAGCAAGCTGGTGCTTTTAAAGGAGGAAGCCAAAGTGTGTGTGTAGCGGGGGGGGGGGGGCTGGTGAAGAACTCTTCCTTGATGTCCTCCCTTTCTCCCTCAGAAAGCCTTTATCTCCTGGGTGGATTTCTAGTTCTTCCTTATTCCTCTCCCCTTGCCTCCTTTGGAAACAGTTTCCTGAGGCTGAGACAAATCCAACACCCTCTCTGCACTCTGACTGCCTCTTCTCTTCTTTGCTACTCAGTTTTTTATGCCCATGTTGCCCAGCCACCCTGCCTGCTGAGTCTCCAGCATCTCAGTGTAACTCGATGGCTGATCCATAGCAAAGCAGACAGCATTCTCCTCATCACTGGTCACCACGGCACCCAGAAGCCTCCCCAGTTTGTCGGAAGGAGCAGGAGAGGAGGTTGGTAGGGAAGTGGACTCTGAGGCCCTCTCGTGAAAGGGCACCCTTTCTATAAAGTCTGTACCTTACTCTGCCTCACTGGTGCTGCCTTCAGAAAGTAAATTCATGACATTCCAGAGCAGAAAATAGCCTGAATGGAGTTAGATACATTTGTTGTATTACATCATCAGCACAAGAATGGAGGAGTGGGAGGAGGCAAGCAGGTTTTGTGCAGGGAAACTACAACGTCTCTCTGCCTGCTTTCCTTCACTGCTTCTCACTTGAGAAATACAATAGTGATCACTATGGCAACACATGTTCCCTTGGCACCTGTACATTCACAGGTGGAATCCTCTGAGCTTTCGATGTGGTTCTCAGCCCCAGGCAGGTGGGACCTGGCCATCAGTGATGCAGTCACTCTTAGGATATAAGGATGCTGTGGTGACACGTCTTGGTCCTGTCTTTGTGTCAGTAATGCCATCTTATTTTTCTGCCACTGCCAGTCGGTGCTGAGATCTCAGAATGTGGCTGGTACTATGTGTAACCCAGCTGAAGACCTCTGTATCAAGGACAAAGGAAGAGATGCAGCATTTCAGAAGGAAGGAGGTTGCTCTGTGTGGGAAGTGCTGGGCTCATCTGCCAGTACCTGTTACTCCAAGGATGCTGACATTTTCCAGATGTCCCTGCAGGGAAACAGCACCTGATTCCACTTAAAGCTTGCAGCATCTCTCCTCCCTACTCCCACACCTCACCCCAGAAAACATGGAGCTCTCACAGAACAATAATGTAATTGGCTGGGAAAAATCTCCTCAGGATTTTCCATCAAAACCTGGAGCTGGCTCAGGCAGTGCTAACACACAAACACATTCAAACTGGAGGCCCCAAGACACTCATGAAAGCACGGGTTCCCCCAGAAAATGCGTGACCCTGACAGAATGGAGCCCAGTGTAACAAGGAGTGACTGAGACCTGAGAGACAGCAGATTCCCCCAGCAGGGGTGACCCAGTCTTTGGCCCCATAAAGAACAAACTGCCAGCCGTCTGGGCCTATTTAGCATCCATGACCTTTCACCTCAAAGATTCCCACCTCCTTCCTGCTGTGTGCAGGCCTGCTTTACAGCATGCATGGACATTGTACGGCTGCTTCTAATATTACTATAGTTCCCTACAAAAGATACCTGCATACATCATGAAAGAATAGTTTAAGGACATATATTAGATTGCAGCAACACATTTGTTGGTGGTGGTGGTGAGATTACTAATGCAGGCAGAGTCAGAGTCTCTTCAGTATTCATATAAACTCCACTGGATATAGCATGATTGAATGTATGCCTAAGCATGGGCCATGTTTAGCTATTGGCATTGAAAGAGGGAGCAAAGCTAGCTTGTCTGTCTTTACTTCCTTCTATGTGTAGAATGTATATGAAGTAGAGTGCCAAAATAGGGTGCATAGAAAGCGTACACTCCAACATTTCACAGATGAAAACCAGAACATGCGTGGCCAAGCAACTTCAGAATGTGGTTATGATGGCAAAATTTATTAATGAGGAGCTAAGAAAGACTGCAGCCATTTGATTTTGCATGAGTCTACTGAGAAGAGCAAGATTCTGCTCCCTCCTGTCCTCTTACTTACTTGCATTTTTTATTCTGTGTCTCCCAGAGGACCAAAGAAATGTGGTCTTAACTATCCAACAAGAGGCCCATGCTCTGGCAGTGCAGCAGATCCTTACCATTTGGTGGACTGTGCATCCAAAGTCATGTCTGATGGAGTCACTCTCCATTGGTATGCATGGCTGCATTCAGCTGGTCTCTCTGAAGGTATCAGACATCTCATTGAAGACCTACCATTTGGTGAGGAGAGCATGTTCCATTCCAGGATGGATGAGGCAATGGACCATCTTTCCAAAGCTCAAGCAATGGTGAGGAAGATAGGATTTGGACTCCAAAAGCAACAACAAAGATTGTACAGGTCATGTTGGAGACAGTCCTCATCTAGCTTCACTAGACCCAAGTCTCCGTCTTATGACTCTTGTACACCATCACAGAAGTCTTTGGCACAGCAGCATTGTCCATACAGGCAGCAGTGGGTGGAATGCAAACTACTTTGGCACTTTGAACTCAGTTTGTAGCAATTGAAATAAGCTAGGGTGAAGGGGGAAAGTGGGAAGAGAAGACAGAAACTGGGGCATTTTAAAAGCAACTGAAAAACTGGAAAGAGGGAGGATTAATTGAGACTGTCCCTGACAAACTGGGACAGTTGGAGGGTATGAGAAAGCAGAATACCTAAACAGAGCTCTAGAAAGCCTGGGGTCAAGCACCTTAACCGCTGTAATGTGGCCTTGACTCTGTCATCATCTTTTCACCTCAGTTCCTAATTGGCAACATGGGAATGATAATGACTTGGATCACAGAACTATTGTGAAGAGAAGTACTAAAAATATTTTAATGTGCTAAACCACAATGTTGATCCCACAAAAAAACAGTCATTATAGGGACTCACATCATGTAGGCCTACAGCGGCTCAGAGCCATTTCTGGCAGAGGAGAAAATCCACTGTCCAGTTCCAAGACTATAAACTGATGTTTTCTGAAATTGCTTATAACTTTAATAAAGTATTCCTTATTAACTGACCTCCTCATTTTAGAGATGAAAATAATGTATACAGGGGTGTGTGTGTGTGTGTGTGTGTGTGTGTGTGTATCCCTTCAAGTCACCTATTGACTTATGGTAACATACAACTTCATCAGACTGGATCTGGGCTCCAAAGGAGAGCAGACTGCACAGAAAGAAACCATTTGGAGAAGACAGGTATCTTTCTATAAACAAAAGCCACAAGCCACTTGAGAGATTGCCTCCAAATAAGCCCACCAAAAAAGATAAACTCAATCCAATATGAGTAGGACAGTATTCTACTCACTTATTACAGTATGGTATAACATTCTGCTGTTTGCAGCTGTTAAACATTGATAGTTTGCTTTCAGATGGAAAGCTGATCGCACTAGCAAGCAAAATTTATTGTGCAGCAAGTCCTTTTCTATGGTAAAAGGAGATGGAAGAAGTATTGGGAAGACCTGGGAGGCTTACAGATGGACGATGCTGTCGGGTTGGACTGCTGCATCCATTGCTCCCACGTCACCGCCCCATTACAATTCAGTGAATGAGGGGTGTCTATACAATAAAGGCCTTGCCTTGAACACACCTGTAGTTTTATTGAAGGGATATCTTGTACAAAACAAACAAATCATGAAAGATGACATGAGCTTCAGTGGTAGAGAGAGAGGAAGTATGCTGCAGAGCCTAAAACTGAACATTTTAAAAGGGAAAAGATTCACAGAAAGAGAGGGCATGGCGTTAGCTGGGGAGGGAAGTCTTACAGAATTTTTTTTAAAGATCTGCGAGAATGAAACTTGAAACCTGAAATAGCATTGGGCCTGCAATTTCAAAAGGGGGGGAAAATATAATGCAGTTTATAAAATGTTTATAAAATGTTTTTAAAATGAACCAGGCATGGAAGGGATGGGGTGTGTCACTGAGTACCAGTGATGTTCT
The DNA here is from genome assembly GCA_030412105.1 of Cyclura pinguis. Classification (NCBI taxonomy): domain Eukaryota; kingdom Metazoa; phylum Chordata; class Lepidosauria; order Squamata; family Iguanidae; genus Cyclura; species Cyclura pinguis. Next base: position 60,079,157 of record CM059601.1, read on the forward strand.
AGCTGTCAGCCAGTATTCACACTGTTACATTCTGTTCAAAATTCTAAACGAGTATAACTAGACTAGTAAGGAAGGTTGAGCATTGTTACATGAACAAAATATTGCAGTACGATTGTTTGGAAAATGTGATATCTCCACAACAAAATAACTAATCTGAGGAAGGAGGAGTGGATACAGGTGAGTAACAGCAACTTGCATATTGTATTTATGACATAATGAAACAATCATAGGGAATGAGTATGCCACATTAATTCATATTGTATCACTGTGTTGAGAGTAGAGTATGGTGCAGGCCTAGAAATACCTAAGGCAGCCATGTAGGTTATGCTCTGGAATTCTTTACACTTCAGTTTCAGGATAGTTTTGTTTTTCCCCAGCCAGGTCTCTAGACAAACTCTATAATTTTGCTGATTGCTCTGGCCTTCATCTCATCTTTGCATTGAATGCTTTGCGCCGGAACCCCAACAATTCCTGGAACAGCTCCAATGCCCTCAGCCTGCTCAAATACAGTGCCAGCAAGAAGTACAACATATCTTGGGAACTGGGCAATGGTAAGTGGTTTTAAATGGGGGATGAAGAAAAGGGAGGAGAGAACATTTAAAAAGGCATTGGAATCCACTTACCCTCAGTGACAGAAATGGATACTGCTTGCTATGCAGGTGTCTGGGAACTCTGTGTGTGTGTGTGTATGTGTGTGTGTTCAATGCAGAAGCAAATAGAACTAATGAGCCTAGAAGAGATTCCTGTCTGGATTGTGTAGGGAGGGAGGGGCCTATACATAAGATAAAATATCTAAGGCCTCAGACAAAAGAGGAACCATACAAGCTTATGCAGAAGTGAATACTGTTGAACTGAATTGAACTTGCCCCTAGAAAAGGATGCATAGGATGGCACTGCAGAGGACTGTAGTGCTGATGCCTCCAATTTCTTCTACACAGTGCTCCCCAGCTGGTGAAAGCCACCTGTGCTGGATATCATTTTTAGCATAATTGGTCTAAAATTGGTAAATATTGTTTCTGGTTTTTTGCAGAACCAAATAACTACCGAGCCCTGACAGGGCGAGCAGTGAATGGCACTCAGTTGGGCAAGGACTATATGCAGCTGAAGAGCCTGCTACAGCAGATCCGCACCTACTCCCGATCCAGTCTGTATGGGCCCAACATTGGAAGGCCTAGGAAGAATGTTGTGTCCCTCCTGGATGGGTGAGTGAAGTGGCTTACGGGATGGGTCAGAAGGCTAGGAAATCTCTCTCACAGCATTAAATCTGTGTGAACCTTCACAACCACAAGGGATGGCTCATTTTTGAAAGAAAGAAAGAAAGAAAGAAAGAAAGAAAGAAAGAAAGAAAGAAAGAAAGAAAGAAAGAAAGAAATACACATTTCACTTGTATGTCTTCAGCCCCTGTTTTCCTCTGTACTGTAATGGACTAAGAAAGGCACATTGAAAATACTTTTTCTTCAAAAATATCCAAGAGAAGATCAGGCTGGCATAGATAGAGGTTTAGATAGGTACCAAAATTTGTATAGGAAACCCTTCCTTGGAATAGTGGGCAGGGCCACATGATCCATTATGTCTCTTCAAGCATTGTGATGTGTACTACAGATGGTTGGAAACCAGACCCACAAAAGGAGTTGAAGTTCTGGTTTCTGAATCAAAGCTACTTTTTTACTGCTGGTCTGTACCAAAGCTGCTGGAAGAAAGAAATTGTGGGAGAGCTATATGTATCATCATAGGATCATAGAGTTGAAAGAGACCACAGGGGCCATCGAGTCCAGCCCCCTGCTATGCAGGAACACCATCCCCTCAAGTTCTACTCTATACATAATATGTCCAATCCCTATAAAAACTTTCTGACCATGTTATATCCTTTGTGCTGAGCAACGAAAGGACGTCTGTGCTTTTTTACATATGTACCATGCAGTATTTCTGTCCTTATGATCCTATTTATGTCTTGCCCTACCCTGCCTCATAATTGACTTCTGTTTATAGCTTTGTTTTCTATCTGTGTTGGACAAGTTCTGCTGCCTACAGAGTGCTTTCTGTTATCTTTCACTGTCTCAACAGTAGAGTCTTCTTGCACCTTAAAGACTAACACGTTTTGTGAACTACAGCCTCATTTACCAGATGAGCAATTGTTAAGTTTGACGGTGTCACAAGAACTCTTAGGGTGATTTTATTTTATTTTGCTGGAACAGACTAATCTGGTTGGAAGGGTTTGTGTCTGATGGCTGTCAGAGTAAGGATAACCTTAGATGGAACACTGTCAAACTGCATACTCTGATATTTCTTTTTTGAACATACACATTTCAAAAGCAATGAGGTTTCCTACACTAATCAACCAAAATTAAACATGGAATTCACCCAATAGGGGTGGTGACTTTTAAAGCATCTGCTGCATCTGGGACAGACTTGTCACCTAGGGAACTTGGTGTCTTTTGTTTCTTTAGCACTGTTGAGGTGGCTGCCTTCAGGGTAGAGAGGAGAACCAGAGCCTTGCATGTACACAGGTGCAAAGAAATTTCTACAGATGGGACAGCCAGCCCCTTTTGATGAAGTGTTAATTAGGCTGCTCAGGCAACCAGAGCTGTTGGGAACAGCCTATATCTGTTCCCTCCTTTTTCATGAAGGGGGTCAAGAGTCACAGTGTTTTTCAAACATCATGAAGATGCTGTAGAGTTGTTAGCCCTGAGGCTGATGAGATGATCCTAGCAAGATCCAGACTCTAAGGGGAACTTGGATCTGGCCATCAGGCAGAAGTAATTTGAGAGACAATTAAATCACATGGGGGCTTCTAGCTAGTCTCAGAGATGTAGATTTAGGAGCACTAAGTGCTTTGTGAGGGCATGGAGAGAAACATATATAAAATTAGATGGCCCTTATAGTTGCTTATAGGATATTAGATTCTGATGTGTACATGTACATATGTGCCTTTAAGTCACCTGTTGACTTATGCTGACCCCATAAATTTCATAGGGTTTTCTTAGATTCTGAATCCCAAAGATATAGGTGAGACAATTAAGAGAACATGTAAATGCAGGAGCCTTCATCTTGATAACTCTGCCTCCAACCTGAAGGAAAATGTGGAAATTCCTGCTGTTCTGGTAGAAAGAGGTGGTATTGCTATCTGTTGCAAGGTATGACAGTAAGGGGAAAAAGAACATTGAGCTTCTGTACCTTCAATAGTTGTATGAAGAGAGGATTGCAGGAGGCACTCTTTACCTTCTTCCTGCATTCCACACTGCACCTACCAAAATTCTCTCCTTGGTGTCCTTTCATTGCATTTGGGTCGTTTACCTTTAGATTATTAGCAAACAATTCTTAGTTGCAATCAAGCAAAGGGCCAACAATTTTCTATCCTATACTATCTTCCTGAACAATGAATGATGTTTGATGAACAACTGGCTACTTCTACAAACTGAGTGACTGCTTCTGGACCACGACCTTGGGGAGGTTAGATGCATGTGAAGGAATGTGTTGTCATAGTGCAGTGATTCCTCTTTCTATGCACATCCATCCACACTCTAAAATAGTCCTTAAGCAAAGTGGGAAGGGGCTGCACTGCAAGCCTCTCGGTGAGTTCAAATTTTCATTGTGTCTGTCCTTTCTGTATCTGTAGTCCTTTCCATAATGGTTGAAATACTTAGCACTTGAAAAAAATGTAAACCAGGTTTTGTAGCTGAGAAATTTTAAACATGCACGGGCCCCATATTTTGGGAGGGAGGCATAGAGGGACATTGCCCCTATAAATCCACCCCCTTTGAAATAAGATGTATTCCAGATTTTTCAGCTTAGTTTTTTAGTGTGATATTTCTTGTAAGATGAGCTCAATTTTTTTATTTTTCTTTGGGTGCTTAAGAATTATTATACAGAACAAGCACGTAAATGATTTCTTTCTCATATTTAAGAGAAGGCCTTCAGTCAGGCTCCTGGTTGAATGTAGTTTTAGGAAAATATGTACCATTCTGAAGCAAAATATTCAGCTGTTTGTCAGCCTGACCATATAACCAAAAATCCTTTGAAGTACTTACAGAAAACATTGGGCCTCCCTAACAACGGAAGCCAGAGTAATAAAAACGCTTGCAAAAGGTAAAACTAGGATGAAGTGTATTACTAGCCTTTGTTATGTAATAGATGTTTGATCATGTAATACAGATGAACACATAGAAAAATTGGATTTCATATGGAGAAAACATTAGATAACACTTAATGAGTGCCATCTTTGTGGTTGGTGCTGCACAACAGCTGTGTATACCACACTTTAAGTGATTTAAGCTGCTTCATTTTGAAGCACTGCAAAATGTAGGTACATTTGAGATTTTCATATTTGTTAAAACTCCTGCACACTTTACATTTTAGATTCCCAGAGTCCTTATAAATCCATGACTGTGAATATGCTGAACTGAGCTAGTATGCTACAGATGTCTGTGTCCATTGTGAGACAGATCGTATAGGGTATCATGTATCTTGACAGATTTTATTCTATATGGACATTGTATTTGTAATCTTTGTCATGCTTGCTTCAAGGGACAGGTAACATTTCAGTCTTCTTACTACAACTAGATATGCATTTTGGGTATAGAGAAACTTTTTACTTTTCCAAGTTCCTGTGCTACAGTTGGATTCATGTAGGCACCACAGTGGCACCCTGGTAGAGATTCATTTTTGCAGCGTAATTAACAGGCAATAGTATCATAACCGTCAAGTAGATATTGATTCTTTGTTGAACCCATATTATGTGTGGTACATAGCACAGTGTGAGAATAAAATCTTAGAAAAGCATGAAAAAAATCTCTAGAGAATTCCTATTTAAATAGCAATGATTCATACCATGAAAATAGCAAGTATATTGTGAGTACCTGTGTCATGCTCTTCTTTTTTGTCCATGAACATTTGCTGCAGGAAGTCCCATGCCATTATGTCTGCTTCTGGCATAAAATTTAGTGTGGATCTTGCACATTGCAAGGAATACTACTAGTGCACATGGTATACAGATGTATGTACTCTCTATTTTTTTTTTTTTTGTAATATATGAAGCAGCTTTTAGCTTGCCATCCAAGGTCTGATTTACACTGGGACCATCACTTCCCCATTTGCTAGTGTATATCTACTGACCTGATGCATGAGCTACACTCTGTAGACTGATGTGCTCTTTGTGTCCCTCCCTTTTTGTCATATATCTACTAAAAACAGATGTGGGTCATGGGAGAAAGCCACACTTCAAAGAATAACCATCAAGTACTGAAGAAGTCTCATGAGGTCCTAACAATTATGTCTGAGCCCTTGTTGAAGAAAGAAGAAGTCTCAGAAGAATGGGGAAGGGCAAATATATAATGTCTATATTTAAGAAGCGCAAAGAAGAAACTGAGGAGTTATAGACCCATTAGTCTGACTTTCATACCCTGGAAGTTATTAGATCAGGTTGTAAATCAATCTTTTCTAAGCACCTATGGGAAAACGGGATAATTGCTAGTAGCTGGCATAGATTTATGAAGATGACAACAGGGGAAACCAACTTAACAGACTTTTGGCAGGGAACTGTTCTAGTAGATCAGGCCACTAAAATAACTATTTTATACCTAAACGTTAGTAAGGCATTTGATGTAATTTCACAGTTGCAAAATAAAATGAAGGTAGGAGGAAATATCATCAGTTGGAACCTATGTTGTAATCTAGTTTAATATTTGTAGTAGATTAATAATCTTAGCTTGCATATTCAGGGGTATATGATGCTGCCAAGAACACACAGACGCAAGAGTGGAAGGAAAAAGCCCACAACGGTATTGGGTACAACTGCCAATAGGGTTGGCACAAACATGGTTCCAGATCTGGGCACCCCCTATTGATTGATGAGCCTGCTGCTGGAACCGATGGGATGACAGGAAAGGCACCCCCTGCCCCCCAGGAACAACTCCCCTGGTAGGCTTCCCTGTGACGAGAGAGCGCAGGAGAATTGTGCCCCTCCAGTGCTGTGCATGAACACTTCTGCCCTGCATCTCTGAGCCCTCAAAGGGACCCCCATACCATACCAATGTCTGGGATACACCGGTAACCATAATCCTGGATCCAGGACGCAAGCTACCACCTAAATACAAGCTGTGACAAGTAGCAGCAAATATATCAATGCAAATACAGATATCCCCTTTCCTATTCCCATGTGAGGGCAACCATCCACACCAAGCCAGAACCACTCCCCTTTTGAAGTGCAACCGCACCACCAAAAACCAATACCCATCATCCGCAAACAGCAAAAAGCAGGGAGAGGGTGAGTGGGTGATGATCTGAATACAATGTCTAGTAGCTGGCAGCATGGGGTAATATATCCTCGCACCTGACCTGAGTGAAGACAGCCCATCTTGGCAACTCAAGTTAGGCCCAGCAGCCCCCTCAGCCAATGAATTCAAACCAAGGTGTTTGAATTCATTGGCTGCCAGCATCTCCCTCCAAGAAGATGTGCAAGCCGCACAACCTTCTGGAAAAGAGACACGACACCCAGCATGGTTGAGCAAGCTGTGGCAGTGTTGACCACCCTGAGTCACAACCCATCCATGAGGTGAGGCTAGTGACTGGTTTGTGGGAAGGGGAGTCATTCCATAGGGATGTGATCTCAGTGTAGCTCTCCTATTCTGTTACAGATGCTTTAAAGGATTGAATTATAAATTGTTGCCCTGTGAACACTAGAAAGCAAGAGGTACAAAATGGAAAGGGTCAGTGTTTTTTTGGATCAACATACAACATCTTGCCCACTCAGTTGCATTATCAGTACTTGGGTGGATCAATCATCTGGTCCAGTGCTTGCACAATTCGTTCAAACTGGCAGTGATGTAAACTCAAGTCCATTGACTTGGACTCAAGTCAGACTTAAGTTAGTTCAGTGACTTCACTTGGCCTCAACTTGGCAATAAATGATGTACTGACTGGAGTCGTGATTTCTACATTTTTAGTAATTGACTTGCTGCCCTTGGTTCAGTAACATAACATATTCATCCAGAAATCTTACAACTTTGAACAACAGTTCCATCTCTTTTTGCCTACTGATCACATGGTGATCTGTTTCAAGCCCAAAACGTAGGCACATTTCTTGGAGGGGAGCAGCAAATGGGTTAGGCAGTGGGCTTGAGTCGAGGTTGTGGTCTACTCAGCAGCCTGTCTCTGTGGTATATCAGAGGAGCCTTCTAAGGGCCTTTCCGCATTACACTCTTATAGTGCTATTACTCCACTTTCAAAATCCTGGAGTTTGTAGTTTACTGAGACCAAAGAGCTCTCTGGCTGAGAATTCAAAATGCCCCTCTCTAAACTGCAAACCCCAGGATTTCATAGGATGTTGAAAGTGGAATAATAGCACTATAACAGTGTAGTGTGGAAAGACCCTAAACCTTTTCCTAAGAGCTGAAGGCAAGACTTGCTTGCCCACAGAGCACAGGACGTAAGGAAGAAGGATCCTTCTTTCTAAAGCTTTCGAAGCTTCAGTAATGGGAGGTAAGAAGAATCCTATTCCCCACTTCTGAAAAAGCTTCCAGCTTTGGGAACGTGAAATAAGAAGGATCCTATTCCCCACTTCCATAGCTGCAGATGGCAAACTTGCAAATATGGAGGGCCAACTCTACTTAAAATTTTAAAGGTGATTTTATTTGACTCTGTCCAGAAATTCTGGAATATAGGCTGGGGGTATAAAGTTGGCTCCCAGACTTGACTTGAAAGTATCTTGCAAGGACTTGGGATTCGACTTGAGACTTGAATGTCGAGATTTGAGACATGGAGTAAAAGACTTAAATAAATCACTGCAGACTGGGTCCGTGTTATAGTGCTAACTTCCCCTTCTGAACACTACTGCTGCCACTTCAGTTTTTTAAAAAGTCTTCTAATCTTTTTAAATGAATTAGTTTTAAAAGGCCTGGCTCTCCCAGAGCAAAAAATATCATCAGGTAGGGTTTGGGCAGTTGCTCATGAAATGATCCTGCTAGCATAGGAAAACCATAAACTGAAAAGTGATTGTTACCTATGTTCTATTCTTCCTGATGAATTGTTCTAGATAACATAAATGTTTCTCTGCTCACACTGCCTGATGTTCTTCTGCTAAGAGATAATCATCACTTTCTTTGTTTAATATTACAGCACTGGGGCTATGAGTACAAAATCTACAAAGTATACAAAACTGAGAAGAGATACAGACACTTTGAAGACCAGAAGTAATTTTTAAAGCAATCGTGTTAAACTGGACAGCTGGATGGGAAATAAATAATTCCACAGAAGCAAATATAGAGTACTAAATTCAGACTGAATAGGAGAAATTACAAATGGGACAAAAGTGGGGCTATTTTAAAAATTCTTGTACTAAACTAGAGCAGTAATCAAGACAATGCTGTTGCAAAATTAGAAAAATGCCACCCTAAAATGGTAGGAGTAAGCATACCGTACTACTTTGCTCTGCTCTGGCATCTCTTAGATGTCCCACCTTCTTTCAAGTACAGAGAGAAATAATAAGAGTGAAGAACCAGGCTTTAATGATGATGATAGTTGGTATGCAATAATGTTTAGTATTTAGTATAGTATTTCGCCTAAAGGAAAATTGGCACCCTACTAAACTATAACAGATGGAAGCTAATGTTGTCAGGTATAAGAAGCAGGTGATAAATACAGTGATCTGACTTGTAAATATTTTAGATAATTTACTTAGATTTATTTTTAGATCTATTTTAGATTTATTTATTTGATTCAATGGTCTGTAGAATGTGTATAGAAAGTGTGAGTGGAATATACTTGGTTTTAAAACACTACACTGAAGTAAAACAAAATGTGATCCCCCTTGATTCTGAAAAAAAAAAGAAAATGTTTTCATTTAAATATTATTTTTTTAAAAAGATTGCTCATGCTGAAATTCTTCATGTTTTTAATTTAAAGTCCATTTCTCAAAATTACAAATTAGTCTTCTATTTTGCACTATATCCAGAATGAGTGCAGAACTGGCCATGTACAAATCACTGCTGAGCTATTTTGGCAAACCACCGTGGCATGTTCATTACTTCTGCCTTTGCCATTTGTCCAGACAGCAAGGAGATAAAGATTGTATTAGGAGACTGAACAAATTGGGCAGTCCACAGAGTTGAGACTGCTGAAATGAATAAATGTTCTGGCTGCCTCTTTGTGGGTAGTCGTTGAAATCAGACAGACACTAGTGCTAGAAGGTCAATAGTTCTGAAGGCAGGATATGGAGAACGCTGAATTCCAGTTGCTCTAGCTCATGCTGAATACAGCAATGGCAGCTGAACTGTAGTGTATGCAAGGTACTGTGAGTACCTTGCATACACTACAAACTAGTACAAGGACCAACACAGGTGGAAGGTGGAAGGTCTGCCTGTGATTGCATCTCTCTGAAATAGCCAGTGGTTCGATTAGAGTAGTGGTACAGCAGAAAAGGATCTTTTTCCTCCAGCACCATTTTCCTAAGCAAAATCCTTCTCCACCTGTTTGCTTTCAAAGTGAACGTGAATGATAAAGCTATAACCTGCATGTACAGACACACACACATATACAAAAATACCTAACATTGCCTTTTCCTATTCATTTTGCCTAGCACTTAATCTGACATAGAAGTCTAGTTCTTCCAGAACTGCAACTAATGCTTTGTTCTTGTTGCCCCATGTAACAGTACTGGAGAACAGCTGAGAAACAGGCTTGGTCTACTCCAGATTAAAACTCTAATTGAGCTTTTGGGAGCTTTCTTTCCTTTCTGCTCTTTCAAACCTCAGAGAAACTAGTCTTTTGGAGCACAACTCCCAAAATCCCCCAGCCAGCTTGGTCACTAGCCATGCTGGCTGAGGGATTTGGGAGCTCCAGTTTTAAAAAGTAACTTCTCTAGCTTCTGCTTATTACCCCTGTCCCCTTGGCTTCTACTGCCCTCATCACTGCAAAATCAAAGCATAACAGTATCATGAAAATTTGGACAACATATTCAGTTTCAGACCTGTTACCCTGTGAACTGGGGGTCACCAAAATGTGCTCAACTATAGGTGGGGAAAATTAGCTCAGAGCACTGCTTAGCGTTACGAGAGGCAGGGTAACGTAGCGAGATCTTGAACCCTATGTCTGCGGGGTTGGGTCGAGTCAAGGAGAACACAGAAATTGAAATAATAGATGATGTTTATTAAATACAAGCAAAACAGTGTACGTGACACACTCATACAAGATGACTAAAGAAAATAAAGGTTGGAGTGGTATAGAGGGATTTTTAGAGGGATTGTTGGTTTGGGTGATACTTCACCTGTCCTGAAGCCCAGAAAAACAGAGAGCGAAGCTGGGGTGCGATGTAGCTCAGCACGTGGAGCTGAGGGGAGGCTCGCCAAGCAAAGCGGCAGCAAGGCGGGATGAAACTCGGGAGCGTTCCGAGGAAGGTCTCGGAATCAAGGGTTTTTATAAGGAGAATTGTGACTGCAGGCTATGCCGTACTTGGGGGAAAACAGTAGATTTGGAGTTGGAGACAAAGCCTCCGAAAGGTCAGAATCTGAATGATTGAGTTATCGTAGCGGTTCTCAATAGAGTAGCCAGTATGCAAACGCAGAGTACTTGGGTATAGCATAGTTTACCCATCAAGCTGCCATCGCGGGGCAGAGGCTCTTTTGTAAGTGGCGTGCATACTTAATTAGAGTACTTGCCTGGAGGTCTCCTAAAGCAGCGAGTCAGCTATTTTCTGGCCTGCCTGTATTGTAGTTTGAATATTATGGCTATTAACGGTCGAGCTTGTTTACATGCTTGTCCGGTGGCCTCACAGGCACGTGGAAAGGAATAGAGAAGTGCAGCCGAATTGTGATATCAAGGGATATCTTTAATATCCCCAAAGCTCAGACTAGCCAGGGCAGTAACAGACCCAATTAGAACTTGAACTGGCTGAGTTGGGAAAAGTGTATAAAACTCTGCCCTTTTAATTAAGGCTCCCTTTGGTATGTTGTTGGTTAGAAACTATGCTGTATGCATAATGGTAAAGTTGCCCTTTTAAGCTAATATTTCTGTGTTTTTTTACATGTGTTGTGCATGCATCACAAAGCTGCAAAGTGCTTGGAGATCAAGTACAAGTGGGTCTGATACTTTAAGCTTCCTTGTTTTTCATGATGGCTCCTTGGAGATACCATATGTGCATAGTTTTGGAGGAACAAGCATTCTGGATAGCCTTCATGGCTGTTCAGATATGGTATTCTCTTTGGCAGTGGTTCTGAACTATCGGTTTTGCACTTCAACTTGATAAATAGTTGAAATTTGGCTATACTGGTTTGAGATTCTGGGAGGTGAAGTCTGAAAAATCTGGAAGACCAAAGGTTGAGTGTTACTGATCTAGGGACTCTGCTTTTGAGGTTAACTGCATGACTAAAGGATTAGGGTAAAGCACAAATATAAACACTGAGGCTGTTACAGAAGTACCATGGCACCTGGAAGACCTTCTTGAACCCGTTCAGGATCAGCCTCACAGATGGGCCCAGTTTGGAGTAAATTATTTCTTCAAAGAAGATGCTTTCAGATCATAACTGGAAAAATATGAGTATGGGTTCTGTCAGATTCAGCTCTTTTAGTCTTGCGACTCAGTGGTGATATAGTCTTTGTTGGAAATTACAACATTCTCTCTTCCCCACCTCTTTAGATAGAATAACCTCTCAACTGTCAGTGTGTGTATATATTTAAAATTATTGGCTAAGGCATCTAGACTTTACACTCTAAAGTCTGTGAGCAATATTGAAAAGAAAAAAATGTGAATGTTGTACTTGGGCTCACTGAGAAGTGGCATGTATACATTTGGGATGAGTTTGTATACATGCCATGCATAGAATTCTCTCATGGCAGGAGACTTACTTGTTTTCTGTATCTTACAGGTTCATGAAGGTGGCTGGGAACACAGTGGATGCTGTTACCTGGCAACAGTAGGTATTTTTCTCATTCCTCATTCCTTTCCAATGTTGTAAATCCAATAAATAAAAAGCAATTTGGGTGGGAGACAAACACAAGGCCTTGTGTTGACATGGCACTTTCTTCAAACAAACGGAAGAAAGAAAAGGGTCTCCAGCAGCCTTCTCTAAGTTGATACCCTCTAAGTGTTTTTGTCCACAACTCCTGTCATCTCCAAGCACTAATCGTATTGATTAGGGCTTCTGGGAGTTGTAGTCCAAAACATCCTAAAGGGCACCTAGCTGAGAAAAGTTGCCCAAAGACTATTGCTCTCCCTTTTGTTTTGAGTTCATTCTGGAAATATGACAATGCTACTGGCAAAGGTGGATCTCCAGTGATTATTTAGACAGGAAAAAACTCTTGGGAGTCAGCAGACCTTACAGAACTTGAGGAATATTGGCTATGCAGTGAAGATCTGTAATGATGCTTGTGCTGTTTTGGTAGTGGAGGTTCCCATGGTGCAGAAGTGTGTAACAGGTCACCTACAAGCTATATACAGCTCACCACATCCTTTTTTTTTTTGGCACTCTTCAAGCTCTCCCATAAGGTTCCCACCCATCCTTGCTGCCCAGTTCACTACTGTAGGGGTGATGAAAATGAAAATCGTCACCTTTTTTGCCTTTTTTAAAAAAATCGTCCCCTTTTTAAAAGAAAAAAAAATAAGCTGCATTCAGTGTGCATGCCTCCTTTCAGAAGCTAATAGAGTTTGCAGAAGTCTCATAGAAGCAACAGTAGCCTTGTAAGCATGGTACACACACTTTGTTCCAGGACCTTCCCAGGAGTGGTATCAGCTGCTGAGATGAACTTCTTTTTGCAGTAAAAAAAAAAAGGGGGTTAGTTTTCATCACAGCAGTAAATTGGGTAGTGGTAGATTTTGGAGGAAGCAAATTTACCCCCAAGACATAAAGTATTTGCCTACTATTGCTATTGACTAAAGTTCAGAATAGGCTAAGAATGATGACTGATAACCATTGGATTAATGGTTTTATACAGTTTTAATGTGGTTATTTTTAATGGTCTTTTAAAAACTTATTCCTAGGTTTTGGTTGATTCTTTTTATGAGCTCCCTTGCATCTCATTATGGGAGAAAGATGGCGTATAAATGAAATTAATCAACAAAAGATAAAGAATAACTCCAACATGTTTCAGTTGCCATTCAAGGTGGCACTCAGGCAGAAGGATAGACTTATTCACAATATAGCAATTTGATACAAGTTTACTTGTCATGACTCCATCCTCTGGAATCCAGAGATTTTTAGTTTGGTGAGGTTTTCTAAAATTTTCTGCCAGAGAGGTCTAGTTCCCCATCAGACTATAAACATCAGGATTCCACAGGATGAAACCAGGGCAGTTAAACTGGTATAAATGTTTTAATTGTGCAATGTGGAAGAGATACACTGTTAGTAGGCAGCCAATGTTTTCTGCTATAGCAGAGGGATGATGTGTTCCCAGAGACCTATTTTGTTGGTGAATGTGCATTGTGCTGCCGGGCCTTTCCTCTGCCCGCAGCTGTGAGGAATTCCTTGGGTGAGCTTAGTAAACTCTGCATTCAGAATCAGGGCGGAATCACTGGGAGGAAAAGCAAACAGAGTTTCCTTCTCAGCACTGTCTGCCGTTCATACCATTAGCAACGACGTTCCTCAACTCTTAAATGGTACTATGTGGTATCTTCAGAAAGACATATCCACATTGCTGGGCCTGAGTGGAATATTGTAACATTGGTTCAGCCATATAACTGAAAGTGGCCTGGTCATGGGCACTTGGTTTTACTTTTATAAATGCTGGTTACATGAATCCCATTGTGGCAGTTGTGCTAGTTGAGGCAAGATTCATAGACAGAGAAATAATTTTCTCAGGTTAGTATGGATATTGTTCTTGCTTCTTATCAAAATAGACTTGGAGCAAGTTTTGATTGAGTGCCAAGCATTGAGAGTCTTTTTTCCTGGAAATTTTTGTTGTTCCTATATTGTTAATTGTTGATTTCTTCAGAATAATCCTTGGAAATATGGCCTTGGCTTATTCAAATGTTTCTGCAGCAAGATCCCTAGCCTTTTGGGAGGCCACAGAGATGCCCTACTGATGGTGCTGTGTTTCACAGGTTCACTCGGATCCTGGTAGTAATCTCTCTCTAGCCTCTGAGTGAGGAAGGGAGCACACTCACTTAAACTTTATGGTTTGGACTGAGCAAAGATGGGGAGTATGCTGATCTTTCTCTGCTGACTGATAAACAGTGACACTTTATATAATTAGTCTGATGGAACTGAAAGCTCATCTAGATGAACGCTTACAATTAAGCAAGATATTATTTTCTACCACCACTGCTTGTCACTATAATGCCTCAGACAATATGGAAGAACCAATGATTTTGCTTTCTGAAAGGAGGTCTGTAATGCATGCATGTGTTTTCAAGAAGACACCACAGAATTATATTCACAGTGAACTTGGAATTCCAGTAGCTTGGAACACCATGGTATCATTGTTCCAAACTGCACCTAGTTTATTACAAGTGCAAACACACGATATCGTCTGAAAAGCATTTTTACATGAACTGTGGGACTCCCTTCATATTGAAGTCTGTTCTCTCTTGACTTGCAGAGATAGGGGAGCACCGATTTGTTAGAAGAATACATTGAACATTCAGATGCGGGACAACTTGCTCCTCTTTTCTCTCAAGAGAAAAAAGTGCATGGTCTGAACTGGGGGAAAATGAAAAATGAATAATATCCTGTAGTAGGTTTGTTTGTCTGAGTGGTTAGTGCTCATATCTTTTATGAAGAATAAAGTCATCCACGTGGGACACTCACCCTACATTTTGTTTGGCCCCTTGGGGCCCAAGAGACCTCCAAATGTATTAGACCCATTTTGCCAAACAATTTTTGTTCAACACACTTCTCCCAACAGCTTACGCTCTGCTCTGTTGGCAAATGTTTGCCAGCCGAGCTCTTTCTGTGTAAAAGTTTCTGCTGCCATGGTTGCTGTTGTTGCTCTGTGGATGGAGCAGGAGTTTCTTCAAAGTAGTGGTGCATCAGTTGGGACAACATGACAAAAAGATTAATGAGGATACAGTGGAAGAGACACACTGGGCACAATGGCAATGGTGGAAATGTAACTCAGTGATTAAGTATGGAATTGGTGAGGGCAAAGGATGGTGCTGCAGAGGGGCATGGTTTCATACCATTGTAAGCCATGTCACAAATGCATACCCTGAATAAGGTAAGATATACTGGTGTACAGTTCAGTTCCCAAATTCTTGCACTGTAATAAACAGGAAGCTCCTTAAAATGGCCTAAGTCCAGAACTGTAGGAGTCTGAGATGACACCTGGAATAGGAAACAGCTTATGGATAAAAGAATTACCAAGTTACAGTATCAGGGAGTGAATGAAGCTCCACCCGGTATCTCTGACCATACAAATAATATCTAAATCTGATAGCTGCAGTGAGAAGGTACTGGTTTCTCTGCCAGTGACAAAAAGAGGGGTGGGTGGGATGAGGAGAAAATAGGTGGTGATAGTGACAGTGCTCTAATTCCTAGCAGACGTTCCTGGAGCAGGAGGAGATTCGGAAATTCCTGAGTGTTGGGAAGTGGCTTTAATGCAATTAAGTGAAATAAAAGGAGGGGTCAGATAATGGGGCAAAGGTTCCTCAGCCATAAAGTGCAGTAAAACAAAAACAGCTGGGCTGAAGCCATCAAATCCTGCTCATTAAATCCTCTCTGAGGCTAATGGCTCTGGCCAACTAATTGGGAATGCAATTTGAAAAAGGTACCACATAGTTCTGCTAAATGTAGGAGGCAGCTGGGATCTTCAGTTCTCAGAAGTGGTTTGAATGTTGTTATTTCCATTGTGATACAAGCTGGCTTTTGTGAACATGGGTGGGCAGCATGCACTGAGCAAATGGCACAGTAATGCATGGTAAGATAGGAGGTAACAGGCCTTTTCTTTCTTTCTTTTAAAATCATGATGCAAACTGGACTTCTGTTGTGGCCATAACATGTTCAGAACATGTTATGTGGACAGAATGTTTCACCCTGGCTTGGAGAGATTTGCCTAAAGAACAAAGATACTTCCTATTCTTTGTGGGTGGGAACCCCATTTCGTGGGAGACATGAGTACATTGTCTGCTACAAAAGGTGAGGCAATCCAGTAGGACAAGAGTGGATAATCCTACTGGCATTCCAGTAGAAGAAGACTGTTGCCTTTCTGCCAAAGGCAGGGGGCTGCCTGAAACCTTAGAGAAATGCTGCCAATTAGAACTGCCAGTATTAGGATAGATGGACTAATACTCTCATTCGCTACCAGGTAGATTTCTATGTAGAAACAAAAAACAGCATGCTTTATTTCCTTCACAACTGCTGCTTTATTCTCTGTAAGTTCATCTGAGAGCATCTATCCACCTAACAGATTTTGGTTGTGGTTTGCTTTAGATGGCTACTCCTACTAAGTTAGTATTGCTATGAGTAAAGGCATGAACTATGAGTTAGAGGGCTGAAATTCAATTGTGAGTTCCAACTAGATTTAGCCTGTTGAATCAGTGGAATATATATCAGTGTTGACTTAAGTTTCCACAGACTGAATGGATTCTGTCTACTGGGGACTAACAACTGAATTTAGGCTGAAATCCCCTGGTCAAATCTGACTTGAATGCCAAAGAAGGTTTTAGTTAAGCTGCTATATATTTTGTATTCTTCCCTCCCATCCCTTTTGTTATATGGGGTAATAATACTGTTGTATGTCATATAGGCAAAGTGTTTGGGCCCTGAGGAAAAATGACTCTTATTGGTATAGTTGCAATTCTGTGATCCAATAAATCAACAATGAAGTGGCACTACAAAGAGTCAATTTGTTCTAAAGGATGATTAGCTCTAAAACTGATTAATTTTTCTTCCTGATTGTTTTGGTTCTTTGTTTTGAAGGTTTCTCAAAGATTTCTTTTTTTGTTAACAGGTGTGATTGAGCTACAAACTATTGCTCTTTGTTAGAAATACTATCCACTCAGGCCTTTTTTTTTTAAACCTTAAAACTATTTCCTAAACCTCATGATAAGTATATTATCCAATTGTAGAACTAGCTCCTGCCGTGTTGATTCAAACAGAACTTTCCGTGTTCTTCCAAATGTGATAGCAAAAAATGAGGAGCATCCGATAAAATTAACAGAAAAATTGGAGACATATCCCCAGGTGCTTGATGAATGAAAGATTTATTGATAAAAAGCCCAACATGTTTCATTTCATAAATGCTCTCCAAGGCCTTCTTCTGGAGCTGCTTGAAGTTTAAGTTTGGAAATTCTGGAAGCTGAAACTTTCACACCACATAAAAAGAAGAAATTTTAATTTCAAACAGCCACTGAAATAGGTCTTTGAGAGCATATACATGCTGAAACACAATGAGGATTTTTATCATTACATCATTCATCCATTGACCATCTTGGGACATGACTCCGGTTTTTTCTCCCAAATATGGTAGTGAACCCTGAATCTTGCATATGCTATGTGTACTGTAGGACCACCATTTAAACCCAGTGATACTAGATTTTCACTAGCAACTTCCTCCTAATGGAACACAAACAGAAGAACCACTGACATGTTCAGCTTAATAGTAAGCAGCATTCAGCCTTTATTGCTCTCTGGGACTATACTTCATAACAGGCAAACTCTGTTTTGCCTTTCTCAGTATTTTTTTAAAAAGTTGTTTATCCATTATGAATAGAAGAGGAAATTCAGAAGCGAATGGGAGTGCTCTAAACAATTAGTTACTGTTGAAAAAGACAATTCCCAAGTTTTCTTGGGAGACCCAACACTTCATAGTGCTTTACAGTCAGCCCTCCACAGTCCCTATGGTTAGGGGCACAGGACCCCTGCAAAAGTGGGAAAATTGCAAATATCAAAATGTGTCTGTGTGTGTCTCTGGTGGGGAGAGTGGGCACACAGGATCCAAACCGGGTCAGGCAAAGGAGAGGGAAGGGGGGTTGACAGGGCAGCACTATACTTACTCTCTGTCATCCGTCTCCTTCCTTGGGTGTGGAGGGCATTGGGAGAGGTTTGTGGTGCTGAGAATTTGAGCTGCAAGCGATCCTTAACTGGCTAGGCAGTGGCTGGTGGAGGAGGAGGAGGAGGAAGAGGACCAGAGGCAGGTTTTTAAAGGGCTGCACACCTGATTGGAAGTGCCGAGAGGGAAGGTTCCCCTGGGGAAAGAGTGCCTAAGGTGGGAGGGCAGGAGTTGAAGAAACACAAATAATCAAATCCGTGAAAGTCAAACCCATGAATGTAGAGGGTCAACTGTATTTTCATGTCATGTCCCATTCAAAACATTTCTAACCTAACGTCTGAAACCACCCAGCACTTTTATGGTTATGGTCTTCTGATGACTTTATCGTTCAACTGATCATGTGGCCTCCAAAATTATTTCACTACTGTTTGCCCTTTGTTGTCATTAATTAATTAATTGTTGCACTTAAACATCATTTTTCCTCTAGAAAGCTCAATGTAGCCAATAAGGTCCACTAATGATGGAGAACCACATGTGTTCAGTGTGTGATTTCTGTAATACTAGTGTCTCTTCTGAGTCTGTATAATGTCATTAAATGCATAAAGAGAATTCTGCCAGGCTAGAACATGGAGAAAATAGCAGAGCTGGAAATAATGCATCTGTAACAGGTTACCTTTGGAGAAGGATGAGTGGGTCTGAACAATGCTGGGCTGTATATGTAATCACTAATATTTTCCAGTTATGTTTTGAGGTTGTTTGGGGGGCATTTCCAATGACATTTGGTAGAATTTTTTGAGTCTTTATGCCATTCTCTTATCAATACTATTTTTTTAAAAAAAATAATGAATAGTGGAATGAGTGATAAAACTGTTTAAATGGTGACATTAAAATTACTTTGAAGGGTTTTTATCAAGTTACATAATATAACTATTTTTTCAAAAAGTATAATTGACGTGCTTTGGGCAATAATTGCATCCCATTTGTGGGATGCTGAGAATTATATTGCCTCTAAAACTTGAAAGCATGTCGTTCATTGCCCTTCTGCCATGTGTCTAGTTCTGTCCCTAAACTGGACAGTGAAGTTAGCATATTTATACTTGATACATTAATTAAACTACAGATCTGAGCAGAAAGGCCTAACTGAGTGGCCATGCTAGAAAGTGGAGATACTGTTGTGTTTGCTAATTTTCCTCTATTTAACAATGGCTCTGATGCTAGGCACTATGTGGAGTGCAGAAATGTGTTCTTGGACAAAAAAGGTTGCTTACTTTGCTAGCTGGACAAGATGGGAGTCAGGAGAGATTTGGTACTGACAACTTTGTAGTACAAGTGGAAGTGCAAGGACAGGCAAAGTGAGGAAGAAAGACTTCACTGATGAGAACAGTCGTAGTAGAACTCTTAGAAAAAACAAATAATGAGGAATGTGTTCTGTGGCAGAAGGCACAGAAATGAGAGTAGTAGATAGTAATGGAGGTTGCCAATTGTAGACCATAAAGCAACTTTCAGGGAACCCCAAATATGGGCATCAGAGGCGCGGTCCTTAGCCAGGGTGAGGGAGAGCACATAAGTTGCAGCCCCTCTCTGACTGTTGCCTTCTCGTTTTCATTCCAGTTACTACCTTGATGGCCGAGTGGCCAAGGTGACGGACTTCCTGAAAACACGCCTGTTAGACACACTCTCTGACCAGATCAGGAAAATCCAGAAAGTGCGTGAGTGAGGGGGTGGCTGGGTCAAAAGGGCAGCATGTCTCCAAGGGTGGGGAGCTTCTAAGACTTCTGGAGTATGGAGCATGGGTTTGCTACACCCAGAGCTAGACAGGCCTAGCAGGGGTTTCCCTTGGGTCTGACCTGGCTTCTCAGCCTTGCAAGGAATCTCACTTTCTGGTCAGGCCAAGGGAGGCTGGAAAGGGTGTGAAGACATGCAGGAGATGCCAGGTGGATACTGACAGCTAAAATTCTGCTGAGCCCTATGGCTGTGGTGATATTGGGAAGGGACAGGCCTTGGGAAAGTGGTCATACTGCCTTAGGGACTGGGGGAACTCTAGTCTAAAGAAGTAACTTTTCCAATTCCGGGAACATCTGTTGTGGAGTGAGACAGGCCATAGAGATGTCAAGACACCTGGCAGGGTATGGTAGTACCTGCATAGTAAGCTGATCAAGAGAGGGATGGGGGAGGGGATAATAGGCTTTTGGAAAATAAAGGAGAAATGAGGTAGAGTCTTTCCCTGAGCCACTGTATGCCATGGGAAATCTTTGTTTCCCTGCTTCTTTGTTTGTTTCTAAGATTTCTTGGTTATCCTATAGTTCATAGTTCTCAAGGCAGTGTACAATTTAAGGTAGCATGGTGAGCTTTCCTATGGAGCTCCTCATCAGTGACTGTGTTTCTAATGAGGCTACCTGGCTGGAATGTTTCATCCATTACTGATTGATACTAAACTGCATCTGTTTCATAAGAAGCCAACTTTTTGCCTTGATCTGTGGAAGGATTTTCAGCTGGGCTATCAGACAGATCCTAATAAGAGATGAGTTATTCTGTTAAGAGAGTTGCAAGCTTCCCAACACAAATATTAGGCCAAGTGCCACTGGTTAAAATGATGAGCCTCTTGTCCTTCTCTCCCATTTTATTGCTTCAACACATTGCCTTCAGGTAATGAGGCAAGGCCTGGCAAGTAGCCAGACCTTCCAGGCACAGTGTCAGCTCTCCTGTGCTGAGGCAGAAGGGGCTGTAAGCTGGCATCCTCAGTCCTTTTTGCTCACTGATGCTCTTTTGTCTGCTGGCGCCATCAAGTCCTGGGCATGTCTGTGCTGCCAAGGTTTGTCTCATGTTACAAGGGCATTTCCCAGGCTGAAATCTCTGATGCCAGGCTTATATCCCGATTTCAGATGCTCGGGAAAGTACCAGGGCCAGCTTGGTCTTGAAGTCAAGGTCTTGTGGGAAAGGTTTGCCTGTTCCAAGACTTAATATGCTGCTTGCATATGTTGAGAACCATGATTATTCTCCCTTTGGGCTATGGGATAGTTATGATAAGGATTGCTTCATACTTGCTACCATTGTCATCTTATTTTCTATAACTTATGAGCAACTGAGTGGCTAGGTAGCAACTGTAGCAACTGACTGCCCTAGGTTAAGGAAGAGCTAGACCCTGTACATTATGTGGACTAGCTATCTGATCACTTGTTGTCTAACCAGCGTGTTGTTTTTCATATGGCTGTTACTGTTTCAGTAAGCTCAAGGCAACTGTAGATAAAATACATGTACGTATAGGAGGAGTGCAGCTTATCCTAGCTCCGTGCTGCGTATATGTGTGCCACATATGCAGTGGAAAATATGCTTGCTGTTGCACATTATATGTTTGTGCATTTACATTGTAAAATAAAGTGTTTGAAGTGGCTCTGTGCCTCAGTTGTAGGCAACAGGCAACATTTAATATGTACATATGTGAAGAAGTTGCCATAGGAGGATGCAAAATGATTGACTTTTAAAACTAAGAAAGAACCTAGTCTTTATATTTGCTGCATATTTGCTGTGAGTAGTGGTGAAAAGTGGCCGGTCATGTAAACCTTTGTGGATTTGCTCTATGGCCCAATGGCTCATCAGCCTAATGTGATATAACTTGGAGAAAAGCAATGGAACAATGGAACAAAAGAACATGAATGTAGGTGTGCATGCGTGTGTGCGTGCGCGCATGCGCGCACACACTCATATACACAATAAGAGATTGACTAAATATTCTTAATGTAATTAATTAAAGAAATGTATGCATTATTTCTTTGTCTCTAAGGCTTCGATGGAATGGGCATCCTAAACCATGCCATCCTAAACACATGGACAACAGATGGAGTATTTTGTTGTCCAGCTGGTTGTATGACGCTTCAGATAGGGCTCACAAAGAGAAGAGAGTAAATGCTGAGTCAGGGGCTCCTTGAGCACTTAATGGGTAGACAGACTGTAAGTCATCTTAGACCTGTATGTTAAGGAGTGGCAAGATCACAGCTGTCACAGAAAGTGTGGGACAGCTGAGCAAATTTGATGGCAGGAAAAGGATAATTATGGGTAGGTTTCTTTTAACTAGAGATATTTCCCACCCTATGCTCACCTGTGCTCTGCACACTCTATGACCTCATGAACCACACAATACCAGGCAACACTATTTGTGCTCACTGGCAATCTCAGCACGTAGCATTTTAAGCACTGTTCTTTTCTTTTGGCAATAGGTGATCAATGCACATGTGCCTGGAAAAAAGATTTGGCTGGAGGGCATTGGCGCCACCTCTGAAGGAGGCATCACCAACCTTTCGGATTCCTATGCTGCCAGTTTTCTGTGAGTTAACCTGGGGATGGGCTCAACAGAGTGGAGGCAGGGAATTAATCAACAAGTGTCTTAATGATTGCCAATCAGGTTGGCAGTTCCCCCCCAGGAGTCTGGTCTGACTCAAGTAGATGTCTGGATTATTAACTGGATTAACTGGATATTGATCCACCTCCCAGTTTGGAGGGCTTCTTCTTTTTCCTGGAAGATATAGGGTTGAGACCCATGTGGCCTGTGGGCTTCATGAAGCCCCGGGGTTGTTTTTGTGGCTCCCAGAAAGAATTTAATTCACACATTTTTAACAATTCCTACTCCCCCCACCACAAGAATTCTTGCCTCAGGGGCAAAAACCTGCAATCAGCTTTCCAGTCACTTTTGATTCCATTTTGAGGGACTAATGTATTCCCTGAAGGGTGCTAGGGTTAGGCAATTGGCTCCTGGATCCCCAAAGCTTGCCCACTTGCTATAAGATGAATGCTTAGGATCTCTGCAGGTAATGTACCTCAGCCTCTACTGCACTTCAACTGAAGAGGTTTATTTCTGAGCAAACATCAAAACAATCAGGATGCTCTGAGCTAAGCTATGGTCTATTAGAGTGTTTTGTTACAGAAGATCTGGATTCCAAATTTCTTTTTTGGCCATGGAACACACAGCAAATTTAGGCAGCTTGCTGATTCTCTGCTTCTACAAAATAAAGGTTGCACGTTAAAGCTGCAGTCCCATACCTCCTTACCTGGGGAGTAAGTCTCATAGTGCTCAATGGGATTTATTTTTAAATAGACATATATATTATTGTTCTGTAAAGTGTCTTTGCACACACTCATTTATGGAACTATGCATCTTTACATGGAACTTAATGAATACAATTGGATTTACTTCTGAGTAGGCATGTGAAGGATTATGCTGTAAATGTGTTATATAAATTCTCCATAAAATATTTCCACCAGCAACATCTGTTTACCAGTATACAGAAAGAAATAGGAAAAATTGTCTGGAATGTAAGACCAGTTGCACAATGGAAAAGTTGCCCAAAAGCTCTGGAATGTTCTTTCCTAGTGAAACTTTTTAACGTTTAACTTTTTTCAAGATCTGGGGAAATTGTGCAAGTGTAGGAGATTGGATTCATTGAAGCCAGTTTCTGGCTTTAGTTTTACTTTAGTTTTACTACATTTCACAGGTGCCCTCCTACAAAGCCAGCAAAGAATCTCCTGGCATCTTGGTATCAAATGGATTGTGGCGTATGCTTCTGTGAACTGCAGCCCACTTAATCAGATACATCTGATTAAGCTGACTATCTACAAAAGTTGACAGTACCCACAAAAGTTTATGCATAATACCTTTCCCAATTCTTAAGGTGGCATGAGGTTCTGTGTTGTTTTGGTGGCCAAGGCACCTGACTTTCACCTCTAGAAACTTAAGGTAAAGATTTTAAGTATATTGGCACTATGCAGTTACATCCTTTTCATACCACTTTAACTATCATGGCTGCATGCTAAGGAATTCTAGCATTTTGTGGTGTGGTGGGATATTTACTGAATCATAGAACTGGAAGGTATTCTAGAGACCATCAATCCAGCCCCCTCTCAGTGTAGGAAATTCAGCTAGAGCATTGCCAACAAGTAGCTGTCTAACCTCTTTTGAAGATGGCCAGAGGAAGAGAACTCACCACCTCTCCAGGTAATTGGTTTCATTGTTGAACAGCTTTTACTGTCAAGGTGTTCCTTCTTGTGTTCAGTCAAAACCTATCCTCCTGTAATGTAAAACCATTAGACCTGGTCCTACTCTCAGAGAACAAAAATGCGCTCTCCTCTCTGTTACAGCCCTTCAGAGTATAATCATGTCACCCCTCATTCTTCTCTTCATCCAGTTGAACATCCCCAACTCCCTCAACCTTTCTTCATACGTTTCGCTCTCCATATCGCTTATCAACCTTGTTGCCCTCCTCTGAACCTGCTCCAACTTGTCTATATTCTTCCTAGAATGAAGTGACCAGAACTGAATGCAGTACTCCAGACGAGACCTGGCTAGTTCAGAATATAGTGGAACTATTACTTCCCTTGTGTTGGAAGCTATGGTTCTATTCATGCAGTCTAAAACATGATTTGCCTTCGTTGTTGCAGCATCACACTGCTGGGTCGTATTCAGTTTATGATGAACAATAGTCCTAAACTCCTTTTCACATGTATTGCTGTAACTCTCATTTTGTGAAGGTACATTTGGATTTTGTGGCCTAAATGTAGAATTTTGCATTTGTCAGTGTTGAAATTCATTCCATTTGTTTCTGCCCAATTTTCTAGTTTATCAAGCTCCTTCTGAATTCTGTTCCTATCTTTCAATTTGTTAGTTACCCCTCTCAGTTTTGTATCATCTGCAACCCTGAAAAGGATTCCCTCGAATCCATGATCTAAGTCATTGATAAAAATATTGAAGGGTGTTGGTCTCTGGACAGAACTCTGTGGCACTCCATTCAAGATTTCTTTCCAGTTTGAAGTGCAGCCATTGATGATTACTCTTCAAACATGGTTTTGTAACCAGTTATGGATCCATTTGACAGTGTTCTCATCTGTTCCACATTTAATCAGTTTGCTAATCAAAATGTCATGGGGAGATGTTATCAAAGGCTTTGCTGAAATCCATGGAAACGACATCTACAGCATTCCCACCATCTACTACTAAACTACTAACCTGATTTTTAAAAAAGATATACAATTAGTTTGACAGGTTTTGTTCTTCACAAACCCACGCTGACTCTTAGTAGTCACTGCATTGTTATTTAGATATCTGCAAACAGATTTCTTTATGATCTGTTATAATACTTTTCCTGGTGTGGAGGTCAGGCTGGCTGGTCTGTAGTTCCCTGGATCTTTTTCTTTGCCCTATTTGAAGAGAGAGACATTGTTTGCCCCTCTCCAATCCTGTGGCATCTCACCTGTTCTCCAGGATTTCTCAAAAATGATGACAACCGGTTCAGAGGTTTCATATCAGCCAGTTTCTTCAGTTCTCTGGGATGCACTTCACCTCACCCTGCAAATCTGAAATCATTTAGGTTAACTAGGTGATTCCTGACTATCTCTTGACTATGTGCAATCTGGATCCCTGATGCATGAAAGCACACAGTTCTATTTTTGGAAGAAAACTGAAGCAAAATAGGTACTGAGCAGTTCTGTCTTTTTGTTGTGATTTTTTAGCGTTTTACCATCCTTAGGCCATTTCCGCACTACACCGTTATAGTGCTATTATTCCACTTTCAGCATCTTATGGAATCCTGGGGCTCACAGATTAGGGAGGGGCATTTAGAATTCTCAGCCAGAGATCCCTTTGGCCTCAGTAAATTACAAAACCCAGAATTCCACAGGATGCTGAAAGTGGAATAATAGCACTATTAATTGTGCAGTGCGGAAATGGCCTTACTGAGGAGTGGCTCCACTGTTTCTTTGGTCATTCTCATGCTTTGAATATATCTGAAAAACCTATTTTTGTTGCTCCCTACTTGCCTAGCCAGTCTTAGCTAATTTTGAGCTTCATCTTTCATTATACTATCCCTGCAAGCTTGGTTACAGATCTGTACTCTTCCTCAGTGAGGGAGCAGGGTTAGAACAATCACAGTTTGGTGGGAACTTCTCTTTTCTACACAAAGATATCTAACTTCAGTGTAATCTTACTGTCTCCAAAGTTGCGTTGTAATCTGCCTGACAGTGACTTCAATTGCACCTAGAAGGGTGTGTGAGTTGACCTGCCTTGCAATATGACATTTACAGCCAGTAATTTTCCTCTTTCCAGTTTGACCTTCCAGTCACCTCAGGTTCCATTTTATATCAATGCCAATTAATGTAGTGCCAATTAAATAATATTTGCCAATTTAACCATATCAATCTTGTGGGGTATGGAGGGCTATAACAGTGCCTCTCCTGCCAACCATCAGCACCTTTCTTCTTCTTGTGATTGGTGGTTACATTGACTACTTCTCTGTCATGCAGTGTCATTTGTTGCTAGCTTCTTGTCTGAGCTTCTTCAGTGCTGCTATCCACAGGAACATGTAGGAAACAATTCCTTAGTTGGAGACATTGTGACTCCCTTCTGTATGGTCTACTCCCTCCAGGGTGCTTCTTCACTGTGATAGGCCTCTTCATTTTCCTGTTGGCTCTATAGGATCAATTCTCCATGTGTTCTATCCAGGAAGTCTTCATGTTCTCTGATGCATTGAAAGGACTCAACATGTAGTTGTAGTGCACTAAGTTTGCACTTGCTGCAAATGTTTTTGGTGAGGTTTTCTGACAAAACCCCCCCGAACATTGTATATACATTACGGCAGATGATTACAGATCTTTCTGCCTCCATCACAGTAATTTCTCTCCCTTTACTTCTATAATGTCTATAAGGGATATAAGTTCACATGCTACAAGGTGTACACTGTTACTGCCCTGGCTAGTCCGAGCTTTGGGGATATTAAAAGATATCCCTTGATATCACAATTCAGCTGCACTTCTCTATTCCTTTCCACGTGCTTGCGAGGCCACCGGACAAGCACGTAAACAAGCTCGGCCGTTAATTGCCGTAATATTCAGACGACAATACAGGCAGGCCAGAAATAGCTGACTCACTGCTTTAGGAGACCTCCAGGCAAGTACTCTAATTAGGTATGCACGCAACCTACAAAAGAGACTCTGCCCCGCGATGGCAGCTTGATGGGTAAACTATGCTATACCCAAGTACTCTGCGTTTGCATACTGGCTGCTCTATTGAGAACCGCTACGATAACTCAATCATTCAGATTCTGACCTTTCGGAGGCTTTGTCTCCAACTCCAAATCTATTGTTTTCCCCCAAGTACGGCATAGCCTGCAGTCACAATTCTCCTTATAAAAACCCTTGATTCTGAGACCTTCCTCAGAACGCTCCCGAGTTTCATCCCGCCTTGCTGCCGCTTTGCTTGGCGAGCCTCCCCTCAGCTCCACGTGCTGAGCTACATCGCACCCCAGCCTCACTCTCCATTTTTCCGGGCTTCAGGACAGGTGAAGTATCACCCAAACCAACAATCCCTCTAAAAATCCCTCTATACCACTCCAACCTTTATTTTCTTTTGTCATCTTGTATGAGTGTGTCGCATACACTGTTTTGCCTGTATTTAATAAACATCATTTATTGTTTGAACTTTTGTGTGCTCCTTGACTCGACCCGACCCCGTAGACATAGGGTTCAAGATCTCGCTACGTTACCCTGCCTCTCATAACGCTAAGCAGTGCTCTGAGCTAATTTTCCCCACCTTTAGTTGAGCACATTTTGGTGTCCCTCCCGGGACCCCCAGTACACAGGGTAACAGCACCACTGGTTCCAAAGCTTGTTGCCTCTTCTAATCTCGCGTTTCTGCTCATAGCAACCTCAGCAAGGGCTTATGGGCAAAAAGGATGCAGATGAGCTGCTACTCTCCCAGATCATCACCTCCTTGTCTGCTTGCCCCAAAACCTGCTGCCTCTCTCAGTCTGGCTATATTTTTCTCACAGAAACTTCAATAAAGGCAGATGGGGAAAAGTATGCAGAAGAACTGCTGCTCTTCCAAAACTTCACTAATTCTCTATCAATGAGCTTTCCTGAACTATTGAATTAGAACTCTCTAATAAGAACTCTCTAACAGAGAGTTCGGAGTATGTCACCAAACTATGGATCCTAGGATTCCATAGGATGGAGCCATGATAGTTAATGTGGTATCAAAATGCTGTTACTGTGGAATGTAGGTACACTCTATATCAGTGCTGTGGAGGTGGCTGATTCTTAGCCTAATTCTACTGTGGATAAGAATTAGTAAAGCTATATGTATTTTTTCCATTCTGTACAAATATAGAAAATTTGGTTGGTGCAGCAACCTGTTTCATGAGAATCATTGCTTTCTTATAATAAAATAAAATAACCTACAAGAAGACCTACCTGCTGTGGAATGAGATTAAGAAGAAGGAAAAAAGGAATAAGAACAAATCAGTATAAATCTACTTTATTTGCATAAATGATGTTAAGTTATAGAATTCAGATAATTGAGGCACAGAATTGGAGATGTCTCAGTATGACTTTTAAAAATATTTATTAAACTCAGGGTGTACATAACTCAGGATATATCATTCCCAGCAGTCTGGTTACAGTGTCCATTCCCTCCCTCTTCTACCAGTTTTTCCTTGCTCATGGAGTATCAGATTCACAGTGGACTTGGAGGGTTTCTTTTTCTTACATATCTCATATGAATTTATGAATTTTGAGGGTTTCACATCTCAACATAGAGCCCGTGAGGCTATGTTTTGGCATTTCCTATTTGCTTACATTGACTGGCCAGTCAAGGAATGAGTGTGTTTTCCTCTTGGTGCACAGGAAGGTGATGTCACGGACTGTAGGCTCTCAAAGTGGGAAGTTGGAAAGAACAGTCTTGGCTGTTTTTCAAACCTTCTATGAAATAAAACAAGGAAATTGCATGGGGCATTCACAGAGATGGAGTTCATATTTTTAAGTTCACAGAAAACGGGGCCCATAGGGAACATAGGGTTTCACATGCTGGAGGCAGTTTCATCAACAGAAATTAGTAGGGAAATCTGTCCTTCCTGGCTAAGTTCATTTCTATATGCAGGTGAGGAGAGACTGGCAATTTTTGGCTGGACTTGCTAGCTGAGCATCAATATGCTCCTTCCTTTTGTTGGCCTGATGGAGGTTTTTGATTCCACCTAAAAGTAAAGTATGTCCCCCTCCCCCTGCTGCAAACTTAGCTGTAGCAAATGCAGGTGAGGAGCACTCTGGCTTCAGAAAAAGGACCCAGAACCCCTCTGCCTAGTAGCAGCAGCAGAAGCATCCTCTTCCATGCTTCTCTTACCTTTGAGAAATAGGACATACATGGGGTTCAACCAGTGCTTAGCAGAATAGCTCTGGTCCCTCTGCAGAACAGCAGTCAAAAAGGCACCCCCTACCCCAAGATTGGCTGTTAGGCAAAATGAGGCAGCAGATAGGCCTTAGGTCACAGATAGGTCTTATAATAACAAAAATAGTCAGTTATCAGCATTTATTCAGAAATAATAATAAATGGAAAGAGATACATGTCATGTAAATCCACAGGGTAGCATTTTACAACCAACAATCCTCAGGTACCTTGAAGACTTACAGATGCGTGGATTGGAGCTAGTTCTTCAGCTGCGTTAGATAAAATTAACTGTGATCCATGAAAGCTCATGCCACAATATATTTGTCAGTCTTCTGAGTGCCATAGGTCTAGTTATTATTTATGGTAACGTGTGTTACTGAGTGCTTTGCTACAGCTTACAACAGCAAAAGACAAGCCCTCACATTTTCACTGCTGATCTACTTGACCAAGTCCTTTCTATAGTTTTAACCTGGCAGTTGAATACCTAAAAACCTATGGTAAATCTGTGCCTCAAATCATAGCTCCTGTGTGGATGGCTTGCCACTTTTAGATACAGCAGGCAGAGGAATATGCTTCAAAGCTGTGATGGAAATGTAGAGTTCCAAGTCTATGTTGCCTTGGTATGACAACTTGCATCCTATTAGTACTTGAATGTCATTGCCCCTCTCTCTTTCTCAATCTCTCTCTCTCTTTTTTCTACGCAACCTAATCCTTATGCATGCTTTCTCTAAAGTAAGCCAGTAAGACTTATGCACAAATTCTGTAGGTTTATTATCAAGTGTGTAAGCAGGGCTGCAGCTGAAATGAATAAATTTAAAAATAAATAAATTCTAACATGGAATGATTTTCTTCCTGTGCAATCGCTTTGCTTCCCTCTAACCTCAGGGACTATCACAGATAGTAATGGAATTAGTTTTTTGGCTATCACTGAGGACCTCAGCTGGGATCTATATAACTGTGTGTGTAGTAATTCCAGCACAGCCTTTAATGGAGGAAGGAAAATGTGTATCACTAACCTTGTTCCCAAAAGTAGTTTTCATCAAGCATATTCACAACAGTGTATTGCATTAGCATCTTACTCTTGAAAAACACTTGAGTTTCTCTTGCTGAAAAGAATGTGGATTATCCGAGTGTAGGCAGAATAAGAAACCCAGTAAGTATAGAAATGATTCAAGAATTTAATCTTCAAAAATTTGGATTGAAGCAAACTGACAGAAATTAATATGCAAATCAGAATTTGATTATCCACTGGAATTTACACTTGTTCATATTTCACCACTCATTGCTTGGCAGTTTGAATACTTCAGAGTATATTTTTAAATGTGTGCTTTGAGAGAAAGGGACTTACAGGTGAATACATGTAAAAATATCATAGACTGGAAATAGATTCATTCCCACATCTTTAGAGCATTAGTTTTGGACAGCTTTATGACTGCTTCCACACTAGGGGCCTTTCCGCCTACGCTTTTATAATGCTATTATTCCACTTTCAACATCCTGTGGAATTCTGGGGTTTGTAGTTTCCTGAGGCCAAAGAGCTCTCTGGCTGAGAATTCTGACTGCCCCTCCCTAAACTGCAAACCTCAGGATTCCATAGGATATTGAAAGTGGAATAATAGCACTGTAACAGTATAGTGCGGAAATGGTCTAGGATTTTTAAGTACTGTCCAAGTGTTTGTTTGTTTTTTACAGTTAACTGAAAATATAATTTAAATTTTAAACAGTGGTTCTATAGGACATTTATAGTATTGCTATACTGTCTAGCAACTGCTTCCATGGGTAAGATCCATTTCTAATATTTCATGTAAGATACCTCTTTTTCAGGAAAGGTCCTGTATAACTTTAATAAAAAAAAACTTTCCCTTTGTGATTTCTGCCACTAATTACTTCTTATTCAATAAGGCTCAAATGGGCTCAGTAAGGTTCAAAAATGATAAAAGTACAGGCCATGGAGGGCATGCACTGCAAGGCTGTTTTTATGGCCTTCAAGGTCTCCTCCTATTTTGTGTGTGTGTGGGGAAATCCAAAATATTGTGTCCAAATACCTACTGGTAATGTGGGAGGCATTTTTCTGCCATATTCCCTAGGCCATTTCAGACCTTGGAGAGGCCTTTTTTTTTAAAAAAAACAAAGTGACCCAGAAATTGAAGTCTCTGTAACTTCCTGTTGGGGAGGAAAAAGGCCTCTCCCGGGCTTAAAATGGCCCTTAGAAGTGAAAATGTGCCTCCATGGCTGGTCCATTTCTGTTTTCAGGGTAAGGTAGGGGCTGCAGTTCTCCAAATTCCCTGAGGAGGCAGTGTGTCCCCCAACCCTTGATTGTTGCCTGCCTCTGCCTTAGACAGCCCCTATTTTTGTATACGCGGATGTGTATGCATTTTCTCCACATTTTATTTCTTTTTATTGCAAAATAGTGCTATTTTCAAAATAATAAAAAGGGGGAAATAATGAAGGGAACTCAACAATTAAAGCCAATTAAAGGAGCAATGTATTGGTTGAATTGAAAAAAAAAAGCAATAAAAGAGCAGGAGCTACCAGCAGAAAGGTTATAATTGAAGGTACGGTAATTCTAAAAACCTCAGTCATGAATTGCCAATCCAAAGCAGACACTGCATTTTTATGACATAAAATAATAGGAGAGCAATGCAGAAAATAATGGATTACAGCTGGTTGACAACAAGGTTATTTGGATTGTCCATAAAAACTGAGTGAAGAAAGGATGTGGTTTCCATGTGTAACTATAAAAGCAACTCCTGCTCATTCATTAGGTTCTATGGGTTATTTCAATCAAGTCACTATCTCTAGGCCTAACCTATCTCATGGGAATCTGTGAGGGGAAAAATGGATACTGGGATGTGAATCCTGCCTTTGAAGAAGGACTGAGGTAGTATGCAGTAATAAGAACAACAACAACAATAGTAAGCTAGTTCCCAGTTTGTAAATCTGAGGCAGTCTTCCCCAGTTTGGTTTCCTTTACAAATTTTGGACTACTTCCCATCACTACTGACCACTGACCATGCCTGGCTGGAGCTGATGAGAACATCAGAAGGTAGAGGAAGCCTGTTGAGGAATACACAAGCCTACGAATTTGTGGGGCTAGGACAGAATGCAGGAGATCCTTTGGGGAAAACCAGTGTTTACTACTCTCTGAAAAGTTCTGTTTTTATCTGCCAGGTGGCTGAACTCTCTTGGGATGCTGGCCAATCAGGGTATTGATGTGATAATGCGACACTCATTTTTTGACCACGGGCACAACCATCTTGTGGACCAGAACTTCAACCCTCTGCCGGTAGGTGTGTGACACTACCTTCTGCACCTTCTGAAGTTACTCCTTCATCCAGTGTGTTCATATTCTGTCTCAGCACCACTAGTCTGTTTGGCTTCCTTTCCCATTGCTGTAGGTATGCAATGTACTGTGCAGACCCTTCTTTTTCCTCTATTTTATGATCCACATGCACTTCTTTTCCATACCTCCCTTTGTTTTCAGTGCGTGCTGCAAGTCAGTACTTTATTTCTTCTTTTACCAACAGAGATATAAGACACAGTGCCCTAACTTTCCTCTGCTATTCATGTATTTGTTCTGGCTCCACTCATCTCCCTGTGTCTGTGCTGTTTCAGGTCAGGGCTCTCTCTCCATCCTTTTCCCTGTTGTTAAGTGTACAATACCACACCTCTTTCTTTTCCCTGCTCCCCTTTGCTCATCCCCTTGCTCTTTCCTCAGCTCCTCTCACGGTGTCTCTGCTGTATCAGTCTGGGTTTTTCCTCTCTCCCTTTCCTGTTACCAGTCAGTAAATCAGGGGATTTGTGCTTGACTTCTGTGCCCTTGACCTGTTCTTCAGACTCTTGGCTGCACCACAAAATATTAGAAGAAAAAAAAAAGGAAAAGAAAGAAAAATCTATGTGCAGCTGAAAATCCACTGCTCCTTGTGGCCTGTTTGAACTCTGCTTGAAAATACATTTTTCCAGATTGGTTTCTTTCAGTGCTAATAGGAGACATTAGTTAATGTCAAGCTCAACATGTTGAAAGCAGATGGGGCAGGGTTACCTCTGGAGCTGGAACTTGGTCCACCATGAGAGTCTCTGTGGGATCCTCATGGGCTACAAAAGAGCAAGTGAGCAAGGGGCGCCACGGGGAGGCAGGCAAACTACAGCCCAAGAGGAGGGCAGGGCAGGGGAGGAGTTGTAGTGCCCTGAAAACATGCTGTGGGAGCAACCAAAGCTGAGGCAGCCAGATCCTTAGGGAAAGTCTAAAGAGCCAGGGAAACAGGACTGAACAAAGTTTAGATTTATAGGAATGAAGGTGAAAGGAGTTCACAACTTCACACAGCAGAGCAGTTCCCTCCGGTTTAATACAAACCTGCTCATTTGTAGGTCTTCAAAAAGGCTGAGGTGGTTGCCGTTCCAAGCATGCAAGGGCTTTAATAAGGAAAGCGTATGCAAAAGGTCTTTAAAAGTAGGTGGTTTTCTTTTCACCTTTTTTCAGTCTAATAAATTCTACACCTAGCAAGTGGAACTCTTGGCAGCCCTGAGAAGCTGTGGATCTTCCCAGATAGGAATTTGCAAGCCTGGTCCAGGGTACCAATCCGAGAGACACTGCCAGTAGGCTGCTGGAATACAGCAAGAGGATCTGGGAAGCAGAAGGGCAGCCACAAAAACAGAGCCCAATCTGTAATGAGCTGTAGATTTGGCATTTTTCTCCGGTTAGTCTCTGGAAGACCTTGGACTTCTACAGTTGTCTCTCCCAGTTAATCAGCTGTTGGTTCTGGCTCCACTGGCCTCAGGCATCAGGAAAATGTATTAGAGATGTCTGCCTCCTTTTAACACTGCTTCTACCCAGTTTGTTCTCTGAGTGCGTCCCTAGTACAACATTTCCACGCATGTGTGAGGTGTGTGGAGGCTTTCCTGAATCCCAGCTCAGTCCCAAAAAGACTGAAGGGAGAGGAACATCTCAGATGCTTCTTTATTTATTGATCTAGGCTCAGATGGGAAAAGCAAAATCTGCCTTATAAGTAGGGGGTAGGAAGGAAGTCAGGAAAGAGAGAGAATGTATGTTTCAGATAATTATCAGGCTCCCAAGGGATACATGCAGAACAACCTGTGTTTTATGGAGCCAACTAAAATTGCACCTGCTCTGAGCTAAGCACTGAAATATAAGTAGTTTTCTTTAATTTGTTGAAATACCATAAAGACCCTACTCTTTGCTGCTCTGGAGGAACATAGAAAGCTAGTTTAAAATAAGTTAGATTCAGAATTTGGAAAAGTTACTTTTGTGCGCTGTGGCCATGATAGCAAGGGGGTGCTGGGAGATACAGTCCCCAAAAGCAATTTTTCTGCTCTGGTCACTCATTGATCCATCTAGTTGATAGTCTAGTATTGTAGTCCAGTATTGTTCACACTGAAGGGCATCAGCTCTCCAGATTTAAAGCAGGATGTTTTCTTACCTTGATCTGGAAATACTAGGGATTAAACCTGCATGGAAAGTGTGTGCTTTACAACAGAGCCAGAGTCTCTCTGTTGTGCAACAGAGCTTCTCAAAGGATTTGCACACATTTCATTCTACTTATCCTTCTATAGAAGAGACTCTATTTGTGCTTCATAATCTCAGGCCTTCAGAGATAAATGCCTTTTCTTTTCCTCTTTTTAACCATCTCTCATTCTTTTTTGAGCCAGAATATTTTCTCCGGCCCAGAGCAGGTGAGTTGCTAAAGGGATTTTAAATGGCAGCAATGGCAAGGCTGAGTAAGACCAGACTGTGAACCTGGGGTGAGGTGTGGCGTCTGCTCTTTTCCCGTGGGAGCTATCAGTGAGATGAAAGCGGCTGTTTGGACCTGTGCAGGGCTGCTGGGATGTGAAACTAAATCCTCCCACTAACTCAGTGACAAAGACTTTTCCACATGCTGTCTTTCCTTTGTGCAAACTCTCAGATGCTGAGAGAAGCAATGGCATCAATCACTGCCTTGGCCTGGCTGCCCATCAGCTCGGGCTGGGTGCCCTACAAGGGTTCAGTTCCTTTGCTTTCCATGGCAGATCCAGCTCAATTGAAATAAATGCCCTAGCTCCAGAGATGCTCTGATGAAGCAGATGCTACGATAGCTGAGGTCATGTGGCTCTTCTCAAGTAGCTCAGAGATCCAGGGGATAATTCACCCTGCCAACACAAATGTCTTTCAACTCTGCTGCTGTTCAAGATCAAAAAGAAAATGCAGTGTCTTCAAATACCACCCATCTTCTGCAATCATATAGTCTGTAATGGAGCAGGAATAGTGCTTTCTCTGACCCAACTAAACAGAAAAGTAACATCTGTACTTGCTGCATAGGAAGAATAAATAGCTAAGTGATTTGCAGAGCTTGGAAGTATTGTATTTTTGGACCACAGTTTCCAGAATTCCCCAGCTAGCCATGCTTGGTGGGAAATTCTAGTGGTTGTAGTCCAAAAATAACTTTTCCAAGTTCTGGTGATTTACACTTATGACCTTTAGGTTGCCATGCAAGATCCTGGTGTGTAACTACCATAGAAGCAGAAATTGCCTTGGTAGCAGTAAATCTTGCAATAGGTGCTGGCTCTGCTACATCCACTGCACCTGCATCTCCTTTCACAAAGACTGACCCCCCCTCCCCCACTGATGGATATATATAAAATGAAGTGAAGAGTGTCTTGTTCAAAGAAGCCAAGGAGCCCTGACTGCTGATAGCATTGAACTGAGTTGCCATCCATGTTCAAGATCTGGACTCTGTCAGGAAGAGATGATGACAAGGAACAATTCACTTATTCTTCTGGTTGTTGAACAGACTCAGGAGACTTTGCATTCTTTCTCACACATAGCAGCCAGCACAGTGGGATCCCATTCTCACCATGTCATAGTAGGGGCTGGCCTCACTCTGGTGCAGTCTTATGGCTGGTCAATTCAATTTCAGGTTTGGTGACACATAATAGCATGGTTTTTTCCCACTTAACAGCCTGCAGGAGCTACCTAGACTAGACAGGAGTCTAAAGAGTGAAAGCATGGCTGGCTCAATTTCCTGAGGATTCTGTTGCCTTTGCCTTTGTGCAAGTTCTTGCCTGATCACCATTTTGGTGTCTTATTGCTGGGCAGCATTATGGGAGCTGTCTTAAAACAGGAGTGTTCAGCTCCCCCACTCCACCCCCTCTGTCCAAACATTCCTTCTTTTTATTATATCCAGGCCAAAATGGTGAATCAAAATAATGTCACATTACTTCCGGCCATGATTTTGGCTGGGATACAGGAAAAAAAAAAGTGGGAGTTCTAGGGCAGTTTGGAGTGTGTGGGAGGGTATTGAAATTGTCTGAAAATCGCAGCAGGAGGGGGAGGGGCGGGAGGGACTTGTGGGCTGCCAAAGTAGAGTCAAGGAGCTGTATGCTGCCCTCGGGCTGCACTTGCCCCATTCCTGTCTTAAAGGAATGCAAGCAACAAGGAAGATTTCCCTGGGTAGCGCAATCTGGCCACAGATTCAGTCTTGGCAGGATGGGGAGAGTGTTATGTTTACTGTCTATACATACAGACATGCTGGGTTGTTTATAGAGAACAAAGGCCATTCTAGGCATGCTTGGGTAGCACTTACTGTGCAAGAAGACAAACATTCACATCAAAGCTGAAGAAGGCTGAACTCAAATGTCTTGCGGTTAGCTTCTTTTGACCAACATGTGGTGGCTCAAGCCCTCTTCACTCAAGAAGTAGAGGTCCAATCTGTATTAGAGTTCAAAAAAAAAAAAAGCGATCTCTCCTTCATTTCTCCAGCCTTTCATAGTTTGGAAGCATAGGAAACTGACTTGTTCATGTAGGGAGTCAGACCACTGGTCCCTCTAGGTTTGCAATCTCTCTGTTGCCAAACAATGCCTCTTTGGCATTCTCTAGATATGCCAGTAATTTTCTACCAATGTCTTATGACTTGGAGTAACCCCTCAGTGAAAAGTCCTTGCCCTGTGGGAGTCGCTTTGAAACCATACATTCATCTACCCCAACAAATGTAATTTCAGGAGTGGACTAGGGGAAAGGAATTCATGTGTTCTAAGTGGGAAATTAATGCAATTCCTGGCCCCCCAGCATTTGTTTGGTACCAAAAATTGTCACACATCACTGCCATAAGATACATTTGTTGGTAGTAAATCAGTGCAACAGGTAGTATACAGCAAAAGAAAGCATCACAGCCCCTTAACTAATGGGTTTCAGCATCCCGTCACATGAGGTAGGAGAACAGGCCCCTGTACAACTATCGTCCCAGGGCCAACATTGCAGATTCCTGTGACAGGGTGTCATGTCCTCAGCAGCTCTCCTGCAAGCAAGGCAACAGGATGCATCCCCAGGGTTGTATGAGGCAGAACGAAACAAAGGAAACTGAATGTCATCTAACAGATATGAGAACAGTATAAGCAAATTGCTGCCAAGAAGGTTTGCTCCCCTGCTCTGTTCCCAGCTACCTCTGTATCTGTTAGCTGGCAGGGCAAAGCTTAAACTGCCTATCAGGGCCTACTGAATACAAAATAACCCTCCTTATGCCACTGGACAGATGTTAACATTTGAGTATGATGCTGACGAGGATTTGAGAATCCATCTGCTTCATGGCAGGGAGCTGTATCCACTACAGTATGTCAGAGAAATAAGTAGCACTTTGCAGAAAACAGTAAAATCTCCTTCACACCTCATAGGCCTTATAAGAAGCAACAATACCTTGCATTATTCAATATAGAGTGACTTTGTCAAACTCTTTACTTTTCCAATTCTACTGCATCTTTTATTCCAATAAGTTATAGTAACATTCCTCAAGGGTGATGCAGATGATGCCATAACACCGTGATTTCTGTTTCTCTGATGGGTGCAGCAAAAGATTACCAGAGCTCAGAAAAGTTACATTTTTGAATGACAGGTCCCTGAACTCTCCAGCCAGTATGGGAGTTATTGTTAAAAAATATAACTTTTCTAATCTCTACATAACACTAACCATGGCAGATCACTGCACTGTCCTTCCAGTAGACTCATTACTATGGGAGAGGGGGAGGGGGAGAGGAAGAGGAAGAGGAAGAGGAAGAGGAAGAAGAAGAAGAAGAAGAAGAAGAAGAAGTTTTTATTCATTTATAACCTGCTTTTCTCCCCCCAACAATTCTCCCCCAACAGGGCTGATAAAAATGTGTTTAAAAACAGTACAGATTACAAACTATACAAAAACCTCAATAAAAGTATAAATATAAAAGTTATTTTAAAAAACAAACAATTTATATAATTAGAAACAGCACTGTACAGCATTAAAAGCCCACCTCAAGCTTTTTCTGAAACCTTCATGATACTAAAACGTTTGAACTTGCTGATGGAAAGAGAAAAAGGACAGGGCCATGGGCCTCCCTGAGGAGGGAGTTCCAAAGACTGGGCGCAGTCACCAAGAAGCTCCTCTTCCTTGTTCCCACCAAACATATCTGAGAATGTGGGGGGGATGAAGAACCTCTTTGGAACATCTTGGAGCTCTAATGGGCTCATAAAACGTGACATAGTTCTTCAAATACCCTGAACCCAAGCCATATAGAGCTTTATATCACCAGCCTTTTGAATTGTGTCTTGAAATGGACCAGCAACCAGTGGAGCTGTTGCAACAAGGGAATTGTGTACTCTCTGTTGGTTGCAATTCTTTGTGCCAAGTGAAGTTTCTGAGCACTTTTCAAAGGCAGCCCCATGTAGAGCACATTACAGCAATCCAAATATGATATAATCAAGGCATGTCTAACAATGATTTTCTTTAAAATGCTTACATCTTTGAATGGTGTTCCAGCCTGTGAAAAAGAGTTTTGAACTGGAATTCTTTATTGTGAAAATGGAGTTTAGAATCCTATATGCACCTTGACTGGAAATAATAAACTGTCTGCCTCACAGATGCATCCTGAGTGTGTCTTGTCTGCATACTTGTGGCTGATGGCACTCTTTGTTGTTGGGCTGCATTTCATTTTCAGGCGCGAACATGCGTCTCTGGAAGGAACAGGACGTGAAGTGTGGAAAGCAGAACCACAAGTGACATTTTATGTTCCTCTGTGTTTGCCAGTAACAGCTCTCAGAGGACTGTGAGTCAAGGGACTATTATACTTCTGCTACTTGCCAGGTTACAGCAACATTTCTTCAGCATGTGGTTAGTGCACAATTTCACAGTCCTGGCCTGGTTGTAAAGTTGTACTGGGCCCTTGAGAATGCATCCTGTAATGGCTCTACCAGGAGAACTGTGTGTCTGTTTAACAGGATTGTATGACAGGTCGTCTACTCGATGCAGTTTCCAACACCTTCTGTCTTTAAACACACCTGTGTAAAGGACCCCAGGAGTCATCTTACCAAACTGCCTTTGGTGGCATAACTAACTGTGCTAAAAGAGACTACAGCAGTTAGGTCCTATATCGGGCAGAGCATATGCCTTTTAGACAGTTATTGTAAAAGGGAAAATTGGGGCAGGTGCTGTTTCTCTTAGCAATGGAAAATTGTGTATTCCAAATACTTTGCCTTCTACTTAGCTGTTAAAAATAGAAGAGTTCTATCTAGTATTTTCTGAAAATAAAAATAGTTACTTCATGCCTAATTTTGTACATAGAGTTTGCAGCAAGCTGGAGTAGGATTGCAGCCATGGGCTTTCCAAGGGGTCTATCCTTAGAATAACCCATTTGCCCCTTTTTCTCTGGCAGGATTACTGGCTGTCCCTGCTCTACAAGCGGCTTGTTGGGCCTAGAGTACTTGCTGTGCATGTGGCTGGGCTGCAGAGGAAACCTCGCCCTGGCAGAGTGATTCGTGATAAGTTACGCATCTATGCTCACTGCACCAGCCACCACAAGTGAGTTACTGTATTACTATATGCAATTGCTTGCGCAGACCTGATGAGGTGACTAGAAGACCCTAGATTTATTTGGCACTGCTTCACCCTGGAGAGGGAGCTGCTACCCATGGTAGCTGTACCTCCAGTTCCACTCTCTCAAAGCAAATCTTGGAAACGTTTACTTTCCTTGCACTACTGCTGCCCAAATCCCCCAACCACTATATTGCAGTCACAAAGGTAACTTCCCTAAACTCTGTTCATGGGGCCCTGTGTCTTCCAACAATATGAGGGCTGGTTCTTCTTTTCTCTCTCCCATCCCCATTTGGTGTGCACCATTCTGCATCCTTCCTTGCTCAAGCTGTGGATGGGGAATGGCTCTGGTGATGATAGGGAAGAACAACAGCTATCTCTGGGCTTGGGGTGAAAACCTTTGTGGCACAACTCCTGTCATGATACGATCATTGCAGTGCATTTCCCCCAAGGCCCCAGGGTCTGGTTTCAGTGCTCTCTCTCCCTGCACCCTCCCCGCTGCTCTGCTTGGGGCACCCAACCTGGCTAGAGTTTCTGTGATAAGCCTTTTCAAAGCATCCTGTGAGTGCCGGGACCTGGAACTTCCTGCGCACACAGGTCCCTATTGTTGCTCCTTCACATGACCCAGATGCTTTCAACAAGCCTCCCGCTCCTGGAGGGAAAACCTGCCCGATGACTGACAGCTAACTGGCAATTAGGACAGGCACAGATGAGGAAGGAGAGGCAGGCAAGCACAGGTGGGCAGCCCCTTGGTTCTATCCCATGCATAGGGTGATTGGAAAGGAAACTGCACTTCACAAGCATAGAATAAACTCTCTTTTTTGGAGCATTTCTGCTCAAATGTCTTATAGGGTCTTTTTAAAGAGGATTACTGAGATAATGTGGCACACTTGGAGTTCTCTAAATATTGTTTCCCGAAGCAATACCTATAAGTTTGTCCTTCCCAGCTGAAATTGTGGGATGTGCCTAAAACTGACAGAGCTTTTAAAAAAAGACTCTCTTTGAACCACAGCTCCCAGGATCCCCCAGTCAGCATGGGGCTGCTGCTGGGGGATTCTGGGAATTGTAGTCCAAAGGGTTATTTTTCCAAGCTGTGCTTATGGCCCAAGCTAGATTCCTTGGCCAACCCATTTTCATAGCTCCACATTACTGGAGAAATAGGATCCCATGTACATTGAGAAGGACAGAGAATTATGCCTGAATTGAGGCCATGCAGTTGCACTCTGTTGTGCTGCAAAATGCATTGGGGCCATTCTCTAGCTAGAACTTTGTTTGGAAAAGAGAGGCAAAAGTAAAGGGATATGGCAGGACAGGTCCTTGAACTAAAGTACAAGAGGGTCTTCACACTATTGTCCAGTTCAGTTAAATGAAAACTACCATAGCTTTGTGTACTGGTCCCATACACAGCTCCCTGTGACAGAAGCAATATCTGAAGACCTATTGTAGAAGTCAACTGCATCTTGAGAAGTATGCACATTACTCATCCCTTGTTGTTCTATCTTTCTTTCAGCCACAGTTATGTCCGTGGTTCAATCACACTTTATATCATCAACCTGCATCGGTCCCGGAAGAAGATCAAGTTAGTGGGAACCCTCCGGGATAAACTTGTTCATCAGTATGTGCTGCAGCCCTATGGTCAGGAAGGGCTACACTCTAGGTGAGCACTGTTACCCTGACAGGAAATGGGAAGTGGATTTGGTGGAAATTGTCTCCCGTGTTGACATCAGAAGCTGTTTACACTAAACCCCAGTACTTTGGAAATCTAAGAAGACATGCTAAAAGCTAATGCAGGTATCAAGGTGGTAGTGCTCCCTGCATTACCCATTTGCAGTGCATGGAAAAAATTACTCTTTTAAATTCCAGCTCCCAGAATCCTACGGCCTGCCTGACTACTGGCAATGCTAGTTGGGAGTACATGGAGTTATAGTCCCTGCCCCCCAAAAACTTCTTTAAGCTCTGCTTACCTACGGAGTGACCACCTCCTGCAGTACTTTAAGTCTACCTACTATTGATCCTGACAAGCCCCTTGATTTCCCTCTGGCTGTTGACACAAAGGTTGTATCAAAATAAATCTGTTAGCCTTTAAAGAATCACAGAATTCTTTTTATTTTTTTAAGGAACAAGGCTATCCTTGAAGTTGCCTTTTTATATAATGTAATCCATTTTCATATTTATTTCAAAATATTTACATACTGCTTTTCATTTTTAAAAAAATCTCAAGGTAGTTCACAATAAAAATATGAAGCAGAAGCTAAAAAGTAATGAAGTAATGTTGGAGGTAATAAAGAGCCATCGTGACAGCCTTATCCTCCACCAGTCTAATCCCTTTTTAAAGCTGACCAGTTTCGTGCCTACATCTTGTGGTGGTGAATTCCACAGTCTGTATTCTGGGTGATGAAATACTTCTCTTTATCTGTCTTGAATCTCCAAACACTGGATGCCCCTTATTTGTAGCATTACGTGAAACAGAGCTTGAAGATACGCAGTTACAAGTTACTGTGTGCCTTCAAGTTCTCTCTGGCCTATGGTAACCCTAAGGCGAACCTATCACAGGGTTTTCTTGGCAAGACTTGTTCAGTAGGGGGTTGCCTTTGCCTTCCTCTGACTGAGAATGTGACTTGCCCAAGGTCACCCAGTGGATTTCCATGGCTGAGTGGAAATTCCAATCCTGTTCTTCAGATTTGTAGTCCAACAGTCAAACCACTCTTACAAAAACTCGTTAGGTGTAATTGTTTTCTTTTTCCAATGACAAAGATATACATACCTTACAAATGCAACTTGTCAAGAGACAATTTCACTCCTTTTGCAACATAGCTGTGATCTTTTGGATCCTTTATAGTTCATTAAATGGTGGGCAAGGAATCATATCGTTGAAGTGCTGGTTCATGCTGTGTCTTGTCCTGCTGCCTTATGCTCTTTTGTGCC
The DNA here is from genome assembly GCA_030412105.1 of Cyclura pinguis. Lineage (NCBI taxonomy): Eukaryota > Metazoa > Chordata > Lepidosauria > Squamata > Iguanidae > Cyclura > Cyclura pinguis. Next base: position 60,122,018 of record CM059601.1, read on the forward strand.
AACAATAAGGTGGATGAGAGGAGGTGTTTTGTACAACAAGCTATAGTTGCTGCAGCATTCAGACTGTTATTTTAGTAACCAGAAGTATCTATTTCAGTTACTTTTGAGAAGTAGGAAGGTTAATAGTTACATTTAAAATTCCTCACAACTATAATATTAACTGTAAGTGCCACCCCCCACAAAAAAAACCTATAATGTTAAGAATTTTCTTTTGAAAGTAACTTTTCTAGCTCTGCTGAGAGGGGAAAAAGCATACATCCCAGAGATTAATGCTGGAAAACAAGGGGCATGTAAAATGAAAAAGGACCATAGTGCAGTGTTCTGGTCCATGAGCGTATGTCCAGATTGATTGGGGGGAGTATGAATAAGATACATTGCATAGCAGAAAAAGAAGAATAGCTGACACTACTAGAAGCACTTCCATTCTGGTGCTTTTGTCCACTCATTTGTATGCTTACTACGGTTATTGTAACTGCTTTAACTGACCCCTGTGAATCCTGGGAAGTTGTCCAATGGGGAAGATCTGGTATAGCATGTGAGAGTTACTGTCCAGATATGCCTGAGAACGTCTATCCTGGATTTGCATGTAGAGAGAAAGCTGATGCCCAGCAACTTAAATGGTGTTGTCCTGTATCTCTGTGTTCTTCATCACTGCTGTAAGAGTCTCCCCTGGCCATCTCTAAACCTTCCCATCCCTCCTGTTACCTAGAGGCAAGGACCAGCCTTCCCTTTTCTGCTTGACTGAAGGAGTTTCTTACACATTTGGTCTCTGTGTGCAGGTCAGTGCAGCTCAATGGGCAGCTGCTCACCATGGTGGATGATGGAACCCTGCCTAACCTAAAACCACGTTCTCTTCGTCCTGGCCGGACCCTGGTGATCCCACCACTCACAATGAGTTTCTACGTGGTGAAGAATGTCAATGCTCTTGCCTGCCGATATCGGTAGCTCCACCCACCCCACTGCCAAGGACAGTTGGGGCATATCTTGGCAAGTGGCATTTCTTGGTAGGCTCAGCAAACATCAGAGAGAAATGAAGATAAAAAGATCTCAGAGAAACTCAGGAGGGGGCTCAGTCTGAAAGCACTGGTGGCCATTTCACAAATAGAATGCTTCATCTGTGCAGATGGCAGTGACAGCACCTGCAATTACTACTCCGTGATGGAGCTGGGAAAGAAAAAGAGGAGTGTTTTCCTCCTACTCCAGCTGAGTCAAAGCCAAATTATTATTTTTCCCTTTGTGGAAAGAACATTACACAAGTGCTAGCAGGAATTGACTTGCAAGCTGTCCCACTGAAGAGCAAAGTACTGAGATGCTATTCCAGAAGATGGGTAGGGAAACTTGAACCTTCTGCAAAGTGACATTTCCATGGAAAGCTGCCTGTGCTGCCCTCTTCTCGAGAGCCTGGAAAGCATCTTAAATTATAGATGCATCTTAAACACTGAGACCTATCATAGACTGAGGTCTTTGTGCCACCTGGTGGGCTGGTGAAATTTCTCTGAGAGAGGACCTCTTGGCTATATTTGCTGCGCATACACACAGGCACTGCATCCATTATTGCAGTAGCTACCAAAAGGGTATCAACAGGGAAAGCTTTTTAATCATTCTAGGCCATTAAGCTTTATTCCTGTGGATGTTACTCCCCCTGCTGGCAACTATCACAAGAGGAAACTATACACAGCTGGCAATAAGCTATGTAGTTGTTCAGCATGTGATGAAGCCTAAAAGAGTATTGCAGATATATGCAGTTGTGCAAGGCATGTGCTGAGGCAGGCCACAGAACAGGCTCTTATAAAAATAAGCAGCTAATTGTGCTGCAGAGGAAAGACCTACAGCATATGTCAGTCCAGATAAGAACTACAGGGGTATCTGCAGGTGCTTCTTTCCAGCAGTATTGTGGGGTGGAGGAGGAGAGGTTTGGTCTTGGCTACTGTCAATAATGCTGCCACCTGGGAGCATTTGCTGCAAATGTTAATTATTAAATTATATTTTCTGAAGAACTGAATAAGATACTTGAATAGCTGGGAAAAGGGAATTTGTCAAGAGATTGGCCCTGCTTCAGGGACAAAATCACAGTTCAAAATGACAGCCTACACGCTTGAAAGTTGCTATCATATTTTTGTTTCAGGACGCTGGGCCTGGTTGGTGTCTATACAATTGGTACTTGGATTTCACAAGATTTCACAGCTAATTTTAGATGTCAGCCAGACTTATCTTTGAATATCAGCAATCTTGCTTCCATTTTCCTGGAGCCAGCAGCAAGCAATCGTATCCCTGGCTGTAATCTCCTTGGGATGCAAGCCATGGATCAGCTTTGGTACTTGAACTCACAGGTGCTTGTTGCACCCTAGCAGGTGCTAGAAAGGTGATAGGTAAACAGTTGTCAGGAAGCCCAGTTTAGGAGTTCTCATCCAAGCCCAATAAAATCACATGGGACATAGCCAAAGAAAAGGTTGCTAACATTAAATCCATGTAAAAGGCATTCTTGAACATAAAGACCTCTTGAGTTATAGGTAAAGTATTTGGCAGGATTTTGTGCTTTCAAACATGATGCCACAAATATCAAACAATGCAAAGGAGAAAGTTGCAGTACTTTCAGATTAAGCTTTTATTATTCAATTGCATTACCCTTTCATGGAACTTTACAGGTGGTCCAGCCACTCTCATTATCCATTTGCGTCCCTCCTTTCCTTAGTTCTGAAACTGTATTTTGGTATTTAACTTTGCTTCCGACCAGTTTAAGTTCAGAACACATCTTGTTGCTGAAAGAGGGGGAGTGGGTGTCTGGCTGCTGGCTCTTTTCAAAATACCCTGCTTGCCTCCCAGGAGCAAAGACAGTTGGAAGGAGTGAATGTGAATATTGTCTGTGCATTGCACTCTCTAAACATTAGAAGGTCATACATATTTCGTGTAAAATTGCAATCAATAGGGAGGAAAACAAAATAATATTGCCAGGTGAAGTAATAGCATTTGTGTAATGCTATATGAATGTGTGAGAACCATACAGCCCTCCAGCTGTTGTTGGACTCCAAGGCCATTTCCACACTAACCTGTTATAGTGCTATTATTCCCCTTTCAACACCCTATAGAATCCTGGGGTTTGCAGTTTACGGAGGGGCTGACTGGCCCCTCCCTAAACTGCAAACCCAGGATTCTATAGGATGTTGAAAGCGGAATAATAGCACTATAACAGACTAGTACGGAAATGGCCCAAGTTTAAGCAGCACAAGCCAGTAGAGCCTAAGGTGAAGAATGCTGGTATTTGAAGCCCAAAACCATCTAGAAGGCCATATTGTTCCCACCCTGCTCTACCATGTTCAAGCACTTTAAATGTTTGGGTTTTTTTTTTAATAATATTATTTTGTACACCTTTGTATTTATGTGGTAGGTCAGTATTTTTAATCCTGTTTGCTGATGGAGGAAATGTGCAGATGGAAGAACAGTGACTTTTCCCCTAAGACACTGTAGTGGAGTCAAGAATTCAAAATTCAGTCTGTAGGCATATTCCTCCATCAGATTCCCTACACTGGACTGGCTGACCTTTGAGGCTCCTTGTAACTCTTGCCATTCCTTGCTTCTTAACTACCATACTGTATCAACTCTACCAAACTAATTACCATGGCATAAGACTGAACAGAAGTCAATTTCAGTCTATGAACAGAGACAAATACAGAGGTCCGTTTTTGCTAGATCCTTCTGTTCAACCTTCTGGTTGGGTTTTTCAAGTAGGACCTTAGAAGCAGTGTCTGCACCATCAAAAGTTCTAATTTAGTAAGATGTAACCACTGCACTATCCATTCCATTTCTCCACTGATTCTCTCACCCACTTCCCTTTCTATCCATTGTGCCAGCAAAATAATCTGCAGATCATAGCCGACAATGAATCGGACAAAGGGAGTACTAGAGGAAGAGGGGGGAGCTAAAACCGCCCTTAGGGCCTCAAAACATTTAAATATGCAGGTGCAGTTTCCAGTTATAGACCTAGTAATTCTGTCATCTCCATGTCTCCCTGCCCCCTAATAATATCTCTCATCTCATATGCTAGTCTCTGTGTACAGACCTCCTTGGGTGTTGAGCAGATGACTGTGAACAGGATATGGCTCTCTGACAGGTTTGCAAAAAACAGAACAGGGACCCTGGACAAACTGAGGAGAGAAGATCTTATTCTTTAAAAAAGTATGGATAATGTTGAGAGCCCTATTTTTTGGAATGAACAAGAGACTGGAATCTATTTGGATCTTTTATATTTCTGTCCCCAGAAAGGTGGGCAAAGGAGGCCAAAATGAATGCCATGATACATATAGCCTGCAGTCAGCGCAAATCTAGTCAGGATCCAACAAGAAGAGGAGTGTATCCTTTTCATAAGGAAATCTTAAGATGTATATAGGCTTTAGTGCCATACATAGGGAAACTAAATACGCAACATTCCTGGTATATGGAAACAGACAGTAATATGGAATCAACAGGTGCACTGCAGTTTGCTTTCTAAACTGTAGAGAGCAAATGAAAAAAAATATTCATACTGTGAGGCTTGTCCTCTTGTCCCACCCACTGCCACTAAGTGAGGACTTCTACCTGTCCCCTTGCTATGGCACCAAATGTAGGAACCTTTGTGATTCCTGCGCAAGACATTATGTGTATAATCCCACCATAGGACACCAACACCCCTGAATCACTGTTGCTGCCACAGACTCTATGGGTCTGAATTCATCCACTTCAATAACACTACTGTAACACTCTCATATGTGTAATACAAAAATTAATTTATTAAACATAAGTTTAACATAAGTTAAAACTTACTTATTTAACATGTCTAAATCCTGACTGACGCTAAGTCTAACTAATCTCTCTCTCTCATATTCCTTACTTCAGCACTTATATCTCTCACTTTCTAAGTGACATCCACCTGCCCTTTTTAACATTCCTTCAAACATTCAGCCAATTATCAGTCATCCACAACATTCCATACGTTCACCCCTTCCCAACAGATCACTTACCTTATCACATTTACTATACACTATGTACGTAAACATATTTCACCTTAATTTCTCTAATAAATCCAACAACATTTCCAACCTCCCAGAAGTCCATAACATCATACAAACCATGTGGGATGAAGATACGACTATTGCTGCTGACTTGCAAAATGCAGCAGCTGTGAAATGGAGGAACAGCACAAAAGTAGTGGTTTGTAGGTACAACCAGATGGAGTATAATATAACCAGAAAGGAATATAACCCATGTGTTTGCGGATTGCTTCTCTGTGCATTCAAGAATGACTATTCACAGTAAGTAACAGCACCTCATTTTTCTGGTCACAGCAGAATGAAAATCTTTTCTGCAACCCAACCCAATTAGAACCTACAGGAGTCATGTAGCTCATGTCCAGGTCAGCCTCACTATTCCTAAATTAACCTGAGTGATTGTCTGCTTGGGAATCCCATATGTTATACTATTGACCTGAGTACTCCAAGCTTAGTTGGTATGACCTGACTATAATACCTGCAGGAAATAGCACTTGTATTCAGCCTCTGTCCTAAACAGATGGGTGGTCTGAATGCTCAAGAAGTGTTAGGAAAAATGTTCAGTCTCTCATAGAAAAAGAGTCCCCCAAAGTAGACCAGCTCACCTCAGTTGCTATGACATAGGCCATATTTCTCACAAATTGTTGTTGTGTGCTTTCAAGTTGTTTCTGACTTATGGCAACCCTAAGGCAAAACTCTCAGGGTTTTCTGGGCCTGTGAGTGTGTGACACACCCAAGGTCAGCAAGTGGGTTTCCACGGCCAAGCAGGGAATTTAACCCTGGTCTGCAGGGTCATAGTCCAACACTCAGACTACTACCCTACACTGACTCTCTTTCCCACAAATACTGTGCTCAAAACAGTTCAACAATATAAAACTCATGATCAACGTCACACATTATGACAACTTAATTGTACTTTATTTAAAATGGGTGGGCACTCACTCAAGGTCAAAGGGCCATTTTTGGCACCTCTAAATTCCACATAATGCCATTTTCCACGACTGATGATATTCCAGTTGCCTTTGGAAATAATTTTCTGCTGTTTTGGAATGAGGTGAAGGAGCACATAGGTGCAAAAAATGCACTCTGGGGTGAAGGTGATGAAAAAAGCATTTTCTAGCATCCAAAAAAAAAAGGCTCAGAGAATTTCTGGAGGCTTCCAAGGGACCTAAGGGTCAGACATGGCTCATAGGTTCCACAAATCCAACCCTCAATTTGAAATATCAATACATTTTAAATATACTGATCAAAATATATATTAATCAAAATATAAAACATGCATCAAAGACAAAGTACTGACAAAAACATACATTAAGCAATTAATTAAACATTCATATGAATAGTCTTTCATATTCTCTCAGTCTCAGAGGAAGGCAATGACAACCCCTTTCTGAACAAATCTAGCCAAGAAAACTCCATGATAGTTTTGCTTTAGAGTTGCCATAAGTCAGAAAGAACAACAATGAACAGCCTTGGCAATAAGAGAGACCTGACAATAAGATACTTTGTATATCAAAGAGCAATAAAAGAGAAAACAAAATATTCACAGGGCATTTTAGACAGCACACCCTCAACAGAAAGCCCTCACTCTCCAAATCCTCTTGTGCCCAAAGCCAAGAAAGAGCACCATGGTCAGCATAGTACCTCTCTGCCTAGCTTGCTCTAGACAGGAGAGTCCAGCAACATGTGGCTTTTCAGATGGTGAGGAATGATGGGACTTGCAGTCTAACATCTGGAAGGGTAAAGGGCACCCAGGGCAAGATGAGGGAAGCCTATTACTCTACAGATGCTGTCACTGAAGAGTATAAAGCTGCGTGGTTCAAATATTTTCACACACATTGAAAGCTGTCTCAATATTGATGGCATTTTCTCCAAGTAAGCTCACATGCAGGCTCTTACCATAGCATTCAAAATGTCAGAAAGTCCCCTCATCTTAGGAAAGTTGATTTTTTTGGACTGCAACTTTCAGAATCCTCCAGGCGATGTGGCCACTTTCCAACCTTTGGAAACAATTCAAGTATTTTGCCATCATCTTGTAATTGGCTGCTGCAGAATGCACACAAATGACTTGGGGAGCCTGCTGGATTGTCCCTTTGATAAGAAATGAAAAAACTGAAAGTGCTTACACAGCAACCAGCTTGTTATCCCACACTTCCTATGTTAGTGGCTACACATTGCACGCTCCCTCCAAATAACTTAATTAAGAATAGTATAACTGGAAGGCCTTCTTGCATCACTGGCCATGCTGGAGATTCGTGGAGTCCAAAAAGTAACTCTTCTGAGCTCCACCTCTCCTTCTAGCAACAGCTCTTTAGAAAGGCTCCAGGAAATGCAAGTTGGACAAGACAGTGGAAACTGGCAACTGACAACTGATTTAGGCAAACACAAAATCTGTTTTCATTCTACCACCCCTTGTCATCATAGGATGCACCATGTCCAATTATAGGAAGATAAAAAGAGTTTATTAAAGATATGGCAAGTAATTGAAATGAGGGGGAAGTACAACAATTTCACACAACAAAATGGAAGGGGAGCTCCCATAAGTATTAATAAGGCAGTTTGTGTATGCTAGGCTATCAAGGACTGGGGCTGCACTGGATTCTTCCCGTGGTTTGTGTTCCTCAACCCAGCCCCTCCAGCCTTCCACCAGCTTACAACTCTGATCCATCACTGCACTCCATCTCAACCTGTATTTGCAGAATCGCAAGCAGTTTTCTGAGTCTTGCCGTTCCAACCCTCAAGTGTCTTTACTCAGGTCTTCACTTGGCTTAGCTTGTTGTTGTTGTTGTTGTTGTGTACTTTCAAGTTGTTTCTTACTTATGGAGACCCAAAGGCAAGCCTATCATGGAGTTTTCTTGGCAAGATGTGTTCAGAGGGATTTTATCTTTGCCTTCCTCTGAGACTGAAAGACTGTGACTTGCTGAAGGTCACCCAATGTGCTTATATGGCCAAGCAGGGATTTGAAACCTGGTTCCCAGAGCTGTAGTTCAATGCTCAAACCACTCCACCATGCTGGCTCTCTAGCCTGGCTTCTATCTCCAGAAAAATGAAGCAGTGCCTACTTTAATCTGGAGCCCTCTGAGGCGGGCAAACAGGATCAAACACACAGCACTCCCAAGTTAGCCAAACAGTGAAGAAGACTTAGATTTAATCCTTGTTATGGTGCTCTGGAGGGAAAATGTTAAATCTCTTGCTCTCAGTACATTGCAGTGGTGATTAAGTCTTGTTGGGGAGTAGGTGTGTGGCTCAGGAGAATACTGTGAGACAGAACGAGGAACCTTGCAGATGCATTAAGTCGTCAGGCCATATGGTCTCCATCCTTGTGTCACAGTAAATTAAGAAATCTATTAAGGACAGGAAAAGCTATTCACTCACAATCCTACCATCCATCCTCCCTCACTTCAATTGCTGCTGTATTGCTTCCCATCTGTATTGTGCAGATTATTTGGTAATGCACTTTACTTATCACAGCATTGAACAATATAGCAGGGAGAAATAAATGCCAGAAAGAAATAGCCTTTATGCCTTTGCTTAGGCAAGCATTGGGTGTGCTCTCTGCATTGCCTGTTCCCCTGACTCTGATTGAAGACTTGAGAAATCCCTAACATGTTCTCTTGAAGAGTGCCTTTTACAAGTTCACTGTAGACCATTCCACCTTTGCAACACAACATAACACTTGGGCTCAATTTCTGCATCTTAAAAAAAAAAAAAGATCCTGTAGCTTTTAGGAAAGCTTTACTTCTCCTCCTATCTTTCCTGATCCCTGATGCAGCAGCAGGCATTTACATAGAAATACAAATATTGCCACCATTCTCTTTTTATTTTTCAGTATAGTTGCTGACTGTGATATGGAATGCCTTATCATGACAAGATAGTTCAATATGAGAGGAGAGTGGATGCCTAAAGTAACTCCTAAGAAATGGAGCAAAAACCATGACTATGGCCAGGAGACCCCATGATAGCTAATTCACTGTGCTTTGCTACTTATCCCAAGAGGAAGGCAATCTGTGGGCCTCTAGATGTGATGGGTTGCAGCTTTCACCAACATTGGCTTTGCCAGCTAGAGCTTGTGGAAAATAACTTGAAATCCAAGGCTCACAAGTTGTTCATCCTGATTTATTCCTAACTCAAAGCTTTGTCTGAAGCAGAGCTTGGAAAACATATTTTTTGGACTTCAGCTTCCACAAACCAGCAGGCAGCATGGCCAATTGCCATATTAGCCAGGCCATTCTGGGAATTGTAGTCTAAAAACCAGTCTTTACAAGTTCTAGTCTAACAGAGAGGTAAGATACATGTGGCCTTCCAAATCTTGTTGGACTACATCTCTCACCAGCACTGATCATTGGCCAGAGCAGATTCAAGTTGGAATCCAATATCTCAGACTCCTCCTGCTCCCCCACCTTATACAGATGGGACCTGTGTACCTTTTAACCTAAAGAAAGATCAGCACTGAATTTACTTGTTGCAATTATACACTAGAGCAGCCTTCACTCTGTCAGGTGAATACTTACTTCTGTGAGTTTGTTGTTGGATACAGCATATTCACTGATAATTCTGGCATTTCTATTGTTAATATCAAATAAATACAGCCTAACTTTGCACTGCCTTTCTCACAGCAAGCAGCAAAAAAAGCAGAACAAAACAAGGCTCCTCCCACCACGAACTTTACAGTCTAAAATCTGATAGACGGAGAGCAATAAAGGGAAGGAAAAAAAGATAAAAAGGGTAAATGAGAAGTATATGTCTTCAGTGCCATTCTATGCATTTTGGCTGGTCAGTTGTCAAGCAGGAGTATCCGTTGTCAGAAGCAAAGAAAGACATGGGAAGGAGATGGGTGGGTTCCATACTTCATTGTTCTGATGAGATTATTAAGGGATGGCCAAACCAGTGTCATGTAGTGGTCTAAATGCTGGACTAGGATTCTGGGAGACAAGGGCTTGAATCCTCTCAGTGACAAAAACCCACTGGGTGAGCTTTAGCCAGTCACACTCACTCAGCCTCAGAAGGCGGCAAAGGCAACCCTCACCTCATAGAATCATAGAATTGGAAGAGACCCCGGGGCCATCGAGTCCAACCCCCTGCTATGCAGGAACACCCATCAAAGCACTCCCAACAGATGGCCATCCAGCCTCTGCTTAAAAACCTTTAAAGAAGGAGACTCTGCCACACTCCGAAGCAGCATGTTCCACTGTCGGACAGCTCTGACCGTCAGGAAGTTCTTCCTGAGGTTCAAGTGGGATCTCCTTTCCTGCAGCTTGAATCCATTGCTCCTTGTCCTAGTCTCTGGAGCAGCAGAAAATTACCCTGCTCCCTCTTCGACATGACATCCCTTCAAATATTTAAACATGGCTATCATGTCCCCTCTTAACCTTCTCTTCTGCAGACTAAACAAACCCAGCTCCCTAAGGCGTTCTTCATAGGGCATGGCTTTCAGACCCTTCACCATTTTGGTCTCCCTCCTCTGGACACGCTCCAGCTTGTCGATATCCTTCTAGAATTGAGGTGCCCAGAACTGGACACAGTATTCCAAATGAGGCCTAATCAATGCAGAATAGAGTGGCACCATTTCCTCCCTCAATTTAGACACCATACTCCTATTGATGCAACCAAGAATCGCACTGGCTTTCTTGGCTGCCTCATCACACTGCTGACTCATGTTCAGCTTGTGATCTACCGAGAGTCCTAGATCCCTTTCACATGTACTGTTATCCAGCCACGCATCCCCCATCCTATATTTGTGCATTTCATTTTTTCCGCCTAAGTGTAGGACTTTATATTTCTGTCTATTGAAATTCATTTTGTTAGCTTTGGCCCAGCTCTCCAATCTGTCAAGGTCATTTTGAAATTTGATCCTGTCCTCTGGGGTATTAGCAACCCCTCCCAATTTGGTGTCATCTGCAAATTTGATCAGCATGCCCTCCATTCCTTCATCCAAGTCATTGATGAAGATGTTGAATAGCACTGGGCCTAGGACAGAACTCTGTGGCACCCCACTAGTCACTTCTCGCCAGGATGAAAAGCAGCCATTGGTGAGCACCCTTTGGGTTCGGTTGGTCAACCAATTACCAATCCACCTAACAGCAGCCCCGTCCAGCCTGCATTTTACTAGCTTCCAACAAATCTTGCCAAGAAAATCCTGTGGTAGGCCCTCCTTAGGGTTGCCATGCTGGAAATGACTTGAAAGAACATAATAACAAGGGAGAATTAATTGTTAATCCCTAGAGTCAGTTTTTTTTCAAGAGGAGGGGGGTCTTTTCTCCCAGGTATATTCCAATGCACCTGTGGCAGCTTAGTCCCTGCCACTGATGGATAAGGTTTGCCTCTTCCTGGAGCAGTCTCAAATCCTTTCATTCCCTGAAGGTTATAATGTGAGATAAAACCAACACAGCTTAAATTTGAGTATGTGCGTGTGTGTGTGCACACACACATAAAATCAAAGTTCCTAGTTACCTTTGTGTATGTGTGTGTGAGTGTGGATTCCATTATGTCTTAGGCCATTTCTGCACTAGGTTGTTATAGTGCTATTATTCCACTTTCAACATCCTATGGAATCCTGGGGCTTGCAGTGGGGGGGGGGCTCAAAGGTCCCTCCCTAAACTGCAAACCCCAGGATTCCATAGGATGTTGAAAGTAGAATAATCGCGCTGTAACAGTCTAATGTGGAAATGGCCTTAGGATGGGAGGGGGCGGCAGAATTGCAGATGGTTGTATTTTCGCCCTCACCTCAGGCAGCAGGTTGGCGGCTGCCAGAAACATAGCTCAGCCATAGTAACTCGACTTCCATTCTAGTCCTCTTTTGGCGGGGAGAAGGGACAGAAGCGCTCAGGTATACGCAGAATATGAAAAAATTACTTTGGGAAGTGACGGCTATCGGAATCAACTAACTAGGTGGGTGGGAGATTCTAGGATCTGCAGTCCCCAAATAAAACTTCCACAAGCTCGGTACCCTCTGCCGGTACCTCCTCGCCACCCGACAGACGCTTCGTGCTTCCACGTCTCTCCTCCCCTCGCCACCCAATCGAGACAGACTCCCGCCCGCCTCAGCTGAAAGGCCGGGCCCGCGCAGTTTCCCGAGTGGGCCAACCAGCCGGGCAAGCGGCCAGACGTTCTGCCGGCGGATGCTCCCTTTCTTCTTCTGCCCTCCGCCACTATCTTCCTCCTCAGCGGTTGGGAACCTGTCAGTCCCAAGGAAGGAGGCCTCAGCACCTCATGAGCGACGCCCAAGGGGCGGAGGAGCCCCGGGGCCCTCCCTTCTTCAAGGCGGAGCCGCCGCTTCCCCTCGGCCGAGTCACGCGCGGAGCTGGGGGCGCGTCATGTGGAAGGGAGTTCCTACCTGCTGCTTCGCTGGGTGGGACGCGGACTGTCCTTACAGGAAGGGGCTCGGTCCGTGAGTACCCGTACTCTTTCGTCTGCTGAGCTTGAAGCCCGGGAGCCAAAACTGGAAAACTTCGGCTTCCTCGCCGGCTTCGCCGTTGCCTTGCCGAGAGGCATATCCCGGGTAGGGCCAGGCAGGACTGTCCAAGCGCGGGAGGCTGTTCCTTGGCCTGGGAGTGCTCCCTCCTTCCGTGGGTGAATAGCTGCCGGGACTAGTCGTTGAAGCGTCGAAGTGAGTCTGCGGCTTCCTCTTCACTTCCTCCTGCCGCAAATAGTCGTCCTGGCTTAATTCCTGCTTTCCTCCCTCCAGCTCTGCGAAAAGTTTTGTTTGGTGTTATTAGTGATTGCGCGGGGACGCGTGTCTCGGTTCAGCCCTGCACGTCCCACGACACTCGGGGCTTCCTTCTTTGGGGAGGCCGAGTAACTATAAAATTAATCCAGTTTCTTACCTCGCGTCATGGATAGCCTTTGCTTTTCTCATTGCGACTTGCTCAGCTAGGCATGGATCATAATTCTTCCGCTTTATGTCCGGCCTCCTTCCGCTCACATAATGCCGGGTTGTTTTCTACCTTCCTTCCAATCCCTTCCTACATCACCCAGAACAAAGAAGTTGTTCTAATTGTTCCATGATAGAAATCTGTCTGAGAGATTTTGAGCAGTGAGGTATTCAAACATAAACACACAGAGTTGGGAGCGAAAAATTCAGAATTATTCCATCTGCTTTGGAGGGCAGATGCAAACAGTCATAAGAGAATAGCTACTTTTAGACCAGTTCTGCGCTACACTGTTATAATGCTAGTATTCCACTTTCAACATCCTGTGGGATTCTGGGGTTTGTAGTTTAGTGAGGCGAAAGAGCTCTCTGGCTGAGAATTCTAAAGGCCCCTCCCTAAACTGCAAACCCCAGGATTCCTGAAGATGTTGATAGCACTATAACAGTGTAGTGCGGAAGGGCCCTTAGGTTCACTCAGAATGCCCCAATCAGCTAGCTAACAAACATTTGCCTCAAAGGCAAAGAACCAGTGGGATGGAAGGAGAACCCAACCATCAGGAAGGCTGTTTTGGTGCCTCCGGTGTAACATTCCCTTTGGCTCTCTGCATTTGTGGTGATGTTTGGAGGTCCCCTTCCCTCACCTTTCAAGATAGTGGCTTAACTTTCTTCTTGATCCAGCATAAAACTGTGGAATTCCATGAAGGAGTCCTTTCTAAACAGTTACAGTATGTCTCCTGTACCCACAGTTACCATACATCCCCTATATCTTCAGGGGAATACATTCCCTGACTTACTGTGGATAATGAAAAATGCAGATAACAGCAAATGCCGTTTTTTTCAATGAGATGAATGACATAAGTATCGAGACAAGTGTGCAGCTTGGAAAAGAGGCCCTGAAGCTGGACAGAACTTCAGAATTGAAGAGAAAGAAGGCTTTCTAGCCATTATTTGCACTCTGAAAGTAGTGCACAACTGATAAAAACAAAAATTAAGTATTTTCTGTTCATGTCTTCCAGCCACAAATTTAATGCCTTCTCAACTTTTATTAAGCACTTATAATGCATCGTGCAAGTAACTTCTGCAGTATGAGTCAGTGTGACAGCAAAATTAGCATAGATTTCTTTTTCCTTCAGAATTTCACAAATGGAAGATTCATACTTACCACAGATCTTAGCAATCCCAGTACATGATTTGTTTCCTTATCAAGTCAAGCACCTTACAGATTCTCTTAGGCTTGTCAGGATTGCCAGCATCACCACTCTTATGCTTTGCTCCCATTATTAACCGCAGTTTTCAAGCAGAAGCACTTTATAAGCACAAGCACTTTACTGTGCAGTACTGTACAAACACAAGAATTTTACACAAGTAAACCATACAGCAACCAGGTTACATAACTGAGAGGACTACTAAATGACTGGATAGCATACAGCATGTATATACAGAGAGAAAACAGAAGACAGCTTGAATAATGTGAGATAGCGTGAAAATGAGAGTAAATGGCACAACATTTCTGGAATTTTCCATTCCCTTCCATTTTCCATGTAATATTCTAGAGGAATGTCCATTCTGCTTATGTATTTCCTTGTACTACTTCAATGTCCATTTAATTTCTGTTAAATTCAGATTTTTTGGATTGCCTTACAGCACTGTAAGTGAAATCACGTATGTTGGTCATGCAAATATGAGAGATATATGGTATAGCATTCTGATTCCACTTATACTGCCATGCCTCCATCCTGTGGAATACTGGAATTTGTAGTTTGGGAGGCGTTAGAGTTCTTTGACTGAGAATGGTAATACTTCATGAAATTGCAAACCCCAGGATTTCATACTATGAAGCCATGGTAGTTCAAGTGGAATTCTATACAATCATCCCTCCACATTTGCTAGGGTTAGGGGCACAGGACCCCGTGAAAGTAGAAAAACTGCAAATAACTCTAGGTTTGCTGTGCTATTATCTTTCAGACTAGGCAAAAAGAAGCATTGTATTAAGGTTCCAGGGTCCAGCAATTGTCCTAAGAAATTATGCATTTATTTCCTTACATGCTTCCTTACCAACATATTTTCTTACAGATGAAGTGTGTACTGATTACCAGTGAAAGTGCAGAAGTCCTTTTCTACTGGACTGATCCTGATTTCATGGCAATCTTACACCAGCGCTTTGGAGCCCATCATCCTAATGGTGATAAGGTAAGAGGATAATGAAGGGAAAGAGGTCAGCATTGACTTAAGGACATGGATATAGGGCCTGAATGATATTGGCACCACTGTATTAAGGAGATAGCTTGAGAAAATTACTTTTTTGGACTATAGTTTACAGAATGCCCCAGCAGGAATAGCCAGTAGAGATTCTGGAAGCTGTACTCCAGAAAATGTAATATTCGGAAGCTTTGGTTCAGCACTGGTGATGGATGTTAAAATCCAGAAACAAAGTTCATGGTGCGAAATAGCATGTGTACTTGAGGATTGTGGAGTAGTGGAAAGTTTTAGGGATTGACTAAATATAACTGGAAGAGAACTAGGTTATGACCAGCCCATGGAAAGAGGGAAGGCAGGAGGAGAAAGCAGGGTTGCTTTGGCTTTTTCTTAATTTGCCAAATGAAAATTCCATTCACTAAATGACCAAAAAAAACAAACAAACAACCTCACCACATTTTATTTACACTGACCGGTGGTAAAACTGCAGACATTCCATGGTTGCCTGGTTTTAACTATATATAAATCAGAGAAACAGGGAGTGTGCAGAGAAAGATGCTTCTGCAAACATGTTCATACTCTTCTCTCAGCTACCATTTTACTAGACCACAGGAGCAGCTGAACAACTTAGAAATCAGTTTCTCAAAAAGAGAATTGCAAATATAATTGCTAAATCTAGTGACTGGAAGCGCAAATTTTAAAAAAGGAGATCTGCTGTATCACCCATAAGAGAATGTGTATGCTTTCATGTGTGTGAATGGAAAGAGATGAATCTTAGAGGTAAGTTAAGAAGAGAGGCAGCTACTTTTTGACTAGAGATAACTTTCCAATTGTCTCATCTCCATTTCTTTTTCTTCATAGCCCCCTGCTGTGGAGGACAGCATCAACACATTGTTTGCCCCAATGATCATTTCCTGTGCAACAATGATAGAGAAGCTTGAGGACTCCTACACTTGTTTCTCTGCTGAAAATGGCAAACATCTCTACGTCTTACACATGGTAATTCCTCACTGCTTGGGGATTCCCAATGAGGAAAGGGTGGTAGTGGCATTCTGGTAGGTCATGTGTCTTAGCATGAGTGTAGCATGGCCTTTTCCAGCCTCCAGATATTTTTCATCCCAACATCCCTAATCTTTCATGACTGGCTGATGGGAACTGCAGTTCAAAATGCTTGGAAGGTACTAGCTTGCAAAAGATTGATATGCTAGAGAAAGCAAGATTTTTGGATGTGCAAAATCACCTTGAAAAAGCCTCAGCCTGTGTTGTCTCACAGAGTTGCTGTAAAGAGAAATGAGAAGAATTGTAGAGCATTTCTAGTTCTGAAGGTGTCATGGAGATTATTTATTGGTGTTTAAAATTTATGTTTAAATTTAAATGCAGCCATCACTCCACATTCACTAGGGTTAGGGGCACAGGACCCCTGCGAAAGTGGAAAAACTATGAATAACTCTAGGCCCTTCCAAACCATATTTAACACACAAAAGAGTATGATTGCCATATTCAACTCACCAAGGATTCCTTTGAGGCATCAGGATTCCTTCACAAGGCAGAAGTGGCTGGCTGGTGGGGCTTACTGCCACCTCTGCTGCTGCCTCACACCATTTTTAATAAGGACTTACAAACCTCAGTTCACAGTTTCTCAGTCTCACGAGGCTTGCGGTCCCTATTAAAAATGGCATAGGGCAGCAGCAGAGCTGACAGCAAATAATCCGTGAATAATGAAATCTGCAAAAGTGAAACCCGCAAATGTGAAGGGCTGACTGTATTTCTATCCTGCTAAACCCTGCCCCTAAGGCTGAGAGCGCTAGAACCTGAGTAGAATTCCAGCATAAGGCAAGAGGGTATTTGAGTAGAAGATCTACATGTGGAAATGTGTCCCTGCTGAAACTGTGAATATATTTATTCAGATGTGTTTGTGTAAGCCACCTTGAAGATCTAAACCAGGGATTGCCGGAGTGTGGTCTACAGACTACATGTAGTTCCAAGGTCTCCCATTTTGCCACATTTTCAGGCATTTTTGCATCCCCATGCCTTTTTTGTATAGGCCTTTGTTCAAAACAGAAAGTGTCCAGGCTGGGGAGTGATCAGACCTTAAAAAAAAAAAGGTGAGAGGGAAGATGAAAGTAGCTGGCATCATTTTAGTGGCATACTCAGGACATAATCAGTATGTCTGTTTGTCATTGCTGCATAGACTGATATTCCTTTCCTCTCTCTGCAGTGACCAGAGACCCCTCTGACCTTCTATAGAAACACTGAAATCCCCCACCCATGGCCATTAGTGCCTGAAAGAGAGCAAAGGAATCACAGGAGTATCAGGCTGTGTCTCCATAGCCATATGTAAAATGTTAAGATCAGCCCTGAGACCTATGGAAGACCTCAGTGGTTGATAAAATCGCTTTATTTCTGTCTATGGGTACATAGCCACCTGCTTTTGCAATTCACTTCTCCCTCCAGACACAAATGGCCATGGGTAGGAGGCTTCAGCAGCTCTGCATTTGAAAATGATTCCAAGTTTTGGCTAAGGTATCTGTTTTAGTAGTCTTGATTGAAGGGAGTCCACTGCTATTCCCCTGATTGCAGCTGGAGGTTTGGAGTGATCTCTGGCCATACTTCAGAAGAATTTGAAGCAAATACGTCTTTCCTCCTCCTTTTTTCCCTTTTCACAGTTTTTGTGTTTTGCTTTCTCCTCCAAAAAATTGTTTAAGATGGGCCTATACCATTTGTGTACCTCAGTCTGAGTGCATTCTGGTCAACATATATTGTAAATGGGTCATTCCATCCCAGCTCTCTGCTTTTAAATCTCAGATGGCGAGTGGCTTTATGAAGCCACTAGAGCGCTGCATATGGCTAGGTAGTTTGTGTTGCACAGATCTCAGAATCCATCAGGATTTTTGAGCATGTCACAAAGAAGACTTGTAATATGATTTTGATAATTGTATGGATCTCTTTTGCCTTCCTTTTAATTGTGAGGCAATCCTTATGTATTTTTTTAACAGTTCGGTGAGTGCCTGTACATTGCGATGAATGGTGATGGCTCTGAAAGTGAAGATGACTTGCGTCGGAAGCTTTATGTGCTCAAGAAGCTAGCCGAGGCTCATTTTGGCCTAGTCACACTTGACAGCCAACTCTTCCGCAGGGAGTGAGTGATCAAGGCAAAATGTGGTTGTGATATTTAATATCAGTAATGTGTTGAATTTATGTTCTTCCATCTCATAGTGGGGTGTTTTGCTCACAACAGTGGCATCTGTTTTCTATATAATCTTGAGCTCCACGAGTTCTAAAGCCCCTTTTTACATGTGGATCAAACCACATGAGAGTAGCTTCTCTTGGGTATATTCTATAGAGCTGGTGTGTGTGTACACATGTGTAAGAGACAGAAATGTCACAGAATTCACGAGCAGAGCTGATCATGTGTATCTTTCCCATCTTGTCATATAACCTGAGTATTGGGTGAGAAGGATCCATGCAAGAACTCTGGCCATGTTGCTGCAGTCATTTTGGATCTCAAGAGTGTAGATCTAGTTGCAAGTAACCCATTTTACTTCTTTGTCTGAAATTCAAAAACGAACAACAAAGAAAATACTGCCATTGGAGCAGTTCCTTCTACAATGTGAAACCAAAGTGAAAGGCTTGGCCTCTAAGGCTATATAAATTTCTAATCTGTTATGTTTCTAATAATTTAGGAACAAAATTAATCCCAGAAAAAATTGGGAACAGCCATCTCAGATTCTGACTGGAAGAAATTGTGGTTAAAGGGGCCAATCAAATGTTTATCCTCAAATATCAAAAAGCATTGTATAAAATTAATAAATCAACGGTTTTAACTCCTATGAAATTGAAAGTATATTCTAAAGGCTCAAATGGGTATTGTTGGCAAAAGTGTGGTGAACTGGGGTCTTACCACCATATGTTATAGTCATTTCTTTGAGTCCTTCATTTTTGGAATTTGGCGTTTGCAGAAATCAGTAAAATGACATAATTGCCCCCCTCCCAGAAAAATCACCAGAATTGGGACAACAATCTCTTTTCTATAATGCAAACAAGTCTCTTTCTCATAAAAAAGTGATTGTGTATTTGTATTTGGCAGCATGTTTAGAGATGACATAAAATTGAAAAGGCATAAATGCCTTGTTACTTTCTCAATGGTTGGTTAGTGTCTGGAACGTTATGCTGATGGAGAAATTAACTGAAAAAATAAGGGCTACTAGAGATAACCAAGGCCACTGTAAGTTCTATATGACTCGGTGCAAGTTTATTAATTATGCAAACAAAAATTCCAGTCTTCTAGCTCCTCCTTCCTTCTGTGTTGATTTTTAGAAAGATGCTATGAAACCCAATGAGAGGTAAGTCCCACACCTTCCTCCACCCTAAGGAGACAGCTAAGTTGAGAGCAAAGGCAAGCTGAAGGTTTGAGCTTGAGGGAGGAGTTTTGCATGTGGCAAAGGGGAATATTGGCTTCATGCGAAGCCTGGGCTATGTCTTGCTGATTTGTTTGCTTATACTTTATAGGCTGCGCCCAGTGGATTCTGAGCAACGTGCTCACATCTGGGGACTGTTTCAGAGTCTGCTACAAACCTATGCCCAACTGCGCCAGGATGACCAAAGTTTTGTTGTAGAGGTAAAGTTGGAGGGTTTGTTGGAATGGAGGTGGGGTTAATTGTTCTAGTAGCCATCCAAGGGTGGAAGTAGGAAACTAGGGACAGCAAGTGATGGGCTCAAGAAGTGGATGTCGCTACAGAATGGAGTGGGATGATCTTATGTGTTAGAAATGCTGCTTCAACCAGTCAAAACTGAGGTAGGAGAGATGGTTTCCTGACCTTGTGTGAAGAGATAGTTGTGGAAGTGGCCTTCCCCTTGTGTCTCCAGAGGAGCTGCCTGAGGGAAGAGCTGTGTTTGGGGTGGGAAACATCGTGCTGCATCTTCTGTCCTTCTGCTCTCCCACCTCTCTTCAGGCTGTGGAACGACTGATCCATCCACAACTGTGTGAACAGTGTATCGAGTTCTTAGAGCGCCAGGTTGTGCAGTACATCAATAGCAGCCCGGAACGTGCTGGGCATGAAGTAGTACATGCTTTCCTCCTTGTGCACACCAAACTCCTTGCCTTTTATTCCAGGTAAAACTATCTTCTTGTCCCTTCCTCTTACCATTACTTATTACTCTTGCCAGTGAAATATCCTCTGCTTTGTATTATACCTTCCTTTTTGAGGGCCCCCCCTTTCATTCAGTTCCAGCCTAATTAATTTTGATCTCCAGTCCTCCTCTCTCAGGAATGGGCAGCTTCCAAGGCTCTTCATTGTATCCTCCTGACCTACAGGACACTGCGCTGCCACCTCTCTACTGTGCCTCTCTGGGCTGAAAAGGAGGGTACCAGATCACTCTCTGGGCCATAGAGTTTGCCATGTTAGTTTGCGGGATGGGCTTCTTCCTTCTTCCTAGACAGGAAGGAAATATGGGCTTTGTTGTTTTTCTTCCAGTACTGTCACCAATTTGCAACTACTGCAAATGATCGGAAATGGGGGTCCACAAGAATGGTTAGGAGGCAGATGCCAGCCATGGACTATGTGTTGCCCATGTGTGTCCTTTTCTGTAGGTTTCTCCCACTTCCCAGTATGTAATGCCCCTACCAGACAGCGTTCTTTTTCCTTTTGCCACTCTGTTACCTAGCCGGAATGCCAGCTCTCTGCGGCCTGCTGATTTGCTCACCCTTCTCCTGGTTGTACAGGATCTGTACCCCAGCACTGCCTCTGAAGAACAGCCTAACCTCCAGGTATCTTTCTGGTTGGGGAAAAGACAAGTTCATACAAAGACAGTGTATTTGTGGGAATTTCTCCCTCTGTCTCTTTCTTTCTCTCTCTGGTAAATATCCTTAGCTGGACTGGGTTATGGAGAACTGACCATAAGCAGAGATGTAAAGTTTCCAGAAATCTTGAAGCCATGGAGGGGAAAGTCCTTGTTTTTCTTTCCTTTTTTTTTCTGAAAAGAAAATTTTTCAAAAAAATAAAAATATAGTATTGGCACGCTTTACGGATTGAAAGTCACTCTATTACTTTAGGAATATAACATGCATTATATATAGCTTGGTTTGGCATAAAATTATCCACCGGAATCTTATATGGCCACTTTTTCTCCCCCACCCCACTGCTGCCAGGCCTTCATATCTTTATCCACAAATGGGATTCAGCGATCTCTGTAAGAACAGGGCAATGGCTAAGTGGCTGACTTTCTCTCTTGGTAGTCTCTGTGATGTAGTGGTCAGAATGTGATATTAGAATTTGGGAAACTCAGGTGCAAATCCCCACTCAGCCATGCAACTCACTGTGTAAGTTTGTATCAATCACATTATAAGTTTACTCTGCATTGGAAGTGGGGATTTTTAGGAGACTGGGTCTCTTAAACTCTAGTTCCACATTCAACCATTCACAGGAAAACATGCTGAAAAATCCGTGTAAGCCATTCTGAGGCTATTTTGAAGGAGGACGGGATAAAAATGTCACAGCACAATTCTCTTCAGAGGGCTAGCTCTGGATCTGAGTGGGCTCCAAGTCTGCTAAGAGGGCCTTCCTGCATTTATCGCTCTTTGGGTGGGGTTATTGTTTGGCAGCAGTAGTATTTCAATAACCACTGCTTATTGAATTTCCCTGGATATGTGTTGTAGGTAATTACAATGATAAACTAGCACAGGCTAGTCTATGCCATCATATTTTCAATTTCTATGTATGGTTGCAAAAGCTGGAAATTGAAGAAATCAGATAGCAGGAAGATCAACTCCTTTGAAATATGGTGCTGAAAAAGAGTTCTATGGATACTGTGGACTATGAAAAAAGACAAAGGCAAGTCAAGCCTGAACTGTCTCTAGAAACCAAAAGGACTAAACTGAGACTGTCATACTTTGGATCCACTAGAAAAGACAATAATGCCTGCTAAAGTAGAAGGCAGGAGGAAAAGAGAAAGACCGCATTGCAAATGGATAGACTCGACCAAGAAGGCTATGGTCCTTAATCTGCAATACCTGAGCAGGGCAGTTGATGATAGGGTAACTTGGCATTCTCTCATTCCTAGGGTCACCACAAGACAAAGTCAGCTTGGTAGCAGTTAATAACAAAACAACAGCTCAGGCAAATGATTGTTTAAGATCTCAGGGCAAGTGTCAGGGGTGGGTTCTGGCAGCTGTCCAGCCTACCTAGTGCTGATGCTGGTTCTTACCTATTCAGGCTGCAGAGGGTGAGTCAAGACTTCAGAGGCCTTTCAGCAGTGAGAGTATCCCACTGAGCACCCCTTGTCCCCATGGATATTCTGAAGAGCAGGTGAGCAGAGGCTGGGGTCTGGTATTGCTGTCTAAGCTTGGGTTGGGATCTGTGGTGTCTGGATGTGGGTTGCGGGGTGGGCATTAATTAACTGAGCCAAGGGAAGAGTAGGATGCTTTAGTGGGGAACATGACAAGTGGTATGGGATCCATCTTTTTGCCATTGTCCCGCTGGATCTTGTGATAGAACCTGTTCTGCAGGTGGGGAGAGGGAAACTGGTTGGGCTCTCACTGAGTCGGTTCCCTTCCACACCCCCTTGCACCCTCCACCAGGTAGCAGACGATATCTCTATGCCCGAGGAATTCTACACCCCCAAGGCTTCCCCTAGCGAACAGAGCACTGGTGAGTTTGGGATCAGAATGGAGGATCCTGAGAAGAGGGGATGGATAGGGATGAAACTCACTCTTGTGGGCCTGGGGAGGTCTCTTGCAGTAGGACCTTAGGAGTGTGATGTGTTGCATATTCTTTGGATCAGATTGTGGCTATTGAATGGCAATGCAGTTCTTTCTTCCTAGAAAGGAGAAGAGCTCAACTGCTTTGCTGTTATTAAACAAAGGGTGGGGGAGACATATGGACATGGCCAAAAATGGTCCATGTCAGGGAACTGAGATTAAGTGCAAATGTTGTACCAGCCAGGAGGTGCCTGGCTCATAGCAGTGATTCAAGTCTCTTGTCCTAGTTGCTGTTACATTACTTGTTTCTTCCCATTCCTGGTGCTGGTGTATTTGGTCCCTCTTCTCTTTCTTGCCTGAAGGAAGCGCTGCCTGGGCTGAGGGTGCAGATTCTCAGGGTGAGGGGGAGGTCAATTCTTCTGACATCCAGGTAAGTGCTGGGACTTCACGGCTCCTATCCTTTTTCTGGGTACCCTGTTCTCTGCATTTCCATTCTGCATTCTCTTTGGGTTCTGTCTGCTGGATTTTTTTTGACTTTTTTTTTGTCACTGTTGTCTGTAATTGCACCTACCTTATACCCAGATGCCATTGAGATTAATCAGTCCTTCTTCTGCATAGCTTTGTGTGAGCAGCATATAAGCAGTGGTATACTTATGCTTACATGTTGTCCCCAGAATGGGGAAATGAATGAAAACCATTTCCTCAAAAGTGTGCAAACTGCCACCTGCAATGAGATGTGATGAAGAGAAAGGCTGTCAACAGAGGGCAGGATGAAATGAGGAGCTGTTCTACCATGAGGCAGATGAATAGTCAGAACAGTCATAAGGGAAAAGTAATGGAGGTGGTGGTGAACACAATAAGCTTTCCCATTTTGCATGGTAGAGACATAGAGATGAAAGACTTCTGCAACTTTTGAAGCCATGGGCAGGGGGAACTCTTTTCCACTCATTTTTTTTCTGGAAAAAATGAACTTTTGGAGAAAAATTGAAATATGTGCAATATTTGTTATCTAAACTTATATTGTTACTTTATCAATATAAAATTATCATAAGTTATTTACTATATCAAGCTGTACTCCCTGACATATTTATGAAATTTTAAAATAGAGAAGCCTTAGTTTTGTACAAATGAAATAGTAAATACCATTTGCTAACTGCTTCACCCTGTGTTACCTAAGTATATGGTCTTACTTTTTCATTGGAAAAATAAGGAAAAATTGAAAGAGAAATCACAAATTTTGGAATAAACAACATAAAGTGTAACAAAATAAAGTCTAAACAGAGAGAAACCACCTCAAATAGTCACAGTTGTAAGGGCTACGTTAGCACCATATTTGGATATACATTTTAACTCAATGCTGAAAATATTGAATTCTTCAAGAGTGTATTATCACAAGCAGCTATATGGTCTCCTCATGAAGATGGCATCACATACTATGAGCAGAAATCCATTGGATTAGTGTTGTAGTGGTCTACAGTAAGCGCAGGACTTCCTGTTCTCTAATTTTGTAGACTGTTGCATATTCTGATCTTCATATTATGCAGTTCCTAGCATTTTGAGCAGATGGAACTTTGTTTTAAAAATAATTTTACTAATTCCAGAAAAGTAATGTGTCATTGGAGGTTTTTTGTTGATGTTTCCAAAAGTTTCCAATTGAAATTTTGTCCTGGTTGGGGGAGGAGGAACACGTAGGAAATCTTTTTCCAGTTTTTTCCAAGTTTTCATCTCTCAAGCACAGCACTGTAGTGGCCTGAATTTTATTTTTCTCTTCCTTTTCTTCTTTGCTTTCCAGTAAATCCTGGCACACACTGACACCCTTTTTTCCAAGAGCCTTTCACATATTGCTAACACTTCAATCTAAGGTCTTCATGGCTTGTTTTAAATCACCACTGAAGCAGTGATAGTCAGGGGAACACCCCTTGTATTTTATTTACTTGTTGATGACCCTGGAACCTAAAAGGAGAAAGAAAAACAAAACTGGAAAGGGTCTCTAGATATTTCCTTGCAAGAAGAGACTAGGATTGGAATATGCCTTGCCACCTTCTTTGACCAGCCTAAAGAATTGTGGGTGCACATACATGGCACTCCCAGGCTGTTAGGGATAAGCAGTTGCCCAACTGGGCCTGGGAGTCAGACATACTCATCAATAAAGTTGGGGTCCACTGTTTGCTTCCATTCTATTTGGGGTCTGAAAGCACAGAAGCAAATTGAATTCAGAGGGTTCATGTTTTGTGCTGCATGTATTTGGAACCTAATTCTCTTCTTCATCCAAGTGGTGATTTCTTCCCTTGCTACTAATAGGATTGTGGGGGAACAGCACTTTCCTGCACATGTCCTTTAGCAGCTGAGTTAATAAAGCTCATTCAGCTACGAGCTATGATAATATAAAGACCTCATGCCCAGTGGCAATTGGAGAAGGAAACGAAGGAGAAGGAAACATCAGAAAGACAGAGGAAGGAGGAGAGAGTCTCAGAAAGAGAGAGAGGATGGCTTCTGCCCTGCTCACTACCAGCCCCCCAAAGAAGGCAGCCTTTGACAGAAAAGTGGTTTCCCATATCTGTAATTCAAATAACAACAGGATTTATATTTTTTAAAATCATTTTCTTAAATTGTCAGTAGGTGGCGATGTTGTTTTACTTTGCTATGGGGAATGCTTTGGTGTGACAGTTGCTTGGGACAGTTGCTTGGAAGAGAAATCTTTAAATAGATGGAAAATTGGAGACCTTGGGAAATGCATCCAAATATGCTTTAACCACATGCTGATTCTGTGACACCTGGATCTTCTCTCTTTCTCTCTAGATGGCTGAGGATTCACTGCAGGCTCTGGTGCCTCCTACACTAGAGGCTACCAATCCACGGAGAATTTTTCTGGATGCTGTCCTGAAGGAAGGCTACTGCCCCATGATGCCCCACACAATGCACTGTCTCTCCCTGTGGCCAGGGATCTCACTGGTGCTCCTCACTAAGGTGAGCTGGCTCCATTGAACCCCATTTGGTAACCACCCAGCCTGGGCCTCACTGAATGTCCCCTTTGTCCTTCTAGGGCCCCAGCTCCCATGTGGCACTGTCCCTTTACCAGTTGCTGGATGGGCTCCTAGTGATGGAGAGGAAACTGAAAGAGCGCCAGGATCCCAAGCAGCCTCTGCGCTCGCATCCTCTGCTGCTGGAACTTCGAAATCGAATGGACAAGTTTGTCAAGAAACTGGGTAGCCAAGAGCCACAGGTGAGAATGTGGCCTCTTGTTTGTATAGGAGCGGGGTAGACTAGGGCTGAAATGGTGGTGCCAGCTGAAGGACTCTGGGATTTAAAGTCCACAAAAGTAACATTTCCAAGTTGTCAACAAGTGTTGTGCTTTCTCAATACATTCTTCTACCCGGAGAAGAAGATGTGAGTAATTTTGTGGTGGATGTTTGAAGTCATGGCCCTTGGACAGGGGCAATGATGATTTAGGGCTGAACAGGCATGAGCTAGGAAAGAATTCCCAATGACAGGAGTAGAAGGGTGAACAAGGGCCTACAGAGAAGAGTACTTATGCTGTGCTTCAGAAATGACATTTTGCTTTGCAGGTCCTGCAAAGAAAGGAAATGATGCTTCATAATATAATGCACACCTGTCTCTGCTCTTTCTCTCACAGCTGCAGAATGCCTGGCTGGAATTCAAGAACAAAGTTTTCTCTCGAAATGAGGCTGGGAGTTCCTGGGAGTGAGTATTTCCAGGTGTTAACTACATGTGCTCATTGATGTGCCAGTTTGCCTTCACACATTCAAGCTGAACATGTCCATGGGATTTTCAGAACTTTGAGTCAGTGACTGCCGCTGAGAATAGGAACCTTATTTAGCACAATCAGTGACATGAAGACAAGGATTTTCAAAAGAATAGTAAGAATGATCTGTTAAAGAGTTTTAAAAAATGGAAAAGATGGAAACAGTTTATTTGAACTGCACTTTAATAGGATTTGAAATAGCAGAGATGATTTCAACGCTCACATTTGTAAAACTCAGATGGCCCCTTCCCTCCACTAGAAGATATGGGGGGGCAATTTCTCTATGAACCTAAGCTATTTTAAGCTCAGGAGGGGTGTTTTCTCAAAAAAGGAAGTAATGGAAAGTCAATTCCATTTGTGGAGGTTTTTGCTTAGGTCTAGAACAGTGTAGTATGGGATGGGGGGGCAAAAACGTAATGAGATGGTATTTTGCTCATCTCTGGTGTACGCAATAGCAGCTGAATGGACCAGTGATCTTGTTCAGTATAAGGCTACTTCCTGTGCTGTGGGACTTTTTGGTCCATTCTTACAGATAGGAAGACTTTTTTGTGGAGAAACATTCAAAAGTTAACTTTAGTACCTGTAGTCTGGTAGTCCCAGGGGTGCTTCTAGCCTTTGCTTGTCTGGGGGCGCTGTTGCTTGATGGGGTTACTGGGAACCTTACTGTCTGCATGTACACACATATAGCTTAAAAGGAAAAAAGAATAAAGGTGCCTTGGAGGAGGGAGTGTTGCATCAGCCTGTGTCATAGATATGCTAGTTGTAGAGACAAATAGCTTGACAACACTCAGGTCTAGGTCAGGATTGCTCACTGAATGAGGGATGCTTTAGAGGCATATCCATCTCTTTTGTTGCTGCAGGCTCTTACAGGCATTTTGCAATGTCCGCCAACAGCTTTGTGCTGTATATCGGCTTCTCTTTCTTGGGTCATCAGGGGCTCAGAGCTTGCCTCAGAATATGCTGGACCGGGCACAGCAGTCCACACGGTGAGTGAGGTGAAGCATGGTAGGTGAACCCAAAGGGGAAAAGCTAGCAGGTTGCAGAAGCAATACTGTATTTGGGAAGGATGTGTAGATATCAGGAAAGGTCATGTTAAGGACTTTCTTTAGTGCAACTCTCCTCATCTAAAATCTTTTGCTGCTGCCTAACAGAAGCTGATGTACCCCCATCAAATGCTGCATCACTCATGGTTGCTGGATTGAGGCTTGTGGGTTTAGGAAGAATATATGTGAGTTTTTCCCACTTGTTTCCAGCTCTCGTCCTATGTAGTAGGTGAATGATGCTTTGCCTGTTGAAGTGAGTGGGGAACTGAATGGCATGCCAACTTTGTTGCCTTTTATTCAGAGCAGAGTTTGAAATTAAACATTATGCTGCAAGGACAGGAAGAGTTGTAGGCATAAAATCATCAGTCTTTGACTTTCTTCCTTTCCTCATCCTGACATTGGCAGGGACAAGCTCCAAGACTGGCGGGACTTCCTCCTTGTGAAGAGCAAGCGTAATGTCACTATGGTGTCATATCCTTCCTTCCTTACTATTTCTACCCCACATCTCCCTGTCCTGGTTGGCAATGCTGAAAGCCCACCAGTGACAGTGAAGGGACTCTGGAGAAGCAATTATGAAACATTGAGAGGTGCACTGCCTGTGCGTAACCACTGAGGAGAACGCAGGAGGAAAGTACTTCTCTTCAGTGAAGTAGCCTTTAAGACAAGAAGCTCAAATCTTCCTCTGCCCCCTCCCCAAACAAGACCAGTTGCAGAGTAGGACAGAAAAGTTCTACAGAAAAGCCTTGTCCCCCAAAAAATGTTAGGATGTCAAGGGGGGCAATGGAAGATTCCATTTCTAATTTAGGAGGAGTGGATGGGTAGGGTCATTAGAATGCAAATAGCACTTGGAAGATTTCTTTAAAATGTAAGAGTAAAAATGCTCTTTAGCATTCTTATCTCCAATCACGACCTTAACTTCTTTCCATCCACATACCTAGAGGACTTCCCAGGGCTTGTACATTTTATTTATGTGGACCGAACGATGGGACAGATGGTAGCTCCATCCCTTGGCACAATGGAGGACTCTGCTTCTGAATTGGGCAAGGGACCTCTGCCTGCCTTTATTAAGGAGAAGGTACTGTTTCCCCAGCCAATGTGAAGTCTCCATTATCTCTTTCTTTGCATTTGAATTGATTTGGAATTGAGGTGGCTGACAGGTATGTCTGCATGTGTCTAGGATGGTGAATCTGGATAAAAATATTGTGGCCCAGAGGGCAAAACATTTGTGATTAAGCTGGACTCATAACACATGCTTCCCCTTCATCCCTAGGTGTGGTCACTGGTGGCACTGGCTCAAAGCTACTTGCAGAAGGGCTATACTACGCTAACTATCCGGGATGGAGATTACTATTGCACCTATTTCCTTTGGTTTGAGAATGAGCTGGTATGTGGAAGAACTTGAAACTGAGGGAGAAGGGGCAGGTGTGGGACTGGCAGTTTCCTAAGAAGCCAAGGTAATACTGTGTTGGAAATTTTGAGGCCAGGAGTTTATTTGTGAATGCCAGAATAGAGCTTACATTCCTTCCTTGAAAAACCAACTCTTGGTTACCCCCAGATCTCTTCATTTCAGTAGCATGATTTAGGAATGGAAATCACGTTCTTCCTGTTACATCAAACAGTAGTAAATCAACAATCTTTGCTGATCTACTGCAAATCATCTCTGACGGTACATCCAGATCTATTGTCTACCCATCCTTGTAGTGTCTAGGATGCCGGCCATGAAGGTGGATTCCCATAACCACTTGGCTATAATTACTAAACTGGCCTTGGCCACATCACTCTTACCCAACATTAACCTACTTCACAGAGTTGTTATGAGGCTGAAGTGTTGCTTTTACAAGAAAGGATAGGAGAACAATGTAGAACAATGACAAGGACAATACCAGGGAAAGACTTTTTAGCCCAATGGTGGAATTGCTTGCCTTTGTGGCTGCTGGGGTCCCGCTCATCTCCTCTTGACAAAAAACCCAAGGAAATTGTACCTCTAGAGCATGCAGTTTACTTCTAAAACAAGACAAAGATAGACACACACAGACATGCACTTCCACTTGCTTTAGTGGAGAAAGTTAGTGGACCGAACAGAAAGAGAAAGCCTGTAAGTTATCTCTTAAAAATTGAAAATAGCAGTCTGGGCACTTTCAGTTTTGCCAGAAGTAGCTGGTGTGTTTTGTGGCAAGTCTGGGATGGTGGTAGTGGAAAATATCCTCCAGACCCAATTTGCCTGCCCCATTTTAAACTGTAAGCTGCTTATGATGCTTATATGTGTCTGAAACTCCCTTGTCTTCCTGTCAGCTATTTATTGGGGCCATGTTTCTGCAGGGCTACAAGCTGGAGGTTACAGAAGTGCCAGTCCTTTCTGATGATTCGGCCCCCGTTGGAACATTGGCAAGTGATTACTACAGGTGAGCAGGGGTTCCAGTACCATAGATAAAATGTGGATGCAGAAGAAGTTTGTGGAGGAACTTAAGTAAAAAAAACTTATCTGTCTGGATGTGAGAGAGAAATTTCCTAGCTCATTCAGCTGCACTGTTATTCTGTCTCTTTTCATCCTGACCAGAGTGTAGCTGAGAGCTCTAAAAGATGTTGCCTTTAGCCTTATCTTATGGTTGTGCTTGTCTAGTGTGCAGGGATATCATAATCACCTTATCTTTGCAACTTTGCGAAGTTTATGACGAGACGTTCACCATAGTATGGGAAGCTGCGTTGTACACCCCAGTGCTTTGTGCTTTCCTGTCTATAGACCAAAGATGCCTCACTGTTGGATGCTGCTGGCTTCTTTAGAATCTTCCTTATTCCAACTTCAGCCAAAATGTTATAGCTCAATTTCTGTCCACCATCTTTCTCGTACAGGAAACTGATCCGCTACTACAGCAAAAGTCATACAAACGAAGTTGTGAAATGCTATGAACTGCTGACCATCCACCTGGGCATCATGCCGACTGAGCATGTGATCCAGCAAGCATGTGACTTAGCCCGGCAGCTTTGGGAGCCAACCCGCATCCCTCTACTTTAGGGACCTTCTTTGCTGCCTTAATACGATTTGGGGTTTCTTTCCCCTTCCAATGCTCCACTGCATCTTGGGTGTCTGGCAGATTTCATTTCATTGGGCATTATGTTTGCACAATGTACATTTTCATTCTGCAGAGTTGGCAGATCTGCCTGCTCTTTTCTCTTGCCATACAGAATCAAATGCTCTTACTTGAAAGCTTGACATGAGACAGTGAAATTGATGAGACCAATGGCTTTCAAGGCAGAGCTGCTACCATGGCATTGGCACTCAGGGAAGTCCCTCTTCCACTCTCCCCATGTACACAGATCCAGCCTTCTCTACCTGTGAGAGAAATGTTCTTAAGTCGGAATAATGGTATTCCAAAGCCTGCCTTAGGCAAAATATTTACACAGCCATTTTGCCACTGAAGCAGCTTGAATCACCATGAGCAAAGATTTCCTTTGGGCTCTCACAAATGGAAGTGTGCACGAATGCACACTAACTGGTGCCTGACTAACTTGGCAGCAAACTGGCAAATTATTATCCTAAAGGAAAAATCTGCAGTTTTGTTATCCTAAAGGAAGTTACTCTTCCGACAGTGGGGGAAAAGGAACGTGTGTGGGGAGAGCAGACATTGCCTCACTGTTAAAACAGATGAAGTTTCAGATGGGTAGTTCTGAAAGTATAAAAGTGTGATCACATTCAAGGGATGAAGGTATGCAGGTAGGTTCTTTTCTAAAAATTGTTTTGAATTTCTACTACAGGATCTCAAATTGAGTGGCTTTGCACATGTACTTCTAACTGAAATTCCAACTTTTTGATATGTGAGATGCTTTCCACCACTAAATGCATGAAAAGTACTTATTTCAAATAACAAGTCCCCAGAAAACAGCCCCAGAAAATGTACACATATAAGCATAGCTGGAAGCACCATACATACTCCAAATACATTAACTTCCTGAATGGTGAATATATATTCTAAGCTAATCTCAGAACAGTTTGCAGAACAGAGATATCCCATGAAATTGACATGTAATTTGATTGTTCTGAAATGGTAAGTAGATTTTGTACATTGCATTTTTAAAAAATGAATAAGCTAAACATACTGCAAATGGATGGAACAGTAATCTTGAGAAATGAGAATTAAACTCAGATCTTGATTTCTTTACTACAGCAGTTCATATGCCAAATATAATATTAACTCAGTGGCCAAAACAGATTACTAACTTTATACGTATAGGAAAAGCTGTAATTTCCTATACTTTACAAGGAATAACTGAGCGGAGTATAAGTATATTTAATATAATTTATATTATTAAACTGTTGCAAAAGCTTTGTGATGAATCTCAGTGGTTTTTGGTTAGTGATCAAGACCCATGGATGGCATCAGAACTAAAGGAATAGGACATACTGTTGTAAGTTCCCTTGTGATTAGGAAACAGAAAAACCCAGCAGAGTAGAAAGCAAAGCTATTAAAAACACTCCCCCCTCCATTGTAGGACAAGATAAAACAGAAACTCACTACAGATATATGTCTGGTCTCTTATCTTTGTAATAACTACTTGGAAAGAAAACACATGCTGTGAGATAATTCAGCACTGGAGAAGTATAGTTTTAATAGGAGAATAGACATTGCAAAGAATAGAGCAATGATGCAACATAGTGAAGTTTGTGATAAAATGGCAAAGCCAAAGGCCAAGGTTTTTTTATAACCTTCATTTGGAGAAATTGAGAGGGTGAAGGCTCTATTTGAAGAGATTTTGTATCTTAAAATGCACAAAAAGTCAAAAAGCATACAGTGGAAATGTGCAATAATGTGGACTAAATTGACACCATCAAGTCATAATGGCTTGAAGGATAAAACTGTCAGTATTGGCAATCATAATAAAAGTATATGATGGATCATGACTCCTGTAAAACTAAGTTATGTTTTGTATCTAATGATGGAGAGAGAGGAAAAGCAGAACTTTCATAAATAAATGAATGTTTTGTGAAACTAATAAGAAAGCATTGGTTATGGTTGTCTGTTCTTTTCTTTTTTTACTGGATTTTTGTACAAAAGAAAAAGAGGAAAACATGGGAAGGATATAAATGGAAGATAACACCAGCTTACCCCACTCTCCTAAAATTCCATTATGCCTTGTCTGGAAGTACTTGAAGTCAATAAAGGTTTTGGGGGGAAAAGACCCTTGTGGGATACGACATATTGTTAACCCTATTAACAGTTTTGATAGGTTGTATTTTGTAAATAAAAGGCATTGAAGTTTATTCTGGTAACACCTAGAATTAAAATGACTAGGAAACAGGAAATACTTAGGGGAAGATTATGCTACAAGTATGGAATATTCTGGGGTGAGGCTAATGTCTATTGTTGGATTCAGATAAGGGAAACAGCTGCACTAGGGACATCCGGGTTCAAAGTCACTCATCCATGAAGCTTACTTGTTCATTGATCTAATTTCTTTCAGCCAGATATATCTCCCAGGGCTCAAAGGATAAAATTAGGGGAGGTATTTGCCATGTACATTGTCTTAGTTTCTTTTAAGACCAGGACAAAAATTTAATGAACAAATGAAAAAATGACATGGTTTGCTTTCTGTGGGTGATGGGAAATAATCTAACTGTGCTCCTATATTGAAGATTGTGTTTTACACTGAAAAGTGTGGAATAGTGTAATGGGAATGTTGAGATGAATTTCAGTTTTCTCCATTCTCTGGCAAACTATCTGTTTTACCCACAGAAGGAGAGAAGCATGTAGGTACATTCTCATTAAAATGTAAAGTTAAGAAATATTCTTCAATATGAGAGAGTCAATTGGAAAAGGGAGAAGGGGTGAATTGGACCCCCCCCCCAAAAAATAATTGTATAACCACATGTGGAAAGACAGTGAATTTATCAGCCTGGTAAAGGATAGAATTATACCAGTAAATAGTAGAGGTTAATTATTTTTTGAGCATTTGATTGAAACTCCATGTTAACTGCCTGAAGTATTGGCTATGATTATTCAGTAAGAGAATGTGCAGTGTTCAGAAGGTTTAGCCTAGATTTCTCAGTCTATGTTGCCTTACAACATGATGTTATTGTTGTTGTTGTGTGCCTTCAAGTAGTTTCTGACTTATTGTGATCCTAAGGTGAACCTATCATGGAGTTTTCTGGGGTTGAGAGTGTGTGACGTGCCCAAGGTCACTCATTGAGTTTCCATGGCTGAACAGGGAATCAAACTCTGGTCTCCAGGGTTATAGTCCAATGATCAAACCACTACACCAAGCTGGATCTTAAAAGAGCCACATTAGTTTGATTTAATATTAAATAATATTAACGTAAATGTTAGTATTTGCCACTTTCCCAATAAAAAATGCTCTCACAACATAAAATATCAAAACCCAAACATAAAATCAATATACAGTAGCATCCAAATGCAAGCAACTATTAATGGAAAATAAAATTTCTACTCACACAGGCTTCTTTGCACATTCTTTTAATACAAAGGAAGGATTTAAATAACCGGCATCTCCAGACTGATTAAAAAGACCAGGAAGTCCCTGATTTGTTCCTGTTCCTTCTGATTTTATTTTCGAGAGCCATTTTGTTTGCCCCAGAATATTTTCAGTCAGCTCCCTGTATGTTTAGAGATTTTTTTTACACCCGCTTCCCAGGTCAGTTTATTTTAACCCAGTATAAAATTGGAAAGGACAGCAAGGAAATCTGGGACTTTTCAATCAGTCTGGATGTGCCCTAAGAACTGGTGTACTGCATTAGGAAAATGATAAATACAAGAAGTTTCAGTTAGAGAAGTCCAAGGTTGCGTTGTTAAAACACACATATTACAGAGGAGAATTCATTCAGCACAGTGAGGCATGCTTCCAAATAAACATGCAAGCATGGTGCAGTGGAGGAGTTTTGAACTAGCACTCAGGGAGATCAGGATCACCTATGGAAACCCACTAGCTGACTGGGCGAGTCTCTCAGCCTAAGAGAAAGGCAGTGGCAAACCCTCTCTAAATCATTTTTTCCTAGAAAATCTTATGAAAGAGTTACCAGAAGTCAGAGTGGACCTGAAGGTGCACAGCAATAAACATGCATAGTTGCAGTGGAAGACAATTCTTTTCTGTAGTGTG
Organism: Cyclura pinguis; assembly: GCA_030412105.1. Lineage (NCBI taxonomy): Eukaryota > Metazoa > Chordata > Lepidosauria > Squamata > Iguanidae > Cyclura > Cyclura pinguis. The sequence continues at coordinate 60,156,711 of CM059601.1, forward strand.
GAGGGGGAAATTGTAAACATACCCCAGATAGAATAGCCTAGATCGGTACCCTTCTGCCCAGTATACTTTTCGTGAGTTTCTTGGCCCCAGTTCAGACAGATTTATTGGCTCAGTGAACGCTAAGTTAGTCTTTCACGAGACTTCAGAGAACATAGGTTGTAAGCTTGAATCCAGACAAAGAACATTTCCGCCCTACACTGTTATAGTGCTATTATTATAGTGCTTATAGTGCTTTCAACATCCTATGGAATCCTGGGGTTTGCCGTTCAGGGAGGGGCATTTAGAATGCTCAGCCAGGGAGCTTTTTGGCCTCAGTAAACTGCAAACCCCAGAATTCCACAGGATGTTGAAAGTGGAATAATAGCACTATAACAGTGTAGTACAGAAGGACCCTAAGCCTGGCTCATGAAGCACCATAGCAGGGCAGTGTGATTTTCTCTCCTATGGCATCCCCTCAGTATTCTTTGCCTAAGAAAAGCCTATGAAATTCATGGGGTCACGCCATAAGGCGACCGGTGACGTGAAGGCACATACAACCCCCCTACACACACACACACACGAGGGGTTCTGGGCGGCACTTCGTTCGCCTGCTGCCTCAATAATGTGAGAAGGAGGTTGCGAGGGCGCCTGTTCTGGGGCTTTCAGTGTGGGTGCATTTACTTGAGCTTTGAACAGGTGCACTGCAGCTCAACTACTTCTTCCAATTCTGGATCTGGATCCATGGCCTTTGTCCCATCCTTTCAACATTTAACCCTTTTAATACTTTTCTGCGTATTTTGCCCGCTGCTGAGGAGAGACTTCGGATGTCTAAAGGTCTAGGCCACGAAAGCGGCTGTGAGGAAAAAGCTCATGATGTCGCAACAGGGCAGCAAGTTGTTAAGCTGACCTTGGATTCTCTACAAATCCCAATTTGGGGGTGGAGGTGTTGGCAATAAACTCTGGAAAAATGTTAGGGCACCAGCCCTTAAAACCATCAGGGCACCAACTCTGAAGGCTATTTGCGCAGCAACCGAGAAAATAATCAGGGCAGCAACTCTGAGAACTGCTTGGGCAACAATCCAGAAAACAGGGCACCAACCCTGGAAACTGTTAAAAAAAAACCACATTGGGCCAGACCTAAAATATTAGGTCCGCACAGACTACTCTGTGTAGTCTACAGGATTGCAGGTGAGCTCTGAATCAGCCTGGAAAGATTCCTAACTTGGGCCAAAGGACACCCCTCCCTCAACAAGAAAGCAGTCCAAACTACCTCTTACATGAGAGAAAGGGAAGAACAGTTTATTGAAAGAAGAGAAGGGTTAAATAGGTTTGGGATGACAGTGATCTCATACAGCATACAGCCCCTGTGCAAGAATATTTGCTTTCCCAGGACTAAAATTCTGCTAACAATCAACAGTGAACCTTGATTCACACATGTATTCATTTAGTAATGAAGTGTGAGTGATATTGTTACAGAAAGCGCGCTGGGAACCGATGCTGAGAACCTAGGAATTTGTCAGCATAATTTTAAGTAAGACGGGGGGGCTTAACAACAGCAACAACCTTTGAAGTCGACTAGAATTCAAAATGGAGGACTGTAGTTAAACAAATACAAAAAGGCAGAGTTTCTTTAGCTTAGACGTTTAAGCAGGCAATACCACCTGTGAATTAAACTGTCCAGGGAGCTGAATCTCCTAACAGCCCTGCAGAGTAGACCAGGGCAAAAGATGGAAAACATTTTCCATTTTGTCTGTACTTTTTTATTGCTGACAGAGGCATCATTTTCGCCTAAAGCAATACAATCTTGCACGCTAAACCCGCCAACAACTCAGAACCATAAATCTGACGTTTACCAAAAAAAAAAAAATCACAAGCTGTAAATAAACGTTCGGGTCCTCAAAGGGTCACAGGGCTCTATCGTATTTGGTCTGGTTTTGGTGTGGGTGGGTGTGTGTTTCGAACAGACGACGGCCATTTCCGCACTAGCCTGTGATAGCGCTATTCATGCACTTATTATTATTCCACTTTCAACATCCTATGGAATCCTGGGGTTTTCAGTTCAGAGAGGGGCCTTTGAGGATGCCATAGGATGTTGAAAGTGGAGTCGTAACAGGCTAGTGCGCCAACGGCCGTGGATTGTTTTGGTATCTGGGAAGTCCGTCGGGGCGAAAGCAACCCGGAGGAGCCCCGCGGCCTGTCGCCAAAATCCCCGCCCCAGCGAGCCGGGGCGAGCGAGCCCCCGCCCCTCTCAGGCGGCCTCTTGGACTCGGCGGGGCTTCGCTGCCCCCGCCTCCCCGGGACGGTATCCGGAGCTGCGCGCAAACTTTCGCCTTAAGATGGCAGCTAGGCAAGTTCGGTGGCTGGGCCCAGGGGTTGCGCCGCTTAACTTCTGGGGCTGCCGCAGAGCATCCCGCTCGTCGGCTGCGGTCACCCTGAAGCGAGAATACGATGCCGTCGTGATTGGGGCAGGTGGGTCTCGGAGGCATAAAGTTCAGCGCCGCACAAACACCGAAGTGGGAAGCGGGTGGCTGTCCTGTACTGCCCAGCAGTCCTCGGGGTGGGCGAGCAGCAGAGGCATCTCACTCGCCCTTGCAAAGACGTAACCGTGAGGGGAAAATGTGTAGGTGTACGCTGGGTTAAAGACTGGAGCCTTTAAAAAAACCCAGCAGTTTTAATCCTGATACGTACAATGATTTCTTCTTCCTATACAGATAATCCTAATTTAATTTTTCTTCTTCTTCCTCCTGTATCCCTCTCTTCTCCTTTCCCCTCCTCAAATGAAGTTTTAAAGGAGGGGCAGGGGACTGTGAATGGAATCCTTTAGCCATTTAATTTGGGAATAACTCTAATTAAATGCCACACGTATTTCTGAATAATCTGGCAGTAGGACACAGGGGTTTTTTTTTTCTTTTAAGGAGAGTGTTGTATCAATCACCTCAGACAAACATAAGCTGATATTTTTGTGTGAGGCGGCTCCAACAATGGGGAGTGTCAGGAAGGGACACAGGCAGGGCTTTTTATTCTGTTTTTGTCTGTTTGCAGGACACAATGGACTGGTGGCTGTGAGTATTCAGGGTTCCAAGAGGAGGTGACATTTAGCATTTAATTCTTCATGGGAGGGGTTTCGTATTCCTAAGGCTTGTAATTGGGTGAGATCTCACTTTTCAGTATAGAAAATCATAAAGTTCTGCAAAAATAACCGTTAGAAAACTGCCAGTGGGTGTGTTCAAGGGGGAGGTAACAACATTCTACATCCATAGGCTGCCTACTTGCAAAAGGGGGGATTGAAGACTGCAGTGCTGGAGAGAAGATACATTGTGGGGGGTGCTGCAGTCACAGAGGAGATCATCCCAGGTGAGCACTTGTACCCACACCTGGCACGTTCCTTCCGCCGCCCCAGCACATGTTCTCTACTCCATGACATACCTGATATCTACTGTTCTGCAGGTTTTCATTTCTCCAGAGCTTCTTACCTGCTCAGCCTCCTAAGACCCCAGATTTACAATGAACTGGAGCTAAAGGTATGAATTATACGCTGGGGAATGTGTAGGAGCCGTGGGAATTGTTCAGATCCAACCTAGTTTATAGTTCATAATTTTATTTCTATTCTATTCTGTTCTATTTTATTCTATTCTAGTTCATAATTTTATTACATTATTTTTGCTGACACCTATAAAGCCTTTGCCATATCCTGTGCCCACATGCTTTTCTTCTTCTCTAATTTCCAGATTTACCCATGTAATAGGGACCACATCAGTCTCTTTTGACTGACCTTTTTTTTTTGTTAACAACCACCAGCTTCAAGCCAGGCACTGCTTTGATGAGTATCCCATTTGTCAAAAGAGGCAGACTAGGAGATCATAGGTTTATGGATGTTATTAGTTTAGGGGGAAAAAGAAAAACAAAAGAGATAGTTATGCATGTATACTCTATGTCCAGCGGAGTTTACTCCTAGGTAAATATATTTATGATTGCAACCTTGATTGGCTGATGACAGGCTTTATAAAATTCTAAATGGTGTAGAGAGAGATTTCCTTCCTTCCTTCCTCCTTCCTCCCTTCCTCCCTTCCTCCCTTCCTCCCTTCCTTTCTTAAAATATTAGAAGAGAGTCAATCTAAGGCCAGTGCAAGCAAAATCATATTGGCAAGCTTCATAGGAAGCTTTCTCTTAAATCTAAAAACTGGGGGATCCCAGATAGTACCCCCCAGTGCATGTACGTGAAAGTTCAGCATGCCATATATTTAGACCTAGCAACCATGTCATCTTTTGTCTTGCAGAGACATGGCTTAAAAGTGCTACCACGTGACCCTCATTCCTTCACTCCATTGCTGGAGGATGGCCAGGGTGGGAGACCTCCTCGCTCATTGCTGCTGGGAAACAACACAGCTGAGACTCAGAGACAGATTGCTCAGTTCTCTGTAAAGGATGCCCAGGTATTTGGGGGGAAATTTCCTTGAAAGCAGAGGAGTGAGAGGAACAGAATGCACAAGAATGCTGCATCCACTGAGTGTTGTAGATGTAGGTCTGTGAGAAGAGTTTCCTTCCCAAAATGGTGTTTGGCAGAGACTACAGTCAGGGCTGCAAGCAGAATAGCATGCAACTGTTTCACCTTCCCTTTTCTTCACAGGCCTTTCCCAAATATGAGGCATTCATGAGCCGCTTGGTGTCAGCCATAGATCCTCTGCTTGATACCTGCCCTGTGGACCTCGCTATGCTCAGCCAGGGTTCCCTGTTTCAGAGGCTCAAGGCGTTACAAGGCCTACGCGCTCTGATCCGTGCAGGTGAGAGGGAAGGCTAGATCTTTGATTCAGGCTGGCTTTAAATCAAGGTGAGTGCATGTCTAAATCTTTCTCTTGTGATGATTGAGTGTGTATGTGTGGGTAACTAAACTTCTGGTTCAACTATGTAGGACATATGTCACAGTCCCTGTACCTGAGGTTCCATTCTCTACATTCGTGAGTCCTTTGCTGTTATAAGGCAGGCATAAGAAGCCCCAGGTCCATAGGTTTGCCCCCCAGTGTGCCAAATTCTTCCTCAGACTGCGTCACCTTTCCTTAACCAAATCCCCTCTCCCCTAGGCAGGTAGGAAAGAGCTCTTATATCTGATCAGCAGCTGATGGGAGATAAGAGCTTCCTCTTCTTGAAGGCCAAGAAAGGCTCCTTTTCTCAGATGTGAACAGAGAACATATCTCCCTTCTCAGCTGATCTGCATACATCTGCATAGATCACTAAGGAGGAAGAGTATGCATGTTGCAACTCATGGTATGAGATGTTATGTATGAATGGCTTGTCTGTGTCTGTGTGAGTAGTTCCAGAATCAATGCCAGTGTAAATACCTATAGTAGATCGACAAATGCAAGATCTCTTCTTCATGCAGTTGGGGGTGGGCTGGGGAAAGGGTAACAACCAAGACTTAATGCAGAATTCATGATGTCTGCATGATGTTTTGAGGTGGAACAAAGCAGGAAGGAGTCTGTTGACATTCCAATAATGTGCTAGCAGGTGCTGTGATGGTTTTCATTTTCACCTGGAATAACCCTCAGGCGAGAGCAAGAAAGCTCCCAGCTAATGTAAATTCATAATCGGTCTCTTTCCTCAGCGCAGCACACCAGTAAATATTTTGTGAGGATAGGCTAGTTGTGCCCACTGCTGGAAGGTTTTTGAGGTGGCCTTTGGACTGAAAAAAAAATTTCTGCTCCTGCTTGGATTGCAGATTGTGAACCTGAAAGTCTCTAGGTAAAGACTAGCGCCTGTTCAGGTTATTTTTGTGGGCCACAGATCCCAGAATCCCTTAACTAGCATGCTCTGGCCATGCTGACTGGGGGATTCTGAAAGTTGTACACAAATATAACTTTTCCATACTGTGTTTCAGAGGCCACGTGGCATTAAATACCAGTTATTCAGGAGCGACAGTGGAGGAAGATGTTAGTTTGTGGTATTATTTGCAAACTTCTCAGAAGCGTCTGATTAGCCACTCTGGGAAAATGCGGTGTTGCACTAGGTGGACCATTGATTTGATTTGGCAGGAGCTTTCTGATGTAATTTGTCTTAGCTCAGCAGCTTATCTGGACAGAGGGGAGATGGTGCTCACCTACTTAGACTGTTTGTTAGGGACCATCTGTAGTTTCATTTCTATAAAGCAATTATGGGGTGATGAACAGGAGTACTTTCCCTTTTTAATGTATGAGTGAACCACATGTGACACCAGTTTTCTTCACAACAGGCTTTACCCTGGGCAAAGAGCTTCCCCAATACTATGAAGTCCTCACAGCCCCCATTTCCAAGGTGAGTGCCTGATCAGTAGATGAGTGCCTAATCACTTACCAAGATGGATTCTATTGTTTCTATATCTGCTTTTGTGCAGAATTTCTTCCCATCTTTGCAGTTTTGCAGAAGCTGCTGTGAGAATAGTTCTTTAAACATTTTTCCTTTGAATTACCAGCACTTCCAACCCACAGTCAGTGTAGAAGTCCTGTGCTGCTATGCCAATGAGTGTGCAGAAGAAGGCAATGAATGGGCAGGTTCCTTCAAAATTACTGTAAAGAGCTTGCTGTCTATACCTTTTGTTGCAGATCTTGGATTTCTGGTTTGAGTCAGAGCCCTTGAAAGCAACACTGGGAACAGATGCAGTCATTGGTGCCATGAATAGTCCCCACACACCTGGTAGTGGGTAAGGTTGCAGTCAAGGGCACAAAACCTTCTGTTCTCTTTGCCTCCTTTCTGTAACCCAGAGCTGGGGAGTATTTTGCCCTCAAGATGTTTTGGACTTCAGCTGCTAGAAGTTCCAGCCAGCATGGCCAATGGCAGAAGATTGTTGGAGTTGTAGTCCAAAACAATTAGAGACCCCACAGTCCAACATCCCTGGTCCAATCTGTCTTTCCTACCTTTGTACACATCCTATCCGCCTCTCCACTTCATGTTTGTCCTCAGACTCTGTGCCTTATCTGCACAGATCTACGTGTGGGCATTGGGAAATTGGGAAGCGGGAATTTTCAGGATGTTACACCATGCATAAGAATTTCCTGTTTGCATGTTGCTTTTAATTTTCTGTAGCTCTTTTCAGATGACTGTTAGTTCAATAAGTACAGCCATGAATCATAAGATGTGGCCAAGCCAACCCAACCACATCTGAGCGGAACTTGCCCTACAGATATCCCTGTGCTTTGGGAGCTTTCAGCTTTACTCACATTATTCCCTTACCTAACCCTTGGTCTCTCTTACAGGTATGTGCTGCTGCACCATGTAATGGGTGAGATAGAGGGGCAGCAGGGAGCCTGGGGCTATGTGACTGGTGGCATGGGAGCACTTTCCCAGGCCTTGGCCCGTGCTGCAACTGAACTTGGGGCTGAGATCTTCACTGAGAAGGTGAGTGGATCAATTCTCAGGACAGTTTAATGTGCAGAAGGCCTAACCTTTGGAGTGCTTCCCTTTAAAAGTAACTTGCTAACATGACTTGGTACATATCATAATAATACATTCTGTTGCTTGTTAATCGTAGGTTGGGTTTAGTTATTACTTAATTATTTTTTTAAAAAATACACTTTTAAAAAACAAAAATGGCCGCCACCACCAGCCCAAATGACCCTCCCCCCAAGGTAATATTCTAAGAGTAAGCAGTAAATGTTATTGATGATGATTCTCCAGATAACAGCATTATCAGTTGGTCTGGTGCTTTGAAAAGGAATGTCATTGGTAACACCGTTACTCCAAAAGTAACGTGTTACTTGTAACCATGTTTCTTGTAATGCATTACTTCCAGGCTCTGGGTGTGACATACTTCATCTTAACCTGAAAGGGTTGCAAGAAAACTGCTCCAAGCTAATGGCATCATTGGGTTTCTTTGTGGGAGAGTAGGGGGCTGTCATTGAGGTTATACGTAGCACTTCTGGTCTCTTGTCAAGATGTGCAGGTGGAAATGTCCTTTTCTCTAGACTCAGGCTGGTACTGGCCATGTGAGAAGCCATTTTTGTTTATCCTTCTGCTTGACACAACAGGAAGTTGCCCAGATCCTTGTGAGTTGTGATGGAAAAGTGCAAGGTGTTTGCCTCAAGGATGGAACTGAAGTGAAGAGCCACCTGATACTGTCCAATGCATCTCCACAACTTACCTTTCTAGAATTGACTCCTAAGGTGAGCTGTGCTCTTTCTCTCTGCTTGGAAAGGCCCCAAGAAGACCCTTTTGAGAGAACTAAATCCACACACTGCTGATACTCTTTCCTTCCCCTACCAAGGAGCAAGATGCCAAGAAGTTGCAAAGAATATGTGAGAAGTCTCTTTGCTCTGTGGGCCCTACAGAGACCCCCAGGAAAAGGAAAAGGACTAAGATTTGCCAAGGGTGCTGACCCCTTGAGGAAGATCAGTTAAAAAAGAATTGATATTGTAGTGAAGGCTAATTATTTAAAAATGACAGAGAAGTGCAGCCTGTTCTCTACAGTCCAGCACCCGACTGCATTGTCTTGCTTCACTATACCTTCAGGTAGAGCTTGTTTGCAGAAGGAGTAGCAGAGATGAGTTAAGCTCAGCTGAGAGCTGGTATAAGGGAGAGCAGTAGCGCTGAAGGAGAGATAAAGTTGAAGCTGAAAGTGGATGAGCCAAGCCCTGAACAATAAACCTGCAGCTCTTCAATATTGTATTATATTCACAAACATTTTCAGTACAGTTGGTGTTGCTTTGATCCAACTTTTATTTTATTATAAGACCACCCAGAGTTGGATAAGATGGCCTTGTGGTTCCTTCTAGCTCTGTGATTCCTCACAGTAAAAACATTTCTAATGTTCTCTGATCTTTTGTGTTCTTGGGACAGTTACTGGCTAGGAGCACCATATACTCATCCCATGCGTTTGACTCAAAGGCAAAGAAGGCAAAGAGTGGGGTGGTAGGACAGCAATTATGGTCATTTGACACATCAGATCCCTTTTAGCTTTTACTTTACCTCTTTCTTTGAGTCTGAAATGATGATGCAGCATGACCTGTGTGTGGAGTGGTCCAGAGAAGCTGATATTTTCTTCATGGTCAACTGAATTCTTTAGGAATTTCAGGAAGGGATGTTGTCCTGGCTCAGTTAAGAATTGAATGTGGGCCCACACCTAGCCACACTTGCTGAATTTCCCCTTTGATCAGTGTCCAGATTTCTACATGGCCATGAAATATTTCCGGCACATCTGACTGATGTGAATGCAGCACAAAGATATGACTCTGCTTTCTTTACGTTACAAAGACAATAATCTAGTTGTCTTCTGTTTTAAGACTTTGAGAGTAGGTGGCTGGGTGTTATGTTGGAAGTCTGTAACTCAGAGGTGGCTACTGGAACTGTCTCTGATATCTGATGCAGCATGACCTAGATGCCAAAAAGTCTCTTCTGTCTCTCCTTTGAGCTTGGGCTAGGCTGCAAAAATAAATTCAATTGCCTGTAGAGCAGTTGCTGAATTTGCTGTCTCATCCTTGATACTGGTGTTAATTTACATGCTCAGCTTGCAAAGCCTGTCTCTGTCCCTGCTGCGAAAAGTTTACAACCATCAGAATGTTTATATATGACACCAGATCCTGTCTGATCTTGGAAGCTAAGCAGGATCAGCCCTGGTTAGTACTTGGATGAGAAACACCAACGAATACCAAGCGCTGTAGGCTATATTTCAGAGGAATAAGTCGACAAACCGCTTTGTGAATAATACTTGCCTGAGAAACCCTAAGATAATCATGAGATTGCAATAACTTGAGGGCACATACATACAGACAACACTGGTTGCTCAGACTGTGTCAGCATATTTGTCCATCTAGCCCAGTGTCATCTACTTTAGCCAGCAGAAACTCTCAGACAGATGTCAGGCAGAAGTCTCATATCCTTCACAACCTGATCCCTTTGTGTGAAGATGTAAGAGAGTGAGCCTGGTACCGTCTGCATACAAACTTTGTGCTCTGCCACTGAGCTATAGCCTGTCTCCAACTGTTACTCTAGGGGCATCTGTCTGTGTCAAAACTGCTCTCCCTGATTCCCGATCCAAATCTATAGTGGTCTGCATTGCAAACATTGGCCTGACATTCAAGGAGCACATTTATATGTATGGAGGGTGGACTTTGATTACCAGCCATGAAAAGTACATATGTTTGTGCATGGTATATGTAATATATCTTACCTATGAAGCAAAGCATGAAAATGAAGGAGAGATAATTTAGCCAGTTTAATCTTCAGTTTGCTTCCAGGCTGTTTCCCAGGAGTTCATTCTCTTATCTCGTATTCTTATTTCTAGGACTTACTACCTCCAGAGTTTGTTCAGAGGATCTCACAGTTTGACACACGCTCTCCAGTCACCAAGATCAATGGTAGGTATTGCAAGATGGCTAAGTGGTCATAAAATTCCCCACAAAGGTTCCTGGTGGCTCATATGTTTCCATGGTCTTGCAAACAGCCGGTAAAGAGAGAGTGACTATATGGGTTTAAAAAGATAATGTTTGAGTACACCCTGAGCCACAGGTTTTGCTTTGTGTGTGTGTGTACCGCTTGCTTTAGTTGATCCATGAAGAAAAGCACAAACATATGTAGCAGGAAGAAAGTAGAAATCTTTTAACAGCTCATCTGAAGAGAGCAGATGCAATAGCAGTGAAGTGTCATGTCTTCCCAGCAGAGGGAGCAGGAACACTACTAATGAATATTATGAAAAGACATTTCAAGAAGCAAGGTATATCAATTACAGAACCCACGCTTAATGCAATGTCTTTATTAAAACCAATCAAAATTAATTTGCAAGCTGGATGGTACAAAATGTTTGGAGTGATGTGGTTCCCCCTTCTTTTCCCCACCCTTTATTGGTTTGTATAGTTGACCCAGAAAAAAAAAGAGTTCTGGAGATATTCAAAGTTGTTCACTATTTATGACATTTTGGTTGGTCTTAAGATATTCTCCAACTTTGGATTTTGTGTTTATTTATTTAGTTTTTTTAGTTTGTTTATTTAGTTATTTTTAAAAAATTGAATCAATCAGTGAATACTCAAAATAATTTGCAGCAAAGCTGTGAAAAAAATTAAAATATTTAGTTCTAAACAGGAACTAAAAGAAAACACAGAGCTTGGAAGAAATGGCAAGAAATGGCATTATCTTTAACAGTTTTTTCCTTTGAGGGGAATGAGGGCATAACAACAGTTCTTTTTTTCGAAAAATGTAGCAATTTGTACAGCTGTTACTTTTTTAGAAAAATGAGTAACTTGCTTGTAGTTCATAAAACATTGTGGAGGCCATTTGGAGTTTTAACTTTTTTAAAAAAAAATAAAAAGCAACTAAAAAGTAAAACACTAGTAACATATTAGTCTTTAAACAATAAGCAATGACTAATGCTAGCCCATTACTTTAAAAAGTGTGGTGAATTATGAGTTACTTTTTAAAAGTAACATTCCAAGCTGTGTCAAAACTGTAATATATCTAAAGATAAAAGAGAGGGCCCTTCTAAAATCTAAGTGTGGCTTTAGTAAATAAAAACTTGATGGAACCCTCTAGTTCTTACTAGCTGCCTAACAGGTGAATAACAAGGGGAAGAGATTTCAAGAAATTTTTATGGTCCAATTCAGCTACCTCTGCTTTTATCAGAGGTGTGAATGCATGACCAGGCACAGTTCTCATCCCTAACAGTCATACAGGCACTCTTTAGCAACTTAGAAAGTTTCCTTATACTGCATCATGCCTTTGGTCCATATTACTAAGTATTGGCAACACTGATTAGCAGCAGCTTTCCTGGGGTTCAGGCAGGAATCTTCCTCAGTCCTGTCCAGAGACACTAGGTAATGAACCTGAGGCCTTCCACAAGCAATGCATGTATTGTCCCACTGAATTGTTGCTGTTCCCTTTCACTCTGCTGCTTGAACCCCCACTCTCAATGTACCTTATGTAGCCTTTCCATAAATGAAGCAGTGAGGCAAACATGTCCTTCCCTCACCCAGCCGCACTTGTTGCTTGGCACTAGGACTAGCTGCATATTCAGTAAGGACCAAGGCACACACTTGTCTCATCTTTCCAACAGCTGGACCACCTGGCTATAAAATAATGCTGAATTGGTGCAGTTAAATCTATATGTATCCCAATAAATTGGATGTGAAGTTGTGAAAAGTATGTTCTCATCATCTTAGAGAAGGGTGTGACTGTCACACAGAGACTGAGATACAGGCAGGCTGTGCTTTATTTGGTGGTCTCGCCTTCTGCAACTTGTCTCCACAGTGGCTGTAGATCGATTGCCCAATTTCCTAGCAGCTCCAAACAGCAGTGATGGCCACCCCTCACCCCACCACCAGTGCTCCATTCACCTCAACTGTGAAGACATGCATACTGTGCACCAGGCCTATCAGGATGCCTGCCATGGGAGGCCATCTTTCAGGTAAGCACAAATGGACAGAAGAGGAGTTGCTTTACAGTCTGATCCATCTTAACCTTGGAGTGAGAGGGACCAAAGAAAAAGTAGAGCTGGCTTAGAGTTTTCCTGTTGTACAGTACATCTAAAACAGGTGTGAATAGGCCATAGCTCCCTGCTTCTGCTGAGCAGCTTTCCTGTGTCTTTCAAGCCAAGATGGACAGCTGTCAGGAATTAGGGGCCACATTGCCCCCCTTCCCAGACTGCTGAAAGACAACACTACTCTCTGCTACTTCCTCAAAGAATACTTGGACTTTTTACTAAAATGCTCCACAAAGTCCTCTAAAAGCCTTGGGGACCAGTTTTTCCCTATTTTATGGTCCCTCTGGACTGTTCCAAGTGCAAGAGAGGTCTTTTTTTTCAACAGAAAGTGACCAGAAAATTAATTTCTGGGCCAATTTCTGTTAAAAATACTCACAATGGGCTAAAATTGTTCCCCTGCCCCCAGGGGTGGTTTGGTAGCATTTCATCTCAAATTCATTCCCCATTTTTTTCAAGTAAGAAAAAATTACAGAGTGCTGGAAGATCTTGAGGACCACAAAATGACCTTGGGGCCATATAGAACCCATGAGCTTCACTTTCCTCCACCCCTGCTTTAAAGCCCTTGATCTGGTACGTTGCCTTTGACTGAACATGCATATACCTGGGCTATTAATTTCCTTTCAGTGCTAAGCACATTGTAAGAAGTTGAATGTATTACATTATGCACTTAGAACAAGGGTGCGCAACCTGCAACTTTAGGTAGCTGCCTGTGCAATCCATAAAGGTAGTGAGATCTCATACACTTTTCCAGCAAGTCCATGAGGAAAACTAGGTGAGGTTCCTCTTCCTTCAGGGATACCTGGGCAAAACACTACTCTCAGATGTCCAAGCTTGCTGTTTACCAGCTGCTGGTAGTGGTGAGTAAACAGTTGTCTGCATGGAAATTGCCAGAGGATTAGAGTTCATTGAGATGACCATGCATATGCAGAGCTCAGAAGAGTTACTTTTTTGGATGACAACTTCCAGAAGCCCCCCCAGTCAGTGTGGCTGCAGAATTCTTCAGTTTTAGAAGGGTCAAGTGTGTGTATCTCTGTCTGTGTGTATGGATGTTTTTGTACACACGTGTGCTTTCCAGTTGTTACTCTGCTTGCTGGGGGCCCCTTAGGGGGATTCCCAACAATCTGTTACCCTGCTTGCTGGGGGCCCCTTAGGGGGATTCCCAACGCCTGTCAAAATTATCACTTGTGGGGAAAATTAGCTATGAACGCTTTAGCAATGCAAAGAGGGCAAGGTAATTAAGGACCTTTTACCCAATTTTTACAGAGTCAGGCTCAGTCAGAAATCCACAAAAGGTCCAATGAATGACTTTATTGAACAGTAATAGTACGCACTAACGCAAACACGCACACATGCATCCAAGGGCTACAAGAAATAAAGAGTGGAAATAAGATAGAGGGATTGTTGAGGCGTTCGTAGTCGGGGTGATACTGCACCTCTTCCTGAAGTCCTTGGTCTGGGAAGCAGCGATCGAACAGCAGCTCAGCGAAGAGACGCTGAGGAGATCGCGCAGCTGTCGGGAGGGGGGGATGGTCAGTTAGTATGACTGGGAGGCATCATACTTCTTCTCCTTGCCTTGCCTCTTGCCTAACTAGTCCAAAAACGGGGACTATTTGTAGGAGAAATTTACTTTGAAGGCAGATCCTCTCCTGGGGAAAACAAACAGGGACAGAAAAGAAAAACAACTCCACACCTGGCATTTCTCGGAAGATAAGAAGTTGTCATCCCAGTAACAGGATCTTCCTCCGCTTTAGGGCTGTGGTGTGAGTTTCTGGAGATTGATTTGATAAGGTTTTATTGCTTCCAGTGCCCAACTTTCCGGGAACACTTTTACTCCCTTCAGGTGGACTCCTTAAAGGTTAAGGATCTTTTGTCCACCATGGGTTATCACAACATGAGGTCTCCTGTGGCTACGTGACTGGGGATTTTACTGTTCTGACCTGGTATGTTCGATCGTACGACTGTTATTGCCTACGTGCACATCCAGGTGACCTCTCTGGTGGGTTAGAATAATTTTATATCAAAGTTGTAGACCCCGGGACAGAGTTTACCAAGGGGGCAACACAGTCATCCAACCCAAACTGAATGTAGCTCTCAGGGCTTAGTTTATGAATCGTCAACTTAAAAGTAGAAATGGTCGTCATAAGTGAGATGAGATGCAGGCAGCAGACACTGGTAAAACCCTGTGCTTTTTCAGTGACTTTTCATTAAGCAGAATTATTGCAAACAACCAGCCATATAGGAGGTGCATCCAAATGAGAGTGTCTACACTACATTTATTCAAGAGGCAAAAGGCTGGCAGACATTATAGTCACTACAGCAGGAGTGGACAATGTCAGCAGAGCTGGCAGCCAAATATTTGCCCCCAGCACCCACCATGAGCTATGCCAGTCCCCAAAATAGGGGAATGTTACTCCACTGGAAAAACTCTATCCCGGGGTCTACAATTTGATATTAAATATGATTCCGTATGCCTGAGGTTGCCTGGATGTGCACGTAGGCAGCCACGGTCGAACGATCGAAAACCAGGTCAGGCCAGTAAAATCCCCAGTCACGTAGTCCCAGGAGACCTCAAGATGTGTAAACCCACAATAAACAAAGGGTCCTCAGCCCCTGAGAAGCCGACTTGAGGGGATTAGCGTGTTTGCCCCAAGATGAGCAAATATCCTATCAAGCGAGGACCATTTACATGAAGTCACACCACAACCAAACGCAGCCAAAGATCCTGAGAGTTTGGCAACACCTTGTAATCCCATCAAGCAAAGGAAGTTACCATTGTGGAGCTTCGTTCTTGCTGCAACACCCATTGTTCTCCCTGGGAAAGGATTAGTCCTCCAGGTACTTTTTCCCCTACAAATAGTCCTAGTGTTTGAGAGTTTCTTTGGATCGCTCCCGGTCATCCCAGCAGACAGTTGTTCTGTCTGTTGAGTAATTCCTTCAGCCCTCTCCGTGCTGAGCCCCACTTCTCCGTTGTCTACCCGGACCAAGGACTTCAGGAAAAGGTGCAGTATTACCCGAGCTGCATCCCCTTCAATACTCCCCTATCCAGTTTCCTCTCTTTTACTTCGTAATAGGTCTTGAGTGAGTGTGTGAATGATTGTGTTGGTGCATGAGACTTTCATTCAATAAAATCATTTGTTGGACATCTTCGTTTGGTTTTTGGCTTGGCCTGATCCCGAAAAAAGTGGGTAAAAAGACCCCGCTAGGTTACCCTGCCTCTCACATTGCTATTGCTCGTGCTCTGGCTAGTTTCCATTCCCCATCACGTGGAGCACATTGAGGTGTCCCCCAAGGGACCCCAGAAATC
Organism: Cyclura pinguis; assembly: GCA_030412105.1. NCBI lineage: Eukaryota > Metazoa > Chordata > Lepidosauria > Squamata > Iguanidae > Cyclura > Cyclura pinguis. The sequence continues at coordinate 60,172,427 of CM059601.1, forward strand.
AGGGTAACAGGAAAATGAAAAAAATAGGAGAAAAAAACAGATTGAGTTGTTCTTCTGTGGTTTTTGTTTATTTGAATTTGGTTTTGGTTTTAGAATTTTTTTTTCCCGAGCTTCTCCAGCTGCTTCTTCTGGAAGCCTTGAATAGTAGAAAATGTCATTTTTGCCTAGGTTGTTTTTTTTTTTATTGCGGAGGATGCATTGGGAACTCTTAGAATACTCTAAGGACTGCAAAAATATACTCAAGGACTGCAAAAAAGTCCTTGAGAGACACATACAGTCCACAGTCTGCACTTTGCCCACCAAAGCACTAGTCTCTAGTGTCTGAAATGAAAACCTCTCTCTCTGTATGTACATGCACTTGCATATCCAGACTCACCTTTTTTTCCTGAACGTTGTACTGAACTCATAAATCACAAGTGTGCTGATTAGTTTCCCTCACTATTGTCAAAGCCCAAACCCAGACCAGCTGTAAAAAGAGAGAGAATGTAAAACTGACCAGTACAGAATCCCAAATTGCTCACCCAGGCCTCTCTTTGGCAGAGTTCCTAGTCTCAAGACCTTAGCATGGTACAATCCTGGTCTAATGAGATAAAGCCCATCTTCTAGCAAAACAAATGGAGATTGTCAAGTTCAGCTCTAGTATATTTATAATCCTGTGAGTGCTTTGGGAAATTCTGTTTCCTATGTAGACAGATAGACACAGTTTCATCTGTTATTTTAGCCACTGGAATGTCTGCCAACCTTTTACCCCTGGGATGAATGTATTGCAAACACTCTCATTTGGCTGTGCGTCCTGCATTGCTGACTGTTTGCAACAATTCTGCTTGATATTCCATTACAAACTCTCCGTAAGAACAAAGGATTTTGCTGGTGTCTCCTCCCTGCCCTTTCTCACTCTCATTATTATCATTTATTCAGCACTTTAAAGGGTACAATGTAATTTACAGTTCCTCATGTAATTCACCTTGACACTCAACTTGTTACAGTGTAAATTGCACAGAAAGGAAATTAACAGTCCAAGTAAAATGAACATAGGATTTGTTTCTTAGGTATTCTGTTTCCAACAGCATGCTGGGTATAGCTGAAATGTTACACAGTGGGCAGAATCCTGTTTGTCATTTGTGCTGGTGTAATCTCAGGTTACATAAGAACATTGTTGGATTTTGTGCAAGAAGGTATCCAGTACCTCCTTGCACAGTGCCTTTGCCCCAGATGCACAAAAGCAGATGGACAGCTCCTAGACATAACTTCATCTGTTAACCACTAACGAGTCAGGGGGATATACCCAAACACCATCCAGTTGTCCCTGTGCTCCAGGAGACAAAGGACCGGTTTTTGTCCCTTGGACTACTAATGTAGCTTCACTGATGAGGATTTATGTTCTGCCAGCGGTTTATTAGGTCTTGGCCCTTATATCCCAAATCCAGCACTTAATTCAGTAGACTGCTTCTGTTCTTATGACTGCAAATACATGATTCACTTCTCAAGGTCTACCGTATTGGTTTTATGGCAGGAGTAGGGAAATGTTAGCTACCAGGTGATTTGGGCTTCAACACTCAGAAACCCTAACACTGTGGCTAATGTTAAGGGATTGTGGGAGTTGTAATCCAAAATATTTGGAAGACCAAAACTTCTCCACCCTTATTTTATGGGAATAATAAATGGAACCTGGAATAACTGTTACAGCATGGAATATTCCTGATCAGGATAGTACATTCCCCACCTCCACCAAAACAAGCAACTGTCACTCAGCCTTCCATTCCCATGGACCAAGCTCAGTCCTCCCGGGGCTCTTCAGGGGAGTGGAGCTTTCCTCTTTTAAACAGTTGAGGGGGTTGCCCTAAATATTTGTTGTAGTTTTGAAAATATTGTCATTACCTGGTAATACCTCCTTTTTGTGTAGACAAGCTACCATTTTGGCTTCATAAAGATTAGCACTCTAAGAACTGACTGAATTTCCTGTTTGCTCAGTAGGCTTTTGCAAGTTCAATACCTATCATGTAAGAAGAATAGCAGTATCCTGTTCTGTTACCCATTTATATGCTTTTGGTCTCCCAAAAAGTTGTTCCCAGACTTGTGGCCTTCTTCCTTCTCATTGCTAGCGTTATGCTCCCTCCCAGTTAAAGAATGCCAGAGTAATTATAGTCAAAGTAAACTGAATGTCTAACGCATTATTGGTGTCAGCCTAAGAACTACTGCATAGAGGTTCTTCTGAACCAGCTGTACCTAACCTGGCACTCTCCAGATTGGGCCACAACCACCATCATCCACAGCCTGGCTCAGGTTGATGGCAATTGTATGCTAAAATGTCTGGAGGATGGCAAGGTGAATAAATCTGGGCCACTGACTCTACAAGCAGGCAGGCTGTAAACTTCATTCTTTTCATTTTAGGCCCGTAATTGAACTGTGCATTCCATCTGCCCTGGACACCACACTTGCTCCCCCAGGCTGCCACGTGGTCTCTCTCTTCACTCAGTACACCCCCTACACACTGGCTGGAGGAAAGCAGTGGGATAAACATGAGCGTGATGAGTATGCTGACCGAGGTACAACTGCTTGACTGAGGACACAAAGCTCTTGTAAAGCATCCAGAAGGGAAAGATTCTTGCCCTTTCAAGAAGGCAATCTTTTTGCTGTTCAGAGGACCATGTTTGCCACGTTGCTTTTGAATTGTGCTGCTCTTGGGGAAACTCTTAGGGGGCTAAAACTTTCTAGTATTTCTCTGTATTTAGACATAGCTGCTGGTACACTTCCATGAGTCTGCTTGCTTGGGGTGAGGGGAGGTGGGATGTTGGGTCAGAATCTACAGAAGAATTTAATTAGGATATGTGATTATTTTAAATCTTCATGGCTCCTGAATGTTCAAATTCCAGCAGGATGCTTGAGCCTATAATGGAAGTCAAATGTTGGGGCATCCTAGGTGAATCATATTTGATCTAAACTCTCATTTTTTTCCTCTTCATGGCCCTCAACATCTCTTCACCTTGTAGTATTTGATTGTGTTGAAGCCTACGCACCTGGGTTCAAGGCCTCTGTCATTGGCAGGGATGTTTTAACACCTCCAGACCTTGAACGAATCTTTGGTCTACCTGGTGGGGTATGTATTTACTGACAACGCATTATCCACAGACCCCTCTATCTTGGCACAGTGCCCAAGTAAGTCCTTCTACTGCAACCTTGCAGAAATGTCTAATGGCTGATGTGATGTCACCCCAGGTGATTTTTCACCTCTGCCCCTCTTACACAGTGAAATACTTTTGTGAACTGGCCCTGTGTGCTAAAAGTTATCATACCTTGGAACTCAGATGTTGCAAATGAAGTATACCCTCACTTGCCACTCCAGTCTCCAGACATTAGTGCAGTTTGACATTCTTTGTACTGAGAAGTAGAGATGAGGTCCTCTGTTTTCAGAGAGATCTCACTTAGCTCTGCCTCTTTTCTTTCAGAATATATTTCATGGAGCCATGTCTTTAGACCAGCTGTATTTCGCCCGGCCAGTAACCTCTTACTCTAGCTACCGGTCTCCAGTGCAAGGCCTATACCTCTGTGGAAGTGGAGCCCATCCTGGTATGTTCTTTGTGCAGGCAGCACTGTAAGGCTATATGTGATGGATTCCAGCAACAAAAGAGAGAATCTAATCTAAAGTGGGATGGATTTGTTAGAGGGCCAGGGAGCATGATAGTGAGTTCTGCATCAGGTTCCTGGTACATATCTTGTCTCATTGTCAAGACTGGATCTAGAGATGTTAGAGAGACCCTGCTCTCAGCACAAAAAGGAAAGGGGGGGGGGTAGAAGAAGGGAATCTGCCAGTACTTTTAGTTTAACTGTCTTTTATTTTATCATGAGCTTTTGTGGATGTAAACCCAGTTCTTCAGATGCAGGACAGACTAATATTAAGGCCTCAGGTATAAGGCATATTTATACAGTTATGGGAGTGGGATTGAATTGATAGAATCCAGAAAGATGCATATCATGACTCTTGCCCTAAATTTTCAAAAGGCTGCATAAAGTGATACAGATCTTTGAGATATTTACAGTGGGTAGTTACTATTGATGTGTGAAAGCAATAAACAGGAAGCCAGTGCAGTCTTTACACAAGAGGATAAATGGACACAAATCTGATACTAGAAATGTCAGTATCTGAAAACCAGTTGCAGAACATCTCAACCCTCCTAGACATACAATAAAAGATGTGTAGGTCATAGTCACTGAACAAGAAAATTTGTGCACAAAGGAAGACGGATAAGAGAAACAATTGAATTGTATTTACAAATTCCAATCCATTTCCAGAGGTATGAACAAAGACAATGGCTCCATGATACACTGTATGTATTTATTCAAGAGTCTTCGCTCACACTGAACAAATAGAAATCTTCTCAGAGAGAGTTTTGAACCCAGGGAAGCTGACTTTTGGTAAGAAGATTTATTGCTTCCACACAGCAGCGCTAACTGACCACTGTAAAGATCTGAAAGACCTGTATCACCTGCCCAACCCTTTGAAAATTTAGGACAAGGGGCATGATTTGCATCTTTCTGGATGCTATTACATTCTGTCTCACTTTCACAGCCTTATACCTGAGGCCTTCATATCATTCAACACTGCATCTAAAGAAGTAGGTTTATATCCACAAATGGTCATGCTGTAATAAAAACCAGTTAGTCTTAAAGGTACTGTCATATTCCTTTTTTTTTAAAAAACTCTCCCTCCCTCTCTCCCTCCTTCCTTTTTATGCTTCAAAAATAATATGTCTACTTCTTTGAGTGCTCTCAATACGGTATCTGTGAATGGTTATAGGCTCTGTTTCTGAATGGAAGAGCAGGAAGCCTTCCTGTTGGTATTTCCTTGTAGGAAGACGGAAGATAATGTATTCCCAGATCTGGAAAATTAACACACACATCTGATTCTTTCCCAGTAAAACTGATTGCAACTGTGGGGATGGAATTTCTTTTCATCCCTATGTAAAGAGAATATGACTTGTGAATGTGTATAGGAGTAAGTTACAGAGATAGCTAGGAGTTCAAGTGAACAATACAGCCTCCCACCCTCAGGTCTCCAAGGAAATCCCATCAGGAGGACCTTCTGCTTCTCCATCCAGAGACAGAGCCTGTGTTCCACCTTCATAGATACCATACTGAGAGCAGGGTTTCTTCAGCATCACTATATTCAGACATGCCCCAGAGACAAGTTCCTACAGAAAGCAGGAGCAAAACAGCAACTTAAGGAGGCAGTTTTCATTGGAATTGTAACACTGAAAGGGATAATCTCTCTCTTTCCCTGTGCACCATGGCCAGATCCTAATTTTTCTCACAGCTGTAGTTTAAGAAATAAATATGTGAACTACAGTCACCAATTTCCAGTATGTTCTGAATTTGGCTTTGTCATTGAGCTCCCTAGGACAGGTAGATCACTTGTGTGGAATGGGAAATGAAGGAAGAAGAGAAGTATCTCTGTCTTGTTTTCAGTGTCCTCCTCCCTACAGCTAGTTTAGAGGCATGCTGCAGATCTTCTTTGTATGGCAATACTGGCTATATCCAGAGCTTGGGGAAATTACTTTTTTTGCACTACAACTCCCAGTCCCTTCTAGCATGACCACCATATGCTTCCTTTTTATGTTGAAAAAAAGGAAGGAAATAAGAGTGTACTCTCTTTGCTATGTAGTTTTGTTCTTGGAAGGTTTCCTTCTGTTATCTTCCTGTGTAACCCTGCTCTGCTAAGAGCAAGAAAACCGGGATCACTAATTTAGGGGGAGAGAGTGGAATCCTGTCTCCCAATGGCATATGCTCCCATGTACTGTGCCATCTGGGTTTCTGACTGCAGATGCAGTCAAGCTGCCTGCCTTATTCCTCCATTATCTCAATTTCCTTCCCAGGAGGAGGTGTAATGGGTGCTGTGGGCCGTAATGCTGCTAGGACAGTCCTGGAGGATTTCAAGAACTTGTGAGCCAATAGGAACATATTTTGGTGTGCTGACTTGGGAAAAGAGATTCTACCAGTTTGCAAGCTAGTCAGTCCAACAAATGCGAACCCATCACCTGGAAGCAATTCTGCTGTGAAGTATCTTTGAACCTGGTTTGTGGGAGACTTCTCAAAGCTTGCCATTTTCAAGATTGGTTGTTCCCAACATGCCACAGTCAGGGAATGTTGCTAGGTGGTGTTCTTGCAATAGCAATAGCAATAGCATGTGTATTTCTATACTGCTTATCAGCAAAGTGCTCTCTAAGCGGCTTACAATGTATATTTTAGCTAATTGCCCCCAACAAGTTGGGTACTCATTTTACTGACCTGTGGAGGGATGGAAGGCTGAGTCAATCTGGAGCCCGGCAGGATTGAACTCACAGCCTTGTGGCTGCAGTACTAGCATTTAACCACTGCCCCACCAGGCCTCTTGCAGTCAGACACAAGGATGCTGCAAGCACATTAGTGGTGCTTACTGTAAGCCCAAACCAAATTTGTGGAAAGCAGAGGTGAAGAAATGGGCAAAATGATGTGTTAGGTTAGATCCTGTGTAGAACCTGTCCCTTGGCCAGTGATATTAAGATCTGCTGGATTCATGGTTTCCAAAAAGGCCCTGCAGCATCAGAATTACCTCCAGAAGTCTCAGCTGTGCTGCTGAATTTGCATGACAGGGCTTCCTGGTTTCTATTCATCGACATGTTAATGCAGGGGTGAGCAAAGGCAGCTGTCCAGATGTTGGACTGCAATTCTCAGCATTCTTCATTACTGGCTATAGTGACCAGGACTGCTGGAGGTTTGCACTTTACCCACTCCTCTCTTAAGACATAGACAGTTGGGAATCATGGCTTGGAAAGCTGAACAAACAACCCTGTATCTCTGAAAATGAGCTTGAAGTCCAGACATTTCATGGTCTCTGGAAACTCAGAAACAAGGCCAAGTTCTGACAGTATCACCTTAGCAAAGGAACCAGAAGAGTCTGCTGCCATTCATGTCATTTGACCTTGTGCTCCCTATCCAAAGCTGGCCATGCCTGACTGAGCTCCAGTCCAAAAGAGCCATATTTCTCACTAGCAAAGAGCAGCTGCTTGCAAACACTTCTGTGCAATCTGACTGCAAATCCAGGCTGGAGGTGGCTATAAGCCAACTGCCCTCTCTGGCAGGGCGCCTGTCGTGTTTTGTGGACAGAGCTGTCCGATTCACAAATCAGTTGAGCCGGTGTGCCTGGCTTTTGTCCAGTTCCATTCCATTGAAATCAGTGGGAATAAATCAACTTGAATCTAAATACCCCACTTTAATTGGCATGTGGACTGCAGCCAAAGAGTGTCAACACAGTAAGGAAAATCAATAACTAACTTTCCTCCGTAGCTATGATGGATTGATTTCATGTGAAGAAATGATTGTAAAATCATTGCCAACTATATACTTAGAAAATATGTATCAAAGATTAAAGAGTTTTTTAAAAACTGAAAACCTAATCTTCCTTGGTAATAATGTTTCTTGTCTTTCGTTGGGATCTCATCAAACACTGTTCTTTAGGATTGAAAATTTAGCAAATGACAATGCTGGTAACAGTGGTTTTCTGGCTGGGATTGCCCGCAGTTTTAGGGTGCACATTCCCAAATATCATTGCTGAGCAGTATCCATTCATTTCAGTGTGGCCCGCCTGAGTACCTGGCATAAAACTCAATTGAAATAAATGGCGCTTGTGTGCAGCAGTAGCTGGCGGACTTTTCCAAGGAGAAGGAAATTATCTAGTGCTGACAAGCTTCTTGGTATTATGTAAAGCTATTCAATTACTGCCATAAAAGTAGACATCTGAATGTTTCCTTTGAAGAAGCTGAAAGCACATTAGACAAAATAAATGAACAGAGCCCTCCTTTCCACCCCCACAAAAAAAATTTGTCAAACCAAGGATATGCTGTCTGAGATAATAATGCAGTCCACAACAACTTCTCTTTCTGCACCATTGCGCTGCTGATTCATGTCTGGTATGCATTCCCCTATAACCCCTGGATGTTTTTCTGCTAGCTGCAGTTAGGGACTTACATACAGGAACAATTAACTTTGCCTGATGTCTCAGTTCCATAACACTACCCTTTGACTGAGATGTTCTTCCAGAGGTTCCTTATCTTAGTGGAACCTGCTAGCTGAGAATGGGTGCTTCAGCAGATGAGAGCTTTATCCAAAGGGCCACAGCAACACTGCACAATGAAAGGAAATCACATCTGTGCAACTCCTTCTAACACTTTGCTCCCAGCTGGTTAGACCCATTACTGCCACTGGGTGGAAGCATTGCTCCTTTACAGCTTACTCAGCAGTGTTTGAAAAGAACAAAGCCAAACAGAATAACAATAACTGCCTTGCAGTTCCATACTTCTCATTGTTTTATTATGTCATATCTACCTTATGCACAGCTATTTTAACAACAGTAGCTCTACTTAGCAAGCACTGCATCTGAAAGTGCTCTTCTGCTAGAAGTATGGTGTTAAGGATGATCGAAACTATATGGAGTTTGGCCCAACTGGTAGCTGAGGGCGAATGAATGAATGAATGAATGAATAAATAAATAAATAGATAAATAAATTTTAAAAAGCGTTGCCCACAAGAGTCACCTTCTAAAAGCAGAAGGTGGAGGTGCTGATAGTGGGAAAACAAGTAATAGATGACACTATGGTGCTTTGTTCCCAAGGAGAGAGCCACTAGGACAGCTAAGGTGGTGTAGTGTTAGGTTGTTGGTCCAGGATCAGGGAGATCTAAGTTTCTATCCCCACTGAGACTTGAAAGTCACTGGCTGACCTTGGGGACAGTCACTCTTTCTCAGCCTAACCTGTTTCACAAGATTGTTGTATGGATAAAATATCCTGCCTTTTTGGCGAAAGGCAGGATATACATGTAATGAAATAAGAGGAAAAAAGGCCAAACCTGTGTGCAGCTAGTTTTCTAAGAAGCAGAGATTTTTCTTCACTTAGAGAATCCGAGCCTTTGGGGTACCTGAAGGCAACTTTGCACATCATGGCTTCCTGCATGGAAATTAGTATAACTGAGTAGTCTGTGTTCCCCAATAAACTTACTCATGTAAGAGGTGTCTGCTGGGGGTGGGGAAAATTTTAAATGTCATCCAATATCGAAGCGTACTGGAAGCACTAACACTTTCGTTTTCTCGATCTTCCTCTGTTTCCTGCCTGCCCTCAGTTCTCCAATCCTTTATTTGACTTTGAGCTAGCTTAAACAGCCCTGCTGTCCCTGGAGAATTGGCATCACCACTTATTTCCACGTGCAAGTGATTGCCCATCCCTCAGTGGTCTGCCTCCTAAAGGGAGCACTAGAGCACTGCCCAGGAAGTGGTTTGGGAAATAATTCCCAAATTACTGTACCTTCTGTTACCTTCTTTCTATTCTCTCTCCACAACTAATCAACTCCATATCCCAGCATGTAAACAAAGGACCATAGGAAATTGCTTTATAGCCATTGCTTGGAATTGTTTGGACTAGAATCCCAGAATCTTCCAGCCACCATGGTTGGGAATTCTAGGAATTGTAGTCCAAATTTAAAAAACCAACCACTACCACCATAGCAGCAACAGTAAAACAAAGGCTCTGTTTACACCTGGTCATATCATTTATATGTCTAGCCCAGAACAGTTTACTATGGTTGTCCCAAAACCTCTCATGACTTCTGTGTTTAATAAAAGCCAGATTAAAAGGTACTGCCTGCCCTAGGATGGGAGGAAAGAATGGTCAATAATTTACAGCCCCTTATCAAACAAGAACTCAATCTCATATCACTGAGTCTCAAGCACACAACCATCTTCCTCTTTCTTTCTTTGGTAGAAAGAGAAAAGGCAGGGTGTCTCTCCACCTAAGCGTGGCTTCTGAACCACCCCATTCCAGCCTGATGCACCAGTTCCCCACTTTAACCTTCCCTGCGGGGCAACTGAAGGGAGCTGAATGTCTTCCTGTCCCTTCAATCTGCTTCCAAAACCTCTTCCTCCTGCTGATGCTTCTCCAAATTGAACTCTGTGCCTTGCTTCCCACCAGCCCCCTAAATAAAACATCTTTGGAATGAAGTGCTGCACCTGAGACAGCTATATAAATATTGACGGGATGAGAATAGCTCCCAGCTGAGCTGTTTTTAGTGCTGCCTGAGCTGCTCCCTGGGCTTAACCACAGAACATCCCGGGCCCCGAGGTGCTGACACGTGCTTTCTTTCGCTGGAGCTCGGACTGACAAGGAGGCAGAGCACCACCTCCTCCACCCTGTGCCACGTTGGACTGGCAGGCAGCACGGGGCTCAGAAAATTAATGAGACACAGCCTCCAAGTGTCGGCTGCATTGGTAACAGAGCTCTAGTTCTCTCTGTGGGCAGCACAGAAGAGAAAGAGAATGTAAGGAGATGCCAAAGAGAAATAAAAGCTGGTTCTCATCTCATTAACATCTCTTTGGCTGGAATCTTATACCCACTTACCCAGATTAGACTCTATAGCATTGCAGCACTGGTATCTCAGAGAAAGCCCTGGAAGAGATTCAGAAATTGAGTCCTATAGCCCAGCGTAAGGGTGCGTGCTGGGATGGAGTGAGGGTCTGATATAATGTTCTGGTTGAAGATCACAAGTCTTGGGAATGGGAATCAATAACCCTTTCCAAGATACCCTGGAGAGATGCTGCCAGTTATGATTTAGTCTCAGTCCTGGGATAGATGAGTCTTTGCCAAAGTATGAGGCTCATAAACTCAGGAGGATTAGCTCCTTGCAGCCCTTCCAAGGTGGACCATGCAAAGCATTTGACAAATATAGATGAGGGTAAAAAGGCCACTGTGCCTTTGTACTCTGGCAATTCTCTAGTCATTTGTCCTGCTTTGTGTACCATGTCTGAAATGAGCTGTGCTAAATCAGAGGGGTGACATGGTCCCATTATAAACCATGCGAGGGCCCAAGGAGATTTCCTTTGCACATGCAACTGTGTGGGCAGGTCTGTCGCTTGATGAATGAGCCCAACAGAGGTGGCAAACCTGGCCTCTTTGGGGAAGAAAGTTAACCTGTGCTTTTCTAGATTACTTTTCTTATTTCTTCTGCTCAAAGTAGGAAAAAAGATAATTTGTAGGAGTAATGTAGGATTATTTGCAAAAGTGGCTGATCTGCAATTGCCAAAGATTAAGCTTATTTTTCTAGTATAAATTGATAGATTCCCCATATGTTCATGCCCACTGCTACATTGGAGCTAGTGGCCCCCAGAATTTTAAAATAACATATGGAAGGGAAAGCTTACGCTTACTCCACCTTCATATTTAGGTCCTGATCTGGATCAGGCCTGTGCACACATACTTTAGTGACTGCAGAGTATGGAAAGTGACCTTTAAGAACAATGTGTTTAACAACGTGCTGAAGCCATCCATAATTAAGCAGTGGTAGGTTAGTGTTCTGGGATCCAACTGTTCAGTTATTGATAGCTTCAGTATATCATTATATTTCTTCTTCTTAAAAGCAACATTCTAAGCTTTGCTTTACAGGAAAATAAAAAGATAGTTTTTATACGACAAGGTGTATCTTTGACATAGCATTTACTCTATCTCTTGAATTACTGCAAAGATTTGCAAATGCGTTCACCACTTCTCATTGAACAACTGCCCCTTTCCTAGCTATGACAACTCATTTTCATTCCTTAGTTTAATTCAAATCATAATCGAAGTCCTTCCTGATCCTGTCTAAAACACATGGAATCTTGATGTTCACAAAGCCTCAGTTTCCAGTCCAAACTAGAAGGCACAGGGTAACCCAGGGGCAAATCTCCTAAACTGTATTTTGCTTTGATCAACAGCATCTGTGATCAAGAAGGGTATCTGAAATGAGATGATAGCACTTGAGGGACAGATGAGCACCCACTGCATGGCAGCATCCGCAGTCATCCCCTGTCCCAATCTCTCTCCCTTGCCATTGCTATTGCCTGCAAGGCAGGATAAAGACAAGCAAACATATTTGTACCTGTCTTTCCTCACCAACAAGGTAGCTTAGTGGGAACAAAGGATTTGGAGGGTGGCTTCCACATTGTGATGATATGGGGATGGCTAATTCCATTCTCACACAACAATGGCCTTGTTTTGTACAACCCAGTCACATTTAATCAAAGGAATCACATTCAGTCAAATATATGCAGTGGTTTCAGTGTTGGACTATGACCCCAGAGACCAAAGATTCCCTGCTGAGCCATGGAAACCCATTGGGTGATGTGTGTGTCACACGCTCTCAGCCCCAGAAAACCCCATGATAGGTTCGCTGTAGAGTCGCCATATGTCAGAAATGACTTTAAGGCACACAAAAACAACAACATCCATGTATAGACCTTCTAGATCGTATTGACTTTGATCCTCAATGCATCCCTTTTATAAAAAGGGCTACTTTTCACTTCTCTGAATTACTGCTCCATGAAACTGAGAGGCATATGTCTACAACTGAGAAAAAGTTGCTCTTCCCTCTCTCTTGGAAGCAGAAAAACCCTGTCCATTCTTAACTTTCTTATTGCCTTCTTGCAACTCTTGCAGCCCTTATTCTGACATTTTTCTGCCTCTAGCTAACGTTAGACATAGCTAAGGTGGAATATTTCTACAAATGATTCTACACTGTCTTCTTTTGTTCTTGAATAAACCTTTTGCTTTGTTTGCCTGATTAGCCCTTTGTTATTAAGAGTCTGGCTTTATGCACAGTTCTGGGATTTGACCAAGCAGAGTTGGCCTAAGACTAGGGAAAAGTGGCTACAAATTCTAATCGAGCCATAAAACTTTCTGAGTGATTGCATGATCTAATACCTTATCCTACCTCACAGGCTTGGTGTGAGAATAAAGAAAGGTAACATCTTTACCCCTCAGATCTCTTTGAAGAAAGGGCAGAGTAAAAATGCAATGTTACATTAATTACATTAATGGAAATAATAAGAGTATGGCTGTTAAACTTGAAATCCCTCATCTTACAGAGTACTGTAATGGGTACTGCTCTGTGTTAACTTAATGATGACACTATTTGGATAAAGGTATATTAGAGTGATGGCAGCTGCATCAAAACAGTATTGTGAAGTTGAATCCTTTACTGCTGTTTTTCCATACTACAGGTCATACAAGGGCAGGTGGCTCACCTGGATCAACACCTGGATCCTTTCTCCCAAATCCTTTCTACACTTGTTCCTTGCAAACTTGTATGCCTGGCAGATACCTCCAGAGTTCGCACAACAAGCATGAAAACAGGCTGTTGTCAGTCCACTTAGCAGAAGTGCCTTTTCTGTTTCCATCTTGTTGAGGACAGAGGGTCACTTTTCTTGATTCACTCTACTTATCCTTCCATAACTGCATTGACCATTCTCCTGTTTTGCACAGAACAGCTGCCCTGTTGCTGACAGCACTGGGTCACAGGCAATAAATTTGGAAAGATCTCCTCTTTTGGCAGTCACTCGTGCCTTGACTTCATTTCATCAGAAGCCACGTGCTGGGGAAAAATGTGGAAACAGTGACACTGCCTGGCATTTGATAGGAAGCTGGCCACGGAGAAGTATCCCTGGGACTCTACCAATAAACAGAGTGGGATGCTCCCTGTGCCCATTCCATAATGGTTGGAGCCCTGGCTATTCTCTGCACAGGTTAGGACTTTCCCTGCAAAGAACTCCAAAGGACTGTGATAGCAATGAGCTCATCATGGGATATTTTTGGGCTGTTTTTTTCTGGCTCCTCGTGTCAGAAACCTACTCTTTAAACTCAAAACAAACAACGTGCAGCCACTGGCACATTCCTGCCTGGGATGCGGGCTACGACATGGGCAAATGCTGTTTCCTGTTTATCTCTCAACTCACAATTGGGCTGTGGGGGAAGAAAAGTGCTGCTGCCAGGATGAGGCCACAGACTGTGACTAGCAGATTCCAGGAGGGGCTTCAAGTGCTTGGGGCTGGCATCAGACCAAGGAATAATACATCATGAGGGGAACCGAGGATCAGGAAAACTGGGGCAGATTGGCATGGTGGCACTTTGCTCCCCTTTGCTGTGCAGCCTCATGGGAGCCACTAAGAGGAAAGGTCCCCATGGAAAAGAAGCACTTGAGGGGGTGGGGGTGGGGAAAGAGTTTGAAGAAACTTGCAAATAATCAAATCCATGAAAGTTAAATCTGCAAATGTGGAGGGCCAACTGTATATAAGGAACTAAACAGGTACAGTTACAAAACAAAAGACAAAAAAGCCCAAAATTTTATTCTTTGTTAAATTACAATTGTTATATAATGTGGTTATACCTTTCTTATATGAATAGCTTGCAAGTAACTATTTTAAACTATTTCTCCCTAGCTCTGATCTGGCCTGACTGTGTGTCAAACAGGAAAAAAACAAAAACAAACAGAAAACAAAAAACCAGATTTAGCCTAGAAACCATGGACAATGGTGCCATCAACTGGAGTTCAGAGTTCAGAAAGACCCTCTGATGCTTGGTTTCTTACATTATGAAGTAAGTGAAGTAATACATTTTTGGACTAGACATAAAACCATTAAGCCCAGATACTAAAATTACCTAACTGGATCACTGATGACAGACCGAGGGGCAAGACCAAGAGCCCATTCACACGACAGAATTAGAGCACTATTGTTCCATTTTAACTGTCATGGTTCCATCCTATGGAATCCTGGGATTGTTATTTTAGGGAAGGATATTCAGAATTCTTAGCTGGAGCACTCCAGTGTCTCAACTAACTGCAGACCCCAGGATTCCACAAAATGGAATCATGGAAGTGAAAATGGAGTAATAGTGGTATAATTGTAAAATGTGAAAGGGTATATTCCTCTCTCTCTTCTCTTGTTGTTTTGGAGCTGTGAATTGGAAATGCTGGCTCAGGCTGTCCTGCTGCCTGAGACTGGGGACAGATTCACCTCCCTGCAACAGAGCCATGTTCTGCCTTGCCTTGCCTTCACCCACACATTGGGCAAGGCATGCTCTCTGCGGAGCCATGCCGGTTTCAAAAAGCATCTGGCACAGCTTGCCAGAAAGCTGCTGAGGCTCAGAAACCTCACTGTAAGGAGTCCTTCTTCAGACTGGGACGTGATGGAGGAGGGGGTCATGGAGACCATCTGTTTTGCTGCAGGGCTTGTAGGGACCTAGACAGCATACCCTCCCCCAAACTGCCTTGCTCAATTGGTGGTAGGGACCATCCTAATTGTGGGGTTCAGGACACAATTTGCTGCTCTTTCCATTCCAGCACATGTGTTGGGAGAGTCACCTCAGAGCTTGGGAGACCTGGCCCTAGGTGGTCAACTGCTCCATGTAACCCTATTGGTCATTTTCTTGCTAAAGTATTTGCCACAGTGGGGCAACACGCCTAACAGAGATCTCCAGAACAACTGCCATGCAGGTGTTCTGCATGGCAGGAGAGAGGAGACAGCAGTGGCTCTCCAGAATGGTACCATTTCCTTTTCCTTCCTTTTCAATGCCTGCGATAAAGGATTCACTCTGCTGCTTGGGACAGCCAGATGTATGTATGTCTGTCTGTCTGTGTGTAGTTTATTTGTTCACATCTGCATACATCCGGACTCATGACTTTCTAACAAACTTTTTCACACATTGCAGAAGCACTCACATGCTCATCCTTGAAGCCAATAAAATTGATGCACACATTTAAAACAAAGTGTGTATCTTTCCACACAATGTGCCATTAATCTTTGCAACTTGCAGCCAGAGGACCAAGATTACTAAACACAGTTAAAAGAAATGACTAGGCAAAAATGATGGGGAGACAGGAATATAAGTGGCTATTATTAACTAAGACAGACAGGAGATAAATCCTCAGGTTGGCTGTGTCCCCAGTCAGTCAGGTTCTTGAAGGTGGAAATGACTGACAGGAAGTCAAGCTCTCTATTAGTGTTCTGAATTATCTTCCAAAGCAATCTTCCCCAACGTGGTAGTCTTTCAATGTGCTGGACTAGAATTCCCATCATCCTCAATCATCAGATCATTTTTTTGTGGTGTCTGGAGATGATGTCAGCTGATGTCAACACATCTGGAAGGTGCTAGATTAGAGAAAGCTGCTCTAAATCCTTTGCCAGAGAATTCTGAATATACTTGATGGGCAAATGGTCTGACCCACTCATGATTCTCTTTATGTTCTTAAAATGAGGGAGAATATATAGCAACCATCCCAAGGAGAGGTCCCTCTCTTTAAAGGGGTAATGCTTGCCTAGTTTAGTTTTGGACTGTGCTGGCCTAACTGGTAAAGCAGAGTGTCTAGAATAACCCTAATAAAGTGAAATCTTCTAGTGCAACATTTAGTGCTTACACAATTGGCCTTCCATGAATTTTGATCCATCAGCTCTATGTCAGTGGCTCACAGTGGGTATGACAGGGAGAAATGAAAACATTGGCCTGTCTATCTATCTATCTACACAGTGACTGACAGTGGAAACCAAAGGTTTTCTGTGAGAGGCTATCATTAGAGGAGTAGTTCTAGGAACTACCAGACAAAGAGTAAATAAAATGACACAGGCCATTTCCGCACTAGCCTGTTATAGTGCTATTACTCCACTTTCAACATTCTATGGAATTCTGAGGTTTGCAGTTTAGGGAGGGGTCTAAACTGTTGAAAATGGAAATAATAGCACTATAATAGGCTAGTGCAGAAAAGACACGGATTACCCTGAATCTAGATGCAGTGAGGATTTGGATGTAGGTGAATAAAATTAATCTCAATCTATGCAAGACAGCAGTTCTGTCAACCTGGGACTGGGACTACAGCTTCTTCTAGATGGGTTTCTGCTTGTTCTGAAAGACCAAGTTTGCACTTTTGTGATACGGTTAGACCCACAGCACAGCCAGGTTCTTTCCCATGCTGTGCTGGGGCAGGAAGTGCGTCCATCACACTTTTGGCTCTTCCACATGGCAGGTAACATTGTGCAATTGGGGGGTCATTGATGCAGAAAACCTGTCAGTGATTTACCCTGTGATCGCACCAGCTGGCAACTCAAGAAGGACAGAACCACAATGACATCTTGCAGAAACGTTGTTGCGGTCCCACTTCTTTCACTTCCCCATCCTGGAATGCCATGTCCATGCGGAATGGGCCTTTGTCTTCTTCTGATTTCTTTCCCACAACCTCCATTCTGATTAATGAGTGGGCCGAGGTATGGAAAGTCTTGAACTATTTCAATGTCTTCATCATCTATTTTAAGGTTATGTGCCTTTGCACTTTCTGCCATGACTTTCTTCAGTAATCATTCTAAGTGTTCCCTGTTTTCTGCTAATGGTACGGTGTCATTAGCATATTTTAATTTGTTGATGTTCCTTACATCAATTTTCATGCCTCCTTCATCCAAGTCTAATCCTGCTTTGCATATGGTATGTTCAGCATACAAGTTAAATAGGGTAATAAAATGCAGCCTTGCCTGACCATCTTACCAATTGTAAACCATTCCCTTTCTCTGATTTCTGTCATAACCAGTAGCATTTTGTCCTGAGTATGTTACACATCAGAACAATCAAATGTTGTGTCACACCTATTTCTTCAATAACAATCCATAGTGTCTCATGACCCACATAATCAAAGGTCTTGCTATAATCTATGATGCACAGGGTGACATTCTTTTGAAATTCTTTGGGATGCTCCATTATTCAACATATGTTTGCAATATGATCCCTAGTGCCTCTTTCTTTCCTGAACCCAGCTTGGATATCTGGCATTTCTCACCCCATATATGGTAGAAGTCTTTGTTGCAGTATTTTGAGCATGACTTTGCTTAAATGTGAAATCAATGCAATATTCCTGTGGTTACTGCATTCCCTGGTGTCCCCTTTCTTGGAAATTGGAGTGTATATTGAGCATTTCTAATCTGTGAGCCATTCTTTTGTTTTCCATGTTTGTTGACACATTTTAGTTAGTTAGAAGTGGAGTAGATCTGTCTCTGTAGATTGAAATAGCTCTATTGGTATGTCATCTCTTCACTAGCCAGGAAACAACATTTGCTGAACTAATGTGTAGCTCTGCTCTGTGGATAATTAAAATAAATAAATAAAGACAGCTTAGATGAGACAACTATCAAACCAAATATTCTTTCCAACCAATAAGTAGATGCATCCCTTGAATGGATGTTAATGTGAATATTTGCATAAATTTAATTAAACCTCTTCGATTCAAAGTGGGAATCATCCCTCCTCTCTTTTTCTTGATAAATGATCTGAAATAGAATCCTGTCCTATATTGGTACAGGGACAATAGTCCCTAGGTAGCATGAGGACTGCACCTAGGCTCAGAGGAAACAAGGCAGTCAGGGGGTGTGTGTGTGTGTGTGTGTGTGTGTGTGAGAGAGAGAGAGAGAGAGAGAGAGAGAGAGAGAGATCGTGTCTTCGTTGTGCTATTTAAAAAGCTGTAGTGTTTTTGTTTTGCAAGCCCAGATTCCACTGCACATTGTCTGAATTACATCATCAATTCAGAATCAAATCAAAAGTAAATTATGTCATTCCCAAATTTGTTCATCTCTTTACAGCCTGGCAGCTATAATAGCCTGGAAGAGGGTGAACAAACTGAAGCTTAATCCAGACAAGACAGAGGTGCTCTTGTCAGTTGAAAGACAGATCTGGGAGTAGGGCTGAGCCTGTGCTAGATGGGGTTACTATCCCCCTGAAAACATAGGTTTGCAGTTTGGGGGTATTCCTGGATACAGCCTTATGCCTGGAAGGGCCAGATTTCAATGGTGACCAGGAATGCATTTGTATAGTTAAAGCTGGTGTATCAACTGTAGCCATTCCTGGAGAAGTCAAATCTGGCCATGGTAACAGATGCCTTGGTTACATCCGCTTTGGATTACTGTAATGTGCTCTCCGCGTGAGGCTGCCTTTGAAAACTGCCCAGGAATTTCAGTTAATCCAAAGAGCTCCAGCCAGATTGCTGACAGGCTGGCTACAGGGGCATACAACTCCCTTGTTGCAGCAGCTCCACTAGCTGCTAGTCCATTTCTGGACATAATTTAAAGTGCTAGTGATGACCTATAAAGTCCTATATAGCTTGGGTCCAGCCTATTTGAAGGACTTTACCTATGAGCCCATTAGAGATCTAAGACCATAAGGAGAGGCTGTTCTGTCTTACTACCTTCTCAGGCCTGTTCATGGGGACAAGGGAGAGGTCCGCCTCAGGGGCTGCCCCCAGTATCTGATATTCCCTCCCTAGGGAGGCCAAGATAGATCCCTCCTTTCTTTCCTTCCATCAGCAACTTAAAACATTTTTGTTCCACCAGACTTTCAGAATTTGAAAGGAGTGGGCTTTTCATGATGTGCTGTACATTTTTATGGTTTGTATAATCTTCTAATGAATTTTAATGTTTTTAATGTTTCAGTTTTATAAATTGTTTAATTGCTTTTAATTAACTTTAACATTTTTATCAACTTTTTAAATAGCTTTTTTAAATCTGCACTGTTTTAAAAATATTGTTAGCTGACTTGAGTTCCATTATTGCAAGAATGGAAGGACGTAAATTAATAAAACAATAGTAATATTCTCCTTTGCAGTTAGAGTCTCCCAGCTGAATGGGAAAATACTGGTACAGATCTTCCTCCTTTACTGGAACAAATGCTATGTTTCCCTATACTGGTGAATCACTGCTATACCAAGTCAAGTGCTGTAGCCTTTGCAACAAAGGTCTCTTGCTGGATGTGAAAGACATCTTTTTAAATCAACTACATTCAAAAGTCTTATCCAAACATTAGATTTCAGCACTTGGATAGCAGAGCTATCCTCCTGGCTACTTTTAGGTCAGTGAACACAGCAAGACTCAAATAGTAGGTCCTTAGACAGTCTGGGGAAATGGGACTATGAAGAGTGGAGAAAAGGTTTGATTCCTGCCCTAAAAGCTATGGCCATTAATTGGGTGCAGCAGGAGCAGTTCCTCACACCTGCAGCTTTTCTTTAGCTTTTCTTTATTATTTATGTAAAAGACTTTAACTGCCACCCTGTGGCCAAAAATGACTCCCTCAGCAGCTTATGATTGGTAGTCCCTGCCTTTCAAGTGTGCTAACTAAAAGATATCACCCAAAAGGAAGAAGAGTTGGGAGGGAAGAGGAAAAAAAGGAAACTTGGGCACTAGTTTTTAGTTACCAAGTGCTGTTACAACTGTTTTTTCTGGGGGTGGGAAAGGTGAAGCATGCTTCCTGAAACTGTTCCTTCTCTGGCCAATATACAGGTTAGTGTCCCTCTCCCTTTTTGTGATGTTCTTCTGTGGGACATGGAGGAAGCAGCTTTCCCAGTGCTTGATAGTTCTCTTCAAAAGGAAACGCAAAACCCCCAGTACTAGAGATCGAACCTACAGGCATTCCTTTAACCCTGGCAAAGCATTATATGGTGCACCCTCTCTCTTGACAGCTCTACTGCTAAGCTGGATTGTACCAGAGGTAGTTGATTTTATAACTGATACCATCCTTGACTTGTAGACTGGGAAGAACCTGCTCATTGAGGAGCCCTGGACAAGCCTCAGAGGAGGCGAGTTCTGGTTGTTGGGGACTCCTTGCTCAGAGGAACCGAACTGGCAATTTGCAAAGCTGACAAGTTCAGTCGGGAAGTCTGCTGTCTTCCTGGGGCCAAGATCAACCACATAACAGAGAGGCTAACCAGGCTGGTCAAGCCCACTGACCATAAGCCCCTCATTCTGGTTCATGTCGGAACCAATGACACTGCGAGGCGCAGCTTTTCCACATCGCAAAGGACTATGAGCTTATGGGGATGAAGCTTAAGGACCTTGGTGCGCAGGTGGTCATTTCGTCTCTCCTCCCTGTTCAAGGATATGGCGCACGAAGGGAAAGGGCAATAGCAGAGATCAACAACTGGCTCCGCACATGGTGCTGCCGGCAACGGTTTGGGTTTTTGGAACACGGCCTGAATTTCCATGAACGTGGGCTTCTGGCAAGGGATGGGCTGCACCTGCACCTGTACCTGGAAACTTGGCAGGAATGTTTTTGCAAACAGTCTCGCATGGAGGATTAAGAGGTCTTTAAACTAAGTTCTGCTGGGGAGGGAGACACTATTATTCAGGGCAAGGACTTGGCGAGTGCAGGGGGAAAAGGCCCAAAGGATATTGGCCAAGTAGTACAAGCGTCCAATGGTGGGAGGAGTAGAAACTATGGTACAGGACTTGCAGGAATGGCCCGGGGATTTAAGTGTCTCTACACTAATGCGCAGAGTATGGGAAACAAGCAAGATGAACTTGAACTCCTAGTACAACAAAATAAATACGATTTGATAGGCATCACTGAGACCTGGTGGGATGAGTCTCAGGATTGGAATGTAGGAATAGAGGGGTATAGCCTATTTTGTAGAAATAGGCCAAACAAGAAAGGAGGAGGAGTAACCGTGTATGTCAAGGATGTTTTCACCTGTGAAGAGATCTATGACTTAAACCCAGAAAGCCAAGTCGAGAGCATCTGGGTAAGAATTAAGGGAGCGAGAAACAATAGGGATATTCTGGTGGGGGTTTACTACAGACCTCCAACCCAGACTGAGGACCTTGATGACGCCTTCCTCAGCCAAATGACCGTGCATTCAAAAAGGAGAGATACAGTAATAACAGGAGATTTCAATTACCCGGATATATGCTGGCAGTCAAATTCTGCCAAGACAGCAAGGTCCAGCAAGTTTCTTGCTTGTCTTGCAGACAATTTCATGGTCCAGAAGGTGGAAGAGGCCACAAGGGGATCAAATATTCTAGATCTGATCCTGACCAATAGGGATAACCTTGTTAATGAGGTAGAAGTGGTTGGATCTTTAGGGGGAAGTGACCATGCCCTATTGGAATTTGGCATTCAGTGGGAAGGAGAAGATAAGTGTAGCCAGACACTCATCTTAGATTTTAAAAAAGCGGACTTCTGTAAACTTAAGGAGCTGCTGGCTGAAATTCCGTGGTCAAGAATAGTGAAAGGGAAAGGAGTTCAGGAGGCATGGGAGTTCCTTAAAAGGGAGATACTGAAGGCACAGTCTAAAACTGTGCCAATAAGGAGGAAAAATGGAAGGCATCTGAAGAAACCAGAATGGTTGACTAAAGAGCTCTCAGTTGAGCTAAGTGTTAAGAGAAACATGTACAGGAAATGGAAGAAGGGGGAAACCACCCAAGAAGAATTTAAGCAAGTAGCCAGGAGATGTAGGGGGGAGGTCAGAAAGGCTAAAGCACAGAACGAACTTAGGCTGACCAGAGACATCAAAAACAATAAAAAGGGCTTTTTTAAATATGTCCGCAGCAAAAGGAAAAAGAAAGAGGCGATAGGGTCGCTGCGCAGAGAAGATGGTGAATTACTAACAGGGGAAAGAGAAAAGGCAGAACTACTTAACACCTTCTTTGCCTCAGTTTTTTCCCAGAAGGATACAGGCACTCAACCTGGAGGTTGGGGAGCAGGGGAGGAAGTAGGGGAAATGCGGCACATAATAAGTAGAGAGGTGGTACAGGAATACCTGGCCACACTGGATGAATTCAAGTCTCCAGGGCCAGATGAATTGCATCCTAGGATATTAAAAGAACTGGCAGAGGTCATTTCGGAACCGCTTGCTATAATCTTTGAGAAATCTTGGAGGACAGGAGAAATTCCAGCAGACTGGAAGAGGGCAAATGTTGTCCCCATCTTCAAGAAGGGAAAAAAAGAGGACCCGAATAATTATCGCCCAGTCAGCCTGACGTCAGTACCCGGAAAGATCCTGGAACAGATCATTAAGCAGTCAGTTTCTAATCACTTAGAAAGCAATGCGGTAATCACGAGAAGTCAACATGGATTTCTCAAAAATAAGTCATGCCACACTAATCTTTTCTCTTTTTATGATAGAGTTACTAGCTTGATAGATGAAGGGAATGCTGTGGATGTAGCGTATCTCGATTTCAGTAAGGCCTTTGACAAAGTTCCCCATGACATTCTTGCAAAGAAGCTAATAAAATGTGGGCTGGACAGAGCTACTGTCAGGTGGATCTGTAACTGGTTGACTGACTGTTCCCAAAGGGTGCTCACCAATGGCTGTTTTTCATCCTGGAGAGAAGTGACTAGCGGGGTGCCACAGGGTTCTGTCCTGGGCCCAGTGCTGTTCAATATCTTCATCAATGACTTGGATGAAGGAATAGAGGGCATGCTCATCAAATTTGCAGATGACACCAAATTGGGAGGGGTTGCTAATACGCGAGAGGACAGGATCAAAATTCAAAATGACCTGGACAGATTGGAGAGCTGGGCCAAGGCTAACAAAATGAAATTCAACAGAGAGAAGTGTAAGGTCCTACACTTAGGTAGAAAAAATGGAATGCAGAAATATAGGATGGGGGACACGTGGCTGGATGGCAGTACGTGTGAAAGGGATCTAGGAGTCTTAATAGACCACAAGCTGAACATGAGTCAGCAGTGTGATGCGGCAGCCAAGAAAGCCAATGCAATTCTCAGCTGCATCAATAGGAGTACGGTGTCTAGATCGAGGGAGGTACTGGTACCACTCTACTCTGCTTTGGTTAGACCTCATCTTGAATACTGTGTCCAGTTCTGGGCACCCCAATTCAAGAAGGACATGGTCAACCTGGAGCAGGTCCACAGGAGGGTGACCAAAATGGTGAGGGGCCTGGAAGCCATGCCCTATGAGGACAGACTTAGAGAGCTGGGTATGTTTAGTCTGCAGAAGAGAAGGTTAAGAGGGGACATGATAGCCATGTTTAAATATTTGAAGGGGTGCCATGTAGAGCAAGGAGAGGGCTTGTTTTCTGCTGCTCCAGAGACCAGAACAAGGAGCAATGGATTCAAGCTGCGGGAAAGGAGATTCCACCTGAACCTCAGGAAGAACTTCCTGACGGTCAGGGCTGTCCGGCAGTGGAATATGCTGCCTCGGAGTGTGGTGGAATCTCCTTCTTTGGAGGTTTTTAAGCAGAGGCTGGATGGCCATCTGTCGGGAGTGCTTTGAGGGTGTTCCTGCATGGCAGGGTGTTGGACTGGATGGCCTGTGTGGTCTCTTCCAACTCTACATTTCTATGATTCTATGATTCTATGAGGCTGACAAACGGACATGGTTCTGAGACACCGTGAAGTTTGGAAAAGTTACTGTTTTGGAGAGCCACTCACAGATTCCAGCAGCCACCTGGCCATGTTGGTTAGAGGATTCTGGGAACTGCGAACAACTTTTTCAGGTTTTGAGGAACAGCATTGGTGATTCTGTTCTCCCTTGCGACGAGTAGCACTGCTTTCGTCTCTGCCCAGAACGCCCTGTTTTTTAACGCCCTGTTATCAGACAAAAACCCCAACAGGTGAACGTTGGATTTCCCGGAGAAGAAGGAACGCGGGGGCTTCCGCTGCTGCTTTTCTCTCCCGCCCAGCGGCCTTTCAGGACACAGAAGGAGCCTTGTCAGCCGGCTGGAGGAGAGGCGGGGAACGAAACAAAAACAAAACAGGTGGTGGCGGTAACCCTATTTCTGGGCTCTTTGTGGAGTCTCCGGCCCCCGCCCTCTCCAGCACCAAGGCAGTTGAGGCTCCCCCCCGCACCCCCCTGCTCCGGCACTGATTTGTCCCGGAGCCAGAGCTCAGGGGCGGTTGCCACGAATAAAAAGGCTGGGAGAGCAGACAGGCTGCAGACGGAGCGGACCCGAGGGGGCAGCAGGGGTGGCACAGCCTCGGCTCATCCCTCGCTCTCCTCGCCTCGCGTGGGCGTCTTGGCCGGGCGGGACTTCGCGTCCCCGTCCCTCAGCTCCGAACTTCTCCTGCGCAAACTTCCCTCGGGCTCCTTTGCCCGTCCGCCCCGCTCGTCGCCCTCCGGCCACCGGTGGTGAGTTGCCACCTCGGCGCCGCGCGCCTCACGTTTCCCGCGCTTTGCAGGTGAGCAGCGAGGGGCCGCGAGAGGCAGTCCGGGCGGCGCCAGTCGCGAGGTTGGCAGGCGGGATGGACCGCAGGGTGGGGGGCGAGGGAATCTCTTCCGGCCCTCTCCCCGGTGGAATTCGACCGGCAGAGAGAGAAAGAGGCTTGCTGAATTCTTTTACCCGATCCGAGAAATGGGGTGTAAGAGCCCTCCAGCAAGTGACATTTGGTTAGTCAGGGAAGGGAATATCGGGGTACAGAGATGGAGTAAGGTTGGCCATCCCCCATGCTGCTCAGCCAGGGCGCGGCGGGCTGGCTGTGGGTGATGGGAATTGTAGTATGTGCCCTCCAGAAAGGCGTTGGTTGGGAAAGACTGTAGTAGGAATTAATTCGGGTGGAAAGGCTGCCAGCTTCTCCGCCCGCCCCTCTCCAGGTCGATCATAAAGGCCATTCACAAATAAACCAAAAATTGACAGACCAGACAGCAACTGAAAACCTACGATTTGGAGGGATTCGGAAGATTATAAGTCTTGAGCACGTGGAAAGGGAGGACATTGCCTGAATTTGATTACCTTCCTGTTTCTTTCCATCTTCATGTTACGTTGGTCTTTCCTCTCGCCCTGGGAGGAGATTTGCCTTCTTTTTAAACAAATCCTTTTGTGCAGGACCAGCGTTGTAGTGTTCTAATGACTAATAGTAATCAGTGATTATGATTTTCTAGTCCTGAAATTTTGTTTTGCCTGTTGTTTTTCAAACAGTTCCAAGTGTTTTTGTTAATATTTTTTACAAATGGGTTCCTTTGGACGTTGACTTGTAAGATGCTTTGAGGAGCTGTGGTGGAAAAGTGGAATCTAAATGTTTCAGTATACTTAAAATACCTAACAATGGAATCCACCTGTCTTCATGGTTTTCCAACAATAGGAGGAGGACGGGATTGGTGATTTTGTGGAGAGAGATGAAGGACTCATCCTGTTAAAATCTGCCACCTTGCATCCTGCTCTGGAACAGTCTGGTGGGGTATTTAGGTGGGAACAGGTGGGGTATTTAGAGGGAAGTTGTGAGGGAACAGAGACAGAGCTCATAGGCAAGGTTTGAGGGCTGGGTCTTTTTGACTAGGAGGGATGCAATATTCTTAGTTTCCTCCCTCCTTAGGTTTCCTTGTTCCTTTTGAGATTAGCTGCACACCTCAGTAGCAAAGGGAAAGGAATGGATTTTCTAACCAAAAGTTTATTGCTGAAAACACCAATACAGTGGTCTACATTTCTGGACTCTCTTTGCAAGTGTGGCTATGGGGGCTCTCATAAGTATCTGCTCTTCAAATTTTTCTGTATATAATCCTCCCTTCAGTCTCCAGCATAGGTCCCTGTTCTACCTCTTTCTGTATGGCAGGGCATTCCACCAGCTTTTTCCTTTTCCCAGGAAGCCATGCTACTTCTAATTATTCTTGTGTCTCCTAGGTTTCTCTATCATTCTTGTACCAACCATGCTCCCTCCGGCTCTGTATCACTTCAGTCTCCTCAGCTTTCTGGTTTGCTCGGTAGTACCCAGCTGGGCACAACGCTCCAACATTCAGCTGCGCCTGGTGGGTCCCAGGAGCCAAGTGGGTGAAGGGCGACTGGAAGTGCTCTACAATGGACAGTGGGGCACAGTGTGTGATGATGACTTCAACATCCATGTGGCAGGCGTGGCCTGCAGGGAGCTGGGCTATGAAGGGGCCACAAACTGGGCTCACAGTGCCAAATATGGCCCAGGAGATGGTAAGAAGGGACTGGAAAAAGGGGTACAGGGGTGCGGCAAGCTCAGTGTTGGATGGTATAGCCTTGGGATTTTTTATTTTTTTGTACTAGCTAGGAATGTGCAGGATTAATGAAGAGTGTATCTGTGCAGCTGCAGAGTGCATTAACTTCATCACCAAGTAGTCACACTCCTTTTCATGTATTTATATCATGCTCCAGACTTTCAGGCTCTGAGGCATAGTTTCCTCACTATACTGAACTGTAGAATCTCTTCGTGGGATAAATTGACCATTGAAGTGACATGAGTAGGCAATGGGCTTTTTAATATAAGCTTAGTGCTACCACCAGCTGCTTAAAATGGACAGAAGAGTATGTCCAGCACTGTCAGCTCTCCCACCAGGAAATGTCATAAAGAATAAGACAAGTGTGTTTTCTGTAGGTCTTCAAGTAGGAATTTCTGTGTTAGGTGTGTTTCAATTCTGTTTAGTATGCTCAAGTACCAGTTGGTCTGCCAAGGGCAGAGAGCAGCCAAGTTGGTGTGGCACTAAACAGAAGAGTTATAAAAATGTATTTGTGTAGGTTTATGGCACACCCTTCTTAAATTGAAGTCTGTATCTTGAACATAAACCTGTATCCAGGTCAAAGCGCTGTGAAAAGCCAGCCAAGGCAGGTGGGCTGTATATTCAGAATACCTCTCATCCTTTGCACATTTTCTATTGAACTAAGTCTAGGGTTAGGGTTAGGGGTAAGGTTAAGGTTGTCTAGAAGGCCTGCAAGTATCTTACAGAAGACTGCTGAATGGTTGACCTAATCTGATCCCCACTTTTTTCCATAAGGCCTTTGATCTGTCCTGTTGAACATTGTCCTAATATCTCAAAATGATTAACACAACAGTGTTATTAGTAATGTGGGCTTGGAATAACCTCCCTCAACCTGACCACCCTCCAGATGCATTGAAATACAGCTCCTATCATTCCAATTGGCTATGCTGGCTGAATGATAGGAGCAGCAGTCCAACATAGCTGGAAGGTACCAGGATGGGGAATGCTGGATTGATCTTAAAGGCATAGATGTGTTTCCTAGGAGAGGGGTGCCCAACTGGGGGAAATTAGGCTGCAATGGCAGCTCATGGAAAAGAATGACCTGGGCTTTTTGTTCTGACAGGCCCCATCTGGTTGGACAACATGCGCTGCTCTGGCACTGAAAGCTCCCTGAGTGAATGCAAATCCAATGGCTGGGGTGTGAGTGACTGCAACCATAATGAAGATGTTGGTGTAGTATGCACAGGTCTGAGACGCCCCAGTCCTGCTGCTCCACACCTCCAGGTGAGGGATCTTCATGGGGACTAAAGCTACCTTTTCTTCTTCCTTCCCCAAAGCCTCAAGCCCCATCCTGTGCATGCTACTACAATGCAGATCCTACAAAGTCCAATGGGACTTTAATAAGGAAGGGGCTACAGAACCGCAGCCTGGAAAACAGACAAAGCTCATTAGGACTTGACACTGGAACATGGAAGGGGATAGTAATACACAGCCGTTCTCTCTTTTCTATAGGGTTCCAAAGTGGAAGAGGTGAGGATCAAGCCAATCCTAGCTCGGGCCAAGTTAAGTTCCCCCATCACAGAAGGTGCTGTGGAAGTGAAGCTTCAGGGACACTGGCGCCAGGTGTGTGATGCTGGCTGGACTCGCAACAATACCCGAGTGGTCTGTGGGATGCTGGGCTTCCCCCGAGAAGGACGGGTAGCAACAGGCTTTTACAGGTAAGAGGAGGAGGGGAGGGAAGCGCTGCACAGGTGGAAGGGCAATGCTGCGTATGTGATGGCCTCTAACAATCAGATGAATAAATGAGTACAGCCATGGAAGTTGACATGGTGTATATGACTGTGTGAACCAGAGCTCATAAAAGTTACTTTTTTAAAGACTACAACTCCCAAAATATACCAGCCCCCAGCATGGCCATTCAACTCCATCCTAGCCTCTGGGCATCTGGGATTCTGGGAGCTGTGGTCCAAAAATAGAATTTTCCATGTTCATGTAAGTATATACAGGGCAAGTTACAAGACAGCATTGGCTGATTATCCAGTCTATGATTTTCCTGCATGTTGCAAGATGTTTAATGGCACTTGGTGTGCTGATGAATAGACCCTGGAAGACACAACAGCCTCTCATATCTCATCTCAAGGCTCCCTTCCGTTTCTCACGAGAGGCCTGTTCAACTTCTGTGGCTTTGTGGGTTCTCTTTCCCACTCACATTCTGGTAGTCTCATGTGCCCATCTGTCCCCCCCCCCCCCCGGTTTCCATCTTCTGGACCACACCCACCATTCTCTATAAATACAGCCCTGCAATGAGCAGGTGTGGGTGCCAGGCCTGTCTCACCATGGGGATCAGCCAAACCACAGTGGACTAATTACAAAGGAGACTGTGCGGGCTCAGGCATTTTTTTTCCAAAGAAAAGCAGAACCTGCTGTTTCTGGCTCAGGGCCTGCGTCTCAGTCCTGTGAGACTTGCACTCCAGCTTAAAACTCCTAGACCCATATATTTCACTGGCCAACAAGAGCTTTAGACAGACCTAAACCTATCTTCTTTGATCATAAAGACAAGGATTCAGTTGATGCCAAGCACCTTACCATGTCTCCACAATCTGTATGAAGGCATGCACCCTTTTGTATAGCAGCTGGACTCTTTATAGCACTTGTCACAATGGTAGATCCTGCTTATAGGATCACCTGTATTGGTTCTTCCCTCCATTTCCAACTCCATTTGGAGAAGCCAGTGATGGAACTTGGACCTTTTGCATACAAGGCATAGGTTTAATCTCTGAGTGGCACTGCTTTTCTAAAATGATAACAGTTTCTGAGACAGTACCATGACAGTACCAGTTGCTGTGTGTTGGATCTCTCAGAAGCAAAAGTGCCACTGTTTAGTTGGATAACAACTGTTCTGGCTTATTTTTTAAAAAAAACAAATACCTCAGTAGACAGGACACCTGGACCTATACAAAATTGCCCCAAAGGCAAATGTGAATATGTATAAAGTTTTTTTCAATGCCAATCTCCACATGTACTGATATTTGATCTTTCAGGAAACTCTGGAACCAGAAGCTGAAGGATCCAAGGTCAAGGTAAGGAACTGGTCTTGCATTTGAGTCGTTCAGCTCTCCAGATTTGGAGGAAAGGAGGAATGGAGATGCTAGGATAGAGCAACAGCATCCTTAACAGTTGAGAGCGAGGGCTCCAAGCCTGATCCATCTCACCAAATATCTAGAGAAGGGAAGGATGGAAGGGTGTGATACAGAGACAAACAGCAGGTTGCAGGGATTCCCTAACCTTTCTCCTCCTTCTGTCCTGGTTGCTTTCAGTGGCTCTCAGCGGGGCATTCCCTAGGAACGGTTTCCAGAGGTAGCATTTTCTGGTAAATGCATCTACTTACCTCCATAATCTTCAACCTTTGTTTTGCAGCTTAAAGAGCCTGAGCAGCAAGAACACGTTTTGGATCCACCAGATCAAGTGTCAGGGCACTGAGGCTCATCTAGGGCAATGCAAACTGAAGGTTCCCCCAGCAGCTCAAAATAAATCTGCCTGCCCCCGTGGCATGCATGCTCTTATCAGCTGTATAGCCGGCCCCGAGTTCCAGCCCAAGAAAGCCAAGGTGCCTGGCCAGGCAAAGCCCAAAGAGGTAAATGAAAGATGGCATAATTTCCACTAGTTGGAAAAAAAAGGTCCCATATATTCTGGAAAGTAGGCTCAGGGATAGGGGATTCTGGGAGTTGCAGCCCTAAGGGTGACTCTTCCAAGCTCTACTTGTGTGGAGAAATTTCAGAAACTGCTGGGAAGTACACGTCTGGGGCAAAAAAACCAAAACAAAAAACAGTTGTCAGTTGCCTCTTAGTTTTCCCCACCATAACTGCCTTGGGGAGGAGGCCAATCTCATTCACCCAAACACATTCTCATCCATAATGCCTTCCATCTGCCCCAACCATTCTCTCCATTCCTGCAGAAACCCCAGGTGCGTCTCCGTGCAGGTGCGCACATAGGGGAGGGGCGTGTGGAAGTGCTGATGGGCGGCCAATGGGGCACCGTGTGCGATGATGGTTGGGACCTGACTGATGCCAGCGTAGTGTGTCGGCAGCTGGGATATGGTACAGCCCGAGAAGCTCTTTCAGGAGCCCAGCTGGGCCAAGGTAAGCAGAGCAGGGGGCTTGACAAGGATTACAGAGAGGACTAAAGTAGGCTAAGGGAAGACAGGGCAGGGACTTAGAAGCACTCATGGAACCACATGGATAGGGACAAGCAGCATCCAGGAGAGGTGCCAGAAGTACTCTGGGGTATCTTTGGGGATTCAGGGTTGGAATTGTGGAGCTGGAAAGGAAAATATAGAATCAAGGAAATCTTCAGAGATGAGGCCAGTAACAGTGAATGCAGGATGACTGAGCAAGTCATGTCAATAGGGGTGGGCACAATCTGATGATTATCTATCCCTGCTAAGCCTGACTTCCTTTTGCAGGTCTGGGTCCCATCCACTTAAAAAGAGTGCGGTGCAGGGGCTATGAGCGCTCACTGGCAGAGTGCAGTTCCCAAGAGGCAAGGCAGACCACCTGCCGGCATGAAGCTGATGCTGCTGTTCGCTGCAATGTGCCACAAACAGAAGTCCATAAGCAAGTAAGTCCTGATTCCTGGACCACTATAACCCCATAACTACCAACTGGGAATAAATGACTAATGGAAGAAAATAAGATGTTCTTCTGGAGTCTAATAATTGAGGAGAATCCGATAAAAAATACCATTAATTGTATCTGAGTGCAGGGATGGACGGAAATCTGTTGTAGTCATTATGTATTAAATGCACTGCAACTGGAATCTGGCAGGCAGTGAAGACAAGCTGCTGCCACATGATGAAATCTGCGTTTTGCACAGCCAGAGGTATTCGGCTGTACTTAGAATTCTTGAAATGGCTGATGCCAGCTTCATTATACCAGTGACATATTTTCCCCACTTAGGTACGTCTTGCTGGTGGACGCAGTCCAGAGGAAGGTGTGATTGAAGTACTGATGTCCAGGGGAAGCACTTTACGCTGGGGTGCTGTGTGCGGGGAACACTGGGGGCTCAAGGAAGCCATGGTCGTTTGTCGACAACTGGGGCTGGGTTTTGCCAGCCATGCTGCCCAGGTGAGTGCAAGTCCACCAAGCCTGATCCTAATACTACCTTCATGCAGGTCTGGTTTGCCTACCTAGTGATAGAGGTGGGACCTGAAGCTTTCCATCCAGAGTCATGTATTCTTGGGGATGGATTTAATAGGAAGCACAGGAGCTCGCATCCCCTGTAACAGGGAGCACCAAACTCAGAGCTTTCCTTTGTGCTACACAATTGTTTTTGTTCTCTTTTTCAGGAGACGTGGTACTGGCAGGGCAACCCTGGTGCTACTGAGGTGGTGCTGAGTGGTGTGCGTTGCAAAGGCACCGAACATTCGATCCTGCAGTGCCAGCACCATGGGCCTGTGCACTGCCCCGCAGGAGGGGGCCGTTTTGCAGCAGGAGTCACCTGCACCAACAGTGAGTAGAAATGGAAATGTTCTGGGGAATCATCGTGGAAAGGGATTCCCACTTCTACAGCTTACTAGCCAGCCTTCCCAACTAGCACAGCAGGGTATTATAATATGGGAGGTATTTCTGCGGGTGGGGGAGAGTAGCACCCCTGTGACACTGCTGTTTCTTTCTTGGGGAAAAGAAGGTATATTTGCCTTATGTTATCTGAAAGTTTATCCCTGATATGAAGGTGCCTACTGGGTTGAGTTCAAAGGATATGGAATCATATGGATACGACCCATCATTCATAGTTCAGTTGCACAGGACCTGCTTTCTGTGGTCAATCCCCACATTTTCCAGTGGAAAAAATTCCTGCCTAATGGCCTGACAATCTCAGCGTCTGCCCTAGATGGGCTCAATAAAAGGCGGTTTTCATGTATCTATATATGGAGCAGCCACTGTGGTTCAATCTGGGATGTCAATTTAACAGGATTCTAAGTTCCTTCCACAACCCAACCAAAATTGGGTGGTCCTGCACTTCACAGGCACAGAACCACATGGAATCTTATACTCCCATTTTTCTTTGCAGGTGCCCCAGATTTGGTGATGAATGCTCACTTGGTGCAGGAGACAGCTTATTTAGAGGACCGCCCACTGAACATACTGTACTGTGCCCATGAAGAAGGCTGCCTGTCTGCCTCTGCTAATCACATGAATTGGCCTGATGGTTATCGGCGCCTGCTCCGCTTTTCTTCTCAGATTCATAATTTGGGACGGGCTGATTTCCTTCCAAAAACCGGCCGCCATGCCTGGATCTGGCACCAGTGCCACAGGTAATGATATATCTTAGTATAGCATGACCAGCAATGCTGGTATCAGCAGTGTTTGAGAAACATCTGTGTCCTCTGATGCATGTGCACACTCTGGAAAACAAGGCCGGATGTCAGGAATTTGTTGTCCATTTTCTCTACTTACCAATGTAGCTTATCTTACAAGTTGCTGTGCAAACTCCCTTCCCACCCTGAAGCCCAGCTGCTGCTACTTCTTGTGAGATGAAGCTCACATGTCCCAGAGAGAAGGATTCTATCTCAGCAAACTGTTTAGTGGTGAAAGCTCAGTTTGTTTGCATCTAGGAAAATAGCAACGTTCACACCAAGGTTGTCATTATGGGTGAGCTTGGATACAGAACTATAATAGTAACTGAGACTACAGCCAAGCCTAACCCTTCTGCTTCATTCTCTTTCTTGGATCAGTGGATCTCTGCTCCTTCCTGCTACCCCATCAAGACGGATTCTGCCTAACCACTGTGTAGCAAAACCCATTTCCCTTAATCCTTGAATTTCCCTGACATCCAGCAATCTCTTGAAATAATCTCTTCTTCCCTCTCCTCCCTCTACCTATAGACACTATCACAGCATTGAGGTTTTCACCCACTATGACTTATTGACCCTCAACGGCTCCAAAGTGGCTGAAGGACACAAGGCTAGCTTCTGTCTGGAAGATACCAACTGTCCAGATGGTAAGTGACAGCTTAAAACAAAGACTAGAGATGTTCAGTGACCACACAGTTTGCCATGGCACATAGAAAAGAGTGCCCTTTCAGCTCAAACTGATCCAGAATTCAGGCTCCCAAACTTGATCTCACATTTGGAAATTCAAGGGTTCATGCATTCCAGTGACTAGAACTGGAAATTCAAAAATGGCTAAAACTAGCTTTCATCCACATCAGAACTGGGTGACATTCATTAGCACACTATTGCCTTAGGCTGTCAAATTGCAGATAAAAAGGTACAACAGTTATTGCACTAAGAACATTTAACAGTTAGATTAAAAAAATAAAACTGTCAATAACTTTATTTCTGGGTAGAATTGGAAGAAATATACAGTTACAGTTGCCTTTTCTGAGCTAATCAAGGCTGCCAAGTTTCAGATGGAAAATGCATAGATCCTATCTCCCTAGGTTCCATGTGGACCACTATTCTGAAAATGAGAGACAATATAGCAGTGGCACTAAGTAAGAAACTTGCAAAGTTTCAGAAGGATATATACATCAGTTTTGTTGCATGTGTGATGTGTGCAGTATCCACTTTTCTCCCTCAGATTGTTTTTGGGCAGTTTGTATGTGAATCTCACACATGAGGTGGTACTACATAAAAAAGCCACAAAGTTCTATAAGTATATATATATGCAAGGGCAAGTATGTTACAATGCCTGAAAGCCAATTTTAGGCTTTTGAAATAGGAATATGTGGTTGTATTAGAAGAATGGCCATTCCAGAGTCCCATTTTCTGACCTGCAGCACAGTAGGCAGACTGACTGCCCCTTATAAATGGTGCCTGAGGGTTAGAAGGTAGTTCTATAAACCATGGAACTTACTCCAAACTTCTTCCTCCAGAACATTTTTATGGAGAGGAAACCTAAAATGCTGTCTGTTTCTGTTGCCTCAACTCTGCTATTCCAAAGCCTGCATGAATCTTTAGCTGTGGTCCATCTTCAGTTCTTCTTTTTCACCTTAGGAACTCATGTGTAGTAGCCTGATTTGGCCCAGGCTTTAGGCTTCATTGCAGAGGCCCATCAAAGTTTCAATCAGTTAGATGTTGCTTCTGCACCATTCTCTAGCACAGTCTTCCTCAACCTAGGGAAGGTGCCAGGAAGCATGCCTGGTTGTGATGAGAATTATATTTCAATATACTAGTAAGGTTTGTGAAATGCCACCCTCCAATTGCCCATAGTTCCTAGGAAGTGTCCATACTTCCTCCCTTTTACCTATGGGGTCTGCCAGCGTACTACTACTGGCCCTCTGCTTATGTCCCCAACATAACAGATATTTTTGGCCTCAGATTGTAGCCCCACAGTTGCTAAAGGAGAGTGAGAAGCACCTGAGCAACAGGGACAAAAGTACAGATGTTCCCATCCCATAGAGCCATACAGTTACTGCTGTAAATCTGGGATAATGACGACTGGTTTTCTGTCCTGGATGCAGCTGGTTGATGCCCAGGTGTCTCCACCCTTCCCTGGCCGCTAATTGGCTATGGGTGCATGCACCAATGCTGGGTGTGTGTGTCATAGTGCTAGGTGGTACAGCATACCTCTCTTCCACAAAAACTGGAAAAAGCACACATGCACAAGTAACAGTTTACATCAGCTTTCGCCACCAACAGAACATACTACATCCTTTGCAAGCTGACGTTCCTTGGGGGAGTTGTGAGGTGGGGCTCTTCCATTTCATTCACTCCAATATCTTCCATACAGGACTGCAGCGGCGTTTTGCCTGCGCTAATTTTGGAGAACAGGGTGTCAGCGCAGGCTGCTGGGACACATACAGACATGACATTGACTGCCAGTGGGTGGATATCACTGACGTGCCACCTGGAAGTTACATATTCCAGGTGAGTTGGGAAGGCTGGCTGGTAAGCTGTAGAAGTGGGAATCCATGGCCATGATGATTCCCCAGAACATTGAAGTCTGTCTAGCAGATATTCAACATATACAGGCATTTTTACTTAAAAAGAGGGGCTGGGACTAGTGTGATAGCCCAAGTGTCAGTTACCAGCTACCTTTCCTGGTCTCTACCTACTCACCTTTCTCCTTCCAGGTGGTTGTGAATCCTAAGCATGAGGTAGCAGAGTCAGATTTCTCCAACAATGCCCTTCGCTGCCAGTGTCAGTATGATGGACACCGCCTCTGGTTACATGGCTGCCATACAGGTAAGAATGCAGAAGGGACTCATGGCTGTGGCCAGAGGAGAGACCAAGTGCCACCATTGGGGGCTGCACCTGCACTGCAGAACATACAGTGGCAGTGCCAGGAAGGCTACTAATGCAGACTCTCCCCTTCCTTCCTCTCTCACATGTGTAGGTGATGAATATGCTGCCAGTGTGGCATGGGATGAGGAGGCACAGCAGAGACTAGCCAGCAACCTTGTCTGAGTCAAGACACTTCATAAGGAATTTGGAGTTTTCAAGGATTCTTGAGCCCAGATTCACTCAAGCTTGGGGCACCGTGACAAGGGCTGTGGCAGAGCTACAGCTGGCACAGACTGGCACAAGAACTATTGTCTGTTGAAAGGTTCTCTTTCCCCCTCCTCCCACTTTGGGATGGCATGCCAGACTAGCAACATCCAAGGCCACAATTCCCTGCTGTGGCTGTTGGACTTTTCCCCACATCTCACAACCCACCCTGCCTGGTTTGTTTCCTATATTTATTGAGACTGGCAACTATGGACAGCTATGATGCTGATGTGAGTGGGAACCAAAGGAGAGGGTCTTTGCTGTTTCCTCCACCTACCCACCAGCCAAGAAAGTAGCCGTGCTAAGAAGAGGTGGCCTTCTCTTGCCTCTCTGGCAAAAGGGGTGTGTGAGCAGCATAACCCTGGACAACTACCTCAACCAGCTCCATCTGCTGAACACTTTTTTCCCCTCAGGAGCCTGGTTTGCTTGGGGGACACACCAGAGCTACTTACTGCCTACCTCTCCATGGGCATATGTACCTCTGTGAGCCCAAGAATCTATGGTCACCTGTGAGTCCAAAAAGTTATGCCTGTGTTTTGGTCAAAGCTCAAAACAAAAGGACACAAGGAAGCCATGAATGCCACACTCCTCTGTGTTTCTCCTGTCTCTAAGAAGGTGCCTGCCTGCTCCAGCTCTCAGTTGGGGTGTTTGGGTTTAAAAATATTAAGTCATAGGGGGAAGAGGGCCTGATACTATCTGTGGAGTTAGTATGCAATGAATTATGAGGGCCAAAAATATAGTGGGTAAAGCCTGGTGGGGAAAATGGGTCACTTGCTCAGGGAAGAATCACAGCCCTGCTTCACTAAGATGAACTAAAAGGGCTCTTTGATGCCTCATTTCATGAAGCTTGATCCTACCAATAAAGTTTTTTTTTAACCCAAATGACAGTATCCATGGCTGAGTTTTTGAGGAGAGAGAAAACATACACAACCATACAAAGTCTGGTTACAGGGGTTTGCTCCCTCTCTGGTTTGAAGAGGCTGGTTTGTTTTTCTGCTTGGGGCAGAACTGCAACATCAGGTTGAGAAGAACCAAGGCAAGGGTGAAATCCCTGAGGGAGAAAGGAAATTACTGCTGCAGGAGAAGCAGCACACTGACCAGTGTAACCCTAACAGGTCCTGTCTCCTTCCTCTACACAGCCTAGCCCAGGATTAACTGGTGAGTGCAGAGCCAAAATTAACTTACACCTAGAGCCCAGAAAACTTACCTGCTTCAGACTACAATGCCCAGAGGCCCCCAGACTGCATGGCCACTAGAGCAGGGATTCAGGGAACTGTAATCCAAACAAACAGCTTTTCCAAGCTCATGCCTTGCACCAGGAGCAAGACTGTTGTTGCAGGAATAAAGGCAAGCATATTGTCACCCTATGTGGAGACAGGCAGAGCCTGTGCATGATGCAAAAGGAGGTCACAGCAAAATGGCACTTTCCCTAGTTCAGTCTGTTGCAGCACTCACTCCAGCAAGCAAAGCGGGGATAAATGGACAGCAACCATTTGCAATCCATCAGGCACTGCGTGTTAGGGAGGGGAGGTAGCCCCCTCCCTTCGCTTGTGTCAAGAAATGAAGAGGAATGGGTGGGAGTGATTTATGCCTGCCTGCAGCAAAACCAAGACCCTGCGGCCTTATCGATCCCCAGCATCACAGTAGAGTAGTACCAGGACCAGAGCTTCTCTTGCCTGTCTGCCTCACTCCTGCCTTGCCTTCCTACCAAACCCAATAGAAGTGTCTGTCCCCACTCTTAATCCCGACTCTCAACAGATCAATAAGCACCCATAAGCACTCTGCTAAAGGGGGAAAAAGACTTTTGATGAGTCAAATCTAAGTCAGATCCAAGTCAGCTCAACAGGTTTCAGAATGAATCTTGATCTAAGCAAGTGAACAGTCCCATTCAATGAACATGTATATTTAGTCCTTATAGGAAGTGGAAGGAACAGATGACCAGAGGTCTTGAAACATTTAAGTATGCTTTCAGAAAAATGAGAGATTACATAAAACATAAAAAAGCACAACCTCAAACATTAGAAGGAAAAAGTTCATCTCCTAAACTTTACTGACAATGCCTCACTGCTCTTTCTATTCAGTATACTTCAGCTGTTTGCCAGCTAAAAATCTGAAATTTGCAACTATCATTTGGGGAAAATTCAAAGACTTACGGTAGCTTTTTGTCCCAGCAAGAGCTACTCAAGAGAGTTCTCAGGGTAAGTCTGAATGGCTTCAGGTTTTTGACAGAAGTAGATGCCAAGCTCCATTCCATAACTGAACAGCCAACTACAGTCAGGAAAACTTTGCATTTCTCTCTTGCTTCTAGGTCAATGTGCTGCCCGATGGACTTCAAGCTGAGCAATCTGTTCATGTTTGGTCAGAGGTACTGATAGCCACAACACAAAACACTGTAGAGCATATGAGCCCTTTGTGATTTTGCCCCAAAACTTCTTAGAGATAAAGTAGCTTATCCTTGGGAAAAACTGTCTTAACCTCACACATGAAGAGGGCACACAGAAAGCTGCCTTGTTCCAAATCAGATAACTGATCCATCCAGTTTTATACTGTCTACACTGACTAGACCAGCTCTCTGGGGTCTCAGGCCAGAGCCTTTCCCAGCTTTACCTATAGGTGAGAGGAGATTGAACCAAGGACCTTTTGCTGCTACTCAGCTATAGAGTTTCCCTTCAAAACTAATATGCAACACACTCTGAAAAGAATGGTCAGGGCCTCAAGTGAACATGAAGTCCCATGACATCTTAGAATCCAGTTCCATGGCAACTGGCTTCAAATCTGATGGATTCAGAAAGGTCTCTAGTTAAGTTTGCAGTTTTTCAACCTTTCAAGGAAACCTGGCATGCCTGCTAAAGAATCCCTCAGCATCTGTCAAGAACTCCTGCATGCTGCATGGGATTAAGAGTGACCAGGTTAGGCCTTACCCTTGTTCAGCATCAACTAGGAGTGGCACTTGTGAGACAGCATGAGGTGACACCTCAGCAACAGATGCCATGAACGGCAGTGAGGACAAAATTGTGCACCCTATTTCTTCTAGGCTACCCTGCTGCCCTCAGGTGCTATGGAGAATGCTCTCCCATTGCCAATGCTGAAGTAAGCTTCAAATGGAAGTCCAGCTTCTTTCAATATGTGAATGAAGCAAGAGCAACATTTTGTCCTTTGACTCAGGCACCAAAACATCTTGAGCTAACCATGGGCATGTCCTAAAACTAGAATTTGGAAACATTCTTCTTTTGGACTGTAACTCCTTGAAGTTACGGAGGGGAATGTTGGATGTGTTTTAGGTAGAACTTGGGAAAAACCCTTTTTTGGACGCAACTCCTTGAAACAACATAACCACTGGCCATGCTGGCAAATAGGTTCTGGGACTTGTAATAAAAAAAAAGAGAGAGAGAGAGAGAGATTTTCCCAAGTTTTCCCTAGAAAACACCCAACATTCCCTTCTGTAAGTTGGAAATGCAGGGAAAGATCTGGGCACTCTTTGAGGGA
This sequence comes from Cyclura pinguis, assembly GCA_030412105.1. Lineage (NCBI taxonomy): Eukaryota > Metazoa > Chordata > Lepidosauria > Squamata > Iguanidae > Cyclura > Cyclura pinguis. The sequence goes on from CM059601.1 coordinate 60,211,926, forward strand.
GGCTTATCCACTACTATTGCTGCTGAGGAATTTTAAGTTCTCTGGAATTCTGTTTGAAAGCTTTCCCATGACTTCTTTCAGCTTGAAATGTATTCCAAATAGAATATAATACCTATATTATTGTTGTTGTTGTATGCCTTCAAGGTGTTTCCAACTTATGGTGACCCAAAAGTAAGATTTCTGGGGCTGAGAGTGTGTGATGAACTCAAGGTCACCAAATGGGTTTCCATGGCCAAGTGGGAAATCAAACCCTGGTCTCCAGGGTCAAGTCCAATGCTCAAACCACTACACCATCCTGGCTCTCTACAATACCTACCTACTCACACACACACACACACACACACACCATACTCTTCGCTAGCCTTCTTCAGCAAATGGTCTCATTGGTCAGCAGTTCCAGGATATGGAAACCTTCCATAAATTTCATATATGCACAAGCACAGTCCCATCTCCTAACAATTTCTAATATCAAAGATATACTGTCCATCTGAACCTCATCTCTTCCCAGCTGTTCCTGCCACTAAACATTTGTACAGCACAATAACAAAATGGACTCTACCCAGAGCTAAGCATCTTCCATAGATGGGCAAGGCAGAGATAGGAGAGACACAACAGTCTGGAACATGAGGAATTGGGCTGGGACAAAGGAGTGTTAGATAACAATGAATGGCAACAAGAAAAGAGTAAAAGTAAAAACTTAAGGTCAATCTCTGTTTGGCTTTAGAAAGAACAGAGGCAATATGTTAAGACAGAAGGTGAACCATATTTCAGCTTATAGGAGCAAGACGAAATAAACCAAACCAAACCAAACCAAACAGAAAAATCATGTGGGAAACCATGTGGGAAATGCCACATGATTTCCTGTTCTTTTCATGTTGTGAGGTACTTTTAGAAAGAGGTGTTATGTGAAAAAGCAATTTATTATATCAAATATTCTTAGAAAGGATTCACTTGCTCAACACTTGTGTGTTGTTATGCTTAGGGTATTTGACTAAGACTTAGGAGATTCCAGATTTTAGCCCCACAGACCCCACAGCATTAACTGGGTGATCTTGAATTAGTCACTCTCTTCCATTCTGATCTGCCTCACACTATGTGGCCTGGCACAAACTCACAAGAGGAAAAGTGGGGTATAAATATAACTGATGAATGTTAAACATATTCTCCTATGTTTTCAAACTTGCCACCATTTTGCTGATCATGCCTCTCTGCATGTTTTTGGCTTCTCCTTTCTTTCACTTCTGAACATTTTGTTTGAGCCCTGTACCATAGACTTGCACCCATCTTCACTACTGAAGCCTTATTAAGCATTACAAATGGGCACCTAGCCTCAAATCCAGCCTTCTCTCCTCTGTTTGTAATTCTCCATTTGCACATTTGACTATTTTCCTTCTTTTGGAATCCTACATTCACTGGCACCTCCTCCACTACATCCTATTCAAATGGGTAGGGTTTCCCATTTTTAGCTACTTCCTAAACTAAACTACAGCTGTTTTTAGTTCCACAACTTAACTTAGATCTGCCCAGTTCCTCCACTCCTAGCAGTTCATGTTCCTGACTGTTTTGACTACAGCCTTCCCTCAGACCTCCCATTAAATACTTCTACCTGTTTACCTCCTTTAAAAGACCAGCCAACCCACCTGTCACACAGTGCCTGAAGTGAGTGGGGGAAAAAAGGAAGTGGGATAATTTCATTATAAAGTTGGCCAGACTCAATTTAATTTGTGGTCCAAGTACTTCAAGTGGGAGGAAGAGGAAGCAGGATGGCTTTGGGTTCCTCAAAAAACCCTGGAACGGTCTCCTATACCATCCTGAGCACTGCTGAGAAAACTTTGCTGTTAAATCTCCGTTTGTTTCCCTTTACTCTGGAAGCCAATACAAACTTATATTATTGACTTCTTTCCATATCTTTCAGCTTAGCCGTCTTGTGGCATCTCGTTCTCCCTTCCCTTGCCCATCTCTGCACCTCTCTTCTCTTATAATCTGACCATCTTTATCTATGCTCTATGTTTATCCAGCTCCATCACCCTGAACCATCCACTTTCTTTTTATAGTAAAGTGTCAAGCACGTTGACGGTGGCATATCAACCAGTCAACCAAAACAATTTCTTCTGAAGACTTTTTTGTTTCATAGTTATGTCACTTGATCAAATGACTTTTGTCCCTCCATTTAACTCTGCACTCTCTCTCACTGACATTAGCCAGAGCTTCTTCTAAGATCACTTAGACTGTGCCATATTTTAGAGTGGGGCAGCCCACAAGTTCCAAACTATTTCTTGCAAAATATTTATAGCTTGCCTTTCTGGAAAAAAAGAAAAGTTTGCAAAACTGTGGCTGTTTGGGAAAGAGGGATTGGTGTTGCTCATACTAAACAGCATCACAAAAAGAGTCAGCAGTAGCCTATGATGACATTTACACAATCACATGCCATAAAACAACTGAAATAACAATAAATATATAAGCCTTAGGAGTGGAGGTGGGGAGTATTTCATGTTCTCCTGGTACAAAATATTGTGTTTTGAGTGCCTGGAAAATGCAGTTTCTCTTCCAGTAGAAGTGCAACCTTGAGAAAACAAGTGACGATTTTGTACAACAGATGAACAAGAAATGCACATTTGTTGTGCAATAAACTGATTGTGCTGAAAGGCCCTAGAGACCAAACTGAAGTCCACAGCAATGAATTACAGTGATACATTAATAGGTGGGCAAAGACCCAAAAGCTTTTCTCAACTAGACGTGCCACAGGAGATCCATGATTAGATTGCTTGCATTTTTTTTTTGTTTTATACTAATTAGCAGCCCCAAATGGCTGCTTCAGATATCACGAACATGGTACTTTGGTAGAGCATATTTAATCTCTTTTTTCCAAACCAACTCATACACAATGATGTTGCTATTAGCTTGGAGGGAAGCAAGGTGGAGGGAGGAACAACAGGTACATTTTTTTTTTAACTGTACAGAGATAACAGCAGTTTGAGGAAGAGTAGATTTAGATTGGGCAAAGGGCTCTAGGGAGGAAAAGAGTTAAGTTCACTCCTCCAGTGCTGCTTTTCCTATCTCCAAAGCAAACATATGGGACTGCTAATTAGTAGAAGTAATATGTTTAAAACTGTAGGAGATTCTAATCATGGATCTTTGCCACTGTATCTAATTTGGTCATGAAATTTAGAGGACAGGACGGATGTAAACGTTACAGCAGTTTGAAGTGTCATTTCTGTTCCCTTAAACTTTCATGTTGGAACCCGCACATTCTACACAACAGATGGCTTAGGACTACAATTCTGCCATACTACAAGTCCCATCATGTTGTAGCTGGCATCATCACTGAGATGATGGGAGTTGCAGCTCAATGCATCTAGAGGACACTGGATTGGGGAAGACTCATTTCTTATGGAAGAAAGATGATTCTAGAAAATTAGTCCCAAGTGTCTGGAGAAACATCAGCTACTTCCCTGAATATTTAAACTGTTCTTCAAAGTCCTGACCCCAAAAGAGCAGAGTTTAAAATTCAGGCAGAAGGTAACTTCCTGTGAAGAATTTTCTCTCTGACCCTGAACTTTCATTCCTAGTAAATTGCATCCATTCCACAATATTTGTTAGCACAAAGCACAGAAGCTGTCTTTTTTTTTTTAAATGCAGAGGTTGGCATCATTACTCCAGTGAGAATTGCTCTGATCACAATTTTCCAAGTCTCTGACTTGCCAACAAATGCCATTCCGTGGCTGTTACGCCACTGCCAATGCTAGCCTACTGTTTACCATGAGACTACATGGAGCAATGTCTTCAAACTCCAGGAAAAGAGATTCCATTTAAACATTAGGAAGAACTTTCTGATGGTAAGAACAGTTTGTCAGTGGAATACACTGCCTTGGAGCGTGGTGGAGTCTCTCTCTTTGGAGGTTTTTAAACAGAGTTTGGATGGCCATCTGTTGGAAATGTGTTGATGGTGTATTCCTGCATGGCCGAGGGTTGGACTCGATGGCCCTTGTGGTCTCTTTGAACTCTATGATTCTATGATAATTCTATGATGTTCCCCTCTGGCAGTTCCTTAAGACTGAACTGCTATAAGAGGACTACAATTTAACAACAACAACAAAATCTTCTCTTTTGTGCTAAATGGGCAAGTCTGTACTAGCCTGCTTGAACTAAGCTATCATGTGGTGGGATTTAGTGGTGGCAAATCTAAACATGGCTCCCCACTATCAGTGCCAAGAGAACATAAAGCAGCTGTAGCTCCAGTTGTAGATTTGTGTTGCTGCTGAGACTCTCGAAGAGAGTAAAACAGCTTAGAAGAACTGGAACCAGCCTGGGTTGTGGAACAAGTTATGTAGCCAGACTTGGTGGAGGACATAAGGCAATGATGATCAATTTGTAACCCTCCAAAATGCCGAACTACAACTTCTGCCATACGTTGCTACCAGCCACGTTCGCAGAGACTGACAGAATTTGAAGTCCAACAACATCTGGAGGATTGCAAGTGTCCCAGTCTTGACACAAGGTATGTCATGGAGACTGGATAGATACCTGGAACAATGGATAGTCAGAAGGCCTTGGAGTTCCCCACTGTTGTCCTCTGGGCAGGAATGTCCAGCAGTGCACAAAATGGTTTACAGGAACATCACAAGAAGAAAGTTCCTGCATCCTTTTCTGGAGGCTCGCATAACATCTTGGATGTGCTGGACTACAAATCCCTGAAGCCTTAGCAAGGATAGCCAATGGTAAGGAAACACGGGGGAACAGTACAAAATACACGAAGGGTCAAAAGGTTTCCCATCCCTCCTTGAAACAATGCTCATTACTCAGTTGCACATGTGGTTCATGATCTGTGATTCTGTTTTGCACGAGAAGAATCTAACACAAAGGGAATGAGATAGAGCATGGACACAAGAAAGCAAAGAACACGATGTCAGAGAGAAGAGACCCAAACCAACATAGGAAATTGCCATTGAGAATAAGATCAATGTGCAACATAATACTAAGTTGGTAGGCAACCTTATTAAAGCCACACTTAGTCATAAGTAAACCCCACTAAATGCAGAAAACTTACTTCTCAGCAAATAGGTTTAAGAGTGCATCGTTACCCAAGGAATACACTGATTCAGCAACTATGCTAACAAATACCAAATTTTATTTCCTAAGAGAAGGGTAGTCAGAGTGGAGACAATTCCAAGCCTTGGACTAATAGAAACACCCTAAAAAGTTGCTCACAAGCCATGGATGGCTCAACTACTCTAATTTTTCAAGCCATGAGTCTCCACAGGCTGCCAGAAGCTATAAACAGGGGTGGGACCCAGTTTAGCCACTACATTGTACCAGTATTTATAGTATTTAATAGGTCCAAATAGAGAGACCTTGTTTCAGGAGATAGCTGGCAGAGCACAACAGGCCAGTCCTCACCAAGGGGGAAGGTTACAGACTGCTGGAATTTCCAAGAAAAGCACCAAGCACCCATCCGCTCCCATTCCAGAACGCTACCCACATCACAGGCATGCACTCCACCCTGCCCAAGGAAAGACACAAGAGAAAGCTGTTCCAAGCCAGGAGAAGCCTACAAGCTTTGCTAGCCTGTAAACACACAGCCTGCCAGCACATTCCAGTCTTGAGAGCTGTCTTGGCCTACCCTGACCTGACCCTGAGCAGTGCTAAACAGGACTGGATGTTGTGAGGATGATGTTTCTCATGTAGTGTTGCAGTTCCTGAAAACGAAGCTCCTGTTTTGCCTCTTCTCCGTCTGAACAGGTAACAGGTCATGTGGTACATTAAGTACACTCTTTGAAGAAGCAGCTGGACAGACTTTGCTTTCTCACCACTCTCTCTCTTTCTTCCCTAGACTCTTTTCTATTATGGCTCACAAATCCCAAGATGGGACATCCTTGGCCACCTTGGTTATTTGGACTGCACATAGCAAGAGTGGGCAGCCAAAGACTCCTGGCCCCACCACAAGAAAGTCAAGCTGCCCTTAGGCACTGACCCCAAATACAGATGGGAGTGTCTCACCACAGGAATCTCTGCCAGGCAAAGGAGTGCTGTCAGTGTACATTAACAAGGAAGTGGTCAATCTCCTTGCTACTCAGGTGGTGCTAAGCAACTGGCCTGAAACAAAGAGGACCTTATGTGCTGCTTCTGGGGGTGCATTTCTAAGAGGGTCAGTGCCCCTAAAATGAAATCCAATCTTTCCCACAAGCTGGTCAGAGCAAACACCTTTGTGCTGCGGCTCTGCGTCAGACTAGTATGAGCCAAGTATTCATAGAGTGAGAAAGACATGCTTCTGGATGAGATGGGGACTGCTGTCCAAATATTGCTGCCACAAGAAGGGAATCCTACCAGTATACACAGCATGATAGGAATTCTGCTGGCACAGCCAACAGCCTGTACTTTGGTATCAGCTTGGAATCAGCTTGGGTGCCAAAGGTCCTTTCCAGGTGTATCCTTAATTCCCACATCTGCAAAGATCTGTTTCTTCCTCAGTAATTTATCTGAATGTAGGCTGTACGAAGACTGCACTAATTTAGGAATGGGCCCCATGTGCATTTTAGAGTTTCCTGCCTATTTTTATAGCTTTCAAATATTTTTATCAGAAATGGAGAACTGGTACTCCAAGATGCCTCTAGCAGTGGTTATTATCCTTTCAGATAAGGTTCTCCCACTCCCAATAACCCACACATAGTTTTGTCCCCAAACAGCACTTTTACCAAATTGAAAGCATGGTTCCAAACACTTCCAGTTCTAGTTTTGGAGTGTGTGAGCCCCACAGTGGTTCTGAGAAATGGGAAACCAGCCCCCAGCCCCTCCAAAGTTGCCTGCACTGGATAATCCATAGGCATGGAACAATTCCTGTGCTTCCTGTACCTCATGCTGACCTCCAGTCAGCATCTAGGCATCCTAAGAGTTTGGAAAAGCAGCACTGAAGTCCTGTCTAGCCACAGCACCAGTGTGGCTAGTCCACTGACTACCATCACTGTTTTCTGTTGACCTGCACTGCTGAGGAAATATATGTCTGAATTCTATCATGTGTCTCATCTTGAGCAGGCCCACTGAATCAAGGAAATTTACCTATATGTTCACTTACCATTCAAAAACTGATTCAATAGGTCTGCTCTAACTGGCACTAACTACAGGATTCAGCCCACAGACTAACCCAAGAGTAATTTGCAAGTAAGGCAGGCTCCCAATATCACCCACATAACACAGTGTAAAAGAAAAAAAAACTTTAATAGTAAATGCAATAGCGGGCACACTTGGGCACCCTAGTGAGTCCATTCTAAAAGCTGTTGCAGCTCAGTCCAGCCTCACTGAACACAGCACTGCTCAGGGATCTGTCTGTTGCCCACAGAACTGGCAGACGGTGGATCCAAAATTCCTCAGCTAACAGTGCTTGGGCATTAGGATTACATCTCTGTGGCACGCATAAAGCTCACAAGGAACAATGCCTGGCCCAGGGTTTTGGGCCCGATGCCCAAATGGCAGCTCTTGTTGAGGCATAGCCAGCCTCTCACCCCTCTCTTTCAGGTTCTCAGACAAACTCAAAAGGGATGCTTGCCTGAGCACACATATCACTCTCTGCAAGGATTTGGCTGCTCAAGAATGGCAACAACAGGCTCATGCCTTGCTGCTCATCCCAAATGACATGGTAGGACTTTCCCACTGCCACTGCCACAAACACATCTCTGTCCATCTCTGCCAGAGTCTCAAATAAGCACAGTCATCTTTCTCCCCTTCTCCTTGCAAAGGCGTTGGCTCACTCACGGCCTTCCCAGGCATCTTCCCTTTGCTTGGCCTCCAGGCGCTTCCGCTCTGCAAGCAGAAAAGTGACAGGTGAAGCAGCTGCTACATGAGATGGGCTTGGTCAGTCTACGCAGGGATGCACTGGAATTTGAAAACACATGAGCTCACTGACCTTCTCCACAGCCTTGGCACACTCTCCTTCCCCCTTTGCACATTAGCCTCTGTCTCTGTGGCATGCCACACCATTTTACCTCAACAAACTGAGGTTGACCATCCTTCTGGCACTCAGAACTGCACATCCTATGCCAACCTCCCTGCACATGGGTGTATCCTTCTTTCCTTCTCAGCCACACTATGCAATGTCACTGCACCTCACTTTTTACCTGCAGATTCATGGAACATTTCAGAGAGCTGCATCTCACCTGTGCTAGAAATGGAGATCCTGCTTGATGACCCAAGGGAAAAAGCTAGTGAGCAGAAAAGAACAGAGGAACTGCAGAGTTGACAGTGGCAATTAAAATAAACGAGCTACTCCTATGCATGACTTACACTGCCTCCTGCACCTGGGCCTTGCTCCCAGTTCTATTTCCTAGAACAGTAGGCAGGAATGGAGCACCACCTAGTGTTCAAAACTAAACAGTGAGGACTGGACACCACCTCATTTTTTTTCTATATACTATTTTTCTAGAGCGGCTGACATACAGGGGTGCCCCATTACTCTGTACCTCCTCTCTCACAGGCATCAACTCAGAGCTATATACTGATCTTGCAGTTTCAGGGGCACCCTTGCTCTTGCTCAGTAGTTTCAAGGAAAAAGAGTAAGAGAGCGAGCAATCTCTACTCTTCTGTGGCTACAAGGAGGGACATCGGCACATATATGGACCTAATGAAATATAGTTTTTAAAAAGTAAATAGGAAATAAGCTGAAAGAGGCTACAATAACCTCAGCATTATACATATACAGTGTGATGTAAGATGCAGGAATTGTTTCAAAAATGCTGTGTTCACAGGATACAGACTATCACCAGCAGTGGTAATAGCCCTGGAAACAAGACAGCAATTATTGAATGCAGATCCCATATAAAAAAAAGCTAAAGCTACAGAGAAACCAATCTTTAACAACTTCTGATTATGCAGGGAATGTCATAGAGACCTAGAGTAATCAACACTCATACTCCAGTTTCAAAAGAACAATTGAGCAGGGGGTAGCTGAGTAGCAAACATTTTACAAAGGAGCTTGCCTGAGAACACTCCATGGGGAAAAGGAGCAGAGAAAAACAGGTGGAGGAGTTCTTAATTGATGAGAATTATCTGGGAGAGAAGAGGTCTTATGAGAAGCTGGAAATGGACAAAATGACTACTAACACATTCCTGACGTACAAAAAGGCAATTATTCAGAAACAGATACCTACAATAATTTGTCCAGTTAATACTTGCATCCTGTGTTTTTTCATGGCTACCTGAAAGAGCTCTGCAAGAGTTTGGAAGGCAGGACCTAGCACAGAGGAACTGATCTGAGGGAATACATTTACATGAGACTTTTATAGCCAACTAAATGTTTTGTACCCTTTTCCTGAACTAATTTAGTCCAATTATTCCTGGCTTAACACTTTTTCTCTTTGGGCCAAGTCTGTGGTTTGTACCCAAATCTGCTGCCACATACCAGCAAATAGCTCTGTTGGGTCAAATGTTCCAGCCTCCATTAAGGTTATGATCTGAACTCCACAGGTACATATGTATTTAACATTTAAACCAGGTAACCCACTTGGCTGATGGATGGGAGCTAAGCTAGGTGATTCCTAAGAAGACTGGACATTTCAGGGTATCATATTACAAACAGGGGACTAAGAGCTCCCACTAGATCCATACAGCAGGGAACTCCTTTCTAATGGGGATGTTGCAAGGGTGGTTCAGATGCAGGACAAGAAAATGAATATGCACATGTCCCAAGTGGTTGTGCACTGGATAGCTCCTGCTATTTTCTCTCCCCAATGCCAGTTCCCACTAAAAAGACAAAGACAGACTGGGAATGTGCAAAGACCTTGCTGACCTCATTATGGTTTCCAAGCAAGTATGGTAAAGCCATGCATTCTTCCAGTCAGGCCTGCACGCTCCATCAATGTTATCTGGCTAGTGCAGCTGAAGGGCAGGCAGTGAGCCAGCTGCCATCACACCAGAAAGGGACAAAGCCATTAATGGATACAATAAGCAAGGGACAGCAGGATGGCCAAGGAGGGGCCATCTTTCTGTGGGTTTCTTGTAGCCAGGAGCATGCTGGGAGGGCAAAAACTACCCTTTCCTCTATCAGATCACCCTCTCCCCTTTTACTGTACACTAGCACAGAAAGTCATCCTTGTGCAGAGGTTGGGAAAGTTACCTTTCTGGACTACAACTGGCAGAATTCCCCAGCCAGCAGGGCTATGGCCATGTTGAGTGGGGGAAATGTAGGAGCTGTAGCCTAAATAAGTAATATTTCCAAACTCTGAGCAGCACAATTGAGTGAAATTAAGCAATCTGATCGTAGAATGCAACCTGACATTCAAGTGATTCTCTCCTCCACATTCCTGTACGTCCCTTTTACATCAGTGGGGCAAACACGGTGTCTCTACAGATCCAGGCACCATGGAATCCAATGACTGCTCAGGTGCCTCCCTCGAGTACCCAGGCAGGTAGAACTGGCGATGTAACAGCAGGAAGAGTGCACGGCTGTTTGTCTAGTAGATATGTCATCCCACTTTGAAGCAGAGAACCAGGCCAGGCAGACTCCCCAGGGATGCCAAGAACGTGGGAAGTAAGTGAGAGCAGGACAGCCTGAGGTTGAGACAGGGAGAAATCCTCCAGCATCCCTCACTTGCATTCTACAATGATGCAACCTGGATCGCTGTCATCTCACACACTTGCTCCTTCTGTAATTCAACATCAGCTGTTTTCTCACTCCTCTCAAACGAGCCCTGCAGTGTTGCCACATCCTGAAGCTTACCCCGGGCAGCTTGCAACTGCTTGCGTTCAGCTTCACGTTCTGCCTTACTTTGTTTGCTCCGCACCCCAAGGGCTCCTGTCACCAGTCTCCTGGCCAAGGCAGCTGATGTCTCCGGGCGTTCTTTGGCCGGCTGCAGGAACTCTAGAGTGATTAAAAAAGGAGGGACAAAAGACTCAGTGCTTTTGAGTCACAACTAATACTGACAGGATTCATTTAACAGATCATTTCTTCCCCAAACTCTACTTAGTTTGAAATGCTGCTTGATGAATGTTAAAAGGGGGAAGGAACAAAATCCCAGCCATGGTCCAGCTTGCATGATAGCGAAACAAGCTGAAAGCACCCTGAACAGACTTGCTCATGGAGCTCAGGCTTGAAATGGGTGCCAAAGAAACGATGGTGATAGAGAAGGCACCTCCTTACAGCAACAAACGAGGTGCAGTACATGCAAATACTTGGCAGGGTTGTACTCATCTGACTGTGGGTATTTAATCCTGGTGGGACCATACTCCCAGTCTCTTTCTTCCACAATGCTACACTGCAAACAAGCTGTGGATATTGGCCATGCTATGCACCTTTCAATTTCCCAAATGCTTCCAAGCATGAAACTGGGAAACCAGCATACTTATTTTCTCTCTTCAGGACTGAACTGATGTAGAAGCCTCCATGTCTGGGAATCAGTATGGCCATGGGGATGACCCAGCACATCAGCATGAAGGGTCCTTATTAGTTATAATGTCAGAAAAAGCACAGTTTCGTGTCAGTGGCGCCCTTTCCCTTACCAGCTGCTCTGTTGGAGGGGTGTGATTTGGAAAGTTCAATGTAAGAGGGAAGAGACTTTCAAAAGAGCAGTTTTGTGGTAGTTGTGAGTGGGTATTCCTACTGGCATTTCTTAAGCAACAACCCTAATCAAGCGTTCACAAGTACAGAGACAATGGGTCCAGGTAGGTGGGGAGCTGATGTCTCACAACTACCTTTTATCAAGATTAACTGAGCTACTACCTGTAGAAAGATAATACATGGTACCTCTATGAACACAGGACACAGAAAGAACATAGAAGGCTGCCTTACACCAAGTGAGACCACTGGTCCATGTAGTCCAGTACTGTCAACTCTGACTGGCAGCAACGGTACCACAGGGTTTCAGGCAAGATTCTTCCCCAGTCCTACCAGGAGTCCTCTGGTTCTTCCCATCCAAGTATTAACCTGGTCCTGCTTTGCTTCCAAACTAGACGAGATCAGGCATGTTCAGATCAGGAAGGCTGATCTGGTCAGCCCTACCTGTCATGCTTCAGTATGGTAGACTGCAATCTCTATCATCCTCAGCCAGTGTGACTCCTGCATGTACAGACTGGGATGACTGCAGCTGAAGGCCAACATACCTAAGCACTGACAGACTTTTTTGAGGGGAAAGGGAAAGGCTGAAACAGGTTACTCCCATGTCTCTTTTGGCCTCACCAGCAAAGGCTCGAGCTTTGGTCTTCGCAGCTCGCGTGGCCTGTGACAGCGGACGGGTTTTCACCATCAGGTGCTTGGTGGTGAGAGCATCCCGAGCTGTGAGAAGAAGAAAAAATGGCATTATACCAAGAAGTGAGCTAAGCAGACAAGGACAATGAATCTTGTGAACAGGCATCTCACACACACACACACACACACACGTGCCCCACTGCCCGCAAGAAAAAGTCACCCAGCAAACACCCAGTCAAGCTGTGCATAAAAGTAGATCATACCTGTGATTGGGCTGGAGAAGATGCCCAATGCATGTGTGTCATCTACCCACTTAATGTCAAAGCCTTTCTTCCTGGCAAGGGAGAAAAGGAAAAGATGTCACAGCACTAGTCGCGCGCGTGTGTGTGTGTGTAAGAAAAGGCAATTTTGTGCAGCTCTGAAAGAAGTCCCAAAAGCATGCAGAACTAGAAAAGCATTGCATGCTCCCTCTCGGGCCATTTCCGCACTAGACTGTTACAGCGCTATTATTCCACTTTCAACATCCTATGGAATCCTGGGGTTTGCAGTTTAGGGAGGGGCCAGGTGGAATAGTGTCGAAAGGATGTCGAAAGTGGAATAGTGCTGTAACAGCCTAGTACAGAAATGGTTTCAGTTTCCCACTGAAAGGACATCTGGTATTATTACTCCCACAAGAGGGGAAATCAGCATCAGCAGCACCAGTACAAACACAAGCTCCTTTGGAGCAAGACTGGTGTTTGGCCTGGATCAGGGAATGGCTCCAGACTGAAAGGGTAGTGCTGATCCATAAGCTGGAACAATGGGAGTCACCCTCACAGCTAGGCCTTGAGGACATTTAAGTGGGCAGGCCCAGAGAAATGAAGGCTCAAAGTGAAGACAACTGCCATGTGCTCTGTTTCCAGCCCCACCCTCAACCTCAGCACTGAAAAAGAATAGGAAGGGTGGAAGAACCATGCAGGAAAAACTGCTTACAGGTAACTGCAGAAGACACGCATCAGGTCCTCTGTGCGGAACTCAGCCGGGAAGTCGTAGATCTCAATGACGTGCGGCAGCTCAGAGTCGCTCAGGTCCAGATCTGCTGGAGAGTAGTTATAATAGTCAAATCGTGGCTCCTGCAGACTTGTAGTGTCTGGACTACGGGCAGACAGCTGGAAGAAGGGACAATGAGCAAGAGTGAACCTAGGGTGCAAGCTCACCTCTCATCCTTTCCCCAAAAGCAGTCCACATCACCAAAAGGCTCCTGATGTCATATCAAGGAACTAATCTTCTCCCCCTCCCCATCTCTTTCCCAAATGACAGGCCATGCATAGCCTCTGACTGCCAAGCGCCTTGGCGCATCCCTGCCCCTGGGCCTCCCAGCAGCCTGGGAGCGGGTGCACTGCCTGATTGATGGAGCTGTGGGCTCATGCTCTAGAGAAGGATTGATGGTCCACGGGAGATTGGGAGTTATTGATCAGGTGCCTCCTGCTGCTTGCATACTTTCCTTATTAACCATTTCCCTCTGCTGTTTCACCAAGTCTGAGGAGGTGGCTCCCTCAGACTTTCTAGGGGAGGAGAGACTAGGTCTTTGCTCCCAGGATCCAGGAGTCAAGGGAATCTGCTGGGGCCTTGCTCCCAGCCACTATGCATATTGACCCTTCAACACAATGTATGGCAGGGAATTAGTGACACTGAAATTGATCCCCAAAAGCAGTTGTAAAACTCAGCTTATAGAACAGCTGATTATCCGGATAAAGACAGAAAAATTAAGACAGACAAGGGAAGGAAGAGGAATTGGCATGATGGGGGCAAGCTAGGAGAGGTAGGGGCCATGGGAGTAAACCTGAACACAATTATTCCCAAGGATAGCTATTGTGCCAAATCAGAGAATACATTAATGCACATCAATAACTGGTAATGATATAAAGTGTTTAGAGGTACGTGTAGCATTTTAAAGTAGACTCAGAAGGTGTTGAAGAACACTCCAGCGTCACAGTTCCCAACTCCAGTGGTGGCACGAATGGATGAAGAGCAAAAGCATGAAGTAAGCTGGCCTTACTAACAACTCCTAAGGGAAATGAGTTCTTCTGCAATTACTGCAAGATGTTCTGTGTGCAGTTGCCCATGAAAAATATTCAGAAGATACAGCTCATGAAAAATGTCACAACCAGAATACGCTTTGGTGTCTGATTTTTCTGATCACTTCATATCTGTCCTGTTTAAACTGTACTGGCTTCTGACTTCTTTCTAAGCCCACATCAAGGTTCTGTTTATATTATGGCCAAAGCCCAAAACGGCTCGTAAACAGAATACTTGAAGGGCTGATTCCCAAACTTGGAACCTACCTGTCAGTTGTGGTTGTCTTCAGACGCCCTGTTTTGCACTATCCTGCCAAAATTGATGTGGTTGATGGAAAATGGGATAGGGCCTTCTCAGCGGCAGCACCACTAGAGATTAGACTGCTTACTCTCCTCTTGTCTTTTGGACAAGTGGTTCAGACGTATTCATTCTGTCAGGCTTTTCACGTATTTTAACCTTGCTTGCCATGGATCTGCTCTGTTTTGACTTTTAAAGTACTGTCCAGATTTCACTGAAGAGATTCTAATTGTTGCACACCATGTTGGGCTACCTATAAAGCAGGGACTGGGACCTACAAAGGGTGCACGGGCTATTCCGCCACAGAGACACAGCCTCTACTGGCACAAACATAGGTGCCATCATGTCATTTCCGTTTCTGGCCATTGGCTAAAATATTTCTACAGGGAAGGGGGTCAAATTGCCATGTTTTATGGTGGCTTGTACGTGTGTGTGTGTTGGAACACTTTTTAAATTGGGGGTCTGGGAACATCAGGATTTTCCAGGGATTCAGGGGCTATGTGTTAGTTGCTGACTATACTTCACCCACCAAACCCCACTAAACTAAAGTAAGGATGGAAAACCTCTTTCAGCTTGGGGGCCAATTCAATTTCAGAGAAGTTCCCTGGGAGGGAATGGGGCACTCCAGTGGTGGCCAGGGCCTAAAGGCAAAGGAATGGGCCCCAAGCTTGAAAGCTGTTTCTGCCAGCAACTAAATTCCAACCATTTAGAATGGAAAAAACGGTCCATACAATAGCAGGGAAACTGTCAATTGAGGGTACCAATGGGGAAAGGGCCACAGCCATCTGAGGAAGCCCAAAGGGCTGGCTTGGGACCCCAGGATGGCCAGATTCAGCCCCAAGGCATGAGGATCCCCACCTCTGCTATGAAGCAATATAAATATCTTTTTTTTTCCTTAACTGACAAATGCAACACTGTCACTACGCACAACAGAACTGCACTGCTTGCCATGGCCTTCTTAGTCCCCAAAGGCTGACATAATGGCTGCCCTGGCAGAAAAGGTACTGAGATTCCCTCTAGCAATCCCAAAAAATGCTCGCAGAGATGCAGTTGAGAAATGTCTGCTTTTCACCCCAGATCTATAACTTAACTGCCTAATGGGCAACAGCCCCTGTGCTGAATTGTCCCAGCCTGGCCATTCAGTTCCTGCTCCAAAGGGACGGCCTGCTGAAGCTTCGCCCTCTAAGCCTGCCAAGTCACCCATGTCTGCAGGGAGATAGATTGACTGCTGGATGCTGGGCCCAGCTGCCAGTGATTTGCAAGCACAGACCGCTCATGTTGGGTCCCTAAGCTGCACAGTTCAGCACACGTCATGTTGGCGAGGAAGTATATAATTCAGGCAGGCTCCTGTCTGCTTCCCCAAGTACCCGGACCAACGTAAGCCACGGCTGTCCGTGGAGAGTCTATAAATTCCAGCCACTTCAGTCAATAAGAGATGGTAATTCAGATAATTTCACCAGAAAGGTGAATTTGTGGGTGGGCCAGACCCTGTTAAGAATAAGAGAGGAAAGGGATGGAGCTGCAGCCGGGGGGAGAGCCTCAGTGGATTAAATAGGAGCAAAGCTATGAACTAGAGCATTTGGAACCCAGTTGAAAGGCACCAAGTCCAGCAGAATCAGACCTAAGAAGTGCTTGTGGGACCAGGGCACTCATAATACCCAATGGTGTGGCAGATAATCAGAAAGAACGGACAGAGCACAATGCTTGAGCACCTTGCTCTTCACAAACTACTACACCCGGCAGAAGAAACACCATCAGAAAAGGGCTGCTGGCTTAGTGCAGAGGGCAACAGATCCAAGCATTGCAGGTCACCAAATGCACAAACTGGTGTTTGTCTACAGAGCACACAGGAAGGGGAGGGAGGGAAAGGGTTTCTTAAATCTTGGTATGCTTTGTACAATTTTAGTCTCAACCAACATGAGCTTGCTATGCAGCTACGGAGTGCAAGCCCATGCCAAGTAATGCAGCGGGTGCATGGCACTGTGTTATTGCAAGTATGTTTGTAATGATTTGTACACCACTGAAAGGGCAAGCCCATTAAATGCTGGAGTTTCCTGTCTTGGGTTGCTTACAGGAACTGTGCACCCTAAGCGCTGCATTAACACAGTCCCAGCCTCCTGTTCACAGTCTCCTTCCCAGAGATCGCTAATGTTCAAGACTTGTCCTGTGCTGGGAAAGGTTCTGCCAGCGGATACACAGGCAGCAGGGAGCAAGAGGACACAGGAAATAAAGACTGTCTGCCACGGCTCAACGCTCTCCAAGATTTATCTGTGAAGGCACACATTCCAGGCAAGCAGGGGCAGTGTGCTGACTGCTACTTGTTTCCTTAGCTTTCAAGACAAAGAAGACAGCCAACAAAAGACGGAGGTGTGGTGACAGGCTTTGGACAAGGCTCACTCCCATAGGAAGACTATCTCATCAAGAGACATACATGTGCAACTTTCAAACCTCCAAACTGTTAATCCTGCATATACTGAGGATTGGCAGGTTATAGCCTCTTTAAAAAGGCAGATTTGGCCAGAGATGATCCCTCACGATACACTGTATTTCCATGGATGACACAGTTTCCATGAAGGAATGACATGGATGCATAAGTCTGTAAAGACAGCCATATTCCTTCTTGTTACAGAGCATACAAATACAAACATTAACTGTTCTAAATACAACAAAAGAGATGACTTGTACTGCACATTTCTCCCTGAAAATCAGCATTATTTGTTCTAACTTGGGGAAAATAATCTCCCTTTGAGTGAGGGGATACAAGGTTATTTTCTAATTGGGCTGAAAGAAACAGGGCTGTTTTGGATGGCCCACAAATAAATAGCAATGCTCCCATCTCAGGCATGTGTAAACATGTCCGTAGCATAGCACTGGCAGGCAAACCATAAGTCTAAGCAAAACACCTCCCTTGGTGTACATACAGCAACACCTTCTACCTGTCCTTCTAATTCCCATTTTCACAGGCTCCCAACCTGAGTACACAGTCCTCTACACAACATAAGTCACACTGACCTTACTGTGAGGGACTAGGTGAAGATTTTCACTGAAGCAAGTAATAGCACAGACACAGTTTTATTTAGACGTGAGTTGTTTTCTCAGGATTGTCACTTTTTCTCTATTTTTACCTCATCTCGTTCTTTTTTAAACACACACAGGAAGATATGCATAAGTGTATATCTGCATGAAAAGTGACTGGGTTAGAGCTGCACAGAAAGCCCAAACTCTGGACTTTGCTGGAATTCTGCTTGCAAATTTTCAGTACTGCATTCCCGAATACTCAAAGATCCTCTGATATCCAACCTCTCAGTGTGTATGAAGTTAAACGAGAAGGGTTTTAACTTAAGTAAAGAACTTCCTCACAGTAATTTACAACACACCACTGAATAATTTACCGCAGGACAGAGGCAAATTGACCAACAATAATGGTGTATCTCATAATGAATACTCTGGGAAATTCAGGTGTAACTGTAAGTGTAAATGCATCCTTTGTTAGAATTCCTCCCTGCTGGCAGATTTTATTGTTTTTGTTTTTCTGCATCTTCTGATGCTGAATTTCACAGGAGGAGGGGAAAGTGCTGCCTGCACCACATCCCCAGATCCGTCACAGTTTGCAACCCCAGTCCTGTTTTATCCACACAAAATCTTGTACCTCATTAAAGAAGTACAAGCTTTGATATAATTGGTCTTGACAAAAGTCTTGTGCTGTTCCTCTTTCTGGCTACTACCCTTTCTTCTATTTCATTATCAAAATACTTTTCTTCTTTAAAACAAATTTCTAGCACAGCCCCTATTTGCTTGGACACTCTTAAGCTACATCAACTAATTTCTCTTACAAGACAGTAAATCTACCTACCCTACAAAGCTAGAGCTCAGATTTTTCTCAACAAGCTTACCCTAAGTCTACTCTGTTGTAGTGTGTGTATGTGTGCAGGTCAAATCTAGCAAAATGGACCAGGAACATACGTGCATTAATGCAGTCACCTGCACCTCAGTGTTTGTTAGGATAAGACAGACAATCATGAAACTTTTCTAATGCTGTTGGATTGTAAGTCCCAGCAGCATTAAGCAACAGAACCAATGGTGAATTAGTTTGAGGGCCCAACTCTACCATTGGTGGTGAGGGGATGCTGGATCCCATCAGTGAAAGGGCTGGAATGCTTCCCTGCAATGTACCATCTGCATCATTTAAGCTTATCTTTTAGCAGTTCCTTGTATAAGAGTTCAGCAGCAAAAGCACTCTAGGCAGAGGCTTGGAACTACACCCAGTTCTGCAACAGAACAAGAAGGGAGATGTATAGTGACATGGAGACAGGTAAATATACATAGCGGAGAAGCAGTAAAAGATTAGTTTCAGCACAGTGAAACAAATGACACTGCTGAAATTGAGTGTTGTGTGTGACATGAATACTGGTCTGGACATTTGGCAAATTAGGCTCCCTGCAGATTGTTGGGCAACAACTCTAACCATTCCCAGCAACATGATCATGCATGCTGGGGATGACAGGCATTGCAATCCAGCACACTGGGAAGGTATTAGTTTAGTGAAGCCTAAATCAATGCGTTCACACACTCCTTTATCACTGTGACAAAACATTCTTGAGAGAACTACCACATAATCATTTCTGTCCTGTCTACAAGCTTCAAACAAGTTCTCATCCCAATTTTTAAAAGCCAAAAAGCAAGCTGCCCAGGTCTGTCCCTCACCACAAGTGGAAAGTCTAGGAGTCTTCTGTGAATGGACCACCGTTACAAAGATACAGTTATTAGGATGCTGAAGAAATGTCTAAACCATCGCAGTGTCCAAGTCATAGCAGTGCCCAAGTGTTACCCTTAACTTTCCCCAATCAGCTTGCAGCCCTCACCTAGTTCTTAAGAGAAGTATCTAGCTTTAGATACTGCACCTTCACTCTCTGAACTTGGTTGGCTGTACCTTGCTTGGAGAGATTATATGTGATATAACTGAAGGGAAGTTATCCCTGACTTCCTAAAATCAGTGCTTTTTAATGTCAACAGTTTAGTAGTATCAGTTCTCTGATAAAAAACAGGCATAGACTTGGTTTAAATTTAAAAAAGATTGTTAACCACAGAATTCATAATCTTACAAGCAGGTCACGTCTGTCCTTAGGAACTGGAAGCGGGAAATTTTGCAAGCAGCTTGGAAAATTTACATTGTGAATGACAACTGCCAGAATTGGAGAGTACCCATGTTGAGAGATTCTGTCAGTTGTAATGGAAGAAAATATCTTTTCCAAAATCAGCACAGAAGCACTGCATGCCACACTGTGTGTTTAAGCCCAGCCATGTTGCACTACTGCTCTGACAAGACCAATAGAGAAAGCCAGACATACAGAAAAAGAAAGACACGCTTCTAAGCTTAATAATCTAAATTGTTTCCCCCTCCCCTTTCCTGGTGTGTTCTAGCATGCAAATAATTCACCTCTCTTATCCTCAATGTGCAAGTTGCTTCTGCTAATTCTTCCTTAGACATGGCTTTTTTCACGTCAGCCTGAGAACTAGCGGATGATGCTTGGCTGCCTTAACATACAGGACTAGCACCATCAAGAGAAAACACAAGACCTGCTTGTGTAATCAAATGCTCATGCAGGGGCACTTAATGGAAGAAAGGGGGATAGAATGGGAATTCCATCCCTGCTGCCCCTTCTGAATAAGGCAGTCCAAATCCACTTCATTAGTTGTCACCTCTGCTGAAGGCACCGGAAATGACAGATAGTTCCTTTGTGCCCAGTACATGATCTGGTCTGGATTCTGAATAGAAAGTTAGCTACCTAAAAAGGAAGGGAGGCTTTAATTTCCATGCCATTACTGCCTGGAATAAGCAGCAGTGAACCCAAAGCCACTTCCTGTAAAAGCTGCCCCCATGGAGTTTTAACAGCCTCCATTACCAAGAGTTTAGGATGGTTTATGAGCTAACCCTTGGTAATGAGCCTGCTTAGTTAATTTCAGTGGTTCACAGGAACTATTAGCAAGCCTAATCCATTGAGATACACTCTGAGTCCTATGCAGGCCTACATGCACTTTGCAGCAATATTAGGATACTTTGTTACTTTAGGTACCTTTGTGTCACTCCAAAAGTACAGGGTTTACAGTATTGATTTAAGCTTTAATAAGGGGCTCGCAGCCATCCAGCCGACAGAGAGCTTTCCTCGTAAACCGAAGGGAAGGCTGCACATTCCCCATACTGAGATTCTCATTGCAATCCGTTCAAACACTACCCTTGCAAGGCACTACACTAACAAGCCAGAGCCAATTAAAAACCTGCCATTTCCATGAAACTTCATGGTACGTCTCTCCACGCCTGGCGGTCATCATGATGACTCTCCTCCACTGTAACACAGTCACCAGGCATAGCACTTTCGCCTGCTTTATTGCATGCATTTTATATACTGTCAATGGAGCATATTTCTCATTAGTTCCACAGAGGAACGGTTGTGTGGTGTTTAGTAAGCATTAGGGATCTCATCTCACTCTAGATGTCAGATTTCTTAGCCCATGTTCCCCCAGTCATCACTTGTGTTGGAGAGTTCCACAGATTAGCCACACAAGCTGGGGACATTTCCTTTGAGCTGCCCACCGATTTCCTTGCAGATCACATGCAATCTTCTACCAATTATTAAAAGGAACAGAAATCAGCCCAGGACCTGTCCATGCAGCAGATCAATTTGTGAAGCTCCCCCATCCCAAGCTCTTATTGTAACTTCTAAAAAGCAAGTTATTAGTCAAGGCAATGAAGAAAGTTCCAAAATATGTGTTGTGTGTTTTGTTAAATGTTCAGAATGCTCAAGCTTGAATTTAGCCAAGGTTTTCATTGGTGAAGTATGTGCTAAGAGGACTATCTGATTCTGCAGCTTTTGTTTGCTTCCTCGTCTGCCAGTCACCAAAACTCTGCCCCACATATTCTCTGTACGGGCCTCTTTCTCATCAGTCTCAAAAATAATGCAATCATTGTGTGCCAAAATAAAATCTAAAGACAATATCAAAATGGATACACTTTGAAGTATTTTCAGTTTATCCTGGAAACTGGTTTAATATATTTGTCTTTCCCAAAAGAAAATTCTAGCTTCACTGCTTTTGGTACAATCTGCCAAAAGAGAGAGCAAGAGACAGCAAGAGGGAGAGAGAGAGGTGGCAGGAGGGGAGAGAGAAACAGAAAGATAGAGTGACAAAGGCAGAAGTACAATCACAGAATATAGACACTGAAGACAACACGAGACTGGATCCAGGCTGAACCAGCTGCTTAGGACCTGAGAAGTTAACATACATTAGCCCCAGACTGAACTATGTCACATGCTCCAAACATAAATGCCACTCATACCACTATATCCCATGGCCCTCTGCTCTGGAAGATCTGCATACAGTACTCACCCCCTCCAGCAAGCGTGGATCCAGGCATTCACCATCATCATTAAACAGAGCATCCCAGCTTTCATCGGCCATGTTGTTATCCTCACCATGAGTTCCAGGACTGGCACTGGTTCTAATGGGTTCCTCCCAGCTGGATGGCACTTTCTTTCCAGTTTCTTCTTCTCCCTTGGCTTTGGCTGAATGCTTTAACCTCATGCTTGCATCCCCATGAGTTGGTTTTTCCACAGAGGTGTCACTTAAAGGTGCTCTTCCTCTGGGCAGAATGTTCTTTGAAGAGCAAGCCATTTTCTTAGAGGCACATTCCAGAAACAGGCTGGTAGCCCCTTGGGAAGAACTGTTGGATGCAGCACTGTTGCTGCCCTCACTGCTTTGATCTCCCATGTCCAAACTGACCTCTCCCATCAATAGTATAGCCTCAGAAGCATCAGTTTCACACTTACAGGTAAGACTGGAGAAGCTGGTCCCCTCCCCACTGCTACACACCTGTCCTGTTTTATCCGCTGCTATCTGGAAGCCACAACAGGGCAGATTGTCTAATCTCCCACAGGGCCTCTCTGAACAATTGTGGGCTGCAGCCATCTCTGAGCTATCCTGGAAATGCTTGTTTGCACTTTCCTTTAGGCTATCTGTCAAAACACTTCCGTCCCCGTGTTCAGACACACATTCCAAGCTTACTCCATTCTGCTCAGAACTGTGTTCAAGTGCATGACACGGTACATTACTCTCATACCCTTCTCCATTTTCTAGTGTGCTATGCTCACTTGTTTGTGCCTGAGCAACAACATATTTGGTTCTACTATCTTCCTTTGGTTCTGTCTGCTCTACAAGAAGCCTATGAGTATATTCCAAGATGCTGCTATCACTCATCTCTGTCTGATTGGAGTTACTCTCATTTAGGCACTGAAACTGACCACATCCAGCCACCTCTGTGCAAACCAGGATGCTCTCGTCAATATGCTCCAGCAGGCTACTCTTGTCTACTGCTGCCTGATCAGACAATCTTTCACTTGTATACACTGGTGAGTCACCCTTATGTGTTTTTGTGTTATCTAGAACCCCACTGCCCCCATTTTCAAATATGTCGCTCTGTCTTATTCCAGTTGGTTCTGAATCATCTTTGGCTCCAGATTTGATTATGTTATCCTTACTAGCCAACACATTCACTTCACTCAGCTCTCTCTGACCCATAAGCCTCTCACTGTTGTACATTTGCACACTTCCTTCATTTGGCCCTACCTGGTCTGAGAGGAGTGCTCCTGACTGCTTGCTCATGCCAAAGGTGTGAGTCCTTTGGAAAGAGAAAGGGTCCTGACCTCCTGATGGAATTGGGTGATCTTGTCTCCAAGTGCAAACCAGATTAGTCTGCCCTGCCTGAAGATGGAGATCTGCCAGTCTCTCTAGGCATTTAGCAGAGGGTGCAGTGGAGCATTCCAGAGGTGGCTCCACCTCACTGTTGGGCAGTGGCGTGGATTTTGGTCCTAGGAGGCTGGAGAAAGGGAGGGACTGCTGCAATTCAGGCTTCTGTTGGGACTGTAGCCTCTCCTCTTCTTGCACCTTTGGACCTCGGTTGCTTTGGCAGAATTCATCATTATGATTCCAGTCATGAGACAAAGTTCCTCTCGCTTGCTCAGGGCAGCTAGTTCCTCCTTGACTACTGTGAAGCAGGTTTCTTCCAGCTCTGGCACTCTGCCTTGGCTTACACCTTTTAATGCTCTCCTCCCCTGTGGGGCAAGGGCTTTCCTCCTGTCCACATTTGGTGCTGGTTTTTGAGACTGCCATATCCCGTCGTGCCCTGGGAACATACAAGGCCATATCTGGTTTCTTGGGCCGCAGCCGGGTTCTCTCTGTATCTGGCTGCATAGTGCTTCCAGCACCTACAAGAAAGGAAAGCAATCAGTCCAATGCAGCAGCACAGCAATTCAGGCCCATGTGAGGGGAAAACCTGAAACAAAATGTAGAATTTGGTGTAGTTTGGAACAGACCAAATTCCAGAAGGTGCCTCTTCCAAACTAGAATTGTATTGGAAGATGGGTAAGGCAGAGGCAGAGCTAGCTGAGAGAATAAGTTCCTCTGGGCAAAGGACCAGAGTACTGGTATGCCGGTCATTATCTGCATTTATGACAGGATCATAAGTAATCACGGCTCTTTGCATTCTGTGATAAGGGAACCCAAATCCTACATCCAGTGTACAGTTGTTTTTGTTTCCTTTATTTGGTTTCAGGGTTCCAATTTTCAATGGCTACATCAATTTAAAAAAACAAACAAAACTAAAACGGCACACTAGTAGGATAGGGAGGACAAGGAGAGAGAGCATGAAGACAATCACTGGATACTTTTTAGAATTAGAAGCCAGGGCATAATCAGCCATGGAGAAGGAAGAGGTAATAACAACTACTGAAATATCACTCACTTGCCTGTGATAATCCTATGTAACTTCCCCACCATCTTTTTTGTCAAAATGTTTCCATTTTTTTCTTCAAACATGATGACCAGAAACATACTTAAAAACAACAACAATCAATGCTGCAACAGACTATCCCAGCTACCCCTCTGAAAAACTAAAAAACCCCAAGTAAATCGATGCAAGATTACACAACAGCACAGAACTTCTAAAACATTCTGTCTTCAAATGTTTCAACTTTACGGTGATCTATAGTACGAATCACATATTCTTCTGTAGAAAGTTCTAGAGATATACCTTGGTACAGTATTTTGAATACTCTTTTGAATCAGTAAACCACCTGTGCACCTTTTATACACCTTGCATCTGGTTTATGTGGGCAGCTTTCTGTCAGATATACTGCCACAGAAAAGAAAATCATGCCCAAATTAATCACTATGACTTTGCACTAAGGGCAGAAGAGAATTCTACTGTTTCATGACATTCTCTTATCCTGGATCCAAGCTTGCCTTGCTATATTCAAAAAGGATATGGGCAAGTTTCCACTTGCTCTTTCCTGCTCATCAGCCTTTTGATCCTACCTGCCTCAAGCTCTAACCAAGCTCCCTTATCTGCTTTGTTTCTTTTCTGCAGGGAACCACATTAATGGTTGTCACCAACTCTTCAGGGTGCTTTAAAATTGGAAAAGAGACAGCTATTTCCAAAATACTGGAAGTTCACTTCCTGACTGACTGGTCTGATGGTCTGCTTGATAAGTAAACAAATCTATGTGTCCACACCTAGCAAACACTTGATTTTCAAGGTTAAGAAATTTGGACAGAGTAAGTACAGTTTAGAACAAGTGCTACAACCAACCAAATGAAGAGAACAGTTTTAGCCTATACTTGACTCCTACCCTAAAGCTGCAATAGCATCTTCCACTGTCTTAACCCACAGGTGATGGGATGGGATAGTTTCACTAGAGACCCTTCTTTAACACCCAGACTTCCTAAGCTATGCTCCACTGAATTAGCAATGGACTTCTCTCTTTCTGTGGGTGATAGTGTGAATTTTCACTATCAACATAAGTGGCAAGTCTCTCTTCTATCTACCACCCTTCAGTTAACAAGCTAAACCTTCAGCTTGGTCCCTTACAAGATGAGCTCACATAATAATTGCATCTCATTCTGAATATGCTATGCGCTAGCAGTGGGGGAAGAACACAGCTTTTACATGATTAGGCAGTTGAATGAATTTCTTAACAATTAATACTCACTAGAACTCATACGGAGGTCCAAGGCTTTTCATCCCACTACATGTGTTGATCTGCTTATGTAGACTGTCCATGTTACCATCAAACTACTGGCTGTTAATGAACATTGTAAAGGTAATGATCAGTGTTACTGTGTTTGGCATTTCAATTCCCTAGACTGTTAGAGTTCACTTAAGAGAGTAGGAAAGCCAGATGTTGCTTGGCCTCAAAAGCTCTGCATTCTAGGCAATCCCTTCTTTGCACAGATCACCCAACACACACAGAGCTGCATAAAAGAGCATGGTTTGTTGATCCAGCAATATGATTCTTGTTTACAGTGCAATGCCAGACATCCAGAGTAGAAATATAAAGGTTCAGGGGAGAAAAGGCAGAAAAACATAGCTTCCCACCCACCCCTTGCTCCCAGAATAAACTGTCAAGATTTTTTTTTTCTGGCAGAAAAACTGGAAACTGAATAACATAAAACAATTGATTTTTCCCTCTTTAAGAATGAATGTAGTTTTTTTTTTAAGACAAGGTTTTACTCACAATGCTCAGAACTGAGTGTAAAAGAATAGATGTGAAACAGTCAACAGAAATAGGGAATGATAATTCTTGCATATATGCTATTGTATTGATGTGCCTTCAAACAGTTTCTGACTAATGGAGACTCTAAACCCCCAAGGGGTTTTCTTAGGAAGATTTGTTCAGAGTGTTTTTTGTCAGTGCCTTCCTCTGAGGATGAGAGAGTGTGACTTGCCCAAGGTCACCAAGTGGGTTTCCACACGGGGATTCCAACCACGGTCTCCAATATCCTACTCCACACCTAAACCGCTACACTACACTGACTCCCTGTGCATACATTAGACAAATAAAAAATTCAGACTTAAGATGCATTTGTACATCCAGTGAATGCTTTCATATTCATGAGAAGATAATAATGGGGACCTTCATTCGTTGTGATAATGAATTCTTGAGCAGTGGAATAATTTCAATGTTTAACTAAACTTTGTATCCAAATTTGCTGCTAGCCTAGTCCTTAAGACTGGACAGAATCAGTCTCATATCGTTCACAAACAATACATTTCTATATTGTTTGTTACAAAATTTATGGTTTCTATTATCATTATTTCCTACATCTCAGAGGGCAAAAACTAAGGCACATGGTAACACAGAATGCAGCAG
The DNA here is from genome assembly GCA_030412105.1 of Cyclura pinguis. NCBI lineage: Eukaryota > Metazoa > Chordata > Lepidosauria > Squamata > Iguanidae > Cyclura > Cyclura pinguis. Next base: position 60,238,650 of record CM059601.1, read on the forward strand.
TCTGCAATTCTGTCTTTAGTATAGTGTACGTTCAGAATTATGCCTCTATAAAATTAAGGCTTTTGTATTTTTAAATTTCATAAACAGACCAAACAGGCCAATTTGATATGCCAAGGGATGAATAAAAAAATACATACATTGATAAACCAGTAAAATAAGTTTGATTTTTTAAACATACAGTTTTGTGTCTATTTCAATGTTTCCCCCATCCCATCCTGACAAACAGGCTTTTTTTTCCCCAAAATTTCTGGAAATTTTACATCTCTAATTTTGAGTTCAAATCCTGGCAAAGACCTACAAAGGGATATGAAGCTCTATCTCCAGGGGCGTCTTAAGATCACAGATAAGCACACTCTCTCTGCCCCCAGCTCTCAGCTCCAAATACCTACCTACACTCAGTGGTACTACATGAACAACGAAATCACTGTGGGCAAGGGGAGGGGCTCTTCTTTGTGACTGCATGTCATGGATAAGCAACATGTGCCCTCCTATACCAACAAGGACCTGAGAGCCAGATGTAAAACAAAACAAGGAAGGATGTGGTTAAGCTTGCCACATCTCCTCTTAGCTTTACTAGTGAGAATATATAGCATGTATGGTTCACAAATTAATAAAGCAAGAGCAGAAACTGTTGCCCTGAACCTACTGTCAGAGTGTAAAAAGGGCTGACTATATTCTGTCAACTATGCCTTCCTATGATGAAGGATAAGTGGATGCAGCTAAGTGCTGAATGTCCCTTGTTTATTCTCTCTCTAACATACTCCAAATAAGCCAAAAACTAACACATTAAATTCATGTCCCAGCTGCTGCTTCTTACTGCAGCTGTAAGTCCCATCAAACTGACAGGTACTTATGGGTCGACATGGACAATAACCAAAAGCCCAGCCAGCAGCAGCCACATGGGACGGTTAGGGAAATATTTGACACAGAAATTAATCAAGTGTGGGGAGAATGTGGCCCTTCAGACTATGTTGGACTCCGTTTTTAATCAACCCTAGCCAGAACAGTCAAAGTTGAGGGATGATGGGAGTTGCAGTATAGGACCATATGTTCCTAATCTCTGCTTTAGAGGTACAGCATAACTGATCTGCACTATGGATTGGCTGATGGCAGTAATACTGGATCTACATTCTAATATAGAAAAGGCACTTATAAACCAAGGGCATGTAATACATGTATGATGCATTCAGGAAACAGAACAGTTTAATTGTCAAGGGGGGACAAGGCTGGATATTGGGCCAAGCAGGAACTAGCAGGCTTACCCCACAAAGACACATGCAGAAAAGGAGGGGGAATAACCCAAATTGTTACTTGGTCAGCCCATTTACCATCTCCCCTGGATTCCAGAGGGCACGCAGAGGACCCCAAACATCCAGAAAAAAAAGGAAAATTGACTCTTACTGGGTAACAAGAACACACAGGGGCTTGCTCATTTGCCACCCATCAGTCAGAACACTACGTGATATTGATCACACAAAGTGCATGGAAAACCATATTTTGATATTTTTTAAAAACTCCAGTTCCCAGAAGCTCCCAACTTGTAGACCAAGAGATTTTGGGACTTGTACTCCAAACAAATGTTTTTTCCAGGTACTACCTACACTGGATCCAGAGCAGGATCAAGCAAGAGACAAGGTTATTTGATCTTACTTGTGACCACACCAGTGCCAGAGATCCTGGGAATTCTGGCTACAATAAAGACAAACAAGCCTCTCCCACGCTCAATGCAACACAACTGTAACAGACTGCAAAACCCTCCTGGACACCTGGTGTGCTTCATAGCCAATGTGAGCAGCTTGTATACACCCAGCTTGTATGAGACACATAGGAAATAGGTACTCTGCCTCACTGCAACTCAATGAAGGACCTCAGACACACTCTATAATGGGGATATGGCTACAGATGAACAGCCAAGTTTAAACATGCAATACATAGGAGCAAGACTGAGAAACAACGACCTTGGCTCTTAAATTTCAAACCCTTCTGCTGATCTGGCCTTCTATCCTCCAAACCCATTACAATCCACTCACCTCGAAGGAATAACAGAGACTCTAAGAAGAATCTGGCAATATTGTTCTGATCTCTACAGCCCATTCCTTTTGCCAAGGAAGGAAAACACAGTCCAGGAATCCTGATTCTCAGACCTCCTCTGGTTGTTGCCTGGCCACATTCTCATCCTCTTCTTAGAAACCCCTTGACCCTTCCCTTCAAACCCCAAACCGCACAGCCTTCAAGCCTAACCACCACCCCAAGGCCCCAGGTACTTGCGGCCCCCACTTGCCAGGGAGATTTATTTCTCCTAAGCCTTGGCACAAACAGCAAGGCTGCTATCTGCCAGGCCCCAGGCCCCTATAAATATGCATCAGGCTGCGTTTATGGAGACGGATGGCTCGGGGGTCTGTCCTGTGGTTGAGGGGAAAGGAAGAGTTGGGGAAGGGTGTGGCCACATGATTAATCACTGCCCACTCTGTTTAGGGGTATTCATCATGGCCCACTGTCAGGTAAATCACTGGAAAAACACCTCTCTAGTAATTAATGGGAAGTGACGGATGGACAGCCCCTGGGCCCATTAATCTGGACCATCAGCAGCAGACCAAGATTATGAATGTCAGGATGCATAAACTGTATACCAATCAATAGGGCCAGGAATTCATCCAAGGTTCTCATTTCCGAGGCACCTCCGGTGCATTAGACTGTGTTTGCCTTCCCCACCTTGCTCCTCTCTCCTCTCCCCTTCATCTGATTTGAAGTGAAAACAGATCCATCCCCAGTAAGTACAGCATCAAGGGGCCAAAAAGTCTGGAGGGCAAGTCTGTGCAAAGGATCTCACACAGAAAGCTCATACACGTATAGTGCAAAAGGTCAATGTCCCTAAACAAAAGATGTACAGTGCAGCCGGCTCCTTCAGGATGCATGTTTAAGATGTATTTCAACCTGTTTCAGTCTGTAACAAACACAGAAGAATGGGGAACCTGCTGCCCTCCAGATGTTGCTGAATTACAACTCCCATCATATCTTATTGTTGGCTATGCTAGTTAGGGCTGACTGAAGTTGCAATTTGACAAGATCTAGAGGGCTGCACCCTCCCTAAACCTGTCCCTAACTGATTATAATGGATAGGGTTTACAGCATGCATAGGTTGGATTGAGCAAGGAATCTAGAAGGTACCTTCCTATTCAGCTCCCAAGACAGACCCAAACTTCCACTCCAGTTTGGAATATGGATCTGAGACAACATGTTTCATCCAACATGTAGGTCCATGGAAACAAGAGACTGTCTTCCTGCATGTGCTCTTACATTTATCCCTGCTGTGTGCAGCCTCAGCATTAAGCTCACAAAAGTTACTTTCCAAGTAACTGGGGACTTTGGAAATTGTAGCGCAAATAACTAACATTCCCAAGCTCTGGCATCAGCATGGTTTGGGTCCAGACTAAATGAAAGACTGTATCTTCCTGTATGAGCCTGCCCAAGCTTTAAAATCTGCAGGGGAGGACTTTCTCCTGGTCCCACCAACCATCACAGGCACATTTGGTGAGGATGCAGTAGAGACCCTTCTTGGTTGCTGTTCCCAAATTATGAAACTTCCTTCTCTGGGAGGCCCAGCTGATTCTCTCTTTATTGTCTTTCTGTTGACAGACAAATACCTTTTATTTAGACAGGAGTTTGGTTTTTAGTATGTTGTAGCAGATTTTAATGAGAGGAATTGTGATTCAATCGTTACTGTCAAATGTTTTTAATGGAATCTCGGTTTAACTGTGTTTTAAATTTTGTATTCATAGTGTTTTTTTTGTTTTTTGGTTGTATTGTGTTTTTAACGGTTGTAAGCCACCTTGAATCCTGTGCTGGGAGAAAGGTGGGATACAAATTAATTAAAGAAGTTAATAGCAGACAAAGAGCATATTACCCACAGTGCCCTTAAAGGCTGCATCACAAGTTAATGCTGAAGAGGTGCCCAGTGAATCCATTATCTGTTGTGACAAGGACTGTAGATACAATCTTTTTTCATACTCTCCTGAACTCCACAGGAACTTCTCTCTGCCCATCTAACTTTTTGGAGAAAAGAACCAAGGACAATGAAGATGGGTAGATGCTTTTCTCACAGCCAGGAGCAGAGCAAGTGGGAAAAGCATCAGGACAGCATCCTCTCAGCATGGCGTAAAGTTTTACACAGAGTAAGGAGTATTCAATTCATTTCCTAACGGAGATACAGGCAGAGCTCTTGGATCTTTTCCATTCTCCAATAAGCTAATTTCACCAGCAGAATGGTCCCCTTCATCTTTATTGACTCGGTGAGAAGAGAACGTATCATTAAGACAGCTTCAGCCTAGAGGAATCATTTTTCAGCACAAAGTCTAATCTATTCCTTTCCAAACAGCCACACCCACTATGAACAAGGAATTGTACTCAAGCAAACGGAGTGCTCGAGGGGTTCTCTGATGGCAACTAACTTAGCTATAGCTCCAGAGGGGCAATGGCATACAAGAACACTGCTCATAATTACCTTTCAGAGTTCGTGTGGTAAACACAAAATTGGGCATCACATTGCACCAGTTCTAAGCTAATCAGAGACTGTAGAATTTGCACTATGGAAATAATTAGCAGTCACACCAAAAAGGCAGCAGAATGATACAGCTGTCCAATTGCTATCTCCCCCCATCCAGCATCAAAAGGACAATTAAGCTTTTTAAATTCCTGTTTGATGATCCAACAAGCAACTTGATACAAGATCAACAGCACTGCAAAGACAACACTCAGGACTGATATATGGGAATGTACAGACCAGCCCCTCTCAACATGTCTGTACAACTAAAGCAATATGATAAAGAACGGCATTATGAACTAGCTAAAGCAGGGAGAGGAAATCTGTGGCCTTCTATTTGTGGTTGGCTATAAGTCGCATTGGTTCTCTATAGCAAACTAATGATGGGATGATAGAAGTTGCAGTTCAACATCAGGAAGGCAACAAGCTGACCACCCCTGATCTAATGGCCCAGCATATTTTATGGACAAAGACAGAGAGTTGTTTTGCCCAAATCTACCCATTAGTTCCACTTTCCTGTTTTTCCCTTATGTGATTTCCTATATCCCAACCCCAGTCCACCATACCATGATCCACTCACCCTTAACTCTTTACAATATAGGCAGGTACTTACAGACACATGATACATCAATTCCATGCAGAGAACAATTCCCTTTACAAGTCACCTGTGAAAGACACTTGTTCAGCCTTTTCTATAAAACTTCAGGGATGAAAATTCCACAACTTCCTCTTTCTATTGCCCTTTTTCTTAAAGCTACAACTTATTTCCCATCATCCAGTGTACATTTATTCCTGAGGTACCTGAAACCGCTGGCTGAGGTTCTCCTACTGGTATCCAATGCAACCAGTTGTTCTCGTTACATGAAACTTTTCACTCTATGAATTGTCCAATTCACACCAGAGAGTTAGCCCCTCTGATCAACAAACAGGTGGAAAAAACTGCCTTTCTTAGGCAAGACTGGAAAATCTTTAAGTACTTAGTTTCCTGGGTTCCTAAAAGTTTGACACTGGCTCCTAGGAATTTGTACCAGCTCTCTATGGGAACTGGCTTCTAAAAACATCAGTGGTAGCTTTTTCGATCAGAGGTTTGCCATCCCTGCTCCCAGGCCAGCCAGAATCCAATAGCATGATGGTAACAAAGTGAATTTGGGGACATTTATTATCTTACGGTTGCTGACATTTGCTGATTTCAATGCTTCCTTGCAGCCACAGTTGCTGTAACAAAGGGGGTCTCAGGTTCTGTTCAATGCTTTTTAGCCTTGATGATCACAGAGATAAAGAAAAGACATGACTGCAATGCATCTGAGAGCTCAAGGCTCAGTTCCAGGAAGTCTGGAAACAAAACCCCCAATGAATACAATACATAGTCTATGGCTCTGGAGAGTCAGGTATTTTGATCAATGTTGGTGACACTTTCATCATTTAGATGAGGCATAGTCAACTGACAATCTAGATATGGCCCCAAAAGCAGTTTATTAGGTCCACAGTAGCTCTGCCAACTTTTAATTTTATGATATTAAAGAAAAAATGCAAACAATTTTACTTATAAGAAAAAGAACCAATAAATCTGCAAATGAATCTGTCAGTCTCTCATTTGAAGAAATCAGCCCTCAACATTAATAATCCTGCAGTGTCTCATCACATGCATTCTGTATCTATGAAGTCTTTTCTATCACATGATGCCAGCTTAATTATAGAATCTGCCCAAGCATGAGGTCAGGCTGTTCCAGCATTTGACTACAGAGAATACAGCAGTCCCAAGACATTCACTTTCTCACATCTAGATTCCACTGAGTGATCAGCCATTCCTATGTTGAACCCAAACTTCCACTGATAGCCTGAACTGGGGCTGCAAATCACAAACCTTCCTGAGAATGACTTACCTGTCCACCTCCCACCCTCCAGAATGCAGAGCCATCCTTCATCTAGGCTGAGACAACTCTGCCACACTCTGTCATCTTGAAGCAGCACAGCCTGCACCATTCCATGGTCTGAAGAGCCACAGTCAGTCACACTTTCTGTTAAAACCCAACTGATGTAGCCTTTTGAACAACCTTTCCATCTCCTTGTCACACACCTTGGAGAACGTCCACACTATACACGACAAATACAACTTGTGTATACACTAGTGTTCCCATCACATATCTATGGATGTACATCTAATGTCCTGGTCCAACAGTGGCTTCCAGACAGATGTACATGTGAGAAGAGAATGTCCACATCTTATGTAGGAACAAAAGTGTAAAACCTGTGTATGCACAGCAGTTGCACTCACTATGTAAAAGGCAGCTTCATACTTACCCAAAGGGTAAAATGGACTCCGGCTCACAGCAGGAAAATGCTGCACAGACCAGGTTACCCTGCCTCAGAAATTACACTGAAAAGCTGAAAAGGTATAGAAAGGCAACCAAAAGGATGAAGGGTCTGGAACACCTTCCCTATGAAGAAAGGTTAAAACAATTGGGGTGTTTTGGTTTAAAAATAAGATGACTAGGCAAAGACACAATAAAAGTTTTCTAAAACGCTAGGTAGTGACGAAAAGGTAAATAGGAATTTGTTTCTCTCTCTCATAATATCAAAAATCTCAGGACACACTATTAAAACAATTAGCGGCAGATTCAGGACACACAAAAGGAAGTTCTTATTCACACAACGCACAATTAACATAGAATTCACTGCCATAAAATGTGGAGATGATACTGTCTCATGTGGCTTTAAAAGGAGATTAGACAAATTCACAGAGGACAGAGAGGACAGCCAAGAGCTACCAAACATGGTAGTATCTAGCAGTGTGCCCCCACGCACCAGCTGCTGGAGAGGGGCTGCGCTTTTCAGGCCCTACTTGTAGGCCTCTCACTAGTATGTAACTGGCCACCATCAGACAGATTCATAGGGTGTAGTTAAAATGGTGGACTTTGCAACCATAAGATCCTCCAATGGACACCATCTTGGGTGACTTTAAAAAGGGATGGGAAAAAACCATACAAAAATAAGGTTTTTACTGACTATTAGCCATGGTCCGTGTGTGTGTGTGTGTGTGTGTGCGCGCGCGCATGTAAAACCTTCATTACTGTAGAGAGTACGCCACTGAATTCCAGTTGCTGGGAAATACAAGTGGAAACGTTTTCACGCTCAAGTCTTGCTTGTGGGCTTCCAATAGGCAAACGGTTTTCCCACTGAAGGAACAAAATGTTTGACTAAATAGGCCTTTGATCTGATGGGACCCAGTTCTTTTTATGTTCTTGGTCTGACCCAGCAGGGCTCTTATCATCTTTAGAGCTTTGCCCTGTGATGCCTTAAGCCTAACCAGGCCATAACTCTACATCAGTCTCTGCAGAGTTTTGTTTTGGTTTTTTTGGGGTGGGAGAGGAAGCGCAGCCCACAAATTTCATTTCTCAGGATCCTGTATCTCCCTTGTATCCGCAGTCTATTACACACTCCATCAGATGCCCCCCTCCTCATGCCACGCCTCGGCACCAACCGATTTCATGCTCAGAGGGTTGAATCAGTGTCCCTTAGCGTGTCTCCTTTTCACACTACACTGAACAACACAACTTCCAACTTTGTTGCTCTAAGTTCTGTGCTTAAAAAAAACCCTTAATCCAAACTGCACAACACTGCAAATGAAAAACCATACAATCAACAAAGTAGCTCCCAAATTGGACGTGCTATAAAGCCAAAAGTGAAAGCTTAAGGATGATTCTTAGACAAGACAACCTCTCAGGGAACAGGCGTACAAATCAAATTAGTCTGACAGCCACTTTTAATACATAGTGATATGATTACACTAACCAATGAAGTGTTATTTCCATTTTAAGTATGTTTTCTTTTTAAACTCATTCTTTATTGTATTCCTGTTTCTGGTTGTGTGATTATTCATTGCTCAAACCCATTCTGATAATCTTCTCTCCTTTTCTCTGTCCACCATCTAAGGAATGGCCCTCTCTCTCTCTGCACCCTATTCTCTCAGTAACTGCTTCTCTACCCATTGATCTTTCTATAGCACTCATCCCCCTCTCTTAACCCTCTCCTTTTCCTCTAGACTTCCACATACCACTTGATTTCCTGCCGCTTCTCAAGACTCACAGCACCCTCATCTATTTAACCCATGTTTTCTTCTCCCTTTGCCTCACAGATATCTTCACTTCTCTGCCCATTTCATTACTCTTTTCTTTTCTTTTTTCCTCAACCCATAAGAATCTATATATGTACATCCCCAAGCCTCACCATTTCCTCCTTCATCTAATTTCTTAATTTCTGTCTCTCTGTCCTTTACTTCCCTGCTTCCTTGCTAGAATTCACTGAATAAGGTTTTCACTGTCCCAGCAACATATACACTGAGAGTGTCTGAGATACATGTAGGCCATGCAACAGAGCTGACTGAAAAAGCTGCTGCCAATTTCTTCACGTGTCTCTTAATCTATAGAGAGAAAAAGAAATGGACACACAAAAATTCCACATTTTCACACATATATTTTTATAGACTTTCAATATTCCTGCAAAAAGGTTGGAAAGGGCCACACTAATGGAAAAATAATCAGAGAGGGAGTTGCAACCATCCCTTGGAGTCTTTCATTATATAGGACCAACCAGAAGTAAAACACAACAAAATGTAGGGGGCCTGTTGTGAGACAGGAGACCAGAATCGCCTTGGGTGGTACAAGCTGGCAACAAGTGGGAAAAATCATCTAGCGAAGGGACTAGAGATAACTTCAGCACATATACCACAGCAAAATGTACACATACTTCACACTTCACTGCAGCTGCACTCTCCCAACTACTTACTCTCGGAACAACCTACCCTTACCCTTGGAACTACTTACCCTTGGCAGCGGCAACTGGCATCTCACAAACTACTGTATTTGTCAGTGTATAAGACACAACCATGTATAAGATGCACCCCATTTATACACTAGCAAATACTATTTGCCAACGTGTAAGACACACAAGTGTATAAGACGCACCCCATTTTCAAATAGTATTTTTGGGGGAAAAAAGTGAGTCTTATACATCTGCAAATACAGTATACCCTACTGAGACCAGCAGCCCCTGGGAAAGGAGCACTGGTTCCTTTATGTGAAGATGGAGAGAGTCTACTGAATCATTAGGAGAAAGCACACCCTTAGAGAATAATGGCCTCTGCCACATCAGCACCAGCGCAGCTGCCAGCAGTAAAGGCTGAAGTGGCACCCCATGAGCTCCCAGCAGCCGCTATTGCTTCCTGGCAGCAAACTGTATTTTTAGCCTTTGTGGTTTCCGATTCCACTCAATCCATAATTCCATCAATAGAATATTTAACCTTTAGAGCCTTGATCACAGGCGAGAAGTGGCAACCCCTTGGGCTAGGCAATGAAGGGATAGCAAGGCAGATATCCCTTGCCCCAGAGCACTGAGGAAAGAAGCAAAGCTAATGCCACCCACATTCTTGGCTCCAGGGACTTGTCTGCCACTTTCTTCCAGGTTTGGTAGGAACCAGAACCCATCAGCCTCTCCTCCCTCCCTCTACTGCTCTGCTTCCACCCCCTTTTTCTAAGTGGGAGTAGCTCTCAATTGGTGCTTAGGGAGCAGCAAAGTGCCCTTCAGGGACAGCACCAGGTGTCACTCAGAATTCACACATGCACAATGTCAGTCTTTATGGCCTGTTGCAGAATGGGCACTTCTTACAAAATAATAACGCCAATAAAAAGACAGAAGTGCAAGGAGACTCCAAACAACCTAAATTAAAAAACCCTTTAGACTGATCCACTCATTTAGTCTCCAGACACTTGGCAAGAGCACCTCCCACTCTGAACATGCCAGGAGGAGCACCTTGGCAAAGGAAATACAAGGCTTCACAGCATCTTCTACTCCAGGTTGCTTCCCATTGGCTAAAAATACAACCCAAATAATCCCATCAAACATAAATTCTTACAAATAAATAGCTCAATAAAGATCTGATGCCTGTATCACCATGAAGAAAGTCCCTCATCTCTTGAAGACTAGCTGGGGAATCTCTCACAAATAGCCTGCCTAAAAGTCCTGCTTCAGAAAGAACAGACCTCTAGCATCAAACGACAGTCCTGTATGTGAAGACATTGTCTATGTGGCAGGTGCCCAAGTTCAAGTTCAGTTGAAAGATGAACAACTCCAAGCCGGAGACCAACCAACACCTGGTCGGCAGGCACACAGGTCACTTGGTCAGAGCCTTCCATATATGGTGCATCGAAATTTTACGTAAATTATAGTAATTATTTCTATATTTGAAGCTATAAATAAGCATATGCAAATTGGTATCCTCTTTTTGATAATGTGTAAGTGGCCACTCTACTCACAAGCAGCTAAATATGTCCCACCATTTGGGATAATAGATCATATTAACATAACCCCCAAGTACTGAGATCTATATAGCTGTATAGCAGGGGTGAGGAATCTATGGCCTTCCAGATGATATTCAACTCAGATGATCCTCTCCAGTTAGTGGTCAGGGATAATAGGACCTGTAGTCTAGCATCTGAAGGTACACTGGTTCCCTAGCTCTGCTGTACAAAAAGAATTTGTGGTTCCGAACAATGCCACTTCCCCCTACCATCTCCTAGAAATCTGCATCCAGCTGTCCTGTCAAAGACCAAAACTAGCACCACACACTACTCAGCAACCAATCTGGAACCAGTTACCATTTCTACTCTCCTGATCCAGCCATCACTGAAACCTCTGCCAACCCACTTCTTGCTTTTAATATACCCAACAAATGCAAGCTGGACACAAACCATTGTGACCCCTTATCAATCTTCCTTAGAGAATAAGCTGGCCTAGATTCAATCTCCCACAGTACAGAAGGAGTGGACAAACACATACATGCAGAGATCCAAAGGAAGCCTATAAATACGAGACCACTAACATTTGCTGTCAGAATAAGAGAGTGTAAAGCTTCCCATTTGGCAGCAAGATTGAGCTGGCTCCTATCACGAACCAGCCTAGAAACTAGAAGCTGAAAAACCTTGCCTCGGGGCTCTGTCATGCTCCCTTCCACTTTAGGAACACTTGCAACACTTGTCATAAAGTCAGTAAGTAGCTTTGAATCCAGCCAGCTGGATAGCAGGAGATCCATATCCCACCTCTGCCCTGATTCTCCACCACCTTTAAAAGCCATAGAATTCCACATCTATTATAACCGACACCCCTCACCTTCACTTACCCTCCAACAGCTCAGGTTAGTAAAAAGAAAACATTGTACCCATGTTTTCTTCACTGTGATCCCCTTCACTGTACCCATTGAACAGAAAAACCCAGACAAAGAGTGCAGAATCAATTGTACTTCTTGTTGCAATACTGAACATGTAAGGATAACATCTACTAAAAATCAAAATAAAAAGACACAACAGGGCAAGCACTTGATTTTCTTCCTATTTCAGGCTCCTGAATGAAACACATTTTTACTAACATCAGTTCAACACTAAAATGGGCTTTGGAGTCAGTGGCATTTCTTTAAATGTACAAGTAAAAGAAAAAAGACAAAGCAACAATGGAGAAAAGTGAATTAATGTCTGACCAAAAGGACTTTGGGAATTAGGCAGGATTGTACAGATATATCAAGGGCAGAGGCCCTGCTAGAGAACACATCGATAAATAAGGAGAGAGATGAAATTAACAAGGAGTCCAACAGGAATACGATTATTTAAATCTGCCTTGAACAAAAGAAAGAAAGAAAGAAAGAAAGAAAGAAAGAAAGAAAGAAAGAAAGAAAGAAAGAAAGAAAGAAAGAAGAATGACCTTGTGAAAATGCTGCTGCATAGGTTCATACATCTGAAACCAGTCCCTTACAAATGACATACATTCCAAACAAATCAGGTTTAGCTGATTAATTTACTGAACTCTGGATAAGCTATTGTTAAAGAAAAGTATTCTGTTGAGGGGTTAGAGCAAGAGGCAGTTTGCATTCCTGGTTCAGTCTCCTTTCTCCTTCCTCTAAACAACAGCTTCTCCATACATTTAGTCAGATTTCCAACAGGAGAGAGCTGTGCAATTTTGAAAGTGCCTGTTGGTGAGCTCAGCATCACTATGAAGTATTGAAAAAAAGAACCCAACCAGGAGAGGGTGAATATACATCTGCACATATCTAGACAGTGATGGGATCATGGGTGATCAGGGCAAGCAGGATTAAAAGAGCATAAGACTGACTCTATCAAAATTGCCATCAAAAGATACTTGGGCTGGAGAAGGAGAGAAACAGCATTAAAATTCTGATTTGACTGAACTTCAGGGAAAGTTTCCCAAAATTTTATTTCCAAATGCTTGACAATTACATTTGCAGATGACACTAAAGGGGGATTTGCAGCAAAGAGCTGAGAGAACAAGGAAATAATTCAAAGGAAGTGAGCGAGGCTAGAAATAAAACACGACTCAGCTGGGCAAAGCAGAGCTTGCGGAGATGGGAAATGCAGACACTGAGTAGGGACAGAAACCTGGAAAGAGCCACAGGATGAGAGCAAATTGGAGATGAGCTGACAGTGATGAAAGAGCTGCTGCTATTTCAGGCTGCAGAAACATCACAAACCCCAGAGGAAGAGGAGAATAAGAGACAGGATGCGCCCATGATCAGGAAGAGCAGCCCTGCCCAAAGCAACCTGGTTGGAACTGATGGGGCATACCTGGAGGATTCAAATAAAATGGGGCAAAAGGAAGTGACATTCCCCGTGATGGATAAATCTCTGATCTCCCAGGCACAACTGCCCCTTTGTGAACCAACAGGTAAGCTCCCCGCAACATGTACCACCTTTACAGAACTCCTTATCTCTTCATCAGACAAGGTGTTATTAAAAAAAAAGCAGGTTTGAGAAGGAGGAAAAAAAACATTGACAATGTTGACATCATAAAGTCTGCATGGTCATAGTATTAAGATGAAATGTGAGAGGACCTGCACACTGTTTTGAGGGACACAATTGTCTCTGCTGCTGCTTGTAACTGAGAAAAAATCTCAAAAAAAAGTCTCAGAACACTTTGGAAATGTTCCTTTTTTGGACCATGGCTATGCTGGCTGGGAGACTGAGGAAATGTGCTCCAAAAAGGAGCATTTTCAAGCTTCCATGGTATCACACAGCCAGGCATCCTTAAGTGATGTGACTTTATGCACAACTCAGGCCTAACTGTGGAGTCTAGAGCTGTCTGAAGTACAAAGGTCTGTTCATTCTTATCAAGAACACTTCAGGCAAACGAAGCCTCTCTCATGCCCCAAAGCCCCACACCCAGCTATCCAAATTCCCTCCTTCTCTGAATCCCAAGACAAATTCTGTTCCCGCCAGAAAACGATCTACCACGCAGTGGTCACTCAACAGCAGTAAGTGAGCAAGGCAAGGATACTGAAACAACCATGATGAAGAACAGCAGTTATGGCACATGCTGGCAGGAGACAGTGAAAAACACAGCCCGACGGCTGGGAATGAAGGGATATATGTTTTATGAGGCACTGAGCGCCTGGGACTGCAAGTACGCCAGGAGGAGAGGGAGGTGCAGAACAGTGCTGGTGAGGGACACCATATAACTTCCCTCCTGCAGGGGACCTGACAAATAGAATCTCTTTGTAATTCAATAAAGTCTCAGCAGTTACCATGGTTCATCCACCATACACAAAGGACTACAGTTGCTACTCACATAAATTTGCACAGTCCAATATGCACAGGAAAAGGGTTCACCTACAGAGTGGGGAATACTGATGTACATCTGTACTCCTCAAACACAGCATCATCTGCTACAGAGTTCAAACACAATGGCTCAGCAATACTCGAAGAACCCTCCTTCCCCCACCCTGTTGAACTATGTTTGCTGGATGGGGGAAAACTTTTCTTTTAGCATTCCAGCAGGCTATTTTACAGGCCACATAATTTCCTACCTGACATCTTTACTGATCTGCCAAACTTGACTTCATTTTGAAGTCACTCACTCATATTGTTATTTTTATGGAATATTACTGTACTTTAAAATCAGCATTAATTGCTCCAAGCTGCTCTGAACGGTGTGTAAGCATCAGAAGGATAGGAAGCCAATCCATTTAGGAACACAGAAAACCACCAACCTATGTAATCAGTGGAAGCAGACTGCACCTTTCTCAAGGAGGAAGCTCCTTGGGTCACAACAGGAATCAACAAATACATCATCTGATCCTTAAAAAATGCTTGCTATTCTACATAACACCACTTTTGAGCCAGATGCATGTTTCCAGGCTCTGTTCAAAATGCTGATGTTAAGAGGTAAGAATCAAAATGATTTAGGACATTTAAGGACTGGCCTTCACACATTTCTCCCTGTAGTCTAAAGACCTGCATCAGAGGCCTTGTTCATGGGCTTACAAATTAATTCAGCCAGTAAGCATAATTAAAATCTGTTCATGTTGTCTGTACAAACAATAAGGCTTTCGCAGGTGCTTACAATATTGTGGAATCCCCTTCAGTCCCAATTTTGCTTGCACCTTCAATACAGGTTTTTGAGAGGGCAGTAAAACATATGCTTCCTACTGCTCTTTTTAACAAAAATTCAGGGATGTGCATGACAATGTAGTTTCCTCATACACTTATTTGCTATATGTACTGCACACTTATGTGATCTGTCTCACAGTAGAGTTTTATTTCATTCATTTTGTGTGTGGTGCTTAAAAAGCCTTCTTCCCCTGAAGCATATTACTGTATGTATCTTGAACAAATACGTTATGTCTATTGCATCTATTTCCTCTTAACAGGGGATGCCTTCCAACACATTTAAAAAGCTTTCTTCTTAATATCACTTCATGGGCTACCTGCCTTCACCCCCATTCTCAGGACTTGGACTGCCACGTGTGTTAGAAAGAAAGGAATGAAGATTCTCAGATTACCACTGCCATAAGCACATATGTAGGCTACCTGAACTCCCTCCTCATGGGAGTCTGGATACAATGAAATCTGCACGCAGTAGCACAAGCAGTTCCAACATCAGCTCATTATGTTTAGTATGTTACAGGGGACTGCCATTAATATTCTTACTTTTATATCGCAGACAAAAGGATATTAGTACTGATAGAGAAGGCTGAGTGAACTTAATGTCAAGAAAAGGAGGACAGAAGAGAGGAGGAGGAGATCCTAATTTTTTATCATTCTTATGCACAGTAAATTAACGCAGTGCATCCAGATGTACAATAGCTTTCTATTTTAAAAAAAACAGAGTGGCAGGTGCATGGTCACAACCAGAATGGTCAAACAACACTAATTATCAGGGGAGAACAGAAAAAACTATGTAGAGCTAAAATACTGCAGTATACTCTATTACACTGCCTTGTCTCCAAAAGCTGTTCAGAGGATTCTGGTAGAGCTGAGCAAAGTGACAGGCCACTAAAAGCATAATTCACTATACATAGAGAGTATAACATTTTTACCATCTGTACAGGTTTCACATTGTCTTCCTGGCAACAGGCTAGTTGCGACCTATGACGCCCTTAAAAATCAAGCCAACACAGTTAAGAGACTACTGTTCTCCTATGCCTACTTGCAAACTGACTAAGGTCTCTTAGTGGACTGTTACCATCTGTCTACAAAATGCCCCAGCTCAAGGATGCAGAACAGCCTCCTTTGAAACCAAATTCATCCAGATGTTTTAGACCACAATTCTCATCTACCCGAAACAGAGTGGTCATTTGCCTGGGATGATGGGTACTCTAAGCAAAAACATCTAGAGAAAAACAGCTAGAATAATCTACAGCCATGTCACAGCCTTTTCATTTACTCACAAGGTTAGGCAAACTAACTGATTGTTCATATTGTAGGTGAAAAATGTCATCTCACCTGTCAACTCATCTGTTCTGAATGCAGAATGTAAAATAACTATTTTAAATTCAAATTTTAATATTCCACATTTTTCTAGCTTCTTGGCTTAAGACAATAAGGAGCACATATTAGCTTAGAAACATGCCAGGACCTGAACAAGTTTTGCTGTTATTGCTAAAAATTGCAGAGGTCAATTTGGAGGTCACTTCGGAGGTCATTTCTAGGGTAAAATGAGAAAGCTGGGGTTCTCATAGCAGTGACCTCCTTCTTTGGAGGTTTTTAAGCAGAGACTGGATGGCCATCTGTTGGAAATGCTTTGATGGGTGTTCCTGCATAGCAGGGGGTTGGACTCGATGGCCCCTGGAGTCTCTTCCAACTCCATGATTCTTTGATCTGCTAGCTGAATTTTATCAGACAGAAAGCTTCAAAATGGAGGAACTAACAAGTTCCATTAAAAAAAAAATGCCCCATTCTTGGCCCATGGGAAACGTTACTCACTTCCCTCTAGCTTTTGTACATTTGTCAGATGTGATGTTTTCAAGGGTCTCTCTCAAACAGACAAGCAACATCACATTATACATACGTATGTGAAAGCTGTCCATACCAAACAAACATGACACAAAAAAATGAACAGCAACCAAATGTCAAGCTATTGCACTGACAATAAGCTCAGATATAGGTAAAAAGTTAATCTGGACCAGAATTTAGTCCTGAAATCTACTCTAAGAGTCAGGAATCATTCTAAGAATGCATGAAGTACCAACGACTTCTTCAGAAGTTGATCTTCTACTCCTCTGCTTCTCTTTAGGGCTAAATCCAGGCTAACAATCATACAACAACAGCATCGCTGAATAAATATGCAAAGAATGGGCTGTAATTCCCAATAAGTTGAATGAAATGTACTCCACATAAAAGGCTGCAGCCTCCTCTCTGTTGTGGGTGATAGATAGAGAAGGGAAAGAGGGTCTGTTCATTCCTTTAAAAAAGAAAAAACTGTTCTTATGGGGAGCAGGGAGACATACACTCCAGCACCAGAGAAAGGGAGCACGCAGCATTTAAACAATTATTGTTCTACACTACAAAAGTCCTCTGGAAAAGTGTCATTTTTCAGATAAAAAAGGACAATAAAAACCTTTAAGTGCTACATAAAATGAGACAAGCATTAGCGAGAAAAGAGAATTATGTTCTCAACAGACTTCTCTAACTCACTTCCCTCCAGAACTGCTGTACTACAACTTCCATCACCCCAACAAAGGTGGCGTAAGCTGATGGATCAGTGATGTTACCGGCATTATCCAACCGGAGCTCAACATGCTTGCAGAGCTATTTCACAGAGCATTAACTTCTCTAGAGGCAGTGTTTAAAAGGTTGAGGGGAAAGACACAAATCACACTTTCCCATGATAAAATATTATGATGCGAGGGGAAAATGCAATAATCTCACAGCAACAGCACTGCCGTGATGAAAAATGCCCGGATCCCTCTAGAAAAGTGCACATTTATTGTACAATACGACGCAGACTTCCTTCCTTGCAGATCCCCATCGGCTATGTCCTTGAATTACGGGATACGTGGTTTTAATCAGAGCACAATTTTCCGGTGGGGAGACTCTTCTATTGTACTAAGATATAGTTTTAATGCACATATAACACGCAGCAAAGTTAAATAGCGTATGTAATCATGTAACAGTTTAGCCCCGGCATCCTTCGTCCCGGAAATCAGCCGCTGCCCACCTGTTGCTCAAAGACAAGCTAACCAGCAGCCAGAAAAGGGCGCAGCCGACCTGGCAGAAAGCTGCAGCCGCGATATCCCCCTAAGGGGCGAGAGAGAGCGGCGGGAGGGGGGGACGCCCAGCGCGGGGGCAGAAGAGAAGGGGCGGCAACAGTGGCCAAAGAAAGGCCGGCTCCAAAATGGGGGTCGGGGCGGGGGAGACATGAAGGAAACAAAAGGTTTCGGAAAACTGCTTTTAAGAAAAACGTAGGAAAGCGGCAGGGGGTTGAGGGGAATCAGTTACCCGGTACTGAGGAGGAGGAGGACCGCGCTGTTTCAGCTGCTTCCGCCTTTGCCGCTTCCGTCCGCCCCTAGGCTGGCCACGCCCCCTCGCTGCAAGGGCCGCTGGGAAATGTAGGTTGGGGAGCGAGAGCAGGCTATTCTTAGCCCGCTTAGCGTGCCTGCTGACCGCACTAGGCGGTTATAGCGCTATGATTCCACTTTCAACATCCTATGGAATCCTGGGGTTTGCAGTTTAGGGAGCACCGCTCCCTAAACTGCAAACCCCAGGATTCCATAGGATGTTGAAAGTGGAATCATAGCGCTATAACAGGTTCGTGCGGAAATCTTCCACGCTTTAACAGGTAAACTCGACCTGTCTGTCCGTCTGGAGTGGATGCTGTTTATACTTGCGACGCTCACGCATCTGGTTCATTCGGATTCCCAGAGCCTGCTGCATCGTCGTGTACTCGGTGAATGCGATCCTGAATCTAATAAATCCTCTCGACAAACCCCTGGTAAAATGCAAACGCGTTTTTCAGCGGCAAGAAAAAAGCACGCCGTACACGCTCAGATGTGCTCCTTGTAGTTCCTGAAATGGCAGGGGAGAGTCCAGATATATATATATTCGCTGTTCTTGTGCTGGTTTCTCAGTACTCGTAGCCTTCCCAAAGTCTTCTGAAATTGGGAAAGTTTTACATGGGAGCCGGGGGCTCTATCATCTCTCTTCCCCCCCATCATGGAATCTGTGTGATTACTTGATCAAAGAGAAGAATAAAAACCCTTTTTGATGTACACTGGTATTTTTCTTACCGTCATCAATCGACATATAGATGAAAAGAAGTTTCCTGTGTATTGCCATTTATTGATACAGCAAGGACTGAGAATTTTACTCTTATACTAGGACTTCAAGGGAAAAAATGTGTTTTTGAGGAGGTGGAATCATGTACGTTTAGTGACTGTTGTGTACTGCCATTTCTGCACTAGACTGTTATAGTGCTATTATTCCACTTTCAACATCCTATGGAATCCTGGGGCTTGCAGTTTAGAGAGTGGCACCTTTGGCCTCAGTAAACTACAAACCCCAGAATTCCACAGGATGTTGAAAGTGGAATAATAGCACTATAACCGTGTCTTGTGGAAAGGACCTGAGTGTGTATATGTGCCTTTAAGTCACCTGTTGACTTACAGAGGCCCCATGAATTTAAGTAAGGAATACTCAGAGGTACCCAATAAATGTAAAGTACAAATGTACTTAATGAAAGCTTGTTGGATTTCAACAGAATAGATTTCTAGTCAGTAATGCAACTTTATGCAATTGTGTTGTTCCCTGCTAGGAAATACATCATGAAGTTTTGTGATTATACTGGGGAGGCATATCTTGACACTACTTCCTGCCACAGTCAAAACTTGCCTCTCTGTGGAAGTTTCAGGTGGTCTTTGTTAAGCTGCCTTTCTCTGTAACACAGGTCATAACTAAAGATGTCTTTATTAACATTAACCCTGAAATATTACATGCTGCTGCTGCTGCATGAATCAATGGTTTGATCTGTATAAGATAGCTTCTTATGTCCCGCAAGATCTAGGAGTCACTGCTATTAACAAACATCAGAAAAGCTAAAACAGTATTGAGAAGATCTAGCAGGATCCAGTCTTTGAACTGTATGTCTTTGGAACACAGTTCTCCCTCAGAGTAGACGTTACTAATTCCAGGCAGAATTTGGGCTCTGCTTCTTCATACCTGAGTTTTGCACATATTGTGTTATTAGAGGTTCAACTGCTCATGAGGATGTGGGCTTAGGAATGCATTTTGCTCCAGGTCAAATTGACAAGACAGCCAGCATAGTGTAGCGGTTTGAGCATTGGATTACAATCCTAGAGACCAGGATTCGATTCCCCACTCAGCCATGAAAACCCACTGGATGTTCTTGGACATGTCACACACTCTTAGCCCCAGAAAACCCTGTGATAAGTTCATGTTAGGGTTATCATATGTTGGAAAGGACTTGAAAACACACAACAGCAACAAATTCATGATCCAGGATTTCCTTTCCAGTGCAACATCAGAAGCTGAAATTAATTTGCTTGAATCATCAGGAGCAGGTACTGGAAACTGTCCATTCTTAGATTATTTGCCATGCTGGCTGATGGGGTTCTAAGATCTGAAAAAAGTAACTTTCCAAGCTCTGGTACAGAGTAGTTTGTCTTGTAAACCATCTCAGTGGCATGACTACTCTGGGTTTGGTCACACTGTAGTAGAAACTTTGTAGCCTGATTTAACAGAAGCTGATGAGTTTGAAGAGATAGCTTGGACCAGATAGATTTATGCTGTCTTTGATGATAGACATCTAGACAATAAAAGACTGACCCTTCTGGCTTATTCAGTCCCCAGGTATTCCATCTAAGAGGCAGGGGCTACCCTTCTGCACTGGACTTCTTTTCTGTCTCTGCCTCTGTTTGATGCAGCTTATCTGATCCTGGTGAGCGTGCTCGTGTGTTACCGAAGAATGGCAGTGCCACATTGCAATGTCAGAAATCACCAACCAGCAGGATCTCTTGAGAACTGCCAGAGCTGGAAGGCTGATGCTGATAACAAGACATTGACAAAATTGAAAATGCACATGTTTTGAGGAAAGTTGGAGCCAATGAGGAAGATAGCTGGACAGACAGGCTCAGCTAAGATTTATGGGATTGTCAGAATCCAGCTCTGGTTAAAACTATGAGCAGAAGAGCCCTGCCTTTAACTTTTTGGAACCCTATAAATTTGTGGTGTTTGTTCCTCATGATTCCTCTGGACTTCCTGGACAACTCCTTTTCTAGCAAGGAGTGGGTGCTTCACCTTTTAACTATGTTGCAGGAGTTCCTACTGCTGTTTAAGAAGAAAAATAATCATTTCGCCTCAAAACCAGAAGCGGGCCTATAGCAACTTCTGGTTTGGTTATGTTCATTTCTTTTTGGCAGTCTGTGAGACCCCAGGATTGCCCCCCTCAAGCAATGGTTTCTCATCACTAGCCTAGACAGAAGTATGTCAAACCTTCCAATTGTCTCAATTTGAAAAGTTTCAATTAATCCTTGATCATCCCAACTTTTCATCTGCTTTTAAAATGCCCCAGTTCTTCTCTCCTCCTCCTCCTCCTTTACCCTTTTGTCCTCAGCTTACTTCAGTTGCTGCACACTAAATTCCAAGTGTAAAACTCAGCAGAGGCAAGGAGGAGAAAAGGGGCTGACATCTTGCCCTTCCCAGTGGCCTCATGCAAAAGCAAAGTGTTGCAGTCTCTCCTTGTTTGTGAGTTCTTTCTCATTAATAACATTTGCCATCTTGATCACGCTCTGATGTTGCTTAGCTACATGTGTCCCAATTTTCATCTGTGAGATGTCCGAGAGTATGGTATGCTGATATCTGCCCACAGCCCCTTGGCCTGCCCTTGGATCAAAATTGTTCTGTCTGAGTGTAGAGTCATTGGAACACTCACAAGCAGCAACCCTTCCCTGGCAGATTCTAGGACAGGCCACAGTGACCCTCACCCCATTCAGTAACATCTTACTCACTCTGAATCCCCATAGTGCAGGAGCTAGGTGTTGCATTTTCATGAATTCTACCTCATAGTTTTCCTATATCTTCTACTGTCCCTGCACAAGGATCCCTCATAGGAAGAAGTAATACACTATCATTACAATCCTTGGTATCAAACACATCAATCTTTGATCCTCTCTTGAATCTCATGGCCCCATTGGTGCACCTCCTTCCCCTTTGGAGGCAAGAGCACTGAACTGTCTATTTGTCATCTTGAAGGTAACTTCCAAGACTTAACAAAGGCTTGCCTAATATACAGACTGCATTTTTCTATGATCTAGGATGACAATCAAGCAGTACTTCAGGCCAGTGAACAAGGATGTGTGTGTGTGTGTGTGTGTGTGTGTGTGTGTGTGTGTGTGTTGCTTACTCCTATAGCATGGCAGCTTCTATAACCACTGATCCAGAAGCTAGTTTGTTTCATGCACATTTGCCAGAGTTTTGTTTCTCAGCCTGGAATGACTTTAAGTAGGGCAAGCTGGTTGTGTGTGTAGGCTCTCCGCTTCCATGAGTCACTGGCATATGCAGTTAAAAGCAATCGGGTAACAAAAGGTTCAAAAAGTCTCTGCCTGGGAAGATTGGCAAGCTACAGTAGTCAGCCTAGAGGGTATTGGTTTGGTTAGGTTTTGAAAGGACCATGGATGAGAGCCAAAGGAGTGCAATGGTTAGAGTGTTGAATTTGGGAAATCCATGTTCCAGTTCCTCCTGAGCCTTTAAATTCCTTGGGTGACCTTGGGACAGTCACTCCCCTGCAACCCAACCTACTTCACAAATCGTGAGGGTAAAGGAAGGAGAGAAGAACCAGGTATACAGCCTTGAATTCATTGAAGGTGTTACCCTGTTTTCTGGGGGTCCCAGGAGGGACATCAAATTGCTATCAAAATTATAGAAGTTGGGGAAATTAGT
The DNA here is from genome assembly GCA_030412105.1 of Cyclura pinguis. Taxonomy (NCBI): domain Eukaryota; kingdom Metazoa; phylum Chordata; class Lepidosauria; order Squamata; family Iguanidae; genus Cyclura; species Cyclura pinguis. Next base: position 60,261,423 of record CM059601.1, read on the forward strand.
TCAGAGCACAAGTTGGCAAAACGAAAGGCAGGGTAACTTAGCAGGATCTTGCAACCCAGTGTCTATGGGGTCAGGCCAAGTCAAGAAGCAAACCGGTTGGAAAATAATGAATGATCTTTATTGAATACAGGCACACAATGTAAGCAACACAAACACACAGATAACTAAGGAAAATAAAGGTGTGAGTAAGATAGCGGGATTTTTAGAGGGATAGTTGGTTCAGGTGATACGAAACCTGTCCTGAAGTCCGGAAGAAAATGGAGAGCGAAGCTGGGGTTCGATGTATCTCAGCACGTGGAGCTGAGGGGAAGCTCGCCAAGCGAAGCGGCAGCACGGCGGTCTGGAACTCGGGAGCGATCCAAGGAAGTGCTCAAAGTCAGGGGTTTTTATAAGGAGAATTGCGACCGCAGGCTAGGTCGGACTTTGGGAAAACAATAGATTTGGAGCTGGAGACAAAGCCTCCGAAAGGTCAGAATTTGAATGATTGAATTAGAGCCGAATTTATCAATAGCGTAGCCCGTATGCAAACACGGAATACTGGAGCATTGTATAGCTCGATCATCAAGCTGCCAGCGCGGGGCAGAGGATCTTTGGAGAGTTGCTTGCATACCTAACGGAGGTACTTGCCTTGAGGTCTCCTAAAGCGGCGAGTCGGCTGTTTTCTGGCCTGCCTGTATTGTCTAGGAATATTACGGCGATAACCGGCCAAGCCTGTATGCGTGCTTGTCCGGGGGCCTCGCAAGCACGTGGAACGGATATGTGAAGCCGAATTATTGATATCAATGGATATCTTTTTGTATCCCCAAAGCTCGGGCTAGCCAGGGCAGTAACAAAGGAAAGGTGAGATATTGAAATAACTGATAAATAAAACATTGAATGGGCTCCTAATTACATCTTGTGTTCACCTCTGAGTTTCTGCCTAATAGGCAGAGGCCAGTTCTGGCCTGTGTCCCTATGGTTGAGTGAGTCTCTGCCAGGCAGTTTGTTTCAGGAAAAGAGATTGACTGTCTGACATCTTCTTCAGAAGTATCACAAAGAGGAGGTTATGGAAGTGCCATTTAATCATAATTAATTAACTCCTACTTCCTGGCAGGCTGTAGCCAGCTCTGAGGGACTCTGCCTGAAGTACAGGCCAGTGCCTACCACAGTTGGACATTTTCCCACCGAAAGATTACTACTTCTAATGCCAGACACAATAGAAGAGCTAAACAAGGTGTGCATGCATCGGTAGGGAGGATATCCGCCAATATTTCACAGCTGAAAACCAGGACATGTGGCTGAGAAACATCAAAGTGTGGTTAAAAGGATGTGGCTAGGTAAAAAGAGGGCAAAAGTTTATTAACAGGGAAGAAACTACTGTTTGAAGCAGAGAAATCCTGGAATTTATATACTGAGTTTAGGAAAGCGTAAAGAAAAGAAAAAAAGAACAGATGAGCCTAATGGGAAGAACAGGGCTGTCCCTTCCTCTCCTGTTCCTCCTGCTGAGCTAATTGAGTGCTGACTGCTTTTACACTTTGAACGAAGTTTGCAGCAGTTGAAGTAAGCCAAGGAGGAAAGTGGAAGAAGGAGAGAAACTGGGACATATCAAAACCAACTGACAAAGTGGGATAGTAGAGAATTGACCAGGACTGTTCCAAATGCCTTTCATATTTGTAGAAAGTACCACTGGAAGGATATATTAAGACTCTTTCAGTATGCCCCCTCTACAGTCTCAAGGACCATCAAATGGAGCAAAGTCCAAAAATTTGCTCATGAAAGTGGCATAAACAAGAAGAACAAAGGGTGGTTCAGAGAGAAGGCTCCAAACACTAGTTAAAAGACACTGTGCTGCTATTGCTTTCTGCCCTGCTTCCTACCCTTGTTAATTCAACTTTTGATGCTAAAAATGAGGGAGAAAGAGCAGTAAGCAAACACAGAAGGTTACAAATGGAAGACAACCTTGAGTATTTCTAGATCAGACTATTACGTTCATTTCCGCCCTACACTGTTATAGTGTTATTATTCCACTTTCAACATACTGTGGAATTCTGGGGTTTGCAGTTTATTGAGGCCAAAGAGCTCTCTGGCTGAGAATTTTAAATGCCCCTCCCTAAATTGCAAACCCCAGGATTCCATGGGATGTTGAAAGTGGAATAATAGCACTATAACAGTGTAGTGTGGAAATGGCCTATTACTGTGCAACTGTTCTGCTTCATTCATGGAATTTTATAGGCGTTTCACAGCATTTGAGTGTTTCCAGACAGAGGGCTCCTCACACTAACAATTAGAAGAAATGTACAGCTATTTCCTCTTTTGTCTTCTTAATGTATTTTCTATATTAAGAACAACTATGGAAGAAGAAGTGGAAAAATGAGAGAGGTTATAGGTGGAGACTGATATAGGCAAGACCGACAAAACTCAGTGAATGGGGCAGAGCAATTGCATAATAAAAGTCTAGTCTGTAGGGGGGCAGCTGGTGGCTTCATTTCTGTGGAGACAATGAATCCGCTATCGGTTTTACAGCTCTACCATATTCTTGAGAACTGCATCAGTACCACTAGAGCTTCTGTATACCCTGAAGCAGCTGCAAGAGGAGTGGCCATAAGACAAAGTGGATTCGCCACCATTTCAGCAATGGATCCACCATCTACCCTGGAACTGCACATGCCCAGCCTTGGCATTTGTTTCCAATACCTGAACTGCTTCACATACAGAGTTATTACTTTTTTGAATTAATGTTCTAGCTGGCATATGCATATGTCCATTTTGGCTGGGAGATTATGGTAATTTAAAAAAAACAGTAATTTTTCCACATAAATCCTTTCTGTTTCCCTGCTCTTTCCACTTTCTTGAAATTAGCAGTCTAATTTAAGGAGGGGTAAAGAAGCTTTTATTTGAGAGTGAGAAATCTTGATCTAGGAAATCCAGAAATCTACCAGTAGATTCTAGACCTTCCTTCTGCCCTCGCGTGTCTTAAAGCTTTAGCCAATATAAAGTTGCTCTGAAATCAACACAATAAAGAAAAGGTAAATCATCCAGTGTCGTCTTGTTCAGCATGATGTAGTGGTTTGAGGACTGAACTATGACACTGAAGACCAGGGTGTGAATCCATGCTCAGCCATAGATACCCACTAGGTGATACTGGACAAGTCACACACTCTCAGCCTCAGAAGAAGGCAGAGGCAAAACCCCACTGAACAAATCTTGCTAAGAAAGCCCCTTGATTTGTTCACATTAGAATAGTTATAAGCTGGAAATGACTTAAAAGCACACAACAACAACATCCGGTTTTAGTCTGGTATGAGCACTGCCTTGAACATATTACTAGGGCCGTACCAGGGCTCCATCCACATTGCACAGTTTTTGCAGCTTGATCCCATTTTAATTGCCCTGGCTACATCCCATAGAATCCTGAGTTTTGTAGTTTGGAGAGGGATTTGGCATTCCTTTCTAGAGAGCCATTCCCCTGAGTTACAGCACAAAAGTTCTGTAGCAGCAGAGAATACTAAGTAGCTCTTCCCAAACTTCTCCAAGGCCAGGATGCCACAGAATGGAGCCATGAGACTCCAAATGATGTCAAAGTATTATAACTGTGCAATGTGGATTCACTGTAAGAAAAGCCAAGGGATCTAGACTCTGGGATGAATCAGGATGTTTCTTGGGGGTTTTCTGCCTGCCACTCCCTCCATGCTAGATCATCTCAGATGCTTTTGCTTAACTAGCTAATGAGGAAGACCATGAAAATCCTGGTACTTTCCCCAACAGGTTCAGGAAGTCAACATGGATATGAAAAAAGAAGAAATGTGATCACCACCTAACTAACTGTAGATGATGAGTAGACTTAACTGTATGCTCACAATGGCAGGAATTGAGGAAATCGGGCAGGGGTAGCTATGGAGATTGGGCTGGAATAAAAGCAAAAGTCTGAAAGCGTTGAGACCTATATTTGAGGTGCATAAACTGGATCTGGGAGGAGGAGAAACTCCATGTTGCCTCAAGGCTGAATGCCACAAGTTATTGCACTTCTAGTCTGACATTAATATAGTATAAAGGAACTCACTAGAACCTGTGAGACTAACTGGCTTATTCCAGCATAAGCTTTCATGGGCCATTTCTGCACTAGACTGTTATAGTGCTATTATTCCACTTTCAACTTCCAATGGAATCCTGGGGTTTGCAGTTTAGGGAGGGGCCCCTCCATAAACTGCAAACCCCAGGATTCCATAGGATGTTGAAATAATAGTGTAACGGAAATCAAGTCCAGAATCAAGACCCACAGTTGAGAAAAAGCAGGATTTTATTGAACTGCCAGCAGGGTCTCAGAGAGATCATTCCACAAAGTCTGAGAGCCCCGCCCAAGTGTACAACACTGCCTTTTATACTCAGGCACAAACAAAAACAAGTAACACTTTCCTTATATGGTCATTGTTCCAAAACCCCCACATAACATTGCCCATCTAACTCTTTACCCATGTCTTTATCTGACTGGCTGATCAACTCCTACAGCACTTACATGGGTACTGTAGTTTTTGATGGTTTTCAACACACCACCTCAGTAGCACTATAGCAGTCTAGCGCAGAAATGGCCATAGACTCCAGTCCACATCATCAGGTGCATCTGAAGAAAGCTTCTGCTAGAATTTCTCTATGAATACTACTACAATAGGAGCCAACTAATCTTTTAATTTCTTTTCTGCTGTGTTTTTTTATCTCTCATGCTCTTACTTCTCCTTACCAAAGATTCTGAAAACAACTCTCTTGATTCTTGTTACTGGGCTTGATGTGTTACAGATTGAAGGAGGAACGAACACTCTGCTCTGGGACTGCTATACTTTACATAGATGGTGTTTCTGTCATCATTTTGTGTCATTGCACCCTGAAGGATTCTGGATACAAGATAAATATCCCTCCCAGGGAGTAAAGGGTAGAGGTTCGAGATATTACGTTTTTGTATTATGACTCCAAAAATTCCTCACTGGCAAGGCAAGTTATGACACTGGCTTGGGGATTATGGTACTTGTAACCCCCAAATTAGTCCAGGTTCTGGAATGGACAGGCTAGTGAAGGCTTAAGACTTTTTGTACCTACAGAGTCCAGGGTCTGGAAGCTTAGAGGGAAGTAAGGAGAAGCTCATTAATACCGCTTGTGGGGGTCTCTGAATCCAGGGGGCTGAAAAGATGTGTGATTAGGTTACATTTGCAAATCCAGAGAAGGTACTTGAACTGAAAATAAAACCCTGGAGCAAAGCTCATTGTTCTTTTGACTAAGAATTCAGTGTGGACATCTGCATTATGAGAAAGCCCAGCATCCATCATTCCCACAGGGCTAGCATGCCAGGAAATACCTACAGTATCTGTATACAAGGCAAGGACTCAATTTTTATTTCATTTTGCAGTGCGACTTAATCTTGTTTCTCCCTTATCTCATCCAATTATCTTCTCTATCATCAATAAACTAATTTTAATCTACCATAATTGGAAACAAGTCATGTGTGGTTTAAAGGTAGCATATAGATTTGAACAAGTCAACTGTGTGCCTGTGTGAGTTATCACTTGAAATACAGCTTGCAGCTCATATTGGGATGGGGAGGGGAGCCTCTGGTCCTTCAAATGAAGCTAGACTCCAGCTCCCATCAACTCCATCCAGCATAGCCAATGGTTGGGGATGTTGGAAACTGTAGTCCGACATCTGGCATGTGTGGGTTCTCCAAGCATCCAATGGAATCTGTGATGAACAGAAAACTGTGTCAGCTTTGGGTGGTGGCGTCGACCAACCTGTTTTGGAGTACAGTCAGTGTCAAAGTAGCTGAATTTTGATTAGCCAGAATTAGGATCTCTTCTGCTAACACCTAAAAGCTTCCTTGTTCTGTCTAAGTTTAGTTTCAGTTCCCACAGTAGCTGAAAGAAGAGGATGTTTCGTAAAAAAAATATATATTGCTGTGGGCTTTCCTTGCTATGATGCAAAATGTTGGGTGGTGGTACTGGTGGCTTGGTCCTGAATGCCACTGGTGGGGATAAAAAGTAAATATCAAGAATATCAGTTTCTTGACATGAGTCAACGCAGCAGTCTATATTTTTTAGACTCTCCTTAAGGACTTAGCAATGGTACCTATCCAGATTACTGCCTGAATTTCAAAATGTACTACTGTACTGGAGCTGATATGGTTTAGGGCAAGCGAAAGGTTAAGGTGTATAAATTTAATGCAGCAATCCCTCAGTTTTTGTTTCTTTTGGCATATCTTGTTGATTTTATGCCCCAAGTAAACATGCATGCAGCTTCATCGTGCTTTGTTTATAAAGCTTGTTGTGAGCGTGTCTTCAGCAGTTTGTCTATTTGGACTTCCTCCATTTTCAGCTTCCCTGACAAGATGCTGACAAGACCAGATAGGAGCTAGCAAGATCGTGTGGCTGAGAGATTGAAAAAGAGAGATTGTAACTGTCTTGAGCTAAGATGTATGCCTACTGTTATACAGTGATATCCTACTCTGACAAGTCAGAAAGCCATGCTGCTCCTTGGAAACAATATGGAACAAGTCCTGCACCCTCCTGAGCACACAAATTCCTGTGTTGCTATACATCAAGGATTGGCAGAATTCATGCTTATGTAGTCTCTCTCTCTCTCTTTTGTGTAACTTGGAAAAATTACTTTCACAGAATTTCAGGAATTGCCTGGGTATTCTTGGACTTGTAAGCCTAGGCTGAACTCCTTTTTGACATTGGCAGAGCATAGAACATAGCCAGCATATAAACATGGGAGGTCCATCCAGGCTACAGTGTTAGCTGCTAGAAATGTGATGAGTGTGGACACAGCATCTTCCATCAGTGGTCTTTTAAGTAGCACGGTGGTGGCACTGTGCCTTACAGCAGCCCATCCTTTGTCATGCAGTCAGGAAGAAATCATTGCAAAAGGAGGTACTGGATACCTTCTTGTGCAAGGGCAAATGTGCATAACTCATGTCTATGTACATGTGAGTCTCCAAGAAGATTCTAGCCACCAAAATAACTTTCTCAACCTCTGGGAACACAGATCAGACAATCATGCAATAGCTGGGCTGGGGCAAGGGGCATCAGATCCAGATACAAAATGGCTATATATGGGTGGCAATCTAGGTCCCCTCCAACTACAAGACTGCACAAGTACATATCTGTGCAGGCTAGGAATTCTTGCATCATTTTCTAAAACTCCCCATAACAGCTCCACAAAAATGGTAAAGACAACAAATTCATATTCTACAAGAGACGAAAACTGTGGTTGAAAAAGGATGGCAGTTAATTGGGCTGGCTTCCTATGAAAGGGGCTTTTAATCCAGGCAGGGTGCTGCCTTTTGTTTTAATTGGTTTTTAACTACTTAAATTTTTTTAATGTCATCTGTTTTATGTTTTTAATCAGCGCTGTTTCATCCATTCATTTGAATTTTATCCCATTTATTAGCAGAAAGGCAGGGTATAAATCAAGTAAGTAAGTAAACAGAGAAATATTTGGTATAACGTCAGCCATGGAAGATCTTTTTGTAACTTGTAGTTCGACATGGAATGTTTAAATTATGGAGAATTAGAAATCCTTAAAGTTCTGTGGCAAACATCTACTGTTAGATTCCCATCTAGCGCCTGCCCATCCTGCTTTAGAAACCACAGAAGGTAGACGGCTGAAAGCACTGTGGTGAGATGAACATATGTTTCACACTTGACATTTTCCCCACCACGTTAGAGTAAAAGCCATGCTCAAAAGAAGCACACTATTATCGGTGAAAAGCACCCAAGCCATCTTACATGCTTAAAAAGTGCAGCTATTTAAACATCCCCCTCCCTAATCAGTAAGCACAATGCGTGCCACACCTTTCAATTGCTCCAAATCCACAGAACAAGCCATACACCAGGAAAGTGGATTTGGATTAATCAAAGCAGAATACAGCTATGTCTTGCTGGATGTTAACTGGCCTGTGTTGGAGTGGGATGCTGGCGGGGAAGCATTTTGTCATTGTTCAACCATAACAGTGTGCCAGCGGATTTTCTTGTTATTATTAATGTGCATACTTTTATGTAAATTAAAATATACAATCAAGCAATGACTCCATTTCTTTGCAAAAGGTAACAGTGTTCATTAAAGCAGCTGGGCCAGCTGTTGTGTCCCCCAGGGAACCTCTGTGCCCAAATCAAAAAGGTTGGGGATGGGAGGGGGAAAAATGCACACAGCAATCCAGTATCTAGGGTCTCCCTCTTTGACAGGATCACTTGTGTCTGGGGACCCACTGAACAGAAGATGCTTGTGTATTAGTTTCCTAGCAGGTAGTAAAGTTAATTATTATTTGATTAATCTGTCTCTCAGGTAATGGAAGAGCAGTTATCACAGTGCCAAGTACATGGTGAGCATTCACCACTACTCAAAGCCTTCCTGCAGCCACACTTTGTCTCTTCATCTCACCCTATTGTCCCCCCACCAACACACTGAGAAGCCCTTCCCCAGTGATTTGCCCTGGGTTTTGAGGGAAAGTGCAAGCCAACATATTCTTTCTGAGCACTTGTCCTTGTCTGGTGACACATTGCATACAATACTGTGTATAATACAAGTTTGCTTGCCAGTGAGTGTGAAGGAGCGAGAGGGCAGAGTGGGAGGGTGAGTCCAGCCCATCCGAATTAATTCACTTTGGGAGGGACAGGCTGCTCTGGAGCAAATTATTAGGTGGTGTAACAAAAAGGATGTCATTATGAACCATTCACCAGCTTCCTTTGAGTTGCCAATCTGGCAGCCCTCAGCATCGATACAGAGAGTATACAGAACACATGAAAGTTTGCTTTTTTAAAAAAGGAAGCTTCAGACTGGGCACTGAGCCGTAGGTGCCAGATGCCCTCTCTTGCATCCTGGCAGGAGCCAGCACTGCACAGTTCTGTTTTGTGCATTTGATTTACTAAGCAGGGAACTTTTACTGATAAAAATGATAAGTATCCATTCCTCTAGCATAGGGAGGATGTAATAAAAGTGATAACTCCTGCCCTTCTCTCCTAGGTTATGAATGCTTCTTTGACTCTTTAATAACTCAACCTGCATTTGCACATGTACATGAGGGCACAGGTGCACACATGTGTGTGAATACATACAAACACAGAGGGAAAGAGAGAGAACAAAATAAAAAGAGAAACAGATTCCAAACACCCATGCTAATAGATTTAATTTTAACCCCACACTCACTCCTGCTCCCATCATCATTTTTCCTCATAGGAACTTGTCTTTACATTCCAGCAGCCTATCCAGACTGGAGCCCTCAATAGGGAGGGGCTATCTTTCCCACTATTCTACCATCCATTGCCAGGCAAGCATAACTGGAATAAGACATCTTACAACCTAGATTACTTTGTGGGGCTTTTGGAAAGTACTCTACTATTTCTAGCTTCCTCCAGCTAGCATGGCCACTCCCAGGGATTCTGGGAGTTGTACTCCAAAAGGTAACTGCTCTAAGATATGATTCTGACGCAGATAGAGTTGCCAGGTCAGGGTCATCTCAGGCCCTGAGATTTCAGGCTGAAACCTGAGACCTCGAGATGGCCCCTGTTAATGTCATGGGGGCAAAACTCAGTGATGTCATTAAGTGTGATACATTAAGCGTCAAGCATAGTTGTTTGGGGTATGCAGTTCAAATAATATTAAAAATTCCGGTTCTAACCAAGTCAAAAATAGGAGTAAAAGTATATAAACACACCTTTCAAGACAGCACTCTCATCCTGAGATACTTCTTCTTCACTCTGAGGACTGGAGAAGAAGAGCCAGGCCCTGAGATCTGACAACTCTAGACACAGAAATTTCAACAGTGTGAGTGAACTGGTCCTGCATACATCTCATCAGGAGTTTCTGGGAGCTGGAACGAAGTTTGCAAGTTGGCCCAGGACTAATGGTTCTCATCCCACAAAGTCCTGTTGTTAGTTCTGCTGCTCCAAAGTCCTGCTGTTCCAAGCAACAGAAGGTGCTTGGAAGGGAGTCCTCCGTGTCCTGTAGCCATACTGGGTTTTAGGTAGAGCTGGGGGACATTTTTAATCTAAAATTCCAGAAAATATTTTTCCTCTTTTAACAGATACTTAAATGTAAATATTGTACCATTTGGGAGGAACTGAGTATTTTATTTTGTCATGATATTTGTCATAAAAATAATTTAAAAAAATAAATAAAATGGTAGAAACACTTGTTGATGTTACCATCCTTCTGTTCTCTTGACATTCTTGAGCAATATTCAGGACAAAAAGATTTAAATAGTTGTAGTTAACAGGTGACACTACATACAAAATCAGCTGTGTGTCAAGAAGAATTATAAACAGCTACATCTTTATTCTCTCTGTGCAATACTTCAATTATTCACAATTTAAAATGAGAACTAGTACTGCATAAATATCCAGCTAGTCGTAACATGCAAAACTCTGGCGCGGCTTGAGGCGTGCAGCACCTGACACCTCTCTTTCCCCAGCAGCACCAAACAAATACTGTTGGTGCCTGTGTTGCACTAGCTGTGGAGGGAACCCTGCTGTTGCTGGGATTGATTTTCCCATTACCTTTTAATAGAGCATATTAAAGGCATATGGATTCACTCTGTTACTCTTCTGCTTTATTAGCTTCCGGCCAGGCTGAACTGGCATTGCTGCAACTTTCTAGGGCCTCTATAGGCAAAGGGTGCTGCTGTAAGGAAGAGAGGGGTATTGGAGGGACGGGAAAGTGGGGATGATGCCAGGTAGTTAAAGAACCTACTTATGATATTGCGTTCAAGCACAAAGATGTGAATCATTGGGCAAAGAGTCTGAGAACTAAACCAAATGAACTATTTAGACCAAACAAGGAGCAGCCACTGCAGGAAATGGGGACTGAAGGCACGAAATAGAACTAAACTCTTAACCTCACCTATGCTTTTCCTCTGAAACCACTTCTCCATGTCTCTGTCTTTCTTTATGACCATTTTTCTTCATACATCTGGAAATAATGGCACACAGTAAGAAAAGGTGATTTAAGCTGGTCTTGTGTGCCTACTCATGAGAAGTTTTGGACCCAGACTTCTATTTTTTTGGACACAGGTTAACAGAGGACATCATGGCATTTTTGTGACATAAGACTCCTTTATACTGCAGGAATGTCTCTTTCAGGCTAGATTTAATATCAGAAGTGAGAGGAAAGACTGCCTGAACTGCTGGGGCATAACAAGGTAAGGCAAGGGTGAGGGGAAGATTCAGCTCCTTCATTTGTGTCTACCATGTGTTGTTAACAAAATCCACCTTCCCCACTCTCCGGCTTTGTATGGGAATGGGGCAATGCATAAATAAATATATATGGCTCGTTCACCTACACACAGACATCCCTCGTCACATTTTATTTGGTCCTTGGTTACCATGGCCAAATGCTAATACACGGCACTGTTGTCCATTAGTATGGCATTTAAAACCAACAGAAAGTCTAGCAACATATTAAACACTTACACATCCTATTTAGACAAAGCTTTCATAAACTGCAGACCGTATAATCACATTAAATGGGCCACATTCTATGAAAGCTCATGTGTATGTGCTTTCAAGTCACTTGTCAACTTACGGTGATCTCATGAATTTCACAGAGTTTTCTTAGGCAAGGAATACTCAGTGGTGGTTTTGCTAGTTCCTTTCTCTGAAATATAATCTACAGCAACTGGTATTTCATTGGCAGTCTCTCATCCAAGTACTAACCAGAGCTGACCCTGCTTAGCTTCCAAGATCAGGGAGGATCTGGTGCTTTGGGGATACAATAAAAATAATGAGCTCTTAAGGTGTCACTAACTGTGCTGGTATTGCTGTGACAGACTAACGCAGCTACCCTTCCTAGAAGTAGGATTTCAAGTGTAACTTTTGTAAAGCCATTCTTTGATCAGTGCCGGTGGATAAATAGTGAGGAACCAAGTACAGAGAGCCAGTGCTGTATAGTTATTTGAGCACTGGACTAAAACTCTAGAGGGCAGGGTTTGAATCCTCACTTGGCCATGGAAAGCCACTGGGTGACCCTGGGCAAATTACATTCTCTTAGCCTCAGAGGAAGGCAAAAGAAACCTCCTCTGAATAAATCTTACCAAGAAACCCTGTAATACATTTGCTTTAGGATCAGCATAAGTTGGAAATGACTTGAAGGTACACAACAACAAACTAAATGAGAGCATGTATTTCCACACAGTGAGCAAAGATAGCCACAACAGTTCATCCACCTCCCCAGACTTACCTGAATTTGACACTTTCTTTCCTCTAAGGAAGAATGAATGGCAGAACTGAATGACCAGGAATGCATAGCAAAACTGTCTTAGCCGGAATATTTTGTAATACAGTTACTCTAGAATGTGAGCGGAAGGGCCATTTTCTGCTCTGTGTCCTTCTGTGGGCCACACCAATTTTTTTTGGTGTACCAGTTGTGACATCTTGTCACTTCCAGCTATCGTTTTCAACCCCAAAACAGCCTGAGGCTGTCAATAGGAGTAAAAAGCAAACCGCTGTGCCTGTATACACTTAAGGTAGTTTAGGGTTGGTAGATTGCCAGAAAATCATGCCAAAAATTTAAAAATTTCAGGAAGGGGTTCAGATGGCTTTGAAGGGCTGCAAAAGTGGCATTCAGGGGCAACAGTATATCCACAGGATGCCTTTTCCTCCACTCTAGATCTACAGTAGATGCTCATAAGGCAGAGTGAGGAGCCCACAGGATCAAACAAGTGAGTTATTCTGTTCTCTCTCAAGAAAATGCTGAAATTGATTAAAAATATTCACAGCCAGCTAGAGTACAATTGCCTGTGGAACCTGCCACAGTGAGATGCGGCTGTGTAAAAAGACAGAAGTAGTCAATGAGGCAACTGTCCATGGCTGCAGCCCTTTAAGCACACTTGCATGGAAGTATGTTATAATGAGATCAATAGGATATGCATCTGCAGTGTATATTTCACATGGTCCTTACTTCTTAAAGGATCTTAACCCAGGCTTCTTGAAGCATGCTGAAGCTCCATATGGTCTTCTTCTCTTTTACTTCTTTTTTCCTTTCCCAGTTCTATATGTGTGTGCGTGTGTGCGTGCATGTGTGTGCGTGTGTGTGCGTGCGTGTGTCTGTGGGTGTCTATGCACACACACAAGCTTGTACAAAAGACAAATACTGCCAGTGAACCATTTTTATTTTATCTTTGCAATAACTGGGGTGGTTCAAGGCAGAGCTTGGAAATGTTATTTTATTTTATTGGTGTATAACCTCAGAATTGGAAAAAATTCAAGCCACAGCTTGGAAAAGTTACTTTTTTGACTACACTTCCCAGTTTCACCTAGCTGGCAATTTAAAAAAAAGTGTTTCCAAGCTCTGGGCCAAACAGTTGTTTTCTTGATTTAGTAAAGCTCATTTAGATATTCATAAACTTTTAAGGTTAGCAATGGTTTTGAGCGGCTAGTCGTAAGAGTCAGCATGGTGTAGTGGTTTGAGTATTGCACTAGGACCGCGAGAGACCAGAGTTCAAATCTTCACTCAGTCAGGGAAACCCACTGGGTGACTGTTAGTAAGTCATCCTAAGAGGAAGGCAATGGCAACTTCCCTCTGAACAAATCTTGCCAAGAAAACCCTGTGATAGGGTCCCCACGAGTTGGAACTACTTGAAAGCATGCAGCACCAGCACTAACAGTGGCAACAACAACAATAACAAAATGGTGCTGAGCAGGGAATTGCTTTGCTTTACAATAGATCCTTTTGGGCAACAGTTTTGTTGAATTATCTGGCGTTTTGCTGCTGCTAAGAGAGAATGCTGGTTTAGGGGCATGACAATGTTAGGCAAGGTTCAGCAGTGCTATCACATTTCATTCCTTGAACATTTGAAGTAATTAAGAGGCTACTAGTGCTCATGTTCTAAGCACCCTTTAGTTACAAATGCACTCATGTATGTATATTTTTGATATGTCAAAAGTAAAACAGATCTCAAAATGCTGGATGTTTAAAATTCAGCATAAAACCAACAGTAATCCAGTGTAAAATCAGCAATGATAAATGGTAGCCAAGATATGGTCAATAAGACTCATATACTTGCATAAATAGCAGGGATTATTCAAGACATTTTGCTACCTGAGGCAGATACTGGAGCCCCTCAAGTCAGGGTGCGTGGTTTGCAGACCTGATGTAAAGGAGAGATTGACTTTCGGGATGTATTTTTTGAAAAAGGTTTTATTTTGCAAATTTATACTTGGCATTTTGGATGAGAAACATTTGTATGGCTTTCCTCTGAGGCTGTTAAAAGAAACGTGGGGAAGACAGGCATAAACTGAAGAAACAAAAAAATTACATGGGCACATTTGCCTCCTATTAATTTACATATAAAATTTAATCAGTGGGAAATAAAACATTCAGCCAGATAAAGTTACATACATATAAAACAATACCTTTCATATACTTAAATAGCCACTTGAAAACTAACCTGCAGGGATTCCAGAGTACTGTGTCTCCAAAGCTTACAACTGGCAACTGATAGTTTTCAGAGTAAGAGACAGAGCATAGAGCTTTTACAGACTCTGCTTCAACATCATCCCTGCCTGCAACAGTAGCAGGGCTTGCCCAAGACATTTTGCTGCCAGAGGCAGAGCAGTAAATGACCTCTCTCCACACCACCATTTCCTGAGGTCAAGGAAGATTGTAGATTGTACCTGTATACCTCATTAACAAAGTCTCTGATAAAGAAGTTCCTTTTTACAAAGTCTTTTTCTGCACACCCAGCCCATCCTCTTTTCCTTCTTGTTCCCTGTCTAACTAGAAGGTTTTTAAAAACATCGCCTTCAGTGGGAGGGTACTGAAGGACTGAAGAAGCACAGACTTTCAGTTGCTAGGTTCCAGCAGTGCAGTCAACAGTGCAATAAAGCTTGAGCTAGGAAAGAATGCAATACTTTTCAGCCAGTCCTGCTCTAGGTGTCTGTGCCTGCCTAGAACAGGTGAAGTAACAGCAGGTCCTCTAGAATCCCCCACTGAGCATGCATGAGCAGAAAAAAAGGAGGTGAATTAGCCCGGCTCACCAGCTAACCCCAGCATGTTTAAAAAGCATAGAGCTGTAGGTTTGGCCACAAAAATGGAAGTCGTAAGAAAAGCAGAAGCTGGTGAAAGAAAAAAAACAAAATCTCTGGATGGATTTTGAAAGAAACTTTCAAGCAGAAGGCTCAGAATGTTTTTTTACCCCCCTTATGGAAGGCACATCTGATGTCATTGTTTCATTTCACATGTGTATACTGTTAGTTTTAAATAAAAACTTTGGTAAAACACGATGAACTGCTCTTTTTCTTTTTCCTTCGTGGTATAAGAACCTATACCTGTTCTTTCCATGTTATTTCTACCTCTGTTAAAGAAGTGATGTCCAGGAACAGATCTACTTTGTTCACGTACTCATAGCGAGGTAAATAGTTTTGGCACATGAGGCAGGAAGTGCCCCATACATTTATCCCCATCTCTGGAATAATAATGCAATAATAACAAATAAATAATCCAATCACTAGCTGCCCTTTCATGACATCCAAAATCTGCTCCACAAGGCAATCCCCTTATTCTGCCTAATAGCCTGGTCCTAATAAAGAGCCAGGTGTTAACCTGACCCTAAAGTGATACCAGTGCTGGCACCTGTGACGAACCCGACGGGAGGCGGTCTTGACAACAGAGCCCCCTTGGCAACTGAGAGAGTTTAAGCTGATTGGCTGGTGAAATGGAACCTTGGATAGCCCAGGGGAGGGGCTGGCGGAAAGAGGAAAATAACGGATTTTAACTGTCTGGAGAGTGTTTGAAAGGGAGTGTGATTTGTGGTGTGTTTGAGGGAGGTTGGAGATTTGAAGAGCTCTGTGGAGGAGAGAACTGAGAAACTGGATGTATGAAAGATAGTGAATGAATTGGCAGAGAGAAAGAGAGAGAGAAGAATGGTGTGCTGTTTATAAACATTTAGATACAAAACACATTTAAAGCAACAGTGTTACAATAAATGCTTGAAGTTCTGTGTTCCATATAACAGTCTCCCAGAATCTTATTTTGAGTCCTGGAATATACACACTACCAATAGTATCATCTTGACCTTAGTGCCAGCAATACCACAGTCTTGGAAAATATAAACCACTGCTGATCCTTACATCTGGGAGAAGGGCAGATTTAGGGAAGGCAGTAAAGGGGGGAGAGTCCTGAAAGGAAGAATCCAAGGGGGGACGAGAGCGAGGAAGGGACTGTGTTCTCAGAGAGGGAGAACTGAGGTAGACTCGTTTGTCCTGGCCCTGGCTTGATTCAGAGATCTCCCTGGCTGTTCAGTTCTGATCACAAAGAGGTGTCAGGCTGGGCAGGCCTGGAGTGCGAGGCTTGGGTGCGCCTTTCGCACTCAGCGGCACTGACGGGCGGCGGTTCCCCCCACGTGTGACCCATCAGGCTTTCTGAGGGCATCCTGTGACTGAGGTGTCACAGCTAAGAAGGCCTGATCTCATGTCTCCATACACTATACCACTCCCTCTGGCATCACTAGAGTTGGTACCACCAAGCACAGTAACTCAGGTTATCACTCCTGTGGAGCTTTTCTCATCCAGAAGCACGCATTCCAGGGTTCCCAGTCTACCGATCCATGGAACCACCCTCTGGCCATCTCCATCTGCCCATCTCGCTCTGCACATACAAAGGCACTGGGATCTTGTCCACTTAGCTGCTGTCATTTGTGGTAACTGGAAAGCAGCTGGAGAAGGGAAAGAGAGCAAGACTGGCTGGAAGGAGGTGAAGGGAAAGACTGTACTCGTAATCCCAGCAAAGAAAGCCATTCTCCAGGTCCAGACTGGGGAATGCCCAAAGACCTGGGGTGGGAGAGTGGTCCTGGTGGCTGAAAGACATGGAGAGGAGCATGAAGGGAGAAAAAAAGAGGGGAAGATGCTGGGCAAAGGATGCTGTGGTGGTTGCACATATGCATGGTGACCTGTCCTTCCTGGAAGGCTCACCCCATCACCATGCCTCCATCAAGAAGGTGGCAGCAGTAGGAAAATCATCCACCCAATCATTCGCTCACTCACCCACCTGGCTTGGGGCAGGGATCCCCCTGAGGCCTCCAGATCCTTTTTATGCTCCAGCTCTGAGGCTCAGCTCCCGAGGTTGCCTGGACAGGCTGTACTCCTGGATGCTGCTGGCTCTGCCTCTTGCTGCATGGGCTGGAGCTACTGAGCCAATGTAGGGTCATGTAGGACAACTGCAGGGGAAGAGGTGAAAGAAAAAAGGGGGCAGTTGCCCTCCATGAAGCTACGTGGGCTCTTGTGGAGTGGGAGAAGAGAAAGATGTAGACAGTCATTTTGGTGTAACCCCGCTCTGATGGTGCCACCTGGTGGGGTCCACACTCCCCTAGGGATGCCACTGAACGCTCCCGACAGTGTGATGAAGAAGAGTGTATGAGGTACCTCAGTAGGTCTCAATACCTGAGCAGGTGCTTAGAAGGAGGAGCCTTCTGCAAGAGATCAGTCCAAATTTCTGCCAAAAGTGACCTGTCTCTCCTTCAGCAGCCCGTTTTAAAGGCAGAGGAATGGAGAGGGAGACTAGCCTCTAGAGGCCCCTCCCTAAACTGCAAACCCCAGAATTCCATAGGATGTTGAAAACAGAATAATAGCACTATAACAGTCTAGGGCAGAAATGACCTAGGAGAGAGAGAAAAAAGAGAAGATGTTTTAGAGTGAGAAGTTAATGTGCACGTTTGTGTGTGTGTGTGTGTGTGTGTGTGTGTGTGTGGGAGAGAGAGAATGAAATGGGTGGAAGTAAGAAAAAGAAGGAAAGGACTAATCACATTCATTTCTGACCCAGGACTCTCATGCGATTGCCTTCAGACCTATTCACTGCCAGTACATGAGGCAGAGTTCCCAGGTATCAGGGCCCGCTCTCTCACCCTTGATCATAAGGTGAGGGGAAGAATATCAGGGCAAGAGCACCGTCTTTAGAATAAAATATTTCTGTTTGTTTATTTTGTGCTGCCACCACTCAGTGTTTTGTGATGGTTGTGTCCCTTCAAGTCATTTCTGATTTATGGCAACCCTAAGGTGAACCTGTTGTGGCTTTTTCTTGGCAGAATTTACTCAGAGAGGGTTTGCCCTTGCCTTCCTTTGAGGCTGAGAGAGTGTGACTTGCTCAAGGTCACTCAATAGGTTCCCATGGCTGAGCAAGGATTTGAACCCTGGTCTCCCCATGTACTGGTCCAACATTCGAACTACTACACCACACTGTCTCTCATCCGCTGGTATTAGACTGTTTCAAGGTGGCCTCTCTACAGATGTCTGCCTGGCCTACCTCATTTTTCCCTTTTCAAAGATCTGCAAATTGTGGCCAGCAGCAGCCTTCAGCAGGAAGGAGCAGTCAATCAACACGGGAAAATACTGAAGTGCCCCAGTACTTGCTGCCTGAGGACTTCCTGACTACGGCATATAAGACTGCTGCTTCATGTTTTTTCCTATCTTATTGTCACCTTTCCCAGTTCTATTCTCACTTTTCTCAGCCCACCTTAACTAGTTGAAGTCACAGTACAACTTCTTCCATTTGGGGAGCTCACGGATTGCATATGCTTAATAACATTACTAGGCATCATCCCTGGGTCCCTTTAGGACCCAAAATCTCAGGATTTGGGATGCTCCTGGTCTGAGAACTATAAGGTAATGCAGTTGTCAACAACAACAACAACAACAACAACAACAACAGGTTTCTAACTCTGTTAAAAGGTCAGGACAGATTCATCTACAAAGACATTCATTTCCCAGGACAAACAGCTATGCAACAGTGCAGCAGTTCCTCCCCCTCAGCACAAATCTGTCCTTCCCACAGTTCTGCCAGGAGTCTCTGGCAAAGAATCCAGCTTGGCTTCTTGTGATGTGCCCTTGAACAGTGCATGCTACAAATCGCCAATGGTGTTCCAGTCCTGGGAGTTGCTCTTGCACAGTACGGTCCCCCCATGTATCTACCATAAGGGTAGCAGAGAGAGTTAAAGCATGAGTCGTGGGAAAGTGGCCCTCTGCACAGGTAATCGATAGAGGGAGCCCCAGTCGCTGCACCATAGGATTATTATTATTTTCTTATGCATGTGCGCACAAGAGATTTATCGCCGAGGCTGCCACGGCAAAATCAATTATTCATGTTATAAATTAAAAAATGATTTATGGCATCAGCAGACAAAGGGAGTGGCAAGGAGCCCAGGCCTTGTGCAAGATGCAGCAAGTTTAGACAGCTTTGTGCTCCCAGCATGCCTTGCTCCCAGCCTCCCATGCCTTCATCTTCTTGGGCAGCCCTTGTCTAAAAGGACTCCTTCAGAACAAGGAAACATTCCTAACCTGTGTTCACCCTACTGTAGCCAGTATTTTCAGGTGAGAAGAAATGAAACTCCTTTTCTCCCTGAGGCTTGATTATGTGAATTTGGATATAAATGAAAAACACACATTTGTAGCATTCCATGCAGCCAGCATCTTGATTAAACGGGATAGCTTTGCCTTTTCGTGAAGTGTCAATATACTGTGATGGGAAGCATGTGAAGATGCCAGCTGTGAGGATGACCAAAGGCCCAGTATAAAAGAAATGCCAGTTATAGGGACTGCTGCACTGGAAAATGTTTCTTGCATGCCAGCATCACATTTAAACCAGGCTTAAGTCTTCACATTCAAACACAGGAACATTAAGACTGCATCTTATGGCAAAGAATTAGTCACACTTATAAGAGTGGGTCTTCAGCTGATCTTGTCATCTCAAGGGTGGATGCCTTCTCTTCTCATGTATGCATCCCATTTCTGTCTAACTCTCTCTCTCTCTGTGTGTGTGTGTGTGTGTGTGTATGTGATTTCTTTTTTATTTTTCATTCACAAATTTCATTTAATTTACATTCAAGAAGGATCTCAGTTGTGTACACTAACGTTCCAGTATAACAAAAGCAGCAAAATAAAAACTCAAAAGGAGGAAGAATAACCACATTAGTTGTGAGTTTCTAGAAAAGTTGATCAAATGTCCAAATATAGGTCCATTTGTAAATTTCATCCATCCATCATTCTTTCAAATGTTGCAAGTATTGTTAGATCTCCATAGGATCACAGGTGGAGAAAAATTATCTTTCAGGTAACAATGTATTAATCTTTTAGCAGTCAAAGGATGTGAAAAATCCACTTCAGTTGGCAATTTGTTAATTTCTAAGAAAAAGGTAAATAATTCAAAAGAATATGCACATCCCTGAATATCAAGGAACTTTCAAAAGCCAAATTTATTCATTTGATTACTTCCTCCCCAAATGTAGCTACTATGCGACAATTCCAAAACATACGCATTAAGGAAGCTTAGGAGCATTACATCTCCAACAATTTGCTGATTTAGAAAGCCTGACATATTGAACAGTTCTACGCATTGCAAAACAGATTCTGCCTTAGAGATTTTAACACATCGTATTATGCAAATCGAGGTTGGGAAACTTTAGGCAACCCCCTCCCCCCGTGTTTTAGACTTCAACTCTCAGAAGCAATAGCTAGTAAGGAAAATCATAAAGGATCATGAGGGTTGGTGTGTTCCTTCAAGTGATGCCACTACACATCTCCATGTGATATTCTGGGTTCAAGCTTTCCCGGCTGATCTCCAGACTGATAAAAACAAGATTCCCTTTTCTCCCTTCTTTGTATCTGAAGACCTCTGATCCTAGTAGTCCTGAGGTCTGCGGAAACCACACACAGATTTCTTTTACCTGGAATTTATTTACTGGATAATGCCATCTCCCTTGATCCCACCAGAACCTTTCAAAACTTCAGAATGTATTCCTTTTCACTGTGACAAACTTTTTCAGATATATTTATTTATTTAACCAATGTGTAACCACTCTTTGAAGGACATGTCTCACAAAACAGAGTACACTACGGAGATGATACCAATTGATGTAAATTATCACAAAGTAGCACATAGGATTCAAAGATTCACTCTAAAAAAATTTTAAAAGTCAGAGTCACATTGGCAAAAGCATGCTAAAGAAAGGCTCAAAAGAGAAATGTTTTTACGATCTGTTTGGAAGCCTATCCTGAAGTTAGTAGGTATTATTCATTTGAGAGTTCAGAACCATGGAACCATCACCTAAAAGGCTGTCTCTCTCATGTCTTCTATGCTAATTGATCTTACCAGTTGGCACTCAAGGAGGTATTGTGAAGCTGATGTGTATGAATGGGCAGGCTTATATAGCAGAAGGCAATCCAGAAGATGAGTGGTCTCAATACATTATTACCAATCTGTTTGGTATAAGACAGTGGTTCTTAAGCTGGGGTCCGTGGACACCTGGGGGTCCATGGACACCTCAGAGGGGGTCCACGGAGTCTTGCTGCTGGACACCACCAACAGCAGCAGCAGCAACAACAGGGATGCAGCAGTGGCAGGTGTGTGTGTGTGTGTGCATGCCCAAACTGCTCTATCATTTGCAAACAAGACGGAAGAGGCATGTGCAAATACCTTCTGACAAGTCTCTCTGTGCCAACACATACCCTGCTGCTATATCTCTGACAAGAGGGACCTGGCAGAGGTGTTACGGCGCCATGCACCCCCCAAGATTGATATGGTTTAATTGGCAAATATTATTTGATTGGCACTACATTAATTGGCATCGATATACAATGGAACCTGAGATGACTGGAAGGTCAAGCTGGAAAGAGGAACATTACTTACTGTACTGAACTGTACTGTGCTGTAAATGTGAGATTGCGAGGCCAGTTGGCCATACCCCCTCCTAGGCAAAACCATTGTCAGGCAGATTACAAGGCAACTCTAGAGACAATAGGCTTATGCTAAAGCTGGATGTCTCTGTGCAGAAAGGGGAAGTTCCCACCAAACTGTGATTGTTCTAACTCTGATCTCTCACACCTCGACGTTCCCCTGCTTTGTCTTCCCAACCTCTCCACAATATAGAGCTGTTACAACAGCTATTACTCCTTTGTCACCTAAACACTGAAAACATTAACACTGTCCACATCTCATTGTTTGTGTTGCAACTTCCATTGTCCACTCTGCTGGGAAAGTGATTCACATCCATACCTGTAGGGTAGATTTTGGGTATGAAAACCTTCGATTTTGAGCAGTTTCTCCCAGTCTCTCCATTTGCTGCACACCACACTGTCGCCTTGATTCCCAAATGAGAACTGTCCTTAGGTGCCTACCTAAGCCACATCACCGCCTTTCTTCGCTTCTCTCCAGACCGGTAATTATCACCCAAATCCTAAAAGTCCTCTATTCACAATCTTCCTCCCTTTACCTTTGGTTAGTCCTTGTGTGAGTGCATGAGTGTTTAGATCTTTTGAGTGTGTGTGTGAATCTTTCAATAAAACACATTTTTAGTTTACATTTTGGATTCTCTGGCTGGTTCTTTCCTGCAAGACCCTGTAAAATTAGTGGAAAAATCTCATTAAGTTATCCCCTCTTTCAGGCCTCCTAATTTTGAGCTAATTAATTCCTCTCTGTCACGCGGAGCTACTGACATTGTTGTGGACCTCTGAGTCACCCACATTTTCAGGTAACAACAGGCATGTATGCACAACTGCTCTCTCATTTGCAAACAAGGGAGAAGTTGGAGCACATGCATATGTCTTCCAACATGTCTGTCTGTGCCCACACCCCCTGCTGAGTGTGAAAGGGACACAAAGGCCTGCATGCATCTGCACCCAAACTGCTCACTTGTTTGCAAACGAGAGAGAGGTTTTGGTGCCCACACACACATCTTGCCTCTGTGCCTCTGTTGAAAGGTCTATGGTGGCAGGTGTGCATGTGCGCCCAAACTATGACTCTGGAGATCAGGGGCTGAATCCCCGCTCAGCCATGGAAACCCACTGGGTGACCTCAGGCAAATCACATTCTCCAAGCCCCAGAGAAAGGCAAGGTTAACAGTTCTTGCCAAGAAAGCCCACATGATAGGTTTACCTTAGGGCTGCCATATGTCAGTTTTCAAAGGGAAGAGAAATGATGGCTAGAAAGAACCTTTCCCACTTTGTTGTTGTATGCCTTCAAGTCACTTTTGACTTTTTTTTTTTTGCAAGAGTTGTTCAGAGCAGATTTGTCTTTGCCTTCCTCTGAGGCTGAGAGAATGTGATGTGCCCAAGGTTACCCAGTGTCTAAACAGAGATTTGAATCATAGTCTCCAGAAATCTTTAACAAATAATAATAAATATTTAATAAATATTTAAATCTTGAGTTAAGTCTTGGGAGTCCCTGGGAACAAATTATATTTACAGGGGGGTCTCTAGTAAAGAAAAAGTTAAGAACTACCAATATAAGCCACCACTTATACCAGTGATATAAACCACTGGCATAAGCCGTGTGTGCATGCCCCAACCACTCCCTCACCTGCCACTGGGTGCCTTTCAGCAGGGACACAGCAGTGGGGGGGAACAGGGGGGCACATCAGAAGGCATATATGCATGCTCCAACTGCTCCCTCATTTGCAAACAAGAAAGCAGTTTGGGTGTGCATGCCCACCTGCTGTTAGGTCCCTTTCATCAGGGACATGGCAGTGGGATGTGTGTGTGCACACAAAGAGACTCATTGGAAGGAATTTGTACACACACCAACTGCTCCCTCATTTGCAAATGAGAGAGAAGTTTGGGTGCATGTGCATGCAGCATGCACACGCACATGCACACACACATACCCGGATCTCTGCTGCTGCCACATCTCTCTTGCTGCCCCTGCTGGTGGGATCTAGCAGCAGGGTTTCATGGACCCCTTCTGAGGGCTCAGCAGACCCCAGGTATAAGGGATTTCATTCTCATGTCAAATTTCGCAGTAAAGTATTTAGGAGAAGAAAACTAACACCTTTTTTGAGAAATTGATCATGTTCATAATGAACTATAACAACATATTTGAAGGCCATGTTTATCCATACAGTTCCCCCCATGACAGAATTATAGTTTTATACTCTGTCTTATTAAAAAATACTTTCAAAAATTTTTCAGATTATAGATTTTTGTCTCCATCAAGAAGGAACACGCACACCTCCGTGCTGACTTTTTTGGGGTTAGTTCTCCATCTATTAATCATTCTAATTGGTGTCCAGTCAGAATGAATCAGATGAATTTATTAAAGACAGAAAAGTTTTAAAAATATGTAAGGAGAATGTGGAACAAAATACACTGTGAAATAAAACTATAGCACGATGGAGTAGTTTCAGTTTTGGACTAGGATTGCAGGAGAACAGGGTTTCAATCACTGCTCAGCCATGGAACCCCACTAGGTAACCTTCTTGGGCAGGTTACCCTTGAGTGGCTTAGGGAGCTGGGTATGTTTAGTCTGCAGAAGAGAAGGTTAAGAAGGGACATGATAGCCATGTTTAAATATTTGAAGGGATATCATATTGATGAGGGAACAGGGTTGTTTTCCATTGCTCCAGAGACTAGGAGAAGGAGCAATGGATTCAAAGTACAGGAAAAGAGATTCCACCTAAACCTCAGGAAGAACTTCTTGATAGTCAGAACTGTTCAGTAGTGGAATATGCTGCCTTGGAGTGCGGTGGAGTCTCTTTCTTTGGAGGCTTTTAAACAGAGGCTGGATGGCCATCTGTTGGGACTGCTTTGATGTGTGTTCCTGCAAGGCAAGAGGTTGGACTAGATGGCCTGTGTGGTCTCTTCCAACTCTATGATTCTACGATTCTAGGTCACACTCTCTCAGCCTCAGAGGAAGGCAGTAGTAAACTCCCTCTGAGCAAATCTTGCCAAGAAACCCCTATGATAAGTTTGCCTTTGGGTTTTCATAAGCTGGAAATAACTTGGATGCACATAAAACAGCTATCTTTCAGCATATATACTGTCCCTTTGGAAAGATTTGGATGTTTCACAATTATCTACAATAACCTTGCATCTTTCTGAAGTTTTATCTTCACACTTAGTTGAAATCCTTGACTCTCTTATTCTCCACCCTGTGGTACAGCTCTTTGCCCTTTCCTCAGAAATCTCAATTTCTGTGTATGAGTGTTAAAGCTGGACAGCGAAGGACACTGATAGTAAGAGAACCAACTCCTCCTCAGCTGGATAGGAGTTGTACATGGACTGCCAAAAAGACAAATGAATGGGTAGTAAAGCAAATAAACCCTAAACTTTCCCTAGAAACCAAGATAACTGAGCAGAGAGTATTGTACTTTGGATATATCATGAGAAGACATGACTCATTAGCAGAGACCAGAGGCAGATCTAGAGTGGGGCAACTGGGGCGCGTGCCCTGGGAGCCAATGTTGGGGGGCAGAAAAAGAGGAACCCCCTGCCTGTCCCCCCCGCCGCTTGCTTTGCCCGCCGCTTACCCCGCCCCCATCCCGCCCCACTTGCCTTGCCCTCTTCCACCTGCCGCTGGCCCCACCCACCTCCACTTGCCCCTCCCCTGCCCACTGCCACTCACTCCACCCACTTTCACCTTTGGCCCTGCCCACTTCTGCCACTCATCCTGCCTCCTTGCCCTGGGTGCTATTAAGCCTCAGTACGCCACTGGACAAGACAATAACGCTTGGCAAGGTAGATGGCAGTAAGAAAAGAGGAAGTCTGCTTTAAAGGTGGACAGGTTCCATTAAGGAAGCCATGCCTCTGAATCTGCAAGGCCTGAGTGGGGCCATTGATGATAATGTGTCTTAGAGTTCTCTCATTGATAGGGTTACCATCAGTCCATGTAACTTGATAACAGGTAACATCAACAGAAAGAACTATAATCCACTTTTCATCAAACCATTTCCTGGATAAAAACACATTGAGTGAGCATGGTGTAGTGGTTTGAAGTTGGACTACAACACTAGAGCCCAGGGTTCAGTTCCCCACTCTGCCATGGAAACCCACTGGGTGACCTTGGCTGTATCACACACTCTCAGCTCCCAGAAAACCCTGCGATAGGTTCACCTTAGGGGCCATTTCCACACTAGACTGTTATAGAGCTATTATTCCACTTTCAACATCCTATGGAATCCTTTGAGGCACCCTCCTAAACTCCAAACCCCAGGATTCCATAGGATGTTGAAAGTGGAATAATCGCGCTGTAACAGTTTAGTGCGGAAATGGCTCGGGTCACAATAAGTTGGAAGCCACTTGGAGACACAGAACAACAGCAGCAGCAGCAGCAGCAACAACAACACTGTAGGGGAAGAAAAGAAGTGAAAATGGACAACACACTAAGAAAGCAAAAACTAAACTGGCAATGTTGATCTGCCTAAAATCCTACACTGTGGAAACTAGTAGAGCTACCAACCTTATATCTGGATTCCCATATTGGCACCCTTGTGATTGATGGAGTGGCAAACCAAAGAAGGGGCATTTTTTTATGCTGTTTGACTTGATTGATAACAGCCACTTATCAGACCAACGGGTACAGATTCACGCGGGCAGAAGCACTGCCAGCCCACTGATTAGGCAGTGAAGCGACTGCCTCGGGTGGCAGAATGGAGAGGCAAGAACGTCGGAACCGGGGGAGTGAAAATCCGAGTTTGCCCGGTCTGGCGTTCGACGAAAACAGAATAGTTACCCAATAGGAAAAGTAGTTCTCTGGCTGTCGCTAGGCAGATCTGGCCCAGGGTGAAATGAAATAAGTTTGCTCCAACCGCGTCCGGGGGATTTTACGGCCACCTCACTCTGCAGCCTCCTTCGGCAGCTCAAATGGTGCGAAGCCAGACGTCGTCTCAGATCAGCTCCTGCCGGAAGCGTGAAACAGAACGACTGGGGTTGCCAGTCCCCAATGTATAATCTAAGAGGTAACAGTGGAGCTCTTAAGGTAGGGGAAGTTACTAGCCCGACGAAGTGTCCCGGTCCAGCCCCCTCCCCTCCATTTTTCCTAGGACTGCTCCAAAGCCCGTTTACTACTTCCTCTGTCCACTTTCTCATCTACCTTAGCTCTTCTTTCTCTTTGGAATTTTTAATATTGCTCCCGTCAATTTTGTCCAAATCACAGTTTTCTTTGTGCATTTGGGCGTCCCCCTCGTCCTTGTCCCATCTCTCTCTTTTTTTCTATGTGTCTGAGCTTTATTCCCTACTGCCCTTCTGATAGCTCCCTAGCGTCTGGGATTTTTTTTTAACCCACTGCGTCCTTTCTTCTCCTACCTCCTCTTCTCTGTGTATATAAGCTTTTTTTTTCAGCTTACCCCTCTTTTTTCCAACTTTTTGCACTTCTGTGTAACTGAAGACTGGGGTTTTGGCAGGCGGGTTGTTGTTGTCGTGCGGGGGGGGGTGCGGATTGGTTCCCCCTCTCCTTTGTCTCTAAATGTCCTTGCTTTGTTCATCTGGGACTTACCGAATGCAGAAGATCTCTCTTTTTCTCCTTAAAGAAGCCTCGCTTCTATTTCAAAGGAATGTTCCAGGGCAGCCCAGCACAGAGTAATTCTGCACCATTCCAGTTTGATAAATTGCATTTGTTAGTTACTTGATTCGGTATTATTGTATTTTCATTGCCAAGGAGGAGGAGGAGGTGCTTGTGAGTAGCAAGAACTTTAGCTGTAGATTCTTGCATTGACAGGAAATGAAACTAGATGATCCTTCCAACTTTATAGTTCTATGATTCTGTTAAAATAACTTGGCTAGGATTGGATATGTTTCCCCTTGACATGGGGTAGGAGGGAAGCATCAGGGTTTTTTGCTTCAGTCAAAATGTGATGAACACGTCCTAGGCAGAAGATACCCAATAAAGAGGGCCATGGCCAGCATTATCAGTAGGCAGAGTGAGGCAGTTGCCTCAGATATCTGAGGCCGGGAAGTGGCAAGATTTTGGGGGAAAGAGCTGGCCATGTTCCCAGCTGTGTACCTCCTAAAGTAGCCTTCTGCCTTCAACTGTGGTGAAGGACACTGTCCTGTTATCTGAAGTCACTGATTAGAACCTTACTTTTAAAAAGTAATTTGTACCCCTTACTAATTTGTAACCTATTGCATTTATTCCTTACCATGTTGAAAGAACAGCTCATTATGTTGCTTGTTGCTCATTACTTTTCTATTTTCTCTCCTTTTTTTTCTTTTGAGTGAGAGGAAAAACTATGTTTCGATAATCATAGAATCTTAAAGTTGGAAGAGACCACAAGGGCCATCCAGTCCAGCCTCTTGCCATACAGCAATACATCATCAAAGCACTCCTATCAGATGACCATCCAGCCTCTGTTTAAAAGCTTCCAAAGAAGGAGACTCTACCACCAAACTCGGAGGCAGCGTATTCCACTGTCAAACTGCTCTTACTGTCAGGAATGGCATGAAGCTTGAAAAATTCCTGTAAAAAACCTTCTAATAAGGCATTTAAAATCAATTTTTGAAAGCCACTAGAAACTAAAACAGTGAATTGTTGTTGTGTTTCTTCAACTAATTTCTGACGTATGGCCTTTTGTAAAGCTAATGGGTCTTAATTGGCCATTCAAAACAAAACACCCCCAAATACATTGCTTTATAACTCATAACACTATATTGTTGTTGAGAGAATATATACCTCCCAGCCTGGTCACTAAGCTCAGAGGGATCACAGAAGCTTGAGGAGATGGCAGATGACATCATTGTCCCAGCTAATCAGAAGGTCCTAGCAATTGGACCCAGTGAGCCTTGGCTCCACTGCAACAGTGATGGGAACCATTGCTGTGGAGAGACTCAACTTCCAATCTTTAAACTAGTACAGCATACACCTAGCTGAGTCATCCCATAGTTTGGAAATCTTACATTTTTGGGACTGCAGCTCCCAAAACTGCCCTGCTGGGTTCTATGGTCTAAAAAGTAATTTTCCCAAGCTGACTTGGCTAATTTTCCCCACAGCTCCCATGGAGAACAGAGAAGGTATATTTGGAAGTTGTTGTGGGAAGACTAGGGTTAATGTATATCAAAAGCTCCCCAAGCTCTCAGCAAACTTGAGCAATTCAGCCTGCACCTCAGGACTTCCTGTCAGTCCGGCCACAGACGTTGACCTGGCCTTAGCATCTGTTTCCATAGCAGCTGCAGCTGACGATCGGATTGTAACCAGGTTCCTGCAGCATATTCCACCCGCCTACCACTCACCATCTCGTCATCCAGAGACCTGAGCAGACAGGGATGGAGGCAGTAGTAGTCACGGTGAAATTTTTGTTGTCCAGGTCCTTGAACTTGTATAGCTGTCTCTCCTTCCCAGACTCATGCTCATTCACCCGTGTGCCTTTGCCTCTGCAGAATCCCAGGAAAAGTTCATCATTAATCAGCATCTGAGCACAAAAGAGGGTGAGGAGTCTGGAGTGAGCCTGAGAATTCCTAAAGCTAAATGGCCACTTCAGTGCAGGATGACACCACAGATCCTATCACTCCCGCTATTTTCTTTTCTATTTTAAAAGCCCAAGCTGAACTGAATAATTGCTGTCTGACAGTGAGACTGGCACTCTAGCCGAAGCTGGTTTAGCAAAAGTCACTGAGAAGGGAAGGAGGGGGACCTCCACTTATCCTCATCAGACTCTGGAGCAGCAACAGCTGATGGCTTCCATGGGTTTTAATCCAAATTTTAAAAGTGCTATCCAGAGTGTTGAACACTATCCCCAGAGAGTTTCAGCACCTTGGATAGTTCAATGTGTGGGCAGCCCCTGCTGGCTCTGAAAGTTCCCCACCCCCGCTTTATGGCTTTCTACTTTGTATGAAGGAATGGAAAGATAATCTGACCTAGACCCTGGAATGTTACAGGCTTCCTCCACCTATCTGACAGGTTAGGGACTGAAGCACTGTCAGAAAACAGAATTGGTTGAAAAGTAGAACCCATGTACTGTACTGTAGGAAGCACAAAAGATTTACGGAGGCTCACCTGGGACTGACTGCATGCATGCTGTTTGCAAAGTCTTTCTGCTGGCTTGCTACCTTTTCCCTCCTCTCAGCTCACTTTGCAAGCAGCACATGCATGCAAGCCATCCCAAGCAAGCCTCCATGAGCAAGAAGAACTGATGAAAGAGTGGAACCTCTATTGAATTAATGGAACTTGTCCTTAATTTAGAAGCACTGAAAGAGTGAGTTGTCAGATAAGGAAGCATCAAAAGGCGAGAGCTTCCTGTACTTTTCTTTAAAGAACCAGTCACTCCACCCAACCTTGATTGCCCAACATATCATTGCTTGATGCTATATTCCAATTATTCTGAATTGTTCCTTAGTAATAATTTATTATTACTGTTGCTATTGTGCTGTTAAGAGCCAGCATGGTGTAGCGGTTTGAACATTGGACTACAACTCTGGAGACCAGGGTTTGAATCCCTGCTCAGCCATGAAAACCCCCTTAGGGAAGGCAAGTCACACTCTTTCAGCCTCAGAGGAGGGCAAAGGCAAACCCCTTCTGAACAAATCTTGCCAAGAAAACCTGGTGATAGGTTCACTCTAGGTCACCGTAAGTTGGAAACGACATGAAGGCACATAACAGCGACAATAGTACCATTGGCAAACACAAGAAAAATGTCTTCTGGTTCCTCCAAGTGATCAGATAAGACATTGCAGCCTGGGAATTCTGAGAAAAATGCAAAGAGGCAAGCTTTCCCAGCTGCAGCACACATACATTACGAATAACGGGAGGCAGCCCATTCCTGTTCCACTGAAAAGTAGTAAATAATAGCCATCGCCATTGCAGACAAAAAATAATTCTGTTCTAGAACATTACTGCAGAAACAATGAGCTATTTTGAAAAACGAATTACTTTCTAGCTGTGGTCACACAAAGGAAGAATATCAGGAATTCTCAAGCTCAGTTTCAAGTGAGTTTTGTCAGACCGTCTCAGAGCAAGCTGCCTTGGACAGAGCTGTCCCAGGTACTGCAGCCTCCCAGCTGCTCTGCTATCTCTTAAGCCATTTCCGCACTAGACTGTTATAGTGCTATTATTCCACTTTCAACTTCGTATGGAATCCTGGGGTTTGCAGTGTCAGGAGGGGACAGCCAGCCCCCCCTGACACTGCAAACCCCAGGATTCCATACGATGTTAAAGTGGAATAATAGCACTATAACGGTCTAGTGCAG
Source organism: Cyclura pinguis (assembly GCA_030412105.1). NCBI lineage: Eukaryota > Metazoa > Chordata > Lepidosauria > Squamata > Iguanidae > Cyclura > Cyclura pinguis. The sequence continues at coordinate 60,292,310 of CM059601.1, forward strand.
AAATGGCCTTACCCTGTGGCTCCTATGAACTGACTTCAGGACAGGGATGAGCAGACAGTAAACTGAGATCTATTGAAGGATTTCTGCACAATTCCCAGATATCTTCAAAAGTGTCTGGCTTTCCCCCGAAGTTTGCTTTTCTTTTGGTAAAGCCTTTTTTCAAGCATTTTCATGTGTTTGTGTGAAAGATAAGTAAGCTCAGTAAGCTCAATGCTGATACTGGGGACTAATTTCTGGGTTGAGGCATGGTCAAACACAACTCTGTTCCATAATCCTGTTTCATACTTGGCTAGTAGCTAGTAGGTCGAGTTTCTGGGAAGAAAACAAAGTAGATCCCACTAGGCTGAAGTCTGTCCATCTCTGGTTTAGGAAACATCTCTTGACAACTCTTGGCAACTCGTATGGTTATCAGAGTCCCTGGAATGTTCCACCCCATAATAAATAGGCTCATATTGGCTGCTCTGACTATTTTCTAGTGGGCACACAGTGCCTCTTCTGTATGCCATGCATCCATACTGAATGTTTCTACATGGTGCAGATGACTTTCTGCTCAGCACATGGTGCTTTCTTCAATGCTAATGTCACTTCTGGGGCTACAGGCAGCTTCTTTTCCTTTGTCTGTTAATCTGTAACTGCAGTTGGAAAGACCTTAGGGATCTAGTGAGTGAAAGGGTGAGCAACAGAGAGAAAGGAGTTGTCAGCATCTTGCAGGGCTGTTTGAGAAGGCCTTTCACAGCCAGCCATTGCCCCATCATGCAACTGGAGCCCCTAGTTTTACAGAGGGCACAACTATAAGAAGATGTGCAAATCAAAATTGTCCAAAGTATGGGTCTGTCTGGAGCTGTGGTGTCAATTGTGCAGAGTTTTATGAAGTTAAGAGTGCCGTGAAATAAAGGAATAGAATATCCATTAAAATTTATGCAGCAGTCATGTTCCAGAAAAGGGACAATCCTTTGAAATTAAGGTCATTTCTTTAAAAAGGAGACATCTCACAAATTACTGGTTTTATTTTTCCATTGATAGATGGAGATAACTTCTTTTGTCAGTTTATTATATGCAAGCAGCACCTCTTGCCTCACTACAGCATATGCCTAATGTCAACAACAGCCCTTTTTTGTCTCCTGTACAAGAACTGGATCAACAGCAGGAGCAACAGAGGAAACTGCAACCTCAGGTCTTTTAGCCCAGGATCAAGCATTCCGTACAGAGGGCTGTTCATCATCTGCAACATTGCATCTGATGAAGAAGGCTCCAAATAGCAAAAATTCATGCCACAATAAATCTGGTAGTCTTCAAACTGCCATAGAACTTGCCATTGTTTTCATCATCTGCAGATCTCCTTCTGAAAATCTACCTGAAATATAGTGTGGAGTTTGGACTACTGATATTTCATAGTTTTCATTTATCTTTCATTTATCTAAAAGATTCCAGGCTGCATGGATGTAGATGTATGATACTAGCATGTACGGGTATCTGAGAATTTGTCTTTCCCTCCTTGGATAAAGAACACAGCTTCTATGTGACTCTCTCAAATGTTTCTTCCTCTTCATTTTCATTGTTATTCCTAACCCTACACTTCTACTGGTCTTCCTTTACCTGTGCTCCATCAATTAGCATGTTGCTCCAAAGTCATCCCCCCCTACACACAAAAAGTTTTTCTGTATGTATATATATTGTTCTGACCAATTAGGCTTTAGAAGAGTGGGAGGGGCAGTTTCTAAGTGGCCATACTGGCTGGAGGATTTGGTGAACTGTAGTTCAAAACTTTTCTAACTTTGTGACCAGTCATACAAAAGAAATACATTATCTTGCGTTACGTAAGTATTTTGGGAATTGAATGTTCATTTTTTTGTAAGCAGAATTTGGGATACTTTGGTATAATCTTTGAATTTTAACTTTGTTATTTGAATTTCAAACTTGAGTCCCCCACTTTACTTCCCAAAACCTCAAGCCCTGGGGCTGAATTCTACATCCTGTACCTATAAAGAAGATTGTTCTTCTCCCCTTCTCCACAAAGATACCCTTTATTTTAAGAGAGAGATTTTATTTGGCAGTGGCAAAGTTAGTCCATATGCAGCAGCGAGAACAATGTGATTATATCAAATTATGAGCAAGGACCATGGGGAACGAAACTGTTGCTAATGCCAGAGATTTGTTGTAACACAAAGATACATCCCATTTTGTTGTTATTACATTAATGACCATAGCACTCGACAGAGTAACATGAGGAAAAATAGATCCCTGTCTAAATGTGACTATATTCTAAATTTCAAACACAGGGGGAAAGAATCAGGGAAGTGAAGAGAAGGGAATCATAAGTAAAGGTAACCTTGGATGTGTAGAAAGATCTCAGTGATGAGCTAAGGTGACTAGCTTTTTCTCCCTTTGACCACACTTCTCCAGCTGTTGGGAATAGCCCTTCAGAGAAAACAAGCATTCCATTTTTATTTTAGGAAACCTTCCTTGAAGTCTTAGGATGTTTTAGTTGCATTTTTTTTCTTTTTCAAATGTAGGTATGTTGTAGATATAACGAGCAATCCATTCCTTGCTATCGCTAAGCATAGGCTCAGGAGTTCCCTTGCCTTCCCTCCCCAACAAAGACCTACCTTTGGGAGTTTGCTATCAACTGGTGGGGCTTGACGGGAATCTGTTAGCAAGGCTTACTGTCAGCGTCTCCAAGTAACATCACGGCCAGTGCATCCCCAGAGCATCTTGGCAGATACAGACGTGATGCTGCAAAGCAAATTCAAATTCTGCTTCTGACCTTGCTGCAGAAAGGGTTAACCACAGAGCTTCTCCTGGCACATGGGCAGATGGGAAGAACAGCTGCTTGGAATGATGCAAAATGGATGCATTTAGCGTCTCTGGGTTGAAGGACCCAGAGTCTTTTGGAGTCTCCATCTCCATCTCCATAGCTGGGCTAAGCTGGAAAGGCAGAAGAGCTTAGGAATGTTACTGTTTGGACTTCAGCTCCCAGAATGCCCCAACCAGCATGGCCATTGATTGATTCCACAATAACTCTTTCCTAGAATTTGTGTCATCTTATATTGAAAAGTATGCTGGCTGGAGGATTCTGGGAGACCAAAATGTAACAGTTCTAAGATCTGAGACATAGCAACTTGAAAATGTAGGCTAAGAGCCTACATTGGTCCTACACAGCATAAATAACCACCAACAGAGTTACATTCCCCCTCCATTATACAACCCCTATGCTTGACAGCAGTGTAAGACAACAAATTCACATTGATAGCCAGAGCACATGGCTATTATCACATACCATATTTAACAATGTTCAGGGCAATGCACAACCACATATACAATGCAAATTAGCATACTACTGTCTGAACATCAACATACAACTTCATCCTCAACCATTCTCATTATGGAACTCCACTACCAATACTGGGATGTGATCATGTGGCCATTGTTCATTGTCCACAAAACACACACACACATATAAAACAATTTTTGCCTGTGTATGTTCCTGCATGGCTGGGAGTTGAACTCAATCGCTATTGTGATCTCTTCCAGCTCTGTAATTCTGTGTCACAAGAGCCAGAGTGGCTCAGTGGTTTGAACACTGGACTGTGAGGGGACATGAGAGCTATGTTTAAATACTTGAAGGGATGCCATGTAGAGGAGGGAGAGGGCTTGTTTTCTGCTGCTCCAGAGACCAGGACAAGGAGCAATGGATTCAAGCTGCAGGAAAGGAGATTCCACCTGAACCTCAGGAAGAACTTCCTGACAGTCAGGGCTGTCCGGCAGTGGAATATGCTGCCTCGGAGTATAGTGGAGTCTCCTTCCTTGGAGGTTTTTAAGCAGAGGCTGGATGGCCATCTGTCGGGAGTGCTTTGAGGGTATTCCTGCATGGTAGGGGGTTGGACTGGATGGCCTGTGTGGTCTCTTCCAACTCTACATTTCTATGATTCTATGATTCTATGACCTCTGCTAAGCAGGGTTTGGATCCCTGCTTAGCCATGGAAACACATTGGGTGACCTTGGGCAAGTCACACTTTCTCAGCTTTAGAGGAAAGCAATGGCAAAACCCACTCCGAACAAACCCCATGCAGTGAGGAGCTGTACTGGGGAACTGTGTGATAGGCTAAATTTAGAAATTGAGGCAGTAGGCAGGCTACAGAAAAAGGTGACAGCAGTAGTCTTCCATGTGTGCAGACCTCATTGTTGGGACGCATCTGAAAAGAGATTTGTCCCTTGGAAAGCGACAGGGCCAGCCTTATCATTAGGCAGAGTAGGAAAGTGGCCTGAAGCAGGGGATCCTGGTGGAGAAAGTGGCTGAACTCTGTTGCGGGGCAGCACTATATGTGGGAGTACTCCCTAAGGTTTCACTTGCTACCCTTGAGTAGAAGAAGCCAGTGTAAAATTATGTTGACTCCCAGTCTTGTTGGCTTCTGTAAGTGGAATTTGGGGAAGTGGAGAGAGACTTTGCCCATCATCTCAGGCAGTAAAATATCTTGGGCTGGCCTCTGGCTTTAGGAAATACCCTATGTGCTTGCATGGCACTGATTGTTCAACTGGCAAACCAATTCTCAACAAAGAGCTTTCCCTGCATATGGTAACACACAAAGTGTTGTGCTCCATCTTCTGGGAGCAGGGTAGCTTGGATGCTTGTGATACACTGCCTGGAGTTTGGCACTGCCCAGAGAAAGAGCTCTTTTCAATGCATAGGGTAGTAGAAAGATGCTCCTTATCAGTGTGCACCGGCTCTGAGTGGGATGGGCTGTGGTGTCAGGTGGCATCCATTTGAAACCCAAATAGTCCTGATAGACAATGATTGGAACTGATTAATCAGCAAGATCCATTTGGTGCTAATCAATCTTTCAGGAGGGTCAGTTGGGGGTAGCTGGGCAGGTCCCTCCTGCTCTCTCTCTCTCCCTCCCACCCTCTCTCTCTCTCTCTCTTTCTGCTGCTTGCATGCCTCTTGGCTGTGCCATTCTCCAAGGGTTTTTGGAAGCTTCATGTGGCATATGCCCTCCATTTCTGGTTTCATTGCCATAGGCAACACTGGCATCTCCAAGGAGGGTGAGGTTGTTGCTATCAGGTGGGAGCACGGAGTTTGGAAACTGTTGAAAATGAAGCCTCTTCTTGCTATCTTCAAAGTATTTTCCTACTTTATCCAAAGGCACCTCTTTACACCACCCACCAGTTTTGCAAATGCTTCTAAGTACTATGTGCATAGAGAAAGGGTATAACATCTCTACTCTCAATACTGTTTTTCCCCCCTCTTTCACCGTGAAGTGGCAAAATTCTTTGCTGCCTCTAAGGGGAAGATATGTCCTCAGATATGAGGACAACATAATGTTTTTACATGCTCAAATGTCTGGTTGGGAAGGTGAACAGGGTAGAGTGGGGAATTGCTCTCATGTCTAGAGATATAAAGAGCGTTCCCTTCCCTTCCAGTAGGACAGTGAAGAGAAAAAAACCTTTCTGAATGGAGAGAGGCCTGGAACTCTCTGCTGTTCTCTGCCTGGAGAAAATAAAATTTAGGACAGAGGATGAGGTGGGGTTTTATGATGTCAGAGGAAAGATAAACCTTGGGAAGAACCTCTATTCCCCAGCAATGTGGTTTAGCCCACCAACATGGTTTGGAGAGGGGGCAATTCATCCCCTAGGACTACACTAGTTTCCACCCCTGACACAGGATCTGGAAACACTCTGGGGCCTATCCTTTATCCATCTGTCATTTGTTTTTCTTCTTCATTATTGTTTACTGGACTTTATGATGAAGCCAGCCCAGGATTCAATGCAGGAAAGAGGTTCAACAGTCTCTGTCCCTCCTCTTCTCAGAGGCAGCCTGCAGCGGAAAGCGTCCCAGGCTGCTACGTCCTGCTGATCCTGGGGCACTTCCTGACTTTACGAGGCTAGTATGATGTTACGCAGTCTGTGCAGGAGTAGACAATATTGATTATTGTCTTTCTCTATAACTGAAAGACCGTGCGGTGAATCCTCTGGGAAGGATCCATTGGTATGAGACCCACCATGGTACCAACTAGATCTTGGGGGGAAATTCTTTTTCAATTACAACTCCAGAATTTCCTCAACTGGCATGGCCAGTGACCACACAGGCTGGGGGATTCTGGGAGTCGTCATTCAAAAAAAGTTACTTTCTCATGCTCTGCTAAGAGGCATCCCAACAAGGCCGCTGCGTGGGCAGCAAGAGAACGCTTGTCTTGATAAGGTGTCCAGAGTTCCCCAGAACTGAAGAGGCAAACTGGGGCAGCTGCATGCCTTGGTCCCTTGTCTGCTATTCCCAGTCAGCCAGCTCAAGCAGGTTAACAGCAGCAGGTGGGGAGGTGACCGCAGTGAAGGGGACTATGTGGCAGTAGCTCCGGTTACACAGCAATTGCAGGCACTTGAGAACAGCAAGACAGCAAAAAGGGCTTTTAGTGAGAATGAATAATTCACATTTTGAGCAATGTCCTGGCGACAGGAAGAGTCCAAATAGGTCCCTGGGGCATGGTCCACTGAGGGAGCACTAAGGAGAGATGCCATGAGAAAGGGGCAGGGAGACCAGAAGGGTAAGATGAAAAGGTAGGAAGATTCTTGGGTTGGGTTGGAGGAGTGAGTATGTGACAGAGTCCCTGAATTTGTGTAATTGTCAAGAAGGGGAAATTTTCAGAAAGCACAGCTTCTCCCTGCATTGCAGAATGGTGTTAGGAGATGTTCGGCTAACCTTAGCTCTCTCTTCTGCATAATTGTTCAAGGCACAAGATGTACTCCATAACAAATCTGATAATCTGAGTTCCATGCCAATGGGTAAAAATCTTCAGAATCTGATGTCCAAGGTAAGACAGAGAATGATGTAAAATAATGCCTGCACTTCTCTGCACACAAACAAGATCCTGGGATTTTAGGGGAAAGATGTTCTTTGTTGCTACCTCTAGGAAACTTCACTTGGCTGCTCCTTCCCCTCCCTGTCCCTCACATCATGGTGTAAGTAGTTCAAAGTACAGTAGAATATCTCCTTCAAAGGACTATGGCTCTTTTCTGAGGTTTTTCTTCCTCCTGCTCATGGCCGTCAGCACAGCATGCTAGCTGACAAAATGAAAAACACTATAGGTGCTAGGGGCCATCCTAAGAAGAGAGGAGAAGACATGCCATGCAGGTTAATATTAATGTGCATTGTGAACAAAGCACAGGATTAGAATACGAGGGTTTTTCTCCCCGTGGTCTGTCCATATGCCTTTTATGATCCTCTCATTGTGGGGGCATTCTGTTGGTGATATGATTCAAAGATGTCTCACCTTCACTTGCTAATGGGATGTGTCCTCCCATGTTCTTTAAGATGTTATGGTACTGAGTTTCTCTAACACTCTAAGTCTGGGAACAGAGACAGAGTTTCAAACCAGTCATTTAAAATAAAAATCCCGACACTCTTAAGTCTGAGGACAGATTAGGGCTGCAGGGCACTGGCAGTTTGTGTTCAAAGTGTATGTATGTGTGTGCATGCAGGCAATTAACTCCAATGCTGTGGTGTGAAGAACTCCTCACTCCCTTGGACATTGGTCTCTGTTAATATAGGGACATATGAACCTCGGCCATTTCCACCCTAGCCTGTTATAGTGCTATGATTCCACTTTCAACATCCTATGGAATCCTGCGGTTTGTAGTTTGGGGGGGGGTGCCTCAAAGGATTCCATAGGATTCCATAGGATGTTGAAAGTGGAAAAATAGCTCTATAACAGGCTAGTGCAGAAATGGCCCTTGTTTGGTTTACTGATAGGGATGTGTTTTGATGTTTTACACAAGTAAGGAACTGGGAACTAGTAATAACTGTGCCACAGGTTGCTGCCTATTTTCCTCATTCAGTCTACATAAGGTTCCTCTTGGTTTAGCCCAGCACTCTAGTTTGCACTCCTCCAAATACCTTTTCAAGGATGAAGTTTACTAAGATGTGATGATCAAATTTGGGGGAGGGGGGGAATTAGGATTGATTAAATCAGATTACTTTAAAATATTGAAGGTAAGTGGCTGCAATGAATTTGAAAGACAAACATACTATTCTTTTAAACAAAAAATATTGAAATTCCAGAAACTTGGAAATGTCCCCAGTGTATTTGGAGTCACTGAAAAGAAAGATCAAAATTAATTTAAGCTTACCAACCCACTGCAAAAGCTTAAGAGCTGTATTTCGAATAATGTTTTCTCCATACCTTAATTTTTGACTTCACGGTGAATCTGATGATGTGAGACATATCTTCGAGAGGTCTCTGCTATTATCTGCAATTTCACAGGGTTTTTTTTTACCTTTGATTCATTAGATCATACAAAGCTCCTTGCAGTTTAACAACTATGCAGGTGACAATGTCTGTAATATTTAGAATTGTTCCCCATACTTTTACTGAAAGCAGAGCACAAAATGCAAGTGCACACTCACACCTCCCTCCTCTCCACACTGGCCATATCTCACTGCCAGCTCCTGTCTAATATCCTGTCCATTGTTTGCTGCTACCTGGCACACACACACACAGAGTGTATTTGTGCTTTGTTGAGTCACGTATTGCCCCCACCCACCATTTACCACTCTCCCTGGCATCACCCCCACCACTCTTGTTGCTGTTCTCTCTACTGTTTCGACACCTCCCAATTTAGTACAAGCTGCCAATATCATTAGCACTGTTTATTCTTCTGCATTGTTAATGTGAGAGCACAATCTGAATAGGAGGTACCTGGGACACAGTTCTTAATTCTCTGGACCCCCACCCTCCAGACCCCACAACGCCTTTTCCTTTCCTTTCACACAGACACTGAGAAATGTGTGATGGGCCATGCGAATGATAGAGTAATTTACTAAAGGCCAAGGAAGGCCTCCTTGTCAGGGCTGCATTCCTCTTTATCCTGAAATCTTTTAAATAAATCGCTAGTCTTAAAATGACGGCTATTTGCTGGTTTCCATGCCAAGGTTCTCTTGGGATGGGAAAAATGTGGTTTATTTCTAGTGGGATGCACAGGAATGATAGCATCTGGAATGAAGACTAAGAATTGCAGGAAAATCTAAGAGTCAAAAAAAAGTCACCCATTGCCCACCTACTTATAATATAAGCAATGACCTTCAGTAGACCTGGACAGACAGCCTGAATAAGGTGAGGAATAAAAAGCTAGAGACCAGACTGCTGCTATCAGCCAAATACATGGCCAAAAAGAGGACAGACACATTATTGGGGAGGCATATAGACTCAGGGGCAGAGCTTGAAAACATGGCTATTTTGAGCCAGGTTCCTTGCTGCATTGCTACTGGCCTGGCTGCTGGGAGGAATCTGGAAAATGTAATCCAAAAATAACTTCCACATACTCTTGCAGGAAAATCATAGCTCCTATACGTTTTCAAAATAATAAATAAAGAGGTCATCACAAAAAGGTTGGGTACTGCCCCACTGTTCCTCCTGAAGCTTGAGCACTGATATGAGGAGCCCATTAAAAGAGCCCTGTAGTCCTACTGATATTCTTTATAGTCCTCTGAATGGTGCCAATATCACCTTCTGCTGAGGGAGGAAGCAGGAGATCGTTCTGCTAAATTGCATGTTGGTTGTTGTTGTTGTTGTTTGCCACCACCCTCCAAGAGTCCCAGTCATCAACAGCTCTGCTCAGGTCTTGCAGGCTCAGGACCATGGCTTCCTTTATTGTGTCAATCCATCTTCCTCTTTTCCTACTACTTTCTACTTTATAAAGTATTATTGTCTTTTTCCAGTGAGTCATGTCATCTCAAGATATGTCCAAAGTATGATAGTATCAGTTTAATCATTTCAGTTTCTAGTGAGATTTTGGGTTTAATTTGCTCTCAGATCCATTTATTTGTCTTTTTGGTGGTCCAGAGTATCCGTAGAACTCTCATGCAGCACCACATTTCAACTGATCTTCTTTCTGTCATCTTTCTTCATTTTGCAGCTTTCACATGTGCACCCAGATTAATGGACGTTACTGCCCTGGCTAGTCCGAGCTTTGGGGATATTAAAGATATCCTCTTGATATCATAATTCGGCTTCACTTCTCTATTCCTCTCCACATGCTTGTGAGGCCACCAGACAAGCACGCGTACAGGCTCGGCCGATAATAGCCGTAATATTCGAACTACAATACAGGCAGGCCAGAAATAGCTGACTCGCTGCTTTAGGAGACCTCCAGGCAAGTACTCTAATTAAGTATGCACGCCACTTACAAAAGAGCCTCTCCCCCGCGATGGCAGCTTGATGGGTAAACTATGCAATACCCAAGTACTCTGCGTTTGCATACTGGCTACTCTATTGAGAACCTCTGCGATAATTCAATCATTCAGATTCTGACCTTTCGGAAGCTTTGTCTCCAACTCCAAATCTATTGTTTTCCCCCAAGTACGGCATAGCCTGCAGTCACAATTCTCCTTATAAAAACCCTTGATTCCGAGACCTTCCTCGGACCGCTCCTTGGACCGCTTCATCCCGCCTTGCTGCCGCTTTGCTTGGCGAGCCTCCCCTCAGCTCCACATGCTGAGCTACATCGCACCCCAGCTTCGGTCTCTATTTTTCCAGGCTTCAGGACAGGTGAAGTATCACCCAAACCAGCATTCCCTCTAAAAATCCCTCTATACCACTCCAACCTTTATTTTCTTTAGTTATCTTGTATGAGTGTGTTGCATACACTGTTTTGTTTGTATTTAATAAACATCATTAATTATTTCAACTTCGGTGTTCTCCTTGACTCGACCCAACCCCGTAGACATAGGGTTCAAGATCTCGCTACGTTACCCTGCCTCTCGTAACGCTAAGCAGTGCTCTGAGCTAATTTTCCCCAACTTTAGTGGAGCACATTTTGATGTCCCTCCCGGGACCCCCAGTTCACAGGGTAACAGACAGGTTCAAGGCAATGTCCTAATTTTGCTAGCTGAAATCTTCAATAGATTTGAGAGATATGAAAATTTCAGTCTAATACCTTTTCCTAAAAGAGCCTGGAAAAATTACTTTTTTAGATGACAGCTTCCAGAATCCCGCTGCCAGTGTTACCACTCCTTTCCCTTCTTTCCATCCATACTGTTACTAAGCAATTATTAATCAACCTCAGAAAAGCAAACAAGTCACATTTTAGCTCTGAGCATCACATGTCCATCATTGTCCTCTTTTCGAGATGAAACAGACTCGAGCCACTCAGTATGTAGGAGGAGAAAGAAGTTAAGATATCTCTGGTTAAGTTAACCAATGACTGCCAGTTTCCTTTGGTTTACTTAACTCTTGCACCACAATAAAATATTTTGCACATTCACAGGGTTGAGTATCTTGTGTACCTCAACTAGTAACAGTGCCCATTAGCTCCATTACTGTTCCAGGTAATACCACAATAGAATGTGGAAAAAGTCGAAGGGAGATGAATACTTCTGCAAGGTACTGTAAGAAAACAACTCTCTGTAAGTACAAAACTAGGACAGTAGGGAGAAGTCTGGGCTAGCCTGACCTTCTAGTTTTCTGCCTGTGGAGCTTTTCCCCCCACTTAATTCAGGGGGTTCTCAAAATGATACTTCCTATTTGCAGTCTGGAGCAGTACGGTCAGTTCAACACTGCCCACCTCTTTCTGATCCATGTGTACCTTTAGCTCCCATCTCTGAAAGACTGGATAAACAGACACAGGTGCATTACGTGGTTCCTGTGCTATATAAGGGCACGTATTTGACAAAATGTATAGATTTTGTTTAGGTTTCTGTTCATCTTTTGCAATATGTACATTTGTTCAGTGGCAATTATCTTCTAAACTGAGCCCCTCTGTGGATTTTAGGTCTCTTATTAAGCTAAAAAAGATTTTCTGTGAACAGGATTTTGACACTTTTTTTGTTTGTTTGTAAACTAATTAGTCATATTCTCTGCTTTCAAGGGAATAAAGTAACATGCAAATGAGAGTTTTAAAACAGAAAAGAATTACTTACTCAGAAGTGTGTAAGGAAGTGTGTTAATCCAGATTGAAAACACATCTGTTTGCAAGTGTGAGCATGCCATATCCCTTCTCATGTGCGTGTGTGTGTGTGTGTGTCTATGCGTAATGTCTGGAAGATGAACTAAGACATCTTAACTTCTCCTTCTCTATAGAAATTTCATCTTATATGAAGCAGCTCTAATTCTCCCAAGAGGAAGAGGGAGTCATCAACATCTTGTACTCTGATATACTTAGTTGAAAGAAAGGAGCTCATAAATTTGTCCCCTAAAAGCAGCTGTCTTGACATATTGGGAAAATATTCTCTTCTCAAGTAGTGGTGCTAGAACAGAATGGGCCATTATGTTTGCAGCTCAGGTTATAAGCATAGAAAACATGAGGAGTAAGTGTTTACATTTGGCCACCTATTGAATATAAATTGTAACTCTGCTTGTGCTTCTTGAATATAGTTTTCATGTTTGCTTTATTTTTCTCCTATCTTATGTCAACAGTCACTTTTCAAGGGAGTGAACATTCCATGTATATTCTGCACAAGAGACAATCCACTCAAATCAGGGACATCTTCTTTTGAAGGAGTAAATGTTCCAAGCACATACTAAATATTAATCAGTGAGACACCCAGATATTTCAGTCATCTTCCTAGAGCATCTTGTGGCATCTTGAAGACTAACAGATTATTGTACAGATTTTAGTGGATTAGAGTCCACGTTATGCATGAAGTGCTGTTCTCATCTGGTATGTGTTGTGCCTGTAAGATGGGGAGAAGAAGGGGAAACAACAGCTGTAGGTATAGAGAAAAATACATAAATAATGGAACCAAATGGCAATGAGGTGGCATTTCACTGCAGTTGGTCCCTTTCTCAGTCCTCATGCATCTGATGAAGAGAACTCTAGCCCACAGAACTAGATGCCATAATATATCTGTTAGTTTTGTGGTACACATTTTTATTTTTTGAAAGGCAGACTAACATAGCTATACCCTCAGTAGTCATATCTAAGTAAATCCTTAGGTGGCTAGATTTGTGGGAGACGGAAATCAACAATTCTGTTCGTGGCTTAAAAAAGGGGGGAACTGTTTTCAGGTGCAGCTCTTTGTCAATTGACACAATATGCATACAAGACCAGAAGCAAATTTATGCAAATTAGCTTTGGCAAGCATTTACTTTGTTTTGGACTGGATTGACTTGGAAATGAAAGCTGTTGTATAGAAGAGGGCACTGGGTTCATCTCACACAGAGGTTTCTAATATCTGATTGCTTTAGACAGGCATGATATATTACAATTTCCACTGTATTTATTCAACCATTTACACATTGCTTCCCTGATCAATGTATCTGTGATGATTTTTTTTTAAAAATCCAGCATTCATGCTATATTTGAAACATTAGCATGCACATGCTTTTTCCTAGCCAAAGATACATATGGGGAATTATAGAATTATACACGAAGCATGACAATACATTTTCTGGTGGCTAGAACTAAGAAAGAGCCTATTAACTTTGCTTTGCTGTTGACATTAGAGAAGCCGGATATTATAATTTCCTCCCATTAAGCTCAATATCTCTCCAGAAGGAGCTGTAGTATAATTAATGCAGTTGTGTAGTGAATCTCAGGATCTCTCCTGCTAGAGGCCAGAAGTTTAGTCCACTGTTGTATATCTCAGCACATTTCTTAGCTGATTTGTTTATACCATGCATGAGGCTACAGCACCTTGTAGCTGTTTGCAGAATGGGGAATGATTATGATTGACAGGGCAAAGAGAACACAAAAATGTAAGGAGAGGCCTATTTAATGAAAGCAAAGGCTTATATAGATCAGCACCCAGTTTTCACAGTATCCAACCAAATGTATTATAGTGTTGTGAGAGTAAGAATCACTTCTAATGTGGGATCAAGCAATGTACCTCTGGCCTCTTCTCCCTGCTGCCCCAATAAGACAGATTTTACGAGGCAGCACTTGCCTGGCCTGTAATTCTTGGTGGAAGAGGTCAATCCGATTTAATATTTAGCAATATCACATCTCCCCCACTTTTCATTTAACTTATGCTTGTCACGCTGATTATATTGCAGCTACCTCTAACTCCAGATTTCTGGTTACAGACCTGATTGGCTCATCATTTCCTTCCAGTTGAAGGAGAGGGACATAAAACAATGTATTTTGCTATAATCTGCATTTGTAAAATAAAGTTCTCGAAGTGATTAAGGACCCAAATGTTTGGGTTTGAAGAGTCACATTTATATCATCAGCTCCTCTCCTTGCTTTGTTTTGCAGTTCTGCAAGTTTGAAGGCTGCCATTTGGCTGGGACACACTGTATGAATCTTTGCTCATTTTGCGGGTGATTTGTGACCACTAACCATGTCCCCACATGGCACTAGCAACTGCTAAGGTTCTTCTGGAAAGCTTTTGATTCTTTTCGCTCAAAGTTGCAGCCAACAGCAAAGGAAATGCAGGATTTTTCTGTAGGTTCTGCATTCCTTGGCTGTCATAAACAGTGCCCTCAAAGGCTGGTTAAAGCAATAATTCTGTCTGTATTTGCTCTTAAGAGATCATTTTTAAAACCTGGGTTGAAAACCATCTAGTTATCCAGTTTCAAAAGGTACCCCCTGCCCCATACACACTGGGAAGTAGGGGAAGTGCTTCTCCCACAGAGTGGAAATTTGGGGGCTCTCCTACCATGGTCCTCACTGGCACCAAGTCAAGAAGTCCTAGAATCCTAGAATCATAGGGCTGGAAGAGCCCACAAGGGTCATCCAATCCAACTCCCTGCCATGAAAGAATACACAATCAAAGCATTCCTGAAAGATGGCCATCCAGCCTCTGTTTAAAAAATCTCCAAAGAAAGAGACACCACCATACTCTGAGGCAGTGTATTCCACTGATGGAACTGCTCTTACTGTCAGGAATCTCTTCCAAATGTTTAAGTGAAAGCTCTTTTCCTGTGCTTTGAATCCAGTGCTCAGTGTCCTAGTCTCTGGAGCAGCAGAAAACAAGCTTGCACCATCTTCCATATGACATCCCTTCAAATATTTAAACATTGTCATCTCTTAACCTTCTCTTCTCCAGTTCCCTAAGCTGCTCCTCACAGGGCATGGTTTCTAGACTTTGTACCACTTGGGTTGCCCTGCTCTGGACACATTTCATCTTGTCAATATCCTTCTCAGAACTAGACACAGTGTCCAGGTGGGGTCTGATCAAAGTGGAATGGAGTGATACTACTATTTCCCTTGACCTAAACACTATAGTTCTATTGAT
Source organism: Cyclura pinguis (assembly GCA_030412105.1). NCBI lineage: Eukaryota > Metazoa > Chordata > Lepidosauria > Squamata > Iguanidae > Cyclura > Cyclura pinguis. The sequence goes on from CM059601.1 coordinate 60,307,473, forward strand.
GCAGTCTAGAACTGCATTGGCTTTTGTGTGCACATGGTGGGAGCAGGGATGGAAAATGTGAGGGGAGTAAAGAATAACATGCTTTATTTAAAAAAAACTAGAAATATTTTGCTTCCAACAGCACCCACTTTTATTTCATTATACCTAATCATTCCACATCTTCTGATACAGTAGTGGCAGCTGGTGGCAATAAATCCATCATGGATTTTAGCATGAACTTTAAAGGTGCTCAGCGCTGGTTTGGAGATAGAGTTCAGCACTGTAAATATTCCCTACAGACACAGAAGCACCAGCCACCAGGGCCCAATAACATCTTACCTGTTCATGTTCACTGGATTGATGGGTGATCAAAGAACAACAAAGTGAAATCTCAGGTGAGCTCAGGCTGTGATTTCTGGGCTGGGTCATGCTATAGTGATACTGGATGTCTAGACCCCTAGTTCTAGCCTGGACCATCCCTGATTAACTGTTCTTATGTATTTATTAGTTGTCTTTAGATCTCATTTCCACTCCCCCCGCCCCGAAGATAAGGCAGTGTACATGGTCCTCCTTCTTCTAACAATCCTGCAAGATATGTCAGGCTGAACAGAGATAGTGACTGCCCCAAGGTCACCCACTGAGTTTCCACCTTCACTGGGAACATGAGCCTGATTTCCCAGGTTTCAGTCCAACACTCTAACCACTACACCAGACTGCCAACATCCATTTGGTAGGATTCCCGATTGCTCCCCTGTCCACTACAAGCACACAAGTACACCCATTCTTCACATGGGCAGCACCAGAGGGACCAAACTGAAGGAGAGCCAGTGTGCTATAGCCAATGTGGTGTTGTGGTTTGAGCACTAGACTATAATCCATTCCGCACTGGACAGTTATAGTGCTGTTATTCCCCAGCCGGCCCCTCCCAAAACTGCAAACCCCAGGATTCCATAGGGATGTTGCAAGTGGAATAATAGCACTATAACAGTCCAGTGCAGAAATGGCCTATGACCACAGAGACCAGGGTTTGATTTCCTTCTCTGCCATGGAAACCCACTGGGTGACCTTGGGCATATCACACACTCTCAGCCCTAGAAAAAACAGTGATAAATTTGCCTTCAGGTCGCCATAAGTCAGAAAGACTTGAACACATACCCAACGATGACAACAACCATGCTCTGCTCTGTCCCACTGCCAGGAACACAACTGGTATGAAATTCCCCATGGCAAGGGTGGCCAGGTGGGTCCCACCGACCATCAAGCGGGTGGGATCTTGGGACTCATAATGTACCCGAAAGGCCATAGTTCCTCCTTCCTTCCTTCCTTCCTTCCTTCCTTCCTTCCTTCCTTCCTTCCTTCCTTCTTCCAGTCAGAGACCTGTCAGGGCTGGAGTGGGGAAGTCTTAGCAGAAGTAGGAAAGATGTCTTGATACTCTGTTCTTTAGAGTACTTGATACTAGGATACTCTATTCTTTATTCCCTCCGTTTTCTATCCACCCCCTCCCCTCGTGTACACACAACTGATCGGGACTGGGAATATCTCCATCTTTCAAGAAACTTGTGAAGGCAGCAGCAGAGGCAGCAGGCCAAGAGGTCACGCGCGGGGAGGCCGGGACCCGTGCGTGGGGATTCGAGGCGGCCGCGGAGCCTCATCGCCTCGAGCTAAGAATGAGCCAGGCGAGCAGAAGAGAAGAGGAGGAAGGGAAACGGAGGGGGAAGGGCCACCTCCTTCGGGCACAGCGCAAGGGGGGGGGGCGTCGGCCCGACTCTACGGTTCAGCTTGGCAAAGCTAGGTCTTTCGCCCTCCCTCCACGCATCCTCGGGATGCCTCTCCCCCCAACGCCCGCGCGGCCCGCGCGATGTTTCCGCTTCGTCCCCGCTTCTCCCCGACAGACAGCATTTCCATCTTCCTCCCGCCGCCGATCTTATCTCCGCGGGAAAGAGAGAGGACGATGTGTCACACACAACTGGAGGGAGGCATCCTGCCTGCCAGGACCGGCTCCCTGGAAGGCGTAGGGCGAGCGGGACGGCGGGAGGGGCGCAGGGGCGCGGCGGCCGGGTGTGGAGAGAAACGTCTCCCCGCCCTACGCCCGCCTGCCCGGGCTTCTCCTCTGCGCCTGTCGCCATCCGGCAGCCAGCGGCCGCTACGCCGCTCAGGCAAGCCCAGCTCCCTCGTGAAGGTTACCAGCCGGGTTTCTGAAAGCTGCTCGCACCCCTCTCTCTCACACACACTCTTTCTCGCACTCACGCCCAGCGCCTCCGCCCGCCACAGTACGTCTCCGTATCGACCGACGCTGCCCGGCCGCGCTTCCCCTGCAATTCCAGGTAGTAAATCAGTGCCAAGCGGCTCCACCTCCTGGCCTCGCCATTGGGTGCTCGCCCCGGCTCGGGCACCACCGATTGGCTGCCTCTCGGGCACAAGGCTTTACTTAAAGAGGCGCTCCCTCCGCCGGACCCGCTGGAGCTGGAGAGAGCGAGGGGGAGCGGGGCGCGCGCGGAGCCGGAGCCGGCAAGCGCCGAAAAAGCAGCAGCGGCAGCGGCGGCGGCGTCCGCGAGTGGGCATCGCCAGCGGCTACGGGCATCGGCGCGGGATCAGGGCAGCCCGCCCACCCGGGATGCTGCGTGGCCAGCAGGCAGTCATGGAGTTCCCCTGGCATCGCACCTGCCCGGTGAGTAAGAGTTGAGCCCCTCGCCTTCCGCTGCCCGTCTGCGAACACCGGTGTGGGCAAAGTTTCCCGAAGAGGTGGAAGACTTCGGGGTGGAGACGAAAAGTTGGGAGCGAACGAGTAAGGCGGAGAGGAGGGGGACCCAGGCACAGGGAGAGGATGCGCCCCCTTCCTCCTCCTCCTCCCTCAAGTGACATTTGAGATTCGGGCGGGCGGAACTCGTGTGGATTGAGAAGCTGGAGAGTGGGATTCGGAGGCGAGTGGGGAGGGGCCGCGTGAGAATTCCTGAGAACCACGGAGGCTGAAAGAAAGTGGGCGTGGGAGTCATCGGAGGTGCGTGCGGAAGGGATGTTCCGAGAGAGAGGAGATTTCAGGGAGCACAGATTCTCCGCTTGGGATGTACTGAGCGATGGGAGTCGGGAGTCTCAGAAGGTGCCTCGTCCGCCCCTGGCTTCGCTTGAGGAGGATGCCTCTCTGCTCCTGAGCTCTCGATTACCCTCCCATGGCAGGGAGCAAAAGAATCCCAAGGGTGCCAAGGTCTGTTTGCTGTTCAGGTGGCTGCTTGTCTCCACATTTCACCGGCGGCGGCGGCAGTAGCAGCAGCGGTAGTGGCTGCTGCTGCTGGCGGTGACCCAGGTTTAGGCTGGCTGGTCCCCCTGCAGTGTGGCACGGAGACAGTAAGGGTACAAACTCTGGAGTACAACTCCGTGGGTCCCACGACTGCTTCCTGGGCTGGTTCTGATCCTCACAGCTTTCGCAGGAAAGGGAGACCCAGATGCCTGCAGCATAAATGCAGGCTCCGGGCTGGTGTTCCAGGACTCCAGGAAGACAGCAGTGCAGCCCAGGATGGGAACATTTTTCTTAGCAGTGGCATTAGGAAAATAAAATCAGAAACAGCAGCAATCCTGAGAAGCATGACTTGGACCTAAGCGGGTATCTCTGTTTGTAACCCCTCTTTTGTCTTTCTGTGTTTGCCTGCACTCAGACTATATATGCTAGCAGGACTTGGGAAGATAATTTGGTGGCTTGGAGTCTTATGAGGCTATTTTGATAGCATCACAGTTCATTGGCTGCACTGTGTTGTGCTGTCACTGAGCAGGATGTGGCAAAGCATTTGGATAATGGCATTGTGAACTAGTGATGTCACTAGTCCACAGTAGTGCAGGAAATGTTATGTCACTGTGAGAGTGCTGGAGGGATATATCTTATGTTAGAGATGGCGGCACTGTTGGCGCTGAAACACCATTTAGGATAAATAGCGGGAGGTGTGCATAAGCAACTGCTTGCCGACACATAGCACTGATACAATTAAGTTTAAGCATCTGCTGTGTTCACTTATCTAGAAATCTAGCTGTCTTTGCCACACACCCCTGAATTGAAGGGAAGAAGCTCTGAGGCATCCTTCTTAATCCCTCCGTGATTATGTGTTCACTTGGAGAGGGGGGAATTATCATCAGAGCTGGGAAAAGCTGTAATTTGGAGCTATAACCCCCAGAATCCCCTAGCCAAGATCGTGGATTCTGGGATTTGTCATCCAAAACATAACATTTCCAAACTCTGGGATTGTTGCATATCCATGCAAACTCTACTGTCTTTCCACCAAGTGGAAAAAGTCCTGTTGTCCCCCAGAGGACACCTCTAGTAATCTGTGCACCTTGAAACAGGCTGCACTAGATTATGTATCTCTCCTCTCACTTGTACTGTGTAAATAGGTAACAAATTGTAATATAATCAACCACACCCTTTAGATGCATGGAGAGCATGAAATACACAGCATAAATCAAGTGCCTTCCCTTTTGCCTGGGTGTAAGGTAAGGCTGTTGGTTTTCATTCACTTGGTGCCTTGGCATCATATTATTACTTTCTTAATCCTAGAATCTCAAGAATTGGATTCAGGCAAATTACACAGCATGTGGTACACAAGAATCCACCTATTAGCCAAAACTCTGTGTAGGGCAAACCCGCTGTGGTGTAAACACAGAATGGCCATTGTTGTACGTACTGTCCTCTTTGTTTAAGAGCTGGCTGATTACTGGAATAGTGGTGGTGCACTCAAAGTCATGGAGGAGACTTCCATCAATGTCAGTGGCCGGAACAAAATGGCGACCAAGTGCTGTTATTTTCTTGCACCTGCCAGGAGCATCAGCAAAGTAAATCCCTACCATGGAATCCTAGTCAGCGCTTGCCAAGCTAACCAGCATGGTTCAGAGCCTTGTTTAGCCCAGAAATACACTGGACTTAAAGCTGAGTTATGTCTTATCCAGTCTCTAGTTTCGCTCCTTGGAGCTGACCCAAGTGGAACAGGGGAAAGGAACTAACAACCCAGCACGGAGCAAACAAGGCCTTGCTTAATGTCTTGTCCTTTGTTTTTATACATGTTCCTCAGTCAGGTAACAGGAGGCCCACCCCAGATTTTGGGATATCTCCTCTGTCCTATCCAGACTCATGCTGACATTTTGCTGCCTTTCCTCTTCTCATTACAATGAATTCAATGGGCACATCACTCTTAGAGGGGGCAGATTTCTACTGCATCCAGGCCTAAGGCAAGAGGATGGAATCCTGAAAACAGTAGCCAGCTACTCTCCAGAGACTTTAGGCCTTTCCGCACTACACTGTTACAGTGCTATTATTCCACTTTAAACATCCTGTGGAATCCTGGGTTTTGTAGTTTAGGGAGGGGCATTTAGAAGTCTCAGCCAGAGAACTCTTCGGCCTCGGTAAACTATAAATCCCAGAATTCCACAGGCTGTCGAAAGTGCAATAATAGCACTATAACAGTGAGTGCAGAAAGGCCCTCTATCTTTCCTTGTTGACTCCCATCTTGTTACCTCGTATCCACTCTTCTCCTGTGAAAGCTTTATACTATACTTAGTCATATGAAGGAATTAAATCAGTGCTCATCTTCCTTTCTGTCTCATTACACAATCCATGATGGCTAAAGATATTCGTATAGGAATTGGCGGGGGGGGGGAGTTCTTAGGAGTGATCATAGGACATTGTTTAGTTTTTGTGTGTACATTTCCCCAGAAGCTGTGTCCAGCTATGGGCTGGTAGTGTATACGTGCAGTGGGAGAGAGAAAACCCCCAATTATGTGTGACATTATGATGAAATTCCCCATTTCCTCAATTTCTTCATGGAAGACCCTTTTCTGTAAAGACATTGGGATGTTTATAAGTAACCTTTATGGCAGAAGGGGAGCAATCAGATCCCCCAAGCTGTGGTGGGAAAGCTGGGAGCCCTCATGTGGAACAACAAGAGTGGCAGATATCAGCCAGCTTTAGTGCCTGTGCACAGGTGTAAACTCCAAGTAAGCTCCAAGTCTCCCTCTCTCTCTCTCCCTCCCCCCCAATCTATGTGTGTGTGTGTGTGCGCGTGTGCGTGTGTGTGTTTGGGAAAGCAACTTAATTAATGGCCATTTCCCTAATGATCTATCTAGAAATGCTCACTGATGTATGGGTTTAATTAGCCCAAGCCAAACACTGAGAGCCCAATGGGTGGAACATACTGTCTCTGTCACCAGCCGCCTGTAACAGTCCTGTGTTTGTGTAAACCTGTTTAATAACTTAATCTGGCCCTAAACTGGAGGGTAGTGTCAGCACCCAAACTGTGTGTTCTCTCTGATGGATTGCTTTGGTGTGGCTGAACATATGGGGGATGCAGTCTGTTTTTGCACCTTCTGCCTAATGTTCAGGCCTAAAGGAATCTATATTCTGGCCAGTATACTCTTCATATCGTGCCTAAGACCCCACAAATGAGACCCTGTGCCCACAACAAGATGGAGAATGATGGCTGCTGGCATGGTGCAACATAACAGTAAGCATAGTTCTTTGAAATAGGAACTCCTCTCCTATATGTCAAGTACACACTAAAATATGATTTCAGTAAGACTTTTAATCCAGTGGTGTTTATTATGTAGCCCTTCTGGCTGTATGACCCTCAGCTCTGTCATAAATCACAGTGAATTATATAAATACTATACATTCTACTCCAGAGAATAATCTTGAGCACATGGTGATTCAGGCCAGATTTTGGATCTGAGCACATGGTGATTCAGACCAGGTTTTGGATCTAGGCCAGGAGATGAATAAATTTGGGGTTGCATTTGGTTCAGGCAGTATATGCCTGCCGCTGGCATGAGTGAGTAAATCAGATATTTCCAGGTGTGCTATCTCACCTCTGTATCTAGTTGGATCCAAGTGGAAAATATTGTTGTGGACGAGACCAGAACCACCAATAATTTTTGCTTAGTTGACCCCCAAAAGTGCAGCCAGGAGGTGGGGATGGAAGAGTTCCCAGGAGATCTGTTTGTTAGAGTCTAGAATGCAAGGTCCTGCTGCAAGAGGTCAGAGGAGTCCCAGATGGCCAATAATGGAGCTAACGAGGCCTTTCTCTCTGTAGGAATGTTCACAAGACAGATCACATATTCCATAATGCACTTTGACGACCCTTTTATTCACATGATCAAGATGGATAAAGCATGATGAAAGGGTGGGTTTCTCTCCCTCCACCCCTCCCAAGAGGCTTTAAAGACAACATTGATTATTCCCTACAGCAGTGATTATAAGAACACTCCAAGCTGACAGCCTCGGGTACGATGGGGAAACGCTGATTGACGTAAGATGTAAGAGTTTCCACAAGCAAGTGCTGACAGAATAAAGAACTACATCCTTTACCAGGGAAGGCCCATTCATTAGGGGATTGCCTCTGGTGACAGAGGCTGGAGGGGAGGTATGGCAGCCACCTTTCTCCCCAACCATTTCCTCTCCTCCAGTAGCTCCCATCTGGTGTGTGTGCGTGCATAAATGCCATCCAGCCTGCCTGGCACCAGCTAAGCTAACCTCTCTGCTCCCATCATATGCAATGGGGAATGCTGTCTTGTCATCATGGTTGAAATAAGCCTCAGCTTCCTGCCTGAAATGGTCCTTTGACTCCAGCCAGCCTTGTTCTTTGCCAAGATTTGACTTCCCTGATTGAGGCCATTTCCACACTAGGCATCATTAGCGTGCTGTAGCGTTACAGTCCTGACATTGCCATTCACGCGATGCCGTCGGGTTAGGAATGCTCTCTTTTGCACCTTTCTGCCATAAACGGATGAGCAGTGGTACTGCCACCAGTGTTCCTTCCACACTACAGCATCCTTGGCCACTCCCTGTCCCCTCTTCACCCCTCCTTCCTCCCCTGATTGGTCTTGTTGTTGTTTTTCTTTGGAAGCTGCACCAGCAAAGCAATATTGTAAGGGCAGGACACCCCAGTACGCTGTTGCGTTTTTACACTATGATGCTTAAAAAGATATTTAAAAAACTAAAAGTTTTAACTCAAAGGAGAAGTTTAAAATAAACACAGAGAGGTGATAGATCTCGAAGTTACCAGGTCATGGGAGTCACAGAGGGAAGGACGATCTGGGCCCGCCAACACACGCCCACTGTTGGATCTGCAAATAACAGGAAGCACTATCAAGGGCTGTTACGGTTACGTACTAACATGGCTGACAGGATTGAAGCACTAATGGAAGCTCTTAATGATTTTTTCTGGAATAGAATATGGTGGTTTTGCAACTCTTGGGGATGGGATAGCAGCTGAATAGCAACCATGTTGTGTGGTAGCACAGCTCCTGAACCAGAAACAACCCGCTGCTGTTGTGGTATAGCAACATCATGCAGAAATGGCCTGAGTTTACAAAGAAGGTTGGGTTTACTTGTTTTAAAGATTAGCAAGTCCAGTTGGGAAAAAGCACCCTTCTGCTATGAGAGCAATCCTTATTTGAGAGAATGGCTAAACAATATGTTGGACAGTGTCTCTCACTCAGGGCACCTTGTTTGTCCTGCCTCTGGTTTTGGGGTTATCCTGTAGAAGGGATCCACATGCATTCACTGGCTGTGGATTAATGATTCTCATAGAGCCAACCTCACCATTAGGCAGAACTGAGGCAACGACCTCAAGGAAAACAGTAATAGCATCACAATCTTTCTCCTGGTACATAAACTAATAGGTGTCACTGCCTACAAAGAAGAGTAGATATCTTTGATTTATCCATTTGTTGTTGGTGGGGGTGGGGAACCTGGGCAGTCCACAACAATTCAGCTTTAGGAATATGGCTATTTTCCTTGGTAATCCAAATGGAGCCTTCTTGATCAGGGATAGTATACCACTACTTGGTAGAGGCAAATCACAGGGCATAGTTTATTGCATTGTGCTCTGCTTGTTAGTGTCCTGTAGCATGTGGGTGGTCCCTGATGAAAGCTGATTAGTTGGACTATTGATCCAGACTAGCAAAAAGAGAGGATGGGAAGTTCAGGGAAGTGCTCAGGGAGTGCATTCCAGGAATGAGGAAAGTCAGAAGCAAAAGGGTGGGACCAAAAATAGCAGTGTATTTTAGCCTAAAACCCTCAATGCCAGTAACTAAGCCTTAGGAGAGACCTTTCAGTCTTTTAGGATAGGAGAACCTCTGTGCAAAAACTGGGATCTTCTGTACAGATATTCACAAATAATTCTGTGATGGAGAAGGGAGCATGACCTGTTGAGGGAAAGAATGGGGGCCAAAAGGGCCGGATTCAACCCCAGGGCTTGAAATTCCTCACTCATGTTTTAAAGGATTTGTGTTAGAAGTATTCAGTCCTACCCCACTAAGAATCTTAGGATAGGAAATATCACTTTCTTAACTATTCTAAATTTCTGTCTGTTCTGCCAATGCTTTATACGGTATGTTAACTTGCTACTGTTTTGCTACTAGTTGTGATTTAGCTTCATAACCTCCACAGGAAGGATATAAAATGCTGTCTTCTTTAGAAATTGCAAGGCCCCAAACTGAACATAAGTGTGTGGTTGTTGTCTAATGCTCTTTTATAGCTGCTCTTCTTCCCTCCTCCCATAACAGAGACAGAGTCATCTGCTTTCTATTTGATACAGCCAAGGGTGTAGAGATGGGTCATTTGGCTTGAAGGAATGTAGGGACCTCTTTGTTCCCTTCAGAGTCCTGAGGAGTGGAGGGTAAATGTAAGGTCTAATCCTTCATCCTTTTGTTTGTCTTCTTCAGGCAGAATGTGGAACTCAGCAGCAAGCCTGGTTTCGCATCCCAATGTGAATGCCATGAGACAGCTGAATTCACTTTAGGTCACAAAAGTTAGACATTTTGCATCAACCCTATTCCCAGTTCTTCCTTGCTTTTGGCACCAACTCAAACATGCTGCATTCCAGAGATTTCTTCCAAGATCTGACAAGCCCAGAGGATTAAGAAACACAAGCCGCATGCACAGAGCTTGGAAATGTTACTTCTTTCAACTGCAGGCTTCTAGAATCCTCAAGCCAACATAGCTACTGGTTACGCTGACTAAGGATTTCTTGGAGTTATAGTCAAAAACTGTAACTTCTCCAAGCTCTGCATTTCATGGACAGAGGAAGAAGAGCATATACATGTAACTCCATCAGTAACTGATCAGTACTCAGCTGGTAACCTATACAAAACAGAAAAAAAACTGGGCCACCCTGCCCCCATCCATAAGCTTAGCAATAAGTCTTAGCAATAAAGCAGGCTACACCAAATACTTGGTAGAGGCTGAGGGGACATAATGGTGAAATGGCAAAATGGACTGACAAAATCATAGAATCATAGAGTTAGAAGGGACCCAAGGTCCATCTAGTCCTGCCATTGCAGGAACGCCTTGAAAGATGGCCATCCAACCCCTGTTTAAAGGACTTCAATAAGGAGAATACACAATTCACCAAAGTACTCCATTCCATTGAAGAGTATACTGTCAAGAGTTTAGGTTCAAATGGAGATCTGGGGACATTCTGAAGTGCTAATACGTCCAGAACCAAGGCAAGAAGGAGAAGAGGGACATCCCCTTTCATATCTAGATGAGAAGGGCTGAGAGGTTGTTCAGTCCCCCAGGATCTGGCAACATATATTGTCACTGTATGATCAGAAACTGATAGGGTCTCAAGTTCAGAAACAGATCATAGTGTTTGTGCATGGAAATGGAATTTCTTCAACTGCCAGAGGAGCAGGGTGAAAGGAGCAGTGTGACTGACATGGCCATATGCCTCTCTGTTTATAGGTGCCAAGGCTGCAACTTCTGCTGCTCTGGAGTTTGGTTCTGACTCGGCCCGGTGAAGGATCCCAGCGTAGTGAGCCCATGTTCACAGCAGTCACAGACCGTATCCTTCCCCCCGACTATGACAGCAACCCAACCCAGCTTAATTATGGTGTGGCCGTGACTGATGTGGACCAGGATGGAGACTTCGAGATTGTTGTGGCTGGGTGGGTATCATGGGCAATGTAAATGGGTGTGGGCATGGGGATATTTCTGGCACAATGGATGCCTTGTGTGGGGTGGGAAAGAGACTAGATTTGAGAAGCTGCTGGCTGGGTAGGTTCCCTTAATTTAGGGCTGGAGAGCCTTTAATGGGAAGAGAAGTTCATAGATTTTTTTTTTTCCTGGAATCCTCCATGGACCAGGAGCAGGCCATGACACTCACATTAGAGACATGGTAGCACCCCTGATATCAACAGGTTTCTGGCAAAAAATGGACCAGATTAGGGACTTCTACAGGCTTTCTAGGGTATTCTACAGGCAAAGAAAAGCAGACAGGGTGTGTGTGCATGCGTGGATGCATACATGCAAATGTATGTTACAACGTGCTGGCTCAGAGTGCAGTCCTTGAAGCCATAGCAGTACAAAGAATCAGATAGGTGGGCATGAATGTGCGTTTTCAATAAAACTTCCCTTCAGCAGCAGCTTCCTGAAAGCTTACAACTTAACTGTCTCTCCAAGTCATTTGTCTGACAAACTGTTTCTGCCTGTAGCTGCCTGAGCCCATTCCTCTTTCCCTCCACTTTGGCCATGCTGGAGTCATGACCTAGTAAATAGGTGTTGGAGAGACCTGTCCCTTTATAGGTGGCCACCACTTGTATAGCTTATCCTGCCCATAAAACATCTCTGAATTACACTGAGCTGGGAAGAGCATATATCCATTGAAGAACTTTTTATGTCTACCATTTCCGGGAGAGCTAGATCATATCACATTGCCAGCTGAGTTCATTTGCTCCAAAAAATCTCACCTCTTTGTAGCCTTTTTAACTCTCCCGACAATCTTTCCTGCTCACTTGATGTATTCTGTCCTTAGTGCAGAGGAATAAACTGTCTTGTAAAGACTTGGGCTATTTCCACACTACACTGTTATAGTGCTATTATTCTACTTTCAACCTCCTGTGGAATTCTGGGGTTTGTAGTTTACTAAGGCCAAAGAGCTCTCTGGCTGAGAATTCTAAATGCCTCTCTCTAAACTGCAAACCTCAGGATTCCATAGGATGTTGAAAGTGGAATAATAGCACTATAACAGTGTAGTACGGAAATGGCCTTGGGCTATTAGGCTCCCAACCAAAGGTTGGAAAAAGTACTTTTGGACTACAACTTCCAGAATCCACCATTTTTCCAAGAACTGCTGTCCACTTAGAGTGTTCCAGAATTTTCTGTTTCTTTCCTATTGAACTATTAGGCACCAGAGCCATCCAAGACCATATTACAGATCTTATGGCCATGCTATAGCGTGCTGTGTTAATACCGTCCACAGCACCATGGTTAGCAATTCAGCAATTATACCTGGCTGTTCCCTGTGCCATCTGTACCTTGCTCCAGATCACCTCACCCTAGAATGTTTTATCTGCCTACATAACCATAGATTTTAGATATCTTTGTGCATCATGGATACATTCCAAGAACTAAATAGCAGAATTTCTTTTCTTTTTCTAGTAACAAATTTAGCAGAGGTTGCCTTGTAATATAGTTGCCTCATTTGTTGTCCAAGAAGCAATACGTAGAGTGAATCTATAACCTTGCCTTCAGAATAATCTTAGACTCTCACTTTTCTTCCCCATTAAGATTCAGTAGAACCAGCAACAAAATATTGCGATATGGGGGGCTGGATTCTGTTCAGGATTCTGGACATGTCATTCCCTTCCCTCTCCCAGTATCTGGCTTACTTCCCCATTCCCACCTCTACTCAGTCAGCATTCCATGACCATTGAACACAATCAATTCTCACCGGACTCTTCTTGCGTTCCTAGTGCCCATTCCCTTAAACATTTTCCCTAAACGTTTTTTTTCTTCCTTTTCCTATTTCCGCAGACCCTGAGGTTCCCCTACATTTGCTGATATTTCTCTTTTGTACATGAACAGTGCCAAGAAAGGCCATACTGTTAAGCAGAGTAAAGCAAACACTTCAGGTGGCATATCCAGGGGAAGCCATGTTGGTCATACAGTAAAATACAATAACATCCAAAATCCACAAAACAGTGAAACCTTTATTGGGACAATAAAAACTGCACAAATATATCATGCAAGCATTCAAAGTTCCACTGGTTTCTTCATCAGACAAAAGTTAAAAATCATGTAGGAGAAAGGGAAAAAATGACAGTAATGGAGTCACAGGCCTACATTTTGTCATGATGTTTTTGTTGTCGTCAGTTAAGATGGTTGCGGGGACATCTGTGTAGGCAGAGGCCACTCCTCTCTTTGACCATGTGGGTCCTAGGAGACAAACAGTCACAAAATCCAGGCTATAAAATTTAAACTCCATTTGCAATGGCTAGTGGATACCGTGGAGAAGCAATGACAATCTCCTGGTGGTTTCTCCTGAGCCCCTGGATATTCCCCACTAGGTAGGCAGCATGTGTGCCCCACACAGCCTGTCCCACACTCATTAAAGTAATCTGTTGCCCTCAGATGTGTTGGAAATTCTAAATCCATCGTGAGGTTTAAGGTAAGGTCCCACTGCCAGGCAGCTTCTATACATAGAATTGAAGAGGGCACATTCCATCTTGTCCTTTTTCTCAATTAGCAAAACGTCTTGGGCTGGCCCTGAGTATTGACACTCACAGCCAAAACATCAGAAATAAAATGATTGCTCTCATTCACCTCTGCATCAAATGTCACCCCCATATGTGTTAATGCTGAATTATTGAAGTGTATATCCTTACAGACATGCTGAACCAGAACATGGGGGAGGGAGGGAACCTACTGTTTTGTACTAGAATATCTTCAATTCCAAGTGACGATGCTCACTAAAGGATTCTGAGAGCTGTTGTCTAAAAGTAACCCCCCCTCCCCAAGCTCTAGTATAAAGGTACTCCTTTGTTCTCCCAGATTTCCTGCCTGCCTTCAAGGTCAGTAGCTCTTTTTAACAGCTTGTGTGTAGGAGCTGGTGGGCCTCCCACAAAGGTAGCACCCTTCTGGCACTCTGGTTGTCCTTCACAGGAACGTAGACATCTGCATAGTGTCACCAACCACTCTTCTCGCCTGTGTCGGTTGCTCCCCGTTCAACCAGCTAGTGGGAACTGGTGGATTCCATATCAGTGGGGCCATGAATCCAACCTATTGGACCAATAAGGTTCAACATTTTAGATAGCTTCTTTAAAGTAGAGACTGAAACCTAGAGGGGATTCACTGACCCACTGACTTGGAAGCCATCAGTTGTCACTGCAACCAGCCCTCTCTGATTGGATTTTCTTTCTGCCTCTGTCTTCATGATGTGGGTGTGATATCTAGAAGCCAAACTATTGTAACCCATCTCTGGCCATCTTTTGAACCAAATATGTCCATTACAGGGAGATCAAAAGCAAGCTGGAGAAATATGTGGTCCTCCATATATTGAATGAAATATCAGTGGTCTCTCATCATTGATAGTGTTGGCTAGGCCTAAGGAGGGTTTCAGTTCTGCAGTTCTTAGAGTTCCACACATTACCCACTCCTGATCTAAGGGAGGAAAAATAGCAGGTCATGGTCAATGGTGAGGTCTGCATTGTTTGGCCCAAAGCTTGGAAATGTTACCTTTTTTGACCCCTCCTCTCCCCAAGTAAGTTTTCTAAGCTCTGCTTTGACTTGAGTTAAAACAGCTTTGCTTGCTCTATCTTAACAATGCAATCAGGCCTCTCACCTCGATACTACATTTGCTGGCTTCCTCCTGGATGGAGGAGCAACTGTTTCCTCTCCATGCTCCCTCACTGTGCTGACAGGCCTCAGTGTGCACCTTGACATTGCGTTAATTGGCTGCAGAGTGAACGAGTGCCCCATGATCTCATTATTGGCAATGTTCTTGGCTTGGAAAGGGTGCATAGGAGTGAGCAAGGCATTCAGCTGTGTGCTTTAAATGCCTGCCCAATCTGCCAGTCCTTCCAACAGTAAGGGTTGGGAGGGAGTGGAGTCAAAGCTTGGCCAGCTGCCTCAAGAGTCAACCATCCAGCCCATCTCCAGTCAGGCAGAAGTAGCACATATTTGCCATCAGATGGGGCATACACTGCACACAACGTGGGATGTGACCATGCAGGAAGAGGAAATTGCCATCCTGGACTTCATGCATATAATAGTATCCTTGAGAGGGATGGAAAAATAACACAGACAGATACATAGAATGCAGAGATAACAGTATGGGCCCCACACATAGCTCTATAAATTCAATTGTACCAAAGGATCCCTGTAATCTGCAAGGCAAAAACTCAATAGTCCTCCTAAAGTGAAGGACAGTGCCAAACTATACCTTGGCCATTGTGATGTGATCCTTTGCATATTCTCTGCACCAGCCTTCCTTGTGCTGGTGTCCTCCCAATGATATTGAATTCCAACTCCCACCATCCCCTGCCGGTACACGTGGAGTGATGGTATTTGTAGTCCAAACTTCTGGAGGACACTGTATTGAGGAGACTGTTTCAACTTATCAAAGAGCCCTGTGGGAAAGCATATGCAGAGTCTTCTGGAGGGAGTTACAAATCACCGTGCATTAATGAAATGAGACAGAAAGCCAGGCGCCATCCCTTGTGCAATGGAGCTGTGGAGATCTGCTGCAACTGTTGCTATTAAATAGCACTAAAATCCATTAAAACAGGAGTGAGCAATTTCTGGCTCTATAGATGTTGCTGGACTCCAGCAATAACCAAAATTCACTGTTAGCTTTCCTAGATGGATGTGATTTCTATCATCCCTTACAGCACTTGAAGGTGTCATGACACAAACATTTACTCTGAGTTTGATGGTTGCTACATATCTTAGATTTCAGGAACTGGAACATTTTTAAACAATATCATCAAAATCAATATGCCAGCTGAGACTGATGGGAGCTGTAGTACATATAGATCTAGTGGTTGCCATGTTTGGGAAGGCTGAACTATTGTGCAGTTCTTCTCTTCTAAGCAACAGTAAGAGCTCAGTAATCCCTATCAGCAACACCCCCCCTCCAAAAAATCTGGGATGTTTGTTTAATGTTGCCTAGCAAAGGGATGTTTCTGTACCAACATTCAGCAAACTTGCTCATTCACCTGTGTTTGTGTTTCACCTGCATCCATCCATCCTTTTTTGTCCCATCATTCCACTGACCTTTCTTAATGGACTTGCATTCCAGGCCCTGCATCTCCATCACTCTGTCCTAGACTGTCACCAATTTGTCAGTGTTCTTATTACAGGAGAAACATTAATAACACACCAGTTCTTTGGCTATGGCTTGAGCAGTGCAAAATAGAGCAGTTGGGTCCCTCTTCTTAGATATACGGCTTCTGCTAAGGCAGCCTCAAAATAACATTTGTCTGCCTTTGCCACACTCCTAGCCCACATTTAGTTTCAGATCCACTATAACTGTAGCTCCCTGCGTTCCCATCAATCTTGCAACAGTGATTTCCTTTCTTGGTATTCAAGCTTCAAGGGCCAGAATCCTCTTGCTGACTTATGCTGGTGCAAGTAGGGCTTATGCCAGTATAAGTACCTTTTCAGATGTTGTTCAAGGAGGTATCAAGTACCATCTTGTGCAAAACCTTTTCCTTGGCTGTGGAGGATGCCCAAGTGCCCCCCAGCAGTCAGTAACTGGCTAAGGGTACATCCAAATGCTACCTGGCTCCCATTGCACAGTCAGGAAAAAGGAGCAGAATATGTCTGCTGGACCTCCTGAATAAATTCAGTGAGGCAACTTTACATCTGGCCAGTGTCAAACAGGATCTTAGCCATGGTTTCCTACAGACAAAGACTGGAAAGGTTACACTAGCCTTGCTAGATGGAGAATTCTGGGAGTTGCCATTATAAAAACTAACTTTCCTGATTCTGCCTACAGTAATGTGATTTGCATTCTTCATGCACTGGGCTGGGGAGGAAGAAGTGCTTTTGCTGCAACACATATAACACACACATTTGCAGCTTCCCCAACAGATATGCATGTCTATAAACACCAGTATACCCCCAAAGGCCAGGCTTTGGATCCTCTTAGCCTGAGAACGAAGAATGGATGGGTCAGAGATGGAAGAAAAAATGCAGAAATTTTCATGGGAGACTGGCTGCAACCCCACCCAGGAGAGGGGGTGGGTATGGCAGTGGGGGGCCAAGCAATTTTCTGCCTCCCTTCCGTGCCAGGCCATAACTACAAACAGAGGAAAAACATTTCATAACCGCAGGACTGATGCTTGTGTAACTTGTTTACCATCGGCCAGGCATGGCTCTTGCTGAGCCAGCTCAGACAGAGAGTCCGAAGCTGGGATGCAATGCTATTAGCTCTTATATGAAAATGGCACCAGAAAACTTCCATAATTAGGGCCAGAGGGAGAAAAAAGCTTTTTTAAAAGGCTTATCTGTGTTCTGTGGAGAGAATTCTCAAAATTCAGATGCTTATATTGACCAGGTAATACTCTTAGGGCTTAGAGTCGCCAACTTCAGAGCTGGGGAGCATAGCTGTAGTTGTAAGAACTCTAGAGCAGTGTGGAACTGCATGCAGGAGCAGCACCTCCTCCTCCCATTCCTCTGCTCCAACTTGCCTGGCGTTAGTAATGAAGCAAGAGAATCCCTGTTTCTAAATTGCTTCACTGCCCTGAAATGATTAAAACTACAGGTGAAGTTGTGAGCTCTGAAGCTCATGACCTGGGCTGCAGCAGAAGACATGTCTCAGTTGTGAAAACTACTGTTCCGCGGATCCCAGAAGACAACATGGGGATTAGGCAAGCCAAACCACCACCACCTGCAGATTGAGTTCCCCATGTTCTCTAACCTTATATCTTCCTACTGGGGCTGGAAACTTAGTTAATTTGACAGACAACTCCCACACTCCTGTCCCAGCTGTGGGATTCTGGGAGTGGTAATAGTATACAAAAGTGTAAGTTTCCCGAACTCTGGAATGAGTATGTCATGACATTCAACCATGTAGTAGCTATAGAACAGGAAATGTTGCTTTTCTCCTCTTTCTTGTTTTGGCTATAGCTTCTAGAATCCCCCTGATAATATGGCCCCCCTAGGAGTTTTAATTCAAAAAAAAAATCCCAGCTCTGGACTCTGACTTGTAAACTTGTACACCTGACTTACATTATCTGAGTCTACTTTCTATCTGAAGATGGTGAAAGTACATAAAGTGTCCAAACCTGGACAAAACCTATAACTCCGGAGATTCATTGTGTATTTTTTGATGCTAGTTTTTCCCACTCTAAGTCGTAGAGTTGCAAAATGTTGGTACCCAGAACACCAGAAAGATGTGTCAGCACCTCTCATACTTCACAGGGTTCAGCCTAGGGTGCAGCTATCATTTTATTCACAGACTGATTTCACAATTGTTTTTCATAGATTGGTTTCGTTTTGGGCTGCATACCTGACTTTACGTAGGTATAGGAACACACATTGTTTCCCACTGTTTTCTCCAGGACTTTGTAATATTGTTCTCAAGATTTAGCTCATCTCTGTAATTATTATTAGCTGCTGAGACTCCCCTCCCTGCTCTCTTTCTCCTCTGCTATATTAATTTTCTCTCTAAACTCTGCATTTTCAGCCTTAGCGATCTCCATGCTAACCACATTAGAGTCACACATCATTAGCTGCCAGATGAAACCACTCAGGCATTTCTGCAACTTTGCATTGTGTAATGTTAGCATGGGTGGATGCTGAGAAGAATCCAGTTCTCACTCTAGATCAAAAAATCGATTTTCTGTAACTTGGACTTCCACAGAGTGTCAGTGGAAGGATGCAGTTTGGCCTTTTGTAAAATGTGAAGGTGCCAGCATAGTGTAGTGGTCTGAGTGTTGGACTAGAACACTGAAAGACCAGGTTCAAATCCCTGTTCAGCTGTTGAAACCCATTGGGTGATCTCGGGCAAGTCAGTGTCTCAGACTCAGAGGAGGGCAATGGCAAATCCTCCTGAACAAATCTTGCCAAGGAGACTCCATGACAGGCTCACCATGACTCAGAAATGGTTTGAGGGTACAGAACAACAGCAAAGCAACAACAACAGTGATGTAAAGGCAGTACTAAATTCCCCAAAGAATCTAGACTATGGAAGGGCAACTTGCAGTTCTCCAAATGTTATTGGATCACAACTGCCATCATCCTTCACCATTTATTGTACTTGTTAGGAATGATGGCAGTGGCAGTCCAACAAAACTTGCAGAGTCACAAGTTAACCACCTTTGGTGTAGGCTTTTGCTGTCTCTCTACTAGAGGTTTCTTCCAATGCTTCTAGCTGCCATCGACTTCAAGCCAAGCTAGTGCCATATATCTCTCCCAGTCCAGGTAATCTTTGCTGATCCCCCTAACTGGCACCAAGATATTTCCTCTTGAATTTTGTAGGCATCAAATCTGTGCTAACAGATGCTCAGCACGACAAATGAGCTTCACTCAGATCTTTTCAAGCTAACCTTTTATTACTTTGGGAGCCCCACGGGTGCCTCTCTTGATCTTGAAGCACTTCAGAATGAAGGGTTAAAATTAGAAAAGGAAGTCTGCCTCGGCAGAGGTGGAACACTCTTCCTTTTTTAGCCCACCTTCAAATCTTTATCCCTTAACCAAGCAATGTATCTCACTCAATGAATCAAGTTTATTGAACATAAGATGGATAGTGAAAGAAGATTTAGTGTAAGATGCACAACGAAACAAAATGAAAGCCTAAGCTACTGCTAGTCAAAACATACCAAATTATCTTTTGGCTTGCTGATAGATATGAGGATTTTTCTTCAAAGCCTTCAGTATTTGACTAAAAGTGGGTCAAAATGGAGAAAAAAAAGACATTCCCCCCATGTCTTCCATAATCTGAAACCTCAAACTCCTGTCTTTGTGGATTGCCCCATTTGGGGTTTGGGAGAGATGGTGAGAACTTGGAAAAATTAAACTTTTTGAACTGTAGCTCCGAGAATCCCTCAGTATAGTCCAAAAAAGGAACTTCTCCAAGGTCTGGGTAAGATAAGGGCTGGATTTCATGATGTAGTTAACCTGACTTTATTTTGGCATGCCTTTTATTTTGGCATGACTTTATTTTGGCATACCTTCATACTATCTCTTCCTGGCCAGAAACATCTGCAATAACATTTTATTTATTTCATTTCATTTATATTCTGTCTTCCTCCTGGAGTGGGATGCAAGGCAGTTCCCAAAAAACATGTTTCTCAGTTGGATGATATGCTTTTAGTTGGATTATATGATTTGGATTATATGACTATATGATAAATTGGATTGTATGACTTGGAAAAGGAAGGTTTGAATCCCCACAAGTTATAGGTCACTGTCTCTCTTTTTCTTTTGAGGATAAAATGGGATTAACTTCCTTGTCTGCTGCCCTTAGCTTCTAGGGTGAGAGAGCAGAATGTCATCAATGTGTGAATTCTTGAGGCCATCCCTATTTGCACTGTTCTTGTTCTTGTGGTGTCTTTCTCTTCTCCCCAGGACCAGCCAGTATGGGATGTGCTTTTTGCTGCCTCATCCGCAACCTGCATGAGTAGGAATAGAAGATCCCACTTTGGTGGGAAAGACCTGATGGGAAAGGGCTGCTGCATCGGGTCATCTTTCAGCTCACCTTTCTGGGTCTTTCTGTTCTTTCAGGTACAATGGTCCCAATTTGGTGCTGAAATATGACAAAGCACGGGGGCGGCTGGTGAATCTTGCTGTGAACGAACGTGGCTCCCCATATTACGCACTGCGGGATCGCCAAGGCAATGCAATTGGCGTGACAGCCTGTGACATTGACGGAGATGGACGGGAGGAGATCTACTTCCTCAATACCAACAATGCCTTTTCTGGTGAGTGTCACAGCCACCTGTTCCTGACATTTCACTAGCATCCAGTTTAAGGCATCAAATGATTTGCATCACCACCACCCCTTCTCTGACATCTATTCATCTTTCATATTCAGCCCATCAAGACTTGGCAATTTCCCGAAGATTACCATGCTATAGCCATCTACCATGGTCCATCCTCACTCACCTATGCTCCACACACATTAAATAAGGGACGGCAAATTTGCACCCCTCCAGAGGTTAATGAACTGCTACTTTAGTAATCCCTCACTGCTGGCTTGGCTGGGAATTGGAGTTGATACTTGGAGGGCCACGGGTTTCCCAGCTCTCCCTTAAGCCCCATGGTGGCAAGTGATGAGCTCATATTTATTCACTGGTGCCAAGCACAAGATATCGTTTTGGTTTTGCTACAATGGTCTAACACGGCTGTCTCTGCAAAAACTATGCTGTCGTAACAACTGGATCAACTGCAGGCAGTTCGTAGCATTTATTTATGGCACCAAGAACAGATTTTGAAGGCCATGATAGTGATCCACAGAGATACACGTGGTGGCAGAGGGAGGACCCAGATGTCTGCCTTAGCAGTCTCTCCTTTCATGCCAATAGTGCAAGCTCTCTGGATACACACAGTTTGCTTTGGGGCTTCTTCACTTGCTAGCCCCGAGCCACTGATTCCAGTTCCCTGACCTTCACTGGCCACCAGGGTGGGATGTTTCAAGGCTGGAGTTAATTTCCCAGTTGAGTGATTTTGTCGATTCTCTGGCAGCAGCGGGGATGCAGTGGGGGGAGGGGGGCCTGGTTGCTGACTCAGTGCTTTGCCACATCTCTAGTTGCCAGCGGGGACTGCAGCACGGGAGCTCTGGAACAAATGCCTCTTTGGGCAAGGAGGCAAATAGGCTCAGGCCAAACACAGAGGGAGGTCATGAACTGCTCCTCACAAACACACCTGTTTTCCTGTCCCCTTCTATACGCTAGCAATAGAGGGCATCATCTTTACCTTTCAGATAGGGTGATGATCTAATTTCTGGGTTGGCACCAAGAGACCCCATGTGCTGTTGCAGTAGCAATATATTCATCAATAACTCCAAGGTGTGTGCTGTCAGCTTTGTTCCAAATTTAGCCCCCTTCCTTGGGATTTGAACATACCTTCCAAGTGTCCCAATTTGACAGGGACAGTCCTGATTAATTCTCTATCATTCTACTTTTTCAGCAGGTTTTAAATGTCCCAGTTTTTCTCTCCTCTCCCACTTTCCCCCTTTATCCTCTTCCATTGGTGAAAACTGAATCCAAAGTGCAACAGTAGTTTGCATCAATTAACTCAGAGGGTAGATAGAACAGAATCTTGCTCTTCTCAGTAGATGCAGGCAAAAGCAAACTGCCTCTTCTCATTCGTGTGTTCTTCCTCATTAATAGCTTCTGTCATCTTGACCACACTTTGTTGTTGCTTGACCGCATGCGTCCCAGTTTTCATCAGTGAAATGTTGTAATTGAAATGTATGTAATTGAATTCAAGTTAATGGACTTTTTGCTTGTAAGGCTCCACATGTACCTGTAAAAATGCTTGGAAAAATTTAATCAGGTTTGGCCATACTCATATAATTTTGACTTACCTTCTGAGTTCCTGATGGATGTCACAGCAGCTTCTTGATTCTTTTGAATTGGGATCAGAACTTGGGAAAAATACTTTTACTTTTCAAGATTTACAACTCCCAAAATTCCACCAGCCAGGCCTAAATAATGCCCTTGCTCTAAACCAGGGTTTGGAACTGTAGGAACCTTTAAATGTTGTTGAACTGCAACTTCCTGCCACCCTAACCAACATCACTGATGGCAAAGAATGCTGGGAGTTGCAGTTCAACATCCAGAAGGCTTCACAATTCCCACCCCTGCTCTACACTGTACAAAAGTGGGGGGTCCCATGACAATCTGCTTAGAAAGGGGCACTGCTCCCATCAACATGCATCCAGAGTTGGGCTGGACCCCTAACCTGCACCATCAACCCAGTCTTGGCTCTACTTATCTGTCTTCCTGACATACCTCATTACTGCCTTGCAGCTGTCAAAGGCTTCTGTACCCTAAATCAGCCACTCACATTATTCCTGACGCTGGGGCCGGGCCAGTGCCTGTCATTGATTTTCCCTTTTCCCTTTATGATGTACATGGCTCCGCGCCGCTCTGGTACAGTTTACCTTAATGAGTTTATTCTTCTGGGTCTCCCTTACCAACCCTTAAGCTTTGCTGGGTTGCTGCATTCATTTTAGTGCAGTCCTGGCCACAACCTTGCAATACTGGCTGGTAATTAGGCATCAGCTAAGGCTCTTGGAGAGGCAGTGTGGTATAGCGGTTTGAACATTAGACTATCACTCTGGAAACTAGGATTCGAATCCCTGCTTGGCCATGGAAGCCCACTGGGTGATTTTGGGCAAGTCACAGTCTCTCGGCCTCAGAGGGAAGCAAAGGCAAACCCCGCCCCTGGAACAAATCTTGCCAAGAAAACACTGTGGCAGGTTTGCCGTAGGGTTACCATAAGTAAAAAATGATTTAAAGGCACACAACTACAACAAAAATAAAGTAAGAAGAATCCAAAAGCTGCTGACCTAAAATGAGTCAGCAGAGCGGATTAAATCCACATGAGTTAGCAGTAAGGCTGTAATCTGAATCAGGAGTTCAGTAATCACACATCTGCACCCGTATGTTGTTGTTATTGGCTTTCAAATTATTTCTGACTTAACAGCAAATGTAAGGCAAATCTTTCAAACCTGGGGTTGAGAGTGTGTGAGGCTCCCAAAGTCACCCAGTGGGTTTCCATGGCCAAGTAGGGAATCAAACCCTACTTGTAGTACAATGCTCAAACCACTACACCATTCTGGCCCTCAGCACACACCCACACACACCCACATATATATACGCGTATAGATACGCACAGCTTTTCTACACTGGACAATGAGATATCACTTCAACTACCATAGATCTATCCTAAGAAATTCCGGGATTTATAGCTTGTGATTCATGGTTTGTAAGGAGTTTAGAATACCGTGCTAGGGAACTCTAGTTTACTGCCCTGAACTACAGCACTTGAGCACTCTAGAAGATAATTCCAAGTCCCTCACTAACACATACAGACGAGAATACCACATCTACACAGCACCATGTTACTCCTCACATCTCAGTTTATGCATCCACCCACCTCTGTTCCTTGGAGTCTTAGGCCATTTCCACATTAGACTGTTATAGCGCTATTATTCCACTTTCAACCTCCTATGGAATCCTGGGGTCTGCAGTTTAGGGAGAGGCCAGCTGGCTCCTCCCTAAACTGCAAACCCCAGGATTCCAAAGGAGGTTGAAAGTGGAATAATAGCGCTATAACAGTCTAGTGCAGAAATGGCCTTAGTGAGGATGCATTCCCTCAAAATACGGTTGGGGTTGTACAAAAGTCTCATAGTCATTCACAACTCTAGACTGATTTCTTGTCTTCATAAGAGGAAAACACCTATATCTAACATATAACTGAGGGACTGTGAAATGCGTGATGCCATATCTCTCCTCCCCAGGTATAGCCACCTATACAGATAAACTGTTCAAGTTTCGCAATGGGCGCTGGGAGGACATCTTGAGTGATGAGGTGAATCGAGGTGTGGCAAGCCGGTTTGCTGGGCGCTCAGTAGCATGTGTGGACAGGATGGTGAGTGCATGGACAGAGTGGGATGGAGCCACCAGGACTGTAATTTCAAGACTGTGAAATTATTTTAGGAAAGTGGCTCTTTGGGAGCTGAAGTGCCTGTACAAAGAGAGAAAATAGGTTTGGAGAGGCCTTACTGTCCACCAGTCTCTACAGTGGACAGACTCTGCCCCCTCCCTCACAGCTGTCAGGACTCCCATCAGGGGCTGCAATGCCAGGCGGGTGCTGTGCTGCAGATAAACACCACCTGTCTGAGTGATTTATGCCCCTGTCACCTGCGCTTTCTTCTCCCTCTACCTTGCGTGGTTTGTTTTCTAATGATTATTGCTAAATCAGGGTACCATGGGAAAACAATGGGGGCAGGGTGGTGGTTGGCAGAGAAGTGAGGGGGAAGCAGGGGGCATGAAGAACAGAGATCTTTCTATGAGAAGCCTACAGCCAAAGAAAAACAGGGCTGGGCTTGGTGGGTTTTTATGCTTGCACTCAGCCACCTGGCAGAAACATTTCCTTTATCAGGCTTGCCCTAGCCCAGGTCCTGTATCTGGCAACCAGTGGGTCTGCCCCCATGGTGGGGGTGAAGCTGCTTCCGTGGAAACTCAGGACCTTCACTTGCTCCTACTTCTTTTCCTTCCTACAGGGCTCTGGCCGCTATGCCATCTACATAGCTAACTATGCCAATGGGCGAGTTGGCCCACATGCCCTCATTGAGATGGATACAGCTGCCAGTGATCCAGAGCGTGGTATTGTGGCCCTGAATGATGTGGCTGCAGAAGCTGGAGTCAACAAATTCACAGGTGTGATGGCAGAGAGTTGGTGTTCTAGTAACTGGTCCTATATAAGGAGAAGGGGATGTTAAGCAGTTTTCCCACAAATATCTGTATCAGAAAATTGCTGATGAGGGCCATCTCCAGGGTTGAAGACCCTCTTAGCATGCTGTTCTTCATGGGTCTCTTCTTTTGTGGCAGCTCCTTAAAAGTATGGGGGAAGACTTGTTTTATAAAACAGGAGAGCAGCAGGCTTCATCTCTCCCACCAAATGTCAGAAAGTATGCCATGTACTCCCACATCTGTCCTTTGGGTAATATACTTCCACTTCTGTCATCCCCTACCCCACAGTACTCCATCTATTCTGTCAATCCAGGATATTGTGGGGAAAATCAAAATGGCAGCCAACAAAAACCATGGCATTCTCCACTGGCTTTTGGCATTTTGTATGTATGAATTCACGTGTTCATTAGTAAGGTTTTGGGACAGGAGTAATAAAAATGCAGCCTACGTACCACACGGAGCCTTTTAGCCCCATTTTGCAGCTCCTAAACTGCACGATTCAATTTTTAGATGATTTCCACTGGGATTTTTCACTGCAAATACCCAAAACTAGCTCAAATCCACCATGTGGTGGTTTTGCCCCAGAACACCGCCTTGAACTCTTCTTCCAAATTCTAAATAAATAAATAAATGCCAAAAAAAATGACATGTTACATCTGGTCAAGTATGAAGTATCAGTGCAACATGCAGAGGATTGTCAGGGTATGTAATAATGGCCCCTAATACCTTCACAATTGCAGCGGGGGAAAATCAAATAATGAGTCAAATAATGAACATCCTTAGAGTTGCAAGTTATCGGGAACCAATAGTCCTGGAGAGGTTTGCCTCACGTTGATTCTGGCTAATCCAGTCAGCACTGAATGGTCGTCATGCTGTTCTCAATCTGCATGGCACTGAATTGCTAACTAGTTCTGTAGTAACTAGGGTAAACTGGAGACTGCTGATAGAGAACAAACATCTATTGCACAATGAAGTTCAGTATCATTCTGGCTGACTAACTGTGAAGAGAAATGCAAAGGAGTGGGACGGTAAACCAATTGAGTAGCATGTTTTTGGTCTTGAAACTTCACATCTGGGAATGTTCCCCAGTGCAGCTGTTACAGCACCCCACCCCCACAAGTGCAGCATTTCCAGTCCTTTCACTGCTCTCCTTCTCAGGGGGTCGAGGCGTGGCTGTGGGACCCATTCTCAACGAAGCAGCCTCTGACATCTTTTGTGACAATGAGAATGGAGCCAATTTCCTTTTCAAGAACCAGGGTGACGGTACCTTCATAGATGTAGCACCCAGCACTGGTGAGTATCTGACCAGGCAGATGGCATGCAGAGGCCGTGGATGTTGAGCAGAGAAATGGCCATGTAGTACTCATTAATCTGAATTCTGAAGTCTTCCATTTCATTTTTTTTTTTTGGCTTATTGCTGGTGTGTGTGTGTGTGTGTGTGTGTGAATGTGATGACTGCCTGCAGGCTCAGCCAGTGGTAATTTAGCGTCTGGCTGATCATTGGAGTTTAACGAGGTGTCAGGGTGGCATCCATCACTAAGGTGCTGCTGATGACACCTGTTCTCTTTAGAAACACTCCTTCCTTGTCAGCAAGAGAATAAGAATAGGATGGCTGGGGGAGGGAAAGGCATAGGATGAGTGAAAGTAGAGTTTTACAAGGGTTCAATAGACCTTATTTTGCAACTGGTCACTCCACTACACCCCACAACCTACTGCTCTCACTGTCCTTGCTTTCCTGTGGCGGATGGAATTTGAGCTAATAGACAGCCCTCTCTGTCTCCTCTACATAAGTGTGTGGGATGTGGTTCATTCCCTGAGTCCCATATCTTCAGAAGGGATTTCTCAGTGAAGCATGGAGAGCCGTTCACATTTGGACACATAGCTCCTCGGACTTTTTTTGTCATCCTCCATAGGCTTGGATGATCCCTACCAGCATGGTCGTGGTGTCGCATTGGCTGATTTCAACCGTGATGGCAAAGTTGACCTAATCTATGGCAACTGGAATGGACCACATCGGCTCTATCTGCAGATGAGTGCAGGTGGGCGTGTCCGCTTCCGGGTAAGTGCCACCTGCAGGAGGAAGGGCCCAAAATGGCATATAGCAAAGATATGCTGGGCTGTGAGCAGGAATATTGGGTGGGCAGGAAGGGCTCCAATAGCTGAGGAGTCCAACAAAGAGCAGAATACATGTTACCTCCAGTCACCCAAGAAGTGGATGTCTCTGCCTCCAGTTAAGTTGCCAGATGTTTCTTGTTTTAAAGGTTTGCCTCATATTTCAGACCTGTAGCAACGTAGACCAGGCAGCCTTTCTCTCACCTTGGTTTCCATTCCAATCAGCCCAAGAGCAGCAGGCCCTGCAAAAGACTATAGTGCCTGGTCTATATACCCCCCTCCCCACAGCAGTGTTATCAAGCTCCTCAGCTCAGCCACAGCTCCTTCTGTTCTGTCACCTGTTTCCATCCTTAGCCCTGAGCTTCCTCTTGGCCCTGCTCTTGCCCAATCCCTGCCCCACTAATCCCCGTCCTTCCCCCAGGACATTGCAACGCCCAAACTGTCCATGCCATCACCTGTCCGCACCGTCATCACTGCTGACTTTGACAATGACCAGGAGTTGGAGGTCTTCTTCAACAACATCGCCTATCGCGGCTCATCTGCCAACCGCCTCTTCCGGTGGGTGAGAGCCACATGGCCACCAGAGACTGGGGCAGTGGGCTCCCCATCTTATTAGGCTTTGGGCATTGCAGGAAGGGCTTCCCTACACCTCAGCCTGGGTCACATCCCTAATGTATTTAGAAGCACCTGCATGCGGCACTGGGAGTATGGGAAGAAGGGAGGAGGGAGGTCTGGATTCTTGATCCAAAGGACAGTGACATTTAGTCCCCTGTGCAACAGCAAACCTTCTGCAGTGGAGTGACTCCGCTAACATTTCATGAAATGGGGAGGGTGTGTCCTCTTCAGTTCTATTTCCATGCTTCTTGCCCGCTGGCCAGCTGACAGAACTTTAGCTGACCCCCTTCCTACATCACTACCCATACAGACAGTCTGTTCTGCCTAGACTACATCCCTGGAGATTCCAGCTTTCACTAATTAGCACTTATGCACGGTTCCCATTAATTGTAGGCAATCAATGGCTCGTTAAACAGAGCCGCTTACGTTTCTCAGGCTAATAAAGTGATAGCAGCATGTGGCAACTCCAGGGAGATTGTACAGAAACCTGCCATTCTGCGAGTGGGTAGGGCCCCTTTTAGAGAGACGAGTATTGGCAAGGATGGGCTTAATGCGTGGACACAGAGTAGCCCCCACTCAACCGAAGGATCACGCCACTGAGGGTGCTTCTATGGGAAGAGAGAGTGCCTGCTCTTCCCTACTACAATCCCTTTCTGACACAGGGTCACCCGCCGGGAACATGCTGACCCAGCCATTGAGGAATTGAACCCTGGTGATGCTGTAGAACCAGACGGACGTGGCACAGGTGAGTGACTGTGGTGTCTACTGTGGAACATGACTGTGTGGCTACACCAAGCAAGAATAGAACAGAGGTAAGTGAGATGACTGTAACTGGTGGAGTGGATTGGGGCTGAACTTGTGGCAAAGTTGAACCAGAACTCTGAGTCAAATTCTCTGCTGGTGACCCTTTTTCTGCCAGAAAGCTTCTAAACATGCTTCCAGAAGACTCCTATTGCTCAGAATTATTGGGCAGCTGTTATACCTTTTTTGCTTTCTTAATGGATTTTCTCTGGTAGGAAAACAAAAGACAGAAGAAACTAAGGGAAAACACTGGAGGACTGCAAATGAAAGACAAGGACATCTAGAAATCTCTGTAGACATCTGTGAATTAGGCACTATGATTGCACAATTGGGGCCTTTCCTTTTACTCTGTTGTGTAGAGCTCCAGACATCTGCCCCAAAGTCCTACTCTGTTGGCATCACTGCTGCTGGGGTTATTCAGGAATCCTGAATACTGGCCCTAAGATTCAGATCCTTCTTATGTCCCAAGGAGTCCACAGTGAATGCTTTGCCATAGCAGGAACTTGAAAAAGGCATAGGGAAGGGTGGACAGGTGTAAAGCCTGGATTCC
Organism: Cyclura pinguis; assembly: GCA_030412105.1. NCBI lineage: Eukaryota > Metazoa > Chordata > Lepidosauria > Squamata > Iguanidae > Cyclura > Cyclura pinguis. The sequence continues at coordinate 60,336,715 of CM059601.1, forward strand.
TGGGTTCAACAAAACTTTCTAATTCATTTCAGACTGAGCATTCACATGGCCAAAGCCATGTGTTGTTCATATACTTAACTGTTGCTTGCTTGATTGCTTGTGTGGTCATATTTACATTCTGCTTTTCCTCCAGTGAGTTCAAGGTAGTATATGTGACCCTCCTCCTTATATTTTATCTTCAAAACAACATTATGAGGTAGATTAGGCTGAGAGACAAGGACTAATCCAAGGTCAGTGGCTGAATTTTAGGACTCAGTGGAGACTTGAGCTCAGATCTCCCACTGACATTGAAACACTATCAAGGAAGGAAAGGATAGTCCTTGTGTATGATTCCTATTTGCAGCCCAGAAGCTGAACTCTTGATTCACCTGCTGAATTTTTGAGCAGAAAGGGGTTAAAAGTGCTGTCAGTGACAAAGCATTTGGCACCAGGAAGAAGAGCAGCCCCTTGGGTAAACAGTCATGTGGATGGACAATGTCACTGCAGGCAAGTCAGGGCTAATTTGGGTCTAACCAGGGGGCAGAGGTGGAAAACGCTTATATTTCTTGACCCTCTCATTATTCCAGCTGTGATTGTGGAGGAAGAATGTAGACCTATCAAGAAGGAGATGCTGAAATAAACCTCTGCTTAACCAGATGGTGTCATTCCAGGAGGTGCCGTGGTGGACTTTGATGGCGATGGGAGGCTGGACCTGATCCTGTCACATGGCGAGTCCATGGCACAGCCACTTTCCATCTTCAAGGTCAATGAGGTGAGTTCAGAGGAGTGCTCTTCCTCATAATGTCTTTAGAGCCTGACAGCCCTCACGCCTGTCAGCAAGTATGGTCCCACCAAACTCTCTTTAGTTTCATGCCCACCTCACACCTTGTTTGTCTGTTTGTCCATCTCCGCAGGGTGCTGGCAACAACTGGCTGCGGGTGATCCCTCGCACACGCTTTGGGTCATTTGCTCGTGGTGCTAAAGTGGTCCTGTTCACGCGGCAGAGTGGTGCCCATCTGCGCGTCATTGATGGAGGGTCTGGGTACTTGTGTGAGATGGAGCCTGTTGCCCATTTTGGCCTAGGTGAGTGAATGAGGGAGGAGGAGGAGGAGAAGGAACAAAACTCACAATGACCCCTACATGTCCTGTCTATCTTCCAAACTATGCCAACAATATGGAGTTTCCCCACTCTTCTCTTGTCTCTCACCCTGCCCCATGAAGAAGTTGGGAATTTTACTTTTGGGGGAGTACAACTCATAGATTCCCCCAGCTGTCATAGCCAGTGGCTATGCTGGCTGGAGAGAGAGCATCTGGGAGTTGTAGTCTAGAAAAGTTAGTTTTCCAAGTCAGAAACCAGTGCCTCTCTTTGTATTATCCCAGGCTTGAATTCCTCTGCTTCTGTTACTGTCTCTGCTGTAGATTCTGTACAAAAATGAAGTCTACCTATACCCAGTCTACAGCAATCTTCTTTCAAGATCCTTGGAAAGTCTGTTTCCATCTCCTCAAATAATTAAATGTATGAGGAGCACAGATAGGAGTTTACATCCCCAGAGAGCATATCTTGCCAGGATACACTCTGACTGCCCCCTCCAGCTGTTCTTGCAGAAGGCACTGTGTATCTCCACACCTCATTACTCTTCCACAACTCCAAGGTGGCTCAGTTTAGTGGGGCATGGCCAGGTTAGACAGAGGAGGAAAGCCAAGTGGCTCAGAAAGTCAAAGGGTCTACACGCTAGAATGCCCCACAACCCTGTTCACAGCTGGCCTTGTACCTGGGCACTGTGCTGATGGGAGTGGCGGCACAGAGTGATTAATGGGAGAACATGACCCTATCAAATCCCTCGTTCTTTCACCTCTCTTGCAGAGCTAGGAAATTAACTTTTTGAACTATAGGTCTTGGGAACTCCCAGTCAACATGGCATTAACTGAGAGTGGTTATTAAAATGGGGAAGCAGGCTAGGATAGCATTTATGGGCTCATACAGTTGGAAGAGGGACCACAAGCACCATCTAGCCCAGCCCATTCTCAGGAAAGGAATCCACAGAAAAATCATGCCTGCGAGGTGGCCATCCAACTATCCAACCTTTATAAACAAACCTCCAATGAAAGAAAGACCACTTCCTTCCACGGTAATGTTTTCTACCAGTGAACAGCTCTTACCATCAGGAAATTCCTTGTGATATTTAGAAAGGAGAAGAATGGGATTGTGGCAGTGGTCCATCTCCCTGAATGAGCTACACTTTCTTCTCTCAATCAGTCACCTCTTCCTTGCCCTTCTTCCTTGTAGGACAGGATGAGCCCAGCAGCCTGGAGGTGGTCTGGCCAGATGGCAAGTTTACCACTCGCACCATCGCAAACACCGAGATCAATTCTGTGCTGGAAATCCCCTACCCTCAGGATACTCCAGAGTCTCCCCCTATTATATTTCCTCTTGAGGTGAGCCCACCTTTGATAGTTGGATGTAAATGACTTGGAAGGATCCCTCTCAAACTTCCCCCACTTCAGTCCAGTTTTCTTTCTCTCACATTATGAAGGAAAATAGCTCCCAATGGAAGCTCTATGCCAACAGAGTTGAGGCTTTTGTCCTGTTAGTTAGTGAAGCAAGTTGCCAACCTATGCTGTGTTTCCTGAATAAGTAATATCAAGAACCATCACACCCTCTAATAAACAACTCAGCACCCTGTGCCAAAAGAAACAGAACCAAAACAGGGCCACCAAGAAACAAAATGGCAGAACCTTGAGATTTAAGAGAAATACGAAAGAAAAAAAATCTAAAAATAAAGCACCAGATGTATAGGGAATATCACTACCACCCCAAACCCAGCCAGTTGAGTACAAGGGGCTGGCCTGATGCAAAAGATTTAACTGCCTGATGCAAAAGATTATATGATACACACACTCTCCATTATATGTACAGAAGCTGACTAGAGTAGTATTTGATATTTACATCAACACTGGCAATAACAGCCAGAGGATAGTAAACTGGTTCAGGGAGTGCAGGATGAGCTATATGACACAATGAACTCTGCTCTCCAAGTAGGGTAAAGAGACTCAGGAGGAACAGCTATGGGGTTGCCCCCATTGTTCCCCAGAGCCTGCCCTCTGAGGTAGTTGCTTCATTCTGCCTAATGGTAGAGCTGGCCCTGCAAAATCCACTTTTGTTTCAAATCCTTCTATGAGGCACTTATCCTTGGAGAAATTGCTACCAGTTTGGAAGTGAAATGAGACCACCCTATCTGTGATAGTGACTGAGCTTGGAAAATTTGTTTGTCTGAACTATAGCTCCCAGAATCAAACACTCAGCCTGTGAGGTCATGTTGACTGGCAGATTCTGAGAGTTGTAGTCCTAAGAAATGAATTTTTCAAAGCTTTGAGTGGATTCTCCATGCTCAAGGAGCATCCTGGGTGTGTTTGCAGATTCTGAGAAAACTACAGTTAACACACCCTGCTGAAACAAAACAAACCTTCCTGACAGGAACTGGTAATCTTACACAATGTTAATGACAACTGAGCCTACAGAAAGACAGCAGGGAGCAAAGCAAGGGGAACAGTTTATTTAGAAAAAAGGCAAAAGATAGGCAGTGCTAGTCTATCAATCAGGTTTCTTACGAGAACAGTTTGGTACACAGAAGTCGTGTTGAAAACTCAACCTGAGAAAATGGAAGGCTGAGGAAGAAAGGAAATTGATCTGCTCAAGTCCCTGACATCATATAATAAGTATCCTGGAGAGGGATTAGGGTTGGGGGGATGCTCTTTCCATTTCCAGAACGGCATGCCTCCAACCACCCTGCTGTCTAACTATAAAATACTCAAGTTTAGATCTGTCAGCCCTCTGGTACTAAAGAGCACAGTGAGTGGAACTGGTGAAGAAAAAAGGATATCTTTTATCCTTCTCCACTTCTATTCCTCAGACTTACCTCCCAGCGGGTAGGGACTGAACAGCACTACTTGACTCCTGTTCAGAGCTCTCTGCCTGACTTGTCACTTCTTCTTTCAAGAAGCCATTTCGCACTACAGCTGTAGCACTATGATTCCACTTAAACTGCCATGGCTCAATCCTATGGAATCCTGGGGTTCCATGAAGGATTTAGGATTATCAATCGGAGAGCTTTAGTGCTGCATCAAACTACAAACCCCAGGATTCCACAGGATGCAGCCATGGCAGTTAAAGTGGAAGTACAGCATTACAACTGTGTGGTGTGTGGTGCAAATTAGGAACTGCATAACATTTCCTAATCAACAATGGCTCTACCTCTTAGAAAGAGAGCAGAAAGGAAAGCTTATCAGGTATCAGAATGAAAGCAGAGGGGAGGGAGGAAGTCAAAAAAAGGAAAACTAAAATACTTGAAATTTAAGAAGGCTTTTTAAAGGAAAAAAAGGCAAATGGAAGGGGAATGAAACCAGAAATTTGGCCTCACATGTAATTTTGAAATAAATTATCGCTATAGTTTATAGTATTATGTCCCACTTTAAGTGCCATGACAATGTCCTGTGAAATTCTGGGGCTTGTAGTTTTATGAGGTCCTAGAGCTTTCTGGATGGGAAATCTAAATGCCCCTCCTTCAACTGCAAATCCCAGGACTCCATAGGATGTTGTCTTGGCAGTTAAAGTGTAATCATAGTGCTATAACTGTGTAGTGTGAAAGGGTCCCTGAAATATACTCAGATCTAAATGTCACTATATATCGTAAGTGTATAGCTACATTATTTTAGGGAATGTGCAGTTAAAGTGATTCCATGAGAAAGGTATCTAAGCCCCAGGGAGAACTCTCGCTTTTGTTTCTTCTGCTCCCTAGTGCTTCCTTTTCTAAAACTCTTTCAGTCTGTTCTCTCTGGTAATCCAGTCTTTCTGTTCTGAGGCTCCCTGAATTGTGGCAGCAACCTTAAAAATGGATTGGAGTGAGTGACTGTAAGTGGTAAAGCAGTAAAATGGACCTTGATGTTGGACAGATAATAACTAAAGTGATGTTGTCAAAAAATGTGATTCTGTTAGCGCAGGAGCTTCCAGTGTTAGTGGTACAATGGCAAGAAGCAAAGAATATCTGGGCTATCAGTAACAAAAAGTTCTGCAACACTACCCTTCAAGCAATACACCAGAGGACGGGATCAAAATTCAAAATGACCTGGTCAGATTGGAGAACTGGGCCAAGGGTAACAAAATGAAATTCAACAGAGAGAAGTGTAAGGTCCTACACTTAGGTAGAAAAAATGGAATGCAGAAGTATAGGGTGGGGGACACGTGGCTGGATGGCAGTACGTGTGAAAGGGATCTAGGAGTCTTAATAGACCACAAGCTGAACATGAGTCAACAGTGTGATGCGGCAGCCAAAAAAGCCAATGCAATTCTCAGTTGCATCAATAGGAGTATGGTGTCTAGATCGAGGGGGGAACTGGTACCACTCTACTCTGCTTTGGTTAGACCTCATCTTGAATACTGTGTCCAGTTCTGGGCACCCCAATTCAAGAAGGACATGGTCAAGCTGGAGCAGGTCCAGAGGAGGGTGACCAAAATGGTGAGGGGCCTGGAAGCCAAGCTCTATGAGGACAGACTTAGAGAGCTGGGTATGTTTAGTCTACAGAAGAGAAGGTCAAGAGGGGACATGATAGCTATGTTTAAATATTTGAAGGGATGCCATGTAGAGGAGGGAGAGGGCTTGTTTTCTGCCACTCCAGAGACCAGAACAAGGAGCAATGGATTCAAGCTGCAGGAAAGGAGATTCCACCTGAACCTCAGGAAGAACTTCCTGACAGTCAGGGCTGCCCGGCAATGGAATATGCTGCCTCGGAGTGTAGTGGAGTCTCCTTCCTTGGAGGTTTTTAAGCAGAGGCTGGATGGCCATCTGTCGGGAGTGCTTTGAGGGTATTCCTGCATGGTAGGGGGTTGGACTGGATGGCCCGTGTGGTCTCGTCCAACTCTACATTTCTATGATTCTGTGATTCAATTGCCATGACCAAGTGGCTTGAGTAAATTCTCATGAAGCCACCCAGCACAAACTCTATCTCTCTTCCCATAGCTATAGCTCCTGTGTAGCCTACAATGGGACGGTATACTGAACCAGTAAAGAGCTGCAGAAATTTACAAATAGAACTGGAATGCTCTCTTCCTTTGATAAAAGAGATGATTACAGCAGGATGGCAGTGAGGATGGGGGAAATTATGACGTTGCCCCTAGTTAAGAATACTGCCTCCCCAAATGAAATTTTCCTTCAGTTAAACATTAAAATACATTAAATGCATCCCTCAGTGAACAAAGCCTCTGACAAAGAGGATCCTTTTTACAAAGACCTTTTCCGCACCTTATCTTATCTCATCGTCCTCCAGTCACGATCCTGGCAGCACCTTTTGTGGGAAAGGAGCACAACGGGGATGCTCCCCTCAACACTAGACTGGCTTCTGCAGAAGGGAGCGCAAGGTACACACCTCTTTCTTCCACAGTGCAGCCTGACTCTTTCCCATGCTGTACTGGGGCAGGAAGCACCTCCATCATGCTTCTGGCCCTTCTGCATGACAGGTAAATGTGGCAATGTCATGCAATCACAGGTCATTGATGGAGAAAATCCATCAGTGATTTACCTTGTGATTGCACTGGCTGGCGGTGGGAGAAGGACAGGACCACAACAACATCTTGCAGACGCATCGTCACGGTCCCACTTGTTACCCTGTTTACTGGGGGTCCTGGGAGGGACACCAAAATGTGCTCAACAGTAGGTGGGGAAGATTAGCTCTGAGCACTGCTTTAGCGTTACAAGAGGCAGGGTAACTTAGCAGGATCTTGTAACCCAGTGTCTACGGGGTCAGGCCAAGTCAAGAAGCAGACTGGTTTGAAAATAATGAATGATCTTTATTAAATACAGGCACATGATGTAAGCAACACAAACACACAGATAACTAAGGAAAATAAAGGTGTGAGTAAGATAGCGGGATTTACAGAGGGATAGTTGGTTCGGGTGATACGAAACCTGTCCTGAAGTCCAGAAGAAGAAGAAAATGGAGAGCGAGGCTGGGGTTCGATGTATCTCAGCACATGGAGCTGAGGGGAAGCTCGCCAAGCAAAGCGGCAGCAAGGCGGTCTGGAACGCAGGAGCGATCCAAGGGAGTGCTCATAGTCAGGGGTTTTTATAAGGAGAATTGTGACCGCAGGCTAGGTCGGACTTTGGGAAAACAGTAGATTTGGAGCTGGAGACAAAGCCTCCGAAAGGTCAGAATTTGAATGATTGAATTAGAGCCCAATTTATCAATAGAGTAACCGGTATGAAAACGCGGAGTTCTTGAGCATTGTATAGCTCGATCATCAAGCTGCCAGTGCGAGGCAGAGGATCTTTTGAGAGTTGCTTGCATACCTAATGGAGGTACTTGCCTTGAGGTCTCCTAAAGCGGCGAGTCGGCGGTTTCTGGCCTGCCTGTATTGTCTAGGAATATTACGGCGATTATCGGCCAAGCCTGTATGCGTGCTTGTCCGGGGGCCTCGCAAGCACGTGGAAGGGATATGTGAAGCCGAATTATTGATATCAATGGATATCTTTTTATATATCCCCAAATCTTGGGCTAGCCAGGGCAGTAACACACTCTTCTCCCATCCCCATGCCGGGATGCCATGGCCATGTGGAAAGGGCCAAAGTCTTTTAATGCCTGCCCACCCCCATGCTTTCTTTCTTATCCTCTGTCTAGCTTGACAAATTGAGAGGATGGTCAAGGAGGGCTGGAGGAAGATAGAAACATGTCTGAAGTAAACAAAGCAATGAGGCTTTAGCTGGGAAAGAATGGGATTCTCCTCTAGCCAATCCTGCTGTTGCTGTGTATTCCTGCCGACAGTAGGCATGGGAAACAGCAGCTGCCTGAGAAATCCCTTATTAAGTATGGGTGAATAGCAAAGCAGAGGAAAGGGCAAGCAGATCAGCCTGATTCACCAGCTATCTCCAGTAAGTTAAGGAAAAAAAAACATAGATCTAAAAGTTTTGTCACCAAAATGGAAACATAAGAAAAGTAGAGGCCTGTGAAAGAAAGAAAAAAATCACTGGATACATTGTGGAAGAAGCTTTTAAGAGATCTTAAAAGACTGAAAAAGTTTTTGTTTATTTATGCAAGGCTTATGTTACCTGATTATTTCATTTCACATGTGCATATTGTTAGTTTTGAGGTGGGAGAAGCTTGCTAAAATGTGTTGAACTGCACTTCTTTTTTTTGTGGTGTTTGAAACTATCCCTATTCTCTCCATTTTATTTCTGCCTCTGGTACCAAGATTTCTGTTAAAGAAGTAGAGTAATGTTCAGGAATGCACTTACTTCATTAAATGAGATATCCCTGTATAGGAAGCTGCCTTATATTGCCCACTGGCAGCCTTCAAGGAATGAAAAAATTAATCTCAGAAACAAGTGGAATGAATAACAGATAAATGGGGAGAAGGAGAAGAAATTCTGCAACAACGTTCCATCATTTTTGAGAAAGGAATGAATTATGCATGTAAAATGTTCCATTTATTGTACTGTTTTATTTTTTTTATACTTTTTGTTCCAAATTTCAGATATTGTTTCCTAAAATGAATCCCAGGAATTAAAAAATAGTGAAAGAAAGATCTTTTCCTCAGGCTTACAAACTCAAATAGGCATGATGAATGAGAGAAAGGGAACAAAAGGGAAAGGTACAGGAAAGAGATCAGTATGATAATTCTAGGACGAGGTAGTGATTTGTAAACAAGCATTTATATCCAGCTGGGACCAATCATCCCTTGCTGATGGTCTTCCTGAATGGAGATGCTTCAGGTAACCTTGTAGCCCTTTGTTGATGGCAGAGCCCAGGGTGTTCTTCTCTTCATTTCTACAGCCCAAGGACAACTTGCAATTGGAGGATGAGGCTGCTTTCTGGAGGATAAGGTTGCTCCATCAAGTAGATCCTTCTCTGGATAATGCATAAGACCATAGCAGTCTTCTTCCCTTTGCCTTGATGTTCTTCCTGGACAACAAAGAGTACAATCTCCCACAAGCCCTTGGTCTCCTTAAGTCTGGCAGTAGAGGGGCACTTTAATTTCATTTGTTTCTGCTGCATGATCAGTGGTGTGGTAGAACCAGGGATTGCTGGGTCAAAATGCTGGCATTTTTTTGCTTAACAGGGACAATGATGTCATCTGCCAGGCAACCATTACTCAGGCTTTGCTGTTGCTTCTGAACTTAGCTGCAATCCCCATAATAGTGAGGTTAAAACAGATGTTCAGGTGGAAGGCTCTTACATCAGAGACTCGACACACTGCAGAAAAGGGACACCAATTTATTGACACTAACACCATCACCCCCACCATTCCTGGGCTATGTTTATCAGTGCCGCTTGCACATCACTCAATCAAAAAGACCACAGAACAGTAGTATAGTGGAACCAGGACTCACAGTGCTGAAGCACTGGGTTTACATTTTTAAATGAGCAGAGACAATTATATGATTTGCCCGCCCACAGAGGCTTCCCTCCCCCATTTAGCTGTAATCTTCTCAATAGCTGAATTTAAAATAGGTTTTCTCAGAAACAATACATTGGTGTGAGCCTATGATAATGCAAAGTATTTACAGGCTTGGCTTTGAATTGGCAATTAAGGTCCATTTGTTTTTAAAAAATCTGCTCTTATTGCAGATGACATTGGCTAGAACTGATTTGTTGCTATGGATCAATAAAACTGCACGTATTTCTGGACTCTTCTTGGATACATCTATGGAGACCATCATGATGAATATCTGCACCTTAAAATTTATTGCTACACCACTGTGCATGATTATAGTCAGGACAATTGCATCAGATTTTGTATTTTATTATTTCTGTTTGTATCCAATCACAGTTATTATAGTGAGATTGGTCAGAGAAATAAGAGCTGTGTATACTAGCAAAACGTGATGGGGTTCCAGCAAAACAGGCAACCTTTTTCATCAATGATCTTAATATTCCAGAATAACAATTAACCTCTTTTTCTTGACAAAAGCACATCAGAAAATACTGAAAAGAAATAGGTGCATAGAAGTAAACAAATTGAGGCTGTGGGGAATAACTGAAGAAATAATAAGATCCTTTGAGTGTTGAATGCCCTGCCCATATTCCCTGTAGTTTTAAAGCATGCAGGGGGAACTCAATACACACTTTTCAGAATTGACTGTATATCAAAAACACTCAGAAGTGGGAGCTACTGCATTAGTTACTATATGGTCTGAAACAGAAATTGCAGTCATACAAATTCCTCAGCTCCATGAAAATGGCATCTCAGCACAGGCAAGGTAGTGAGAGAGAGAGATGAGCCTGAAGGGAAATTAAGCGCTGATGACAGATTTCTCTTGTTCCTTCACAGTGTGGCCAAGGATTCTCTCAGCATGAGAACGGGAGATGCGTTGGTGAGTCACCTGGTGAGGCAGAGGAGTGAACAATACTTGGGTGCCATTTTTCCTCTGCCTGCAACTGAGCTCCACAGGGCAGAATACTGGCTCTTTGGTATTCAGTGACCGCAGTGTGGTTGTACTGTATTCTGAGAATAAAGCATTAGACCAAGTGTGGTGTTGAGCAGCTGTATCATTAGAATCTATCTAGGCCTGCACCATGCTACCTTTCTATCTCTCTTTTTCTCTCTCTTCCCTTCTTCTTAGATATGGATGAGTGTGCAGAATTTCCCTTTGTCTGTCCAAGGGGCAGGCCTGTCTGCATCAACACATATGGCGGATACCGTTGCCGCAGCAACAAGCGCTGCAACCGGGGCTTTGAGCCCAATGAAGATGGCACAGCTTGCGTTGGTGAGTTACTGATTGTTCAGGCATAGTGATAAACTGGTTGCTCTCAAAACTTGAACTTGGAACTTAGTCCCTGAAGTCAGCCAACAGAAAAAGGAACATGCACTTCCTGGTTCAGGCCAGGGGTATAGCTATGGCAGAGGCAAAATAAGGGCACTGCCCTTGCCACCTAAATAATTCTGCCTGCCTATGAAATTTTCCTTCAGTCCCCAGATTTCTAGGATTACAGTAACATCCGCTAAGCATTTGGAACCGACAGTTTAGGCATCCAAAGCAACAGGGCAGGAAAGATAACAAGGAAATGCAAACCCAGCAAATATCAGAGTTCCAGGCATGAACAATTTTCAGTGTCTCACTCTGTGCCATGCTAGAAATTTAGGAACTGAAACAAAATTTCATGGAGGGGAAGAAATTCTTATATGAGGGGAGATGCCCTCATTTTCCCCCTTTGTAGCTGTACTCTTGGGTCAGGCAAGGGAAAATTTAGATGGAACTGGGATTGTGTATATGTGTGCAGGTGGAAGCAAGGAAGAAGCAAACAATATATTGAGGATCTTTTTTGTGCTGATTAATGAGAAGATGAGAGAGCCAGCATGGTGTAGTGGTTTGAGCATTGGACTACAACCCAGGAGAACAGTGTTTAATTCCCCACTCAACAATGGAAACCCACTGGGTGACCTTGGGCACATCACACACTCAGCCCCAGAAAACCTTGTGATAGATAGGTTCACCTTAAAGTTGTCGTAAGTCAGAAATGACTTGAAAGCACATGACAACAGCAACAATGAGAAGATATGCAGGAACAGTGTAGCACTTGCTTCCTATTTTGTATTCATTGCCCAAACAAAGGAAGACAGCAGTGGACAAGAAGTGAAAAAGTGTATTTCTGGGCCAAACTAGATGTCTAACATCAGACCTGAGTCTGGAAAAACTTAAATCATTATTGAAAAGCTGTGACGCAGTGGGAGGAGAGTGGAAGGAGCAGGTGAAGGAAAGAATGCTGAAACTCTCTTCCACCTGTTCATCTTCCCTATATCCCCCTCTTGCATGGATGCTACTGAGGTTTTTAGTGCTGTGTCTGCCACCAAATATCTGGTTCAGGCTCCTTCAACTGTACTGACCATTTCTATCTCACTAGTTGCCACTAACTGATGCTCTGTCCTTTTCTTTCTGTCTGTCTCTGCCTGTTTCCCTCTCTGTGCAGCTCAAGTGGCCTTTTTTGGAGGATATCCTTCTTCAGGGACCTGGTTTGGCCCCACCTTGTCCTCAGCCCCACTTCTTCCATTTTGCCTCGGACTCTGCTTTCACTCCTATGCACTTTAAGCCTTGCCAATAAAGCAAGATGTAGCCTTTATGGATGAACTGGCCTCCCCTGTACTCCTTCCCTCCACTTTCTCTCATCCAGCCTTCTCATGGTGGTCCCTGGGAACATGGACTGAGGTGGGGACAGCCATCTTTGCAGAGGGCACTACTCTACCTGGCTGATGACACTGTCAGTAGAGACACACCCCTTGCATGTTTTCTGAGAAAACAGACAAGGCAGAGGCCTCACCACTGCTTTGTCTTCTCAGTGTGGCTGCTATCTTCCTAGGAGTTTGCCTTTAACCAAGATGGTAGCTCCTGCTGCGACTGCCATCTTCCTTGGAGCTTGCCTTTACTCAAGATGGCAGCTCCTGCTGGTAGCTGCTTGCTTGGTTAAAAAGAAATCAATACAATTACCCTGTGCCTGCTGGTTTGGCCTGTGAAATTATTGCATCCCTTCTCCTCTTCCTCCTTCTCCAGCCTGACTGAATTGGGATTCATGTCTGATCTTGTTTTACCAATATGTGTCTACTGTTTGAACCCGCTCTGTCTTCCAGCTGGAGAACCACCCTTCCCCTTCCACACCCAATAAACTGTACAATCTCTATAAGCACCTGCTTGCAAGCTATGCTTGGGTGTGGCTGCGATTGGGGACAACAGCCCATATTCAGAAGATGAAAAGAGAATAGGGTGGTGTGAGACAATGGTGTGTGCCTGTTTCCTTTTGCAAGAAATTTGGGACTACCTAAGGGCAGTAAGTAGCCAAAGAGTTAGCAGGGCAGTTTGCTGGAAATGCTCCCATGAAATTGTGGCTACACAAGAGACAATACAGTTAAAGGACTTTTGATTCTGAATTTAATGGTCTTATGTGCTTATGATCTTGTGAAAAATACAGTATGCCAGTCCTGTTGTATTTGACCCCCCGCCATTCTGTTGAGTGAGGCCTTCACTTCTGCCCCAAAATCCTGCCGTGATGGGCTCACTGGTAAGAGAAGTTTCCAGTTTGCAAGATGGATGCACTTTGCCTATTTGCCTTGCAGCATTCTTTGCTCAAAGCGGCACAATGGCATTAATAGTCCAAGCATCTGGATTAAAGCAATGCAAACAGTTCAAAGATAAGGCTAGGAAGATTATTTAGAAGATTATCACAATGCATTGCAAGCATACATTAGGAGTGAGCAAAATACTCCATGAGAAAACTGTTGGGAAGCAAAGGCAAATACGTTACCGTGGCAGACACATTCCCAGAGTGGCCATTGTTTGTTCTAGAATAACCACCATAATTTTGAAGGAGACATGCATGTTTATAAACACGTAAGGGACATAAACTAGGCAGGTATGATTAGCCAAGTTTTCCATTTGTTGTTTACAGATGTGTATTTCCCACTGAGAAATTATTGTGCTCCTGTTTTGATACATTGAAAACATACATGCTATGTAAAGCATGAAGGAAAGGAAACCCAGAAGGCTTGAGCACATGACTTGTGACAAACATCCAAGGCAAGGGGGTGGGACGCAGACATTCCTGCAGGAATTACCAATGAGAATTGATGGTAAATTAATTTCCAAACCCAAATACAGAGTCATAGTTTCTGATACTGTAGCAAAATTTTGTCTAACACTTTTTTTCCTTCATGGAGTCAATTTTCTTTTCTGTCCACAACTTGCAATACAGATCCACATGATGAAAGACAAGTGATATGACCCTGAAAATTCTTCCTTGTGTCAGAATAAAAATCCAAGACAGAGAAGAAATTAGGCATCTCCCCACTTTCCTGCCTCCCATCTACTTATTCACCATCCCCTGGTCCTTTCCCGGTCTTACATAAGAAAGAGGATAGAGAATATCTCTTCTCCCCTGACTGATGCTTGACATGTTATATACCAGCTATGAGGAGTACTTGGAAATGTCATTTTCCCACAGGTATTGACCGATAGCCATAGTTCTTGAAAATGTCATTTTCTAGTGCCCCTTTCATATGACATACGGCCACAGAAGTATGCAAGGAGGGAAAGAGACCTCCTCTTGTCTGTGCTACTGGAGTAACAATAAAGTCTGGACTGCAATTAGTGACTTACACATGCAAAAGTTTCCCTATAGAAGCACCTGGACATTTGTGTCTGATGTGAAACCTCTGCATTTAGTTCAAGGTAACAGAAGCAGAGTTGCATATGCACTGCCATTCTGTATGTGATGCCATTATGCATTGAACATGCAGATGTGCATTTTACATTGCAATCATGCATTTCACATGTACACATTCAGTTGCACACTGTTGCAATTCACTAATGCACAGTCATCACATAACTCCATGAGTGTGAAGTTACACTCTGTTTTCTTGATATATGGTCTCAGCCAAAGATAATTGCAGGATGGAAGGGCCTAGGAAGGGCCTAGGAAGGGTGGCAAACAGGTAGGCAGACAGGCAAGAAGGAAGTGAAGTGGCAGGGGAAGGCTTAAATGTTGCCTTGCTATCGGTAACATACTTACAGGCAAAACAGGATCTGAAATATTTTTGAAATGACATTCAGTGAGGCTAAACTATTTTCTGTATTGAAGAGATGGTTTGAGTATTGTTTTTGTTTTTTGCTCAGTTCTGAGTTTACCTTGAGGGAGTTTGGCCATCATTTAAACACTAACAAATAATTTCCTAATGATGTTAGGTGAAGAGAAGGAACTTATAGTCTTAGATGTGGGACTATTCTTTGCAGCTCGCACTTAGCCATTGATGATACTTCTCAAGCAATACCCTTCTAAATCCAGACTGTTCTCCTTTGTCTGATACTATTACTCTTCCCTTTTCTAAAGATACTGTTGCAGAATTTCATTCCTGGGGTTTTTCTAAATGTTCAACTTATCAATGGTCTATTAGTGGAGGACACAGATGTTTACTCTTTTATTCATTGAAATTGAAGCAGTTCTCATTACACTATGATGCGGTGTCAACTCAAAATATTGTAAATTCTTTTGGTGTACCGTTCTAGCACTTTTCCTGGTGTTCTCCTGATGTATTGGATTACAGTTCCCATCAGCCTAGCCAGTATAATCCCTGAGTTGCCAAAAACTATTCTAAGTACTCTGTTACTGACAGGTTCTGATTCCTATTGGCATTCTCCATATTTCAAGCATCATCTGTAGGTCCCACATTCTGCTGGAAAATCAGCCAACTTTATATTGTTTTGGACCCAATATCCTGAGAACCAGAGATGCCTTTTTCTCTACAAATGGTTCAGTTGTACAAAAGAAGCAGATAGAATTAACCAAAACAGACAGAGCGGTGATATGCCTCTAAGACTGCTTTGCCAAGTAGATGGTCTAGATGGTAAGGCCCACTTTATATTTCTACTGAGGATTCACTTAGTTGTGTGTCCATGGGACATTTTTGAAGGATGGTATATTGCACTCATTTTGCTACAGTCAGCACATACTGAAGACTCTGTCCCATGCTCAGATCTGTGCTTATGCAGCACCACTGGCCTCAGTGAACATGTGCTGTGGGGTCTGCATGGTACTTCTCATAAGGACTTGGAAAGACACTATGTGATGCAGCCACCACAGGTCAATGTGAGCAATACTGAGCTAGATGGACCAGGGTTTTGGTTTGATATATGGCAATTTGTTATGATTCTACACGTTACACAATGAATTTGCTACAGATTTAAGGCACACACATCTCTGGTTTCGTGTTTAGTTCACAACTACCAAACCAACAGCAAAGGAAGCACTTATCTGAAGGTGGTTTTAGGACCATTGAGACACAATTTTCGTCTTTCCTCTCTTGCTGTGTAACTGAGAACAGTTATCCCACAGCCCACTTCAGACGCGAAAGGACACAGA
This sequence comes from Cyclura pinguis, assembly GCA_030412105.1. Classification (NCBI taxonomy): domain Eukaryota; kingdom Metazoa; phylum Chordata; class Lepidosauria; order Squamata; family Iguanidae; genus Cyclura; species Cyclura pinguis. Next base: position 60,352,585 of record CM059601.1, read on the forward strand.
GCCAAGGTTTAAACTAACACAAGAGACTGGATGTATAAGACACAGGGAGAAGAAAGGGTAGGGAGTGGCTCAGAAGACAACCAATTAGGAAATTGTTCCATCTTCTGTGTAATTGACTTAAAGTTCTGAGTATTTCTTAACCATACAAGAAAAGGCTAGATGGGTTCTTTCAGGGATAACTTAAATATAGGTTATTTAATGCTGGCATGATGATAATAGTTTAGATCATAGATGGCCAACTGGCAGTCAATGATCTCTCAATCCTAGTGCAAAATGAGAGCACACTCTAAAGGAAGAATGGAAAACGTGTAGCATTCCATTTGTTGTTGGACTGTAGCTCTCATTATCCTCAAAAATTGGCCATGCTGGCTGGGGCTAGTGGAAACTGGAAACCAACAGTATCCAGAGGGTCACATAGTCAACATTCCTGCCCCAGAGACCCCTGCATTATATAGAGACCCCTGGAGCACCTTCTCATTTCACATCAGAATGGGCATCTGCCAGGTCAGAAGAACTGAAGCGCACCCATCCATACACAAACACTATTTCTGATCGCTTAAGCAACATACCCTATTTGCTGGTGTATAAGACTCACTTTTTTTCCTGGGAAAAAAAAACTGTTTGAAAATGGGTTGTGTCTTATATTCCAGTGCATCTTATACATCAGTGCATCAAATAGTATTTGCTGGTGCATAAATGGGATACATCTTATATGCTAGTGCGTCTTATGTGTCTTATAGAGCAGCAAATACGGTACATATATAAGATTCCAAATTGTTTTTGATCTGGAAGGTGCCCAAGAGCTTATTTGATGTCTATTTGGCCTTCCAAAGCACAACTTTTTGCGTGAAATCATGAGGGAGGTCACTGCCAGGTCCTTCAAAATGGAAGATAGGACCTACCCAACCTGTTCAAACCTAGAGTGACACCATTTGCCGGTGGGATTCAAATGAAGAGCGATTTGGCTGAGTCCAGGTTTCATCCCAGGTTGAAAATGTCAGCCATTAGTTGACCCAGTGGGTTCTTTCCAGTTGTAAGTTTCTGTGGTTTCTATTCAAATCAGCCTATCTTGAAAGAGGTCTTTGCTCTTGTTCTTCATGTGTAGGGAGCAGCTGTGTGTTCATATTTCTTAAGACAGATTTGGAAAATCATCAGATATGGCTGACTTGTACCAAAGAAAATGGAGAGAGAGAAAGAATAAACAACTACACAAGTGAAGGGAAAGGAAGGATATCTGTAAAAATAAATGAAAACATAATTCAAAGGAGAGGCAAAGTATATGTTGTGGTGATATGATAAAATAAATTATGCCAAATGAGTGATATGATTAGCATGGATAGCTAGTTAGCATGAGCGGACCGCAAGTATGAGTGCATGGTTCATACAAAGTGCTGAAATGTATTTGCCATATAATGTGAGTGCTGTATGAATGCATAGGCTGTGCATATGTATGTATGGCATTGCCACAGGGATGAAGCCTCAAATGACAAGCAGTTTGGCTGCCTAGCTCCAAGGAACGGAGCTGGGGGAGGCTTTGTCTTCATCCTGACTTGACCTAGCAATGGCACTGAGACACCTGTAGATGGAGTGGATGCTGGAAATTTTATCTATCACATCAGTGGGGGATTCTTCTGTGAAAGAGACACAGAACCCAGACATCTAAGAGCTTAGAAAAAAAACTTGAAAAGCGACTTTTTTGGAAAGTAGTTTTTTCCGAGCTATGCATCTGGGAGATTCCATGCATCAGTTAACAAGGAGACAGGTCACTTGGCCAGATGGGTTCAGGAGGCCATCCTGAATGAAGAAGAGGCATGATCAAGCTGTGATTTGTTTCTTCCTTGCTACATGGTATCAGAAAGACCAATGCTACCAACGATAAGGTATGGTGCCAATGCCCTCTAGAGGGCAGAAATAGGATTGGAACAGCTTCTGGAACAGAATACAAGATAACGAATGTGAGAAAGAAAGGGTGGGGAACCTGTGTTGCTTCACATTATATTCAGCCAGAAGGATGAGGGGAATTGTAGTCCAATAATATCCAGAAGATCTCACATATCCCCCACATCCTGCACTACAAACTCATACTAGAATTGAGTATGAGAAGAAATGAAAACAAGAGGGAAAAGCAACCATGGCAGTAGAAGTGGGGAGAGTAAATGCAATCTTGTGGTGTAATGTTCCGGCAATAGCCCAACACCAAGGCTAAAAGTGGGTCCCTACAGCAGCCCAAGTAAGGTATGCATGGCTGTCATGTTGACCATTTCCCCCTGGCCATGAAAGGTGGTGGTAATATAGATAATGGTCCCTTTGGCCATTTTTTTTCCAAGAATGACCCTAAGCACAGCAGGAATGCAGTCTAGCCAGGTTTCCACACATGGGGTAATGTGCCCAGAGTTAGGCCTTAGGCTGAAAATTTCCACAGGATGTTCAGCTTACTGCTCGCTATGCTCATCTTTCATCCCTTCTTCTGCCCAGACATAGATGAATGTACCTCAGGTCTGCACAACTGCAGCCAAATCTGTGTGAACACTCAGGGTGGGCATTCCTGCCAGTGCCACCCTGGATTCAAGGTGGATGCCCATGATGCCAACAAGTGTCTGGGTAAGTAGCCAATACTGACTAAGTAAGGCAACAATGGGTGCTCCCAAAGCTCTACAAGGAATGAGTTGGATTAAGTAGCCCAGTGTTTTCCTAGCATGCAACACCATGTCATCTCCCCTGGTCACTGTTGGCACAAAAATATGAAGGAGAAAGGTTGGTGACTACCTTTTGTAGAGTCACAGAGCAGTGATGGAATAACTGTCCTAGAAAAGGAGTTCCGGGAATGTCATTACTAGGTGCCAGAGCTTGGAGAAGCTACTTTTTGTTAGCAGAGCAGCTAGTTAGCTGCAGATTGTAGAATAAACACTTTTGAAATATCAGAATGGTTGGTGAGCATATTTTCTCTGGAGTACAATCACATTCAGGCTGGAATCCTACTTCTGTTTCATTCATGTGTAAGTCATTGCACATTTTCATCAGATATCCAGATATCCACATTCCTTTCAAAGGAATCAGAGTTATACATCTGCTGCCATGGCCCATCTGGATACACATTCATTTGTGCAGTTGGTTTGCTTTCGATTAAACATTCAGTTGTGCATTGGGTTGCACTAGGCTGGCATTCAACAAAAAACTACATGGCAGAACCAGCACGTAACTTCACACATGGAGATTTACACCACACAATACCTGTGCGGCATGTCAGCCTCAGACTCTTGGCTAAGGAAATAACTAAACTAAGAGTTATTAAAGGAAATACATGAAGGTATTAAGGTAAAGTTAAGATAAATCACAAGTGTGACAGAGAGGTAGGGTGCCATGCTTGTTCCTAATTGTTGGAACAAAACCGAGATGTATTCTCTCCAAGAAAAGGTTAAGAACAATAAGGAAGAAATGATATCAGTAGCTTGAAGATGTGTCAATACGAGTGAGAAGAATGGAACAAAGGAAACCTGAAGTTGCCTTTCTCACAAGCTCTGCTCCTTCCACACGAATGCATACATTTTTAAAACAAGCAGGATTGCATCTTTGTCATCTCCAATGCTTTTTTGGACTATAACTTCCACAAAGCTCCCAAAGCGTGGCCATTGGCTGCTGGGGAATTATGGGAACTGAAACCAAAAAAGTAACTTTTGCAAATATGTGAAAGCAGTTTTTAAAAAAAAACTCTGCAAAGAAGAATAGAGCTGATTTTATTTGCTGTAACATTTGCTATATTTTATTTGCTGTAAATTCCCTTTGGTACTGACTGCTCACACTGAGTGACACACTCTTCTTTTCCCTTCTGTTTTTCAGATGTGGACGAATGCAGGGAGAGGCCAACCCCATGTGATCACATCTGCCACAATGAACCAGGCTCTTTCCATTGCCACTGCTGGCAAGGCTTTTTCTTGGGTCCGGATAGACGGCGCTGCCTGCAAGGCTGATCAATGACTATAATCATGGACCACGGTGGGAGCTGGCTCACACCCTCTCTGGAATGCATAGCACGCACTGACCTGCATATACTGGCTCATACATGGCTGGCAGGCAGTGACCATTTGCTGCATGGCATTGGTCGTTGTTTCCACTCCCCAGCTCAAGACTGCTGTTCCACTTCCTTCTGGTTAGCACAAGTGGTCTTTCTGGAGAAGTAGGATCACCCTCCCCTTGTTTTTACTGCCTTGATTCCAAAATAAAGCTGATCTTTAATCATTCCATGCCTTTTGCTGAGAATTTGATAGTTTACCTTCTTATCTGCTTTTGACTGGTTCTTCTCTCCTGCCTGGCAATACAGTAGAGAAGGCCTTTAGAAAATGGTTTCTTAGGCTTTGGCCGTCCATCCATCTTGGACCTCATTTCCCAGAAGCTCTGACCATTGGCTATCTAACTGGGCCTTCTGCGTGCTGAATTCTAAAAACATCTGGAGGGCAAAAAAGATGAGAACCATAGCTGTAGAGTCATCTGTCTAGGCTGGAGCACAAGGCATAAGAGATCACTACTTAGTTCAGGCCAAAAAAAATTTACTATAAACTTTATTTATAAGCTGCATTTATACTTCCTCATCTTTCTTTCAGTGATCCCAAGTCAGCACACATGGCTCTCCTCCTTCCCGTGTTATCTTCACAACAGGTCAGTCTGAGATAGAGCAGCTAGATCAAGGTCACCCAGTGAGTAACAAGACTCGGTAGGTACAGTCCCAGTTCAGTGTCCTAATTACTACAACCACACTATCTCCGTAACACTGGCTTTATGACATAAATAAAGGGTGGCATCCTGTTTGTGTTTTATGCCCATGTAAGTTTGTTTATGCATGCAGGTGTACTTTTTGGAACATCACATCTGTATTCAGTTCACAGTTGTGTAAGCAGAGTTGCACAAACGTAACTGTTTACATGGAGTTGCACATTCTTCAGTATTGCATAACTACTCATTAGTGCCTTCAGGGTATGACTCAGTTTAATGGGATTACAGAAACAGGAGGGACATTCACAGAAGCACAACTGGTTGCCCAGTGTTGGTATTCAGCCCAGGGGTGGTGCAGTGCAATTGTCATTCAACAATGTGCATATAGATTCAGACTATGTAAGCATGATGTAGGAACTCAGTTCAACTTTCTTCTTGTTATGTGCCTTCAAGTCATTTCCAACTTATGGCAATAGTAAGGTGAACCTATTGTGAGGTTTACTTGAAAAGATTTATTCAGAGAGGCTGAGAGTGTGTGACTTGCCCACAGTCACCCAGTGGGTTTCCATGGCCAAGCAGGGATTCAAACCCTGATCTCCAGAGTCATGGGCCAATGCTCAAACTACTACACCATAGCACCTCTCAGTTCAAACTACCTGAAAGTAATATGACATAGGGCAGCATTGCATTTTGATATGCAAGTAAGACAAGGCGAGCTGTATGTCAGCAGCAAAACAAGTCTAGACAAAGATTGTAATTTGAACAAAACTCCTTTGTGACTGCCATTCCCCATCCCTGATCTTTTAACAGGTTACTAATCACAGTGTCACCCTCAAGAATTAGGAGTCCAAGCTCAAGGAACTATCCCCACTTTTAGAGTTAGTACTGCATTGAAATTCCACCTTTAAATGCTGCCATTATGTTACTGCTAATTTTATATCAAGCAGGTAATGATACTTTAATAGCACAGAATCTGGGGATATCTAGATTTTGGTAAAGAATCTTTCCTTCTTACTCTTACAAGCTAGAACTTCTTAATTCCCCCAGTCTGCTCTTCACATAACCTAAGCTAACTGATAGCACAGCCAATGGTTTAGCCCATAAATCAGCCCAAAATCAAATGACACAAATGCACATTTGCTGGATTTTTTGTAAAGTAATCCAAAGGAAAGGGGGAGGAAGCTTAAATATGAGTTTTTTAATATAAAATATGAATTAATGAGCTGATCATACGAGGAGATGATTCACCATTCAAAACTATAAACCTTGTGAAAGATGGATATTTCAATAGTACTTGCCATTTGAACAGCACTTTTTGGTGTGTACACTTCACATGTGTCATCTCAGGAAGCTTTACTATAACTTTACACAGGGTCCTACAAGTGGAACCTACAAAACAATGTTGCCATGTATTTCCCATCCTCTACGATTACTATTTCTGTTCATCATTCCATCCATAATGGTCAGGAAGCGTGGTGCTTTACAGGTCTTAGACTGGCATGAGAATTGTGTGGCCTTTCAGATGTTGTTGAACTGTCTGTGCCAGCAGCGTTAGGAAGCATAGCCAATGGTGAGGATGTTGGAGCTGCAATCCAGCAACATCTAGAGAGCTACTTAGTTCCCACCTTGGTTTAACCAATAGTCATTTGCCTACAGCCAAGATCTGAACTTGGGATTTCTGAACTCACATTCTTACAATGACCTAGAATTCAATTATTCATGTTTAAGAATATTCAACCAACTTTCTGGCACATAGTTTACTTAGTTACACCCCACTCAGGAAAAGATCAGGAATGGCACAAGCAACGCATCTGATTGCTTTGGGACTTACAAATAATGCACATAAAGACAGGCAAATCCCTAGGGTGGACTCACCAGGGAGTTCCTATTTGGTTAAGGGATGTCAGGAGCTGGGGAAAAGCCACTGGATTACAACTCTGGAGACCGGGTTTGAATCCCTGCTCAGCCATGAAAATCCACTGGGTGACCTTGGGGCAAGTCACACTTTCTCAGCCTCAGAGGAAGGCAAAGGCAAACCCTCTCTGAAGAAATCTTGCCAAGTAAACCTTGTATTAGGGTCACCTTAGAGTCACCATAAAAGGGAAATGACTTGAAGGTATACAACAGCAGCAGCAGCAGCAACAACAGGTATAGTTAGATGGTATTGCTACTTAGACCCTCTTTTTTCTCATGCTTCTTCCCTTCCTCTTGGTTGTGCCCTTGCCTTGATATCTTCATCTGAATGATCCCCTGTTGGAGTGCATAGAAGATGCTATCTTCTTCTTGTGTGCCTTCAAGTCATTTCTGACATATGGCAACCTTGAAGTGAACCTATCAGGAGGTTAACAGCATAGTGTAGTGGTTTGAGTGTTGGACTATGACTTTGGAGACCAGTGTTCAAATCTCTGCTCAGCCATAAAACCCACTGAGTGACCTTGAGTAAGTCACACTCTCTCAACCTCTGAGGAAGACAAAGGCAAAACTCCTCTGAACAATTCTTACCAAGAAAACTCCATGATAGATTCTACTTACTGCATGAGGTTGTGCAAACTGTAATAGAGTGCCATTGCAGTTGGAGTTCCTTCCATTAGATGGCTAAGCATTATTTCAAGGAAGATATGGGCAAAACTGGCAAATTCATGGGGTCACCATAACTCAAAAAGCAACTTGAAGGCATGTGCATGCAATAGTCCTTGAAGTAATGCTAAGCAAGCTAATGGAAGGAAGGGCAGTGATACTCCTTGTAGTTTGCACCACTCCATCACTCGGGTTCTGATTGTGCAAAGAAAATGAGAAGAGTTTGGAGATAACAGTGGCAATGTTTGGAGTAGAATGTCTGGTCCTTACCTAGAAAAATGGCTCTGCTCTCTGTTGCCTTTGTGTGTGCATTGAGGAGGAAACTTCTTTCCATTTTGGGATTCCTTGGCCAACTGAATCAGTGTCTATACAGTGCATGCCATTTGGTGAGCAGGTTTCATTCAATGGAAAGTCTGACATGGCCCCATTTAGACCAGTGTGTCTTGAGGTATGACAAAGAGTTTCCTTCTAGTTTTTTTTTTAAGAGTGATATCAGATATTTATAGCATAATAATCTCAACCTAGATCAGAGTTAACATATTATGTTGCTCTCTAGAGGCCCTTTCCGCACTAGGCTGTTACAGCGCTATGATTCCACTTTCAACATGGTATGGAATCCTGGGGTTTGCAGTTTCGGGAGGGGCTGGCTGACCCCTCCCAAAACTGCAAACCCCAGGATTCCATAGGATGTTGAAAGTGGAATTATAGTGCCATAACAGCCTAGTGCGGAAAGGGCTTCTGTCAATCACAATCACTTCTTTCATTTCACTCTCCTTTGGGCATCCACTACAGTCTATGTAATCACTGCAGATGCTGACTGCTGATGTTTATGTGTCTGTAAGTAATGAAAATTATGCTGATGATGAAGCCAATTGTCAGGAAGCTTAAAGCTGGCTGGCAATGCCACATCATATAAAGTTAAGACTAGATCTCTAGTCCACAGCACCATGCAGAAACTATCACAGTGTCTGCTGTGTTCAATGATTATCACACAAACCGTTTCTGTCTGCTAACAGCCAAATCCAGAATCCATGTAAGCCAAAACACTTGGATTTAAGCTGCTTTTAGTCATCAGATGAAATTAAGGTAACTGGACTGTGCTGAGAAGGTCTGTAGGAAAGACATCTTCCTGATCCTCAGCTCAGATCTGATCAGTGCAGATTCACAATGTTAATACCCTTTCGGGGATGTCACACAATCTTCTATCTTTAATTTAGCATTTTTACTATAGTTCTGTGCATCAAATTCTGTACCGTGTTTACAAATGACAGGCTCATTTGTTATCTTATGTCTGTCCCCAAGTCCCCATCTCATCTCTCTCATTTCCTCCCATCAGTGCGAGCTTTTAGAAGATGTAATGTATATTCAGAAAGGTTACATCATAGTGAAGTTCATCAAAATGACACTCCATGGTGCAGGATTTAGTGTATTTTCTTAGAGGTCCTAGGGTATATGACTCACATGGTTCCCTGAGTCTCCTGGAGGGAAGGAAAGAGGGAGGGAGGAGAGCAAGGAAGGAGAGGGAGAATGGCTACTATGTGCCAATTTCCCGCCCTTCCTATGTGCTGTTGTTTCACATCCCAGGCAAAAGGTCCATAGCCTCTGTAAACCCCACATAATACTTTCCATCTTGTACATTGTTCATCACCAAGATGTGCCCTGGGCTGCACTACAATTTCCCCACAAAACTGTATGGCACTAAAGACAACAACTTTAATTCCGAAGATCATGTACAGAGGGATTAAAAAGGTAGAAACAAAGGTTGGGGGAGCTGCAGGATTTCTCATCAACACCAGCCAACCTAGTCCCTGCAATTATGCAGGAGGATCGTAGTAGTTGTTCATAAGCACTGGGACGAGGTAAGGTGGGGAGACATTCCCTGCTCCTGAACTCAACATATAAAGCCCACTATATCCTCTTGGATGTGTTAGAAGAGCCGCACATCTCTCTGAGGCAGCTGTCAGTGTTTAGTTACTTCCTTCAGCTGTTCTGTTAGCCTAGTTGCAATGCTGTAAAATACCTCAGGGTCTGCATTGTCCCATCTCTGAAGACTGGCAGAGCTTGGAAAAGTTGGGGGTTTGGGATTACAACTCCCATAATACTCTAGCCAGCATGTCCAGCTAGCTCAGATGCCAAAGACTGAAACTGTTATTTTCTGTCATGTTTTACCACTGAGGCCCCCTTCCTTTTACTAGTGATGGATACAAGTTGCAAACTGTCAAGAGCAGTTCTGCCATTTGTGGCAGGCAGAAAGGGTTGCAGTGTTTGTGGGGGCTGCTGGGAAAAAAGAAAATGTAATAGAACTGATGTACAAAACAGTAAGGTAAAGGGGAAACAGGAAAATAAGGTAATGCAACCATGCCCACTGATCTCACTGGTGCAAGAGTAAATGAAATGAACAAGAAATCCTCCATTTCCTGGAGTGGGGAGACTTAGGGTGAATCTACACCAGGGCTTTGTCCCATATAGGAAGATAAGAGTATTGCTCATTTGTGAAATTTTGGGGCAGATGAAGAAAATTCATAAGATGCTTATACATCATATCTATGCCCCTTGTGATCTTTCCAACTCTTTTTTCTGTGATTCTATTTGACAGCTCATTACTCATGGGTATCACTCAGTATTGTTGTTGTGTGCCTTCAAGTCATTTCCAATTCATGGCAACCCTAAAATGAACCCGTCACTGGGTTTCCTGGGGATGGGAGTGTGTGACACAGCCAAGGTCAACCCAGTGGGTTTTCATGGCCGAGCAGGGAATCAAACTCTGGTCTCCAGAGTCATAGTCCAACTCTCAAACTACTACACCATGCCACCATTACACCATGCTGGCTCTCAAAAAGTTATTTCCTGCCAGCCACAATCCTTCTTTCCCCTTGTTGTTGTTGTGTGCCTTCAAGTCATTTTCAACTTATAGTAACCCTAAGGCAGGGGGAGTTACGGGGCTGAAAGTGTGTGATGTGCCCAAGGTCACCCCAAGGGTTTCCATGGCTGAGCAGGGAATCAGACCCTGGTCTCCAGGGTTATAGCCCAATGCTCAAACATACACACCACGCTGGCTCTTACCGCTGGTGACTTACCACTAAATGGTCAACTTGTTTCCGTTGCATACTATTGTGCCTGTGGTCATTTTAGATAATTTGAATGCTTTGTTGTGTTTGAGCTGTGATAGTGATAAGGATTTCACATGTATTAGCTGTCATTTGATGTTGCATTAATGAAAGGATTAACACGTCAGTGTTAGCTCAATTCTATAATTGCATTAGAGTTCATTCTAAAGAATGCAACAAAAATTATTTCTTTTGTCTGATCATCATCACGGTTGCTGTGTTGCTCTTACCGAAGAAGAACCACAGAATCAAAGGCAATGAATTTAACTGAACAAAGAGGGTTTAAAGATAAACTTTAATGAATTGTAGCATTTTATACGGTCCTCCTGGTATTGGCTAATGGGGGACTGAATCACTGAATGGGAAGATTTAGCCAAGAAGAATTCTGAGCTTGCATAGAACTAGTATTTTTATGGTCCTCCTCACATCTCTTTCACAACTTTACCACTGGAGGGTACTGTTACATAAACATGGACCTGAGAAGCCCAAAGGTCTGGTTTAGAAAACTGTGCTTTTAAAAAAATGAACACCATTCATAAATTGTCTCTGTATTTGTATAATCTGCATTTTAAGACTGGCCCCAGTCTCTGGATTCTTGTACTTTGCAACCAGCCAAAAAACAAATATCTCTGTGGGCACATCCTCTGTAATCCATGGTGCGAGGATGCTGGGTAGGTGAGGTAGAAGAAAGAAGTGGAAAGAAGAAACATGAATTCAGTTCACCATACAAGCAATTAATGATAGCAAGTCCCCTGACCACGCTTACCATCTTTCAGGGATATCTGCACAGAGCTCATCAACCAGTAACCATTACAAGGTGAAAAACAAGCTTCTAGGGTTCATAGATTCCACCTCAAATGAGAAGTGAGTTGTACAAGCTCCAAAATTCTTCTCTAGCCTGGCTCAAATGGTAATCTTCTAGAATGGTATGTCTCCCACAGTTCAAAAAAATAGCTCCTCCACAATGTCTCCCAACATGAGAGGGCAATGGGGAGAAAACACTTATTTCTTCTTATCCCTCCATGTAGTTCTGCTCGAAGCCAGCCCTACCATTAGGCAAAGCAAATTAGCCTGTTTCAGGTGGCTTATATTGGTCAGAATCTTGCTGATGCACTACGTAAGTGGTTGCATTTTTTAAAATATCACACAGCAGTGAAAAGGCAAGGCAGACAACAGCTGCAAACTCTGAGCAGCCTATTTCTCCAAGGCTTGACGTCCTTCACAGCCCCTGTGCTCATAACCCTTTTTTCCCATCTTTTGCCACCATTTCCACCAGTGTCAAGACACCAGCATAGTGCAGCAGCAGGATTTCAGCCAAAGGGTGTCACAAAAGGCAGGGAATTGTTAGTTACTTAATTGGTGATCTTTACTTATCTTTACTGACAGGGATGAAGAAAGCTATGAGGATTTTCTCCCATATGTGCCACAACAAAATTGCCTGGTTCACAAGAGAGTGTACCTTGATTTGGGTAGTTGGGGATATCATTTGCTGCTTCACCTCAGGCAGCAACAGTATTTGGTCTCCTCCTCCTATTGCCATCCCAACTTTAAGGGAAGAAAAGGAAAGGCAGGAGGAGTGTCTTCCAGGGACGAGATTAAAAGGAGAAAGCTTTGTAGAATGGAGGACAACAGTGGAAATGAATAGATTTTTCTCCCTAAAGTCCTCTGATTAGATTGAGAGAAAATTCCCTAAGGTCTTCTGACTTTTGTATGTAGATGACCATGGATTATTCCCAAATTAATCTGAATCAAACTTCAGGTATCTTGCTAATCTATACTACGGACAAAGCTCTGACTGCAGGATTTTTTGCTCTACTGAGCATGCTTTTGTGTGGCTGGTTACATCAGCAAGACAGTCTGTATCCGGACATCACTGACCTTTGCTGGCTTGGGACAGTTGCCTGTATATCAGCATACCCAATCCAGGTGTCACATCAGTGGAACCTCAAGTGCATTACAATCTTTAAGTCAAGCAGGAGTGCCTGAACAGCAAACCAGTATGCTTTCTAGGGTGGCCATCTCCAAACTGGTACTCTCCAGATGTTTTGGATCATATCTCTCGGCATTCCTGACCATGATTCACATTGACTCAGCCTGACAAAAGTTGGAAGTCCAAAACATGGGGAAAGCTGCTCTGGAACTATCATGCTTAATTTAAGTGTAGTCTGTATTCTGCGTTAGCACAAGGTCATGTTTCCCTACATTTAAAGGCATAACTGATATCTCAACAGCACATGCAAATACTGATGGCTCCAAAATTTAGATATAAAACAGATTTTTTTTCTAAAATTGTAGGCCCACAAAAAATTCAGTACAATGCACGTTCAGCTGTGAAGTGTGTTATTCATTTTATGATATAATTCATGCAAACATTATCACTACTAGTAGTAGTAACCCAAGATGCAATGTGACTGCAAATGAAATACTTGTGTGAAAGTCAGATCTCCATGAAAAGAACAGACTAGAAGAAAGCAATATTGGTTGATTCCCACTTGGCATTTATTATCAGAGATTTCCATACAGAGACAGAGGGATACAATCATCACCAGATTTATGTGGCACAAGTGATACCCAACATACGACATAGGAAGCAGCTGTTCAAGGCATTTTGGCACAGAGGAAAGCCCTCCCAGATCCATACTGGTCTAACCTCTGTGCCTCTGTCATGGCCCCTGCAACTCTTCCATCACCCTGGGGCACAAAACAGGGTCTGCTCACTCGCCTTCCTACCAACAAAAACAAGAAAGACTCCCTCTGAATTCAAGATGTTTAGAGCACTAATGAAGTAGCAAAGTCACAGCAGAGTCTGTCTGAGCCAAACATATAATTCATCTTCCTACCTTAATAGCATCCAGGCATCTACACTCCATAGGATAATCTTCTCCCTGCCAGAGGGGCGTTATATTCTTGTGGCAAGAGGTGGAGGTATGTAGTGTGTGAGAAGTTGGAAGCATTTGAGGGGCTGCTGTTTATTGCTGAAACTGGGGTGGGGCAGGCTTCATTCCTGATTTTGGATACTTGATCATTGGGCAGCCTGGGACAAGTCTTCTCTCTTCCCATCTTGTTACACAAAATGATACTGGAGAAGTGGTACTACAGCACTGGTGTCCAGAGGGTGACACATATATGCAGGGCCCAAAGCACTATTTACACCAGCTGGAGGACAGGGAGTAGGACATGCAACAAGAAAGTAACCGGTGCATGCAAGAGATCAGATGATGCTGCAGAACACCAGTGTATAGAGGGGAGGGGAAGGTAAAGGATTGCAGGGTTTATAAAAGAAGCTTATCTATGCCCAATTTGACATTAGATTCCTCCTTTCTTTTCATCCTCTTTGCAAGAAAACATTGTAACAGTGACTTTGACAGTGGGATTGGAACTTTGGTGGCTAAGGCTATATTAAATATTTACACACATACCCCAAAGATGCTCCTTGGGCTAAACTGGGCTCAGCTAGTCACTAGCTGCTTGTCTTTCCCCACTCATCCCCAGAGCACCCCCAATATGTCCCATCTTCTAACAATCACACACCCATTCTCCTCTAGCACCATAGACAACCCCTGCCTTTTGAATGCCTTGTAAGGATCCAGGGTATAGGGCATGTTCCATCTTGCCACCAGCAAAAGGCACACTTTTGCCCTTGCAGGTGCCCAAACTCTAAGTAAGGGGGAGGATGTAGGCACTTGCAGAGGCAGCCGCCCCATAACACTGTGGGCATCCAATGCTCTAAGCACACAGCATGCCTCAAGTGCCAGAGGAATGACATGCAGAGAGCAGCAGGCAAAGGCAAGAGCTAAGATGGCATCTCAGTGCAATGCTCAGGGGGAAATTGGATGGTGGTGCTTGGGGAAAGAGTTGTAACAGGGTCCCAAACACACCAGTCCCCTCAGCCAGCCCCACCCCATCCTAGCTCACTGTGCTGGATTTATCCTTGTTGGTCTATTGACCTTTAGCAAGAAGATAGCATCATTTGGAATGATGGGCCTACAGCTTATGGTGGGAACAGAACAAAGGTAATGACACATCTGGGCACTGGGTGCGGCACAATGTCCCCAGGAGCCCAGAGGAAGTGTCAGTGCCATGGGCTACAAAGGTCTGAGTTATAAGGAACGGGATCCTTGTGGCAGGGGATTGACCCCCCAGGCTGAGGTCGAGCACTCTCTAAGAGTGGCGTTTCCCTGGAGGGTCATTGCAAACTCCAAGGGTACTGCAACACTCCTTGCCGGCCTCCCACCCACCCCACCCCGGTGGAGCTCAGAAGCGAGTGCTCTGATAACGCAGTCGGCGGATCTCGGAGACACCATCGTCCCGGCAGTACAAGTCCCTGCCGGGACTCTGTGCCAGTCACCGTCCCCCCGCACCCCCACCCCCACCCCCAGCACTGCTGCTGGCACTGCTGGAGCTCCCTGAGCTGGAACTGCTGCAACGGTCCTCATAGATGGAGATCTCAATCTGTAGGCAGGAGGCTAAGGACACCTGGGAACAAGAGGGTCCAGGAGCACTTCCATCCCTTTCCACCCACCATCTACCCCTGCAAGCTGAATCCTCCCCAGTGCCCCCATTCAGTATGACTCTTGGCCTGTGCTTGCCTCAGAACAGGAGTGGTCTAGATGTTGGACTGCAACTCCCATCATTCCTTGCTAGTGGTTGTGCCATATAGCGCTGGTGGGAAGTGCAGTCCAGCAATAGCTAGAGACACACATTTTCCACTCTGACTTAGAGCCAGAACTTGAGAAAGTTATAGAGCTTGAGGGATTCTGGGAGTGCAATCCAGAAAAGAGAACATTTTTCAAGCACTGCTTATGTAGTCCAAATCTTTCAGACAGCTTAATTACGATTTCTGTCTCTGTCTTTCTTCCCCACTCCTACATACCACACCCTACAATAGGTTGACACAACTCTCCTGTTCCACAGCCTACAAGTCAATATCAGCCCATGGTGCCTGTAGCCAAATCACATTCTCAGCACACCACTGCATTTGAGCACATCTTCCTTATCTCTCACTCACCGGCTATGTTTCCTAGTGAGCGCAAGCTTTGTTTACCTTGCATCTCTTTGCAAGGTAGTTCAGGTGAGAAAGAAGTGCTGTGGGGACTTTGCTACCATCTTTCCAGCACTGTATCTCTCCTAACCACCCTAGGAAGCCCATAATTTAAAATGTATACTGAGAGAAAGAGACAAAGGGATATGGCAAGACAGAGTGGCAGTAGAAAAAGAAAGAAGATATAACACCTGCATGTTGCAGCATGGCATGGTAGCCATAGCAGCTGGTGACTTCCATGCCCATCAGTCGCATAGGGACGTGGGAGCAGGGAGGGCAATTCACACTGGGTGGCAATGTTTTTGGAGCGTCCCGGCCCGTAGCCACACCCCTGCGTGCTCTGGCCACACCTCTGCACACAGTGGCCACGCCCCTCATGCCGTAGCCCCGCCCACTCTACACACTCCAAGATCCGACACTGATGCCCATGGGGTGGGGAAATCTGCCCTAGGTTTTAGTCCAAACTTTAAATGAACTATCCAAAGAGCTAAACATATTTGGGGGATAAAGTTCAGCACCTTGGAAATTAACTTTAAAGTCTGGATCGACAGCAAGGGTGGAGTCACCATGTCACTAAAGTAGAAGCCGCCAACTGTCAGAGCATGGCAGCTTCCTATTGCATTGTGATAACTCAAGACACTCACACTACCAGTCAGCTATTCACAGTGTGAAAATGGACCACCTCTGTTTTTTCAGGCATCATCGGGGCCCTCTTGTGCAATAAGTATGACAGACAGTGATGGAAGGTAGGTTCCAGGGTCACTAGTTTTTGACTGTACATTTACAGTCTTGTGAGCTTCTCTAACATTTCCCTCTCACTACTTATTTTCTAAGCCCTGCAACCCAAATGTATTTAGGCTGCAGCTTTATATTGTTTTGGTGGTTAATTCCCACTGAATTCAATGAGACTTGTTTCTGTAGAAAAACAAAAAAGACAAGATTTTCCCGGAAAGCAGCCTTTGCCCCTTTACTATGGACTTGTTGTCCATTCCCTTTCACATTAGACATTTGTAGCATTGTGATTCCACTTTAACTGCCATGGGTGCATCCTATGGAATCCTGAGCTTTGTAGTTTCACGAAATAATTAAAATCCTCAGCCAAAGAGCTTTAGTACTTCCCCAAACTACAAACACCAAGATTCCCTAAGTTGCAAGCATGGCAGTTAAAGTGGAATCATAGTACAGTAATAATGTGGTGTGAAATGGCCCCAGGTCTCTTGTATGTTTTAAAAGCCTGCACAGCTGTAATACTATACAGATTTTGAGAGTGTGCATTCATTATGAGACTTGTCTATATAACTCCGCCTAATTCTTCCTTACAGCCTCTATAATTTTTGTGTCTTTGAAGGCTGAGGTACATTTTACTTGTGAGCTCAAAGAACAGTTAGTAACAGCAGCAAAAATGTATAAAGGGCTGGACAGAAAAGTAAAAATTAAAAAAAACCCTGCCCCCACCCAGTACTCCCTTTCGTTCTTTCAGGAAACTTCACCAGCTGAACAGCAGCTGAAGTGAGGAAGACATGGTCTCATAGAGACTGAAAATGTCTAGTTTTTTGAGTATCTTGGCTGGTATGTGTGTGGCTGGTTGCCCGTGGCCATTGTTGCAAACCCCAGGAAGCAGTAGCACCTGTAGGAGGACTGGGAAGAGGACTTATGAAGTCCAGCCCTTTCATAAGGCAGAGGGAGATGAGCAAGTCCAGCACCAAGTTCCTCAGCTGTTTCTCCCCGTCAGCTGTTCCCCGCCACCCAAAAAAAGATTCAGCCTGTTGAATAACTCCATTTAAGTTCAGGCTAAAACCCAAATCAAATACATCATGCTACTGGCATGGAAGCCAACAGTTACCACTGCCTCAATCCCATCTACTTAGAGCAGCAGCCATTGTATACTAGCAAGAATGCCTGATGGACCAGGGAGAAGACCCTGGAGAATTTCTGCCTCCTGGTTACCTCTTACCCCCATGTGACGTCACCACTTTTCAAACAGACAGATCCAGGAGCTACACGATATCATTGCTTGATACCTCCAACAGCACCTGGTATTCCAAATCTCCTGTTGTGGAGCAGGGAGTCTCATGTGAGGCATTTTTGAATTTTTGTTTGTCTGATATCCTCAGAATTACCCCCTACAACATATCTACATACACTGTATATATGCCTGAAATGCTGGGTAATACATCTGGAAAAGTAGGGCTACAGTCCACAAAAGCTTATGCTGCAACGAATTTGTGAACCTTTCAGATGCCATCAGGGTCTATTATTGCAGCAGAAAGACATAACTGCCTTTCAAGGAAGGGCTACATTGGGGGCGCGGGGGGGACAGTGGGGTTTTATCACATGAATGCAAGCTAGTTTTACACGTCTTTTTCCATTTCCCTTAGGACCAGCATAAAAGGATACAACCCGCATGCCTCGTTCCACTGGGTCTGTCAGCAGTAACCCTCGTGGAGCATAAATTTTCTCATTCTGCTCTTGGATATACTTGGAGATTTTCTTCAATACCTGGAGAGATAATCAGACTACCTTTTAGCAACTGCTTGGCAAAGATCAAATCCAGTTAGAGAACCGAGAAAATGAGAGATATAAGACAAAGAAGAAAATGCCTTTAATTATGTCCTCTTAGGTTCCCTTAGGGATATTTCACCTTCTTTCAAAAATCAAACTGTATTTCATGCAACCTGGATCAGTTAGGGAGGGAATCAGTTAGTCCCCTCACTAACATACATTCTGGGGGATATCCCATTTAACAATAGGCCATCACACAGGCCAACTGTAACACATGCAAATTGCTCCCTCCCACCCAGGGACTACACAAGTATATATACTCTGTCTCATTTCCATACCACCAGATCCTCTGAAGCTGCCAGCCACAGATGCAGGTGAAACGTCAGGAGAAAATACTAATAGAACACGGCCTCAAAGCCCAGAAAACCCACAACAACCAACATTTGAATTGTTTGATTTTTTTGCCCCCAAATGCCACCCAATGCCCCTAGGGTGAGTGGGGCAATTTCACCATGTTTTGCCTCCCATCCAGGGCATTTTAGGCCCTGGAAAGGCCCATTTTTAACAGTAAGTGACCAGAAGATCAATTTGTGCATTACTTCCTGTTAGGAAAGAAAAGAAAAAGAAAAAGCTGTCTTCTGCACCTAAAATAGCTTGAAAAGGGCCAAAAATGTAGCAAAATGGCACTCACCACCTATAGGAGTCTTGGAAGGCGACTGGGAGCAAAAATACATTTTTTGCATAGAGATGTGGCACTTAGTGCAGCCTCAAATGTTATCCACCACAACACGCACATCTGTGAGTGAGCTCAGTGGGCCTTACTTCTCAATAGACACATCAACAGGAATGCATTGTTAGCCTTTCTCCATACTAGGTATGTAGTTAAAACAGGTGTGCATCTAAAAAAACCAGTGTATATGAAGGGTATATGAAGCCATAACTTGGAGGGTCCTTATCGTGGAAGCAACAGCAGTGGATAAAGGTTGAAATCATGACTGCAGAGGCAAGGCTAACTGCTGTTAAGCATGGCAGTTCTGCTCCCACCCTGTCAGAGGCTGGAGACAGGCAATCATTCCCAAGAAAGCTGAAAAGGGAATGATAGTGCTTCTCAGGGTATACAAAGATTTCTTTTATTGCACTGTCATCTTTTATCCAATGGGTTTTCCAGGTTTGAAAACAACGTTGAAAACAATACAAAGACACCCCCCAACCCCAGCTTTCTTTGGGCACTGTGAGCTGGAATAGCTGTACAAACCAGCATTTGGAAAATTTACTTGTTTGGAATAGAACTCCAAAACAAATGTACTACCTTGGAGCCATGATCCAAAAAAAGTAAATCTTCCACCATGAATGGTGGTTCTGCTCACCTTCTACAGATGAAGTCTGCCTCTCTGTCCTTCTCTCTCTTCCTAGCTCGCATGTACCAACATCATCTACTTTTAGAAGAAGGGACGCAAGCTAACAAAATCAAACTCTAGAGCTCAATGGATTTCTCAGGTTACCGCTTGTTTGGCCACAGGACAAATTTGTTGCCAGCTTATTGATTCTGTTTTGATTTCTCTGTTATCCACTGAAGCTGCATGTCTTCCTTTTGTTACAGCCACTATATAACGAAAGGAAGATGTGCAGCTTCTGTGGGTGGCAGAAAAATGAAAGCTTCACAAGGGGACAATAAACCCTAATCTCTTAAAAAAGCTAACACCAGAGTTGGTGTTTCTGTATTCAAGCATGTGGGTGTACAGCACATCAAACAAACACTTTAAGTTGGAACATAAGTCACTTCCTAGAGACAAAATCCTAAAATAATGCATGTATGCTGAGTGTTTCACTACGTGTACCCTCCACCACAATAAACCTGAAGACTGTCATGTTAAAAGTACAGTATTGTAAAAAGATCCATTCTCTGAACTGCGATAAGAGTGAGTTCAAAGAAAAATGAAAACCAGGAGAGTCGTGATATCTTTTTTTTTTTCATTTTTGAAAGAATTGGATTGAACCATAACTTGGGGGCTTACCCACTCCATAACCTATACAAATAGCTATTGGCCACAATTCTAGACAACTTGACTAAGGAACAACTCCTCCCCTCCCCGAGTCCTGACTTACCAGGCATCAGCCACTGTGAGTGATGGGGGACTGTTCTCCTGTTGATCAGGGTGCAACAGACTGGTGTTTCCACTCCCCTCTCACTGGTAATATCTAGTGCAGTGATCAAAAATTGGATCCTTCTTGCATTTCCTTCTCACACCAGAGACTGCTCATAGTACAGGGGTGGAAATGTCAGTCTGTTGCATCCCAGTAAAGAGGAGAACACATCATCATTGCTCACAGTAGCTGATGCCTGGTAAATTAAGACTGGGGGACAGATACAATCCCTACGTAATCCCTACACTATTGAAGATGTAGGGATTATGAACATGGATCAGATATGGATGCATAACTCTAAATTATGAGTTCATAACTGTAATAGTGAATTCCAGTCATTGTTAGGTGAGTTCATCTACCTGACACGCTGTATATTGGCCCATTGCATTTTGCCTGATCCTAAATCCCATATCCCAGCTCTTTTGCCCATCTGATGAGAGCAGTCAGGTGACATGATAGCAATGTTTAAATACTTGAAGGGATGACATGTTGAAGATGGAACAAGTTTGTTTTCTGCTGCTCCAGAGACACAGAGCAATGGAGTCTTACTGTCAGGAATTTCCTGACCATAAGAGCTGTTCAACAGTGGAATATACTGCCTTGAAGTACGGTGGAGTCACCTTCTTTGGAGGTTTTTAAACAGAGGCTGGATGGCCATTTGCTGGGGATGCTTTGAGTATCTGTTCCTGCATGGCAGGGGGTTAAGATTCAATGGCCATTGTGGTCTCTTCCAACTCTTTGATTCTATGATTCTAAATGCTTTCCTTCAATGGGGCAAATAACAGCTTTAATAAGGGGATGTGCAGTGTTGGCTGGTGGCTTCCATGTCAGTGAGGCGAAGAATCTACTCCAGGTTTTAGGCCACACTTTAAAGAATCTATCTAATATGCTGAATCCCAGCCCCACAACAATTCAGCACCTTGGATAACTCCTGTATAGTTCAAACTAAAGCCAGAATAGATTCCATTATCCCATGGAAACCACCAGCTGGCATTGGGGGTTATAGATCAAGAAAATACTGTTCGGGAAGTTAACCCTCCTCTCTCATCATCATGGCCCCAATCCAATGTGTTCAAATGACACTGCTGCTAGGCAGAGGTCTTTGTGGTGATATTGTCTCATCTGGCCCTTAGTGTGCCACTGTAAAGTGTTTTTTGCCCTTAGGCGATCTATAATAGGGGTGGGCAATGTATAGTTTGTGAGTTACATGGGGTTCCCAGCTAGATATACACAATTGGGCCCTCTTCATCTAAAAGGATTTTTTTTAGGGAAAAAGAAAACTTTCAAGGTTACAGACTCCAGAACTCATAAAAAACAGTTACTGTTAGGTTGGTTCATCTGCCTGACATGCTGCATATAGGCCCATCAATATGTTACAAGAACATTCATAATATCAATTATTCTCCTTGCTCAGTTGTGCCTTCCAAACCTTTTCATAATGGGTCTCCATGCAAAGGAAGATGAAGTAGGCTGTAGCACAGGCCAGGCATCCTTCCAGATAGGAACTGCCCCCAATTTTCTCAGCCTCTGCATAGAAGTTGTTAAGGGTCTTCACTGTATCCTCAAATAGGTGCCGTTCGATCTTTGACCAGGGGGAAAAAAGAGAGAAAGAGCACTGTAAGAGAGATGTGAACGAGGCCTTTTGAAGAAAACACTTGGTCTCTTTCTTTGGCCAGATATATCAAGACAGAACAGTGACATTCACAAGGAGAAGGAAAGCTTAGAGCAAGAGTAGGCATGCTCTAGGGTAGCATTCATCTGCGATTTCAGAGCCAGCCCAAGACATTCTGCTGCCTGAGGCAGAACAATAAATGTGGGAGTGTAGCTACAGGGAGGGGCAAAATGGAAGCATTGTCTCCTCAATAAGAATTCTGCCTCTCCAAGTTAAATTGTCCTTCACTCTTCAAATTCCTAGCAATGCAATTGTAGTAATTGCATTTACAAATACAGTTGAGGTATACAAAGCAAAAAGACAGGAATACCAAGGAAATGCAAACAAAGCAAATAAAAGAGTTCTAAGCATGAACAGTTTTCAGTGTCTCACTTTCTGAAATGCTAGAAGTTTGGGGACTGAAGCAAAATTTCCTTTTGGGAATAGAATTCTTATTTGGAAAGGCAATGCCCTCATTTTGCCCTCCCTCCATAGCACACCTCTGAATAGCTCCCCACCATCTCCATACATGACAAAGAATCTAATACTGGTAGAAGTTTTTTAGCACCCAAGACAGAAAATCTGTAAAATCAGGCCCATGTCTCCATTGACTAGATTACAAGACAGGAGAAAAGCTAGGTCACTTCAGTCTCTGCATTTATACAAGATGGAAGTGGGCAGAGGAAAAGAACAAAAACTCAGTGCTGCCGGAAGGATATGGAGAGCACTGAAGAGCAGAAGCAGCTCAGAAATGGGTACCCTCCTGGCTCCAAACTGTTGTCTCTCCTAACTTGCCACTTCAGGCAGCTGCCTCACCCTACTTAATGAGAAAGAAGTCTATCTACTATATATTTCATATGAGATGACTACACCTGAGAATTTAAATGAAATTCACAAAGGAGACAAGTTTAGTATGTCACAGATCTGCCAAAAGATAGCCAAGTATTTCACAAAAACTTCCAATAAAATAACTTTCAACTGGCCATACCCGACTGTCCAGCTCTGGGGGAAATTTGGTTTGGAACTGGCAGATAGTCCCCTCACTGTAATCCCTCTGTACAAAGACCTTGGTGGCCAATGAAGCACTCCGCCGAAGTTCTTGGAGATTGTGGACCTGAATTAAAAAAACACAGAGACAAGTGGTTACAATAGGCAAGAAGATCTAGAACAGTGGAGGAAGAAGTCCACAGTGAGTCCTAGTACCTGCAGAACAACCAACATATAATTTTTGTGTCTGCATGGATTGGCATACCCTTCACTATGTCCTCAACCTCCAGTTTTCTATTTATTCTCTCTCAGTCACACAATTTCATGCACTGGTATTCTCCTTAAGACAAATGTCCCACTGATGTACATGTCTCTCCTGAGAAAGAAAATGCAGAAGGGCAAGCAGACTTCTTCCCAGTAATCCATGCTCTGATAACCTCCTCCTGGAATTTGGCCTGCCTGCTCCTTCCCGTGAAGATGACCCAGAGGCTACAAGTAGCATAGAAAGCCCCTGCCCAGGTGCTGACAGAGACCATGGGAGGTAAACTTACTGCTCCTAGTCTAGTGTCTCTGAACTGGTTCCCTGTATGCCACTGGGCTTCTTTTAAGATGTTACTACCAATGTACAAAGACTCAGGACTCAAGTGTTTGGAGGACCATCTTACCCAACACTGACTTACCCTAGGGCATTTCTGCACTAGCCTGTTAAAGCGCTATGATTCCACTTTCAACATCCTATGGAATCCTGGGGTTTGCAGTTTCGGGAGGGGCCGGCCAGCCCCTCCCCAAACTGCAAACCCCAGGATTCCATAGGATGTTGAAAGTGGAATCACAGCACTATAACAAGCTAGTGCGGAAATAGCCCAAAATGTAAGATTAGTTGAGAGGATCTGCTTGTCCTAGCTCTAGGTTACCATACATGCCTGGGTCTTCTCTGATGTTTAGGCATGCAACAAATTCACACATGCAGGTTTATTAGGGGATAATATACATCTGCAAAACAGCCTTCATAGTGCACACATGGTGCAGCAGATAATAATTATCCACAAAGGCAGAGTGTATTATCAACTGATAATCAGCGGATGAGGAGACTCAAGCAGTGCACAACATGAATGTGTAAATCAGGTTAAGACCTTTCTTTCCAGCAAAAACTTGGAAGTTGATTTTAACAAGAAAAGGGCTTCTATAATGGTGCTGTAATGTCTTTAATCTGTTTTAAAGATTTTAATTGGTTTTAATTCTGTTATTTAAAACTGTTTTAACCTTAAGTTTGTGTATTTTTAACGATATGCATTTTATTATATTCTCTGCCTTTCTGTAAGCCACCTTGAATCCCAGCCTGGGAGAAAGGCAGGATACAAATAAAGTGGTAGATGAATGGGTGGAATCAGCACTCACATTGCATATTATGGGTTATCCTACCCTAGTGTGCAACTAATATTTGTTTGCTGTTAAAGGGCAAGAGGGTTTCTAACATAATGGATGTTGAAACTAGAGCATTGCAATTGTAGCAAAAGGTGAAGCAGATTCACAAGGCTGGCCCAAGACATTTTGAAGTCTGAGAAAAAAGGAAAAAATTCTCTTCTCACTTCTTCTCACCAGCCCGATTTCATATACAAAAGCCAACTAGACTGGTGGTTGAACCATACTTCACCACTCTCAATGGGAAAGGATCCTCCTCCACACCTGAGGACAGCAGCCCAATTTATAGAGTACAGGACAAGCTGTGTGGCCCACAGAGCTTTCTCCTGTAAGGAAAGGAAATGGTCAGAGGGCTCAGTAGGAACAGCTGAATTGTTGCTGCTGCTACTGCTGCCCTCTGTATCTATTAGCTAAGGCATTTACCTGAGAGAGTTGCTGCAGAATGCTGATCCTATAATGGCTGGTCCAGCATTCTGTTTCCCAGAATTATACACAAAAATGTTTCTCTTTCTCCTATAAGGTGCCAGCCAACTTTGAGACAGGAATGAGATGAAAACAGACTCATCCTACTTCCAGTATGAAACTCAGCCAAGGACACTGATCAGAGGTGAGGCCAGGAAAGAAGGATAGATCAAAAGAAAAAGCCTCACACTAATGCATAGAGTAGCCTTGTATCTGTCTTTCTTATTTAGTGTAGAGTCAAGAACTCCAGTCTCAGCCTCCAGATCTTCCACAAACACTGCAGATGCCTGTCACATAATTTTAAGAAACAAAGGCTTGCATTGTCCCTGAGACGAAACCATTATACACATTTTATCAACTGCTAGGAGTGATGCACATCTCCTCTAGATATGGGAAAACATTAACTTCTATTTTTCAAGATCAGTTTAATCTAGTGAATTAGAAATAAATTTCTCTCTTGTCCACCCTCTCCAAAGCCTTGGGTTGTCTGTATTCACTGGTTTTGTTACAGTAAATAAAACATTGTCAGTTGATTAAGCAGTGTGCCTCAATGGCCAGAGTATTAGCCTTGGTTCTGGAAAGCTAGTGGTATATCTCTTTTGGTCTTCTTGTGCAACAGTCAGAAATAAGATGTAATCATTTTCATACATGAAACAGTAGACTGAATCACAAATTCACAGCAACATAACACTTGCCTAAGTAATTGTGTTTAGCAGACTTGCCTCACATTTCCAAACCTTCTCCTCTATTTGTGTTCACTTAATACAGGTACTTTCTATACCAAAACCAATCTGAACCTCTGAAAGGTCCATGAAACTGAATTTCTACTCTGAAAAGTATTCAGTTTACAGATAGATAGATAGATAGATAGATAGATAGATAGATAGATAGATAGAGCCAAACTCCAACACCTCTCTGTGTTCTTGAATGCATGTGTGTACTACATCTACATCATGTATTTCCTCCAAGCAGTTGAAATGTAGCACACATAATTATTCTTCTTTTTTATTTCCAATTTTGTCTTCTCCATTACTGAAAGTGGAGCAAATCTCGGAATATATGATTATGTGATAAATATGCCCAGTGTGAACTGCTTGAACTCTGTGAGAATTCTGTGATGCTAGCATCTATGAAACCATAATCCCTTCTGCCATAATCCCCATTAAAAAGGACAGGAGAAGGAACAACTGGGAAGGATCTAAAGTGGGTGCCACAAAGATGGAGTAAGCAATCTTTTTTGGAAAAGTTGAGCCAGGATTCAACAACTACACATAGGAGATGATAGGTGACATGATTCACAGACAGGACACTAAACAATGAATTCAGGCACCTTCATGAACAGTGTGATGTAGTGGTTTGAGCATTGGATTATGAACCTGGAGACCAGGGTTCAATTCCCTGCTTGGCCATAAAATCCCACTGGATAACCTTGAGCACATTACACACTCTCGGCCCCAGAAAACCCCATGATAGGTTCTCCATAGGGTCGCCATAGAGTCGCCATAAGTTAGAAAGGACTTGAAGGCAAACAACAACAACACAACAACATGTACATATTAATCCTGCCAACACATCCATATCCTGTCTTATAGGAATAGAAACATATATCACACATTTGTATTAGTATTAATGTATTCATATTAATCGAAGCTGGGTACAGTCAGTTTTCAAGTCTGCAAAAACCATGCATGTGTCCTGGATCTGAAGTCTTCAAAATCTGGCCACATGCCTAAGCTTTGAGGTCTCCACGGGCCAGACATGTGTCTCACAGCAATCTTATACAGGTATACCTCAGTTAACAAAGTAGATGTGTTCCTGGGCTTTACTTCTTTAACAGAAACTTTGGTACCAGAGGCAGAAATAACATGGAAAGAATAGGAATAGGTTCCTACATCACAGACACACAAAAAGCAGTTCAACATGTTTCAGCAAACTTTTTATTCAAAACAAACATTATGTATATGTGAAATGAAATAGCCAGGTCAGGTAAGCCTTCAATAAATAAACTGAAACATTTTGAATCTAATAGACACTACTTGAAAGCTGATTCCAAAATGCATCCTGCAATGATTTTTTTTCCCCAACAGCCTCGACTTTTCATACGATTCCCATTTTGGCAATGAAAATTATAGATCTGTGCTTTTTCAACATTCTAGGGTAGCTGGTGAAGCTGGCTAATCTGCTTTCCCCTTTTCTTTCTGTTTTGCATTTCACAAGTGCTCAGGAAATGATTTTGGAGTGAGCTGTTTACCTTGCTTGTCGTAGGTAAGCACACCAAGCTACAGTAGGATGACATTCATTCATTCATTCATTCATTCATTCATTCATTCATTCATTCTATTTGTATGCCGCCTTTCTCCTGGAATGGGACCAAAGGTTGCTTCCAACCTAGAGTAGAATCTTTCCCAGGTCAGTCTATATTACATTGTTTACTGCAAACATGCTGCTGCAAGTCAATACAGAAAGTCTTTCTCTAATCTTTCTTCACCATCCCCCCAATGCCCATGCTGAGAAAAAATCCAGCTAGACAAAAGACAAGAAAAGGAGTGGCTGGGCTGGCATCCCCTGAAAAGAGCTTGTAAAAAGGAGTTTCTTTGTCAGAGGCTTTCTTAACTGAGGTATGCCTACATAAAGCCCCAACCACTGGCATACACATGGGGGGGTGATGAGGGCGGTTCACCC
The DNA here is from genome assembly GCA_030412105.1 of Cyclura pinguis. Lineage (NCBI taxonomy): Eukaryota > Metazoa > Chordata > Lepidosauria > Squamata > Iguanidae > Cyclura > Cyclura pinguis. The sequence goes on from CM059601.1 coordinate 60,379,868, forward strand.
CAGGAGGCAATTTTTTGGGAGCGACTCATGCAACGCAGCCACATCCTCGTGCAATGCAGCCACGCACCCCACGCAACGTGGCCAACACCCCTGCCCCTCCATCCCCTTGCCCCCTGTGTAGCCACATTCCAAGCTACACAGCTGGTCCCAACCAGAGCATACAGGCACAGTTTTAACTTGTCAGAAAATACGTCTAGGGTGAGTTAGATCTGGCTGGTATTCTATGGAATAGAACTTTGCTAATATTTTGCTAGAGCTTGCGTGTGGAATATGACTTTGTTAAATTTGCATTTTGCTATAGGCGCATAAGAGACCTATTTGCATGGCAAGTACGTAGTGGTCTGAATACCTATGCTTAATGATATTATTTACAACTTTGTCGTTCTCTTTTTACAATTGATTTTACAGTCCACCCTCCACATCTGCAGTGTTAACATTCACTGATTTGCTCCTGCCTCCACTGCTGCCCCACATCATTTTTAATAGGGACTTATAAGTCCTCGCCTTGCATTCACAGTCTCTCTGCAAGTCTTGTGAGACTGAGAGATACCGCGAATATGAGGCCAGGCTTGCAAGTCCCCATTAAAAATGGTGTAGGGCAGCAGCGGAGGTGGCAGCAAGCCTGCTTCTGCCTTGTGAAGGAACTTCACCACCCTGAAGGCAGCACCAGGTAGCTGGCATGCTCCCCACCCCAGATTCAAATGTATTGTGTACTGTGTGTTTCTGTGTACTGTATGTGTACTTTTTGTGTGTTAAATAAGCTTTGGGGGGCCTGTAGATATTCATGGTTTTTCCACTTTCACAGGGGCCCTGCATCCCTAACCCCCACAAATGTAGCGGGCCAAATGTATATACAAAAACCCTTGATAAATAAAAGAACTATATGCCTTGGTTGGGAAGTGTCTCTGATAACCTTAGATTTGTGTATCTGTACTCTGGTCAGTCACAGCATTGTTGTAGAAGTGATTCCTGGTGGAAAGGGAGACTTGGCTTGTCACAGCAGATGCACAGTTAAGGATTGCCAACATGCTGACTGCAGGCTTTCAGAGAACTCAGCACTGAGGCAGAATCTGTCTCAGCTGGCCCAAATTTCAGATTTGAACTATGGATTTGAACTACGAAAGGTGGAGGTCTTCTTGGTTCTAGCTCAACATACAGTGTTCTGTTTGCATTCTGACTACAGTCCCATTGTGTTCTGCCTGTTTTGCCACATCACTTATATGCAAATTCAATTGTGGGTGCAAAAAAAGGCCAGATTGAAATGGTTGGGACCCTGAAGTAGTAACAGAAATAATGTTCCTCTTCTGCACGTATGAACTCTTCTAGGAGTGATGGCATAGAAATGAAATAAATGAACAAATAAATCATAAAATACAAAGTGCAATAGACAGAGTCACAGAAAAGTGTGAAACCATTTTTAGCCTTGCATCTTGCATCACTTAGCCAGCTTGACCTCATATGTTTTTGCTCAGCTATCCAAACACAAAGAACATTGATAATAATTGAAATACTGTGAGATTCATTGTGGGGGGAAAAGGAAGTACAGTATACCATTTTACCTCAACACTGGGCCTTGATACAATGCACCAAATGAACCATAGATCATCCAGCCCTGGATGCTGCATGTTATATGACATCTACATTTCAAGACAAACTTCGTATGTGGTGCCAATATTGCTCATCATCTAGCACAGCTAGACAAATGGCCACTGAAGGCAATTGCTCCATTTTCAGTAGCTAGTCAAGATCAGGGTACCTGTGGTTAGTTAATCAGATAGGCTGAGTGACCATTAAGTAAGTGCTGCAAAACAATACTTTCTTCCATACAAAATCTGTGTCAGAACAGAAGAGGATTGGTATTGCCCAAACTTTCACAGTATCATTCCCTTGTATTTTTTCTCCATCTTGTTGCCGTGTGCCCTCAGGTTATCTCTGACTTATGGCAATCCTAAGGCAAGCCTATTACAGGGTTTTCTTGGCCAGATTTCATCAGGGAAGGGAGGATTGACTTGCCCTCCTCTGAGGCAATGTGACTCCCCCAAAGCCACTGACTGGGTTTCCATGGCTGAGTGGGGATTCAAACTCTGGTCTCTAGAATTGTAATCCAGTGCTCAAACAGCCACACCACACTGGGTCCTTTTCTCCATCTTATTAAACAATAAATAAATAAATACATACATACATCTCTAATTCTGTAGAAATCAGTTCTCTACATACTGCTTTTAATGCTGTTAAGGCTTCTCTGGGGTTACACAGCTGATCAAATTAAACATCAGGAGATTATTAATATCATGATTCTAACATCAGAAAACTGCAATTACAAATAAAAGAGGTATAATTTAGGACTGGTTATGGAAGAAAGGTTTAATGGTGCTCTGAACACATTCTACTTGTCAAAATCACCACATCTTGTTTGATTCCATGAAAGCAAAAAAAGAATTAATAGAACTAGAAGCTATAGGGAAACAGGAACTATTATACAACATCCAAGATCTATAAATTTATTAAAAATATTTTTCTGGAAATCATTGTTGAGAGTTTAATAGTTTGAGTATAAAATATGTAGTAAATATATATATTTGCTACCATGATATATTATTATATTGTGATTGTCTATGTTGTATGATATTAATTTGCCAATTATTTATCATCTAATGTGCTGAATGGAGGATGTGGATAGAGAGTTGTGCTACAGAAAATAAGTTATTATTGAATATTTAAGTTTTGTCAATCACAAAATCTTTTCAATATTAAAAGCCAGTTTTCCATGTATTCATTAATACATACATTCCCCATGACTCTTAATGGTCTAATAATTTTACTATTTGTTGCTGGTATCTGTTTTCAAATCAATTCCACTTATGATGAACATAGAGCTTTCATGACAAGGTTTATGCAGCTCTGAGGAGGCCCTTGCCTTTCTCTGAGGATGAGAAAAGCCATCCAGCAGGTTTCCATGCTAAGAGAGGTTTCAAAACTTCATCTTCCAGAGTCCTATTCCAACATTCAAACCACTACACCACTCTGGCTTTCAACAACTCTCTCAACAACTTATTGAAAAAGAAGTAACTAGAGTTAAACCAGGACAGGTCTAAGCACTAAAAATCACACTAAGGAGAGTGGCCTCACCAAGATGGGCGTAACAGGAAAAAAAGCAAACAAGAATTCTTTTAGTCTGGTTCTAAAACTTCAAAAGGTACATCTTTGGCCCTGCAGAGACCATGTGTAGAACAACGCATCATTCTTACCATTCACAGTAAGATGCTAGCTTTATAGACAGGGGGCGAGAGCCAGTGTGATGTAGTGGTTTGAGCATTGGATTATGACTCTGGAGACCAGGGTTCAAGTCCCTGCCTGGCCATAGAAACCCACTGGGTGACCTTGAGCAAGTCACACTCTCTCAGCCTCAGAGGAAGGCAAAGGCAAACTCCCTTTGAACAAATCTTGCCCAGAAAACCCCATGATAGAGTCACCGTAGAGTAAGTTAGAAACAACTTGAAGGTGCTCAGCATTAACAGGAAAAGAGTTACTTAGCCCTTCTCAAAGTGGGGAGCTTCCTTTTGGGTTTTTAACTCTAAAGGGAAGAGATTTTCACTATGTCCCCTAGAATGAGTGGGAATCATGTGGCTCTCTAGATGTTGAACTGCCACTCCCATCATTCTTTACCATTAGCTATGCTGGCTAAGACGTTAGAACTTGCAGGCTGGGCACATCTGGAGGACCCCAGGACCCCCATCTCTGGTGCAGAAACAGTGTGTCTCTCTTTTAATTATCATCATCATCGTCATCGTCATCGTCATCATCATCATCTCCTTTACTTTCCCACATGATTTGTTGACCTGGGTCTCAAGTCAGCCAGTTTAATGAAACATACTAGATGCTGGAAAAATTTAAGATTATTTTACACCTGGACCCTAACAGAATATGGAAGCTTTTTTTAACAACAACAACAACATCCTGAGGAATTCCACGTTCTGAGCTCTATTTCTTCCCAGATAGGGAAGATGCCGCTTTCTGCAACAGACATGCTGTTTCTGCACCGGGAGGGGGGTCCTGGGGTCCTCCAGATATGCCCAGCCTACAAGTTCTAACGTCTTAGCCAGCATAGCTAACGGTGAAGAATGATGGGAGTGGTAGAGTGCGAACAACGTAGCTTAGGTGAGAAACAACTAAAATCACAAGCTAAAAAGCTACCACTGGGGAAGGATTGAAACTGGCATCTTCGTTAGCGGGAAGGGGATTTCATTTATATAGGACCGCCCCGTAGAAATCTCGTGTCTGTGTGGGCAGGAAATGCAGCGTTCACGCGCCCCTTCGGGGGCTTTGGCCCTTTCAAAATACCTAGCCGCGGGGGAGTTGGAGATTTGCCGTGGCTTTAGCACGCTGCTTCCTTCGTGCGTCCCTCGCCAGCATCTCCCGCATTTCGAAACCAAAGCCCTTCCCTTAGTAACGAGCAATCCATTGGTTGTTTCCGCTCCGCCTCAGCCCCCCTCGTCTGCTGTGGACTGCATCCTCCTTGGTCCCAGCAGCATGACAACGGCGGCACGTCAAACAGGGTGTTATCGGGGGAGCGAAAGAGGAGCGGGGTGAGAATCCCCTCCCCAGCTCCGGCTGGATTGGTACGGGTGTGAGGACAGCACCCAGGGATGGGATGAACGCGTCTGTGGGGCGGGGGACGCCTGGGAGATGGCCGCAGCCCCTTTGGAGGGAGAGCGGCTGCCAAAACCGCTCTTCCTCCAAGTCGACCCCCACAGGAAGCAAGGGCGGAAATCCAACTCTTCATCCCAACTAGAGGAGTCCCAATGAATCAATGTCAATTTACACAGAGGTTGATATACCGAGTTTCCATTGAGTCAGTCGGTCTGTTCTAATGTGGGCTAACAACTGGGCGGAGGTCAAGGAGCGGCTCTCGACGATGGAGGGCACAGGGGCTTGAGCCCACCCAAGACTAGGGCGAGTTAAGCCGGCCTGCCTGGCAAACTGGACCACCAAGAGTGCTATGTAGCTGACCCTCCCCAGGAACGATCAATCAGAAGTGTACTAAAGGATTCAGCACTGAGAAATATTAACACAGCGATTGTCGTTGAACCCTCCTAGGAATAATAAAGACTGCACGCAACCTCCCTTCTCTGCTCTTTCTCGGGAAAAAGCTGCACTGCCCACATGGTGCCGTTCAGAGTTTTTATAGTAAGTAAGTAAATGTAATGTTGTAACGACAAGTTATAACATAAAGTATTAAAACATATAATCATTAAAAGAGGGACTTCAAAGCCAATTACAGGCAAGAAAAAATAGAGGACGGTGGTTACAACAGATAATTAAAACAAATAACCCATAAATAACATCTAAAATGCCTGCCCCAATTTGGTCAAAGATAACTTTGGGAGGAGTCCTTATATATTTAACGATGTTTCAGTGCTATTGGATGAGGGGAAAATAATTTGCCCTTCCCCTACAAGTACCTGCAAGGACGCAAAACTAATATCTGCCTGCCAATGTTGAGCCTCAACCCCCACAAAAGAAAAGAAAAAAACAGTTCAGAGTTCTCTAGTGTCGGGCTGGTCGCGTTAGCGGCGACTGCCGACAAATACATAATTCACCATCCTGAGCGATGGTTCCCAGACTTCCAACCAGAGGGTCACGCCACAGGTGTCTCCTCTTCCTCTCCCTCTCGCCGTCCCCGCCCCACCCCCGAGCCGCAAACAAGGCGCAATCCGGGAATGCAGAGGGGGAGCCTTCCTCCCCCCTCCAGCCCCGTCCTGTCCCTGGCAGCCGCTGGCGCGCCCTCTAGTCCTGTGACCTCCTATTACCTTGTCCTGCTCTATTCCCAGCAGGTCCTTCCCGTGCGTGCCCTTTATATTCAGGGGGAGCACGCTGACTCGTCCCTGCGCCCCGCGAGGTACTCTTTTCCTCTCTTCTCAACAGTTCCCTCCCATCCAAGACTGTAAGGCAGGGGGCAAAGCCACTTGCGGGGGGGGGAGCAGTTTGGGATAAAGCAGTGGCATTTCTACAACCTTAGTGCCCAGGGTTTTCTCAGGGCTGCCTTCCTTTTGCCTGCTACAGAAGCCGCAAAGGAAGGAGGGACGGAAGGAAAAACCACCGGGCCTGCAGCAAAACGAGCCCGGGCATGCGGTGCCGGAGCAACCAGGTGTCGGTGGGACTGGGGAAGTGGGGCGGAAGAGTGTCCCTCACGTGGCGCTTCCTGCCGCATCAGGCCGACCGAAGGAAGCCGACGAGGCAGCAGCCCGCCTGTACCAAGAGATTCCGCCCGGCGGCTGCCATGACTCGACAGAGCCGCCGTCCCCCGGTGCGCGTGTGCCCTGCGTTTTCCTTGCGCCGCTCACCTCGGTTGCCATGTTGTGCCGGCGCGGTCGATGCGCGCCGCTCCCGCGCCCGGGAGCCGAACCTGGAGACCGGAGAAGCGGCCGGGGGAGGAAAAGTCTCCGGGTTTTCCCAGGGAGCCGTCCTCGAGGGGCTGTCCCTGGTGCTGAAGGCGGAGGGAGCGCTCTCGGAGGCTGGAGCCGCGGCTGCCACCGAAGACGGGAGAAGGAACGAGCCCTGCTGCCGCGCCGGAGCGGCGTCCGCGCTGGCGGGGGCGGGGGGGCGCGCAGGGGAGTGGGCGCGCGGGCCCGGGCTTCGGCGCTCTCCTCGGTGCTGAATTCTGGTATCTGGGGGACGAGCGAGCGCGCGGAGGGGAGGGGGCGGTCAAGCGCCCCACCTAACGTTGTCCGCGGTGCCGACGACCCGTTTGCCAGCAGGATCCTGGCAGGGGGCAGCCGCTTCTTCGCTCGCCCTCCTCCCCAGCCCAAACGCTCAGGCTCGCCCAGTCAGTGGCATCACCGCTACAAGGGGAGGGGGCGGGCTGCCTTAGTGGGAGCCGCATCCCTCCAGGGCGTCCCCCGCGCTGGAGCGCCGGGCTCTGGCACTGGCACAGACTCGGGGGAGGGACACGGAGAGGCGGAGCCCTGCCGCGCCAGGGAAAGAACAGCTCGGCTATCCCCGCTCATTTCCTGCTTGTCCCCCGGGAAGCCCGCGTATGCTGGGCTACCAAGACATTTGCCTTCCTGGATGCTGCTAAGCAGGATTGCGCGAGATCTCTGGCAGGCACTGTTGCCGCTGCCGCCGCCGCCGCCGCCGCTGCTGCCACCTCCTCCTCCTTTTCCTCCTCCACCCCTCCAGATTTTTTTTAGCCAGGGAAAGAGTAGCACAATTGGTGACATAGCTCCGCCCCCAGGCAAGGTGTGAGACTAACTCATCACAGTATTATGCTCCCAGGGCAGAATTAACAGCAGGGCCTCTAAAAAAAGTCGCCTCCAGGCAGTGGAGGCTGGTGCTTCTGAAGTCAGTCGGGCCACCAATATGCTCTGGGTTTTAATATAAACTATAGGAGCTACAGATGCTGGAGCTATTTGGGGGAGAGAACACTATAATGCACTGTATATTATCCTGTCCACTTTTTTCCTGAACTGTCCCCTAAGTATTCCTCTTCAGACGGAAGTAGGCATTCCAGGCCAATGAATTTTTGTTCTCTCTGACAGCTTTGTACTTCATTTGTACTTGCATTCACATTTGATGAAGTAGACCCAGTCTAGGAAAGCTTATGCTACACACATGTTTCTCTCAGCTAGGCTCAGAGGTGCTTCAAAGTAAAACATCTTTCTTCCTATTGTAGGGGATGATATTCTCAGATACAACACTTAGTATTATTGTACCTTTGATATCAACAGGGATATTCAAAGGCCCTGAAATCAAATGTGTTTCTTTGTAGCCCCACATCCTTCCTCTGTTCAAAGCTAGGCAATCTCAGATGCAACAACCTGAGCCATCTATGATGTTCAACATACCATCTGGCCATTTTCTTCTAATTGACCTCCCTGTCTCTTGGATTTTCCTGCCTCCTTCAACTTGTGAGCTTCACACCCTGAGAAGCTTCGTGTACCTTTAAGAATCTGACTGAAAGAAGCATTTCAGCTTGAGGTGTGGCTTTCCCCACTGGTTATGATTTTTAATTTTATTTTTAAAAGTACAGATAGTACAACTTTCCCAGGTTAGACTGCTCTCTGTCCCATAATTGTTTGCTACTTATGGCAACCCTAAGGCAAACCTATCACAGGGTTTCAGGGGCTGAGAGTATGTGACATGCCCAAGGTCACCCCGTGGGCTTCCATGGCTAAATAGGAAATTGAACTCTGCTCTCCAGGGTCATAGTCCAATGCTCAAACCACTACACCACACTTCCCCACAATACCGCCTATTTAGTTCCTATTTTAAACATTGGTATGCTCACCAGTCACTGTTTCTTTCAGTGTCATGCTCCTTTTGCAGTCCAGGACTCTCAAACAGTCTTTATCCTAGCTCCCTTTCCTTTCCCCTCCTCAGCACACAGACACCTCCTGCCAACATCATATGGCTTTTCTTGTTTCTTAGATCCTGTAAGAATCTGTTTCTGTAATGCATTTCTCAGTGACAATCCCTTCTCCCCCTTCCCGAACTCCTCCATCCCTCCTTTTCATAGGCATTTGCCTTCCCTACCTATCCTTTCTTAAGGTTCTTTGGCCCATTGCCTTGCTCTCCTGGTCTCCCTGTTCCATGCTGTGCCTACTTCTCATTACACTTGATCTTATCCAAAAGGCTGAGAATCAATATGCTTATTTCTCAAGGCCTCTTACTGCCAACTGCCTTCCACACATGATATACTGTTGTGTGATTTTTCAGCACCCACACAAAATTGGGACTTACAGTGGTCCTTCCATTTTCTCAAGGGCCTTGCAAAAGTCCAAAAAACATGAATAATTCCCCCTCCCATTCCCCTCCAATGCGCCCCCATCATTCTTTTGTGTTTTGCCTCAGCGTGCATTCTCAGTGCCAAGGCAAAATGCCTGAGAATGGAAGAGAGAGCTCCAGAAGGGAAAAGGAAGGCTTACGTAAGCTTTCCCCCCTATACCTTTTCATTTCACCTCAGCACACTTGCCTCCCTGCTCTGTGCCCAGTAAAACACAAGTGAATGAGAGGAAGGCCAGCATGCTTGTGAATAACCCACTTTGCAAACGTCAAACCTGAAAATGAAGGGAGGACTGTACACCACAGCCAAGGAAGCACACATCCTATATCATTAAAAATACCTGAATTTTGCAATCTGTATGAATCATCCAAAATAGGTAACGTTCATGTTTCTGCCTTACTTTCATGATTTATTCTCCAAACGTGGGATACTGACAATGAGCTATGGTGTGGCACTAAGATTCACCCTGAAGCCTCATTGCAACTTCAACATTGTTTGAACATTTCACCCACAGATTTTTTTAGTTCACACCAGGGGTGTAGCTATGGGGCAGCAAAATGAGAGAAATGGCCCCCATAAGAATTCTGTCCACCAAAATGAAATTTTCCTTTACTGTCCAAATTTCTAGCACCACAAAGAATGAGATAATGGAAACTGTTCACTTCCAGAACTCTTATATTTGCGGTCTTTGAATTGCCGTGGGAACTTTGCCTGTCCCTTACCACTAGATGCCTAAATTGTATCTGTAAATGCTCAACTAAAGTTTTAAATCAACACAATGCTAGGAATTTGGGGTCTGAAAGAGAAAAAAAAATTGCAGGGAAGCCAGAATTCTAATTTGTGGGGGCAATGCCCTCATTTTGTTCCCCTTGTAGCTACACCCCTGGTTTTCATCAGTAAGGACTAGAAATTGGTCTCCCCCCTCTTAAAAATTAAAACTAAGTTTCTTGGGATGCTAGAAGTCTATAATCTGTCTGTAACTAAAAAAACTCAGTTCTTCCCTCTGTAATAACAGCATTGTGAATATATACAATGATATAATTTCTCTGGCCTACATGACATTTTTGCCCAGCCAGAATGACCTTTCAGTTTCCCCTCAGAAACGATATTGTTTATTAACCTTTTGTTGTGAATTTTGTCCTGAAAATTATGGGCCTGTCCAGCATTAGGGGGAGCTTACATATGACTGGATATTTGTAGCAGTGTGTGAGGGATGGAGAGAGAATGGGTGTAGAGCAGGGAGAAGAAGCACATGTGCTATGTTAAGGAACGAAAAGAAATGAAAGAAATGCTTAACTATAAAACTGTGTGTGATTATACAGTTCCAAAACACTCTAGATATGTATGGATACTTATATAGTGGTTTGAGTGTTGGACTGCAACCCTAGAGACCAGGGTTTGATTCCCTGTGTTATCCTGTGTACTGGGGGTCCCAGGAGGGACACCAAAATGTGCTCAACTAAAGGTGGGCAAAATTAGCTCAGAGCACTGCTTAGCATTATGAGAGGCAGGGTAACGTAGCGAGATCTTGAACCCTATGTCTACGAGGTCAGGTCGAGTCAAGGAGCACACAAAAGTTGAAACAATAAATGATGTTTTATTAAACACAAGCAAAACAGTGTATGCGACACATTCACACAAGATAACTAAAGAAAATAAAGATTGGAGTGGTATAGAGGGATTTTTAGAGGGAATGCTGGTTTGGGTGATACTTCACCTGTCCTGAAGCCTGGAAAAATAGAGAGCGAGGCTGGGGTGCGATGTAGCTCAGCACGTGGAGCTGAGGGGAGGCTCGCCAAGCAAAGCGGCAGCAAGGAGGGATGAAACTCGGGAGCGATCCGAGGAAGGTCTCAGAATCAAGGGTTTTTATAAGGAGAATGTGACTGCAGGCTATGCCGTACTTGGGGGAAAACAACAGATTTGGAGTTGGAGACAAAGCCTCCGAAAGGTCAGAATCTGAATGACTGAATTATTGCAGAGGTTCTCAATAGAGTAGCCAGTATGCAAACGCAGAGTACTTGGGTATTGTATAGTTAACCCATCAAGCTGCCAACGCGGGGCAGAGGTTCTTTTGTAGGTTGCGTGCATACCTAATTAGAGTACTTGCCTGGAGGTCTCCTAAAGCAGAGAGTCAGCTATTTTCTGGCCTGCCTGTATTATCCAGGAATATTACGGCAATTAACGGCCGAGCCTGTATGCGTGCTTCTCCAGGGGCCTCGCAAGCACGTGGAGGGGAATAGAAAAGTGAAGCCGAATTGTGATATCAAAAGGATATCTTTTAATATCCCCAAAGCTCAGACTAGCCAGGGCAGTAACACCTGCTTGCCACAGAAACTCACTGGGTGAATTTGGGTGTGTCACACACTCTCAGTCCCAGAAAATCCTGTGGTAAGTTCACCTTACAGTCACCATAGGTTGGAAACGACCTGAAGGCACACAACAACAACAATATAAATAATCTGAGTTGCATGCCTCATTCAATCCCATATGCAGAATGTGCAGAGAAACTACAACCAATCTTTCAGGCAGGAACATATCTTTCCTGCCGCAACCTGAAAATAAACCTGCCACTGAGACTCTGCACTCCTCCCTCCCCTCTCACTCCTTCCCATTTTCCACAATCCAGGCCTCTGCCAGGCAGACACAGTGTGCAAAAGTGCATAATAAATTTCCTCAAAATGTCTTGTAATTCAGGCCACTACAAGGAGCAATATGGATTGCTGAAAAGCTTGTCACTCCTGAAAGAGCTCTTCATCTCTCCCTCAGTAGAGTGGATGATTTAGAGCCAACGGTAATCCAGTTGTTCACTGACATGAACTGGGGTACTGCTGAATTTACCTGACTAGATGCTGGAAATGTTTGGCTCAAAGTCAGAAAGGATACCTGGTGGTACAAACCTGCAATTACCTACAGTGCACTTTTGCAATGAAAATGTTTTACCATCCCTCACTGATTGATGCTGTTCTGTGCAATGATCTGCAAAGTGCAGTCAAAGTTGCATTTACAGATCTTCAAATAACATGTCCTTCTTCAAGGCTGGAGAAGCAGAAACAAATATACGGCTGCATTTTAGAGAGGACTGTGTAAAGTACAGATATGTATACAACGAGATATGTAAAAGATTTCTGATTGGCTATACTTCATGTCCAGCTCACTGTAAGCATCAAAAATTCCAGAAGATTGAACCCATAAAACCTGTGCAAGCATTTGACAGAGACTTTAATTTGGAAAGAAAGGGAGAGCTAAATGGTTGAACAGTAATGCAGCTGGGATGTTTTGAAACCAGAGGCAGGTGTCACACCTGGAAAGGAAAGCAGATTTGGGAACTGCCCTAAGTAAAGCAAGCCCCATATAATCATCAGGCAATAATTAAGGACTCAGATGGAACAAGTCATGTCTGTCCATGCTCCCTCCAGGGGGAATGCTGATGAGATTTCTGATAGAATGAATGAGAAGGGCCCTGACATTCCTTATTACAAGTATCCATGGCTTGAAAACTCACCTCTTAAGCACTTGGAGATCAGAACCAGATTATTGTTTTATGCATTCTCATAGAAGAAGGAAAAGATTTGCATGAGTTGTGACTGGAAGCAAAATGACAAACAGTTATTTAGCAGGCCAAAGACATATTACCTTTTAACCTGTGTTATGTACATTGATGGCAGATATAGATAGGTAGACAGACAGACAGACAGACTTCTCAGTATGCAGTAGCACTTTACAGGATAAGCAACAATGTTGGGTCTGTACCCAAGGAGTGTACAGTTTAAGCTGCCAAATCCATGTCTGCATGCATGTGAACCATCTACAACAGGGCCAGGCAACAGTGCAGGACTTGGGGGGGGCAATTCCTTCCCGCTCCCCAGAAAGCAGCACCCTCCCCCATAACTTTTTGGCTGTGTCATGACCAACATTGCAACCAGAAGTGATTGATCACTTCTGGCCACAATTTTGCCTAGGATACAGAAGAAAAAAGAGGTGGTGGATTCTAGGGGTGGAGGGAGTAGTATAGTTGTGCATTTTCATGCTTGCTGGGGATTGGCTTAATTTGCAGGCAGAAATTGGCTTGAAAATCATGGCTTTTTTTAAAGAGAGGAGATCAAGAGGCTTTAGAGAATGCGGGGGGAGGTTCAGATTCACAAATGTGTTGTCCACGTGCCACTTGCAGGCTGTACTTTGCCCATCCCTGACCTATGGCTATGGCTAAAGCTACGTGCCTAGGGAGAAACAGGGAGGTCCTGAATAACTGAGGCCATTCCATTATTTCTTGGGCTGAAATCACCAGTGGTCTGTGGTCCAGGGAGCATCTCATTCCATCATTGCAGGATGAGACCCCACCTTTCTCTGCTTGCAGGATGGTGAGGGGATTAAATCTTCTTGCAACTCAGATTATTGAGAGGATTGAAGACAAATAGAGGACACTTTTCCTTGGCTGCTGTCATTTCTCCAAAGATTTTGCTGACACTTGAAAACCAATTTCCCTTCAGGACGCAAGTTGCCCTTGGGAAGGAAACATGCCTCACAAATCACTTGTGGCGTTCAGTGAAGAGAGGAATCTGCCAGCATCTGTACTTTATGGTGAGCAATTAAGCCTGCTGCTAATGGGCTCAAGCTATCCCCTTTTGGGTCAAGACTGCTCCTGCCACCAAACACATTGTGTCTTGCCTGATGAGGGGGCCTGACTGACTGAGAAAAACATTCACAGCATTTAGATGAGAAATGTCCCATAGTTTTTAGATTGTGGGACACAAAGATGGGGCTATTGTTACAACTGCAGCAAAAGAAAGGAAAGGAGCAGCAAGGGACGTCTTCTCCATCCTGGAGCTTCTCATAGTAGGCACACACACAAAATTTACTCATATTAGGGATGACCCAGACCAAAACAAGTTAACATATTGACACTGGTTTAATCTGACCATTGTGGACTGCACAGAACACAAAAATATTTGTTTATAACATGTATTGGAAGGATTTAGTCTACTTGCTCTAAACTGGAAGAAGAAAATCTATATGTTTATATTTTCCTTTCCACAGAGGAAAAGGAGTTGACAAGTGTCTGCCATCTGTACTGTGATTCTCTTTCAGTATTAACTCTACTAATTAATCAGACTGCAAATTTCAAGTGCAACAGAAGCTTTAGTTGATTAACCTACCAAAGAATTGATTAATGCTCACAACACTGGCTGACACTGATAGAGGCACTATCAGTCCAATTTAGTTTGCACATGGCATGAGTGGCCTTGCTTTTATATTAAATGAAAAAGCAACAGGAGGTAGTACAGCTGACCCAGCTACTTCTCTGCAGCCAATGTTTTTTAAATGTAGTTATGGCAGCAAGTAGGAAAGTAGTAAGGGCAGATATAGGTCTAGAGTGCCATTCAACTACTCTGGGAGAGAATGATTTTCCTATGGATGCCATTAGGTCAGGGATGTGGAACTTGTGACTAAATGGTATTTGAACTACAATTACCATCATCCCTATCACTGTCTTTGGCAATGGAAGTTGGTGCTCAATTCCTGGAGGACCTGAAATCCTGTGCAGAGAACTACAGATTTCCCATCCCTGCACTAAAGTACAAAGCCTGTTTTAGAACTTACACTGGACAGAATAATCAAAGAGGGTTGTTCAGATCAGACTAAAGAATAAGCAAAAATGATATATTAGCTGTATGGGCTATATATGTCTTTATAGGCACAAGCATTCTGAAAGGAAAGGAAGGGAATGCTTTCTTCTCTCACTTCCATAAAGTGGCATATATGGACATAACCCCTGGTTACACCAATCTATGTTACCAACAGAATTCCACCCCCTAGCCTAATAGGGAGGGTGGTCCAGAATCTAATAATAAATCAAGATCTTCCAGAGCACATTCTAATATCATCAGAGTTGTTTAAAGTTATTAAATCCCTGTTTTGAAATTATGCTGTTCCGTGTCATCCTCTCCACTGGGTTGCCAGAAAATAAGTTTGAGCACCACAGGGACCCCAGTTGGTAAAATTTAGCTAGGGGACATTATCTGTATTTTGTGGGGGGGTTGACAGTCAAATTTGACATTTCATTCCTTTTGTGTTACCAGAATTCAGTTGTTATACCAGAGGGTGCTTTCAAAAGAAGCATCCTTTGTTGTCCCAGAAAATATCACAATTCTATGTCTTAGCAGGGTAGAAGCAGAAATAGAACTTAATTGTAACCTTCAGAATTAAGTGAACAAAGACATAGTCTGGTAGTGTGCCCTAAGAATCAGAAAATTTTCCTGACTTTGAACCAGGCCTAGAAAGTCCCTGCAGGACAGCACCTGTAAAGATGTCAGATCAAAAGCCAGAAATTAGAAACATGACTGGCTTGGACTGCAGCTTCCAGAACATACACACACCCAGTCAGCACAGCCTAGGAGATTCTGGCAGCAGAAGATCAAAAGATTAACATGTCCAGACTCTATGAAGTTTAGGTTTGGGAAGTGAGAGGAACAGCTGTTTGACAATACCTGTTCCATCAATATGTTCCTCCTACTGAGTGTCCTTCAGATGCAATGGGGGTGGGCTGGGATGGGCAAAGGACCACCTATGGACTGCATGTGGCCCCCAGGGCTGTTTTTGTGGCTACTCAGGACCATGTTTTGCTCCTTATCACCACATAGGGTGTGTCTACAAAGCAATGCTGGCATATGCTTAGGGAGTGGCAGGCCATTTTAGGCCCAGGAAGCTTTTTCCAACAGGAAGTAACTTGGAAGCCTAAGGTCATTCTTGGACCTAAAATGGGCCAGAGATGGCCAAAAATGTGACTAAATTGTCCCTTATGCCCTCTAGGGAATGCTGAGGAGAATTTAAGGAATAAATCAATTTTTTTCCAGTGTGGGGCAAGGGTGTGGCCCTCCAAGGTCTCTGGGGAGGGCAATGCAGCCACCCAGCCACTGACTACTGCCCACCCTGGTGTATTTGGCATCCAGCCAAATCCCTTTGGCATGCTGGCTGGGGACAACGCCTCTGAAGGGCACCAGACTAGGAAGGCTGCCTAACAGAAAGAAAGAGGAAATCACAAGCCAAGGGACCAATCACATTTAGTTGTCAATATACTACATAGCAGTACGCCTTCCTTGCTCCTTGATACCCTATTGAGCTTGTCAGGATTTTGCAGCCAATTCTGAGTGTGATGCAAAGGTGCTTGCTGATGCTGAGCTTCCAGGTCCTCTAAAGAGAACCGCATAAGAAACCTTCTCACTGATAGCCAGGGAAGCTGGAGGTGGGGGGGCAGCAGGCATCACAGGCTGACAAGAAGATTTGTGGAAACCACGGAAGGTCAAGGCTACTTCCAGGACCCCTTGGGAAGTTCTAGTAATATAACTAGGCTGGGAGAATGAAAATTTGATTGTTGAGATCACCAACACACACAAATACATTGGGTTACTGTCCAGGGATTGCCTGGATATAAAGATAAATATAGAATTGGCTAACACTCTGCTTTCCTGTTTCTATAGCAAGCTCTCATATGCAGTAGTCCCATTTTCCACACCTTTCTGTGCCACGTGTATATCAACCCCTCCATGATGACAGTCAGGAGTTCTCTCCCCAGCAGGCAAAAGGGACATGCTGTGTTTCTATGGCAACGCTTCTGCCTTTGGATGTATGAATAAAAGATTTGCGCTTGCGCACTAACAATAGTCTACCACTGTTAAGGGCTTAAGCTTTGCCATACCATCCTGAAGTCTTTTTTCTCCAGTGAGGAAAGCTCTCCTCACACAAACCCTCAGCCCTTCACTGGTGTCCACTTCTCAGTTGCTCAGCTCAGGAATTCCCCAGGCAGCATCAACTGTGTGATCCAAAAAAAGTAACTCTTACTAGTTCTGAGATCATGTGCATGAAAAAGGCATAACTACACTTCCAACCACCGTCACTACCATCCCATTCCTGCGATCTGCAAAAAACCCTGTGAGAGGAAACCCAAATAAAATAGAAATGAGGATCCTCCATACTTTGGTTCCAAGGAAAATCAGTGCTGCCTCCTTAAGGCATGTCAGAGTGGGTGGGGCTTAGAGCTTTCTACTGGACCAGTTTGCCACAGAAAGCCTCCAACTTGGAGACTTTCTATGTGTTGTACTGTAATCCCTAAGGCATTTCCGGCCCCTCCCGAAACTGCAAACCCCAGGATTCCATAGGATGTTGAAAGTGGAATCATAGCGCTATAACAGCCTCATGCGGAAATGGCCCTAGTCACCTAGTTCACTTATTGCGCTGTGCTTCAACATATCTTCAGGGTAAGAGGTTGGGTTAGGCTAGTCTAGAAGATCTAAACATTCCATGTAAGCTCCTCCTTCACTAGTAGGTTAGATCTCTCCACTGGGAATATAGGAAACAGGGAGGTACACATGAGCACCAGTTCACCAAGGGACCTTTCACACTGCACAATTACAGCACTACGACTTCACTTTAATTCCCATAGTTCCATTCTGTGGACTCCTAGGATTTGGAGGACTACTTAAAATTCTCAGTCAGAGATCTCCAGTGCCCCATCAAATGACAAGTACCACAATTTGTGGTGTTAAAATTGTGTAGTCTGAAAGGGCTGCAGGTCAGACCATTGGGCCATTTATTTAGCTCACTATTGTCTATTCAAGGCAACAGAGGTCATTCCCAACTAAACAAGGTCCTTCTTTAAAGGACATACAGAGAGAGCTACATCAGGTATTTTGCTTGGGACATCCTATAGGCGAGACGTGCTGTACCACTGGAGCTTCTCCTCTCAGCTATGCCAGCCCCTTCAAGAACACAGAAGACACAGTTTCACATTCAACAGTGTTTTTAAGATGCTGGAGCTGCCCCACTGCCTGGAAATAAGTCTAGGTGAGGGATGGGGAAAATGCAGCCTGTGGGTTGCATGCAGGCCCTGAACCCCACATTTGTGGGCCCTAAAGCTGCCCAAGGGCCTCCTCTCAACCCCTTTCCATTTACATAGCAGTGCCACCTTCCAATCCCAAAACTGTCCCAAAAACCCCAGCTGGCCCAAAGAACCTGATACTTCTTGGAACTGTGGCAGCCTAGGCCCCACACTCACCTCCAAACCCCCAACTCTGAAAACAGGACAAAGTAATCAGCTGGAAACTGTTTGAAGTAGCAGCTAGAAGTGGCGTGACACCAGTTCCAGTGCATACAGCATGACAATGCTGCCTGTAGGGAGGGGGATAATAGGGACAACAATTGGCATCTCCTCCCCACGCAGTTGCCCACAAGCATGGAATCCTAACCTGACCTAGCCACTTGTTGTCCACCTGTTAAGCTGTGAAGGGTGTTGGGGTTCTTGGTACTTTTTGAGTGGTTTGCTAGTAAAATCCTTTGGAGTCAGGTCAACAGAGAGCTTCTTCTGTGGTTTCCTGAAAATACAGGCACCCCGCCTGACCCTTTCCAAAGATGGGAGGCACGACTGGTTGGAGCATTTGGTCACCCCCACCTCATCACCAACTCCCTTGTTGCCCGAAGCAAGACACAGTATAATGAGACAAAGTATCTCTGGACCGGTAAACTGTACTAGCATTATGTGAAGAGAACAGGATGTTTCAGCAGTGAATCCTCCCAGAGAGAATATTCTTCTGGGTTTTCCCTGCCCTGTGTATATTCTTGTCTCTGCTGCCCAAAGCTACTGCTGCACTGCATTGCCTCAACCATCACTCATACCAGTGACAGAGAAGTCAGCGGAAGCCAGTGCTTGAATAGAGCTGCTGCTATTGTGTGCTATCGATTCTATTACTGCATCACAGGGCTCATCACATAGGGCATGGGGGTGATGTGACAATGAGCAACACCACTCACTGGCCCCTTTTGCAAATCCATCTGTTGCAAGAACCATTTATCAGGGTGCACAGAAGAAATGCTGCTCAGGTTGCCGGATAAGACTGACCAAAGGGATTATTTATTAACTGCCATCTCCACATCCATCGGCTGCTGTCAGACAGATATTAAGCCCCAAGGCAATGGTTTACACTCTACCTGTGTCAAGCACCCTTCTTAGAGAATGCTCTTTGCTTTCCCATCACTCTAGCAAAGCCTAGTGACCTCCTTCATATCAGGCCTGAATAGTTATGAAGAGAGAATGGAGCAAGAGGAATAAACCAAGGCTTGAGCAAAAAGGAAATACAAAGGCCCACAAGCATGCTGCCCACAGTGCTCTTCAATCAACAATATGTATTCCATCTGACTCAATCTCATTTCCTTCCCAGTGTCTTCAAAACAGCAGCTCCTCCTCCACACCTGTCCAACCAGCCTAAAGAAGGAGGATACAATAGTTCAAGGCAAGTATAAATGTTCTGAAGAACTAAGGGAGCAGCATAATGGATGGTGACATTAACTACTGAGCTATTAATGTAGCATGGCATTTAGAACAGAAGTAGATACCATCTCAACAGCTAATCACATGTGAAAGTAGTCTCAATGGCATTTTAGCAGCAAGTAAGAATTTGTGAGAGAAATGAAAACGGCATAAAAGAAACATCAGTATTCAGCACTTACACCACTATTTCTTTCATTCCACTCCTTGCTCTAGTGCACAGGTGGGAAACATGCGGTTCACCCTCCAGAGGCTGTTAGGTTTCATCACCCATCATCCCTAGACAGCATAGCCAATGTAGTGGGATCATGGGAAACTCCGGAGAGCCACGTAACCACCACTCCTGCTCAAGTCAAATATAACAATATTTATTTCAAAAATCTGCAAAAATCATGTGGCCAAAAACAGATACAGTTAGATAAATACTGTTAGAGAACTGAGGCAAGCGACATGGATCCTTCCAGATATTATTGAACTATACTTCCCATCTTCTCCTGCTAAGTGAAGCTGATAGGAACTGAAGCCCAACAAGACTGAGAGGGTCACAGGTTCTTCATCCCAGGATAAGCACTGTCTGAGAGCAGGTCATTGCTAGCAGTGCTGTGAATTGTATTGTGACTCTGAGTAAACAGGTCAGCTCGTCAAATGTGACTGGTATCACGTGCAGCCAGCGATAAACAAATGATCCTGGCTACCTTGCCTGTCATCTCTGTGATTCAGCTTTATCCTAAATGGTTGGATGTTCTTCAAACGAGGGAGATGGAATTTGTCACCCCACATGTACTGGGGGAGGTGGGAGAGGGTGTTCACAGGTTGTTGGGTTAGGCCGTGTTCGGTTATTTTTAGAACTGGTGCAGTACTGACTCAGTGTAATGTTTATGCAGGATTTGTTCCACGTTCCCAGCTGAAATACAAGAAAGCCCAGAATTCTTCTGGCATAATCCATTCCAGGTTTTATACTGCTCTGGGAGATAAGGGAGCACTTTGAGAAACAGTTAGCTGTTAGTTAGAATATATTGAACTATATAGCACATAATTAAAGTTGCCTGCCTGGTTGGCCCCAAAGGCATCTCTCTGCTTCTGTGTTTCTCCTTTCATACAGCTTACCATCTTTAGGGACGCAGCAACACACAACCATCTTTGAAAGGAGGGTGGAGAGGGAAGGGAAAATGAGGAATATGCTGATGCTACAGAACTCCCAGCACTCCTGAGGCTGCTCCCAGAAAAATCGAGCAGGTCCTAGGGGAACAAAGATTACATAATCTCTCCCTTATTATTAACATAACAGTAATATGCCCTAGAAGTTAACTGCCCATGGCCACTTCTCCTAAGCCTCTTGGAAGCCATATCCAGCAGTCAGGCCGTAATTATTACCAGGTTGTTGTAATAATTCCTTTACATGAAACACTTCAGGATAGGTAAAAGCATGACATATGTATATAGATTGATGCATATACATTGTCCCATGTGGTGATCACATAGCCCAAACGCAAGGGCGGAGGGGCTACAGTCCTTTAAGCTTTGCTGGGATTCCAAATTCCACCAGCCTCAGCCAGCATAACAATAGTTAGGGATGATGGGAGTTGTGGTCCCACAATAAATAGATGGCCACACCTTCCCCAGACTTGGTATATTTGATTCATCCACGGCCTGGGAAAAGGTTAAGTAGGACCTTCCCAGTATGTATACACACAGTGAAAAGGTATATACATTCACCACACCTGACAATCTAGACTTTTCTTCCATGCATTTTCCCTAGTTCTCTGAAGAAAAAACCTAACTCATCCCTAATCTGGAGCGAAAGAAGCTTTCACAAAGAACAGTACAATTCACCTAGCTGAACCTTTCTTTCTGCACACAGTGAGCTGCCTTTGATAACACCTGGCAGATGGTGCTCTTCCCCAGGAGTCCCTGCCTGCTTTTCTATTGCCAAGGCAGTAACATCACACAGTGGGGCAAAACAAGAGGAATTAACCTTTGCATTAAGTAAGCAATGGATTGGGGTCCTAGCCACAGGGTCCCCCACCTGCAACATACTGAGCCATCCCTACATGTAGAGCATCAAAACTTCCATTTTTCAGACAGAAGTGTTGTTAGGGTACTTAAATTATCCAGAATGCAGGTCCAAGAAATAATGAGGCATGTTTACATTTTGAAGAAAGGGGCAAAGCTGCAGCATATTAATATTTAAATATAAATGCTAATGTAAAAAAAAATTATAACAGGAGGGATTTATTTGAATTTCACAGCAGGCAAACCAGCCAAACCAGTAAATGTCCCATCTGAATCACTCCAAATAAATTCTTCAGTTAATTTATTTCCATCCCCAGATCACCCCAAATCAATAATTTCTCCTGAATGGAGGTAAGTTAATTGAAGAGGAACAAGTCCTGTAGGATCATCTGTCACTGGGATACAAATTAATTAAAGAATTAATTTTCCACACAGATCTGGCTTGTTAATCAAATTCCCCTTGAATTAATTATTCCCATTCATCATAAACACTCCTGTCATCACCTCTAGGTTTAAGAAAGAAGAAAACTAATATGAAGAGGTGTCAGAGAAATTAAACACTGGCACCGAGAACGGAACGAGCACACATGAGAGCTGTTTAGCAGTAGTAACTACTAAAGGCTCTGATTTATTGCATCAGATATTATGGCTGAAATCCTGTTCAGTCGCACAGTAGTAACCCAGTAGCCAGACTTACTATCTTGAGACTTGGGGGATTCATGGTTACACCTTTTAATGACCCAATGTGATCCCAAAAACCTACCTCTTAAGACAGACATCACCCAAAAAAAGGGTTTCTAAGGTGCTGCAGATCAGAGACCTGGGAATTTACATCTGTGGCATTCTCCTGATGCCCTGAGAGAAGCAGTTGCAGCAGGGACAGCTTCCTGTTTCCAAGCTAACCCACTTTGCAGACAGCGCTTCCCAGCACCCGGATATGCATCACCAAGGAAATACTTCTGTTGAGGTGCTCCCAGCTGCAAAAGGTAGATTCTGCAGAGAGTGGCCTTATCAGACATAGCTATGACAACTGAGCTCCATTGCCATAGTTACATCTCACAATACAAGCATCTCAGCCAAACACATTTAAAATGAGGGTACCACTTCAGTGGGCTTTCTGTCTGCTTGTGCAGACATGGCCAGCCTGAAATGTAGCCTTTTTTAATAAAGCCTTCCAATTCAAGTGCAAACAACTACACATTTATCCCGACCACCACCACTACCATCTGCAAGGATAAATTCTTTTTAAAACTCAAAGCTTCTTTATTTACTTCCATGCAGTTTGCAGTGGGTCTGAGGAATGTCATTCGAATGCAAAGAGTGTTGTTAACTAAAAGGTGTGTCCAAAGTTATAGGAGGAGGGAGGATGCCCAGAAAAAAAGTTTAAAATGAGGAACATATATGCAGAATTTCACAGGAGTCACATGTTTTTGGGAAGCTAACTAGCAGGGCCCCAGTAGATTCTACCAGTGTATGTGGGCCCTGGCATTTGTCCCAGTAGGCTTGCTGCTGGCAAGTAGAGAGATTCAGGAAACTCATTTTCTCAGAGGTTGCCTATAAAAATCCATAGATCACATGGAAGTTCACATGCCTTGAATGTTCCTTCATACCAAAAAATTAAAAATAAAAGATTCTCACCCTTAGCACATTAAACTTTAGGAAGAACGTTTCTTTCCCTTTTTCTTGTACACCAATTTTCTATAGGTAAGATTTTTATTTTATTTTTTTATTCCTTGGAGAAGCAATCCAATACATGAGCCAACTGTCCAGGCAAAACAGAAAAATTGTAAATCCTAAAAATGGTAGAGAATAACAGAGACTTGACAAATTAATCCCCTGCATTCAGTCAGGATCAGAAGTACCCCTCTGTCAAGAGATCTATTGGATTCAGTGTCCTCCATAACCTCATCACCTTTTAGTTCAGTTTGAGATACTGCTATGCTAGAGCTCTGTTCAACCCCCATTACCAGCCAGCTGGGGTTATTGGGAACTGGAATTCTGGAGGGTAGCAAGTTCCTCGCTTCTCCTATGCATCAATGCTACAGATCAAATAGATAATCTAAAGCAAATATCATTTCTCCAACTGCAGTAAAAGCCAAAGTAGAAACACATTAAAGGAAAACTGGGGGATGCTACAGATGACATTGAGATGTAAGATAGTAAGCACAATGACTTCTGGCTCTAAAGATTTGCAGACATTCTCAGACAACAAGTCCCACCATAGTTACACCAGCTATGGCTGATGGGGGTCGTAGTCCAATAATATCCGGAAGGCCACTCATTCCACATCCTTGCATATCACATGCTGCTTTCCAGACCTGCTATCACACATAGCCTTCTGCTGATCCAAGTGTCTTAGAAAGAGAGCATTCCCTCCATACACCTCTCTCCTTTAACTTTCATCACTACCTGCAGCTGCTGTACTACTTCACTAAGTCTGTTGTGGCCAAGCTGTCATCAACTGCCTGCTCAAGCCCTCTTCAAAGTCGCAGAAACAGAATGAGCAGTTTGGCTGGGAGCCTGTCAGCTGCACTCCAAAGCAAGGATGGGGAGGGGTTAGCACTGATTGGATCCTTAGCAACACAACCACCAAGCCAAGTGATAGCAGAAGTTGCTGGAGAGGTAGGCCTTGACCTTTCCAGAGAGGCACCAGGTGTGTATGGAAGGCGAATTTCCATAGACCTTTTTCTATGAGTACCTTTGTGAGTAGGAGATACATTCAGATGCGTGACCTTTGGGAAAATAATTTAAAGTCGGTTTAATCTCCTTTGTCCCTCTCTTGGTTGGCAGGCACAGGTACCTGAGGACACAGCATGACTGATTGTGAAGGGAGGAGGAAGGGGAAGCAGCTGTTATTTCTCCATATGGATGGACATCAGGACACTGCTAGCATTGGAGAGGGTAGGCCTTATTTGATTTAGAACAGATTTTCTAATACCAGAATTATGAAAAAGGCGAAGAGAAGCATCTAGGCTCATAGTGATCCCAAACTCAAGTCCTTAACACAGCTTGGAAGCGACTTTTTGACTACAACTTCCAGAATCCCCTAGCCATCACTTGAGGATTCTGGGGTTTGTAGTCCATAAAGGTCTCCCTCTCCTGGCATTACTTTTCCCAATATAATTCCAAAGAAAAAGGACTCAGGTCCTGGATGGAGAAGGACAGAATGAAGCAGGCAGCAAATATCTCTGCAGTCCCTTGATGAGAGCCAGAAAAGATTTATTAGTATGGGAAGCATGAGCTGCAGCAGTAACACCATAGCACTCTATATGCATTTGACTCTTCCCCTCCCGCTCCCTGTCCCGCCAGCTTCACAGCCAGGCTGAGTCTGGGCCAAAGATACATTCCAGCATTTCAGGGA
This sequence comes from Cyclura pinguis, assembly GCA_030412105.1. NCBI lineage: Eukaryota > Metazoa > Chordata > Lepidosauria > Squamata > Iguanidae > Cyclura > Cyclura pinguis. The sequence goes on from CM059601.1 coordinate 60,404,339, forward strand.
GGACAAGAGTGCAAGTGTGTGTCAAAGAGGTGAGGAGAGGTTGTCAGCCAAGAGAAGTAGGAACCCACCAAGTCTGTCTGTGTGTGTGTCTGGGCAATCACACAAGTAAAAGGGCTCTGTGAGGGACACCACTTCTAAATGTCTGGCCATTCTAAGTTCCCGACTACACTCGCCGCTGCCACCAGCTCATGCCAGGAGCTGGAATCTGCCAGCTCTATAGAGATTGCCACACACCTGCTGCCATTAACTTTCCCGACCTTACTAAAATAAGGGGGTGGGGGTGGATATGGTTCACTGCCATGCAGTTCTCTGCTGAGAATGTCCTTAGTTGAATGGTACAGTTCCCCTCCCAACACACACACACACAACATCATGACACTGCACAATCTATCCCTGCTCCATTACCTATCCCTTTTTTCCCCAAGTATCGTTCCTTCAGGAAGTTTTCCCTGTCTTCCCCACAGGAGTTTCTGCATAGTTCTAGTTGAATTCCTCTCTCCCCTTACGGCTTTGTGTGGCTGCAGCCTGCAGATCGGGGCAGCCAGTTGTAACCAACAGCCACCATAAATCTCAGGCCGCAGAGAGAGCAAATGACAAGGACATGGAGGGATCAGTGCCTGGAGAGTGGAGCAGAACAGAGTTGGGGGGGGGGAATAGAGCAAGAATCCTCTGCTCCAAGGGGCGTTGTTCACATGGGCTGTGCGTTTCCTGGAGGGGAAAAGAGAGGACAAAACAAAGGCTCTGCTCTGGCAAGAAGATGTAGGTCCAGCCTCACCACAGTCTTTTGACCTTGAAGCACTGACTTTATCAAAAGGATGAACTATATGATAGCAATAGAAATGGCAAGAGGCTAGGAGTTGGACATCAACACTAGAGACAAGAGAGAGAAGTGGAAGATGGTACCTGTGATGCAAGGGTTGTCTCAGTCTCAGCTGCAGGTCTTCCCACATTTTCAGATGAGCTTCGAGCCCCCATTGGTCTGCTGCCAGTACAACCCCTCTTCCTGACTCCCATGCTGCCTTGCTGAGCTCAGCTTGTCACTGACAGGCACAGGTGCTCACCAGGCTCTGCCAGTGAGCATGGCAATCACTCTTCTGCCAGACTCACTCCCCTTGCAAGTACTAGTGTCGGAGTTTAGACACTATGGGCCAAGCGGAGAGGGCAGAAACCTGAGCTTAGCAGAGTTGAGTTTTAGACTACAGCTCTTAGAAGACTCAGGTCAGCAAGGATTCTGGAGGATTCTGGGAGTAGTAGTTCAGAAGGACTATCTTTCTAAGTGCAGATACCTATTTACTAGTGCCTTGGGTTTGGGTCAGAAACTCACCTCTGGAGGTTGTCACCAGTATATGTGGAGAAGAAAAGAACTCATGAGAGTGCAAAGACAGAAGCCAAGGGAAAAGGAAATCAAAAGATACTGTCAACCCTTGTGGTGTCTGATAACAAGGGACCCAGCATGAGGTCTACAAGTGGCAAACTGTCCTGAAGCACCAGCACCTTTGGGATCTGGCCACTGTCACTTGTATATTGATAAAATCCAGACTTCTACAATAATGCATTCAATATGGAGCTGTTTTTGAGAACCTTTTAGAAACTGTAATTAATAAGCAGCAAAATGAACAAGAATGTTAGTTGCTGAGTCATCCCTAAGGCAATTAACTCCTGCTTTGCGCTGCTTTGACAGGCTTCCAGTTTGTTTCTTGGCCCAATTCAAAATGTTCATTCTGACCTTTAAACAGAGTGCAGAAACAAACTACTGTATATACTCATGTATAGGTCTAAAAATTTTAGTCAAAGGCCACTTCCACACTAGACTGTTCAAGTGCTATTATTCCACTTTCAGCATCCTATGGAATCCTGGGGTTTGCAGTTTAGGTAGGGGGCTCAAAGGCCCCTCCCCAAACTGCAAACCTCAGGATTCCATAGGATGTTGAAAGTGGAATAATAGCACTAGAACATTCTAGTGTGGAAATGGCCAAAATTTGACCCCAAAAAACTAGGTCTATTTACCCACGGGTCAGTATAAGTACTGTACTCTTATCAAAAAAGGAACCATCGCATTCTCTGAGTAGAGCAACAAAAGGTGAGAGATTTGTGTGTCCTGGAAGAACCCTCTACTGTCTCCACCATGGGCAGCTTCTGGCCTTTCTGATTGCCTGGGTAGGAAAATGGCACTTCCTCTCAAACGAACACCAAGAGAGTAAAGGGAGCCTGTGCTTCTTTTCAGCTCTCCTGGGATAGACTAAGCTCTTGCTTTTTGCCACTCTGCTCAGAGAAGTATACCTTAAGTTTTGTCAAAAAAAAAAAATCCCTTTCTCTGAGTTGAGTAGTGAAAGTCCTTTCCCCTCTCTGCAGAATGACCCTCGAGTTATCCATGGCTCATATCAAAACCCATAATTTTGGCCCCAAAATCTACTTTTAACTTATTCATGAGGTCGACTTATGCACAAGTATATACAGTAGGAGCCAAAACAGTACAAAACAGGAGTTAATTGCTCTAGGGATCATGTTGTCATGTTCTTCAGTGAGGTAGGCAAGTTGTAGCCCTCAACATGTAGTTGGATTGCAACTCCCATCATTCTTCACCATTGCATACACTAGCTAGGGCTGATGGGAGTGTCCAGCAACATCCGGAGGACCATAATTTGCACATTCCTGCCCTGAAAGGTCATCAAGCACAAGTCCCCAGGACTACCTTCTTCCATTTGAACCTGCCCATAATTATTAGAGGAGCAGAAGAAGAGAGATACATGGAGAAAGCACAAGATTAGGGATGAACGGTGGAATGGAGAAGGCAGAAGGAAGACGGGAAAGACCAAATAGAGAGACTGGATAGAAAGATGCAGAGAGAAATGAGAGTGAGAACTTACTAAGGGGAACAAAGGAGTGAAATGAAAAATATTCTCATTGTTTGCCTTTGTCTGTCTCTTTAAAAAAATTGTGAATTTTATTTCTTGTGGAATATTATTGATAGGCGTGAAGGATGAATTCTGTCTGGCTTATTAGTTATATTTCTAAATAAAGGTTTTTGTTTTCTGCATCTCTTGTGTCTCTATATATACATTTCTTTTTATCTTCACTAATTTCCCTTCAGTGGTTGGGTGGGTGGGTGGGTGAGAAATGTCCTTTTTTTTCCTCAAAACTCATGCAGCTGTCTTCTCTCCCCAGCTCAAATCAGAAAGGGAGGGGTGAAAGCCTGGGTGGGATTTTTCACATGCATTCTGGCAAGGTTTTTAGTGCAATGATGTACTATTAAATACAAATGCCAAGTTAAAATCACTGGCCACAATTCTCTGTAAATTATGCATGCTTAGCCACATAGAAGAGGCATTAAGGAACCTTCTTAGCAAATTGCAAAAATACTTATCAGAGCACTGGCAATAGTATCCCAATGGACCAAAATGGTGAAAGGTCTGGAAGCCATGCCCTCTGAAGAATGGCTTAGGGAGCTGGGTATGTTTAGTCTACAGAAGAGAAGGTTAAGAGGGAACATGATAGCCATGTTTAAATATTTGAAGGGATGTCATGTTGAGGAGAGAGCGGACTTGTTCTCTGCCACTCCAGAGACTAGGACAAGGAGCAATGGATTCAAGCTGTAGGAAAGGAGATTCCACTTGAACCTCAGGAAGAACTTCCTGATGGTCAGAGCTGTCCAGCAGTGGAATATGCCACTTTGGAGTGTGGTGGAGTCTCCTTTGGAGGTTTTCAAGTGGAGGCTGTATAGCTATCTGTTGGGAATGCTTTGATAGATGTTCCTGCATGGCAGGGGGTTGGACTGGATGGCCCCTGGGGTCTCTTCCAACTCTATGATTCTATGATTCCTATGCATATTGGGCTCTACCAATAAGCATCAGCAGTCCCAAGCCGATGTACTAATGCACAAGAGTCCTGCTGTGCATTGGCCCCATTGCACATTAGATCGCATTGCATATGGGGTCCCATTGCACATCAGGCCCAATGCACAGAAGGCACTTTGGTGACTCCCCTAATACTAATGTAACAGTAGTCCTTGTTGAATATGGACACTGAGAAATTGCTCAATTCCCTTTCCTGCAGATGTAAATCCACTTATGAAGATGTAAATCCCCAAGTGAATCTCAGACAATGTAATCAAGTGAAGCCTTTTAGTTTTTTTAGTGTCAGCATCACAAGTTGCACTTTCTCCACTAACTTTCCTGTCTGTGGTGGAGGCTAACTGTGTGTGGGAAAGAGGCCCTATTCAGTAACAGCCTGAAACAAATAGCTGGAGTGTATTGAGCTAGTGTTTCTTCCTTCCCAAAGGTCACTCTCCTGCACTGCTGGGAGATCAGAGGGTGCAGTAATGAAGGTGTCTTGACAGACAAGGGAAACAGGCCAACTGGCTGTGAGCCCACTCTGCACAAGCCTTTCATAATCCCCTGGTCAGAGAAGTAATTCTCTGGTCTTTGAGTTCACTCCTAGAAGTCTCTCTCTCTCTTTCTATGATACCTAGGATAATGAATTAGAAGGTATGGTATGGTGATAAAGCTCAGACAGGAGCTGAAAACAAGAATCTGGAAAGATAATTCTTTGGACTGCAGCTCCCAGAATCCCCCACGACTATGCCTGCAAAGAGATTCTAGGAGTCATAATCCAAATTTATTTTTCCATGCTCTAGTCAATACTTGGCTTCACATCTCCTGATCAAGGCACAGAGAAACTAGAAGTCAGAGAATTTCAGGAAGAAAAAACAGTGGATGCCCAAATGAAGTAGAACTCCCATTTGTCTCCTTGGGGGAAAAAAAAGAGAGATTGAGAAACAGAAACAGAGAGAGAGAGAGAGAGAGAGAGGGAGAGAAAGAGAGATGCTTCCCTTCACCAACAAGGGGAATGGGATTTGTGTAGCCACTTAGCCCTGTGCTATTCTAGAATCTTTGCAAATACTGAGTTCCCACTTTGGCTTCCAGGACATGACAGGGCTTCCCTAGAACAAGAAGAAAAGGAGAATGGGAACACAGCAAAGATGCTCAATTGCCAACATCAAGACTTAGGTTGAACTGAGTGCAATGCCAAGAAAACCAGAATTAGAGCTCAGTGGAAGGACATTCTTCCCTTAGAGCAGGGGTGGGCAAAGAGCAGCTCTCAGAATCTAGGAAGTGCCCTAGAGTATAAAAAATTGAACATAAAAACTGGAAGTGGTGTTTCTATCCACAGAGGCCCTGAAGGCTTAGAACCAGGGATACCCCATATTATCCATGTAACACTAGAGGGCACTATACTACTTTCTTGGGGAAAGGGAGGCTGTGCTTATATCCCAACAAAGAGAAGGAACCTTGGGGTTTCCAGCTTTACCAACCCATATTCCAGTTTGAAAGTTTTCTAAATCATGAACAAGATCTTTTGCCCCATCCTCCTTTTCACTGAGTTATAGTTCTCCTGAACATTATGAACCATTCATTCTTCATAATCCTGCCTTCATTTCACTGAAAAAAGCGCCTTTGAATTAATATAGGTAATAATTTATAAGCTGAATAATACACCGTTTTGCTACAATAGGTTCCATCAAGAATCATAGATATAATTCAGCACAATAGATGCCATCAACTGAGTGAAGTCACTGTAATATTGGACTGGGACTTGGGAAATCCAAGTTCTAGTCCCTATTGAACCATTCAATCCACTGGGTGCCTTGAGTCAGTCACAAACTCTCTTAGGCCGTGTCTGCACTACACTCTTATAGTGCGATTATTCCACTGCCAACATTCTATGGAATCCTAGGGTTTGCAGTTTAGGGAGGGGCTGTCTGGCCCCTCCCTAAACTGCAAACCCCAGGATTCCATAGGATGTTGGCAGTGGAATAATCGCGCTATAAGAGTGTAGTGTGGAAATGGCCTTAGACAGTGACTTACCTCAACAGAGTTGTTGTCAGGCTAAAATCAGAGGGAGGAGAACTAGGAACACCACCTTGAATCCACAGAGAAAAGGTGAGATATTTATTTATTTGTAAATATTTATAAACTGCTTAGACTGAAGATTTTAAAACAGTGTACAGCAATAATGAAACAGACAGTGTAGCACTACAAAGACTTAAAATACAGTGTTTACATTCTCCAGGAAAAAGAGGGTAGGTTGAAGTATGAAGAGAAGGCCTTTGAAAAAAAACAAGTTTCCAACATCCATCTACAAATAAAAAATTGTTGGAACATGTCAAATATTGGGGGAAGAGCCCACCATTCCAAAACTGAGCAGTTGCAGAATGGGCCACAGGAGTATGCAGCACCACCAGAAGGATTCTTCCAGATTTATGAAATGCATATTAATTTGATATTACATTTTCCAATGTTTCAAATTGGCAGGGAGAGCCTACTTTTCCAGCTGCTTTTAAAACGTCCAAGTTTCCCTCTCCCCCTTCTGCTTTCCCCCTCTGTCCTCAGTGTACTTCACTTGTTGCAAACTGAGCTCAAAGCGCAAAAGCAGTTTGTAGTCAACTACTACTCTTCCTGGTAGGCAAAAGCAATCTGCTGCAGCCTCTCCAAGCTTTTCAGTTTTTCCTCATTAATAAATTTGCCATCTTGATCCCAGTTTTCAGCTGTGACATGTTGGAGGGTGTGTGATATCCAGGCCATCATGGCTTCAGCATATTTCCTTGATTCCTTTAGAGGGACAATCCCTTTCTCCCCCAGGCAGTTATTCTTTCGTCCTAGGCCAGGGGCTGAGGTCCTCCGTCCTTCACAAGTGGATCTTCTCATCCAGTGACAAATCTGAAAGGAAATAAGCCATGGCTGTGCAATTGTTGGGGGGGGGGAACAAGAACAAGGGAAGTAGAGAGATAGCTCACTCTAAGCTGAAGCTTCAACATGGGGGAAAGGACAAAAGACAGTCAGAAAGCAGTACCTGAGGAAAGCAGTCAAGGTTGGCCCTGCTGTTCCTAGCCAGTAATATTAATTGGTATCTTGTGGCAGGCTGAGCCGCAGGCACATGTGCTTTTCTGCTGAAGTTCTCTGAGGAGACAGTAATTGTACCAACTTTAAGCATGGCTGAGTTTTGATAGACAGTGAGCAGATTGGCTCTAATGAAGGAACAGCACCCCAAGCACAGCACCCTATAAAGGCAGTGGAGATGCAGAGGATAAGGGAGAACGGGAATACACAACTAGTGCCAGGACAAGTCCCCTATCGTGATGAGTATGGGAGGTTGGCAGCAAGTAAGACTGTCACATTTTTCTTTCAGGGAGGAACCCTATGTGTTTATCTCCACATACTTGAGAGAAAACCAACAGGTGTGCTATGTCTTCACATGGATATGCAGGTAGGGCTTCACCTGTTGAATTTCTGCTTTGTGTGCATCTGGTAAGGTCCAGGAACCCAGTTAAAAAAAAACAAGTGGCAACCCTAGAACTGAATGGTGCCATATACAATGGCGGAGCTTAAGGGGTGTGGAGGGGGTGTGGGAGGGGGCAGGGCTACGGCGTGAGGAGAGTGACCACTGTGCAGGGGCGTGGCCACGGTGCGTGGAGGCGTGGCTAGGAAATTTGAGGGTGTGGCCAGGGCGTGTGAGGGAATGGCTATGGGCTGGGACACCCCAGAAACATTGCCACCCAGGGCAAATCGCCCCCCTCCCTGCCCCCACGTCCCTACATGACTGGCCATATAAGAGCAAACGAGAATCCATCCCCTGCTGCCTTTCTCAGATCAAGTGATTCTCCTGAAGAGAAACTGAGGTAGCTTGTTAGAACAGATAACAAATAAATTCAGTGCCCTCAGATCCATGTGCCCTCAGGAGGGCCAACTGAATCTCGCCCAGTTCTTTCTTCAACTCTGGCCACTTCCACAGTAGACTGTTATAGTGCTATTATTCCACTTTTACTAAAGAGAAAGTGGAGGGAAGACACATAGCTGATAACTCTTCTCAAATAAATCAGAGGCTGCCTTGAGCAGAATGATAATTCGGAGAATGTAGAGCCTGGGGCTACAGGGAAATGCATTTTGCAGAAAGAGGAAAAATGCCTAATTTAAATTAGGGTGAGTGGGAGATGCAATCACTGGACATTTAATCAAACATATTGCCAAGACAGAGGCCATTTCTGCACTAGACTGTTACAGTGCTATTATTCCACTTTCAACATCCTATGGAATCCTGGGGTTTGCAGTTTAGGGAGAGGCCTCAAGGGCCCCTCCCTAAACTGCAATGGCCTCTGTCTTGGCAATATGTGTGATTAAATGTCCAGTGATTGCATCTCCCACTCACCCTAATTTAAATTAGGTATTTTTCCTCTTTCTGCAAAATGCATTTCCCTGTAGCCCCAGGCTCTACATTCTCTGAATTATCATTCTGCTCAAGGCAGCCTCTGATTTATTTGAAAAGAGTTATCAGCTGTGTGTCTTCCCTCCACTTTCTCTTAGTGTTCTGGCCCAGTTCTTTGGTCTTACCTCATAGGTCTCGCCTGCCAAACCAATAATCTGCTCCACTCACTTTTCCTCTGAACTCGCTCCAGATTGTCAATGAGCGTCCTTATTAAAGGGAGGGACATGACTGAGCCTGAGGGGTGCTGAGTGGGGTGGAATAATCAGATCTTCTGTTATAATACTGTGCTCTTGCTACAGCAGCACAGAATAATGCCAGCTGTTCTGTGATGATACCTTTAGTCTCTGTGGGTCTGTGTCTATCTGTGTGAAAAGCAAAAGCAAAAACAAAAACAAAAAAAAAACCCTGGAATATATGTCCAAGTGTACAATGTTCATATCAGTCGCTCATCACACATTTTTCACAATGTCAAAAGAAAGGATCTTCTCGCAGAAACTCACTCAGAGCTTATGGCCTCCTACCATTATTGCTATCCAAAGCACCCAAGACTAGAGCACAAGCATCTTTTGCACCAATGTGAGCACCTGACATAATTTGCCACCCTCTCTGTCCCTTCTAAACTTAGCTGCAATCCTCACAGTAGCTGTGGAGGAAATAGCTTTGTCTCACCAACAAAACATGGTTGCAAGCTACCCCTGTTGTAATGCTTGGTCTTGCAAGGATAACTCACAAATTAAGATCTGCTAGCTTTACACAAGAACTGCTCCTGGTGGAGCTAAAACACCTAGAACTGCATCATTGATATGATCAACGCAACTGCCTGGACTGTCTTTAAAGAACGTTTTTGGGAGACTGCCATGGCAAACAGCTGCACTTTAAAATCTTCCATAGTGTTCTGTTATGAATCTTAAAGTCTGCAGGCAGCTCTGTGCTTCGTCTGTTCAGCTTGGCAGTCTGTCACTTGATGCTCTAGGACCCATTCTGATTCACCAGAACCTATGAGAGCTTTGGGGAATGGTACTCAAAAAAAGTAACTTTTCCAAGCTCTGCTTTACTTCTCATTAAAAACATGTTTTATACGTGTGTGTGTGTGTGAGAGAGAGAGAGAGAGAGAGAGAGAGAGAGAGAGAGAGAGAGAGAGAGAGAGAGAGAGAGAGACCTTTTTCCCAGTTTGGGGCTCAAGAAAGCTTACAACAGTTAAACAAACATAGTAAAAAATTCAAAGCATACAAAAGTTAAAAACCAATTAAACAAATCACTGAATTAAAACCAGATAAAAACACAAAATATTTTTAAAAACCCAGCAATAAATAAAAGTCCAGTGCATTATACCAGGCCGGCTCCCATAAGAAATCAATTCTCAAAGGGCTGCCGGAATTAAAGGGGTTTTACCTGCCTGCGAAAAAAATATAGTCACGGGTGTACCAATCTAAGCTCTCTGAGAAGGTTGTTCCAGAGCCTGGGAGTAGCCATTGAGAAGGCCCTCCCCTGTGTTCCCACCAAAAGTATCTGTGAGAATGGTGGCGTGGAGAGAAGGGTTTCCTCAGACCATCTCAACCCAGCTTTCTACCTGCTGATGTGTCCAATACAATTAATTCAAGAGGGGGCTACTTTGGACACACCAAGATAATCTACAGTAATGAATTATGCATGGGTCTGCCTTTGAAAATACCCTTTCTTCAAAATGTAGACTTTCTAGGGATCAGATGAGAGGAGTCTAATCTTGTCAATTCTTAACAGTCATGGTATTGCTAGCTCTCAGGTTTTGGTCCTGAAATCTCACAACATGGCATAGACCTGACCTGGCAGCCCTATATTTCAAAATGCTGGGGTTTACTTTAAATCCACAAATGACTTGGGATCTGGCAACCTGATGCCATCCAGCTCTTTTGGACTATAACTCCTATAAACACCTGGAATAACAGGATTCCCAGCCCAAACATCTACTTTGTCTTTTCCAACTTGAGCTACCTATACACAGACTTTCCCAGGTTCTCCTCTGGACACCTTCACAAAATGAGCAAGGAGCTCTGATGGCACTTAGAGGCTTGTAAATAATGGCAACTCACTGATGGAATACGCTTCCTGAAAGTTTTACTTGGTATCTGCTGTGATGTCTTCTTGGCAAGCAAATGGGTTTTTTTCCCCCCAAGCTTTAAATTTTTAATTTGCAATGGACATTGTTTTATTGCTGCTGTGTTTATCCTTCTATTTTTATCTACTGCTGTATATTAACAGGGTTTTATTTTTTAAAACCTTCATTCTTGTAAGATGCCTAAGAAATGTTTACACTGAAGGATTTATGATATGTATACCTAATTACATGAAGGTCTAACCTTGAGGCCTGAGGCCACATGAAGCCCCTAGAGTTGTTTTTGCAATCCTCAGTCCCTCCAGACTCTCCAGGCGGCTTTTTTTTATAGCTAGAAAAAGAGTGATTTGCTTCTCCTGGAAGCCTTCAAGAAAGGCAATTCACCTTCCTTAGAATTCTAGAATCTTTTTAGAATCCCCATTTCCCCCTCCCCCCAAAAAATAGAAATAATATTCCAGCTTCTTCCAGTTTAGGGGGTTTGGGCATTTTTGTTAGCACATGTGGTCCTCAGAGAGTGTTACAAAATTGACCCTAAGCCACCCAAGTTTCCAATCTCTGTTCTAGGCTATTATTGCACTAGACTGTTATAATGCTATTATTAGAGTTTCAACATCCTATGGAATCCTGGGGTTTGCAGTTGGGGGGAATTTCAAATTCTCATCCAGAGAGCTCTTTGGCCTAAGTAAACTACAAACCCTAGAATTCCACAGGATGTTGAAAGTGAAGCGATAGCACTATAACAGTGTAGTGCGGAAATGGCCTTAGTCTCAGAGTTTGTTTCTCAGTGAGCGACCTTTGTCTTTCTAAGAAGACCTTGGCTGGCTAGGTAACTTCTTCCTCCCTCCCCTGGAGCTTGGAAAAATTATTGCAATTTATACTGCTTGTCTGTGACTACATTAGCAATCCTTGAACTTTCAGCTGGTACCTCCTAGATTCTGAAATATCACGTCTGTCAGATTATCATCACCTGTCTTTGGCCTTTAGGGCTCTTGCCATTTACCTCTAGAGTTTGGCCTCTGCTGGCCCTGGACCATGGTACCTGCCTCTGGATCCTGAAAACTGGCTTCTTGCTGAGTGGGGAGATTGATTCCTTTGGGAGTCACTCGGCTCACAACTCAGTTCGCGTAGTGTTTCAACACTGGCATAGTAAATGTGAATTGAATGGTAAGATGTTGAGTGTAATAAAGTAATTGTGTGGCTCCATATAAAGTGTGCCAAGCTCCACATGAATTTGTTCAATAGGTATCCCAACAGACCAAATCATTCCGGTGAATTTGCACTGGTAATGTGTACATACTGTGTTTCTCAGCTGGTCAAAGTGAAATGTTGAAGACATTATAGAACTTGAAACTGGATCTGAACCTCAGATTAGTCTTGAATCCTTACATAACTCAGTTCCAAGTCATGAAACTCCATTTATTTATTACTTCAGTGCTTGTTTGATACATGTATATCCCATCTTTACTCATAGGAGCACATTTACTCAGAAGTGTAAATTCATGGGCTCAGTGAAATCTATCCCCTGTTAAGTGCATAAGGTAATAGCCTTAATTTACCAAATGTAACATCAGAAAAAGCAGCAGAATAACCTCATAAGACTGAGTGGAAGAAGAAAATCAGGACTGAACAACTCTAAATATATTATAATTGCTATTGTTGAAGAACAACAAAATACCCAGCAAAACTGCAGAATAGGTAAGCCTTGAGCCTAACATGAGTTACTTTACTGGCCCTTGGTTCAATGGAAATCAATCATTTTGGTTGGGAGTGGGAAACCTGTGGCCTGCCAGATGTTGTTTAGCTACAACTCCCATCATGCTGTGACAGTTGGGAGGCAGTCCAGCAACATCTACAGTACTACAGGTTCCCCAGCCCTGAATTAGAATGATCTGCTTTGTGTTTACAACAGTGTATTGTATCCAAAGAAACCACCAAAGACAGATGGATTCTCCATTGTTTCAGAATACAGATTAAAGCCACCTGAATCCTAAAAATCCTAGTAGATAATAACTTATATAAGATATATTCTGTCACTGTTTATGTGCACACCTAATGCAAGGCACACAGGGACTCAAAATTGACACTCATGCAGAAAAAATGGTGACTTTGAAAACATGGAGCTGAATGATCATTGCTATATTCTGTGCAAAACATGTATGTTATTCTTTAGGGATGGGCAATGCACTTTTTTCCCCTCAAACCCCAAAGTCTACCGACCACAACTAGATGCAGAAGAGTAGCTCAAGAATATAAACACTGAATTGTGGGATCTGGCATGCACAGCCCAAGAATGTGTTTTCAGTACTAGGACAAACTTGCACACAATCCCTACTACACACAAATCTGCTCTTATTTCTCTTTTGCAAGGTGATCTACAACAGATTGTGATTTCACCCAGCCCTGTTTTCTATATGCAATTTTCCCTCTATTTCCTTTTTTCCAGCCATACCCCAAGGCCCCATTCCACATTTCCAAGCAGGCGTCATCTTGTCTCGCAGAAATGTCTCTCAGCAAAAAAGCAAATACAGAGACCCTACAGGGAAATTGATTTACCCCCTCCCAGCCAGGACAGAGCCATAGCTAGCTATTTCTTCCCAGAGTGAGGATTAACCCCTATGTTTCCGTTAACTAGCCACTGGAGAAGGTTAAATGGCCCTCTTTCCTTTAGTTCAGGATTAAATCTTCTTTCCTTGGCCTAGATAAACAGACAGGTTGTCTGCTTTTCTAATAATAATTTTTTCCTTTCATTTCTTTGAAGAATATTATTTAGGGCAGCTGATCACATCGTTTGCTATAGGGCAGATACGGAGTAGCTAAAGGTTTTACTTGTAGGTCCATGTCATTGCTCATTGAGGGTTACAAACTAATTATCAAACCATGAAAAATGCCAGAATCCAGAAAACACAGCTTTTACTGTACCTCCTGGGTGAAAAAATGAAGTTATTGGATATGTTGGCTAGATGGAAGGCAGCATGAATATCAGTTGTGTAGAAAAAGCATTTCAGCATGACCAAATATGCCTCCTAAAATTATCTTTCCTACATACCTGTTACAGGTGCAAGAAGTTTCGTTAGGCTTCTTGCCACAGGACATTTTCAAAACATGGGCCATTTCCACACTACACTCTTTTAGTGAGATTACTCCACTTTCAACATCCCATGGAATCCTGGGGTTTGCAATTTAAGGAGGGGCCAGACAGCCCCTCCCTAAACTACAAACCCCAGGATTCCATAGGATGTTGAAAGTGGAATAATCGCACTATAAGAGTGTAGTGCAGAAATGGCCATGGTGCTAAATAGGGATACCAAGCCTCAGGGATTAGTTCCATCGTCCGATCATCTTTCTTAGAGTCCTCAGGAAGAGTAAAATCTCATAGTAAAAGAGTTCAGAATTAAGCAGGCAAATTGTTTTTTACTTAGTTTAAGTGGAACATTTCCTATTAATTCTGAACTTATGTCCAAAAACTGTCCGTTAGGTTCTGACACAATCATCTCCTATCTCTACCAGGTACCACTTGGGACTTGGGATGGGACGTAAGGTGGGTGGGAGGTTTTAATGTTGTAAATCTTCAATTATTTTGCCATCGCCTGCAAAGATATATAATTATTGTATTTTTCTCCCCTTCTGAAGGGAAACAAATATTTTTGCACAGTATTCTCCCTGTATTTGAGCATTCCAAAGTGTTTTGTACAATTTTTCTGTGGAGAAAAGCACATGGAGTTTTTCTATGAAAACACATTTCCTGAGCAAAAGCACACCTCCTGTTTTTCCATGTTGGTACCTTTTAATACTGGGATAAAAAATAGGCGAAAGTTTGACTAATCTATTATTCTTTCCAATGGGGCTTCCTTACTGTTGGGAAACCCATTTTTCAACTGGGAAATGATGAATATAGAATATTCTTTCCATCTTTAACAGGCTCCACAGTTCATTTTGAGAGTGCAATGAAAAGGATGGTGGAGTCATGGAGTCAGGAGCCAGGAGTCATGGAAAGATTCATTTTCAAAGAACTTGAAAAATAACCCTCTCTTCTCCATGGTTTCTAGAGTGAGCAGTATGCAGAAAGGTATTTAATCAAAATCAATAAGTACTCATCTGTAACTGTATGCAACTGTATTTACAAATGGGGGGAAAGGAGAGAGAAAAGGAAGGGGACCATGGAGGTACATGTCTATAAAATATACTCCAAGTATCTGGCAGGACAACCTGTCCTTGGATCTCTCCTTTCCACCCCACCCTTGGCCCAAGCTTACTGGGGCTTTTCTCCCCTCGCCACTATTCCAGCATCTGGAAATGATTATTTCTTGACAAAGAACAGAAAAAAGGCTGGCTGGCTGGCTGGCTGGCTGGCTGGCAGGAGGGACTAAGCCTATAGGAGGTGCTGCTGCGCACACACAGTACTCTGGGGGCACACAAAAATACATATGTCCAGCATTTGACAGGAACTCTTGTGTGGTAACTTTGCATATATTTTTTCTATAGTTCACCAAGGCAGCACAGCCTCTGACTAGACTTCTAACTAGCAGGTTACATGTACATATTTGTCAGCCTGGCAGATTTCTCTTCCAAACAGAACAGACAAAGCTTTCTCACTTAATTATTTTTTTAAAAAAGGCAACCAGCCTGAAGTCACTGAAAAATACTGATTCACACACACTTACTTCCACTTTCACACTGTTATAAATTCCCTCCTGCATGGTCTCACCTCATGACTCTCACACAAAGGCCCTGTCATTCTCCAGTCCCTCCCTGCCCCACCCTCCAATACTGTTCATTACCAGATTCATCCCAACACATTCATCATGAGCCAGTGATTTTCTGTCAGCCCCAGAGGCTGCTGAGCTTATCTTGTTCCCATCTGAGATAACGGGGGGGCCTCAGGCCACCTCCCCTCGCTCCAGTCAGGGGGCTTGATAAAGCCATGGCTTTATCTTATCTTAGTCTTCCTGCCACAGATTAATGGAACGGAGAGTGAGTGTCTCTCCAGTACAGCTATGAAAGCCAAGGCTGGGTTCCAGTTACAGTGCACGTCCACGGAAGTGAAATGTGTTCAAAGAGATGTGTAAGGCACTGCATGTGACAGCAGCCAGATGACGAGCATGTATTACATGCAGATAACTCACAACAGTGACACTGGTTAAGTAGCATCACTTGCAGTGCAGAGTACACACCTGCGTCATCGACTCTTCAGAAACAAGTCACAGATATTTCCTAGTCATAAAAGAGGGGGGAAAAAAGCTGCAAAAAGAAGATGACATACTGGCCTGGCAATAAGCCCCACTGTACTCAACAGGATATAATTTTGAGGGGAGATGGATATAATTGCACAGTAAAGTGTTATCTTGGCCATGGAGAAAATCTGGATGCTAACCAGCCAGATGAAGAAACATGAGACAAAAATCTGTTTCCACTATTTGTCCTTCTCAGTCCAGTAATGAATGGCCCTCAAAGCTGTCCTCGTTCTGTTGCTGGAGGAGGAGGAGGGAATGTATGTGCTCTTTGATCATTTAAGGAAGAGTCTTCCTTTGTACTTCAATGTAATCTGGTCATTGGGTAGAAAATGCCTGTTATGCCCCTGCCCAACTCTTGCTTGCATTGTAACTTGAAGGAGGGGATTAAAGTAGAACATTGCCTTTAACAGCTGTATGGCAGAGATAATTTGGTCAGGTACAGAATTCCTATCACTGAATTCCTGCATTAGAAAGAGAACAAAAAGAGTTGCCTGTTGCCTTTTTACCTGTCATGAAGCTGTTAAAAGCACTGAACCTTAAGTGAGGTAGGGATGGATGAAGTAGGTACGCATGGATTTTTGTATTTTGTATGCACATGTGTGCCATGCCAAAAATAGTCCATTTTTAACATTTCGTAAAGCACCAACACCTTGCTAAATCCAGTTATATTCTACACTTGGAAGATATTCTACTAATTCAGTATGCTTCATGGTGATAAAACAATGTAATAGCAGCAAAATGGTCTTGGGAAGGGATCTATCTGCTATTAGCTATAGTTTCTCCTTTGCAGTAACAGTGTATTGCCAAGTTTGCTGCTACAGACCTCCTTTCACAGAATCTATGAAGTCTGAACATTATTTTTTAATGGGAAACTAACAGTGTTTCCATCAGCATGACAGGCCCATTTCCGTTCCTCCTATTGTTTTCTGTAGCATTGGGGAAAACAATAATCAGAAGGATTACGGTACTTTCATTTCTTTGGCTGAAGGTGAGGTTGTTACAATTAATGACACAAATGAGATGAGGGGGAAACTGACGGAATCATCAATATTTGCAGATTTACTAGGCTTTTGTCCTTGCCTTGGCTATGTTCACTGTTGCAGTCACTGTACTTTTGCTCTAAGAAATGAACGTTTTTCAGTCTTTTCCATCAATAGGATCAGAGCTTAGAAAAGTCGCTGAGTGATTATGGAAGTTGTAATCCAAAGGAGTTACTTCTTCAAACACTCAGCAGGACCCTTGTCAGACTGCCATTCCCCAGGAATGCACACATCTCATACAAGAAAGAGACTGTGTCATGCCAGATGTCCACTGTGACCAAGAGATACAGACTAAATTGATACTTATGTCCATAATCTTGTTTGTTTTGGGCATCTGAGTTCTGTGAAATTCAAGTGGATCAATATTATAGCAAAGTGAACTCTTTCCTCATTAGAATGTAATATCTCATCCTCTAATGCTCTTTAGGAGAAAGCGGCAGAAGCATCAATCATCCAAAATAATAGAAACCCAGTACCTTTATTTAAGCCAACTAAAAAGACACAAAGATTTGAGCAGGTCTCTAATACTATCAAAGTTTTTCATCAAGCCAGATATTAAGCAAAATGAAAATGGAAATGAAACTTGGAAAAAGACAATATATTACCAGGCACAATGAAAGAGTTCCCATCTGCCCAGAAATAAATGGGGCATTATCCTGATACAATGAGACTAATGGAGTACGCTGGATATTAGTGGGTATCACAAAGTGAGCCAGTGTGGTGTTGCTATCAGAATGTTGGACTGAGGGCTTGGAGGATCCAGGTTCCAGTTCCTAATGAAGTC
This sequence comes from Cyclura pinguis, assembly GCA_030412105.1. NCBI lineage: Eukaryota > Metazoa > Chordata > Lepidosauria > Squamata > Iguanidae > Cyclura > Cyclura pinguis. Next base: position 60,421,745 of record CM059601.1, read on the forward strand.
ACTGGATAACCTTGGTCCAATCACACTTTGTGAGTCTGACCTAGGGGATTGTTGTGAAAATGAAGTGGGGAGGAGGTGAGTCATACACACTGCCTTGAACTCATTGGATGAAAAGTAGGATGTAAATGTAGGTAGCTAATAAATAAATGCCAGGTAGCTTATAACTCAGCATACATGGCTATAAACACAGGAAAGCTTCTATTTTATTAGGAGCTGTGATAAATAGCTCATTAAAACAAATGAAACAGAATCTGATTTGGGTCAACTAATAGAACAGAGAAGCACGTCTTTTCCCCAAACACTGGAAAGACTGGGAACAGAAATAACCTTTTTGTTTAGAACACAATGTCTAAGTAGAGTGATGGTTGTGTGTTTTGCAACTCAGTAACTCACCGCAGCATCTGTATGCTGAGGAAAAGCTTCATCTGCTTTCTTTTTGCTTGTCAAATAGACTCCAAGTTGTCTTGCTAGGAAAAAGCAGTAAAACCAATCCAAAATTGGTGCTACATCACTTTTACTCCATTTTCTTGCAACTGTGCTATGCAGCAGCAACACTGCAAACACATAATTACAAATGCATTTAAGGCTTATATGCATTAATGGGAAGGGCTTTAGACAACCATAGTGTGTATTACTTGAGTTGTGAAGGCCGGAACTAACTTTCCATTCTCTCTTCTTCTACAAGCTATTCCATAATTTACAGCTCTTTCTGAACTCCTGATAGAGCAAACCAACACAAACTTCCTTATCAGTCCTGCCTAAAATGCAAGTAAAGAATAGAAATATTCTAAGCATATGCAGTTTCACATTCCAGCTGCAGCAATATTGCAATTGTAGGGATAAAATAGAGTTTGCTTCTGCTGCAAAACACATATACTTGGAAATAAGCACCATTTTGTTGTAGAAGATACGTTTTTAAAGTAAAGTAAGAATATTTGTAGCTATAATCATGCCAGTATGGTGCAGTGGTCTGAGCACTGGACTACAACCCTGGAGACCAGCATTCGCTTCCCTGCTCAACCATGGAAACCGACTGGGTGGCCTTGGGCGCATCACACACACATACGGCCTCCAGAGAAACCTATGATAGGTTTGACCTGAGGTTGCCATAAGTTAGAAAAAAGGACTTGAAGTCACAACAACAAATCATGCCTTCCCTTGTATTACTTTTTTTAACATAAAGAAAAAAGATGCCATGGCATATATCTTCAGTCCCAGTTAGCCCTGGCATACCCATATCATCCCAGTGACTGGCACAAGGCCTGTTTTTGCCAATCCCTTGTGGCTGGTCATCCTAGGGATCCCTGGTGTGAGCGGTCCTAGATTATAGCTCTAGGTATGCAACTACTATGTAGAGGAAGGGCCCAAATTAGCCATTCGCTAAAAGTGAACCCCTGCCACACCACTTCCTCTCTCCTAAACCAAACTGAGGAGGCCTAAGCCAGGCCTCCACTGCATCTCATTTGTGAGCAAGGACACACTCCTTCTTCCTAAACCCAAGCAGGTATAACTGAAACCTTTGCATTCAGACAGAGACTTCTCTCCCATGGGGCCTAAGGCCACAGCAGGAGGAAGTTTCTAATTGATCTCAAGAGTCAACAGGAGTCCTTTCACAAGGGCTAAGTTATTGATAGTCCAGATAAAATCTGGAGAAAAAATCACTTTCTAATGGGCTTGCCCTGGGGAGGGGCACCCAGTACAGTTGAACTTGTTTCCAGGGTTTCCAAGGTATGTGAGACAACTTCTATAGCCCCTAGCACATATAACTTACAAGGAAAATAGGAAGATAAAGAACTCTTCCTGCAATGATTAGTTTCCCTGATTTCTCTGGTTAGTACAGAGGGAGACCCAGGCATTATTCTAATGTGTACCTGGACACATATTGTGCAGCAGGAAAGCAAAACGTGCAGTAGAAAATAGGTTTTTGTGTAGTTGGTAGTATGAATTTTAATGAGGAGCAAGGCCATTTCTTTAACAAATAGATGACAAAAAGATATAGAAATTTGAAGTAAGTATTGATAACTTTCACTCTTCATTACTTTAGATATAGTAAATGGTATATTATCCAGACCAGCTACATGGCTGTTCCACCTGTGACCAAGGAAGATACTTGCATGAAGACATGTCTGTCTGCTCTGGATTCAGCTATATCAATGTAGCCGTTGTCAGTTGCATCCAGTTCTCCTTTTGCATTCTACATTTACTGCATCTGCAGGCTCACTGGCATCTAAAAAGTCCTGCTTTTCAACAGCAGATTTAATGACCTTTACCTTTACATAAATGTTGTCAATTCCATTTCAATCCACAGTGCCATCACACTTCAGGCATCTCTTCAATGTCCCAGTGAGGCTCTCTTTTCCCTACTACAACATAAAGAACTCAGTTAAAATTAGTGGAGTGACTTCTCAGCTCCTCAGTTATACACAGAGCCCTTGTCCCCAGCTATTCTAAAGGAAGGCAATATTTCCTTCTCTTATTTTCCTGTTCTTCCCTTTTTCCTGTCAGTCTTTTGATTTCTTTGATAGTATTCCTCCAGACGCCAGTCAATTTTTTACAGTTCAAAAAAAAAATAAGCATTTACGAGATTGGGGATTGTGTAATAGCACTGGGATCCAACTGGAAGATCCATTTTCCTTTGATCTAACAGCATATACTATTTTGTTTGGCTGTGCACCCACAATGCAGGGCAAATCATGGCATTTCTAAAGGTAGGAGTTGTGTGGGTGACCATCAAAATCACTTCTGTATCTATGCTACTGACATCAGTGATCCCAATATTTATTTATTTACTTACCTACTTATTTACTTTTACTTTCCTGCTTTTCTCCCTACATGGGATCCAAGGCAGCATACAACACTTTAAAAGCATGATACAATTTAAATACTGTTAGTACAAAAATGTGCTACTGTTGTTGTTGTGTGTCTGCAAGTCATTTCCCACTTATGTTGACCTGAGGTGAACCAATCATGGGGTCATCTTGGCAAGATTTGTTCAGAGAGGGGTTGTCTTTGCTTTCCTATGAGGCTGAGAGAGTGTGACTTGCCCAAAGTCACACAGGAGGTATCCATGGCTGAATGGAAATTCAAACTCTGATCTCCAGAGTCATAATCCAACACTCAAACCACTATACCATGCTGGCTCTCTAATACAAAAGTTAAAATACAATTAAACTAAATTTTAAAGGTCCAATAAACACCGTACAGTCAGAAAAGCTTCAATTTCCCCTGCTTTGGGATGGGCTGGAGGCTACAGCCTGACCATATTGAACATGGCTGCACAAAATAGCAGGTGATGCCGGAGGGATTGGAGATAAGTGTCTCCTTATTGCCAACCCTTTGGCTTCTTGTGTAGTGGGAGCAAAACCTCAGAATAAACCTGGAGAGACCAACAGAGGGAAGCATTTCACTGTTCACTTCAGATCTTTGGAATTACTGTCATTAAAGAGAGCAGAAAGCCATAGCAGAAGTAAAATTCAGGGGAGCTGATGGTTGCCATACCAATGGGACAGTGAATCTGCTCAGGTTTTAATCCAAATTTTAAAATAGGTGTCCAGGTTGCTGAAGGTATGGGGGAATGGCAGCTTGGACAGCCGTTTTAAAGTCCACACTGACATGGAAGGCACCAGCGGTCATTGTTGACAAAAGTTAACATGTTTGAGTTTGCCAAATAGGTTGTCCCTGTCTCTTACTAAGGACAGTTCTCTGTTTTAAGTTCTTTTAGAGGATAGCTTGCTGAAGGTGTCCTCTGTTTCAAGTATGAGTCTGGTTTAAAGTTCAAGAATCATAAGAAGGGAGAGCAGGGGTCTTGAAGTTGCCCATCAGCAGGCTGCACCAGAAAGCAGATTAAGCAATCGCACAGCTTACTTGGGCAGAGTGGAGCACTGCTGCCCTGGTATTTTTTCATAGTGTTGCTCTGTGATTACACGTCAGTGGATAGCATAGGCTGTGCTTATAACACAATCAAATGTCACATTCAATGCACAGAGTTTTAATTTTGAGAGAAGAAGGGAGAGTTTGAAAGGTTAAATCATAGCCAAAATCATCAGCGTCAACTGAATGAATTTCCTACTGTCCTGTAAAGCAGTTTGGAAGATCCACCATGTTCATCAAGGGCAGGCCAATCAAATTGATCCACCACCTCTTGCTGAGGTTAAAAGAATCTGTGAAACCAATTTTCATCAAATAATAACCTAGACACAATGAAGGTCCGTCACTGGCTTCCCAACCCACAGATCTTTTTCTTCCTGCTCTATACAGAAATCAAACTGATGGTGACACCAAGATAAGCCCACCATGGTTATGGTGGCCATCTAAATCCTGAGCCACAGCTGTTGAAAGAGCCCTGGCATGGATAGTGAAGTCACTCAAGACCGTAATCCTAAGGAACATTGATCCACCTATGACAGCTCACTTGGATAGGCTGCAGGATGGTTGGAAGGGCTGGCAGGGGCAGAGAAAGACGGAACAAATTAGTGGGGCGTGGCCATCCAGAAGGGTACCTGAGGCCCAAATCCTGTCTAGTGCTATATGTTTTTGTCTTCCTCAGCAGTATCCTTATTTGTCAATTGTTTTTGAAATCCATTGTAAAATTGATACATTTTTAAAAATTGACATAGAAAATTTGAAATTCCATGTAATGATTTTTAGCCAATCCATCAAGCCTCAAGCCTCAAAATTGCTGCTGCGCAGTCCAAGAAAGAAAGGTGGACTCCTCAGGAGTTGCTCCTGCAGCTGCTAAGCAGTGGCCAGACCATGGGAGATAACAAGGAAAGTTTTCCTGCTTCCAACTGAGCCAGGCTCCAGCCTGCTCCGGGTTCCAAAGACTCCTCCCCTCACAACCACCATACCAAATGGCTGTTTCACTTTTGCCCCATCTGCCCAGATGCTTTCCTTGCCACTGCAAGTTCAGTGGACATGCTCACTAGAAATCCCCACCCACCCCGCAAAAATAGCAGGTCTCTAGTGTCCCTTTCCAGGCCACAGAAAATTAGGGAGAGAAGGAGAGAATGGAGCCCCTTCCTTGGATCCCTCTCCTTCATGCATAGCCAGGAACGCCTTTCCCATTTGGCACAAAGTCACCATCCCAGCCCAGAGGCACTCACACTGCCAGCTGGCAACTCACAGTCACCCACTGGTGGGCTCTGTCCATCACACAGATCTGTTGTTAGCAAATAGCTGGGAGGCTTCCTGTAAAAAGATTTACCAGGGCCCGCATCTGTTCTCAGTGGTCCTGATGGCTGTTACAACAGGGCAATCTTTAACTATGTTAGGTTGTTGTGGGTTTTCCAGGTTTTGACGCTTTGTTCTATTAGTATTTTCTCCTGATATTTCGCCTGCATCTGTGGCTGGCATCTTCAGAGGATCTTCAGAGGACCTATTAGGATACTATCATCTATTAGGATATTAAGCAAAATCTATTAGGATACTAATACTAATAGAACACAGCCTCAAAGCCCAGAAAACCCACAACAACCTAAAGTTTCCATTGTTCCTCACCTCTGAAGATGCCAGCCACAGATGCAGGCAAAACGTCAGGAGAAAATACTAATAGAACACGGCCTCAAAGTCTGGAAAACCCACAACAACCTATGGTTTCCGGCAGTGAAAGCCTTCGACTTTACATTTAAATATGTTGGTTGTGAGTTTCTAGACTACAACATTTCCAAGCTCTGCCACATCATTAGCACCTAGTACACTCAATGTATGAACTGCATATTAGGGCACATTTACCTTAACACTAATCATAGCTAAGCAATCTCCAGTTATCCAGTGACCAGTCAAAGTCTCACTTCATCATTCTTGAATCTCTGATATCACAGTACCTTTCCCATCAAGCTTTTGGGCTTTTGTCTCATCCACTTTCCCACTGTGCTTGCTCTGTTCTGAATCTCTATGTGCAGGGGAAAAAAATCTAGGTCTGTCTGTCTACCTGTCTAATGCTCCCACGACAGCAGGAAATTGGGTAAAGCTATTCTTCTTTCTGTAGTGATATTCCACAAATCTTTCTCACCCTTGCCAAGATTTGTTGAGATCCAAAATAATCTAAATTGGTTACAAATATACCTGTTGCTAACAGCTCCTTCAGATTTTTCTTTCTTGATATTTGCCCATTTTAAGCAAAGTGCCTCCCCTTGGCCAAAAAAAAAAAAAAAAAAGCATGGCTGGGAGCATACCTTCTAACTCTCCCAACTTGGCAAGGATAGTCCCAAGTAATCCTCTGCCATCCACTTTTTAAGCCCCTTTTAAAATGTCCAAGCTTCCCTCTCATCATCCTACTTTCCCCCTTTGTTCTCATCTTACTTCCACTAATGCAAAGCACACTGAGTTCAATGTGCAAAAGTAGTTTGCACTCAATTAAGTTGGGGAGGGGCAAGGAAGGAGTGGACTCTTGCCTTTTCTGGGAGTCCAAGAGAAAAGTGAACTGCTACAGCCTCTCCTGGCTTGTCTGTTCTTCCTCATTAATAATGTTTGTCATCTTGACCACACTCTGATGTTGTTTGGCCACACATGCTCAAGTTTTTATCTGTGAAATGTTGGAGGATAAGTAAATGCATAGAGGCCAAATATCCTAAAGGCACCAGATCCCATCTGATCTTGTAAGCTAAGCAGGGTAATCCCTGGTTAGTACTTTACAGGAGACCACCAATGAATACCAGGTTCTGTAGGCTATGTTTCCAAGGCAGGAACTGGCAAAACCACCTTGCCTAAGAAACTGTGAAATTCACGTGGTTGCCAAAAGTCAACAGGTGACTTAAAAGTACACACACACACACACACACACACACACACACACACGTGTCTCTTCTTCTTTCTGCCTATTAATCTGAACACCAAAAAGTCAGAATCCATAGCTGACTGATATTTTAACAAGTGAGACATTCATCACACATTAGAAAGCCTGTTGAATCCAATGGATAGATTTTGCAAATGGGCTTATCAGCCCTTCTGAGCATAGATATTTTCACATCTGAAAGAGGAGTGGGCATAATAAACCTCTTTCACAGTCAGGGAGATTCTGCACTAGACAGGAGCACTTTATTAATAGGACACCAAAGATAAATCCTCAAAACAGGAAAACTGCACCTTTTCTCAAATCTGCTGCCTAAAGCTGACTGCTTCACAGCATTTAGTAGTTAATGCCGGTTGGGTTCCAACAACTCTGTCTGTGCACACAAACCAGTGGAGTAAGGCAAAGGAAAGAATCAGACCACAGAGGGAGAGAGCGGGGAAGGAGGTGGGGAGGAAGAAAAGGCAGGCTGGAGGAGCAGCCCAGAGTAGGAGGTGTGGACATCCTCATGGCTGGCTCCCAGTTCAGTCTTGGGAGGGGGGAGCATGCCTGGTGAAGATTGGCTGCCGTCTCTCCCCAAGAGGCTGCCTTGGATGCTTGCAGGGGGTGGTGCTACACAGCCCACAGCAGAGACTTTAAACTTTTATCTAGCCTTCAATTCACTCCATCTCACCGATAGTGCCGGATACAACACACAACCCTGGGAAGAACAGGTTTGCTTTTCTAGGCAGAGGCACCCCTGTTTCAAGAGTCAGGTGTTGGCTTTCACTTGGATTAGCTTGGCTGGGGCAGTGCCCGTTCAGTTTGGCTCCCATTGATCTTGTAAGCTAAGCTAAAGCTGTGGCAACTTTTGTACCATTTTAAACCCCCACCCCAGCCTGGAAGTTAGAGGGGAGTGTCTGTTGAGCCATGATGTCACCTTGCCAGAGGAATGCCCTGGGTGCAATGCTGCTGGTGCTGGTGCAGGGCTGGTCCCAAACTGTAAGCCAGGAGTACGACTACTACAGCTGGCCCTCGGACAACTTCCAGCACGGACGCTTTTATACCAAGCAGCCACAGTGTGTGGATATCCCAGCTGACTTGCAGCTCTGCCACAATGTGGGCTACAAGCGCATGCGCCTGCCTAACCTGCTGGAGCACGAATCCATGCCTGAGGTCAAGCAGCAAGCCAGCAGCTGGGTGCCCCTGTTGGCTAAGCGGTGCCATTCGGACACACAAGTTTTCCTCTGCTCCCTCTTTGCACCTGTCTGTCTTGACCGGCCCATCTATCCGTGCCGCTCACTCTGCGAAGTAGTGCGTGACTCCTGCGCTCCTGTCATGGAATCCTATGGCTTCCCCTGGCCTGAGATGCTCAACTGCAACAAGTTTCCCTTTGATAATGACTTATGCATCACCGTGCAGTTTGGAAACAGCCAAGCTACTCAGCCACCAGGTAACAGCATGGGAGGGAGGGAAGGAGACAGAAAAGAGCTTCTATTAAGAGGCAATGTCTTGTCCTAGCAATTTTCCATGATTAGACTTTCCAGAAGCTCATGCATATTTCAAACCAGACCTTGGAAATGTTACCTTTCTTTTTCACTGTGACTCCCAGAATCTTCTGGGCATCATGGCCACTGGCCTTGAAATTCTGGGAATTGTAATCACTATGTCTTCCAAGCTCTTCCTCAAAATAGGTTGAGGTCGCCTCCTGGTTCAAAATATCATTTGATAGTCTGCTGCTGTTCCTGCTTTATCAAATACAATGTATAAAAGCTTTCCAGCCCTTGAGCCTTCAATAGCTGATTGAATAGTACGAGCGTAGGGCACACATGGCTTGGTCTAGGTTTGGCCCCATGCCCGCTGCTTATCTGAGCCCATTCCCAGACTGGTAACCACTTAGGAATTTGCAGCTTGGTATCATCTCTACTGTCTAGTCATATTCCAGGACCAGGCAAGCTTATACTAAAGTCTGTCATGGGACATTAAGAAATCAGTCTGTCACCCTTAGAAAATTATATTTATTAGGACTATGGGGGAAGTTTTCAAATCATAGCCAAGATTTCAAATCATAGCAAAGACATTAATTTGAATAACTAGAGACTGTTTATTGGGTCAAGAGTATGGGAAGAATGAGTATGAGACCGATAAATGTATGGTCATGCATCCATACATGTATGCATGTGTATATACACATACATATACACATGCACCCCTTTCCTATGTAGTCATTAATCATTTTTTTGGCACAGCAGCCAGGTGGAGGCAGTGTTTGTTTAAAAGAGAAGAAAGAGGGATTTCAAAGAGATTCAGTGCATGGAGCAAGACACTGACAAAGTTGGAAATAGAAGCCAGACATTCCTGGTTTATCAGTTCATCCTCCCAGTGATAATGAAATGGACCATTCACTGGACCAAGATATTTTTCTACATTTTGCATGCAGTATATGATGGGATACAGTACACACACACACACACACACACATACACAATGGAGTAGACAACTGGACTGCAATTACCACCAATCTTGCCCAGCATATCAGAGTTACAGTCTAGCAACAGCAGGGAACCTAGGTATAGTGCATTTCTGGTGTATGGGTATATGGGACCAGGGGGAAATCCCAAAAATTTTGATTACATATTCAAGAATTCAATTCTGGGTTTGGTGAGCATGAACTTCCGTGCATAGCTTTGCATCAGGCTTCTCTTTAACATTTAGAGGCCAAGTGCATTATTTTGCTGCCTAAATCCTAGATGCTATATCCAATTGTTAGTCCCGACTAGAGCAGTCTCACTGAATCAATGGGCAGGTAAACATTTATGCAAGTTCCATTGATTCAGTGGGGTCCGCACTCACTGGAATAAACAATTCAATTTAGCCTTTAGAAATGTAAGACAGCCTTTCTAAGACATGGAGGTTGGTAGAATCAACAGCAGAGATTTATAATGTAAAAAAAATCTGTTTGTTTACCCTTATTTATTGTATTAAAATGGGTATATCCCACCCTTTATACAAGGATCTCAGGACAGTGCACAACAAAAATATTTTAAACCATTTAAAACAGTAAGATTTAATTAAGCAGACTAAAAACATATTAATTTGACAAATTAAAACTAAACAATTTTAAACCAGTTAATATTGTTTAAGACAATATGAAATGGTGTGCATGTGATGATTTGGATGACATCATTTAGGCTTCCCAAGCTTCAGTACAAAGTCATGTTTTTACTTAGCACCAAAATGGTGACACTGTTTGCCCCACGGAGGCATCCAAGACAAGGGTATTCTTCAACCAGGATGGCACAGCAGAGAAGGCTGTCTCCTATGTCCTTCCCCGTTGTATTGCTCTCAGTGGTGGGACACAAATGAGGACCTCCCCAAGAGATCCCACTCCTGGGGCAGACATATATAGGGAGAGGGATTCCTTCAGGTATTGAGGTCCCAAACCATTCAAATGTTATAATCAGTACCTTGTTTGGACCAGAAGCAGTCAGTACAATTCCATCAAAACTGATATTCTGTATGGTGTTCCTGTCAGCAGTCTACCTGCAGTATTTTGTAGTAACTGCAGCTTCTCTTTTATCTTCAAAGGCAGTCTCACATAGAATGCATTACAATAATTCAGTGCAAAGTTGCCAATGCATGGACTCATATAGCTAAGTTATCCCTGTCCAGGAAAGGTCAGAGCTGGTGGACCAGGCACCGCAAGCCATAGCGGCCATCCAGCCCACAGTGACAGATACGTACCTGTTTCCCGCAGAAGGAGTACGACCCAAACCAGCCAAGCATATCCAGTTTGCAGACCCAAGAAACTTATCCTAGAGCCTCTCTCTTACTAGGATTCAGCTTCAGTTTATTGGCCCTCCTCCAGCCCATTACAGCATCCAGGCAGTGGTCCAGGAGCTACACAGCAGCAGCTCACCCTGAGAACAAGGAGAAGTAGAGCCTATTAATGAAAGGCAAAGTCCTAATGACCTCACCCAAATAATATACAGTTAGCCCTCCATATCTGCAGATTCTATATCTGCAGATTCAATCAACCATGGCTTGAAAATACTTCAAAAGAAAAAAAACCCAAAAGCAAACTTTGATTTTGCCATTTTATATAAGAAATGCCGTTTTACTACACCATTGTACATAATGGGACTTGAACATATTTTGGTATCCATAGGGGCAGGACTGGAACCAAACACTAGTGGATACTGAGGGCCCACTGTACACAGGCAGGAACCAGGAGTAGCAACACAAACAGCACCCATCAATCCAGGCATTGGAATCTAGAGCCTACAAGCTTCAGGCACTTTACCTGTTTCTACACAGCCAGCATTTTCAGTGTCAAACACAATCTGTTGAATTGTCCTCTTATACAGCCCTGCTGTGTCCTATCTCCAAGTAAGCCCTACTGGTTTACTCTTCAAACTATAAGAGACACAAACTTGGCAGAGGGATCCAAAGGTTAAAATAGCAAAAGATCTCAAGATGGAGAGAGTTTTTTCTCCCTCTACATGATAATTATAACCCCTATCTCTATTAAGCACAGATCAGGTAATTCATTCTAATGGTGTTTTACTGTGCATAGTTTCTAGAGGGAATGTTATGTTCTATTCTTTCTTTAATCTGTTGTTGTTGTTGTTGTTGTTGTTGTTGTGAGTCTTCAAGTCATTTCCAACTCACGGCTACCCTAAGATGCCATATGACGGGGGGGGGGGTTTGACAAGATTTGTTCAAAGGGGATTTGCCTTTGTGTCTTCCTCTGAAGCTGAGAGAATGTGAGTTGCCAAAGGTCAGCCAGTGGGTTTCCATGGCCAAGTGGGGATTCCAACTCTGGTCTCTAGAATTGTAGTTCAGTGCTCAAACCATTACACCATGCTTGCTTTTCCATATTTGATAGCATGCACATGATCCCATATGAGGATCTCCACATGTTCACCAGTAAAGTAGATGGTGGCTGATGTTGGATTGTGTGAGAGCAAAAGGTAGATGTAACTAGCGGGGAAGGTGAGTTTGAAAGGCTAAAGAAACAGTGTTCTCATGCAATACACAGTCTTCAAGTTTTTTAAACCCAGAATATAACTTTAATGCAAAAATGTAATATAGGGCTATCTTTACAGTACACATTACAGTACACAAACCATTCTGTCCAATCTGGAGTAACCAGAGACAAAGACTGTGAGAGTTCATATGCTTTCAACAGTGGCATAAAAATGGGAGTTTTTGTATGGTCACCTTGACCTGGAGTGGTGAGAAAAGCTAGATCTGCTGAAATGCCTGAAACACAACCATCTAAAAACAATTCTGTTCTTTGCATCTCCCTTGTTTTGTTTTCTCCCTGTTCTTGTTTCTCTTTCTTTCATTTTCTCCACCAATTAGAACTTCGGTGATGTTATTAACTCAACCCATTCGTAGGGTAATTGAAGCTTAATCAGCAGAAGATCAGTGATCCTATGAGTTCCACTAGGCTGGGTAGCCAAATTCTAAAACTTCCAGGGGATAATTTAATCAGGCTGGCTAACTCCAGTTCTGGAAAGCAGACCTCTGGCCCTGCAGATGCTGATGAAATACAGCTACCATTATCTCTTGCTTTCAGGTATGCTGGCTAGGGCTGACGGGAGTTGCTTTCCAAAAACATCTGCTCTATTCAGTGATCATCTTATGCATAACTAGAGCTCCAAGATGATTCTGAGTTTTATTGATAGCTGCCCTAGCCACAGCATTACGATATTTAGCCTATACAACGGAGCTTCTTCCAGCCATCCTAGACTACTATGGCATCTTTGTGTTTGATTCAGGGTCTTTATTAGCCAAATTGCTTTGCCCCGCACAACAACCCCACATCTTATGTTTATCAGATCCCAGCAAGCTTCCTTTTTTAATGTCTGTCCTTTTTAACCCCAAGCATGGCAAAATTGAATGAAAATTTATCTAACAGGGACAGCACTGTTGATCTATATTAAATGGGAAACTAAGTGGAGAAAGGTTAAGTCATACAAGAAAGGAGTATTTTCCCTAAAATGTAATCTCATCCAACTGTTCAGAAGCCTTTCCAACGCAGATTACAGGATTTCTGTTTAGATGAGCCATACTCTCAAACTTTGTTATTTTAGGATTCTTCATGTCAAGTAGAAGGAAGTACATAACAAAATAGAGAAAAAAAACAAAGATTGGAGGTAACCACCATCACGAGAAGCTGGTTGAAGATAAGAAGTTACAGAGCAAACCAGGTTGACTATGAGAAGCTAGGGGGCAAAGATGCAGAAGACATTCCAGTGTTTTGATGAATTTTTTATCTCCCTTTTTATACCTTATAGTGTCAAAGATCTGCACCCAGTGTGAGATGGAGCACAAAGCAGACGGAATAATGGAGCAGATGTGTTCCAGTGACTTTGGTAAGCCATTCAACCAAAGCAGGGGTGGAAACCATGCAGCCCTCCAGATGTTGCTAGACCACAACTTCCAGCCTCCCTTACTATTGGCTATAGTGGCTAGGGCTGCTAGGAGTTACAGTCCAACAACATCTAGAGGTACATGACTCCTTCCCCTGATTCAAATGAACAGGATGTGGGAATCCATATATGAGTTGTTCACATAACTACTAATGGAAATGTAGCACATATTTGTTACTGCCATTTCCCCATCCCCTGAATGCCAGCCTCTTCCATCTTTTGGGTCATGAAAAAAAAAAAAGGAAGCTAGTGAAGATAATTACAAAAAATGATTAAAATAATTACAAAATATTTACAAAAGTTCAAATAGATTAAAAATATATTTTAAAAGATTAAAAATTAAAGGAGTTCAAATATATTAAGTAGTTTCTGGTTAAAAATAATTTAAAACTGGTTAAAACATCTTAAATAATATAAAACCATAAAACATGTGTAGCCTGGATAAAATCAGTCTGGCCTAAAGGCTTTAACAAAAAGCCTAGTTTTAATTTGGCATTGAAATGATTCCCCAGCGTTGGCACCAATCAGACCTCTGGGGGAGGAAATTCAAACTGTAGTGCCACCGCTGTCTTCCCATGAGGTATTTCTCCCACTAATGGGACCCAGAGGAGGGCCCCTCCAATAGATTCAGTTCCCAGGGAGATTTATAGAGGGAGAAGTGCTTCCTCTAATACTGAAGTCCAAAGCTTTGTAGGGCTTTAAATGTTATTGCCAGCACTTTGGATGCAGAACAGAAACATACTGGCAGCCAGTTCTGCTCCTTCAGAACTGCTGTTATATGATATCTGAATGGAATTCCAGTGAGCAGTCTAGCCACTGCATTGTGTAGTAGCTGCAGGTTCTGAGTTGTCTTTAGGGGCAGCCCCGTGTAAAGTGCATTGCAGTAGTATAATCAGGAAGGTACCGGTACATGGACTACTGTGACTAAGTTATATTAAACAGGGAACATTCCACTATTTCCTAGAAAATGAGAATGAACACAATACCTTCCTCCTTTAGATCACCCAACCTCTGAAGACATAGGCAATGTAGAGGTCTGACCTGTGAGCCGTTTTAACTAACACAGAACATAAATATTGCAGAGTTCTTTTTTTAAAGATTTCTTATATTAGAACAAATTTAATAATTTAATTTATAATACTTTAATGATTTACAGGATTTCTGACAAGCTCTTAAAGTAATCAGCCCAGAGCTTTCCTGCAGAAAGACCAAGAAGAACACTGGAGCAAATTAGATAATGAAAGTAATCAGAGTAACTTCGTATTACATTACATAACTTAAGGAAGATGTTGATGTAAGAATCAGAAGTGTGGATGTTATAGGCAAGGGTAGAATTCATGCAGAATTCTACCCTTGCCTATAACATCCACACTTCTGAATTCTACCCTTGCCTATAACATCCACACTTCTGATTCTTATATCAACATCTTCCTTAAGTTATCTTCTTTCCTTTCCCAGCTGGGTTTGCTACTAAGATGTACTCGGGAAGTTTCTGAGGTGTTTCTCCAGAAGAAGAAAATGTGTCTGTTTTGCATCCTCTTATTTGCATAGTTTTCCCTTAATGAAGTTCTCCATCCATTTGTATCCCTGCCATCTGTCTCCTACAAAGCTTATGCAGCTATCAGATTTTAGGCCTCAAAAAGATGAAAGATTCTATACAGGAAAGATCTTTCCTGAGCAAGAGTAGATTTCAGAGTAGATTTCTGAAAGGTTAAAAATATGTGAGCACATAGGCAGCGTAGGCTCAGAAAAAGCAAAACTCAGGAACTGGGATTGAAAACATTTTCTGGTAACTGCTGAGGACTTAACATCTGATCTTCTGGATGTCCCTCTTTTCCAGGAACTTTTTCATTCAGCTGGCACTCCCAGATGAACATGGCAAAAGGATTCAATAAATCAAACACAAATTTTAAAAAATGAAAACAAAGCAGTACAGTTTGCATCCTCAGCAGACCTGGCCTTACTGTTAGAAGAACATCCACCTCGGGCAAAGGTGATTTTGGTAGTTGTGAAAGCAGAGGCTGGAAAAGTTATCTTTTTCAGATTAAAACTTCCAGAATCCCACAACTATCATGAAAGAAAAGTAACTACTACTTCTACTGCTTATTATTGTGCATTTTACTACCAGTGAAGAAAAGAGGTGCTTGTAGGATTTTCTAATTCTAACCCAAAAACGTGTTTTGCCTTCTGGATAAAATGCAGCTTGACTTGGAAAGGAGAACCATTTGCTTCTGCTGCTCCATAGGCAGCAGAATGTTTTGGGCCTTTCCTGATCCCCAGACCACTTTTTTCAATTTCAGATTTCACTTCAGTTCCAGCATGTGTTATCAGAAGAACAATTTATACCAGTACTAATAAAATTTTATATGTATGTATGTATGTGTATATATATAGAGAGAGAGAGGGGGGGGTTGTTTTTGTTCTGTTCCTGGGGTTGAGAGTGTGTGACTCACCCAAGATCACTCTGTGGTTAACTATGATGGAGCAGGGAATCAAATCCTGGTTTCCAGGGTTGTAGTCCAGTGTTCAGACCACTGCACCCTGTTATCAAAAATCAGAAATCAAAACCTGAGCCATCTTTCCAGCCTAAAGTGTATTCACTGATCGCAAGTTACTCCGTCACAAAACAGCAGATGATCCCATCACTTAGGACCAGTTACTTTCATTCATTAATATTTTTTACCTAACTTTTAGGATACTGAGAGCTGTTCACAAAAGATACCTTCCTCTATGAATCATCTGTCCTGAGCCATCCTTCAAATCCCACTTGCGTGAAAAATCCAAGGGTGACTCAGATGGTAAATAGACACAACTACAGTGATTTAAGTGCTGCTGCAGTCAAAAAAATCATTTCTAGCTGGAACTATCTCCACTACCCAAGTTCACATTTTTCCATATGACCACTACAGCACCGCCACTTCATGTGGCTAGAAGCAGGCTCAACCACATCTTGGCCTGTTCCTTGCTCTTCATAGAGCAAGAGAAAAACCTGGACAGCCTGTTTCTATTGCAGATGGTTTCTCTAGTGCAACTGTGATGGATTTTATAGATCCATCAAAGCTTAATAACTAGTTGTTTGGCCTTCTGGCAAATACAATCCATCATGTATACAGTCATCCCTCCACATTTGCTAGGGTTAGGGGCACAGGACTCCCATGAAAATGAAAAAAATGTGAATAACTCTAAGCCCTCCCAAATCATATTTAACACACCAAAAAGTATAATCGCCATATTCAACCCACCATGGATTCCTTTGAGGTATCAGAGTTCCTTCACAAGGCAGAAGTGGGTGGCTGGTAGAGCTTACTGCCACCTTCACTGCTGCCCCACACCATTTTTACTAGGGACTTACAAGCCTTGTTTGCAGTTTCTCAGTCTTACAAGGCTTGCAGTCCCTATTAAAACGGCATAGGGAGGCAACAGAGGTAACAGCAAATAATCCGTGACAGTGGTGTAGCTTGATGTGAGAGGGGTGGGGTGCAGGAAGGGTGAACACACAGGGGGGCAGGCAAGGAGCGACGGCACCCCAAAAAAAGTGCCACCCAGGGTGCACTGCCCCCCTCATCTCCCCATCCCTACGTCACTGATCCATGAATAATCAAATCCTCAGAAGTGAACCCCGCAAACAAAGAGGGCTGACTGTACAATAGAAATCAAGAGGAAGTAGAGAAAGATTAAGTATATCACTCCTCTTTTCATTCATAGGGAGAGGAGGCAAACCAAATTGTAGCTAACTACTGCCAATTCTTCCTTTGTCCTTCCATCTTTGTTAATAGGGTCGAGTATGCAACTCTCAAAATCAAATAAGCCAGCCTCACAGCTCCTGCCCTTGTCAGCCCTTGTTCTTCCTTCCCTTCACCCTCTTCCAAGAGTTATGCAAGCCATTAATACTACCCATTATTCATTTCTCCCCCACAGTGGTGAAGATGCGCATCAAGGAAATCAAGAAGGAGAACGGGGAGAGGCGACTGGTGGCTGCTCAGAAGAAGAAGAAGCTGCTCAAGGTGGGACCACTGAAACGCAAGGATACCAAGAAGCTGGTGCTGCACATGAAGAATGCAGGGGCCTGCCCTTGTCCACAGCTTGATGACCTCAGTGGCAGCTTCCTGGTGATGGGTCGCAAAGTGGGTGGGAGATTGCTGGTCCTGGCCATTTATCGCTGGGAGAAGAAGAACAAAGAGATGAAATTTGCTGTCAAATTCATGTTTTCCTACCCCTGTTCTATGCACTACCCCTTCTTCTACGGGGCAGATCCTCACTGAGCTTCCCACTCATTCTGAGATCCTTGCTCACTCTTCTTCAGAGCACTTTCTACACTTTCAGTCCCCTTCTTTAAAAGGACAGGTTTACACCAACCCACATATCTTTAGAATCGCAAGGATCTTTTCTTTCATAGGACATACTCCATTTAGTTCCAAATCTTCATAAGGGCTTCATATCCAGAAGCAGAAATTCTCAGCACATCTTCACTAGAAAATAAGAGCCCTTTTAACAGCTCTGAGCAACAACTCATCAAGCTATCCTCTTCCCAATAATGGCTGGTTTGCTTGCAGTTTTAGTGGAAACATATAATTAACTGAAAGATTTAAGGAAAACTCCACCAGTCTCTATTCTACATTTCGACAAGTGAAGTGTCTTAACATTTATGAACATTTTGAGCTGGGCAATTCTGCTTCATCCAGTCATTAATGTTTGTTATCTTTTGAACCTTCTAAGTATAGCTGCCCAGCCCCATCATGACTGGCTCTGTTGTAGGAACCACAGTATCCAATTAACATTTCATTGGACTGACAAGCTCCAATTGCAGTATTCCCTACTTCCGAATCCTGTCTTTTCCACATATACCCAAGCCATGTAGAACAAAAGTGGGCAGAAAGTAAATCCTAATCTATTGGTATATGTCTGGCTGATTTGCAGTAGATTAGCAAGAGTTTCTAACTCTCAGTTGTTTAGCAACAGCAATATAGAAGTGCAGGCAAGCAGTTCCTATCTTACATGATTTTGTTGGAAGGGAAACAATTTCTTTACCTATTAGTATGATAACATTCTCTCAAACTCTTTCTCGTCTCTGCTATCTTTCCCTATCCTCTGTCCCCACCCTCCAGTCCCTGCATCAGCATCATCGCTGGGCTGAATTTTGCAACCATCTTTCCAGGTAGAATGCACCCTTAAGCATTCTAAGTAAAATCAAACAAGATACAAGACTGTGCCTCAGGATTGCTCCCAAGGGAAACACTAGTCCAGATCTGTGCATCATGCCTCACAGCCAATAGATACCAGATTAGCCTATGGACTTAATTCTTCAAGAGTGCTAATTTGGAAAGGTTGGCAGTAGCCACTTTGCTAGATAAACCAATTTAGGAGGAATTTAACTGAAATGGGTCTATTAGTCCATTCTTAATTGCACCTCCCCTGCCTTCCAATCCTCATCTCCTCATTCACTAGGCTACAGCTTCCAGAAGTATGACTACATCAAGTGTGTTAGCAGAGACACACTACAGAAATCAGTCCATCCTGTGTCTGTGTAGCAGTGAGGGTGCCAAACCACCAGCTGGGCCTGCCGGGTGGCTATATCCACCATGCAGGATGCCAGACCACCAACTGAGCCCAATGGATGGCAAACACAGTATGTGTGTGTCTTCTGGGGGCCCTTCCATCTGGCATATTTCCAGCCTCCTGAGTGCTGGGATCAGCTGGCACACTATCCTGGAATTAATATTTATAGCATCGGTATTACCTGTGGGGGTGTGGGCAGGAGGACTGGCCAACACAGATTAAGCTGTAAGGATAGATCCTGCATAAGAACTCATTCCCAGCTAAATCTTGCTTAGAGGAAACAAAGAGATTGGCTTAGGGGGTCTTAAAAGAACATCTCTTTCTGTCATTAATCCATGACTCTCAGATGTTCTGTATTCATTACCTGGCACAGTATACTGTACAGAATGTATCATTTTGTTTCAGAATTCACAGCCCTTGGCTGCAATTGCATATCCTGACTCAGTTTCCCATAATACTAAGCTTCAGTACTTTTAAACTACATTCATTTAAGCAGGGTGAATTTACATTTATAAAGATGATCATTCATACAATGACAGCAAAGGTGGGGAGGAAGTCACAGAGAGGATCCAAAAGAAGAGGGGCAAACCTTGAGATCTCTTCCAGAATGGTTCTTTCTTAAAGAGAACTTAAGAACAGGTTATCAGATTCTACTGCCCCTGAAATGTTCCCCATAGCTCAAATATATTTGATCCTCTGGATCTTACTCTGTTTTTTGTTTGTTTGGTTTGATTTCCTGCCAAGCACCAAAGTTTGATTCTCCTCTTGTACATTCATACAAGCCAAGCATAAAAAAGACTTAAAATTTGAGGAACCAACTCTTAAGATTATGCCCACTGAAGGAAGTCACACCCCATCTAATGAAATGGACATCCTTCATAGCTGTATAATTCTTTAAACAACAGAGAAGGCAGGCGGGCGGGCAGAACAAGCGTCACCAGATATGTAAGAATTAGCAAGAATCAAGACCAATCATGATGCAGAGTGTAAAAAAAGAAATCTTCTTGCACACTCCTGCACAAACATGTGGGAATTCAATTATTTAATGTAGCAGTTAACTCAGGCAGCAGCATGGCAGCCATAAGTAGTGTAACAGAGGTGTTGTTGCATGCCATCAAGTCAATTCTGCCTTACGGAACCTTATCAAAGCTTTTTCTTGGCAAGATTTAGTCAGAAGCAGTTTGCCATTGTCTTCCTCTAAGGCTGAGAGAGTGTGACTTGCCCAGGGTCACCCCGTGTGTTTCCATGGTTGAGTGGGGATTTGGGCTCTGGTCTCATGTGGTCCTAGTCCAGCACTCAAGCTGCTATACCATGCTGGTGTACAGAGTGCACAGTGGTGTATATGCTCGTCTATATGATATATGAGTAGGAAAGTGTTCTGGATGGTCAAATAAAAGACAGGTTTTGTTTGGTTCATTGTTGATGATGCCACTACTAGGGATGCTTTCCTCTGTAAAGAAGAAACCAAGCCATCCACATGACAGTAGTGCCTATAACACCACAGTGCTGGAACTGAGAAATCCCTCTCCTCTATTTTCTGTCTCAGTTTGTGGTAACACATATAACAGAATCATCTTCTCCTGGCAATAGGACCGAGGAAACAGAGAAACCAATTTTTTCCTCACTTGGAATGCTTTAAATTAGATTTCCTCATGAAATTCTCAACCTTTTTACTGGAGTGAGAAATAGGGCAGTGGATGACTTCGCCAATGTTTTCTGAAGGAAGAGAAAGTCTCCAACAGTTTTGCACAGATGGGGCCCATGGTTAGTGGTTGTAGTACCACAACTTTTCTTCTTTCCCTGCTTTGCTTTTGTACCAGTCAAGGCCAGCCCTGCAATTAGGATCAGTCAGGCAACTGCTCCATGTGGCAGATGGATTGCAGACAGCAGTGGAGCTGCCTCCACCAATACCACCCATGTCTCCTGAGACCCCTGATCATTCCTCAGTAGTGTAAGACATAGCTCTGTGTGCAGTATGGCCCATGCTAGGCCCCCATCCAAACTAGTCTACTCCTCCCCTCAGGGGCTGTAGATGACACTGTTGTACTTCCAGGTTTGAAGATTCAATTGTCAATCCAGTTTGCTTCTATACACATAATGAGAGTGGGCCACTACTTGTTCTTTGTCTCAGGCAGCTAGATATCTTGGGCCAGCACAGCTGTAACAACTGCATTGGCAGTCTTGCCACTATCTGCATCTTCCACAATGCCCCAAATGTAATGGCATGGGGGCAGGATTGGCAACCACCACAACAAAAAGGGGTGGCAAGTATTTGGAGAAAATTCTGCTAAGCAGCTTTAAAAAAAAAAAAGCATGAAAAGTTGTTTCAGAAAATCAGATATCCTTCCAGAAAACTATCTACTGAGAATGTTCATCTCAGGTCTAAAATGAACTCATTTAAATGTGAGATACACTAAATATATCTGCTATTGCTGCTGACTGAGATGGAAAAAAATAATTAAAGTATAAGATGGTTTTTTTCATCCATTGGAGGACCAAATCAGGACACTGTCCCCTAAGTAAGAATTCTAGACCCCAATGAAATTTGCCTTCAGTCCCCAAAATTTCCAGTAGTGCAGTAACTTAAAACTTATACTATGTATTTAAAAATGCAGTTTAGGTATCCAAAGAAAAGCGGCAAGAACAGTTATTAAAAGAATGCAAATATAGCAAATGTAAGTGTTCTAGGTATGAAGGATATTCAGTGTCTCACTCTCTGCAATACTAGAAATTTTGGGAACTAAATGAAAATTTCCTTGGGGGAGCAGAATGCTTATTTAGAGCAATGCCTCCATTTTGCTGTTCCCATCTCATCTGGTAGGTACAACCTGTCTCCCTCTGTGCACTTACCTGAAAAGAAAAGCTGCTAAAGGTAACAAAGAGAGGTAAAGAAGAAGTCCAAAAATAGTTCGGTTTTCTTTTCTCCTCCCCAAGAGGGTAAAACTAAAGACTAAAATGTTGACATTACTAGGGTAAGAACTGAAATTGATAATCTGGCAAAACCAGGTTGAACCCCATAGCCCATCTACCAGTCAGTTCACATTTTACTAACCTCACACAGTTTTACTGAGAACACTTGTTATCTGTTCTACTGCATATCAAGATGTATCATCTGTTAAGGAGCCCTTAGTGGATATTGTTTCCTGAGTCTTCAGGCCCAATTACTCCAGATATATTTACATTTTCCCATGGGTGTCATCTAAATACGATTATAAAAAAACAAAGAAATATGTGGATCGTTAAGAGACAAAACATATTTCCCCATCAAAGTATCACAATAGCACAATACAGAGACATCCTAATTATACTACCCTGATACCTTTCTTTTCTATAACCTGCAGCTTCCAGCATGGATGCATCTGTCTTTAACTTCTTTAAGAAAAATCTCTCCTATTCCTCACAGATCTGTTCTGAAAAATCACAAGCATGTGTTTTTTTTCTCCTTGTGAAAGCTCCAAGCATAAGAACTCTGCCCCCATGAGGCCACACAACATATTTCCTGTAGACTTCCACTCTGCCATCTATCTCCTATGCTGGCTTTCCCTCGGAAATTTTGAGATCATTACTTACTTATACCTCAGAATTCAGATCCAATTCTATAAACCAAGCCCCTTTTGCTTTGTCACCAGAGCTAATACAATATAAACACCACTTACCTTGCCCTAAATTATCCCATATCCCTCAGGAAGATGTGTGGTTTCCCCACTCCCAGTAGGATACATAACTACATGCCTGCTCAACCAGGGAAGGAACATTATATTTAGAGGTTGGGAAAGTCACTCATTTGGATTAAAATACACCGAATCCCAATGGTCATCATGGCTGGGGGGTTATGGGAACTGTAGTTGAAACAAGTAAATTTTGCAGGGCCATCCCCATCATTTTTACATTTCAGTTCGTACTGTCTGCACACCGTTCTCATATTCCAGTTGCACCTGGCAACATCCAACCCATCACTGCTCAGCTTCATGAAAAAACATAGAAGCCCTTCTATGTCTTGTAGTGAGACCATTTCCTACTTCCATGCCTCAGACCACAGAAACGGATTAACTGCATATTTGCTTTTGCTCGACCATCTTGTGCTGCTCAGTTGGAAACAGGTACGGGGAAAAATGCCTACCTTGTTACAGTGCTTTCTGATCATCATAAACATAGGGCTCATCCTCAGTGCCCAGTAACCTGAAACAAGCAGACCTTTCTTAACTGAGCAGAATGTTCCTAGTTTTTTTAATAAAATATTGGACTTGCCACCCCCCATGATTTATTTCATTCTCTTTTCAGATGATGCCATTAAAAGAGATTAAAGTTAGCCTGCTTTGTTAATTTAAGAAAAGGGTCTTCTTCTATTCTGTGTCCAACATCCAGCCTAATAAACAATTCTACAACCCTGGTACTGTTCACACCATCATCCCTGATTTCTTTCCCATTTCTAGTAATGGTGTATTTCTTCAAACCTGCTAATCAAGTATCTTTCCTTGCTCCCTTCCTCATCTTACAAATTGTTGTTGTGTGCCTTCAAGACATTGCTGATTTATAGCAAACTTAAGAATCTATCTAGGGAGTTTCTTAGCAGAATCTGTTCAGAGGGGTTCACCCTTGCCTTCCTCTGAGGCTGACAGAGTATGACTTGCCGAAGGTCACCTAGTGGTTTTCCATGGCCAGAGATTTAAACCTTGGTGTCCCAGTCCAACATTCAAACCACTACACCAAGCTGGCTCATCATCTTGGGAATATATGCAAGTAATTGCTCTGCACACCAAAATCCCAGGTTCAGTGCCTGTCATCTGCAAGTAGGGCTGGGAAAGACTCTTGTCTGAAACCACAGAAAGACACAGTACTGAGCTAGATGAACCAATGTATTGACTCAGTATAAGATGGCTTATCTTCTTTAATTTTGCCAACTTCCACTCTCGCTGTGTTTTTAACCACAACAGCTTTTCCCATTCAGTGAAGCTATGGCATTAATATCGTAACAGCTGCATGACAATACCAACTTGGGATGTAACCTAAGCATATTTACACCGGGCTACAGCTGCAGATGAGGGTTTTTGTTGTTGTGTGCCTTCAAGTCATTTCTGACTCATGGTGACCCTAAGACAAAGCTATCATGGGGTTTTCTGAGGCTGAGAGCGTGTAATGTGCCCAAGTTCACCCAGTGGGTTTCCACGGCCAAGCAGGGAACCCAACCATGATCTCCAGGGCTGTAGTCAAACGCTCAAGCCACTACATCTTGCTGGCTCTCAGACAGGGAGATGGGACATCAAAATCCCCAGATCCTGGACCTCTGAAAGGTCTCAGTCTCTTGGGCCCTGGATGGTGAAAAAACAAACAACATGTTACAAAATAAATTTCTATTTCAATAGAAGAGAGAGCAGTTGTGAGTGTTGTAAATGGAGGGGTGCCACTCATGTACCTTCCCGTGGGGCCAGTGCCAGCTTTCAGCAACCCTGCATATGCCTGGAATTAAGACCCATTAAGCTCAAGGGAATTTACTTCTAAGTAAATATATTTAGGATTGCATTGTTAATCAAATATTGATAAGACACTGTTCTTTCCAATTACTGGCTTGGGTCCAGACATAATTTGCCTTTAAGTTGCATTAAAATCAAGGAGACTGGAACAACCAATTTTTTCCATTGCTAACTGTGGGAATCATACCATCATGTAGAGCAATATGAATAATCATGGTAATGGCAGAGTTGTACTATGAATGCTTTCTGTCATATTCCCTCAAGTCAGCCAGTTTTTGAGTTCATATGATAGGCACATTTGCAAACATGCATGTTTGTGTTTTAGAATTCTTATGGTTGAATTTTTTTCTGCAAAAATATGAAATGTTTTGCAAACCAAGTATTCTGATCACCACTCCCATTATTTTATGATGTATATGCTGGGGGCTGAAATGGGGGAGAGGGCTTTAAGTACTGTATTTGTCATGAAAATTGCCTTTTAAAAAAAGGTGCTTCATTTTTTTAATTTGGAAGCCAACACCTTTTTCACTCAGAAATGTTAATAAGGTACAGGAAACACTCTAGAAGACACTGTATTCCAATACCCTTCTTTGCAATATACGCGCACACAAAAAGAGACGGGGGGAGAGAGAGAGAGAGAGAGTCCACCATAATGCCAAAGCTGCTCCTACTATTATTAGTTTCCCCACAGCAGCACTGTGTCTTTTGAGCTTGGCCTGCAGCAGCAGCACCACTTCCTTATGCCTGCAATCACACTAGAATAAATAGTAGCAATAAAAGCTTTGGGTTATCCTTGTGGGAGAATCTGGCAAGAACAGACAATCTACAAGAAACTGCATATTGATCCATCCCTGAAGCAATGTTATGATGATATGCACAAGTCTGTAAGAAAATGGCCATTTGGTCAACTTTAAAATGTCACTGCACCAATGACACAGGAAATTATGAGAAAATATTGTTTGTACAAAAACTTGAGCAGTGTAGATGACTGCTACTTTGTCCTTCCACAGGCTGCTATCTTCAAGTAGCCTGTTCCTGGACAGGGCTAATTAGCAAGCCAGAAGCTTTAGTGAGATTACTTTGGGTATTGACTGAGCTCTACTGCTATTTTGGTCTCCTGCTTGAACTAGCCTTGGTTAGGAATAGCAACGGGTGCCATTGTCCATCAGCACAAAGTGTCAGCTCATTGCAGAGGTCAACTCCTGCTAAGCAGCAAGACTGAGGAATCATCCTTCTCAGAAGTCCTCACCAACAAGAAGGAAGGTTCGGATTACCAATTCCTCTCTGTTTCTTCTTAGTTCAGGACACTGATAACAAGCACGAGATGTCTAGCTTCCTGACATGCAGTTGAGTGAGACTTATCATTCCTCACATGTGCAATCACATGAAAAGGAAGGGGAAGGAGGCATCACAAAAAAAACCTTCTCTTTCTGCATGACCAGATTATATGAACAGCTGTCCATGTAATTGCTATTATTTTCCAGCAAGTCTACAATTTTCCATCACATAAAAATGAAAATTTTACCAAACTTCTGAATCCATGGTGCATTCCCAGCAAAATCCAGCTGAGAATCTGACTTGTTTGAATTAATTAGTCAAGACTTGGTGTACATACCAGAAGTACAAATGGCTCTACCTTTCCACAGTGGTGGGGCTGCGTGTTCCTGCGAGGCAAGAGGCTATGCTGAAAGTAGCAATGCTACCAGAAGGGTCGCTCATGGATTTCGCTGAGGAGCCAGACTAAGTGTGCCAAACAGTTACTTGCCAGCAGCAGTAGTGTGTGTGTGGGCGGTGACACTGGTGGAAGATCTCTCAGAGACAACAGCAGTGGCATCATAGCTAAGACTTGTTAGTACTTCACAGAATGAAGCATGGTAAACAGATTTTTAACATCTTTTACCACAAAAACCCTATGATAAGACAATCCAAAATTAAATAAGAGATAGTGCTAGAAGATGAAACTCCCAGGTGAGATGGTCCTTGACAAGCTATTGGGGTACAGCAGAGGACAACTATCAGTAGCATTGTATGCTAATAATGCAGTTGGATTCAAGCCAAAAGGACATTCAGCTGTTGATATGCTCAGAACCAAAAGGAAAGTCTGAAGCTGCACTACACATATTATAGGAACAAAGAAAGTGAGAAGCATGCATCAGTGGAAGTTAGACATAGTAAAACAAGAAGTGGAATGCTTGTGGTGAGCAAGCTAAAGTGGATAGGAATGGGTCGTTTTGAGTCTGGTAATCACAAAGTGTTGTACTTAGGAAATAAAAATCTAAGAAGAAATGGGGTGGCACTGATAGTGAGGAGAAATGTATCAAAAGCAGTCAAAGAATGTAAGACAAAGTTTGACCAAATAATCACTAAGACTTCAGGGAAAACCCATCAATATAA
The DNA here is from genome assembly GCA_030412105.1 of Cyclura pinguis. NCBI lineage: Eukaryota > Metazoa > Chordata > Lepidosauria > Squamata > Iguanidae > Cyclura > Cyclura pinguis. Next base: position 60,448,372 of record CM059601.1, read on the forward strand.
CCACAATCTAAGTTTGTGCTCCAGTTACAGAGGCAGAAGAAGAAGAAGAAATCAAAAGATTCTATGCTGGAGTCTAGGAAGAAATCGATCACACACCAAACCAGGACTTGTTAATCATAGGTGATTGGAATGCAAAATTAGGAAACAGAGCAGAATCAAAGATTATGGGAAAGTTTGGCCTAGAATCAAGAAATAAGGCAGAAAGTGAGTGACTGAATTATGTGAGGCCAACAATTTGTTCAGCATAAACACGTTTTTCAAACAACCAAAGAGGCAACTGTATATACGGACATCACTTGATGGCCAATACTGAAATCAAATAGAATACGTAATTGGAAACAGAAGATGAAGAAGCTCCATTCTCTCTGTACAAACAAGACCAGGAGCAGATTGTGGCACAGATCATGAACTGCTAATATAAAAACTAGACTAATGCTAAAGAAGAATGCTAAACTAATCACTGTGCCAAAATACAATCTGAAAAACATCGCCACATAATTTAAAGATAATGTAAAAAAAAAAAACACTATTAAGCCAAACTGACCAAGAGGCAGAAGAACTCTAGACTGAAGCCAGGGACATTATCAGGGAGGAATGCAAAAAGACACAATCAGCAGGTAAATAAAAAGAGTAGCCTCAATGGATGACAAATGAAACTCTTCAAGCAGTTAAAGACAGGTGAGAAGCCAAAGTTGGGGATGCTCTATTACCAACAGGGGAATGTGTTACATGACCAAGTAGAAGTAAGACGATGATGGAAGTGATACCCTGAAGAACCATATAGAAGAGATGAAAGGATGACAGATTCATTCAAAGAAGAACAATTTGAGGATGAATCTACATTTTACAAAGTGAAGGGAAAGCTGCACTGAGGTCACTTGGGAGAAAAAAAATCACCAGGAACAGATGGATTACCAATAGAGCTGTTTCAAGCTTCAGAGGCAGAATCTTCTCTAGTTCTAAAATCTGTCAACAAATATGGAAAACAAAAGATTTGCCCACAGATTGGAAACACTTGACATACATTTCAATCTCCACAAAAGAAGACACCAAGGATTGCAATAGTCACAGGACAATTGTATTCATTTCCCACGCAAGCAAAGCAATGCTCAAAATTCTACAACAAATACTTTTACCATATATGGCGCAAGAAATGTGTTGCCCAAGCTGGACTCAGAAAAGGAAGAGGCATGAGGGTTCATATTGCATACATACAGTGGATAATGGAGTCCACCAAAAATTACAGAAGAAAATCAGCCTGTGCTTTATAGATTACACCAAAGCCTGTGATTGTGTAGATCATGAAAAACCCTTAAAGAAATGGGTGGGTCACAACATTTGATTGTTCTTGACCCCTAACCTGTACACAGGACAAGAGGCTACTGTCAGGACAGAATGCAGAGAAATGGCAAGGGGGTTGGGGAAGGCTGCATTTTATCACCCTGTTTAACTTGTACACTGAACATATACGTAAAGCAGGATTAGACTTGGAGGAAGGAGGCATGAAAATTGGAGGAAGAAACATCAACAATTTAAGATATGCAGATAATACCATGCTAGTAAGAGAAAATAGAAAAGGTTTGTGACACTAACTGAAGAACGTCAAGGAAGAAAGTGCGAAGACCAGTTTATAGTGGAACATTAAGAAACCAAATAATGACCAGAGATGACTTACATAACTTTAAAGACAATGAAAACACTGAAATAGTTCAAGATTTCCCATACCTTGGCTCAGTCATTAATCAGAACGGAGACTGCACTCAAGAAATCAGAAGAACAGGAATTGGAAGGGCAACAATGAAAGAACAAGACCAGATCCTGAAGTGTAGACATACCATTGAATACTAAAGTCAAGATGGTCCATGCCATCACATTTCCAGTTTCTTGTATGGTTGTGAAAGTTGGACAGTGAGGAAAGCTGACAGGAAGAGAATCAACTCATTTGAACTACCTTGCTGGAGAAGAGTTCAACAGGTAACAAAGACTGCTAAAAAAGAGAAATAAAGGGGTCCTACAGCAAATCAAATCTGAAGTCTCCCCAGATGCCAAGATTGCTAAACTGAGACTGCCATAGTTTGGCCATATCAGAGAAGACAGTATTGCCTGGTAAGATAGATGACACTAAGAAAAGAGGAAGAGTTCATTACAGATGGAAGCAAGCCATGTCCCAGAGTCTGCAAGACTTCAGCAGGGATGTTGATGACTGAGTGACCATAAGTTAAAGTCGACTTGACAGCAGTTAACAACAAACCAAGAGCTCCAAGGGGGATGAGATCTGAAGCACATGCAACACTGTATGAACTGTAGCTAGCCAGGTGGCCTTGTTCTTTCTTTCTACCGTTCATTTCTCTTCATTTCTTGCACCCATGAGCTTGTGATGAAACCTGCCCTTTCCCTAAAGGTTATTTCCAAGCCCCATGTCTGTGTTCATTTGCCAAGGATGACCTGTTTCATACTAGAATCCAAAGAAATCATTACTGACATTTCAGCCCAAGATTCAAGCTCAAGCAAGCTGTGACATGATATTGATAAGTCTGCCAGCGGTCTTTCCTGGTTAGGCTAAGGAAGCATTTTCCTTTATAGCTGAGACTAGAGAGCACTCCCTTAAAACAAATTCAATGCCACAGTTCAATATTCAAAAGCACTCACAAGAGAATGTGGTCTTAACATTCCTTCATGAACCATTTTAAAACACTCTCATTCCTTTAAGCAAACTGCAGGCTCCTCTCTCCTCCTTATATTTCTTACACTGTGCCGCCCCCGACTACTCATGAAGTAATAGAATTCACAATATGGGATCCTGATAACCACTATGACCTGGCCCCACTGAACAAAAGTGCTATAAGTTATTTGTGGGTCTCCTTGGTCAAGAAAGCCAGAAATTTCCAGGCCAATATAATTGGTGAGGCAAGTAAGAACATTCTAACCAATTCATCTTGAATCCAAAAGGAGATCTGTTCAACAACATTGTGAGATTCTTCCATTGTGCCCACTTTTTGGTCTATATCTAAAAGCTGGGTGCCTAGAGAGTTTAGTCCACTTCATGCAGTTACATGGAGCTCTTTAAGCCCTCTGGGGCAGGGTGGGGGAAGAGGTCCAGGGCTGCAAACTATAGACTAAGGAGGGACTTCAAATACAGCCAGGCTAGCACACTACACTTTGAAAGATGTGAAGTAATTTATATTGTTCTCTGAAGAAGCCTCCTTCCCTGACTATTAATTTCAAATCTAAAATTATACACCTGTACCACTGCCAAAGATATTAGCCTCTTCCCATTTCTTCTCTGTACATCAAAAAATCTAGCTGCAGTTTTCCTATTAGCCTCCTTTAAAAATTCAATTAGCTTACATCTTATCACAATACCCTTTTAGGCACTCTAGAACCAAAAAACATATTTTTAGTAAGCAAAAGAAGGAAAAATCTGGCTACACAAAAGGCAGCCGCCTGAGCCGCTCTTCAGTCATCTTACTTGAAAGTCTTCATGTCTTCTTCAGAGAAGCGAAACATATTAGTCAGCCCTTTTAAAGGCCAACTATATATTTTTTTGCAGGATGAGTTTTTAGATGTTTATGCAAGGGAAATATAAAAAGGAGTCTATTCATCTTTATGAATTTACAAGACACTTACTGAAAGCATTACACATAGAATTATTTTACAAACACAGTTATTTCGAAGACTCAAAATAACTTTGTTGTTGTAACTTTTTAATGGTAGGAAGAAAGTAAAAAGAAAGTTATAACCAAGTTTTTAAAATCTTAATTCTCTTGACACCTACCATTCATAAATGTTGTTCTAACAGAATTAACATCTTTGTGAAGATTTTTATATAATCCCATAATGTGAATTACTCAAGTCCACCATTTTATTTCTATCCCATTTTTGGGAAACAACAAAAGTGATGGGACTATTCATCCCGCTTGGCTGCACTATACAGAACATGCAGATCCCTTTGCCTATCAAAATCAATACACACTGAGGCATTTTCCATTAATTTGTCTAGTCCACCTTTCAAGCCATGAGAACTAGCAGTCCTATCCCATCCTGTAGAAATTAATTCCCCTTTATATTGTATGCAAGCACATACTTCCTTTTGATTTCCTGGACCCATTTCCAATTTGATATTTTATCTGCATGTCTTTGTGTTCCTGCTTCACCCACACTTCTCTGAACTTGCCTCAACAATCTTTCACTTCTGACGAGATGACAAATGCAACACCATGCACTCCCAGTACATCTCCCAATTACACTGCCACCATGTATTCCCACTACACCACTATCTTCCAGTTTGAAGCATGAGCCCCAGTTCCACATACTGCATGGCAAGTTTCCAGTAGGTCAGTTTTCTCCATATCAACATCCATGGTTTCTCTGCAACTCCCATGCCTTTAGTATACGACAGCCCATACGAATTTCTGTACCCACTTTGTGTTGCTGAGGTCTACACAGGCGTTATGTACCATTGGCCTTTTGACTGCTTCCCTGTTCATTCTCTCATGTAGTGGAACCAGGCCTTGCAGTGGGCAAAACATCAGACTTTTTGATTAGCAATGACAATGAAGTAATCTCCTATTCAAGGCTTCCTTGTTGTCCCTGAATTTAGCTGAAAACTTCATGTTAACAGTAGTGGGTAGAGGGTAGGATTAGATTTTTCTCAGCCACAATACCTTTTGATGTATATGTATATACACTCAGATATGGATCAATTCAGCTGCCTGCATTTTTGGACTCTTCTTGGAGTTCAGCTATGGAGACTCTCATGGTAAGCACCTGCACTTCAAAATGCACCACTACATCAGTGTTCTTACCCCTTTTCTTGCATCTCAGTTTCTATTATCCCTTCTCATGGCAGCATATTTGAAGTTCTTCTCCAACAGTCTCGATCAGAACTTGGAGAAGTTACTATCTGGGACTATAGCTCCAGAAATTCTCCAGGCAGCACAGCCAGTGGCCATCCTGACTGGGAGATTTTTGAGGGGGGGGAAATGTACATTTACAAAGCTCTGGTCTTTCTGCATAGCTAGGCCCCTTCATCCTATTCCTACTCCCCATGATGAAAACTAATTTGGAAATTCTCCACTATTCTAGGACACTATTTATTGTTGAGAAACAGTTTACTCTGTTAAGAAGGTGGCAGCAGTTAACAAGTGTTCAGTCCTGTAAAAGGGATTCACCACTTGCTGAGGCAAGTATTTCACACTTCCTGCCAAACTCTGAAATTAAAGTCACTTTTAGTTGCCTACAGTAGATCCTGTGCCCTTCAATGCTGCAGGAACAAAAAGGGCGATGGTTCCAGTTCCCACATAGAGAAGACTGAAGAGCTCTGGTTAGCAACTATCTAAAAAGCAACATCAGCAGCATAGAGATGAAGAGGGGAGCAATACTGCTATCCACACCTAACAATGGGGAGAAAAAGCAGGTCCAGCTGCACAGTGTTCTCATCCCCAGACTGGACAGCCAGATTTTGCCTTCTTTACACAGTAGAGCCTGCTCTTGGCAGAGCCAGCTACAGTCACGATCTGAATGAAGACCCAGCCTCCATTTTGGAACAATAGACAGAATAACTGGCATCTCACTCAGCATCAAAACAGACACCCAAGATGCCAGGCAGTCCTGAGGCCAAAAGTGCACTAAACAAAAGAAGACAGTCCAGTGAGAAAGATCAGGCAGAATTCAAGGCTCTAGGCAAGCAAAGAACTTTTTGCTCTGGAACTAGGATGTAGCCCAGCAGGGAGGAAAGCTTACAGTAGTCTAGTGCATCAGGAGCTTCCTACACAGTTAAATCATGACTGCAGGACATCTCCATAGCTGCTCGCAACAGAGGGAGTCGGGACACACAGCATACTTAGAAGGTGCAAGCCCTCTTCTGTTCCAAAGATAGGGAAGGGCAGAAGAACTGTGTGATGCAGTGGCTCCATTCCCCACAAAGATGGATATACAGTAAGATGTGCAGTAGATTCAGCAGACAGCAGGCCGCCAAGTTGCCTTCTCATTTGATGAGCACTTGATTACACTGCCCACAGACGAAGACCGTCTCTCGCTGGGCATCAGGAGCTACAACAGAAAGCACTAATCAGATACCTGGTCCCCACCAAGGATCATACAGTTTGCCACCTAAAAGAGCTACCTTTGCCCTAATACATCTAGCCTGAACGACAAAACCACTGTACTACCTGTCCACTGTAACACAAAAACAGATGTCAGAATTACAGCAGACCTTGCCATCAGAACAGAACAAAATATTCTCATTCTCACTCTCCTTGCCCTCCCACCAACAAATCCCACCTACCATCCCACATTGCTTCCCCATCTCACCTGTAGCCCCCATGCAGCTTTTGGGAACTTTGAAGGAGCAACACCGGGAGCAAAAAATGTTTCCACAATTGCTGCAGCTCCGCTGAAGGGAAGAAAAAGGAAAGAGATAGAGAGCTCTAGAAACAGAGTTCAAGGAGGACAGCCTATCTCAGGATATTCCTCTGCTCCTGAGACAGTTCCTTTGGTGGCCAGGTCACCTCTATCCCTGTAAGTATGCAACTAAACCAGGCCCCTGAATGGGCCGACAGTGGTGGTGTCTTTCATCCCAAAAGTGGCATTTGCTTTGCAGAGGGAAACTGTACAGATATTCAGAGGATACCTGCATGCCTAACAAACAGTGGCAAGGGATACTGAAAAGGAGAAAAATCAACTTTTATCCTACATTACAGTGTCAATCTGATTTGGAAGTCCTACAACTATTATAAATGCATTTTTAAATTTTAATTTTAATCCCAGAGCTCTCTAGTTATGTCTAGGCCTTAGGAATGCCATTTTGGCACTACAGAAAGGGAGCAGGAAGAACACACATTCTACAGACCTTGCTGGGACTAGGGACTTCAACATGTTTGGAGATCTGATCTTCCAGTCCAATATCTAAGTTGGTATGCGATCTCTTTATCTGACCCCAACCTCACAGCAAAACAGAAAAACAACACAATGCCATACAGCAAGCTAATACAAGCTTTTCAAATAGTCATTGCCATTCTCTGCTCTCCTTGCATGCCAGCCTCCCACCTGCTCCAGAGGATGGGATTATGTAAGGGTTCTAGAAGGTGGACCTCAGGGATGTAACAGCAGCCTCTGATCCGCAGGACAAGGGCATCAGAAAAGGGCAAGAGGCAGCAGCTGGTGATTTACTGGGCCAGAGAGACTTACCCTCTTCTTTAGCACAGAGAACGTGGCTGAACAGCTTGCACAGCTCCCTGTTTTAAAAAAAAATTAGAAAAAGCACATGTCACAACATAGGTCTCTTTTCCTCTTCCCAAGAAATAGACTGTCTTTCTCTGCACTAGTCCCCCTTCCCCTGATCACAGTCCCTCCCTGCCAATATCACTCTGTGAGACAGAGTTCTCTACCACTTCCCCATGGAAGGCTTGGTCAAATGCCAGGGCAAAGTCTCTCTGCAAGAACCAGGAGACAAGCAGATTTGCACAAGACAGCAAACATCCTGCACCTCTTGAACGATACCAGTCTTCTGCTGTGAAGGTTGTGCCAGGAATAAAGAGGTGTGCCCCTCTATATAAACATGGCACTAGGTGGAAAATTCCACCTCCTGAAAAGTCTTGGGATAAACTGATCACAAAATAAGGGATTAAGTGTTAAGACTTGGACCAGAGAGTGACATAATATAAATTCCCACTCATTCTCTTTGGGTGGCCATGGGTAAGTCACTCTCACTCAGGGTTAGAGCTACATGTCACCCTGGCAGGTGTGCGTTCACAAACACATGTTTGCCTAAGTAATGGAAATGGAAGGATGGAGAAAGCATTTGTAAGACAGAGCCAGCAGGATGCTTACTCCCTCACTTCTGATGATGTTCCCTTGTTACAGAATGAGACATCTTTTCCTTGGCATGGATACCTTAAAGCACCACACAGACACAGAATAGCATTTTTCCAATGTAAGACTTATCCAGCATCAGCCAGACCCAGCTTCTTTTGATATAGCTAACGGGCTAAAGTTTTGCATTCTCTTCTACCAATCCTCTATCAATCCTCTATGCCAGGTGTTAAAAATATGGCCTATGAACTACAGGTACATCAAGGCCTCCAGGGGACCCTCAGGCACTACTTAGGGCTGCTTCCCTGGTCTCTCAAACCCTTCCAAATCCTTCACTGCCAAAAAAATTGCCAAATAAAGGAGGATTGGACCCCCAAAAGCCTCTAGTAGATGTGATTCTGAATTGTAAAACTATTTTGGGTGGGCACACCATTTACAGGCCATTATAGCCTTTCTTCAAAATCACAGAAGACCTTTTGGTCACTTCTGGTTTTGGAAAAAGGGGTGGGTACAATCCCCCTCCACATGCCCATTCCTGCTCTACATTATCCTGTGTCATTTCCAACAATCTTCATCCCACAGCATGATCCTTTCTTCCACTATTGCCATCCTACCTCCCAGTCCAGCACTGAGGTTGTTACTTGGGTAGCGCTTGCGCAGACGCTCCTTCAGCTGTGACACCCTCCTGCGGATCGCCTCATTCTTGCTCATTAAGGGGTTTTCGGGAAGCCCCAGCTCAAATTCTCCAGAGCACTGGGAGATGTCATCATCCTCCTGGGTAGGAGCGGAGGCAGAGACAACAACTTGTCAGGAAGATGGAAATGCACAGTGTCTACTTTATGCCCTAGAACAATTCTGCTCAAAGTGATGGTCCATGGACAGGTTCCAGTCCATGAGCCATCAGCTGCCAGCACATGGAGAGTTTCCAGGAAAGAGAGAAAAAAATTACCCAACAGGCACAAATAAGGTATTTTATTTTATTGGATTTATACCCTGGGATGGGGTCAAGCTGGTACTAGGTTCCTGGCACAGCAGGAAGAAAAATGCCAGTCCCACCTCCCACCCTCACCCCATATGATATAGCTCAAGAAGCACTGCTTTACAGCAGTAGCAAAGAGTCTGCCGCAGAGGTTCTTAACTGGGGTCCCTGGATGGGCTGTCGAAGGTCCATGACGCAGATACAAAAAACAACTTTTTTCCCTTTGATTTTCTTCCTGTTACATTGAATGTTTTCTTTTCAAGGTGAATTTTAAGGTGAAGATTTGCCCTGTTCAAGGCATCATAATTTATCTCATTCCAGACTGGACTATGTGGAAGAAATCATTTTCCAATGCTGTAGCATACTGTATGCAATTGGGGAGGGAGGTGAGATGACCCACAGCTTTCATCAGAGTCTCAAAAGGGTCCATGATACCAGAAAGTTTGACTCACTAGCATACTAGAAGGCACCATTAAAAAACATAGCTCTGAAAGTAAGGAGAGGCTAAGCCAGCCAAGAAAAACACTGGAAAAGGGTAACATTCTGAGACAGTGGAAGTGGAACGGCTAAGCTTCTGTCTTGAGTGGGTGGGCAAAAAAAATGAGGCATGATCCAGGTAAACACCACAGTAAAGACTATGTCTCAAGACATCAACTTTGCATAAGCAAGAGGCACAGCCATTAGCTTAGAACAAGGTGACCTGGCTCTGACACTCACCATTACTACTAGCAGCTGGGTCTCCTACTCCCGCAGCAAGGAAAAAAGATAAGAGATGAAAGCCAGAAGAAAGAAAGCAGCAAATCCCAGCTCAAAACAACCTCACCTCTTAGGGTGCTCCCTGAGCACAGGTTCTAACTCCACTTATTTCTATTTCTCATCCCCACACTGGGATGTTGCCTGCAAATAGGCACAGATTCTGTCTTGCTGACACTCACTGCCCTCCATGAAGAGAACCAAGGACAGTATCTTTAACCTGCTGGCCTACCAATATCCTCACTCCTGCACAGCAAGCACAGATACACCAGGCTCTCCAGGCACAGACCTCAATAGCATCTTTGAATTCATCATCAGGCTCTGCTTCCTCTGCTTCTTCTACACTGCCAGGGGTCAGATCCTACAAAGAAAGGAAACGATGGGTTACCAGTCCCTCGGAGAGTGGTAATGAATCCAGCATGGGTCCTACTTCCCAAATTCAAGAGCATGCAAATGTGAGGCCACTCTGAATAATATACTTTCCACTCCCGCCTAAACAGTTAACACCATGGATACTTCTATGCAAGGCCCAAACAACACAGAGGAAGTGTAGGATGCCGATCCTGGAACATCTCTATGGGCAGCAGAAAGGAACAAGGGAACTCTTGCAGGAAAAAATAATCAAGACAATTTGAAATGCTGAATGAAGGAAAAGAGAGGGGAATTTTGGGCATTCTCTTTACTTTTTAAAAACAGACATGGACAAGTTAATAAATAAAAAACAGTTGAGCTAAAAAGGATACTGTTCTTCTAAACAGCAACACAGAAAAACTGAAGGGAGATTTGATGCATGTGATAACCCACTGCCTGCCTGAAATTGCAACCTTTAAGCAGAGACTGGAAATGTTCCTTCTGGAGGACTACAATTCCTATAATCCACTAGTGGCTTATTTATGTGGATATAATATCTCTGAAGGGTGCCAATCTATGGAAAGCTAGCTCAAAACAGCAGTGTGTACGGGCAGAAGAAGCCACTTCAAGCAAAAGTGAGATACAAACTTGTTTTCAGTATCAAACTGAGACGCATTTCCCAAAACTTCCCATTTCTGGATTCAATTACAAAACCATCAACTGATACACTACTATGCAAGTCAGGATGAGCTAAAGTCAAGTATTTGACATAGGAAAAATATAAATATTCCAGACACCTATATAAAATCTTAAGTCTAGAACTGCTTGCAAATGAAATATACAGGCTTCATTTCTCTTTTGTTTCACTTTCCTCTCTATGCCTTACCTCAATGCTGGTGGGTGTTGGTGTCCGGTCTGGAAGGGCTCCAGTGCCCACTTCTCCAGCATCCAGCTCTACAGGCTCTGGAGTCTTCACAGTTGGCTTGAGGCCCAAGCGTCGCTCTACAGCTGACTTCAGCTCCAGCATCACTGAAGAGCAACAAAAGGCAACGGTTAGACAGCCTTGCAGACATACCAAGCTTTCGGCAATAAGAGAATGGCATACCATTCAAGCCAACCTCCAATCCAAATACCCAAGAAGCAGACGCTACCGCCCAATTTACAGTACAGTATCTAAAACAGCCTTGACCAACTTGGTATGCTCCAGATGTGTTAGACTACAACTCCCACAGCCAACACAATGGCTGGAGCCAATAGGAACTATAATCTAACATACTATCAGAGCACAAATTGTGACAGGCTGACCTAGAAAAGTGGTAACTTTGCCTGACCCCAATTCCTCCATTTCCTTCCATGAGCAAAATGGAAGGGAAACGCTGCAGTGAGATTTTTTATGAAATACAACCCTTCCCACACTTCCTTCACTAAATAAAAGGTAAGCCATAATACTCATACCCTAAATCCTAAAACTTCATGGAAAATTAACACTTTTTCTTACTTGCACACATTTTCAGTGTGTGTGTGTTCCATTGTCACACCTACCCATCAAATGATAAAAAAAAGACTAGGCAGAGAAGTTTGGTGAAGCATTAACACCTGGAGCTATTGCACTAGCAACTTCAGAAAGCCAAATCAAAGTGAGTACAAGGAGCAGTGTCTTCACTCAAATAGGTTTCAGAAAAAAAACTGAGCTTTGAACAGAATAACTCCTGTTTGTAGTTCTTCCCCCTATTATAGCTGCCATAAGATAAATGCATTTCATGGGGACATCAAAATGTTCAGAAATCACTTCATGTCTATTTCAGCTAAAAATTAAGCGTTTCTTTATATCACTCCTTGCAAAACAAAAAACAGAGCTCTGTAATATAATGTCAGTTTATCATTCACATACAAAGATGTGCTTCCCCGCTGGAACATTTTACAAAGGAGGAAACTACCAGCACTAAATTATTGAAGTTATACTCAGAGAATGGAATTAATATATGGATCTTGCGAATACGCAAGATTTTTCATAGACACAACTCTTTCTCCCCTGGAATAAAATTTACCGTTAGCACCACAGAGCTGTCGTCCACTTAAAAATGAGGCAGCAGCAAGGATCGGTAAGTCTGATTCCTTGCCTCAGACTACGATCCGCCACAGAAAGACTCCATCTTTAGACATTCCGTTTCTACCCAGTTGTTCATCTTTCTACCTCCAAAATTCTAATAGGACAGATCGGTTCTGAGGAGAGGGAGTTGTCTCTTACCTCGATAAAATGCCACATTGCCAAAGAAAAGGGCATTATTAAGAAGAACGAAGACCCAACACAAGGGCAACAGGTACAGGGCACACACGAAACCCATCAGTGTTCCATAAAACCTGGGCAGAGGGTGAAAACAGAACAGATGGAGGATGATACATACTGACATCAGGACGATAGCCAGGCTCCCAGGGAGCAGCTCAGGCCTGCCTACGCCCCATCCCTCTTGTCTAATTAATGCTGACACCACCTCCCTTCCACACAGAGATTTTCTACCCAATGCCCTGTTCTTAGTCTGGACAAAACCGTGGCTGCTACCTGTCCTTATGAGTGCAGACAATGTGAATACCAGATACTACAGTTAAGCACAGACATCCACCCAACATCAGACAAAAAACCAAGGAACCAAGACCACTGCTTGATCAAAGCAGCAACACAGTTCTCAACCCCCAAAGAAGTAAGGCCTTGGTTGTCACTTCCACTGCCCAAACAGAAAACACTGGTGCAACTTTAATTAAGGCCAACCAAAGCAGAGGTAGGTATCATATGGTCTCCAGGACTATTTTTGTGGACCCAGTCAACCCCAAGGGCACCTATATACCTCCTGCCAAAGAAGAAAATTTCATCCTAATATTGAGAATTTCCAGGTCTTGAAGCCTCCAGGAACAATGATTCCCATTTATAACAAGACACAGACCCTCACCTTTGCCTTTTTTTTCCACTACCCCCACCTCCACCACCCCAGAAAAAACAGAAGTAGACCTTTGGTCACAACCAGTTTAGTTGGGGGGGGGAAGTCTAGTCTAGCCCACAAAGGGCTCGCTATAGGCCAAACATAAGCTTCCTGAGCTACCTCTGTCATAAAGCAATACTCACTGTGAAGAGAGAGAAGGGTTCTCCCAATAAAGGACGCGGTAGGCTGCCTCACAGCTACCACACAGACGGCTCAGGAGGGCCTCTAACTGGATCAAGCTGAAGAGAGACAAGAGCATCATTAAGCATTTCCCTAGTATCACCACAGTACTTGTTTCCTCCACAGCCACTGAATTAATTTATATTTTCTGTGTATGTGCATCCTGCATAACTAATTATCCAGATACCACTATCTCTGAGTGGGCTCAAATGTTGATCTCTCTAAAGAATTTGTGGTACCAGCCAATCTGAGAAGGATACAGTGCGCCCTCTGCTGACACGACCTCAGCACGCACAAACATAAGGTCACACGAAGCCTTATGTCCAATTATGCCAAAGGGCGCACCGAGAGCACGCCTGCGCCCACACAGGTACACACACATTATGTCCATTGATGATAATGGGGTCAGAGCATTTGCATTTTGTTTTATGCACAGCTTCCTGGAAGGGCACACTGTATATAACAACATCTTTTAGGTCAAGGTGAGCAAACTGTGGTCCAGGGGCAGCACGAGACCTGTTGCATACCAAAGTGAAGCTCCCAAAGTCTCCCAAAGCTCTAGGCATCCCCATTTGAAAAATCATCATCAAGGGGTTTTTTTTTGCCCCAAACACACTCAAAATGGGTCAAAACTGTTGCAAAACACAGTGGTTTTGAACCCACAACCACCCCAACCCCCCCACATATTCCTAAACCTTCCTAAAAATCAAAAAAGCCAAAAATCAGTCCAAAATGAAACCGGAAGTGTTACGATGTCACTTCTGGTTGTGTCAAATGCATCACTGCAGCCTGTCAGGGGAAGTACAGGGTGAAAATGGCCCTGCCCCTTTCGTAGCTGCCCAGTCCTGCTTTATATTTTAAGACTGGATGGAGAAGAACATATTGCAGGCAGGCATTCCCATGAAACATTTTAGGGAGTTGTGCACACATGAACACATAAATTGAGATAATTTGAGAACTCTTAACAGAGAACTTTTGTCTGTATAAGTTTATAAGTTGCCAATAAATTGCAAACTATGGAGGGATCATTTTATCCATCACTATTCCCAGTGAACCTGCCTGGACCCAGTCTCTTCTCCCACCTAGATACAGACTGACGGAGCTGAACTTCGGAAAAACTCCATGTTTTTTCCAAGTGGGATGAACGCCACCATGATCAAACAAAGATCTCTGAATAAAGGAGATGTGGGTTCAAATTCCTGCTAAGCCACAAGAATCACTCTAGGCAGCCTTGGGCAAACTGTGAACAAACTTCACACAGTTCTTGTGAGGTTACCAGTGAGCTCCTATGCTTGCCTGCTTAGATGTGAGTCCTGCTGAGCTTAGTTAAATTTACTCTCAGATACGCGTGTGCAGGATTGCAGCCTAAGTGAGATGTCATTTTAATGAAAGCAGTAACATTTATTAAACAAAACTATTTTTTTAAAAACAGACTGCAGCAAAGGTTTTTGTTTTGAAGAAAGAATAAGTGAAAATCAAGTATTACATGCAAAATATTACGAATCATTTATATTGACTCCATCACATGCACACAATTTAACTGCCAAGGAGATAATCATAGCAGCTGGACTAAATTAGTCCTTTATCTCAGAGGACATCCTGCCTATCAAACCACTAAAAAGTATGTAAGCTTACAGATGAGACTAACAGTCTTCCTGCAGATGAATAAATTAATAATGTATACTGGAACAAAAGTAAGACAAAGCTTGGTGAAGACATCAGTGTGACAATAGACAGGTAAAGTGAAAACAAAAAGATTGTCTGGACAAACTAAAGGGACTAGGACAAAGAGGTCACAGAGATAACAGCATGAATTTGGACCTAGACTACCATTTTTCATCTTGGATCTGCTCAAAAGATATGCTGGGCCAGGGCAGGATCACTAGAATTCCAGGACCTGATATGTCAGAATGTTAGCATTACAATATAGCCCAGGCTGAAAAGGTTGTCATTTAGCTGTACATCATTTTGACATCATTTCCTTATCCTCTTATGTATTCTATCTCAAAAAATGTTTCTTTTGCTAACATTATACTCATCACAATGAGATGCATGTTAGAAGGCTTGGAAGCTGAGAAACTAACCAAATTTGAGGGATTTCATAACTCCAGAGATCCCTTTGTAATAATACGCACATGCAAAATGTAATAATAAGCACATGCAAAAGAAAAGCTCTGCTGAAGAACCCAGAAGCAAAGACTGGGCAAGCAAAAGGCTGCAAGGAATACGGTTGCAGCATTGATTTTGTATTGACGGAGGTTTGGTGCCTAGCAGCAGACATCACTCACTCATGGCTGTTTGTTATACCTATGTCCCAGCTTTCCACTACAAATTATGCACAGGATGGCTAACCATGAAATATAACATACAAAATTATAATCAAAAGCAAATAAACTAAAATTGCATCAATAAAAAATTAAGAAATAAATAGCAAGACTGAAGTCAATTTAAAAGCCAGATTGTTGTCGTCATCTAACATCAAGTCCACTTTGACTTGATGCAGCCAGCATGGCATAGTGGTTTGAGAATTGGATTAGTCCCTGGAGGCCCAGGTTCAATTCCCCGCTCAGCCACAGAAACCCATCGGGTGACCTTGGACACACCACACACTCTTGGCCCCCAGAAAACCCCCAGGATAGGTTGGCCTTTGGGTCACCATAAATCAGAAATTACACACAATAACAACCCTATGACTAAGAGAACTCTAAGACACCTTGTCATCAAACTGCTCCAACCTCATGAACTCAGGCTTGTGGCTTCCTTGATTGAACCAATCCATTATGCTGTCTTTCTTTTTTCCTGTGTTTTCAGCTTCAACAGCATTATTGTCTTTTCCCATAAATCATGTCATCTTATGATGCATCCAAAGTACAATAGCCTTGATTTAGTCATTTTGGCTTCTAATGGGAGTTCAGACTTGATTTGCTCTTGGACCCATTTATTTGTCTTTTTCTGGCAGTCCATGGTATCTACAGAACATTCTCCCAGTATTACATTTTAAATGAGTTGATTCTCTTCCAGTCAGCTTTTTCCACTGTCCAGCTTTCAAAGCAATGCACAGAAATCAGAAATACTAAGGTATTCATGATTCTGGCTTCACTGCAGTTCATCTTAACCATATATTCTTTTCTACCGATTTTAAGTTAAATTTTAGTTCAAAAATTTTGTTGCAATTGAAAGACAAGCAAACAGTCTCTATTTGAATATTTACTAAAAAGGCATTCAACATCAAGGTCCCCATTTTTAACTCTTGTTAAAGCATGCATTTACTATTGAAAAGAACCCAGGTTTTAGCTACAGAGCAAGTCATGTAATATATGGATGCTCATGCTGTCAAGCCTTTGATATCTGGTGCTAAACTCTGGACATGTGACTATTGTCACAGTCACTTCTGGAGGGAGAAAAGTAGAAACTGGTTATAATGTTCCTACAGCTTTTGTCTATCAAAGTGCCAGACTCAAACCTAGCTCCATTTCTAAATTCACATTCATCAAAAAAAGCACGTGTCCTGATCAAACATGGAAACAGTAACCATCAGCCCTGGCTAAGAATAGTTCAAATTCATCCAGAAAACCTATGAAATCCTCATCTGTACATTCATACTAAAGTTAACACCCATTAATAAAACCCTTACATATATATTCAAAAGTGTGTGTGTGTGTGCGTGTGTGTGCGCGTGTGTGCGCGTGTGTGTGAATGTGTTCCTTCAAGTTGCCTGCAAATTTATGGCGACCTCACAAATTTCACAGGGTTTTCTTAGGAAAGGAGTACTCAGAGGTGGTTTTGCCAGTTCCTTCCTCTGAAATATACCCTAACAGCACTTAATATTCATTGGCAGTCTCCCATTCAAGTACTAACCAGGGCTGACTCCGCTCAGCTTCCAAGATCAGATAGGATCTGGTGTTTCTAGGGTATTTATAATTGCTTAAAAATGCATGCACAATGTCATGTCCTACTCATAAGTAGTTAATAAATGTTCTAAAACTAGAGAAATGATTACAGTTAGTTGTGAATCAATATGTTTTAACAGCTTTGGTGAGCAGCAAGAACACAACTTTCTTTGGAAAAAATAACTGTATAAATGGAAAAGCTGATTAAAATCAATGATTTAAAGATGAGGTTTCTTGCTCGGTGATTGAAATCGATCCACTGTTTTAGAATGAGGATGCACACTTCTGAAAAGTAAGAAACACAGCCATGCAAATGTTTAAATAATAAAGGGTCCAGTGGTACCTTAAAGATTAACAAGTTTAATATAGCATAAACTATATTAATAGACTATAGCTGACCTTATCGGACACACTGTTATCCAGAATTTCAAGTATATATCCAGTTCACACCAGTATTTTCTGTATTTCATTTCACCTGACTCTGTTTAAAATCCCATTTCCAATCTTGTGTCATGTACAGAGTGTCCAAAAATTATCTCTATAATTTCAGATCTGTATAGAATATATTGAAATCAGATAAATTCCATACAAAATGGAAATTGTAAAGATAATTTTTGGACATCTTGCACCTACAAATACATATACACACCCACGAATGCCTGAAATGCTGGGTAACACTTCATGCATCTAACAAAGTAGCCAGCATTTAATTAAAGCTTGTGCTATAATAAGTGCTTGATCTCTACGGTACCAAGTAGTTCTTTGTGAGTTTTGCTTACATGAAGCAAACACTACCACCACTTTGAGAAATATAAATACTTATTAATTCTCCCTCCAGTTTATAGTCCTATCTACAGTTAGCAAGGTCGTTTTATGCCCACATGGTGAACTTTAGTAATGAACCTTAAAGATCAACTAACCTATGGGACACCCACACATATGGTTCCTTGCACTACTGAGGTGGTTCTTAAAAGCACAATTATTGTTAAGTAATATCAACAGTATGCTATATTCTCCACAGAGAAGTCATGATTCTTGTCCATATGGCAATGCTGAACCGCATGGTATATGTCAAGTTAACTAGCATCTATAACATCATATGGTGTTTTAGGTATCAGATGGGATGGATGTCTACCTGCCATACCTCTGCTTAGTTACTTTTGCTCTCCATTTTTTGGAGGGGGGAATGTTGTATTGTTTATCAGTAAGGGCATATGAGATAGCCTAAGGACAAAGAACCCCCCATAGCTCCCATTAAAAATCCCTTTGTGACACACTCAAACTGTGCTAGTGCTCCATGGCTCTTTGTAACAGACATGTAAAGCATAAAATGAGAAGATCAATTTTGCAACTAGAAACACTTCTGCTGCTATACATATGTTGGTAAAAGAAGTCAGTTCAGCATGCACCACTGTGCACCAGCAATATAAAGCGCACAGCAATGTAACAAATTATTATGAGAAATAACAACTCAAGAAGAGAAATGGTTGTTCAGAAGTGGTAGAATGGACACCTGAAGCAGGTAAGATCACAGAAGGCAAATCACAAGAAATGATGAAAGTCGACATTACAAATGGAAGTAAGACAGAAAAGTTGCCACACCCTTTCCATGAACTAAACAATTTAAAACATTCCATGGTAAGTGCAGCACAACACTTCTCCATCTTGAAAATATTCATACAGCAATGGTACCGAAACAGAAAAATTGTCAGAAATTAACAGAATAAAGAAGTGGTAATCACAGGAACACAGTGGTTGACTATAGCATTGTATGCATTTGAAGTGAGCAAGATATTCAGAAATGAGAAAAGGTCTAATGTGGAGTTAGCTTACAAGATTCCTTAGATGGATACAAGATTTCTACTATTAAGCAGCATCCCTAACCACATACTCCAAGCAAATACTCCACCCATTTTATCCATTTCTCTGCTCCCCAACATACTTACAAGCCCTTCACTTCAGCCACAGCTTCATTTCGAGTAAGTTGAACTTTTCTCACATCCTCACGTCGCACACTGTGGTATCTACGCCGCGCCAGCTCTTCTTCACTCAGGCGGATGCGACATGTTTCCTGGAGGTAGCCCAGCATGGCAGGCACCAAGATCAGTAGGACAAACAACACATACCAAGCAGCTGGAAAGGAAACAGAATGTATTAGGCCACTGCACTGCATGTCAAACTACCAGCCAGCTTCACTACCACTACCTCCTGCTTAAGCTGTTTAGTCAAAGCAGGCCTGTCTACCTGCCAGGCCCAGTGTTCCCTCACTTTTTCTCAGCACATCCACTGGCCAATCCCTATAACAGTCCCCACATGAAAACATATTCCATTCCCCACTCATCATCTCCACTGGCTCTTACTTCCAGTGGAGAAGAAAGTGTATTGCTCCAGTGTTGGAAGAAAGCGTATTGCTCTCTCTAATCCCTAGCACAAACATTTAGCTTTTCTCACCTTCACTAAGGGTCAGCAGCAAAAAGTTGAGCCCCAGGCAAGTTAGGAGGGAACAGAGAGGCATCTGCCAGCTGTGGAACAGACAAAATGAAGAAGTGCTGTAGCAGTACACGGGAGATATGAACTTAAGAGTGATAGAAAAAGAGGAGACAGGTGAAGACTACGGCCATGAAAAGACAAAAAAAAAAGTACTGGCCTATAAACACAAAAGTGATGTGCAGAAGGAGAGGTCTAACATATTTAAAAGAGAATATTCACTGTAACCTAGTCAGCCACAGACCTTGTACTTTTGGCCATTGACCAAGCCACAAATACAGTAGCAGTTCTCATTTAAGCCAAACCTTTCACAGAGTTCCCAATATACCCTACCTGCAATCTCTTGCCACTAAAGATGGCATGCAATTTCTAGACTAATGAACAAATCAGACAGACTTCCCTTCTTCCTTCTGCCCACCAGAATAAGCAGTACTTGCAAAGGGTCTACACATTCCACCACCTCCCCAAGGATGATACTACCCAACACATGTTCTTTACTCGCCATAACAACACTACAAAGGTAAAGCCGTACAGAAAGGGACACCTACCTGAGGAGGAACCATACCCCATCAGCAACATCCTGCAGTGGTTCCAAATACAACTCCAACCGTTTATATGACACAACTAGATTGAAGAGGTCCAAGGGAGGAGGTTTGGTGGGTGAAGAAGAAACTGGCTTGACATCAGATGCTGTGGGGCTGTCCAGCCCATTCCCTGTGGTTGTTCCACCCTCACGCTCCAACACCCGCATACTATAAATATGAATGTCAACAGAAGCAAAGAAAAAGAAGACAATTATTTCTACACCAATCCAAAGTAAACAACAGGTCACAGTATTTCAAGAAACCCGGTGCTCACACTGCTCCCTACATAGCAACTACCTTCACTGCAACTTGGCAAATCATGAAAAGCAATGATACCTACAACAGGTTTTACCTTCACCCCAGGTGGGCCCAGAACCTGTACGATAATCAATGTATTAATCTCTATGGGTCCCACAGACAGCAGGGCAATAGGAGGGTTGCACAAAGACTTGAGGATGGGAGGAAGAATACTGCCTACAAATTCAATGCAACTGCATACATCAAATAGCACCTTTACATTTTGTGCTAATTAACCATGATAATCACTACCGATTTATTGCACATATTATCACAAGCACATTAGATTTTCTGCCCATAAACTAGTAATGAAAGACAGGTAAATGGAAATGGAAGATAATCCACCTTCATATACAGGGCTGGATTAAGATGCGCTGAGGCTCTGAGCTACACTAAATTTGAGAGGCCCCAAACCATTACCAAAAATATCTATTATTCTAACAATTACATAAAACTTAATTTTTTTTTAAAATGAGACCCCTCATAATCTGATGCTTTAGCCCACAGTTTATTAAACTTGCACATAAACCCAGTTCTGCTTGTACTACTCAACTATAAGGATAAACAGACCACAGCAGATGGCCCTCAAAATGCACTATCAAAGGACGCAGGGTGTACCTGGGGCAGAAAGAAGACCAAGAGAGTGACCAGACCATATTTTGCATTTCAGTTAGGCATGAGCAGTCTCACCGGCTGAACCGCTCAAGATGGAGCAAGACACAGAAAGCCAACCACAAACGATGCCCAGGTCAACAAATTTCAGGCAGGAGCAAAATCTCTCCCAGAAGAATAAAGTAGCGATGCTTCGGGACTCTTTAGCCCGCCCGGCCCAGAGAAATTCAGCAGGGAAAGCCTCTCGCACCAGCTCCCCTCCAGCATAACGTAATGTGCCTTCAAGTTGTCTCCGACTCAGGGTGACCCTCGGGTAAACCTGTCACGGGGTTTTCTGGGGCTGAGAGTATGTGACGCGCCCAAGGTCAGCCAGTGGGTTTTCCCACGGCCAAGCGGAGAACCGAACCCTGGCCTCTAGGGTCGCAGTCCGCCGCTCAGACCACTACTCCACCACACCAGGAAATTATTCACCTGCTGAATTTCCGCCTGCCGGGCAGTTAGCGGCACAGCGCCGCTTCCAGGAAGAAAAACAACAAGCAGTCAGAGCTCAGACGTGGCGCCTTGAGATCCCAAACGCAGGAGTTCCGTGCTGTCACAGCACTCTGTGAGGGCTGGACGAGGAGGTGGAGGCACAACCGATATCCCTCGGCCCTCTGTCCCTAACCCGACCTGAAACCACCATTCCAAATAGGGAAGAAAGGCGGGGCCTCCCCAGCGTCAAACTCGACCTCACCCCCTCACTCTCAGCCGCCGCCGCCGCTGCCACCGTCGCCGCCTCCTCTTACGAAGAAGGACCCCACTGCGCAGGGCACGTACAGGGGAGGGGGGAGCGAAGCCACGAGACAGCTCGCCCACGTGAGGCAGCCAGCCAATCACAAGCTAAAGAAGTGGCCGCAGCGGCATATGAACTTCCCCACAAAGGGCCGCCTCCTACTGGTTAAGCGGCGGATGACGTCAGCCTATAAGGCCCCGGCTTCTAGAGCAAAACTGGTTAGTTCCGTTTTTTAAGAGCTGCGGGTGGGTGTGTTAGGTGTTGGGCCGTTTCTGCATTAGACTGTTGTAGTGCTATTATTCCACTTTCAACATCCTACGGAATCCTGGGGTTTGCAGTTTAGGGAGGGGCCTGAAAGGCCCCTCCCTAAACTGCAAACCCCAGGATTCCGTAGGATGTTGAAAGTGGAATAATAGCACTACAACAGCCTAGTGTGGAAATGGCCTCCTATTGGCCACGAAGCCAGACGAGCGAGGATCTCCTTTCTCAAAGCGTAGTTGTGCTCTAGACTTTTCTCAGCACAATTGTTCGCCTGTCTTCTTGCCCCAGCACTCGCTGATATCCAGCAACCTGTACTGGAGTAGGATCTCAATGGGTGGTGCATGGAAACGAATGGCAAGAAGTGGTCGTTGGATCAGGTGCCTAGGAAAAGAAGGGGAACTGAAGAATGCCTTCATTGAGCTTCATTCAAGTCAGTCCAAGTGATAGACTATAGGTGTGGATGCTGGGAAGGAACAGACAGAAGTTATGTTGCTTTTTGTTTTATTATTTTAAATATCAATTTGATGCCTGTCTTAATAAGATTTTACTGTATCCGGGATGCTGCTTTGGAAAGATTATGCCGTAGGAGTGGGTTTGATCTGGTTTTAATTTTTTTTTTAATTGCTTGTGTTTTAACTTTTGTATCTTGTGGATTTTTAACTATGCCTTTTTTAATTGTTGTAAGCCACTTTGACTCCGGATCTAGGGAAAAGGTGGGATACAGAGAAGTATGATAATGATAGGACTTGTGATCTCAATGAACATCCAAACAAAGCGATGCTGAGTGCATGGAGTTGTAGAAGCTGCCATGATTTGCAGGCCAGCAGGGGACATGTGTGGCAGTATGATGACAACAGAATTTTTTTTCACGATCTAAAGTGAGGAGCATGAATGAAGCTGCTAGGCCACAGACCAGAATGTGGCAAGAAAAAGCTGGACTTCTAAGACCATAACTAAACAAAGGCTTGTAAAGTTCTGACAAAGTTACCAAGGTGACTTGAAGACATGTACCTACATCCTTGCTGGAACTAAGCAAGAGAATTCAGACCATTACGGTTTTACTTATTATTACAAAAACATTGCTGGAGGTAACCAAAGTTACAGCTGCGTGCTCGGTGGAAGAGGACGACCATCCCAGATAGGAGTGTACCGTTCTTCGGTCAAGGGTATACGATAGTTGCGCTCCCCTGCTAGAACCTCCAAACAAGGTCAAAGAAAAAGCTGGACTTCTAAGACCATAACTAAACAAAGGCTTGTAAAGTTCTGACAAAGTTACCAAAAAAAATAAGCTGTTGCAACTAGTTCCAAAGTCCATGTTAGTATAATTCCTTTATCAACTCAACCAAGAGGGCATGGAAAGTTGTTTGCACTTTCAGGGTCTCTCCATCTGAAAACTTGTTACAAAAAGATGGGCAAGGGGAAATACTGGCTTGCAGTTGAAATCATAGTACATATCAGATATTTTGCAGTGGAATGTCTGCAGAGATTCAAGGACCTTTTATACCACAAAACTATAGAGCTATGATTCCACTTTAACCGCCCTGGCTGCACCCTGTGGAATCCTGGGTTTTGTTGTTGGAGGGTGATCACTACAGCTCTTTAGCTGAGAATTCTAAATACCCTTCCCTTAACTGCAAATCCCAGGATCCTATAGGGTGGCACCATGAGAGTTAAAAGTGAAGTCATAATGCGAGAGTTGTGTAGTGTAAAAGCGTTTCGAAATGTGGTACTAGCAAATGGTTCAGTTTACTCCAAGCTCTTTATTGTTGCGTACAAATTGAAATGTTATACAGTAATGTGCATTTCCTCGTGTATACATTACACTGGGCATGTATGCTGATATGACCGGGGATGTTGTTGTTGTCGTCATCATGTGCTTTCAGGTTTACTACGACGTACGGCAACCCTGTCATAGGATTTTCTTAACAAGATTTGTTCACAGGGGGGTTGCCATTGACCTCCTCTGAGGATGAAAGAGTGTTACTTGCCCAAAGTCACTCAGTGGATTTCCATGGCTGAGCGGGGATTTGAACTCTAATCTTCAGGAGTCCTAGAGTACCTAGTCCAGGACTCAAATCATTACAACACACTGGCTAGAAACCCAAAATGATGCTGATAATGATGGATGGAGGTTGCAATTCAAATAGGAACCACAAGGTGGCTGTCTAGAACAGGGAATTTGTTCTTGCCGAGAGGCTCTTGAACAGAGCCGGAGAGAAATGAAACAGGCATTGTGCACCCCAAAGAAACTTGTTTCTGAGACATTTTGAAATCTGGTCGTGGTAACACCTTTACTGTGAATTGTGGAAATGGCACAAACTGTGCGTAAGGTTTTATGTTTATGAAATTATTTATTACTTGGAGATGAGAGCAGCAAAAATAAAATGAATAAAATAAAGTGAACGATTCTCCTCAAATCATCCCTCTACAAACAGTCTGCTGTTAACAGCTCTGAGTTTCTGAAGAAGAGATCATTGTTGGAAGAGACTGTTTTAAACAGGTTCCGTTTACAGGATGTATAATAATTTTTTCCATGCTTGGGCTAAAGTACTGTTAATGATTTGCAACAAGCTGGTGTTTTGGCATAACTTGTCCTTTGTGGAGGAAATGTTGTTGCCTAGTAACACATACTGATCAGTATACAAACATAATGTAAACTTCATGGAAGATGAAGTTGGCCTGAAGGTCCTTCCAATAGTCCAGGAGGCAAGAGCTTGAAAAAAAAAATTTTTTTAACCGTAATTCTCACAGTCCTATGGCCAGAATGAATTAGTGATATGGTAAGAAAGCAAACAGAGTGGCCATGTGCTTTTTTTGGGGGGGGGGAGCAGTAGCAGTAGCAGTGGGACAACTTGCCACAAAAAGGAGGTCATGCTATATTGTAAATCGTCATCAGACTTTATTGCAGTTCACAAACTATAAGGCACATCACTATCATTAAAATATATTGTCTTGTTCATGTGCAAACTGGTGCAGATGGAACCAGTTGATTAAACCTGATCTGATCAAGAAGAAGAAATTTGATGGAGAACAGACCAACAGTGTAATTTTGACTTTGGGTTAATACCTACTTTGGGGGAAAGGGCAGGTTATAAAAAATAAAATAAATAATAAAACCTTGAACTTGCACAACCAGAACATTAATGTAGAATCCTATGGTTACTCATGAGTCAACACTTCTCCTAGTGACAATACAGTAAGATTATAGTGGCAAAAGAAGCAACGTAATTTAAAGTATTCTTGTCAGTGGGGAACAGGGTGATTGAAGTTGGTTGGAGAGACTCTGCCTTTCTTCCCATCTTGTCACCACAAAAGTGAGTAGGATTCTGGCTATCCCTGCAATCCATCATAACATGTTACCAGTGGTATATAAGCTCTAACCAGGAAAGACTGATTTTATACATCAAAGCACATGGTGCTAGGCTATATTGCTCCTCTTCAACTCAAGAGAAAACTGAACACAGAACTGGGCACTTCGATGGTGAAAGAGAAGGTGACAGGGAGCATGTTTCACAAAATAACAAACAGGTTTACAACAAAACAGGAAAGCCATATTGTTGTTTTTAATTGCTGTCAGGTTGACTTTGATTTATAGGAACCTTATGAATGGGAAACCGCCAAGTCACCTTGTTATCAACAGCTGTGCTCAGGTCTTGCAGATTCAGGGACATGTCTCCCTTGATTGAGTGTATCCATCTGTCATGCAGACTTCCCCTTTTCCTACTACCTTCTACCTCACCAAGCATTATTGTCTTTTCTAATGAGTCATGCCTTCTCATGAGATGTCCAAAGTATGACAGTGTCAGTTTAGTCATCTTGGCTTCTAGGGACAGTTGATTTGCTCTAAAAGCTATTGTCTTTTTTGACAGTCCATGAGATCCACAGAATCCACCTCCAGCACCACCTTTCAACTGAGTTGATTCTCTTCCTATCAGCTTTCTTTACTGTCCAGCTTTCATACCCAAGCATAGAGATTAGAAGAATGATGACTTGGGCCATTTCCACACTAGACTGTTATAGTGCCATTATTCCACTTCCAACATCCTATGGAATCCTGGGGTTTGCAGTTTAGGGAGGGGCCTCAAAGGAAATGGTCATGGATAATCATGAGTTTACTATTCAATAATATATTACTAACATGTTTGTAGTGTGTCTCAGGGCTCCAGATGCAAATGCCCAACAGGAATATCAGCTCTTATCCTGTAACTAAGGTATCAAAGACAAGACTCTCCACACAGATAAAGCAGGGCAGGGGAGACAGGGAACCCAAATCTGAAAGCAGACTCCTGCGTGGCCAAAGTTCAGAAACATTGTCCTTGAATTATTGCTTCCAGAATCCCTCCATCAGCAGGAACATTGGCCATGAGAGCTGGGGATTCTGCAAATTTTACTTTAAAAATAATTTTTAAAAATTGTTCTGGGCATATCCCGTCACCTCTCACATCTCTACAGTATAAGGAAATTAGCTGAACTATCTTTCCTTCAGCAGGTAGTAACAATGTCTGAGTCTCCCATACAGAGGGTCACAGTAGGTACTCTTCCAAAAAGGAATCTTGCTGATATTGAAGACCTTGTTCCCACCGAAATAACAGCTGGCATCCTATTAGTGAATTATGTTGGCACTAGTCAGAGTTATTCCATTGCATTGCAAAGTTTGGAATTTTGTTCTGACCATGCAATGCTCAAAATCCCCCTTCCCAACACTCAGCAGCAAAGGCCCACTCCCATGGTCATTTCTGTGCTGTCAGAGAACATAGGGATCAGAGTTTCAGGGAGGGTTGAGAGGGAAACACAAATTCAAAGACAGCTATGTGATGCATTTATGTCTCCTAATGCAAAATCTTGACCATCTTCTGCCATGTACTAGTGAAGGCAAAAAAGAGAAAAGCAGTCTCCATCTATTTTCTCTCTTACACACATTATCACAGAGAGAGGGAGAGATGTAAGGATTAAAACCAGGGTATTACTTCTAAAATCAGAACTTGAGCAGAACAAACCCTACAAAAACTGATCAAATACGGTACAGTGCTGGCTTCATGGGAAAGTATTGCCTTTGTGTACATTGAAAGGCCATCACCCCAATTCAAACTGCTTACAATCTGACATGAGATTGGTGGATGAGGCATGTTGTGTGCCGACCCTCAACACTGAGAGCATTCTCTTGCTCCTGCATTTGTATTTGACATCATTCTTGCTGGCAGAACTCCCAAAAGGTGAGCAGTGCCTTACTGTGGGCCCCAGAGCTTGGAAGTAAAAGCACTTGTAACACAGGTGTTATTGATTTTTAAGTAACAAGGAGAACACTGTTAATTGTCAACATGAACAGGAATGCTGGAAACATTGGCCTGACTTTTATTAATAGGCCCCAGCTAAAGTAAATCTACTGAATCAATGTGATTTAACTACGTGTTGATTCACCATTCAAAAATTGATTCTGTACCTGTGTCCTTGCTGGACACCTAAATACCCTAAAATCATCACACCCCATCTGATCTTGGAAGCTAGGCAGGGTCAGCCCTGATTAGTACTTGGATGAGAGACTGCCAACAAATACCAGGTGCTGTAGGCTATTATCTCAGATGAAGGAACTAGCAAAACTACCTCTGAGTATTCTTTGCCTAAGAAAATCCTATGAAATTCATAAGGTTCCCCTAAGTCGACAGGTGACTTGAAGACATGTACCTACATCCTTGCTGGAACTAAGCAAGAGAATTCAGACCATTATGGTTTTACTTATTATTACAAAAACATTGCTGGAGGTTGGGCCAGTTTTGGTCATTTTTAGGTCTTGTTGTTGCTGTTGTTAAAAATAAAAGAAACCGATACTAACAGTGAAGAACTAGTAATGGCACATATAACTCATTACTTGTAAGATTTAATGTGAAATGAGTAGCACATTACCTTTTTTTAAGTACCATACCCAAGCTTTGCAATGGTCACTTTAACATCTTCCCGTACTGGTACACAGGAAAAAAGCACATTACCATTTTCTTTCCTACTGAGCTATCCAGAGGGTTTGCTGCTGGGCTTATTTTTCCTTCCTTTGGAGGAAAAGAAAAGACTGCTTCTTTTTCGACTGTGTTGTCCAGAGGATGTTGTTCATTGTCACTGAGAGATCAGGATCTCATCAGCGCAACTTGAAAATTCTCTCAGAGAGCATATTCTTCTCAAGACAAACTTCCTGCTGACAGTTCTGGGGAATCTGACTGTTGCGATTGGAATGCCAATCCTTCCTCTGTGTCTGGGCCTGTCTGTTGGTCTAGCAAAACACTAGTTGTTAACAGGCTGCTGCAGGACTGAAATTCCTCTCTGAAGGGAGCTTTGGAGACTATGACTATATGGGTCTGTTGCTGCCCTCCCAGTGGTATGTCTGGTACGGGTATTTGTTCATTCACACACTCCAGTATATCTATGATATATATTTATCAATATTATTGCAATCCTATGCACGTGGTCAAGTTAGCTTTAGAAAAGTCAGTGATGGTTATTTCTAACTGCAATGAGTTCAGTTTCTTACAAGGTTCTAACAACAGATTGATAGCTAGCCAGAAAGCATCCTTTACCTTGTAGTCAGAATCATAAAAAGTCTTACAAGGAAATGGTACCATTTAATCTGACAATATGTACTAGAAATTCCATCAAAGAAAAAGGAAATATCCAGCTCGTGCTTAGCTATCTTCCTCATTTTGTGGCTTCCTATACCATATGCCAATCTAGTGAAAAATAATAGTAAAACTTGAAAGCCTCCTTATCACTTCAATTACTAGCCGGAGCCTGGCTTCATAGCAAATTACACAATTGTGCTTGCTCTGACTGTATATTGGTGCTTCTTCCCTTGCTCCGTTGTACTTGAAGTGGAGCTATCCTTGTATCATCTTTTGATCAATTGTGCATTTTCAATTCTTCACTGTCAGTACTGGTTTCTTTTATTTTCTCTGTATAGCAGAAGTATATGCTGCAGGGGTTGGCAACTGTGGAAGACTGTGCTGCACCAGCCCTCCAGGACACCTCTGACTGTGGCTCTCTGTTCCACACCCCCACAAAAAAAAAATTGTTTTGTTTTTGTTTTGCTACCAAATTTCCTCTAGGGGACATGCAGGTATGTTTCGGGACCTGTTTGAGCCCCTGAGAGCATTCTGGGACAAAAAAAAAAATTGAACAATTTTACAAAATTTCATTTTGACTCTGGAGAGCCCACAAAGGTTCCAAATGTGGTGGAAATGCCTTCTACACCCCCAGAGATATTTTTGAGCCTAGATACTATGAAAAGAGTCCTGGTGGGCCACATGCAGCCACTTGGTTACACTTGCCCACTCCTGATATAGTGGTTAGAATTATATTACAACCTTGTTTTGCCATTACTGAATGTTCATTCATGCCTGCTATGTATGAGCAATGCAGCAGTCTCATCACTGTACATTAACACTGTGACGGTATTAGTTGGTAGTATGTTATTTGTCCTTTATACTTGCATTTATACTTGATCTTCTTTGCTGTTATGACTACGTTTAAATCAATAAGGACTTGAATCCTATCGGTGTCTTAGACGTGTGTAAGTTTCCCTACAGAAGCAATAGGATATTTTTGTCCGGTGAGGAATATCTACTCATTTAGGTTGTGGAAACACAATTAGCCATTCAGTGTCATCATGCATGGAAATGCAGATACACATGTTCATGGGCACACATGGCTGCTCATGTACATTTGGCTGCACATAGGGATGTGCATTCGGTTGTACAACACTGGCATTCAAGACAAGGGCTGAGTAGTGCAATCACCGTGTAACTGAGGGGGGGACGAACGGATGGATGGACAGGGCAGGGGTGGGGCTATGGTGCATGGGGGCAGGACTACATGCATGGGGGAGGAGAAGCAAGGAGCTGCGGCGCCCCCCAAAAATTGCTGCTGGGGGCGCACTGCTCCCATCACCCCCCCATCCCTATGCAACTGAACTCTGCATTACAGAGATTTACGCTGTACAACCCCACTATAGGTAAACCTCACTTAACAAAATGGAAAATTTGCAACAATAGGTAGAAATCACAGGGAAAGAGTAGGAATAGCTTTCTGTACCACATAAAACAAAACAGGTCAACAGGTTTCAGTAAATATTTTATTCAGAACTAACAAGATGCACATATGAAATGAAACAAACAGATCAGGTAAGCCTTGCATAAATAGAGAAAAACATGCTGAACTTTTTTTATTTATTATTAAAAACACAAAAAGTTAATATATAACGTTCATCCGCAACTTATTATGTTCTACATACATTAACTTCCTCCTAAGTGATCTTGGTATAAAAATAATCTATGCATTTCATATCAATTTTTCCATATTTAAAGCACTGATCTTATCCTTGTTGGACATGTTGAACATGCTGGCCAGCCCCTCCCTAAACTGCAAACCCCAGGATTCCATAGGATGTTGCAAGTGGAATAATAGCACTATAACAGTCTAGTGTGGAAATGGCCTCAGAGTGTGGTGGAATCTCCTTCCTTGGAGGTTTTTACACAGAGGCCGGATGGCCATCTGTCAGAAGTGCTTTGATTGTATATTCCTGTATGGCAGGGAGTTGGACTTGGTGGTCTTTGTGGTCTCTTCCAGTTCTATAATTCTATGATGATATAAGAATTATGTGTTTTTTATCTTGTATCTTCTCAGTTATGTGTTCGATTTACTTTAAACTGTTTAAGCCTGTGCCATGTTAAACAGAATTGTGATTTTCTTAAAAAAAAAATTTGTAAAATAGGTTTTTAACTAAACTTTCGTTTTCATTTTTGTAAGCTGTTTTGGATCCCATGATGGGAGTAGGCAGGGTATAAACTGAATGAATTAATGAATGCATGAATGCATGAAATAATGTGCAAGTGCCCTGGACTTCTGTTGTTGCCACCTGGACTGGTGTGATGTAGAGGTACTCTGAGAAATCACACCTTGCCAGGAATGTTGTGAAGCTTGGATCTGGTCAGATTCATTTGAACAAGAGCTGCAATTCCATTCCCAGCTCTTTCCCAACAGACCTATTACAAAAGGGAACCAAATGGAGAAAGAGAACCTGTTTCTTTAGTGGGCCATTCCCCTTTAATAAGTCCAACTCCCTGCCATACAAGAATACACAATCAAAGCACTTCCGACAGATGGCCATCCAGCCTCTTGTCTAAATGTTTGAACTGTTTGAACTTTTTTTTAGTACTTGTAACCTTCATAGCTAGCTTTCAGCTAATGTCTGCAGCAGTCTCCCAATGACTTGCTTTCTGTGGTAATTTCAGACTCAAAAGGTCTCACACGTCATCTCTGTAGCGGATGACGATAGCAACCAGCACTAGTGGAATAATTTGGTGCTTACCTAAAATAGAGTAACAGAAAAAGGAAGAAAATCAATATTTCTAAGTAAACGAATAACATGAGGGTTGTGAAATACACTGTGGCCCATCTCCAGATCTGATTGTGTGCATGTGGGTTAAAGTCAGTGAAACTCTTGTTTGGTGAGACCTTTCTGGTATGTTTACCTTGTACTTAGGTCAAGCATGTGTTGAGATCAATATGTTGAACTCCACCTATATCTGGCCCTTGTAAGATAGAGGATAAAATGGGTACATAGAGCAGCCTTCCTCAGCCTGTTGTCTCCCAGATGTGTTGGACTATAACAGCTGTGTTAGCTGTCAGATTATAAGTGCTGCAGCTCAATAAATCTGGACGGCAGCAGAGTGAGGAAATGAGAATGAGGAAAGGTGATGTAAAGGATAGCTTTGTGATTAGCCAACAAGTACATTCTCCATTAGTGTTCCACCTGTGGGTACTAAAGCAAGGATGGGGATGTTCTCAAAGCACATGGCCAGAACTTTGGTTCTTCCAGAGGGTTGCAGCCGCGCTGTCACAGGCTCCATTTTGGCAAACCAAAGTGATGACACATCACTTCTGTTTCGATGGGGATATCCCGAAATAGTGCCACAGGAGGGTTTTCACTTTTTAAAAAACCATTTAAGTCAAAAGGGGAGGTCGATGGAGGTCCCAAAGGCCATACTGTACCCCGCCCCCGGGGCATAATTTCCATCCGGATACTAAAGCCTAAAAGCAGCTGTGAGTCCCACTAGAAAAGACCTATTGTAACAATGAAACCGGTTGAATAAGTGTTGACTTATCAAATTCCTATTGATTTATTGGTTCTCTCTCATTGAAACTGACAATTCAATCTAGACCTTAGTGCAGGGATGGGAATTGTGTGCTGAGGGGTCCATTTATGCCCCTCTAACAGCAGATGATGAGGAAATTCTCACCTACATGGAGAAAGGTTTAAAGGGTTGGTTTGCCAACCAATGGTAGTCAAAATCATCTGCACATGATAAAAAAAAAATGGAAGAGAACTCCCATGACAGTGTGATAGGTGATTTTCATGCATCTCCAACTCAGATATCTACCCTGACATCTTGTGATGCCCAGGTAGAGGCAAGGAATGTGAGGTCTGCCCTGAATAAGTGTAAAGGTTAATGGATATGGCCAAGTTAAGAGGATCCTACCAAGGATGAAAACCTATAGCAGGAGACTTTGCCACATTTTTGCTATGCTGACCCATGGGGAAATTCAACCAGAGGCTGCACATAATGGTAAGCAGGGTCAGTATGTAATCTAAATAGAATTTGCAGGTTTGCAGATCTCTTTCTTTCTCTAAGACACCTTCTCTACCCAATCATCCCCCTCTCTTGCAAACAAAAAAGAACAGGGAATGCTTCCCAAAGGGTCAGTCCAGAAAGCAAGAGCTGACCCACGACATCTGACAAAATAGATGATACTGAGCCCACCACATACAATCAAGCCACAGTTTGTGTGCAACTCTTGTGCCACAGTTTCCCTAATCGAGACTTATAGCCTGTGGACACTAGAGAAATTTGAGAAGTACCAAGGGTGAGCCTTTCTATTCTGAGAAGGGAGGATCCAACAATAGTACTACACACAATAGCTGGTGCAGCATTCATTTGGCCACTTTTTGGTAGATCAATTGTTAGCCTCACTCGGCATAGCAGACAATTTGCCAGGGCTTTGGAAAAGTTCCTTTTTTGGGATTGTAGCTGCTGGAATCCCCCAAGCAACATGGCCATTGGCCAGTTGTAATCCAGAAAAAGGGAAATTTTCCAAGCTCTGCTTCTTACCTGCTATTTTCCAGACATACTTGCCTACTCGCTTCCACATGCAATACCTTTTTCCTGTCCTCAGGCTCTGCCTTTTTTCTTTTAAAGAGTGTATATCTAGAAATGGCACAGAGGTACTGGAGGAGAGACCAACTCTTACATTTTGGAAGAACTGGACTGTTACAAACACTCTTAGATAACAGATTGTGCTCCACACACAACTTTATTAAGAAATACAAATTAAAAAATACAAGGGTCTGGAATGTAATCTTTGGGGAATAACCATACCCAAAATTAGATTCTGATACAGGAACTGAGGTGTGAGGATTCGGATAAAAAATGGGACAAATCTGGTGGGAACAATCTAGAAAGCCTCATTATTTAAACCTGCATCATATGACTTACAGAAGTAGTTCTTTGGTCCTCCAAATATTCTAGACTTTAATTCCCCAGAATCCCTAGCTATTGGCCATGACGGCTGGGGCTCCTGGACACCGAAGTTCAAAACACCTGGAGGGCTGAAGGTTGAGAACCATAAGATTAGTTTACTTCATCCCATCAAAGGAGCTCTGTCCCTCACTTTCCTTCCAATAGTAGCCTCCTGTAGCACAAAATATTCAAAACTGTTTGGATGCCACAGTTCTTCTCTAAATTTACACCATATTTGCTCAAGACACCAAGCAGCAGCTATAAGGGAAGCTGCAACCTACACACATAGACAAAACCTCCCCTCACCAAACAAAATAATGGGACATGGTACAGTAGCCCTCTCTTCTACGCAGCTTCCTCTGTTTGATGAATCTGGAGCCCTCTGATGGAGTCAAGAAGTTTTGGGGATTCATGATGTCAGAGCCTCAGGATTCCCAACAGAACTATTTCCTCATCACCTACAAGGGGAAAAAGAGAGTCACTGACACCACTGGAAGACTACCATCAGTTTTCCTTGCTCAAACCTTACAAGCATAGAATTGGGAGAGATCCCCATGGATTTAATCCAACAACCTGCCAAGGCATGAAGCCACAGTCAACAGCATTTCTGACAGGTGGCCGTTCAACCTCCGCTTTAAAAACCCCAACAAAGGAGGGTCCAGTCTTGCTTCCAACACACTGTCTCTCATGCTTGGAAAAGCTACTTTTTTGGACTACAGTTCCCAGAATCTCCCAGCCTCGGAATTATAATCTAAAACAGAAATTTTTGACATTCCTTTATTTTTAACCCCTGACCAAAATTAGCATGACCCTACCTTCTGTTCCTTGTTATAGTAACTAGCCTGTACTCTGTAAAGGATGATATCTCATTTTCTTTTTCCTTCACATCTCCATCTACCTAGCTTTGGATCTGTTCCATGGATTAACCTGTCCAGCTCCAAGGTTACACAGAGATACTTTGGTTTTGGCAGTACATTTCTACCAGTTGCCCATATGGTATGATGGAAGTGGGTATAAATTGTCCCTACTAGCCAATAGCAGAACTGAGTATGCCATCTACATTCCTTCTGCCTCCCCAGAATTGATATGATTCTCATTTGCCCCCTATAGTATTTAAGAATATTTCTTCCATTTCAAAGTACAAAGGTTCTTACCTCTGGGTTAACATGGTGTCATAGACTCTCCTAGGCACAGATCTTAAGTGGCAGCAACTTGTCCTGGTTAGGTGATCTACTCCAGATGATCCAAGAAGCAAACTGGATTTCTGGCACAGAGAAGTTCTTCAATGCTCCAAGCTGAGGCTACTCAAATTCCCTTGTCATGGCACAATAATGAAGATGAAAACAGCTGCGAGCTATACTAGATCATGTATAGAATGAAAAAACTCTCAAATGTCTATAGATGACTTCTGAGAACTTCTGTAGCCCACTCTGAGCCATGGTGTTTTGAGAAGAGGGGAAGCAAAGTGGGCTTTCCATCTGGTGTTGCTGGAATGGGTCCCTTGTTAAAGTGGGGAGGCAGCCTCCAACAACAACCTCTCCCCCATTTGAAAATGATTGGCTTAATAAAAGTTAGTTGGAGCATCTTCACCAAGGACATTTGTGGTAGTTGCTCAGAAGATTGGCATGATTAGGTAAACCACAGAAGTTTTGAGTGGAGGGCCTCTCCCCAAAGCACATTTGTATTTCAGAGGCATTTTCACCCTCAGGGGCAGGCAGTGGAAAAATACAATGCATGACCATCCACCAGAGTGATGAAGCCTTCAGTTTTTATGTGGTATGAACTGGTTGTGCTGGTTGATCCTAGTTCCAAGGTTTGAATAGTAAGAGTTATCACATTTTAGATAATGTGAGATCTAATCACAAAACATGCTGCTGTGGTACCAGGCAGTTAGGACTGGACCAGCTCACCTCATCCCCCATGTTCCCTTGCTGGTAAGCTTTTCCTGAACCTCTAAACTGGTCTACTAGCCTCAATTGTGGTCTGCTGGTCTCAGATGCAGGTGCTGAACACATCACTGAAGCAGTAGTCATCTACCAGTCCACTCTGATTCTGCACATGGAATGAGGGTGCCATTTTGTTCTTCATTTCGGGTAGCAAAATGTCTTGAGGTCACCATACCTGTTTCGCACCTGCTAAGCTGAGAGTCCAGCTACTCTAGACTCTGACCCTATTGGGAACTTTACATTTAATATGTTTCATTGTTGCTGAGGCAAGGACCACCCCACTCTTTTCAGGCCAAATAACAGTTTTTTGAGTTATTACATTTCCTCAAGTGTCAGCCTAGCAACTGCTTGCTCTTTTTTGCCTACAGTTTTTCATTCCTGCTGTTCTGGAGACATAAAACTCTATTTTTCCTCCCACTCGAGATGGGACTTATTGCACTGAGAAGGAAATTGTGCAGGGATCTCTTGTAGGGATGCCTCTACAATGACATCACAAAGATACATGGCCATGCAAGTGCCGACCACAATCTAACATTTGAAATACAGCCCTGTATCTCACTAGAAAGATATTTTCTTCATTGGGAACCTGATTTTGAGGATGTTTAGGAAATCTGTAAAAATTAGGGGTCTCAGAGGATGTGATTCCAAGACCCTTAATCTCCAAATAACTATTTCCCAAACACAGCCAACGCCAGGTTGGATCCAAGCATAGGTCACTAGCCACATGGTTCCTCCTCTGTAATCAATGCTGGTTCCTGTCCCTATTCTCATCGCAACTGATAATGAGTCCATCCTTCACATTTCTATGAACAGTTCCTGGTCTTTTTAATTTGTACCAGCAGTAGGTGTCCTGCAGAGGTCTCCAGTTTAGTGGGATGGCTTACTGTTGTATGAAACAATTGGTTAGTGAAATTTCATGAAAGTGATGCATTAGTTAGTGTAATGAGATCAGCATTTAAAATCAAAGGCCAGCTATGGTTTGCTAGGGCTCAAAAGAAAAAACTATGAACGCTAGTGTGCTCTGGAGCATAGCTTTGGTGCCAGGCCTTAGCTTTTGAGCATATTAAATACTAATAACAAAAAAGGGATGTTCCAAGGATATGCACAGTGCGTATCTCTCTTGCTTTAATAGGCATAATCATGGCCTAATCTGGGATGAAAAGTCAAGAACATTGAAGTTAGAGGGTACAGGATCCCAGCAGGCATGAGTCTTTATACCTCTATGTGTAGAAATAAAGAACTGGTTACTAGAATAATGCTATGCTATAAAAGCCGTAATGTCCATATCA
This sequence comes from Cyclura pinguis, assembly GCA_030412105.1. Classification (NCBI taxonomy): domain Eukaryota; kingdom Metazoa; phylum Chordata; class Lepidosauria; order Squamata; family Iguanidae; genus Cyclura; species Cyclura pinguis. The sequence goes on from CM059601.1 coordinate 60,485,118, forward strand.
GATTTATATACATTTTTTAAAGTTTAAAAAGAAACCATAAATCATAAATATCTGATCAAGAACAGAATACCACAGGGCCAAATAAAAATAAAGTAACAGAAGCTTTTTGGGATAACCTTTAAACTTGCATTTGTAAGTCCTGAAATAGAATGAAAGAATATTAACAGATTTTGGAAATGTTATTTTGAACTATAACTCCCAGAATCCCAAGCCAGCACATCCATGCTTTTGGGAGATAATAGATGCTGTAATCCAAAATGTAACCTTTCAAGCTCTAAATATTAATAATAAAGCCAATAGGACACCTTAAAGCATTCAAGGTTACTCAGCATTAATTCAGCATGAGTGAGACATTATGTATATGCTGTAAAAACATATGAGCAAGGACTACAAGCTAAGTTAAATCTGCTCCTGTGAGGACTGCAAATAACACTGAATCACTATAGACTTCCTGTAACAGTCAAATATGCTAGAACCATAGGCCAGGCCAAATATTTCCAGACTCCCGGGGACCCACCTGTGAAGTGAAAGAAGAAGAGAGATAGAGAAGACCCAAGGACAGACCATTGGTAGCTTCTGCATGCTAAAAGGATGTATTCCTGTGTTGATGAAAAGAATCGCATTGTCTATGGGTAAGAGCATCCATCAGTGCAAGAGAGACCAAGGAGATGTTTTGTTATTCCACCACGATGACAATGTTCAGTCTGGAGCAGGGAACAGTCTGTAGAGGATAGTGTCTGTGAGCCTTGTCTGGCTGGCTGAAGAAGGGTCTGTTCATCTCTCTCCATCTTTCTTTCACATCTCTCAGATGATATCCTTGCGTCCCCAGGAACGCCGTACCAGGCAGTAGAGTCCTGAAAACAGATATAGGAAGGCAGTGATGCCTGCAAAGACAGCTGCGGTTAAGTAGGCACTATAACTGCAGGGCTGGCTATAGCCTCGCAGGTTGCAGTAGCTGACACTCTGGGCCTTGTGCCCCATAATGCCTGCAGCAGCAGCAAGGAGAATGACTCCCAGCAACAGGTCATGCACGATGTTTGTCAAGAGCCACCGGGTTCCCAGCACCGGCACAAGAGACCAACGGCCCAACAGACTGAGCCCAAAGAGTGCCAAGGTTAGCAACCACACCAGAACAGCTGCAAAGACTGCGAAGTAGGTTGCACCTTCATATTTGTGTGCTGCTAAAGTCACCCAGCAGACAGCACCCGACAGCAACTGTGCTATGCGCAGTCCTCCCAACAGACTTAGCAGAAAGTCCCTGTTGCAACTCAGAGACTCTCGAGATGCTGGGCAAGGAGGTGGCGGTGAGGAAGGGGGTGGTGGAAGAGGCATACTGTAACCCAAGGGCCTCCGGTCACTCCCGTCCTGTTTGTATGCCTTCCGCAGCCGAACAAACCTCACCCCTTCTTCTCAGGCACTTCCTCTGCCTGCAGCTGCCAAACATCTGCAGCTTAACGGTCTTTCCTGCACTGGGGCCTCTCAGCTTCCCGGTTCTGCCCCTCCCTGTTCCCCCCCTTGCCCCTCCTCTTTTCTGGGTGGTTCTCTTTCTCTTCCCCTCTTCTGAAAACTCACTCCATCTCTCCTCCACACCCATGCAATCTCAGCTGAAAGACCTCTTAAAATATCAAGCTGGCTTCTTTAGCAGTGCATCCATTTTCTCAGCCACACTCTGGGGAAACTCTGGAACTTGAGCCAACTGTACTTTGCCTAAACCAAAAGAAAATAAAGACCTTGTAGCAGCTTGGAGATGAACAAATTTTTTTTGACAGAAGCATTTATGTACTATACTGCAACTTGTTCAATTCATGAAGTGTTGCCTTAGTCTGCAGACTGCATGTGTAAGAAATTAGCCAACATTCTGCATCTGATAAAATGGGATGTATCCTATGAAACCTTATGCCAAACAGAACATATTCATCTTGAAGGTGCCATGACCCAATGTGCACTCCACCTTGTCGGGGGCAGGGAGCCTAAATGTAGAATATAATCACTCTGCAAATTCAAGTAATTATGAGTAGCTTATGCTTTGATCAATTTCACTACATAAAAACAGCACAAGTAAACTCTACATTGCTATTATCTGAGATATACTGAAAAAGCAGGCATCTTATTTCTTCCCACATTTCTGGACTAAACCAGAGGGGAAAGAACCTGTTGAGTATAAACAAGTTATTGTCATTCACCAGCCATGCCATCGAGCCAAAGAAGAGGGAAAGAAGAAAAGCAAAGACACTCCACGTCTCCTGCCAAGCCAGTTCCCAGGGGCTCACTTCTCTCTAGCTGTTACCTAGGCTGAGGAACTTCCTTAAGGAGTTGGGCCTGGATTTTCTTGTTTATTTCTCCCTTCCTCATTCCTTTTCCCCTTTGGTGTCATTCTGTTTCAGATTATGAACTTGAGAGTAGGGAATCCAGTAGGGAAAGCAGTGCTTACCATAATGCCTGATTCCCAGTGATTGATCATGGACGTCTGCTATTACCCCTAAGCTCATGAACTTTTATGTATACAGTTGACAATGTGGTTCCACTTTATTATTTGGTGATAAAGTGGAACTGCTTTCCCTTTCCACACATACATACATCCTTTGTCAATTCCTGTCCTAACAGCTTTACTCCAGGCTGTTCTTCACCAGACCAGTGAAAAAAAATGTGGTTTTTTCCACTCACATGTACAGGGATCCATTATTGAAATCAATCTAATTTTGAAGTTCACAGCCCTCTTGGCTTTCGTAAGATCATGCAAACAATGAATTCTCTGTGTGCTGCATGACATTAATTTTCACAGGGCCTCTTCACACATGACTTTTTTCTATATGAGTGAAGAAGAGGCCTGTACAAAATATGTACTAGGTCCTTCATGAAAAATCATTGAAGGACAGCTTTGGCCAGAGTTACACACTGAGGAACTGAAGCATTCTGAAGCTTTTATGAAGTTGAATCGGCTGCGGAGGAAACCCTTGTACAATTATCATCGATGATAAACATAATTTATTCTAAAAGATTCTTGGGGGCTCAGAATGGAGTGGTATGCCTGTCAGTGGATAAAATATGGATACTGTGAAACGTGACAGCTGTATTTTCTGTGACAAAGAAGCCAAATTAGGCTTCTTTTGGAGGTTAGAAGGACATGACAAATTTTATGCACTTTTTCGTCTTTCCCAGACAACGGGCCAAGAATTTCTGCCAAGGGGCTCTGTTTAACTTCTGGCTCCCTGGCACGCAAGGAGATGGCTGCCAACCCTTTGTCTTCCCTCCACGCTGACCTGGGGCCATTTCTGCACTAGACTATTATAGTGCTATTATTCCACTTTCAACATCCTATGAAATCCTGGGGTTTGCAGTTTAGGGAGGGGCTGGCCCCCATAGGATGTTGAAAGGGGAATAACAGCGCTGTAACAGTCTAGTGCGGAAATGGCCTGAGACGGCTGTGCGGGGCTCAACAGGCACACTTGAAAAGTCAGTCTTATATTAACGAGAGCGCACAAGACTGAAAAACGAGGCACGATGGGGCGAGAAAAAGAGACAGACCCCTTTTGGCCGTACTGCATCCCTTTCTGGGGCTGTTGACAGAGAGGCCGCCGGTTCTTCATTCCTTAACACGCCTCCATTCCCCGCCGCTTGTTACAGCAGCTCCGCGTTTCGCTTATATTTGGTCACGGCAAAGCAAGGCTTAGCATAGTTGCCAGTTTGGCCACTTCCCAGGATCCCGGAGAAAACGGCCGTGGAGAAGGGAGGGTCTGAGAACTACAGTCCAAAAATAGCTTTTCCAAGTGCTGTTTTTCAATGAAGAGTCGGAAGGCAAGGCGGCGGTAGAAAGAATCAAGACCCCACTAACTAGCGGATTGCGGGAGCTGTCGTCCAAACAAGCAGTTTCTCCCGGTTCTAGCAACAAGCAGAACGGACGAAAACGAGCAAAACGAAAGCTGGGGAGGACGAAGAAGGGCAGAGGGCAGAGAAATCGACCGTGCCTGTCACGTTGCACGGTCAGGTGCTTAGTGTTGCCAGAGTTAAAACTGGACAGGGCGCCTGTGCCTTTAATGCTTGTGTAGAAGACGGAATTTCAGCAGGTGTTGCTCGTCACGCACCCAGGTTAACAACCATCATCTGGTGCAACTGCCTCGTCTACATAACCATTAAAAGCACAGGAGACGGCTCCAGTTTTCATTCTGCCAACCCTGGCTCTAGCTGCCGCAGGCCGGCTTCTTATCTACGGACGACTCGCTTGCACCGTCTGTGTGCGAAAGCTACGTGCGTGTGTTGCGCCACTTGACAAGGGAAGGAGTGGCCCCACGTTTTACTTCCGTACATTCACACTCCCCACCACCACCACCCATGAGGACCAAACGTGTCCTTCTGGATACCCGAACGCACACGGCCCACCCTTCCCTGGGGGACGCAGGAACAGACCGAGCGCCGAAGCAACGCCCCGCGTTCTTCTCGCAGGCCGACGCCCTTCCCACTGACGTCAGGAATCCAGCCTGCCACGCGTTACCACCAGGGGCGTCGGAGCCCCACCTCCCTCCCCACGCCGGATTGGTTCGCTGGTTAGCTTCAGAGTTCGGATTTAGAACTCTGGCGTTAAGGCTGCAGAGGAAGCTGATTGGCTAAGATGCGCGGTGTCCGGTCTCTTCAATGGACAAAAGAGTCCCCTCCGTGCGAGCCTGCGAATGACGAGAATCGGCTCGGGAAGAGGGGAGAGTAAGCGCGGAGCTGCTCCGAGAGCCCGCCCTGGCGGGTCTCCGGGAGCCGGGAGGAGAGCCCTGGCCTCACGCGGGACGGCAGCCTCCAGGTCTGAGAGTGCCCGAGGCTCCTGAAATCTGCTCACGGGTTAGGCGTCAGCCTCGATCGGTGACAGTAAAATACCCGGCTGGGAGGCGGAGGTCGTTCGGAGGGCTGGCGGGATGAACGATGCCTTTCACGGACAGAGTGGGAATAATCGTTATCAGGACCCGATGGCGGCTAGGGAATTCTCCGGGAGGGGGGAATCTTCCTTTATTGTGGTTTGCTTCCTGTTTGTTACTTGGGCGTCCTTCGTGAAGTTCGGAACGTTTCAGAGAGGTAGCAGGCTTGACTAACAAGGGTGCCTTGACTTCGCTCCCTCAGTGAAATCCGGTGTCCCGGATAGATTAAATAACTATTATTTAATATTAGTAATAACGTAGAAGAGCTGAGAGCCGCATATATTGGAGATGTCGCTGTAAGGTAGGTTAGGCCAGGAGAGCACGACTCGTGGTCACCCAGGGACCTGTTTGCTGAGGTTTCTCCCTTATCTCTTCTTCTGTCGTCTTATCTGTCTTAAAATATTCTTCTCGAAAGTCCTGTGCTTCTTCAAGGAATGAAGGTTGGGTCTTCCAGGGGTGGAGCACTGCCGTTCCGTCTGTCGGGTCCAACCCTACCGGGAGCGAGGTATAAATGACATCGGCATAGTGCCATTTTCGCGGTAATTCTAGTGATGCGTCTTTCAGGGTCACGAACGAAAGGCCTTGGCTTTGCCTCCCCCCCCCCTCCGCATTTATGAGTCCAAGCAAAAAGGCTGATTAGGAGGTCACCCGATAAACTGAGGACCAAGTTTCCCTACGTTGGGGAACAAGCGCGGTATTTCTGGAGTCGTTTGCATCGCCCTTGACAGGTGGATCCCCTCCACCCGTTCTTGATTAGGAAGTTGCTGCTGATGCCCGGTTAAGCATACAGTCTTGCTTGAATAGGAAGGAAAGAAACCTGCCTAAGCCAGGGTAGATTTCTGAGTGCAAGTATATGATCTGTTGCCCCATTATGGCTCCGCTCCTGGCACTCTGCCTGGCTGGGGTGGAACATGTACACATGGCAGGGCCAGCCTTCACCTTTTTGGCCCGCAGCTATTTTCCTGCAGCTCTTTCCTCCTATTGGCTGAAACACCACCTGCACTTGGCAAGGAGTGGCCTGACTTCTCTCCTACAGCCTTCCCTAACCTGGTGCCTGCTAGACCTGTTGGACCACCGCTGCCGTCAGCTGGAGCAAGCATAATTTAGCAGAATATGGTGTGTACTGACAGCAGCTGTTGGCACTCTAGTCCTGCAGATGTTGTCAGACTAAAATTCTGACTTCCCCCACCACTATATATGCTAGCTAGGGTTGGTGGGAGTTGCAGTCCAACACCTGAGCAGCTGTAAGTTGCCCACCTCTTCATCAGTAACAAGGGTATGCAAATGTATCCCTTGTATTTGTGGACTGCAGTTCCCATAATACCTTATCACTGGCCGTGCTGGACAGAGCTGATGGGAGCTGCAGCCCTGCCTCCCACAACCCCAAATACATGCAGAGAGAGTTGTCCATCTGTGGTCTGAAGGAGGAACTGAGGATAGGGGTCACCTGTGAGATACAAGGAATTGTAATTCCTGATATGTTGCCAGAATCTGTCTTTTTCTGTGGGAAGAGAAGATTCGAGTTTGGCAGTGGGCTGCAAGTGTGGGTAAGGCAGTGGAATGACATGTTACACATCTGCTTCCAGTTGGAAAAGTACAGGTTAAAGTGGAAAGATCCAATGGATGACAGGAGAGCACGTTTGCTAGATCAGTTCTCCATTCTGCTGCTTCACCTCACCTTTTTTCTTCTCCTCCCCAGAACCACCACCCCCACCCCTGCCGCCTCCAGCGTGGAGGGACCCCAGCACCATGGGTACTCCAGCCTCTATAGCTTGTGACTTGCCACAGCATCAGACCTCCAAATCCTGCACTCGCAAGAAAGCATCTGCCAACATCTTTCAGGGGGTGGATTTATGGCAGTTGCGCCGTCTCTTCCACAGCAGTGGGGATAAAGAAGCAGAGGAGCGGGCTCAGCTGGTCTGGGAGTGTGCAGAGAACCGGTGCATTACTCAGGCTTTGCAAAAACTCCACAGAAGGCAAAGGAAACAGAGGTTGCAATCCCACCAGAGGCCTCCTTCAGAAAGGGGCAGTACCACCAAACTCCTAGAACTACAACATTTCAGCCTCTTACGGTACGTTTCCACTTTAATGATATCATGCCGCTTTCCGGGTACTAAGTACAAATGTGCAGAATCCTTTTGCATTCCAAAGCTTGCCCTTTAATGTTGCTGTAGGGCCAGGGACCATCCATGTGTCTGTGTGCACACACACATATATTTATATACTTACTTACACACACAGCACATGAGTTTTAGACTGATCCATCTCCTGCTGGCTCGTATCGTCTTAACTCTTGCACCTAGCATCCCATAATGAACCATTGTAATATATTTTATGTGGAGCTCCCCTTAAAAATATTCAGAAAACACAATTATGTGGCAAGTAGAACACTTGTGGAAATAAGGAACATTTTACTCTATTACCCCCAGTTATGCTGGTTACCTTATTTCTGGGCCCAATCTACAGTGCCATTTTCAGCCTTTACAAAAACTAAAAGACACAACCAGGGTATCAGAAAGGCTTAGTGCACCCATTCAAACCTGCTGAGGCCTTCATATCAGCATCTGAAACCTCTCTCTTTGGTCTACCAGTAAGAGCTATTAGACAGGCAAGTACCAGAACAGGACGTTTTCATTGGCGGCCCCACATATTTGAAACTCTCTACCCCAGGAAATATATATGGCCTTGTCATTTTCATTCCAGCTCACATTTGATAAATATATTGTGTTGGTGAAATTTTATTTTAGCTGCTGGTTCTTAAATGGATGGAGGTTTCCATCACTAACTTGTATTTTAGAGCAATCTCAACCATAGTGCATATATAGAATCTGCTACTACAGGCAACACCTGGGCCAATAATCCTAACCAGAATAGGCAATTGTAAGGGATAATGGGGGCTGCAGTCCAGGAACAACTGGAAGTCTATAAATTGCCCACCTCTGTGCTTGCAGGTTGAGAACTGAACAACCTGCTAACCCCAGCTTTTAATTTTTTTAAAAAACTGCAGCCCGTATACACATAGAAACAAATGTAAAAGTATAGAGGATAATATGCAATGTTTTCCATAGCTCTTGTCCTCCTACACTCTAATGATTAACAGAAGCAAAATATATTTATGAAGAATAAGTATATATACTTAAGATGCATGCTTTATACAAGCCAGCAGAATGTAACTTCTTAAAATTCTTGAAGCAGAGTATAGTGTTGCAAGAAAGCATCAGTATTTCTTCCTAAATGATGAGAAATTCGTGAATGCAGGTGCAGCCCCAAGTATGAACTCTTCTTTTCTCCATCCCAAACTCAACTTTTAAAAAAATGTTGTCTCCTTATTCTTTGTATTACCTGCCTATTTTCCAGAGAAGAAATCATACTATTTCTTAATGGATGCTTTTGCTCTCCTACAGAATCGAAGACTGTACTACAGCTTGCACTGATACTGATAAGAGTAGCAATGGTAAGGAGACGGAGAATGCTGATCAAACTGGCCATTACCCTGCTTCCCAATACAGGAAAAAACAAGGAATAGGAGCCAAAGGCTACCTCCACCAACTCCACCGGTGAGCAACTAAACTCAGACTTTACACCAACACATGAGATTGTCACTATATGGGGCAGGAGATGCCTGAAAGCAAAGGGGTCCTGACAGCAGGCTCACTTCAGCCCTCCTCTTTAATAAGCTCCAGCTGGAAGAAAATCTTTGACACAAGATTAACTCTCCTGCTTCAAGTTCAGTCACAGCAGAGAAACTTGAAATCAATCCTTTCAACCTTGAGCACCTCTAGTTATTCAGACTTGACCACAGTTTGCTCTGTCAAAGCACAAACACTACATCTATTGACTGCAGATAGTCACATGTAATAAACCTTTTACATATATATACACACCTTCTCTGAAGGTACTTTTGTATGAATATCAGAACTCTGCTAGTGCTGCCCAGAAGTCTGTGTAGTCCAAGGTCTATGACCAATAAATGGGTTGGGAAGAGAGCCACAGACACTGGGCTTGCACTAAAAGTACATAAAACTCTACTGTTAAAGCTTTGTTTAAGGTTGGAGATTTATTTATTTGTTTGTTTGGTCAAGAGCTTCTGATAAATAGTACATAGGGCCACCTCCTGTCTTCTCTCTGGCTCTACCTGTTACTCCCTGCTCAGCAGGCTGGTGGGAGAAACACATCTTGTTCTTGCCACAAATCCTTGCTGAATTCTGGCAGAGGAGCACATGACATTAGGTCAAAGCCCACAGATTGTCTCCTGCCCTAAACACAGCTTGTAACATAGGTATGAATAGGTCATAGGGTATGGAACACAAGATATGGAGTATATTTATAAGACAAGATGATCCTGCTTGTAAAGAGTTGTATTCCATTTCAAGAACCAGCCATCCTAGGATTGAGCCATGGATCACTGGTGTGATGTGGAAACAGCAAGCTTCTTTCCGTGTCCCCTGTCCTCTTGCAAATACATTCTAGAACTGAATAGAATTACAACCATCTGCACTCTGTGGTGCAGACCCCTACTGGCAAAGCTAGTGTAGTATAGTGGTTTGGGCATTGGACTATAAACTTGGAGACCAGGCTTCAAATTCCCATTCAGTCATGGAAACCCACTGGGTGTCTTTGGGCAGTCACATTCTCTCAGCCTCACAAGAAGGCAAAGGCAAATTCCTTCTGAACAACTATTGTCAAGAAAACTCCATGAAAGGTTTGCCTTAGGGACACTGTAAGTTGGAAATGACTTGAAGGCATACAACAAAACAAATCTGCAATCATCAGTTTAAGGCTGCAAGTTCTTTCCTCCCAACATCTGGAGGAAGGGCACCAGAATGCCTGGTCACATGTTGTACTGATCTTCTGTTATATCAAAGACACAAATGGCCCACTACCTTTCCCCCTTACTAGTCCAAGGGTAATTCTAGCCTCTGCACAAGTGAGTATTAAGGTAGCAGAGGGATAGATGCTCCATCACTTCTCAGATCTGACTGATTTGGCAAACAGTATTTCCCTTATTGCCATGGCTCTAGGCACTGCTAAAGAGGACAGGCTTCTGACTGACAAAAAGTCAGTCTAGTGTCCACTTCTACTATAAAGACTTTCATCAACATTTCTGAAGACTGAAAATTGGAAGGAATTCTGAGAAGAAGCAAAGAGAACAAACAGTACTGGCCTTTTCAAAAGAGTACAGATCTCATGAGAAAAAGGCTGCACTGATAAGTCTCATACTGAAGAATCACACAGTTGTCCTAGCTGCAGTAGCTCCTTCACACAGCAGCATAGCCTAGCATAACCAGCTACATAATTGGTGTAGAAGTTCCGCAACTTATTTTTTATGAAGTGTACATATTTAATGTTGCCAGAACAGAAATGTGAATATCAACAGGCCAAAGCAATTGTAAACACTATGTTAAATATTGCTTCTCGGCAGGGCTACTCATGCTAGTAGGTTAGAATACGTGATTCACTCTCCTAACAGGTATAAACGAAGAAGGAAGAGGTTTATCTATCAGCAGCCACCCCTGGCACAGGCCATCTTCCCTGATCAGGCTTCATAATACAAATATGACAAGAAGGAGGGGGGACTTTCGGCTGTGTTACACATTTCAGGCTAACTGGGAATTGTTACACCAGAATAGTGAAGGTGTGACTCCTCTGTGTGGTTTTTGACTGCAACTCTCATCATTCTTCACCATTCATTAGCTGGCTAGGACTAACGGTAGTTCCCCGCCAACAAGGTCTGGAAGGCCACACATCTCCCACCTGAGCTACACCAACCTTCCCTAATTTCAGCCCTTCTAAGGTGTGTTGTACTATAATTCCCATAAGTAGCCAGCCAGCTTAGCTGATCATAGTGAAATTCCCCAACACATCTGAAGGACACCATGTTTGGGAAAGCTGGTGTACCCTATGAAGGAAGATTGAAAGTGCATGGCAAGCAGAGGGCAGTTGTTCATAAAGGCACAATTGTAACTAGCAGTACAAGGGCGAGTGAGCTTAGAAGATTTAGCTCTTGTTCACTCTAGCAGGCATAAAAACACGAGAGACTGGCTCTGCAACTGCAGACCTGTTATGAAGATACTTGCATTGATTTAAATATATTACATACATTTCCACAGTGCATAAGAACAATACATTTCAGTTCAGGCCGGCAAAAAGGAAAAGTATTCCCTAGTGCCAAGTGCAGCAGCCTCAGCCTGGCACCACAGGCAAAAACAGAATCCCCTCTCCAGCTAGGAACATCAAGAGAAGACAGGCTGAACCCACCAGGTACCAGGTCCCTACTTAGAACAGGAAGGAAGCCAGGCTCAGCTTGGCACAAGACTTCTCCCTAGCAAGCTTGGGCAGCAGCCACATTAGCAGCTCCCAAGAAAAAAACAGGACACTTGTATTGACAATTTCAGATGGGAAATTCTTGTTGCCAGGGATTTAGCATGGCAGTCTACAGAAAAGCAGCATTCTTCATACCATTCCACTGTACACAAGGCATAGCCTCAGTATGATTCTTACATCAGTACTGCCCCTTAAATGTGGCAGAGAATGTAGTAAGGGCATCTCCCCATACCAGCAGGCAACACCCACAGAGACTCTTTCCCTCTCCGATTGTCAGTGCGTAAACCCAGTGGAGGGAAGGCATCCAGCTCAACAGGAAGAGACAAAACTGCCTCTAGCAAAAGCCTCTCCCATCCCCACTCTGCTCCACCACATCTCTAGAGCAGACATTTATTATTCACTCTAGGGACCACAGTAGGTGGGTGTACAATGCTAGCCCAAGGTAACAGTACTAGGATATATAATCTTCCTCTTGCTTGCTCTAGGACTATGTGGAGTGTGAGTGTATGCGCATGGGATGAGTAATTTAAAACCGAATTAAAACCTACTGTTTATGGCCTTTACTCTCTGCTGCATGAAGGAACAGCAGTGTGACCCTCCCATCCTATGGTCCTCTGCAGAACCCACTTGCCTCTCGTATTTACCTACTACCTCCAAACAGACGGAAGCCACTACAACAGGTTCTGTCCCAACCCTTAAGCTCTCCCCTCTGGCCAACCCACATTACTCCAGAAGCAGGCAGTTATGACCACGTTCCCTACAGATGTTCCCAAAACACACAGCATTAGGAACACCTCTGTAGGACCAAGGGTAACAGAGCAAGCCTAGTGGGACCGTCTCAGGATGAACAACAGGATGTACTAAAGGGAGGAAGGAGTTTCAAGTCTGCCATTTGCACACACAGAGCAGTAGCACTTCCATCCCACTTGGAATCATCCCTTTGTCACCAGCCTTCCTGGGCAGGGGACACTGCATGTGCTCCACCCAGACAAACGTTAGAGGGACGGCATGAAACTAAAAGGGCGCTGCATGCAGGCACCTGCTGGAAGATGCTGCCATGCTCAGGCTGGGGAGCAGACCAGCCCACAGCAAGAAAGGAGTAGCAGTCAGTCTGAATGAAGGCCCCTCCCTTTCTGTGGGGAGTGTGCAGAGTGATGCTGACTGGAGGGCCTGCTCACATCTCCTGCTGGCTCCAGCATGGCTGGCTCAGTCTGGAGGATTGGTCACCCACAGTCAAGTAATACACCCCACCCACTCAGGTTCTTCAATGAGTGCAGGGGGTGACTGCTACCACCAGGAAAAGAAGGGTTTGCGGCTCTGGAAGCTCTGCGTGTAGGACTCGCTGGCAGAACGTTGATGGGAGCGAGCTGTTTCAACAATGACCGGGGGCATCTGGACCAGGTGAAGGGGGCTCTTCCCATCTTTCAAGGCCTGGGTCAAGTTCAGGATCTAGGAAGAGAAGTAGTGAAACTAAGGGCCATGAACCCACAGAAGGCCAGCTGCGAACAGGAGCAAGGCAGCCCCATCCCACCCAGCACAGATCCCATCTCACCAGTAGGAGCAAGTAGCATACCTGACCACGCATGACAGCGATCTGCTTGTGGAACTGGCCCCTGTCAAAGCCTGGATCTTTCTACAAAAGGAAAATAGGAGATGGATAGTCCCAGTTAAGACAAGTGTTGCACCTATGTGCCCTCTCCTCTCCTTACCCTATGGAAAAAAGTCTATACTGTCCTCTCAGACTACCCCCGACATGCCACATAGCCTGCTCACAAGATGAAGCAGTGGTACCACAGATATACTTGCCCTTGTTGCTGTGATTACCTTGAACAGTTCATAGAGATCTTCTTCAAGATCCTTGACAATATTTGGGTCTGTAATCTTTGGCAGGATCAAGTCCTTGATCTCCTGGGAGAAGGGCACTTTGGCCTGGGGCAACCATGCCCAATAAAAAGGGTCTAGGGGTGGGGAGAACACAGAAGGCAAGTATTAGACTTACAAATCAGATTAGTCACAAGGGCAGCATGCCAGTAAGGATACAGGTCCTGAATATGCTGGGTTCCAAGTGGAGACACCAATAACGGAACCTTGAAGACAATACCTCAGGCTAAGGTAGAGATATGTTTCAAATAACTGCTTGAGGGTACTTACATGCTCTCCAAGAATCTGGATGTTTGAGAGGAAAAGCCAGGCCATTATCAATGGCAGCCAGTTTAATAATAGGCTCTTTCACCAATATCCAATCTTCTGAGTCCTGAAGAGAAAGGGAAGAATGTTAAGCCAAGAAAAGGTACTGCTCCAAATGATCAATCCATATTAGTTGAGTGGAAGAGATTGAAAAAATATGCTTTTTAGACTATAGCTCCAATTATTTCCCTCCCAACATGACTATGATGATGCTGGCTAGGGGATTTTGGGACTTACAGTCCAGAAAAGTAACTTTCTAAGCTCTGGTTAGAAAGATGGTTTCAGAAGACTCACAGCATTACAGCTAACGTGATGGGCAATGCTCATAGTGTTAAGATCTTTGATCTACCTCAACCCATCCCCCACCTCCTTTTTTTGGCAAAACCAGAAGGAAGGCCAAGTATTGTTAATAGACAGAAACAGGTCAGCAATGTGTTGACACTACATATGTTTTCCCCTTCCCTTTGCCCGCCTCCCACTTCCAAGAAGACTACTAGAGTTTGGAAAAATGTGGTTTTTGCAATACAACTATAATTTCCTCATTGAGATGACCATGACCATGCTGGTTAGCTCTGGCTAGGGAATTTTAGGAGTTACAGTCCAGAAAAGTAACTTTCCCAGCTCTGGTTGGAAATGTCACATCCAGAAGACTCACAGCATAAAGCCAGACAGCAACAAGCATTTCTCCTGCATTCACTTGCATGGGCTCATCAAGCTACCTCTTTGCACTTGTTTGTATATCTGTACTCATAATTGTTCACATGGATTCATAGGGCATAATTAGGAATCTTTACCTGACTATCAGTGAGATTCAACTACTGTTTAATCTGGGCACTGTGGTATTTGTCACGGTGCCTGGAAATGTCTTTAGTGGACACTGAACAAGCCTGACCTTTGCCTGACCTTCACTGCCTGCTGCTGCACTCATGCACTCCAGGTTTCAAATGGAATTGGCACAGAAGCAGCCCAGTTCTGGGTTCCACTTACCCGCACATTTGTGCTGTCCAGAGGGCAATCATACTTGATCAGCCAGTTGTCATTACCCCGGTCTGTAAAGAGACACAAATGTACAAACAGAAGGCAAAGAAATAACTCATCCCTACATACTATTGCTAACCATTGACAGCAATTCCCACAGCACACTGGAGGGAGAGGAGTGTGGCACAAAGAAGTCACTTCAATGGAGTATGCATCTTAGCAGCTTAGAGATATTTCAGTCTTCTGTCTCCTGATTGTGGGAAGCAGGGGCAAACATAATGCTTGCCTTGTAATCACCACTTCTCATTATCTTCCCACAAAGAATAATTTCTGATACAGAACATAAAAGGCAAGCCCCTGCTAGCCTTACTTCATAACAGGCGGAGGCTGGAATGCCTAAATACGAGGCATGGGAAGGAGGTTTCAGACTAAAATCTCCTAACTGTGTACGGATTCTTGGACAAAAAGATATTTATGCATACAGCAAGGCTTTGAGTTAGAGTCTCCAAGTTAATGACCTGCAGGCATTTAATTTAGTACAAACACAAAGTTTACCTCTTGAGCCAAAAAGCAACACCATAATGTTAAGCAGGATTGTAAGTCAAGGATACAGCACATAATTGCTATTTAGAAGGCCCCAAGTTCAATCCTTGGCTCCCCAGATAAAGCTAGGAAAGACCCTGGACAGTCACTGCCAGTCAATACAAAGTCAGATGGGCCTATGGCCTAAATCAGGGTACTAGGAAGTGGCCTTGTACTGAGCACTGCGTACACTGCAGGATGTCAGAACTGAGAGACTAACATACCAGTTTATATACCAGGATGCACAGAGAGGTACATTCAGGATGGTGCAGAATTCAGTAAAGTTATTTTTTTTGGACTACAAGTCCCAGAAGCCCTCAAGCATTTGTAGGAATTATAGTCCAATAGTTTATTCCCACCCTCGAGCTCTAAGATACAGAGCAAAAGAAACACACCCATCTCCATCAAGCTAAATGTTCTAAACAAAAATGATGACTGTCCCAACAGTCCCATAAGTCAGCATCCCCATCTTCAAGATCCACAACTAGCACAGAACCTACCAGTGTTGCGAATGATGTAATCCAGCACCACTAGTCTCTCAAACTGTAGCAGCAATTGGCGGTTAGTACTTTCTGGAAGAGGCTCAGCCTCAAAGCGCCGCAGCCAATAATCTGCATCCTTGTAACCTTCCACAAAGAGCTGAAAGGAGCCCACCTGAGAGCAAGAAGCAAGAGGCTTAAGTAGATAGAGCCATGGCACAGTAACACCAGACACTCCTAGATACCTTAGGAAAATGCCCTACCTTTGGAGGAAGCCCAATTCGATGAAATCTCTGCCCAACTTTTGGCACTTTCTCCAGAGCCAAACGTTTGCCCCGGGACTTCACTCTATCAATGGCGCTGTAGTTAAACGTTTCACTGGCCAAATATACCACCTGTGGGTGTAGGGAAGAGAGCACTCAAAAGGCATAATTTATAAGTAGGGCACAATGCTTTCTTTCTTGTATGCACCCATTTGCACAAGGGTGCATTGCATAAATCTAGACATATCCAAACCTGTCTGCTTTTAAGCAGCTCTGCACTATCTAGTACTGGGGTTAGAATAAAGATGTCCTGAAAAATCCCGAAAGCTGTTAAAAGACAAGTGTCAAGTTACCCTCTTACAGTTATGAGCAAACAAGTACCTGCTTCTTTTTGAACAGATACCTAACATCCATGACTACTGCTTCTTTTCCACTGTCCCTAGTTAATGTTTTCCTGTTTTGCCTCTCCTCTTATATGTAGTTTCCATCTTAAAAAAGTAGCCAAAAATCAAATATGGAAGACAGAATCAAAAAAGTGCAAATGAGCACACTGGTGCAAATGATCAGTGGCCTAACATATTCTAGCAGTGTAATCTTTGTTAAAGTACTCCCAACTGCTTCCTAACTACTGTGTATGCAGAGAGACATCTGCTCTATCCCTGCTTCAATCCAAATCAAAACATCAAGCCAAAAGCAGTCCCTGGATGAGGATTAGAACCTACAGGTGCCCTAAGAGACAAGGACAAGAGTTGGATTGAAGGCAGGGATGGACAACTGTACAGAAGTTGGGGCCCAATTTTCAATCCATAATACCACATTTTCAGCTGAAAACTGCTCAAAAACACAACCAGAGTGACACTGGAATTCACTGCTGGTCCCACTTCTTATTTTTCTCCACTGACTTCTGATGAAATAAGTATGTTCAGGTGGGGAAGGTTTTGAAGCAACATATAGGTTTTAGAACCATTTTTCATCTTTTTTTAATGGAGGATGTCTGGTGTTTCAAGGAACTCATGGTGGACTTGGGATGGCCACAGAAAAAAGGATGGTGGGGGCACATGCCTTACGGGCTATACTTTCACCATTCCTGACTCAAAGGGACAGATGGAAGATAGTTCCTATAATCTAGTAAGTAAGAAGAACTCATATTCCAAAGATAGGGAACTTTTGGCTGCCCAAGTCTATCACTGGAACTGTGGTTAAATGATTCCTTGGCCAAATACACCACCTATGCTATTGGATTCCACTATGAGCCCCACACAGCATGATGAGATGATGCTGTTTGTAGTTCTACAACATTTAGACAGGCTACAGATCCCCTATTTCTGTCATATAACAGGAAAAAATGGTCTCTATTTAGACTTCCTCATTCACTATCCTATACATCCTCCTCTGCCTTAGGCTCACCTTTGTACGAGGGACAATGTTCAGTTCCAGCTTTTGGTCCACAAGGCTTGCACCTGCTTCAGACAGATATCCCTGGTTGAGGACAAGGCAGTCCCTTCCAAAACAGCACGGGCAGCAAAGTTTTTGCAGCCATTTTGTCCATTTTGGGTTCAGCTGTCCATAAGGTTCTTCATTCTTGGGTTTGAATACACCAATGATTTTCTAAAAGGGACAAGAGATGGAGGCTGGTTAGTACAAGCTGGGCAAAGCAAAAATGAGCATATACATGTGACTTTCCTAACTTGGCAAAGTTTCTGGCTCTTGACAAAAATGTCAATAGTGTAGAAAAAGAAGGGATTCAAGAGTCTTTTCTGCACAGAGTTAAAAATGTTTACAACAATACTTCCTGTTAGGACACTGACACCATTCAAAAGAGGTCTGGTGCCTCACTGCTGAAAAGCATATTTTGACAAGCAATTATTTTCACTCCAAAAATTGAGGGAAATTGAGTACAACCTCTCCAACCACACATACTACTCAGGATAATATTTGTTTGTTGCTTATTTATATTCTTCTTTTATTCTGAAGAGTTTTAAAGAACATACATGCTCTGCTGCCTCCTCACTACACTTTAATCCTCATAACAACTCTGTGAGGTAGGTCAGTTTAAGAGAGAGAGAGAGAGAGAGATGACAGTGGCTCATTATCATCCTGTGAACTGCACAACTCCTAATCACAACACCACAATGGCTTCCATAATCAATTCTTAACTTTTAGAGTGATCACTAAATGACATGAACCCTGGTACAAAAAAGCTACTGTGATCAGTCAAAGCAGGCTGACGCTTTCCAAACCCTGGAAATGGCTAAGCTGCACCTTATTAGTTGAATGGATTACTGGGTAACTCTAATGGTGCTGATGACATCACTAGTTGGAGATGTGCTTGAAAGTTTCACTTCATGTTTCTGCCCAAAGAAGGCAACCAGGTTAGGCAAACAAGATGACACAGAATGTGAAGTCCCAAGATGAATGTTCCAAATGAGCTGCTGCTGAAGGTTCAGCAAGGAGTAAAACCCGCACAGTATTCAAATTATAGACCCAGCCATGGCCATCCTCCATCAAAAAGCAGTTTCTTTTAATCTTTCCAAACTGTGGTCCCCTTTCTAAGTTTACCCCATCAGGAGTAATCTCTTCAGCAAAGAAACACACACAAGAACTACTATAGCCCTTCCCATTCTAGAGTCCTCTTCAGTCCCAGGAAAGATTGCCCCCAGCATTCTCTACAGCAGAGATGGTCACCATCTCCTATATCAACATGACTTTGGCAAGATATTGCTCAATCACAAGTCAAGGGACTAGGGAATCCCAGAAAGGAAGTAGAGCATTAAAAGGCCACATACAAAGGTGCTTCCCAACACTTCTGTTTCTTTGTAAGCCTGATCATGTGAAACTAGATCACAGTCTTAAGTCTAATATTGGCACATCAGCTGATTTCAGCATCAAAAAATTATCAGAGACAGTGTTCTACAATGGTTTGAACGCTGCTCTGTGAAAATTAAGGTTCTAGTCTCCACTGCGCCATGAAACTCACAGGGTCAGTCATTTTCTTGCAAGCTCACCTACCCTGCAGGTCTATCACAAAGATAAAGTGGAAAGGAGGAAAGCCATGCTTGCTCCCCAAGCTCACTGAAGGAAAGGTTGCATATAACTGATTAATAAGTAACAGAACATGCCATTTGTTATGCTCAACGCAGCAACTTTCATCATTTCATCGCCCTCTATGTTTGCACTACAGTTCCCAGAATTTCTGACCACTGGCCTTGCTGGCTGAGGCTGACAGGAGCTGAAGTGTAAAATATCTGCAAGGCACCAATACAGACTAGATCATCCTGGAAATGTGCTATCAGCAGATCCACAATTTTGTGTGGCTAAGATTGTATCAGGTAAGGCAAGAGTGGGCAAAGTGTCTCAAGACTGATTTTTTGGATTACAACTGCCATCAGCCTAGCTAACATAGCCAATGTTAATGGATGCTGGGAAATGAAGTTCAATAACATCTGAACAGCACACATTCTTCATCCCTGATCTCTGACACCAGATCCTGCAACCAATATTTACTAAAAGCTTTCATTTTGTTAAATAGCATATTGGGTTTTGTGGGTACTGCTGAACCCATGAAAAAATATACAGCTAATTCATTCAAAGCAGGGGCACGCAGTTTTGGCCCTCCAGATGTTTTGCACTACAATTCCCATAATCATGATTAACTATGTTGGCTAGGGGTGAAACAGATGGCAGATCAGTTACCCCCTTCCTGTTCTACAGGCCTGAAAACGAAGCATGGCAAATGGAACTTCAGTTGTTAATTCCAGCTCATTCCCACCCTCTCTATGCACTATGCTCTGAAATCACAACCTTCTGTTCACAGCTTTGTAATTAATAGGTACAACCTTTGTGCATGCAGAACAAAGAAAAAGTAAGCAAAAAGTATACATTTTGGCCTAGTTACAGACTCTGGATTATAGCACAGAATAGTGGTTTTAGCACATTTTACTCAAAACAATAATGGTCCTTAGCCGAGTGGAAGCTACAGGGTTTTAAAGACAGGAGAACTGCAACTTGCATAGAGGCTCTCAAGGGAAATACATGTATGTACATGAACCACCCAGCTCATATTCAACCAAACCCTAGGCCAGACCTATGTTCTGTGAGAGAATGTCATTCATCATTTCTGGGGATGGGGTGGGGGTCTTACCCTGACAATTTATATATATCTCTTTAACCTTGCCTTGCCTGATCTAAGTGTTCCAAAAATATGACGACTACTCACCCATCCACAGGCGGTTGCACACCTGAGGAAGCCAGGCCTTCTGCTTTGTCATTAGGTGCTAGCTGAATCCTATCCTCTAGCCAAGGAACAGAGGCTACACTACACTAGCCAGGAATCCTTTAGATGAACTGGACTACAGCTGCCATCTTCCCCAGCCAACACTCCATGATCCTAATAGTTGGTGATGGGAGAAGTTCCCCTAAACCATGCAGAGGACAAAGAAGTTGAATTCCAGTTACTAGAAAAACAAGTCCCTAGTATGGCTGAAGTTGCACACTGGCAGAAAAATACCATCAAATCTCAGTAAACCCCATTATGCCTCTGTCCACAAGATGTTGTCTAATCTTGAAAGGTAAGCAGAGTCAGCCCTGGTTAGTACCTGGATGGGAAATTGCCAATGAATACCAGGTGTTGTAGGCTATATTTCAGAAGAAGGAACTGGCAAAACCACCTCTGAGTATTCCTTCCCTAAGAAACCCCTATGAAATTAATGGGGGTCACTATAAGTCAGCAGGCAACTAGAAGGCACACATATATGCATGCGCACGCGTGCACACACACCCACGCATCACTCATTTCTGCTCATAGGCAGGCAGGCAGGAAAGGCCTAACTTTGAGCTACTAGCCCAGATACCAAGATCCTACCTGCAAAATACTGACTCTAGAGGCTCCATTAATTCTCTAAATAATATTGGGAGAAGTACTACTGCTGCATCAGTCCATCTGCTGCTTTCTGCCTACTTAGGGCAGCAGCACAAAGGCCAGTCCGACTCATCAGACCCAGCAGCATGTCCCATGAGCCCAACTAAGAAAGGGAAGTAAATTCGGAGCTAGAACTAGACAGGAACAAGAGGCTGGTCTGCTAGTACAAGAAAAGAGAAGCCTTGCATATGAAGCGTGATTTCACACAAACACCACACAAGACTGAAAAAGAGGAAGCTAAATTAATCTGGTTGGTTATGGTGATCACAAGGAAAGCCACACGACTATGCACGGTGCCAGCCCATATACAGGCATGGAAAATGTACCACAGCTGACCAGAACTGCACTACTTGCCATTCCACGTATAGTGTCACAAGAGCTCCCCTTTCTCTTATCAAAACAAGACAAAGGCACAGAGAAGATAATTCAGATGCCCAAGTCTCTGCAGGTGCTCTGAGCCCTCCAGATCTGCAGGGGTTTGGTTTCAGGACCCCCCCATACATAAAATATAAATGATCATATGCCATATTATTAAATGGCAGTGACGTGCACAAGGATGCTTCAGCACATTCATGTTGCTACCATTTTACATCTAGGACATGACAATCCATGTTCTCTGGAAATCACTGATCTGGAGTTTGCAGGTCTAGAGGGTCCATTGTACAGAGATAGTAACAGTAATCCAATCAAACGAAGCCTCAGAAACATTCTCCAAGAAAACAAGATAAAACGGACTAGAACCTGGAATTCAAGGTCTCTTCCACTAGAGTGGAAATCTGATGCCTTCCAGACACACGTCTGAGAATCACTGCCTGTTTTGCTGGGACTTATGGTAGCTGTAGTTCAAAATATCTAGATGGTACAGATTGCTCACACTTTCCTTGGCACACATAAAGATAATGCCATACATCTCATCTTTTCTAGGTGCATGTTTGTCTGCACACGCTATTAAAAACTCCCAGAAACGTCAATGCAAGTGTATCCCTAAAGAACCAACTCCAATGCCCATGTGCTCTTACTGCCTGGACATTTTAACACAATTTTATCATGCTTATTATGACCCTTATATCATAATTTATATAGCACTCCCAGTATGCAAGGTACTTTACTGTAACAACTAGACTGTACACTCCCTGTCCCAAGGAGTCTGCAGGCTAAAATAGCCCTAGACAGTAGCTCTACCATCCCATATAGAAGTTTTAATCCCTCCTCTAAGAAGCTGAGTTTCAAACAGGAAGAATTAAGTTTTTAGGATCAGAGGTCAGAATCATGCAGCCCTCCAGACATCACTGGATTGCAAGCAGCAGCAGCTGACACAGCCTAAGCAAAGGAATACTGGGAGTTGCAGTCTACCAACATCTAGAGGGTTACAGAATTCCCACCCCTTGTCTAGCATCTACATCTGTTAAATGGGAGAGGAACTACCAAGAGGTGCACATGGTGTTATCTGGACATAGGTTGGGTAAATATTAGCAGTGGTAGCTTGAAATTCTTCATGGGGCAAAGGGTAGAATAACTGAGATGATTCTGAAAAGTCTTCCATCAGGCTGTTCTCACAAAGAAGAACATGTCTGGTTCTTTCAGTTTTCCTTTCTAAATAAACTCTTTGCTATCCCAAGATCTTACCAGGTTCCTCAGACTTTTAAACCCTAAGAACAAAGGGCTTCAAAGACCTAACAGGCTTTATTCAAACTGCCTGAAAGTTCAAGGAGCACATGATTAGGAAAAGAAGTTGAACAGTTTTTCCCAGAGACCAACAGTCACTCTCCTCCAAAGGGTTTTCTGGCTTATAAATATACAGCTCTGCCTTTAATGAGGTCATATTTAAATTAGCCAGATCTCCTCTGCCACTTGTAAAATAGGGCCACAAGTCAGAAGCCCTATTAGTTGGGCAATATTTTGTAAAAATGAATACTAACTTTAACTGAGCTCTCTCAAAGAGCTGTGTTCCAAACTCAGCTAACACTGGATGATAGCAAGGAGTTCATCACGTCCCTCCACAGTTCCCATATTACTGCCAGGGTATCTTGTGCCAATCTAATTCTTCTGTGTATACTTTCCATTCCAAGAACAGTGTGGTGCAACTTGGACTTAACCAAGCAGCACCCTGAGTCAGTAACACAGCACAGTACAACACAGAGCAACTGCCTGTTTCTCCAAGGCCAAAAAGCAAGTGATCCAGTTGTAATGGAATCCATTCATTACACTGACCTAGGGGCCAAAAAGAGTGTCAAGACTGGGTAGCAAACTGTACACATCCTGTCACCCAAACAGCTGAACCTGGATCCTAGTCATCCGGGCCAGCACTTGCTACCAGACTGCCACACTGAAGCTAGCCTATGCTACATTTAAGCCAGTTTCTGAAAACAGACAATCCCCACAAGTCCAAAATATATTTTATCCAACCAAGTAGAGTACTTCGGTATGTCAAGTGCTGTTGCCTTCTCACTGGAAAAGTAGGGCCTAAGCTTGTAATTTCATTTTTCAAGTAGAAATTCTACATTACCATAGCATTCTGTTTGCTGAAATCTCTTTAAATGCAATATGCAGGACATATTATTATACAGCAGTGTTGTCATCTTACCGTCTCTGTGTGGTGTTACAGAAAGAGCATCATGTTGTACTTAACTGCAGTTGTAACATCGGTTCTGTTTACGAATCAGGCCTACTTGATTATTCTTCTTAGGTAACAAAGACACACCTGAGACTTAACCTGTACTTCACGGATTGTAGCAAGAAAGCACTTGCATCTAACTCAGCATGAAAAGAACCAGGGGTGCAGTCACACTAATTAAGTCATAACAAAACTGTGGGAAGGTTGAGGCTGGAGCCGAGACAGTATTTGACAGAAGGCAGGCCAACCCATCCAGCATACCAGAGAACTGGGTATCAATATATATATAAAAAAACACTTATTATATGTTGCTTTCAAGCGGTCAAAGCACCTGACATACATCATTAGTTGGAATCCTTATAACAACCTGCAAGTCAAGGCAATGTTATAGTCTATACTGCAGGTACAGGGAGGGTGAGGCTAAGACACAATGGCTCGCTTAAGGCCACCTATCGTCTTCAAAGCAGAGGCGAAAATCCAGACAGGGACTTCCCGAATCGTCATTTGACGAGGACCCTAAAGCGCAACAAACGGCTACCATTCGCCAACGCCGAGCATCGAGCTAACTAGGCCAGTTCCCCCGAAGGAACCCACTTCCACCCCCGGCCTTGTATCCATCGAACGCTCGACCCTGCAAGCCCCTCTCTTCACCTTCTCCCGCACCTCGCCTGGGTACTCTCCCCGAGCCCCGATCTCTCACCCCCTGAGGGTCCTTGACGAAGTAGCTGCCGCTGGAGCCTTGGTAGATGCGCTCCGGGTAGATGCCGCGCTCGCTCGCCTGCTCCGCCAGCCGCACCACTTCGGCGAAGTCCGGGTCATCGGGGAACTCGTTGCGGGGCTCCCGCTCGCCCCGCGCCGCGGCGGCCCCCGTCCCCAACCCAGCCTGAGCCTGGACCTGAGCCGCCCCGGCCGCCCCGGCCGCCCCTCGCGCGCCGCGCTCCGCACCCGCGCCCCGATCCAGCAGGGGCTGGCGCTCCCGGTCGCGCCCACCTGTGGGGGACCCCGGCGGGGAGGGACAGGGGCAGGGACACGGTCCGGCGGCGGCGGCGGCGGCGGCGGCGGGGCAGGGCGGAGAGCGCACGGCGGCCCCGGGCAGACCATACCCCGGGGCCGGGCCGCGCTCCGGAGACACCAGAGGGC
Source organism: Cyclura pinguis (assembly GCA_030412105.1). Lineage (NCBI taxonomy): Eukaryota > Metazoa > Chordata > Lepidosauria > Squamata > Iguanidae > Cyclura > Cyclura pinguis. The sequence goes on from CM059601.1 coordinate 60,509,501, forward strand.
TCGTCTCATCCATGGGTCGAGCGGGGCCGGGGCGCGGGTCTTCCTCCGCGGGTGGGAACTCGCGCGAGCAGACGAGGGCCCCGCGCACTCGGGCTCAGCGCCGTTCAGTTCGGATCACCTGACACCGGCCCCGCGGCCACCGCCGTTTCCGCCAGAGCGGCGCCAGCCAATCGCGGCGCGGCCACGCCCTCTGTTTACAGAGCGCCCGGAAGCCCCGCCCACTAGGAAGGCCGCTGTCCATTCGCAGGGCTCGCCCCGCCCACCCCCCCAAAGGGCTACCCGGTGGTTCTCCTTGCCACTCCCCTTCATTGTGTCCAGGGCTGCCTCCCGCTGCGTAGCCAAGTCATGCCTGCCGAATTGAGCGTGTGCGTGTAGCGCGTCCTCGCTAGGCCCCGGCTGCTGCCATCATCGGCTCGGTGCTTCTGCTTCCCGCAAACAGCCCCGCCCGGCAGGTTGTAATACAAAGCCACGTTGTCGCCTTTTCAGTGTCCTAGGGAACGCGTTTGGAAGCATCTCGCCCCATCACTCCGTTGCAAAGACACGCCCACATATACTGCGCCGACCGTTCCTCGGTATGCTGCACATAACTCCTCTCGCTGCATTGTCACCATCCAAGACTTTAAATACCACGCCACACGTGCGTAGCACTGACTTGTCGTCCCGTGAGATATCGTCCGATATCTCTTAGCCATCCGTCCCTCCGGAAGAAAGTGTACATCCCAACAGTCCGCGCTGCTTGTCGCAACATTGTTGCTGATGGACATTGTTGCTGATGGGCAAGACGATCGCCTTCCACGGCCACCCCAAAGATCCTGAGAGAGTAGTTGTGTTAGTTTTGTAACGAAAACAGCATACGATATGGCCCTTGAGCACCTTGATTGTAATTAGTCAAGCAAATCCCTACTTGAAGCCAAGCGCAAAATCAATTACGTTTTACTGCTCATTAAGCACTCTTCAGAATCCATTTTCTTATCTTCGTTGGGAGCTAATGGACTGCAGAATGAAGGGACAATAAGCATTGGGTTCTGTCTTCTGTGCATATTCAGTGTCTTGTTTCTGAGTATTCTTCAATCCACTTTCATGGGAAATATGCACTCTAGGAACAGGTGAAAAAGTCTGGTAAGGAATAAGAGAGCCTTTCCTTTGCTCTCCTATAGAGCTGCTTGAACATGGGCTGCAGGCATCTGAGCCACATCTTTATTCAGGAGAGGGGAGACAAGTAGTAGGGTGGATCTTCTCATTTCTCGCATTCAGCCATTCAGAAATTTTGAGAAAGAATGGCTGCATCTTTGTGTGCAGCCCAGTTCTATTTGAATAGATTAGGGCTGACAGGGGTTACTGAAGGCAGGGAACTTTTCCAATGTAAATGCTTCCATCTTGAAGAGGTATTACTTGGATGGATGGATAGATAGTTTTGGAATACTCTTGGAAGCATTAGCTTGTCCCTGCGCCTGCCTTGATACCTTCACTTTGAACTAATAATTGTTTCCACATGCAAAACTCTGGGATTGGTTTCTTCATTTGGCAGAACTGAGGATATGAAATGCAACCTAGCTTTACGAAAACATGAACAATCAACATCATTTGCTAAGGAAAAGTAAAGTTGGCTCTCTCAGCTGAAATTGGGCAAAGCAGGACATGCAAAATTCAGATAATTCTAGCCTTAAATTTACCACAGGACACAAAGCCACAGGACAAAACAAAGAAATCCACAAAGGATCCTTCAGTTTAAGATAGGATCCTCTCTTTTAAAATGAAGTGGGGGGAATCCATCTTTTTACTGTTGAGATGCTTTCATATTCCTATATACAGTCATCCCTCTACATTCGCTAGGGTTAGGGGCACAGGACCCCCATGAAAGTGGAAAAACCATGAATAACTCTAGGGCCTCCCAAACCATATTTTAACACACAAAAAAGTATGAGAACCATATTCAACCCACCATGGATTCCTTTGAGGCATCAGGGTTCCTTCACAAGGCAGAAGTGGGTGGCTGGTGGAGCTTACTGCCGCCACCACTGCTGCCCCACACCATTTTTAATAGGGATTTATAAGCCTCGTTCACAGTTTCTCTGTCTCATGAGGCTTGCAGTCCCTACTAAAAATGGCGTAGGGAGGCAACAGAAGTGACAGCTAATAATCCGTGAATAATCAAAGCTGGAAAAGTGAAACCCGAAAATGTGGAGGGCTGACTGTAGTTTCCTGACTACAGCCTGCAGTAAATTGGCCTTATAATAGCACAGAGGTGGGGTATATACTATCATTTCCTCCTTCTCCTTTATTTTTTCTGTATGTAAGCAAGAGAAATGATAGTGGTTTGTAGTGCTGTTGTTTGGAGTAAGTATGGGGGGGGGAAGATGTTAGTTTATTTATATCCTCCATCTTTCCAACATGGAATTCAAGCCAGTATACATAGTGGTTCCAGGTAGTTTTTCACCCAGCTACTAATCAGACCCCAAGAAGTTTAATGTAGAGTGACTGTATCATGTGCTATCAAACCATACTCTTAGTTTTAGCCAAGTGTGGAAATCAAATAAAAATAAAAGAGATATAGACTGGGTAAATGTATATTTTATTCTAACAACTTAGGAAGATGTACCTACAGATAAAGGCTAAGTTCCACAGAGCTGTTCATGAGACACTACTCTAATTATTTTTATCCGTTAAATTTATTTTAGCCTTTCAGATCATTATGACATCCAATAATTACTGAAGATGTCACTCATGAGAAAATCCCTTCTTTTTCAAACAGTGCATAGTGAAATACCTCAAAACGCTGCGTAAACAGTAAAATGGAGTACATGCTACAAATATAAATAAATTATATAACATCTAGTGTTTTAATCCATATCTGCATAGTTAAAAGTCTGGGTCTGTTTGCTTATTCTTCCATTAGTGAATATTTCTAGTAATATGCTATACATTGCTTGGCAGTTTGACTTCTTGTATTGCTACTGCTAGGCTGCTAAGAAGCAGAAGATGAGGTGTGAACTTTGATCACTCACTATGATATTTGCCTGGCCACTGTAATAAGATACTTCAGATTTTCCAGTGGTAATAAGATCTTAGGCTTCTGCAATGCTAGCAACCCTGGCAAGTTTCCTTTGGTGCACCTGGTGGGTTGTGGCCCATAGTTAGATCATTTCATGATTTAAGGTGGGCCATGCCTGCACCATGTTCTTTTTTGTTTTGTTTGAAAGTTTTTACAACAACAACGACAACAAAAAAGAGAAGGAAGAAGTCAAACATATACAAGAGATGGGTAGACATGTTAGTCTGTTGCAGCAAAAGCAGGGGTTACCAAATAAAATTAATTAGGCTTTAGAGTGCCGCAAGACTCTTGATTGTTCTTAGTAGATACAAATTCTGTCACAGAGGCAGTTTAATTGGGACCTCCTGAAAATATGAGTCCTTTCTCCTTATCCTTTTGACTTGCTTTATTATTTTAAACTCTTAACTCTTTTTTGAGATTACATAAAACTATATGAATTTAGAATGCAATAATACGTTGCTCCAGGAGTAAGAGAGTTGTTATTTCCCATCACTATGTTCCTAGGGGGAGATTTAAGGTTCCATTTCAACAGCTCAGTCAAGGGTATCTGAATTTCCAACCACCATCCTTTACGTGAAGATTTTTTGACATTACCCTACGAAGTAAAATTGTGCAATATCCAAAGAAAGATTTTAAAATTGCCTTGTCAATTATAAATGTCATTCTTTATTATAAAGCATAATTACTGCCTTCCATTTTAAATACTTCACTTATTTCGGGAACTGCACTTTTCTTTCTCGTTTCCAAACTATGACCTGGGTGCCTGTTTTAGTACTTTCCAGTTTTAGCTTGATATTTTGAGGGCTGCCACGGACCATGTCCGCACTACACTGTTATAGTGTTGTTATTCCGTTTTCAATATTCTGTGGAATTCTGGGGTTTGTAGTTTACTGAGGCCAAAGAGCTCTCTGGCGGAGAATTCTAAATGCCCCTCCCTAAACTGCCAACCCCAGGATTCCATAGGATCTTGAAAGTGGAATAATAGCACTATAACAGTCTAGTGCGGAAACGGCCACAGAAATCTGTCCTCCAAAGACGGAAGTACAATAAAGCCTCAATATGGCAGCCCTTAAATTCTGGGGGAGAGGGGAAGAACATAATCTTCTTGCCCCTCAAAAAAATGGCCGCCTCGTAGAAAGTCTCCTCTGCCCTTGACAAAGAAGGCCGCTGAGGAAAGCGGGGGAGGGAGCGTAGTAGAGTAAGAAGGCTGGGCAATAGAGAGGCGCGTTACTCCTGGTTGCCGTGGTGACAGCCAACGGCATGAGGGGATGGTTCCTGGTGGGCGGTTGCTCGGAGCGGTGGGCGTGAGGGAGAAGCCTGGCATAGCCGGGGGAGCGAAGAAGGAAGGGAGGGGGGCGGTGGCCGATGGGGGGAGAGCGGAGGGGTGTGGGGCTGGTGGCCGCTGCTGAGAAGCTCGGAGCCCAGGTGAGGGGTGCGGTCGCGGTGGTGGATGCCACGGAGGGCTGAGAGAAATCGTGGTGTCGGTGATGCTCGGATGGGCGGGCGGTGGGCCGTGTTGTTGGGATGCGGGGATAAGAGGGGTGGGCAGAGTCATGCCGCTGCGAGCGGGGCGTCCCCACCCACCCTGCCACCTGCAGAGGCACTGCCACCAAGAGTCGCGCCACTGTAGTCCCGCACCCCACCGCCGAGGCGGTGGGGTGCGGGACTACAGTGGCGCGACTCTTGGTGGCAGTGCCTCTGCAGGTGGCAGGGTGGGTGGGTGGGGATGTCCCCCTCGCAGCTTGAGCAACTGCTGTGCACGCGTGGTTTGCGGTGAGCAGCTGTGTTTGCTCTGCTGCAGCAATCCTCTTGTAGTTGCTTCCAGGGAAGCAGTAGTCATTGCATGGCACCTTCCGTTCGATCAAGGAAAGACCGTTCTCCCTCCTTCTGCAGAGCCCCCTTTCTGGCGTTGCTTATTAATCGCAAGACCTTCACTTGCGCTTAGAAAACGAGGCGGATTGGACGTGTGTCTTTCCTAGCGTGATTTCTTCTGCGTTGCCAAGAGTCTTGGCTGTTCGTGGCGAAACGAATGGAAATCATATTTTGATTTTGTGCTACTATCGCACGGTCTAGTAGCGTGTTACCTATGCCGCTGTCTGGCTGTGAGTGCGAGGCTCTAGGTTCAGAGCGTGGTGGCTGGGCTTCTGATTTTTCCTTCTGTTCTATTAAGGTAGAAGTTTAGCCGGGGGCACTCCCCCTGCCCTTTAAATCAAGAATTCCTACACTGCCCTTCAATGTAGACTTTAACAATGAGTTTCTTTCTAGTGGCAACCAACACACAAAGGGAAAGCTGAAACATGAATCAGAGATGGTATTCAGGAAGTACAGAAACAGTGCCACCTTTATGTTTCATATTCATATGATTATTCCTCAGGAATTCCTCTCTTTCGGCCGACACGCTAATCTAGTACACAAAATTGCTGTTCTTATAAACAGTTATGCAGCCTGTGCTTTATAGATTATAGCAAAGCCTTTGATTGCATAGATCATGAAAATCTATGGATAGCTCTTAAAGAAATGGGTGTGCCACAGCATTTGGTTGTCCTGATGTGAAATGTGTACTCAGGACAAGAGCCTACCATCAGGACAGAATATGGAGAAATGGAATGGTTTCTGATTAGTAAGAGGGTCAGGCAAGGCTGCATTTTATCCCTCAATGTGTTTAAATTGTATGCTGAACATATACGTAAAGCAAGATTAGACTTGGAGGAAGGGGGCATGAAAATTGGAGGAAGAACCACTAACAGTTTAAGATAGGCCAATGATACATACTACTAGAGAAAGCAGCAAAGACTTGGAAAGTCAAGGAAGAAAATGAAAGGGCAGATTGACAGTTGAACATTGAGAAAACAAAAATAAAGACCACAGATGGCTTATATAATTTTAAAGCAGACAATGAAGACATTCAAATAGTTCAATATTTTCCATCCTAGGCTCAGTCATTAATTAGAATGGAGACTGCAGTTAAGAAATCAGAAAACTAGGCCTTGAGAGGGCAACCGTGAAGGAACTAGACAAGATGCTGAAGTACAGAATATATTATTGAATACTACAGTTAGAATTGTCCAAGCCATTGTATTCCAGTTTCTGTGTATGGTTATGAAAGCTGGACAGTGAAGAAAACTGATAGGAAGAAGATCAACTCATTTGAAACATGGTGTTGGGGAACAATTCTATGGATACTGTGGACTGCCTAAAACAGAAATAGGTCCTAGAGCAAATCAAGCCTGAACTCGCCCTTGAAACCAAGATATTAAATTAAGACCATCATACTTTGAACATATCATGAGAAGATATGACTCACTAGAAAAGACAGTAGTGCTTGGTAAGGTGGAAGACAGTGGGAAAAGTATGGCAGTATGGACAACAATATTAGAGATGATTAGACTCAACCAAAGAAGCCATGACTCTGAGTCTGCAAGACCTGAACCGGGCTGTTGATAACAGGGTGACCTGGAGGTCTTTCATCCATAGTCAAAGTTAACTTGATGGCAGCTAACAACAAATACAGAGATAAATTTTAGCTTATAAACCAACCAACCTGTAACTCTTTGATCCATGTTGATGACATTGTTTTTGTGGCTGCTTTCTGTACTTCATAATAAATATAACAATCTTAAAGTAAAAATATAAAGAGTCCTGATGGATAAGACCAAAGATGCATTTATTTCCCAATCAGGTAATTCCAGGAAGTCCACACAAGGAATACAGAATGGTGGTAATTACCCCTTATTGCATTCTCTACACACACAGCTGATGCTCAGTGGTATACTGTCCATGAACCTGGAGATTGTATTTTAACTATTGTACCAGTAAATTCCATTTTTGTGTTGTTTCTTTCAGAAATGTTACTTTTTGGATTACAACTCCCAAAAGTTACCCAGCCAGTATTTTCTATGATGGCTGGGGAAATCTGGAACTTGTAGTCCAAAAAATAATGTAATGAAAAGTTCATGTTTCCAAGCTCTAGTTTCTGTTGTCTGTCCAAATTCTAGTTACCAGAAAAAAAGAGCAAAAATTGTTGTCCATTTGCTCTGTAGTATGCATACTTTCAAAATGTTGATCATGTCTGTGATCCCCCTTAGTGATATTTTTTCTTAAACCCCAAAGCCCCAAATGGTCTAGCCTTTGTTCCTAAGAAAAATGCTCCATCTTCTTAATAGTTTTGTTTGTCCTTTTTGACATTGGCAAATATATTATGAACAAATATGCTGCTTCTTTCACGTCTCTATGGCAGTGGTTCTCAGCTTGTCCCTTTAGGTCGTTTGAACTTCAGCTCCCAGAATCCCTTACCATGAAGCATGCTAGCTGGGACCTCTGAAAGCTAAAGTGTGAAAGATCCAACGAACCAAAAGTTGAGAATGACTGCTATATAGATTTCTAATTAATTTCTGGGTACAGTTCAAAGTGCTGGTTTTGACATATTAAGCTCAAGTGATGGAACGCTTTCTCGCATACATACCTTTCCATCCCTGAAGATCATCTATAGAGCCCTTCTTCCAAATACACCTGAATTTCATCTTTGAAATGTGGTCATGAGAGAATAGGATTATCTTTTTGGTGCTGGCTTCCTGGCTGTGGAATAAAATTTAATACAAGCTAAGACCTTTCCTTTCTCCCCAGTCTTTTAAACCTTTAAAAAAAATCTTCCTATTTCAGTCCCTGCTGCACTGATGGTGCTTTTTGTTCCTGTTTTGGCTGGGATTTTTTAAAACAAGCTCTTGCTATTTATATTGTAATAGTTTATCATTAGTGTTGTGTAATTGAGATGTTCATGTTTGTGTAGGCTTTAAGATTTACTGATAAATTTAAAAAGGATTCATGTTTTAAGCAATTCTCTGTGATGCCTGCAGAACCTGTTTATGAGGTGTTTAACAGGTATAAAAAACCTATAACAATAAAAGAAGATGTGTGTTTGTCAGAATTATGGTTCCAAGACTATGAATCAGAAAAATCTGAAAATTAGCATATATATTATCAGGAATCTGGGAGTGTTTTTCAGAGAGTTATTTAGTATTTATTAATTTAAATTATTTTAAACATTTCCCAGTTTTTGAATTTTGCAGTATTATCTTCAATCAGTAGGTGGCAGATGTGCCTAAATAGGACATAGGTTTGCCATAGATGCAGCCTGAAAGAGGACATAATCCAAGCACATACAGCTGCTCTCCTCCACAGGACAACCTCATATAGGCAGGAGGTGAACAGATTTGTCTTTTAGGAAACTATCAGAGTACAACAAAAGATAACAAGATCCTGAAATACTTAACAATTGCCTACTATCTTCTTGACCATGAAGCACTTCCCAAATACAGTGTCTTAGGTTGGCAAAAGATGACCATCCTCAAACTTGGATGAACTTCTGGAGCAATGGAGTTTGAAGAAAAAGATCAATAAGGTGGGCATGATACTGGTCTGTGAAGTGTTTCATATAAACTGTTTAGGATGATAGTTTTCTCTCATATTACTAAAACCCAGGGTCATGCTGTGAGAGGAAATGATGGGGGATTCAGGAGAGATAAAGTGAATTACTTGACACGATACTTTATCACAATTAAACTGTGGAATTTGCTGTCAAAAGATTTGGCTTCAACAGGAGATTAGATAATTTCATGAAATCTAAGGCTATCAGAGTCATGATAGTACCTTCTTGCACCAATGTTCTCAGTACAAACTGCTGGGACACATAAGCTAAAAGGTTCTGCTAAACACCTGAACTCCCAAAACCATCTAGTTTGCCACTCTGTGAAAGCAATGCTGGATTAGAGGGGACTTTGCTCTGAACCATCATGGCTCTTATGTTCTTTTGAAAAGTAGCACCAGGTTGTGTCCACAGTTAATCCAGCTGGGCTCAACACAAGCATTTTTTATGGATGGAGAGCCCTTTGGCTCAGACTGCATCTGAGTCCAGTCTGGTGAAGTAAAACCAACAAGCAATAGCAACCTGAGCTGTAAGGGTTTAATTTCCTGTCAGAGGATTGGATATATTTGTCTGGTGGAGGCAGGAAATTGCTTTGTGTATCACTGGCATGAGGAAATAGGACAGAGGTTTGCAAAGCAGCTCAGTACCAGGTCAGTCCAGGGAGGTGTGATCTGTTAAGACTACTATGATCATAACCTTGTACATCTGAGAGAGGATCTGAGGTGAGAGAAAGCATTACATAGCACATGTTGGAGGGGTTTGTTCCTATATATCATGCATATGTTGTGATGATTACACTAAAGCTAAAGGCAGACCTAGATTCATATCTGTTTCAACTACAAATTGTATTTTTGTGACTTCAGACCATTCATGCCATGTTTAACCTACCTCATAGAATTGCTGAATGGATAAAACAGGGTAAAGAATCTTATGTGCTATGCTGAGCTCCTGTTAGAAAATACAGGATAAAACCTAAGCATAACAGTTCCTTATGTTGTGGGAAGGGAAGAGGAGGCTTTCTACACCTCAGAGGTTGCAGCATGACAACACAGGCTGTTCAAAGCAGACATTGCCAAGTCTGGGGCTTTTGACTGTGAGACTGAGGATGTGCTGAGAAGCGTTCTTATATTTTCATCATCTTTCATGCTCTGGAGCTGCTCCTGTTGGTACTGGAATTCGCATACTGACAGCTCTGCTATTCTTTGCGTTGCTTTTGTTGCAAACATATCAGATGAATGATGGTAATGTAGCATTCATTTAACACAAGGGTGAGAATCATAATCGTTCCAGATGCTGTTGAGCTGCAACTGTCAGTCTTCATCAGCATTGGCAATACTGGCTAGGGCTGGTGAGGCGTGCACTTCACAATATCTGAAGGGCTGTGTGATTCCCACCCTTGATTTAGCACCTGGAACACTGTGGTGTGGAGGCTGAGGAAAAAGAGCCATAACTGATGGCCAGTATTTAAAACAAAAACTGTGTTTTGTAAATGCAGATCCTTTTTTTTAGTTACTCTTGGAGAATTACTGTCACTCAGTCTGAAGTTTGTTCAGATGTATGAAAGAGAAGCATTCATATCTTTCCATCCTGTCACATGCAGTTTAGGAAATTCCAAAATGCTGCTGTGGCAGCGTAACATTGGCATTTACACTGGTAAATGATGTATAGATGGAAATATTTTTCTGGAAGAGACCTTTAGCTAATTTTTAAAATAAAAATGTATGAGCTGATGAACACATAGCACCACAGGAGTATTTATTTTAGGTAATTTAAACATTTAAAGGCTATTTTCTCTTATTCTTCGTGTTTTCCTTCAGATTAAAAAATATCTGAGAACAACATAAGCATTAAACAAAACACAAATATAAACATTGTTTGCATTTTGAAGTACTGAATTTGTATGCATTTCTTTGGCATCCCCATAAATGCCAGAGTGAGAGGGCTGGAGCAACAACAAAAAAAAGCCTGAGGTTTGGAGAAGAGGCAAGCAGATTTGGCGCTTGTGAGATCTGCATAGTTTTTACTACTGCAGCTTCCATGAAGCAGAGACTATTGTAAAAGACAATCACTTGGAATTAAGGAATTCTGAACACAGGAATTTCTTTTGGGTGCCAGAACTGAATGGAGTTCCATCCATCCTTCCATACACAAATCCATTCCTATTTATCTCAAGTGTTTTTCATTTGAGCTGTATAACTGGGAATAGGTGTGATTAACAGGCTAACTTCAAGTTCAAGTAATTAAGCTCAGAGGTTTCAAAAACTTTATTCAGGAACATCAGAGCAACAACAGGACACCTTGGCAATTGCCAGGACTAAAGAACTATTGGATTTGCAGTACTATATAAGCCATTACATTTCCACATTAGTGCAGGCTGCTATCTCATTTGCTGATAACCTAAAACAACACTTTTCCTGGGCGCACTGCCTCTTCCTGCCATGTTCTCACTTGATCTGCCAACAGAGTGACCTTGCAGCCAAGTCTGTTCCTTCTTATCACAGATCATTACCCATACATTCATAGGTTCACAGCTTCCCATCCATCACGACATCCTATCCTTCCCTCCTGCTCAGCAAAACACCTAAGCACTAATGTATGGCTATAAACATGGCAGGGAAAATGCAGCCAACCTGACAATAGGAAGGCATCATATTTCTGCTATTGCTAAAATGCTTGAGAGTCAGAAATCTTTGTTGAGCTACTTCAGATCACCCAGAGATTTTCTAGTAGATGTAGCTCTAGCTGGGAAATAAGTGTTCCTGTTCTCATAGCAGTGCACTTGCTTCCCACTGTGTGTTGTGGCCTTTAATCTGAAAATTTCTCCAAGTAAACCTTGGAATGCAGATCCTTGGAAACATTTTCTTATTGCCGTTTAACCTATCATTATTTGTCCATTGTCTTTTTCTCTCTTCCTTTATACATACACCCACAAACCATTTTAAAATTGGTACAGCAGGGCTCGCCCATAAGTTTCAGGATTTGTCCCTGAAATTTCAGAAAATGGGATGCTACTGACCTAGGAACTCTAGGGAACCACAACCCATTTCTGCATTCTTGGCACTCCCTAAATGATCTCTGATTTGTCATTTAGTAGTCCTCAAAGCTACTCCACTGTAAGAGAAAGACCTGTAATTTGATTGGCCCTTCCTTTTATTAGTTTCATGCTTTACCTGGAAGAGGCCTCCTCAAGGTAAGACATGACTGTGAATGCTTGAAAGGTAGGACATGAAAATTAGTGCTTGAAGGGTAGCTGTGGTGGTTGGTGGCTCCTATGCCAGTAGAGTGAGGTAGGATAGCAAGTCCACTCCAGGTTTTATATCACTTCGAGGCAACTATCCAAGGTGCTGAACCTATTTTGGGGTTGGGGTTCAGCACCCTGGATAGTTCCACTGAAGTTCGGAAGATTAAAATCTAGAGCAGGTTTCCCAATGACATAGGCACTAGCACTCAATTGGAGTGTAGTCAGAACTGTAGAGACACTATATTGAATAATTTGACTCAGGACTGCAAGTGGACAGTGGTCAAGAAGGGAGTCAAATGAATCAATAAATTGCAGACTGAAAGATATTCAAGAAAATGATACACTGTCAGTAACACTGGCTCCTTCTTTGCAAGAATAGGTCATTGTTACACAGAAATTTAATAATTTCCAAATAATAAGTGGTATGGAATCCAGGTATGGATTGTAAGATACAAAAACACCACTATTTATGCAGAGGAGGAGGAATCAGTAGCTTTGAGAGAATCTCAAGGTTTGAAAGAGTCCCGCCCCCATGGGAGGAACATTTTTAATTGCAGGTGTGGCAAAATAGTTCAGTGAAGACTGAGTATGTTCAATGAGCATAGAATGGTAACTGCATGGTGGGGTGTAGGGCAGCAAAAAAATTAGGATTTATTGAATAGATTGTACTGGGGGAGAATAAGTAAATTGTAAGCCACCCTGAGAGCTTTGATGTAGAGCAGGATATAAATATTTTCATCATCATCATCAGCTTCATCCTAGTGATCTGTAATCTTTAACAGTGGTGCTTCATGTGTATGCATGTATGTGCTTTCAAGTCACCTGTACAGTGTTGCTTTGCAGATTCCAGATAGATACATACATACATATATAGATAGACAGACACCCATTCTTTGACTTCATTTTTCTAGCCTTTTCTAATTTTACTAAAAGAACATAAGAAGGCAGTATGTGGGTTAGACCAAGCATCCATCCAACATATTCTCTCATACAAGCCACTAAAGCTTTCAGTCTCTCTGATGCAGTGAATAATAGGATTAGCAATATTAGCATAGTCCTTGATCAGCCATTTGGTAATACAGTAATTGGGATGAAAATGGGAAAAACTCCATTGTCTTCCATGATTTGGAGTTTAGTGCCATTTGCTGGACAGTCTATATTAACTTGTGTGTTTAAGCTAGTTAGGCATTCCCAGCTGTTAATAGTCTAATTACTGCAGTTTTAGTAATTTCAGTTTCTGTTAATAGAGTGTTCACTGATGTTGCAAATGGAAAGCTATGATGCATAACTGAGACAGCATGATTTTAAAATGTCTGTATGCAGTATCATGTTACATATACCAGAGAGATGTGCATAGTAGTTTGATATTATTGTATTTTCCTTGCAAGGTTTGGGACAAGAACTTGGAAGGAAGTGCTTCAAATGCCAAAATAACTTGCCTGGCTTGCAGCATTATGCATCTTGACCTGGATGAGTAGGGTGGAAGGATTATTTGCTGTACTGCCTCAGGTAGCAAAATGTCTTACAGCATTCTTGTCTGGTAAACATGGCTTTCCTACCTCTAGTGGTGCATTGAGGTTAAATGTACCACAGACTCTGGCCTGCTCATTAGATACTAACTGCACTCCTTTACTCACTCCAAGGTGAGTGTTGAGCCAGCCTAATAACATTTGGGGAAGTGCTCATTCTGTTGGAGAGGGAACTGAGCTCCTTTTCTTAAAGTCCTGCTCAGAGGACACCACTGCCTGCTATCCTCATGTGCTGCACCTTTCTCTTGCTTCTCAAATGTTCCTGTAACCCTTTGCCTGTCTTATGCTGCTATTATTTCCTGCCCTCTTTATTGCAGCTGCTGTCCTGCCTTCTTGAAAGCTGGTGCCATGACCCTGACCAAGGGTTCCTTCACCTACTCCAGTGGGGAGGAGTATTGTGGGGAGTGGAAGGAAGGTGAGTGAGGCTGGGCAAATTGAGAATGGCCCTCCATTAGTCTTGTTAGAGGGAACCATGTCTTCTCTTGCCAGAATGCACATAACTTTTTGTTTCAAATACACCTTCTGAGGTACAAAAATAATAGAGCTAAAGAGTGGTTATGTCCTTCCAGTGCCTGCATATTCTTCAGAGAAAGTGCTTCACAACTTTTAAGAGGTAGGCTACAATAGCCTTCTCTTTGCTGGTAAAACACTAGTGTGTTTTACCACAACATTTGTCATCCTCAGCCAGCATGACCATGGACCATGCTGGCTGAGGGTGATGGAAGGTATATAACCCAGCACACCTGGAGGGCACCAGCTTTGGCACAGCTGGGCTAGAAACTCCTGACTGAAGTGCACCAAGCCCATCACAAATGTGTTCTGCTGCTGCTTCTACAGCCTGACGTGCCCATTTGTGAAGAAGAACAATCCACACAAGGTTGGGCAGCCAAGACTACACAGCAGCTTTTTCCTAGTTTTATACATATGAGAGGGGTCTTTGCAGTCACTAGCTTGGTAAGCAGACTTTTGTTTACAAGGTGCTGTCTGCTTTGGTTCCTATTTTCCTGACTCCTGTATTCTACTCTACCCGCTGTGTGTTTGTGTTTGGCGCTGGAAGACGAAAGCTGTTCTCCAGGGATGTGCATGTAATCCACTGCAGTATCTGAGGTCCTTCACAAGCTGCACAAACAAACTGATAAGTCTGGGCTTGTCCTGTGGAACCAACAAAGCCCTCTAGAAAAGGTTCTGTGCCTGCATTTGTACTGATGTATGACTGTATTGAGTGCTCCAGCATGCTTTGCCAAGGAATGGTAGGTTGGAGAAGCAAGCATTGGGAAGAGTCTGTCCATTCTTGCTCTGCACACAAGATCAGCCAGCATGGCCTCTATCACTATCAGTTTCATGCTTCTTTTGCAGTTAAACAGGTCAACATAGATCCTGTTGGTTTGTGGCTAACTGTGCCCTCCTTTCTGATATGTGACACAAGAGCAATACTGCTTGTTCTCTCTGATTAGGGCGCCGGCATGGTGTTGGGCAGTTGACATTTGCTGACGGCAGCATTTACCTGGGACACTTTGAGAATGGCCTCTTCAATGGCTGTGGGGTGCTCACATTTGCAGATGGCTCCAGGTGGGTACAGGGCTGTGGGCACACTGGCACTGCTCTGGGCTTGTACAGAGAGAGAGAGCATGTGCATGACCAAAATGACCCTAGGAAAATTAGAATACAAGACACTCAGTACTGGTTGCCTCTGCTGTGTCACTGAATTTGGAGAATGTCTATGTCTTGCTATTCTCTGCATGAAGCCTTTTAATATAAGCATGCCTATGTGAACTGAAGTGATAAGTGAAGACATCTTTGTACGTCTTCCTGTGCCATCCCACTAGACAAGTCCTCTGTAACCACCAGGGTTACTCCAGAACCATTTTTAAAGACTTTCCAGCGATGCTTTTTTTCTGCCCAGAACAGTGTACGCCACCTGTTATTCCAAAAAGAGTTTCTGCTTGTAGATCTTAGTCCCTTATCCTGACAAAAGTCCTATTATTGATTCAGGTATGAAGGGGAATTTGTGCAGGGAAAGTTTAATGGTGTTGGAGTCTTCACACGCTATGACAACATGATCTTCGAGGGAGAATTCAAAGGTGGACGTGTTGATGGCTTTGGTGAGTGCTGAAAATTTTCTCATCAGCAACGTTATTCTCAGACCAAATCTTTTTGAGAGCACTAGTGATTTACAAGTCTACATTTTCACCTCTTGTGTAGCATCTTCCTTTTTGCCAGTCTGCATGTTCACTCTGCTGCATGCCCTAAACTCTATCAGCTGTGCCAAACAATGATTTTTTATTTTCTCCCGCAGGGCTTCTTACTTTTCCTGATGGCTCCCATGGGGTCCCTCGTAATGAAGGTTTCTTTGAGAACAATAAACTCTTGCGACGGGAGAAGTGCCAGGCAGTGGTCCAGCGTGCACAAAGTGCCTCCAAATTGGCACATGTTCTCACAGCATGATGGGTGCAAGCTCTAAGGCACCCTGCCTCAGGACTCTCCCATGTACTGCAGCCTAACTTCTAGGTTAGCAGAAGTGCGGAGTGCAGGTGTCACAGAGACCAATACTATCTCTAGGGGGCAGATGATCCCAACTCAACCCTGTTCAGTTGGACAGCCTGCCTGGGTCATTTTCTTCAACAGCTTGATCCCCATGCTGTGAACTGGTGCCAAACCTCAACTATCAAGCCATTGTCGCCTGCCAGACCAATTCTGTTCCTCCTGAGGCATTGGCATTCCCTCTGTCAGGAACATTGTCCATAAGACAGTCTGCTAATGCTGCAGCCTCATAGCTGTGCAGGCACAATGGGAAGTATTGCACCTCACCCTCCCCACCTTTGCAAGGGGGGGTCAAGGGGTTATTCATTTGTATTCACTGTGAGAATTCACAAGGATACACCTTTTCCAACCTTAAGACTGATGCAGCTGGAAGGCTGGGAGACTTACTGGCTTTGTCTTCAGTGGTGAAAAGAGGAGCTGCAACTTGCATTTAGCACAGCTTCCTGTTCCTTTCCATGAACAATAATCTCTTGTTCTCCTCCTCCTGGCTGCATGAGGTTCAGCTTTCCTTTCTCTGTCCAAATAATAGAAAGTGATGGTGGTGATGGATGATGATGACACTGGAGAATTGAGATAGAGATCAGAATTCTGCATCTTTTAAATGTGCCTTTCCCCAGGTTTGTGAATCAGCATCAGGAAGGAGGCTTGGACTGTAGAGCCTACAGTACACCTGGAATCTCTTTCCACTCTTCATTATAGCTGTGTTCTGTTTTCTCCAGTTTGTTTGGGCCATTCTCACTGTGAATTTTTGGGTTGTTTCTTGGATGAAGGTCAACATTTCCCAGCTGTCATCCCTTACATAGGATCTACACTACTTGACTTTACCTCCAGAGCTGTTGGGTGGCATTCATGCACCATGGTGCTCCATAAACAGGGCTGTGCATATCCTGAACTTCAGAAACTTAAATTCTGTACCAAGCAAAGTTGAATCCAACAAACTATATCAACTATGTAAACAAAACAGAAGGCACATACTTATCTATGTATTTTGTATACTATATTTGCTGATGCATAAGACTCACTTTTTTCCTGAAAAGTACTGTTTGAAAATGGGGTGTATCTTATATGCTAGTGTGCCTTATACACCAGCAAATAGAATTTGCCAGCATATAAATAGGGTGGGTCTTATACACTGGTGCATCTTATATGCTGGCAAATACGGGTATTTTTTCTAGTTGCTAATCATAGGGAAAAGGCAAATAGTTTTGCAACCACTACAGTGCTACTGGTTATTGCTAGTGCCATAAGTCTGTACATCTCCCAAATCTTTCCTTTGACTTCTGAGATTTTAGCAGAGTAAAAACTTTTCTCATCTTTCGCTTGCTGTCTTAATGACTAAAACTTTACATTAAAATAGAGTAATTATTTTTCAAAAAGTCTCAGGATGTTGATCTCTGCATCTAATACTGCATAATACCATCACAGAACAATGTCATATGCACAGCCTTGTATATACATAAAACAAGTGGTGACCATCCCTATTTCAGTCAATAGGTCCAAAGACATAACTGCTCCTCGATATAATAATACTGTGTTGTCTCTTTAGAAGCATTTTGATGTACAGTAAGTAAACTACAGAACCTAATACAAGAGCTTACAGTATGGAGATTGTGGGGCATCCTTAACACTAGAGCTTGGAAAAGTTACTTTTTTGGATTATACTTTCCAGAATCCTCACCTTCCATGGCCAGTAACCACACTGGTTACAGGATTATGGGAGTGATGCAAAATGTACCTCTTTCAATCTTTGCCTAGTACATTAGGACAAGCTAAACTGGAGCAGTGATGTTAATATAAGGTGTAGCTCCTGGCTAAAACTATAGGCTTCTTGGAAATGGCAGGCTGGGATAGCAGTAGGGGCAGCTCATTGTTACAAGGGCATAGCAAGTGAGACTGAAACTAATTGGTGATATGGGGGATTGAGTTGGGAATGAGTGGTCATTGTGGAACTGTTCTGTTTCTGCCCAACCACTTTGTGTTCCTGTGCACTAAAATTGAACATGGGATTGTTTTGAGACTGGGGGTGTTCTTAGCCAAGCATTGACCTGCATAGTGTGTGTCCCAAAGTGCCATGCTGGAGCCTGTGTAACCAGCCCACCTCCACATTGAATGTTTGCATGTCAATGCCACCCTCGTGCCTTTGTGTCTCTGCCCATGCAAGGGCCTTGGCCAAATAAAGACTTGCTGAATCTCTGCTTATGTGTTTTTTTCCCTCTCCATCAGATGTATGTAGCAAATGTTACTGTAAAGACTATATGTAAGAAGGAGTTGATTAACTATGTAGCCAGAGCCATGCTACAAATAGAAGCTACTGTTTTGTTTTTTGGTTTTTTTTTAATGTATGTGTAAGAATAATGAATATTAAGCAATCCAAGCTTCCTTTCTTTGGCTTAATGCAGACCTCTCCATGGAGATGGTGAGATGCATGCAACATAACCATCCCACTGGGGAAAAGGATGGGATATAAATGCACTAAAAAAATAAATAAACCAACTCTCTCTTTACCACTGCCCAGCAGACTGTAACATTAATGAGCTACAATAGAATCACTTTGATTTGGAAATCCTGTTACACTGAAGAACCATTCCACTCCAAGCTATCTCAATCCCTGGAGCTGAAAGCAACATAAACTCTGAAACACAGCATCTTCCCTCTTAATGGATGCTTACCAATAACTGATCTGGCTCCATTCAACACTATGAATCTATGGGTCAAACCAGCATCCTCATCCCTTTCCTTACATTCTTATTCACACCAAGAGTTAGCAGTTGTTTGGCAAGTCCAAGTTCCTGGAGACAGCCTATTGAGTCATTCAATAAGCTCTTGTCTTCATACATTTGACCTTATGGAATGTATTGTTGAGAACAGGAGGTGATACTTTAGCCTGATAAGTCATCAGGATAGGAACAATTGCTTCTGATTCCCTACACTAGTGATTCCCAACCTGGGGTAAGCGAACCCCGAGGGGTACAAATGAAGACATTTAGGGATACACAAAAAAAAAATTGAACAGTAATGGAAAAAGTACCAAATATAAGCCAGTCTTGGAGGATGTCACAACTTGATGCAATTCTAGATTGCTTGCGGCATTGGCGTTCTTGTCCCAAACATTGAGAGATGAGGGACAGGGGAGTCAGAGAGATAAAGAGAAGAGTGACATACAAGCCAAATGTCCATCTGCCATTGGCCCACAAACTTTAAAAAGAGAGTCTTCCTCATGTGCATATGCACATAGAGCCTTCTATTCGAGCTGCCGTTATCCTAGCCCTCCCACACTAGGTGACTTCTCAAGCCTTGTGTGCATGAACTCTTCTCTCCCTCTTCCTTGTGTCCCTCTCCATAAGGAGACAGCAAGGCTGGTGGAGACATCCATTTCTGCCCCAGATCTGTCTGAGGGAGGGCTGAGCAACATCAGTTGCTTCTCCCTGTGCCTTTGGCCAGGAGCAAACTGGATCCTGACACCATGGAGAGCATCTAGGTGGGTACTGGGGAACAATGAGATAAAGAGGTCTGGGCAGGGTGGCTGGCCTGACAGCAGCCTGCCTTTCCTTGGTGTGAGGCCATCTCCTCAGAACTTACAGAAGCTCTCTGATGTTGGTTTTTTTCACCTCTTAAGGATGTGGCAACGTGTGTGTTTGTGTGTGTACAGTTTAAGGGTATGGGCTGCAAAGAGGTACACAAGTGAAAAAATGGTTGGAAAACCCTACAACAATGGGGATTACAGAGATCTTTCAGCTTTGGAACCAAGGAATGCCATCTATGATCACTCAGGCTGCTGCACTGGTCAGGTTAAAGGATAATACAGCAAATAATCAAGTGTAGCAAACACCATTATATATGACAACTAGGTAGGAAACCAATATAAGGAGACAGTAGGGGATTCCAAACATAAAAGGACAAAGCCTACATAGCAAAGGGAATTACAAGGTTCCAGCCTTCTATAAAGCATAGCATTTTCCCTTTTGAAGTTCCATTCTAGAATTTTGTTTCCTCTATTTCTTTCTTCTGTTTCCCTGCTACTTCTTAGGTTTTCAGTAAATCATGACGATGAAAGAGCTGTAGGTTGGATGCGCTATATTTCATTGAGTGTGAAAACTGATGCCCAACTAGGGAGCAAAAAGCCTGCTGGCTGTTTCAGGGTTCAAGTTATTGCTTGGAACAGCACTGTCCTTTACAGCCAGCCATTGGAACTGAAATCCCGACGCAATTCTGTCACTTGTGTCTCACTTAAAGGGAGCAAGGGGGCACGGCAGAATCCTCCATTGTAACCAAACCATTCCATGGCCTGCTTCAGGCCTGGGATTCCAAACCTTTGAGTTACCTGTGGATACAAAAAAAAAAGGGAGTGTCTGAAAATGACCATGTGAACAACAGTGTAGAATAGATACATGCAAGCCCCCTTTTGCATGCAAGATCATTCAGTTCTAGGCTTACAGAATCCATAAGCAACTGAGGTTTTTCACCATCTTCAATAGCTTTTCCCAGCCTGCCATCTTCCAGATGGGATAAGCTACAATTCCCATCATCCCTAGTCATCAATAGCATTGGGACAGCTGGTTGGGGATGATGAAGTTGTAATGCAGTACACCTCGAAGGTAGCCACTGGGGAAGGGTGATCTGTCTCTGGAACTATCTAGGCCATTGTAAACAGAAGGGGATCATGGCTAAATGATTCCTGTTTGATTCTTATGAAACTCAGGCAAGCAAGTAATATTTTACATTATACCGAACCTGAGTATTTTAAGTCAGATTTTCATGCTCTTGAGTAACTAACTCATCCTTTCTTAGATTACACAAGGTCTAGTATGTATAAGATCTAGAATTAATAAAGACCCTAACCAGCCTAATTTTAAATCGGGCCAATAGTCTATGCAACTGGGCCTTGTTCTATTTTAACTGGCAGCTGCTGTCACGCATCTTAGAATTCTGTCTTGTTGGTACTGCATAGCATCCATAGGTTTTGTATACATGACTCAAACATTTGCTCTAGCAGTGATCCTGCTAATAGGAATATACTAAGTCAGATTATTTCCCACTTAGCTAAGCATTATCTACTGCAGTCAGCATGTTCTCAAGGCAGAAGGAAATAAGTAATGGAATTACAAGCCCCGGATACTTTCATGTATCAAATGGTACAGAAATTAATCTGCCATATTGATTGATTGATTGCATTTATCTGTTGGAGATCATGTTTTTCTCCAGATTTTGAAAACTGCAATGCAAATAAGCAAAGAAAACATGGAACATCAATGTGTACATCCCCAAAATGGTATTAACGGCTTAGAAAGTGACATTCACAGAATGTCAGATGTGGGTGGATAGAGGCCAGACAAATCTGTAGACAATAATTAGATGCAATTGCTTGGTTGTGCTGATGACCTGATATTAAGATGCATGTAACCTCTGGTTCATGGAAGATGGTTTTCCTGAGGGGGAGAGAGGATAGGACTGGAACCTCCAAATATGATCTAGACCCTATACAAGAACTGGGGGAGTTCCATGGAAATGCAATCTCTTTACTAGTTTTGTCTTTCCTCCCTGTAGCTTGGCAATAAAAGTTGTGTGCTCCCTCCCAATCCCATACTTTCTCCAGTCCTGTGGCTCTTACTGCAAGGTTTGGCTCAATGAGCCGATGCTGCAGTTCACGAGCCTCATCCCAGCTTCCAGCGTGACACAGCTGCTCGAGCTGACAGACATGAGTGCCAAGTACATTGGCAAGGGCACAGATTCCCCCAGCAGCACCTGGAGTAGGGAACAGAGTAAACAGAGAAGAGCACCTAGCCAGTGAAACAGTCTTCCATACATCATTTCTACTCCATCACCAGCCCCAGAATTCTTTCTCACTCTGCCTCCTCCAAATCAGTGGTGCTTGCTTGGCCTAACAACTTAGAAGAGTTACCTTTTGGACTACAGCTCTCAGAGCCTCCATCCAGCTTGTCCAGTGCAGTGAAATAACTTTTCCAGGCTCTGATACCAACTGTTGTGCTCCTCTGTTGCCAGCATCTCAATCTCTGATTTCTTGTTATTCTACTGAAGGTTATGTTATAGGGACCCAAGTTAGGAAATATTTCTAGTATCTGCTTTCAAACTGCTACACCAACTACCCCATTTTCCCCTGTGCCCCCAAAATATCCAGACACTCACAGTACTGTCCCATTGTGGAAGCAAGGTCCTGCCAGCACCTACCTACAATGTAGCTGGCCAGCAGAAAACCAGCTGATCCTGCCAGTACTTGGAAGTCCTCATTCTGGGTCTTGTGGACAAGGAGTCCCAGGCGAGTGATCTGTCAAGAGATGAGTGAGTTGGCATCTTAGTGGGTATTAGAAGTGGCTATTGGCAGTGGTCACTGGACATTCACTAAATGACTACATGTACCGAAAGCATTTGTGAACACAGGGCTGGTATCCTGGAACCACTGATCTGACATTGCCCATCCATGCTTCCTTTGTAATGTATAATGCAGACTTCCCAAAGGTAAATCCTTCCAGATTTTATGCCCCTATGTCCCATAACCCCAAACAACATGGTCCATGGTGAGGAAGAATGGAAACTTTAGCTTATAACATCTGGAGGGATTAGGGTTAGGGAAGTCTGGTGTAAAGCTTGATAGGCTTTTCTCAGTAATGCAAATTCCCCTGGCACTAAACAAGACAGGTTGTGATTTTTAAATGAAGAATGCCACCCTGCTCAACAGATTCTCTTTTTTGTTTCATCACCTGACAAACAGCAGGTAATACCAGTATCAGGGAAGAAGAAAGAGTGGTATGGATAGTCTGCAGAGCTAAGCAGAAAATGGATTAAAATCATATGATCCTTTTGCATTGTAAGTTCTTTATGGCAACACCTGTCTGGGAGCCCCATGCAGCTCAGCTTCTGGGAAAATAGGATAGTATTTTACAGTTTTCTAAAAGAGCCCTGAGAGACCCACTGGCCATACTAGTTAGGAAATCCTAGTTGTAGACTAGAAAAGTAGTTATTTCTAAGCTCTGGCAGAGGCTACAGCTGGTTTCCACTCATATGTCTCCAGATGGATTCACTGGAATAAAGCAAATGCTTTACTGAAATCCTGCTTTTTATGGCCCTATTAGAACAAACTGACCCTCATATGACATTTTGAAAGTGTCAGTGTATTAAGGGTTAGAGTTTAAGGTCTTAAGAGGTTAAGTATGTGCCTATATATTAGTTCTGAAGGTGACTGGATGCCCATCCAGAATATAACCAACTGCTAAAGCCCACATCTGGCTCAGGGTTCATCTGAACTAGCTCCCACTTAATCATATAATAGGCAGTAGAATGGTACATAGAAAGCTACCTTTAAAAAAAAAATGCTGCCTAGTACATTTATATCTTGACAAGGAAATCAGAGTGGCATACACTGAGATTATTGCCTTTTATTGTAAGCTGTCAGGTAAATAAAACTGAGAAATGGTTCAGAATTACCCAATGAGCTTCAAGGCAAACCCAAGCATTGCACTGCAGCCAGAAAACATTACTTTCTTGGATTACATCTTTCAGAATCCTCCAGTTATCACACTCATAATAAACCTGAGGATGGGTTATATTTATTGCATGGTCAAATTTGCCAGCTGGAAGCAAGGCCATGCCACATAGGTCCATTGCCAGCACTGCACACATTGTGGTTTCATGAATGCTCTGCATGTACAGCTGTAAAACCTCTGCATGGACAAAGCCTCTTTTCTATAGACATCCATGAATCAAAGACAGAAGCTACATGATATGCACAATGCCAGGGTGGAGCTACTCAGCCTTGCCCTGCTTTCCAACCTGTTTATTAGAGCTTGAAAACATTACTTTTTTTGGATTGGACCTTCCAGAATCCCGCAACCTGCAGCAGGGGCAAAGGCCAAGTTGATGGGGAATTCTGGGAGCTGCAGTCCAAAAGACTAATTTTTCCAGCTTTAGCTTGACTAAACAGGAAATATAACATCTGCACAGGACATTCAGTGTGAGCTTTATTGCAATATCTTAATTTCCCTGCCCTCACTTTCAGGTGAACTTTCATGGTTCACCTCATGAACCACTTTCACTTGGTTCTGAGACCTAATCTAATAGTGTGGGAAATTATCATCTGTGTGTACCCTCAATATAAAAATTGATTTTCTGGGCTGCAGAAAACTGTTATTTTAAAGTCAATATTTCAACACTCTAGGCAAGGGAAATGCTGGCAGTCCACCAGAGCCTCACATGGAGAACTTAAGAGAACATGAACAAGTTCCTCAAATTCACATTCTCATCAGCATCCCAAAGTGTAATTACAACCTCCTCCCTCAACAATATCACCTTCACTCAGCAGCTCCCAACTTTCACTTACATTCCCACCACTGTCCTTGAGTCCCACAATGTTGGGGTGCTGTGCTAGGGTGAGCACTGCATCAACGGGCAGCTCCAGACCTGTGTTGGCAGGGACACTATACAGTATCACAGGGATTGGAGAAACATCAGCCACCTGGAAAACCAAAAGCAGCAGCACACATGAGCAAATGGAGAAACAACCCGTCGGCTTAGAATGAGGTTCTCCTGCAACAAGATACTCTTCAGCAAGCCCTGTTAAAGATGAGGGATTCTTTTTTTCTTAAATTCTGTATTTAAATGATAAGTACAATGTATACAATATAACAGAAAAACAATAAACATAGGCCATTTCCACACTACACTGTTATAGTGCTATTATTCCACTTTCAACATCCTATGGAATCCTGGGGTTTGCAGTTTAGGGAGGGGCATTTAGAATTCTCAGCCAGAGAGCTCTTTGGCCTCAGTAAACTACAAACCCCAGAATTCCACAGGATGTTGAAAGTGGAATAATAGCAATATAACAGTGTAGGGCTGAAATGGCCATAATCTAAAGTCTCAGGCCATTTCCACATTACACTGTTATAGTGCTATTAATTCCACTTTCAACATTCTGTGGAATCCTGGGGTTTGCAGTTTAGCGAAGTGCCTTTAGAATTCTTAGCCAGAGAGCTTTTTGGCCTCATTAAACTACAAACCCCAGAATTCCACAGGATGTTGAAAGTGGAATAATAGCACTATAGCAGTGTAGTGTGGAAAGGCCCTTATTTATCCAGCCTCCCTCCCCTCCTCAGTCATCCATTCGTACAAAATGCCTCCTTGTCACTCCTCTTACTTATATGTCTTCCTGTATTGAATTACCTATTTTTGTTAATAATAATCATGTCTTCTGCTGTTCATTTTTCCAAATCTCACTTGATCCATCAGTGGTTTGAATCTGCTGTTGCTTTGACACATATATTTGATAAATGGCTTTCATATGGCCTCACATAAATTCTCTCGTATTTTTCCTCTCTATAAATTACTTTGTATTTTAATTTTTCTATTTAACCAATTCTATATTGAAAGTTCTTTCATTTTTCCCCATTCTTTAACTATTTCCATCCTTGCAGCACATATCAGAAATAGTACAAGGTCTTTATTTGGCAAATTCTCATTCTCATTTTCAAATAGAGAGATAAGAAGTAATACTCCTCTGAACTGGACTTTTTCTGCTATTATTCAGCTTGTCTAAATCGAGACCTCATCTCAAAATTTTCGTATCTTTGGACATAACAGCCTCACATGGTACCAATCTCCTAACACCAAGGAAGGATGCATATACTTTCTTTAGTGTGGCAGAACCCAGGTAAATGCCGGTTGTTCCCTGGATGTTGTGAATCTTGTTTAGCAGAGGTGGAGTTCTAAGGGTCTGCTCTCCCAAACTTAGAGCACCATAGCCTCCTCCAACACACCTGGACTCCCGAAACTCAGCTGGTCACTTCTGGTGTTTCTAAGGCCTACATCAGAGTAGGAAGGGGATTGTGTTTAACTGATAGATCACATGTTTCTGAGGTTTCTGAGGAGCAAGATTTGCAATGGGGAGAGACAAAAGAATTGGGGGGTCCTGGGAGTTAGGGGGCATCCTGAGGCTACATGTTACCCAGGAGCCACACATTGCTCACTCCTGCTGCATAGAAACCAGAAAAAAAGGAGGGGGGGTAAGAGAGTGTTATAGATGTGTTAGGCTGGGGTTGCATCAATTTCCCCAAAGTACAGAGTACATTAGGAACTGTAGCCCTAATGTGGCTGCCACTACATGCCTTCCAGCATATTTATTTTTTGGTGTAGTATGACATTTCTTCCCATGAGCTCCAGGAGGTCCATAATGCTCTTGTCCTGCCTATTTTATCTTCACAGAAATCCTGTGAACTAGGTTAAGCCACCAAGAGTGACCAGCCCAAGGCCACCGAGGGGCTTCCATAACTCAGTGAGAACTTGAATCTACATCTTGCAAGTCCTAATACAACACTCTAATAATTCACAAATGACTGCCTCAGGCTAAAGAACTAATAATCAAAAGCTCAGTCTTCTTCAAGGGAGAACTAGCTAAATAATGGAGAGGAACAGGACCTTGAAGAAGCAAATCATTTTTATTCATTTTGATTTAAAGAAGCCTGGCAGATACACGAAGGAAATGTGTTTGCTGGGATGTTAAACCCTGCAAAAGAATCATGATGGATATGAATGAACAAAAAGACAAAAAGATCAGTAATAAACATTTAAAATTCCAGCTAGTTAGAGGCCAAATACTCTCTTCCTCACTCCCAGATTCCTGTTTTCCCCACTTTAAACTTTCTGATCAATCCCCATTCTTAGAATGAGGAATTTTAAGCTGATCAAGCACTGGGTCCTGTGACAAAGGGCCTTTCTGCACTACATTAACTATTGTATCATGATTCCACTTTAACTACCATGGCTGCCTGCTATGGAATCCTGGGGTTTGTAATCTTGAGAGGGACAAGAGCTCTCTGGCTGAGAATTCTAAATATCCCTCCCTTAACTGCAAATCCCATGATTCCATAGAACAGAACCATGGCAGTTAAAGTGGAATCATAGTGTAATAGTTATGTAGTGCAGAAAGGCCAAAACCTTTAAATAACTTGCTGAGAAATTGCAACTGAATCCACAATTAAAAGTATTAATTAGCTGCACTTCTACTTTGTTTGAAATCTGACACAGTCAATATCAATCAACCTGTAACAGCCTGCCCACCACTATTCCTGGCATCCTCTATCCCCTAAACTGCCCCAGCCCCAGCATTTGCCCACCTTGAGCAGGGAGATGTGCCAACCCCATTCTTCACCTGTGTGTAATGATGGATCAGGGCCGCACTGGTCATTCGTCCCCGGAAGTAGAAAGGAGTTACCACAAGGGCAGCATCAGCACCCCTGTCAGCCATTTGCGCCGTCATCTCAATGGTGCTCTGAGTTGCTAAAGGGAAAAAAGGTGAGTGGGAAAAATTTACCTGGGATAAACTGATCCCAGAAAGGTCAACGTTTTCTGAGGCCTATGGAAACAACAGAAGGACCTTCATGCAGAGCCTATGGTACTGGGGTGAGGAACCCCTTTCATGCTGGAGACTGCACCCAAATTTGGGAAGAATCTGGGGAGAGCGGGCTAGATGTGCTGAGACCCCAAAATACCTCAGGTTTAAGGGGATCCACAGTATTTTCAAAAGATGAAATTAAGTTTTTAAAAAATAAATGTAACATTGCTCTTATAATCTGAAACCTAACCTGTAGCTTACTCAGCTTATGCATAAATCCATAACTATCGAGACCCATATTCCAGCAGCGGATGGAGATAAGGACATGGGCAAACAACAAGGCTTTTTTAATGCTGCCTTGGCTCCTGCACTGTCAGAACGCCAAGTTATAAATAAGATAAAATAATTAAAGAAAGTGGATGGAACCAGATGTAATTTTTCCTATATTCTCACCAAGCATACAAAGGGCAGTTAAGTTCTGTACATATCTATTCAGGAGAAAAGCTAGTACAAGAGTTTATGGGCTGCAAAATGCAGCTCAATTCACATAACAGCTTCCTCGGGTTTAAAAAGCCTTTTATCTTCTATCTTTGATCAGAATTCAGCTAAATAATCTTGCAAGCTAGAGGTTCCCCTGTCCTTGCTGTATCAGCTAAAGACAGAAACAGGAATTCAGAAAGGGCCCAGAGAAGTCGAATTTGCATCAGATTGCATTTCCAAGCAAAAAATTCTCCATTAGGGTGTATGGGGTAGCTAGAGGTTGGTGTACTTCAGAGCTTGGAAAGTTATTTAAGAGAAACATGAATATAATAACATGTGAAGTCATCCATAATTGAGCAATGGGAGGATGCTGTTCTGGAATCCAGAGTATCTTGCTATCATGGTTCAGTTATGGGTCAGAAACTTTTGTGAGTTCTTCTCCGGGCCATCCATACTACTCACATTCATATCCAGTCCCAGCAAGAAGAAGTTTTGTCCTGGGCATTGTTTGACGCACACGTCTCACTATTTCCAGGCGTTCCTGTTGTGTCAAGTAGGGAGCTTCACCAGTGGAACCCTGCACAACAAAACCTGCCAAAAAATAGTTGCCCCTGAGTGCACATTTTGATTTCCATCCCTGCACATAACCACCAGATGATACTAGTTCATTCCAAGTATTTTATGTGTCACTTTTTAAAGTCTCCAAAATGACTTATTAGCCCAAACAGCCAAACATAAAATCAAATTAACTTTAGCATAATGTAAAGGTAAAACTGATTAATGCAAATGAAGCAGATGCAATTAGCAGGAGACTAGCAGCAGACAGTGAAGAAAGTGGAATCAGCACCCTAGCAAGAACCTGTGTTGGCAATAAGCCTTGATGAATAAAGATGTCTTAATCTGGCACCTAAACAATAGTCAAATCATCTCTTAAATCTATTTGAGGAGAGTATTCCCAAAACTGAGTACTATCAGTGGAAAGGCCAACTTTTCCACAACTACAATCCACCTAACTTCAGAAGATGTGGACACTTCTATGGAACTGATCTTTAAAGGATCATAAATATTCCCATGGAATGAAGGAATCTTTTATGTTCTCTGGCCCCAGGCTGGTTATGGCTTTAAAGCAGGGGTTGGGAATGTACAGTCCTACAGATGTTGCTGGATTGCAACTCCAATAGCTAATGGTGAGAGTGAAGACTAATATGACTTGCAATCCAACAATATCTGGAGGACCATATGTTCTTTACCCTTGCTTTAAAGATCAATATCTATATGTTGTATTGTGACTGGAAATAAGTAGTGTTCAAGAGATCTTTTTTTAAAACCAACTAATCATTTTCACAACAGCACAGACATTGCAGATACCAGTCTAGCTGCTATACACTGAACCACTGCAAGTTTACAAGTAAGTTTTCAAAAGCAGCTCCACATATAACATGTCACAGTAGCCTAATGTATTACACGAGTTTAGATCACTGCCACCGGGCTCAGTCATAAAGTCAAAGTGACATGAAGTTGCCAATGGGGAAATCATACTCCACAGTATTGTCTCTGGTTCAAATATGGAAGCATTATACCCTTTCCTGTCAGAACATAACTGGAGTCCCAGGGGGAAAGACAAGGAGGAGATACATCCATACTGTCCAAGTGCCCTGGGTGGAGTTGCCATTTTAATTTATAGCTGGGCTCTTCTGTTTTTAGCAGCTGTATGACAAGTAGAATCCAGAAGACAAGAAAAACTACAAAAACCATGGCAGGAAAGTGTAACTTACTGATTTTCTTCTTGACATGCATGCATGAGCCAGCTTTAGGTAAGGCAGAGTAGGGTATCAATATGAGATTATCTATTGGTTAAGACAGGCTGAGCCCTGCCATTAGGCAGAGTGAGGCAGCTACCTCAAGAAGCAGATGGTATCACAAAAAGACAGTGAATTGTTCTTAATTTATTATTACTGTATTTTTACTGCCAAGAAGCATGAGGTGCGGCTTGTGATTTTTTTTTCTTAATGCAGGGCCAAAGCAGCTTGGTTGGCCTTAGGTACTATGTTTTATGGTTTGGAAGGAACAATTTATTGCTCCTTCACAGACAGCAAAATGTCCTGGGCTAGCCTTGGTAGCGCAATGTTATTGGGGGTGGGGGAAGAGGAAAAAATTATCAAGTAACTCTATTTCTCCTCCACTTCTATCTCCCACAGGGTTTCAAAGTCCAAGCAAGCAGCCATGTGTGTCCTTCAAGAGAGAGTAATAGTTACCAACCCTCTTCCCACATTCCTGAAACAGGTCCAGGAACTGCAAGGACCAGTCAATGGAAGCAGCTTCCTTTTACTTTCCTGTGATTTGTGATAAGTAACTTAAGTTCTAAGTGTCAGAGAAAGAAAAAAGCTAGCTGTGAAGAATGTTCAACCATGATGTATGTATATGTCTTCTCTCTCCAACACAGAGAAGCATTTCATTTACTAACCAAAGAGTTGTCTGTTTTTCCTGTGCCTTTAATAGCTTTATGGCAAAAATTAGAAGGGGAGATCTGTGTTAGTCAATAGCTCTTAAGGCATGGAGCTACACTGGAAGCTGTCTTGGGCTGAAGAGTGGCCCATACAGGCCACTCCTGTGTACATAAACTGGCAATGGCTTATCTAGGAGTTTAGAGAGTTTTTCCTGGCTACCTGAAGCTATCAGAGATTGAACCTGGCAGCATCTGCATGTACAGCATGAGATCCACCATGAAGCCAGGGCTGTTGTAGTGGTGGTGGGAAACATAAACAGACTTGTGGATTGCACAAAAGACTTACACAAAGACTTGTGGTGTCCAACCATAGTGGCCTATGCTCCATTACATAGGACATGAATGCAGCAGCATCTTCTGCTTCTGCTTCCTAGCATGTTGTTACTGCCCTGGCTAGTCCGAGCTTTGGGGATATTAAAAGATATCCTCTTGATATCACAATTCGGCTGCACTTCTCTATTCCCCTACACATGCTTGCGAGGCCACTGGACAAGCACGTAAACAAGCTCGGCCATTAATAGCCGTACAATACAGGCAGGCCAGAAATAGCTGACTCACTGCTTTAGGAGACCTCCAGGCAAGTACTCTAATTAAGTATGCACGCAACCTACAAAAGAGCCTCTGCCCCGCGCTGGCAGCTTGATGGGTAAACTATGCAATACCCAAGTACTCTGCGTCTGCATACTGGCTACTCTACTGAGAACTGCTACGATAACTCAATCATTCAGATTCTGACCTTTCGGAGGCTTTGTCTCCAACTCCAAATCTATTGTTTTCCCCCAAGTACGCCATAGCCTGCAGTCACAATTCTCCTTATAAAAACCCTTGATTCCGAGACCTTCCTTGGATCGCTCCCGAGTTTCATACCGCCTCGCTGCCGCTTTGCTTGGCGAGCCTCCCCTCAGCTCCACGTGCTGAGCTACATCGCACCCCAGCTTTGCTCTCTATTTTTTCCTGGGCTTCAGGACAGGTGAAGTATCACCCAAACCAGCAATCCCTCTAAAAATCCCTCTATACCACTCCAACCTTTATTTTCTTTAGTTATCTTGTATGAGTGTGTCGCATACACTGTTTTGCTTGTATTTAATAAACATCATTTATTATTTCAACTTCTGTGTTCTCATTGACTCGACCCGACCCCGTAGACATAGGGTTCAAGATCTCGCTAAGTCACCCTGCCTCTCGTAAGGCTAAGCAGTGCTCTGAGCTAATTTTCCCCAACTTTAGTTGAGCACGTTTTGGTGTCCCTCCCGGGACCCCCAGTTCACAGGGTAACAATGTCATCTCAACTGGAGGCTGCCAAAGATAGAAAAATTATTAGAAAGGAGATGGTGCATTTAGTTAATTGTTAATAAGCTAAAAATATAATTGAATTACATTTACATTTCAAGGGTGAATTCCAACTGTCATGCTTATTAGACTGCCATTTAAGTTAAAAGCTGTACAGAATGAAGCTGGAAAATGCCATCAGTTTTATTCACATGTACACACGTTTTCTCACCATCTTAAGCTTAAGAGAGAAGGAAATAACTGCACAAATGTTTGAAAACCCCATGTCTCATCCACCTCACCTAAAACTTTTTCTTGCTATTTCTTCCTTCCTTATAATATCATCTCCTTAAATGTGTCCCTTCCTTCAGCTTATTGATTCCAACATGAATCCTAGCAAAATTCCCAGGGTTAAGAGCTTCAACATCCAATTGCTTGGGACAGATAAAGAGCCTCTGTGTAAGTTCAGCTGCAGAACACACCAGGATCCTTTGGATGCAAAAAAAAAAAAGACTACCCACCTCTAAACTGTCATTATGACTTGTTGTTTTAAGATCTTTAACTAGTTACACCACTGTGGTGTAATGGTCTGAGTGTTGAACTCTATAACTCTAGAGACCATGGTTCAAATTCCCGCTCAGTTATGGAAACCTTGGCCACCTCTCAGCCTTGGAGGTAGGCAAAAGCAAACCTCTCTGAACAAGTCTTGCCAAGAAAATCCCATGATTTGCTAGCTAAATTTGGAAATGAAGGGACACAACAACAATAGCCCTTTTTAGTTATTAAAGAACTAGTTGGGAAGTGTAAAATATGTTGATCTCTCATTTAAATAATAACTAACATACTCTAGATGGACCCATGTGCCATTGAATTTTACCTGTATTGTTCTCCAACCACCCTTTTCATAAGATATAAAAAAACCTTCAGCCTTTGTTCACGTGCTTTCGTCTGCATGGTTAATGGTTTTGGAGTTCCTGGTTCAGAAACTTCTCCTTTTCATTCTAAGCACGTACCGACAGGCTATAGGCAATGTACCAATATATCAAAGATTTGATGAAATGTGATGTTACCTATTTGTGTGTCATTTTGCTTTTATACAGTGTCTTGCAGACTACAGAAGAGAGGATATAAGACGAAACACGTCGGGTTTTTAAACTAACAGACAGATTATCTTTTGAGCATCACGAGACATATTTCTTGCGCTATTCTCGATCCAGCCCGGGACAGTGAAAGGAGAATCACTGGCCATTTCCGCACGAGACTGTTATAGCGCTTTGATTCCACTTTCAACATCCTATGGAATTCGGGAGAAACTGCAAACCCCAGGATTTCATAGGATGTTGAAAGTGGAATCAAAGCGCTATAACAGTCTCGTGCGGAAATGGCCATTGCTTTCCGGGATAACAAAGAGCAAAAGCGCTAACACCAACACCTCGAGTCCGCGAGCCTTAAAGGGCAACAAACGGGGACCCATCTCTCTCCAAAAGGACCCTGGGGACAGCTGAGTTTGGAAAAGTTGGGGAACTGTTGGGATTTTTTTTTTTTTCTTTCGGACTACAGCTCCCAGAATCTCCCAGGCAGAGCGGCCAGTAGAGTTGCGTGGTCCAAACAGGAAATTTTTCGACTCTGCGGCTGAGCGGAACGCGGAGTTGAGCCGTCAAATGGCGGCCCCGCATTTTTGTCTGTCGCTCCACTTCAGAAAGTCCCTCGAAAGCCTGTCTCGCCCCTCTGCTTCTCACCTCGGAAGGGGACCCTTTCGTAGAGACGCAGGTTCTCCTCCAGCCGCGCGTAATCGACTCCTCCTGGCGGCGCGAAGGGAGTAGCCAGGGGCGGATAGACGCCCCGCAGGTCCAGGCGCCGGGGAGGCGCTGCGGCGGCCGGAGAGGCGAGCCCCCTCTGAGCGCCCTGCGCCCGAAGCCCCGCGGGGCACCAGCCGGGCCCTCGGGGCCAAAGCGGGGGCAGGAACCGCGGGGCCACGAGTGCCCTCGCCATGGCCGTCCCGGTGCTCGTGCCGCTCGGTCTCGGGCAAAGGCGGCCCTATAAGAGGGTAAGGAGCGACCGAGTCCGGCCCACCGAGCGAAGGTCGAAGTAGCTCGGGCCGAAAAGGAGGAGAGCGGCGGAATCCTGCTTTACGTTTCTCGTTCTGTCCGCTATGTGTGACCCGCCAGGGCAGCCCCCTAGTCGCAGCTAACCTCATCTTGTCCCACGTTTCTGGCCCCTTCATTGCTTGAGGCACTTTTCACATATGTAAATGCACCCGTGCACACATACAGCCCCCCAAGACGCTTTTTTGGAGCTCCTTCGCTTTAGGTGTTGGTGGTGGCTATATTGCAAATTGATCTTGTCGACAAGTTTCAATACGGGATCCATCATGCCCGCTAAGAAATATACTTTGCCCCTCCTACACCTTTCCCTATTTTTTTGCTGGTGCCGGTGCTAGACTATAGCAGCGTTCGTATTGTTATGGTGAGTTCCCCTTGTCCCATAGCAGCTCCATCTTATGCGGTTGTATAATCGAGTTTACTTGTAGATTAAAATGTGCAGAGGTTGAAATTGCAGCCTTTAAAGCAAAGATGAGCAGGCTTTTCAGATGTTATTGGACTGTAGCACCCATGATGTTATTGGACTGCAACACCCATGATTCCAGCCTAAGTTGGCTAAGGCTGGTGGGACCAACAACTTCTGGAGGGGCACGAGTTGTCTTTTAAGAACATTTATTTCTAAAGACGCCCCTCTCAGATTTAAACCGTTCTTTTTGAAGGCTTTTGTCTTACTTAAGCTCTGAAAAAAAATCTGAGCAAGTAAGCCAGTGTGCCATAGATGTACCTTGCAATATGAAAATAAAGAAGGAAGATCGAAGCGTACTTCACAGGGGAAACCCAAGGAGGGTTGAATGAGCACTGTGTAGAACTCCACGTTGGGAGGCCATTAGGGAAAGAATTAAAAATACTGTGAAATTATCACTGTCACATTGGTCATTACAAGTCTTTGCTTTGACTTATGACTTGGAATACTGTGTACAGTTCTGGTCACTGCATCTCAGAAAGGATGTTATAGAGCTGGAAAGAGGCAACCAAAGCCAAGAGTACGGAGCAATTCCTTTATGAGGAAAGGTAACGGTGTTTGAGGCGGTTTAGTGTGGGAAAAGTGAAACATGATAGGAATATGTAACCTTATGCCTAGTGTGGAGAACATGGAGTCATCCTATGAAACTGAATGAAGAGAGACTGAAGAGAACAAGAGCAGCATGATGCTATTACCCTCCTGTCTTGCTTGTAGGCTTCCCATAGGCACCTAGCTGACTCCTATGGGAACAGAATGCTGGACCAGACAGGCTTCTGATATGACATAGCACCACACGTTTGTTCTTACGGCATGTACCAGATAGTGTTTTAAATTTTGTCAAGTGAATGGAATTACTGCATGTTGAATAGCTGATCAGCCTTCTGTTTTGGTGATCCAGTTCAACAGTTGCTGAGCTGTCCACCCAGATCCTCCGTAAGTTGGTTGTAAATTGAAATATACTTTATGTCCTACTAGCGTATATACCCAGCGTTGCCCGAGATTTTAGTTTCTCATAGGTAATACTTGTTAGAAAGATTTGAGATCCTGTGTCTCTAATTCCCCAAACTGTCTTGTCTAGTAACTGTAACTTTTCCCCTTATTCCCCAATCCAATCTATATTCATAGTTATTAACATATACAGGTTGGATTCCTGAGGGAATACAGTTTCTCCTCCTTGCTGCTAGGCCTCATCTCCATAGCAACCAGCCTATTCAAGACAGACACAGTTGACTGAGGCTCAAGAGCTCTCTGGCTGAGAATTCTAACGGCCCCTCCCTCAACTGTAAACCCCAGGATTCCATAGAATCTTCTTAGGCAGCCAATCATATGAGGTCTTCACCTGACACAGCCAATCATTTGAGGTCTTCACGCGACACAGACAAACAAACTTGGACTTTTATACATTAGACTAGTGTATTTACCTGGCATTGCCCAGAATTTTATTTTCCTCTTAAGAACTCACCAAACTATCTTGTTCAGTACTTGTAACTTTTACCCATATTTCCCAATGCAATCTGTATTCAGTTATTTATATCTCCATTTGGGTCCCTGAGGGAATACACCATCCTCCTCCTTGCTGCTAGGCCTCATTTTCATAGCAACCGGCCTATTCCAATACCTGTAACTTACCCCCATATTCCCCAATCCAATCTTATTCAGAGTTGTTAACATAACCTATGTTTGGTTTCTGAGGGAGTATGCTGGCCTCTTTCTCCTTGCTGGTAGGCCTCGTCTCCATAGCAACTGGCCCGAGCGCTCTGGCTAAGAATTCTAAAGGCCCTTCCCTAAACTGCCAACCCCAGGATTCCATAGAATCTTCACAGCCAGCCAATCATATGAGGTCTTCTCACCCTACACAGCCAATCTTATGAGATCTTCTCCTGCCTGACACCGACAAACTCACAAACTTTGACTTTTATATAGTAGTAATCTTCCAAAACAGATATAATCCCCCACACACTACTTTGTCATAAACAACTTGAGGAGAAGGTCTAGAGAGCAAATTAATAATTGCCATCTTTGAGTCTGGCGTGCTTCAGTTGGTTCTCTTACCCTTTGTTCTTGTAGACAGAGTTAATCTCTGATCACTGGATTGCAGATCTCATCCCTTTTGTACAGATGGAAATCCCACCCACTTGGAGGTCAGGAACTTCGTTGCTCCTCAAGCTGTGAACTATCACAGGGAAAGGTACTTTCTTGTGTTGGAATCTCTAAAGTGGTTTCCTGAGCCTTTGTCCCTGCAAATATTGGACTAGTGTTCTGCAGATAATTTAGTATATCTGGAACTGTTTAGCTTCATGAACACAAGTTTGAAAAATATGTTTTGGGATTACAAGTCTCACTGGCCATAGAGGTTGTGGAATTCTGGAAATTGTAATGCAAAGGGTAATTTATCCAAGCTCTGATCATTAAGCTATCTGAATTTTATGCAGTTGAGGCACATAAGCATTACCTGAGATTCACCTTTGACTCCGTGTGTATAGGATAGCTTTGCCTTAGGGTTTCCATAAATTAGAAATGGTTGGAAGGCACATAGCAACAGCAGTATAAGATTAGTACTTGGTATAGTGGATAAGGCTCCTATATCTTTAACAGCTATGTGACACACAGAAATTTCACATGTACAATTGCAAAGAAGAAAAAGCCAACTTTTTCTCACTGTGCAGCTGTTAAAGACACAGGGGAAACATTGTGGCTACACAAGGAAGACACTAGGTAGCAGATAGACTTTCAAATGATATTTCCTTTGCTTATTTTTTTATTGGGTTTTAATGCCACAGCTTCTTTCAGTCCAGAACCATTCTTGCTTGGAGTTCTATCTGCCTTCCCTGTCTTCTTTCCGCTTGTGCCTTATGCTGTCACTTCTGTTGTATTTGGCTCCCCCTTCTCCAGCACTTCTCGTGTGTCTGTCTGCCATAGTTGCACAAGATCTGTTGGAGTCTTGCCAGCCTGTGGCAGGAGAGGCAGAATGAAGAAAGATCAGTGTCCTCATACCATTGAACTGCAGTTGCTAACAAATCAACAATATAAAAGTGACATTGGGGAGCTTCCCTGTGTCAGAACCTGTGCATGACTTCTGAAATGTCAATGAGGCAGCACTGGCAAGAGAAATCATGCTTTTGCTAACACAGAGCTTAGGAAAAAATTGGGACTGCAGCTCCCAGACTACCCCAGTCAACACTGTTTCTCAAGTAGACTGAGAATCCCCCCCTAATCTGCAACAGTATTGGATAGCAATCTAAATATGCAGGCCACAAAGTGGTAAGTCTCACCAGGTTTTTGGCCATCATATCTGCCCCATGCAGAATCAGCATCTTAATGATCTTGTAGCGATTTAGGCGGACGGCATCATGGAGGGCACTCTCCCCCTCCTGCAACAGACACGACAGCACCATTGGCTATAGGGCAAAGACACACAGGCAGCAGACGCTGTATACAGCTCATGATGTCGATGCAAGACAGGAAATATTATACTGGGCATGTAAGCGCAAACTTGTTCAGATCTTTTTCAAGGGTGTGTGTGTATGAAAACAGTCTGGATGTACAGAATAGAACTTTATGGGCAGAGATCAAGTGGAATGCTAAAAGCAGTCAGCATTAGCAAATGCCACCAAAGGATGAATCAGACAGGCTGAACAGAGTCTTTCTGCATGTTGTTGTTTACCGTACGTTGTATTTTACAAGTAAAATAACAACAAAAGAATTCCCTGCCCTCAATCTAATTAACATATGAAGCAAAAGGAAAAGGGGATGGCAGGGTAGCAGGGCGTGTCATTGATTTCTCATCTTTAAGGGTAGAAGCATTAGCTTCAGGAGTTATGGAAAGGATGGGGAATGTGTTGTCTTCCTGATATTATTAGACTGTGGCTTCCTTTAGCTTTGGCTATGTTGGCTACAACAGATGAGAGCTGCAGTTTTGTTGACCTATGGAGAGCCACACATACCCTATTTACCAGTTGTTGAATGTAAATAGCAGCTTGTGCATCTCTGGCTAGAAATTACTAAGGAAACAGAGCTGGAAGGAGTTGGAAATGAGGACCATTTAGTCCTTCATTAAAAAGGACTGACTCCAGAAAGTGGAGTCAGTAAAACACTAAGATGGCATAGTGGTTAGAATGTTGTGGTGGTGTTAGAATGAGTCAGACATAGATGTGTGGAGGCTGTTTGTTGTCTCTCACTGCGGTAGAGAATGTAAGAGGCAATCTTTCCTTGGGGCTGAAAAATAGGACTCTAGACAATCCAAACTCTAGCACTGTAACAGGAAAGGCTGTGGTATTTCCATCATGTGCTTTCTTGATGAAGACATCACTGCCAGTGGGGTAAACTTAGAAGGGGACTACAATTTGGCAAGATTGAAAAAAATTGCTTTTTGATGGAAGATGTTCATAGCTGGGCCTGTAATTTGAATACTGTTGTGGGGGTTTTCCTTGCTGACCCTGTAGCATTCACTCCTGTGATTTCAAAGCACATTCTATGTAGTTTTGTCTCCCGGGACTATTGCCTTCTTTGGGCAGAAACATGATGTGAAACTTCCTAGCACATCTCCCAACTTGGGATGTCATTCATGCCATTAAAGCTGCTCAGTAAGCCCTTCAGCTAGTGAGGTGCAGCTTAACCTGTCCCTGGACCTGGAAAGCATCAGTCTGCTTTCACTGACACTGACATTTTTTCCACATGAGTTAATCTCTCGCTAGGGGTTGCTCTAGGGTTTGTTTGATTTAAGGACTGATTGTCAAGGCTAAAGTGGTATACTTAGAATTTAAAATAGTTAAGGAGTATAAATATAATGAGCAACAAATTTAGTAGTAGTTTTAAGTAATGACTTTAAGTTAAGCGCATGTATATAAATAGGACTTATTTCCAACAAGGATGGGAACCACTTTTAATTAGTTGTAGTCTTTTTTTCTTCTGTTTAGTTTAGTTAACTTTGTTAACTTAATTTAAACACGTTGTGTGTGTTTTTGTTTAATAATTGTGATGATATGTAATTCTTAGCTTAATTATGTCTCTTTTCTTCTTTTTCTTAGATATATTATTTTGACTGATATGTGTGTTTTTTGTGCCTATTTTTATTTATTTTTTAATTCTTAATAAAAAAAGCTAAAGTGGTGTAGTGGTTAGAAATGGGCTGGCTCTTGGGAGATCAATGTTGTAGTCCTCACTGAGCTATGATTTCACTGGCAAATGTTAAGCTATTCTCTTTTTTCTCTCAGACTGACATGATTGTTGTGAGGATAAAAGTGGAATGGGAGAGAGCCATGTACCTTCCCCTGAGCTCACTGGAGGAAAGGCAACATGTAAAATAATAAATAAATAAGAGATAAAGCTTTTAAAATTCAACATTACCGTGCCACCATATCCAATGAATCATTTCCTTCACTTTGCTTCATTTTTATGTGCATGTGCCCCTCTTTGTGGGCAGAGTTTCATCTTCAGCATATTATGTCTTGCGTTGATATCTTGCCCTTGCTCCAAGAAGCTCAGAGCAGTATGATTCTTACACAGTCCTGTGTGCGTGTTGTCACCCACCTCACAGCACTAGAGCGAGATGAGCTGCCTGTGCTGCAGCAAACAGATAAACAACCACAAATGGCATCTCTTACCCGGTCGCGGGAATTGACGTCTACCCCATTGTTTATCAGGTGCTCCACAATGTCAGCCATGCCA
Source organism: Cyclura pinguis (assembly GCA_030412105.1). Lineage (NCBI taxonomy): Eukaryota > Metazoa > Chordata > Lepidosauria > Squamata > Iguanidae > Cyclura > Cyclura pinguis. Next base: position 60,549,114 of record CM059601.1, read on the forward strand.
GTCCGAGTGGCCACATGTAGAGGGGTGCTAAGCAGCTGAGTTTGAGCAGGTGGCAAATAAACATGAAGATGGGAGTGAAAAAGGAGGCACATGATTGCACATTACTTCCAGCAGCATCCCCCCTTGCTATGTGTTTTGTCCCCAAGAATTTTTTCCCAGAACCAGAGCTTGAAAAGGTTACTTTTTGGTACTGTGTAAAGTAGGTGGGAGTTATGGTGCAAAAAAATAACTTTTCGAAGCTTTATCCAGAACAGCACATCTTCCAGTCCACCCATCACAAGTGTCCCCAAGTCTCTAAAAATGTTTCCTCCCACTCATTTCACACAAATACCCTTTGGATATAGCTCATCAACCTTTCTTCTCCAGTAACTGTCCATCTTAGTTTCTCTAACAGTGCACCAAATCTTGAATCCCACACTGCTCAGCTCACCTTGTCCTTCACATTGAGATTAGCTCCTTTTTCCTGCAACAGCTTCACCACTTCCAAATGTCCACCACGGCAGGCCCAGTGCATAGCTGTGGAGTCCAGCTGTGAGAAAGCAGGATGCATCAATCAGGTGGAAAGAACATCTTCACTCTGCCCCTAGTTTCATCCCCATCCCTCTTTGGGATCACCCTTTTCAGTTCCATGCAGCTGCCCCCGCCCCCGCCAGTCTCTAATAAACCTAACAGGAAAGTCCCAAGCCAGTGATGTATTTGGAGCACCACCTAAATCCATCCCTTCTGCCATAGAGAGGAAAGGGATGGCAGTGGAACAGGAGATGAAAGATACGGGCATTATGGTGTCAAGAGTAGGTATAGATAATAGAATGATGTAATGAGGGGTGTCTTACTCGATCTCTGAAGTCAACAGTGGCACCTCGGGCCAAGAGCTTCTCTGCAATCTCCACGTGCCCTTCAAGTGAGGCACGGTGCAAAGCTGTCCGATGGAACTAAATGTGAGAAAGAACGACAGTCTTCAGTAATAGAGTGGTACAAAAGCCCTACAAAAGACGACTGCTTCTCCATTACAGAGTGTCTCTGCCTGCTCCCTTTTTGTGTTTTTGTAAAGTCCAGACTTTCCCTAGCTGTCCACAAACAGCCCAATGCTTATTAACATTTGCTGATCTAAGCGCATCTGTGCCACTTCTTTCATTTCAGCCACAGCTGTGGAGAAGTTCAAGTTCCCAGCTCTCTCGACTTCACTGGGTTGTGCCCAAGAACAATTGAGGAGAATTGTGACCCTGTCCTATCTCTATGTCATATGTTATGTCACTTTTTAACTGGGTATGATGAGACATAAAGTGATTCAAAGCTTTAAGTTCCAGAGGTTTTCCAAGAGGTCATCTGCCTGGTCTTCTTTGTTTTTGTATTTTTATAAAGCGTCTCTTACTAGAAAGAAAGAAATGCTGTTTTCTCCAATTCCAAACAACCCATCCCAATATTGAGTGTGTCTCAAAGGTATATTGGACTATGGTTCCCACCAGCCCCAGCCAGTATGGCCTGCCTATTTACTTCTGTATACGTTTGTTTAAATATTTATATCCTGCTCTACATCACGAGATCTCAAGTGGTATACAAGTAAAATCAATTTAAGCTGTTAGCTTAGAAACAATAAAAAAATTAAACGAATTAAAAGCAGATTGGACAACTTTGCAAGTTAAAAACAGGTGCAGAACATTAAAACAGTTTAAAACTAATAGTCTTTAAACTAAGACATGGTCTCAAAGGTCCCAAAGACTTTAATATATAGTCTTATTTTTACTTGGTGTGAAAGTGAAGCAAGGATTGGAGCCAATTGGGAACAGGCATTCCACAAGTGAGGCACCACGCTCAGGAAGGTCCTGTCTCATGTCCTTCCACAACAATATTGTCCCCACTGGTGGGACACAGGGCAGAGCCCCCTAGCAGATCTCAATCTTTGAGTAGGTGTATACAGGTAGAAATGTTATTGGACTGCAGCTCTCCAATATCCCTCATCATTGACTATGCTGGCTAGAGCTGCTGGGAGCTGCAGTGAAAGAACACTTGGAAGATTGCAATTTGACCATTAGGTTTTCCAGTATTCAACCACCTCATGTCATCTGCATAGTACATTAATGTATGCATTCACAGAGGCAGGACTGACTGCTATTCAGAGTTCTGCTCTTTGAATACTAAAGATATCCTTTGCTTCCTGCTGCCCAAATTGTACATTGTTCTCTAGCATAAGTACTCCCCTGACTGTGGAGACATAACCATGCCCAGTGAACCAGCATTCAAATTCAGCCTCCTATCATCCTGTTGTATGTTAGACTATAAACTCCATCATCCCTGGCTAGCATGACAGCTGTCAGTGTTGGTTAGGCAGGATAGGTGCCATTGCCTAGTACATCTGGTGGCTGGTGGGTTGGGGGCAACTGGGAGCATCAGCATAGGAAAGCACTATCCTTTTGGTGTTACCTCATCACAGGTATCTGGGGAGCCACCATCTGCCAGGAACTTCTCCACCACATGCAGCTTGCCCTGCACAACAGCTTTCAAGAAATCCTCTTCTGCCACAGGGCCAGTCTGTACAGAAGGATTGATATTTTAGTGGTTGTTGTAAAAACTCAAGAACCATAGCAGAAAATTTTGAGTGTTCTACGAGAAGATCACCTCTTGAAGCAGAGCTGAACTAGTCCTGATTCTCCATCCAGACAAGCCATTTGTTACAAGAGAGAGGGTGTACATTCAGAGAGGCCTTCAACCTCTGAGAAGGTACTAGTCAAGGAGTAAGAATTGCATGGCACTCCAGATGTTGGACTGCAACTCATAGTCATCATAACCAGGATAGCCATTAGTGAGGAATGAGGAGTTGCTGTTCAACAGCATCTGAAGAGACACACATTTCCCATCCATCTGCTGGTTCTTCCTTCTGGTTCTCAGGATGATGCCGCATGTTGGGCTCTGCCTTCAGTTTCTCCAGGACTCCCTTAACATGCTCCCCCTTTAGAATTCCTCTTACTATTTCTTTTGGTTCAGGCTCTGGTTCCTTCTCCTCCTTCTTCTTTCTGGGTTGTTTACGTAGTTCAAAGAGGTAGTGGGTGCCACCAACTTCAATGATCTCCCGCCGTAGGTCCACAGAACTCTTCCGCACCCTTTCATGTCCCTGTAGGAGGAGGCAAGAGATTTTTACTGAACTCTTAGTTATAATTTCCAGAAAGGCAGCTTTGCGAGAAAAACGACAGAGACCCTTACAGCACCTTAAAGGCTAGCAGGCTTACGGTAACATGAGCTTTCACAAACCGGAGTCCATTTCACTGAATACAAGAGGTGTTCTCCTAAATTTGCAGACACATATATACAAGGGTGCAAGGTAGTCTCCTCTGATCTGATTCCAGATGTGTTGGAGACCATGTCCCACAATCCCAGGCAGTATGGCCATTCTGCCTGGAGATTATGGGGGCTGTAGTTCAGCACATCTGGAAGACACCAGATTCAGGAAGGCTGGTGTTTTGTTGTTAATCACTATCAAGTTGACTTCAACTTCCTATAAATCAGTGACTTCCAAGCCACCTCATCATCAAATAGTCCTAATCAGGCAAACTCAGGGCCATGGCTTTCTTAATTAAGTCTATCCACTGGTAATGGGGTGTTCCTCTTTTCCTACTGCCTTCTGCTTTGAAAAGCATTATAGTCTTTTTGAGTGAGCCATGTCTTATCATGATGCACCCTCCATGGCACAACCTTTCTGTGGCGGTGGTGGGGGATTGGGTACTTCTGTGAGGCGAGAAACTATACTGACGGTAGCAGTGCTGCTGGTAGAGTCTCCCATGTCAGACGGCCTTTTGCTGAGGAGCCAGACTAAAGATGTCAAACAGCCACTGCACAGCAGCAGAAGTGGACGATCTCTCAGGGACAATGGCAGTGGCTCCTCAGCTAACATTTTTTAGTATTGTGGAGAAGAAATCAATGGCAAACTACTCCTGAAGTCTTCTACCTGAAAGCCCTATGATTAAGAAGTGATGTTAGAAGGAAATGAAATCCAAAAAAAAAAAAAAACCCCACTGTGAAAATGACACTGAGGCTTAAATGTATGCAAAATACTAACATGGGGGGGGGGGAGCTGCCTCTTCCTTCTTGTGTTCTCTTAAAAACACCCCATCATTACTCTTTTGGTTTCTTGTCCTGAGTAAGGACTTTTGAATTAAAGGCCTTATGTTGCCTTTGTTTGCTCTCCACTTTCAAATTGGTACTGGGAGTCCTGCTGACTCAGTTTGGCATCTCCTCTTTCACTCTGGAAGAGAGCAATCTTATTTTGCATGCTTCATTGGAAGACTGCAGAAGAGAAGAGAAGGGGGATGAGAGGCAATGTTGTAAAACCTCAAGCAAAATTTCCTGCAAGGTAAGGATCAAACAAAGAGAAGCCACAGAAGCAGAGCTCTGTTTGTTTGGAGCTTAGTAGCAACCTACCTAGAAACCTCTGGGCTCAGTCCTTAAACATATTTTCAGTGCCATGGCTCAGATTTGGAAATAGTCAAGAAGGAATATTGCTGAGCATATGCAGAGTGTATTTCTCTTCCTGTGTTGGCCATACAGCAAAATACAACAAAATCCAAAATCCACAGAAGAGTGGCACATTTATTGGCCAACCAAAATACAGAAAATACACCATGCAAGCGTTCCAAAGCTCTGTTGGCTTCTTCAGCACTCAATGTTAAAAATCGTACAGGAGAAGAAGAGTGATTGTGTTAGATTCACAGGCCTACATTTTTTTAAATTTTATTTACAAACAATAAAACAACATTAACATTAATCCGAGCTTATCAAAAAATATATCACTCATTATCTACATACATACCTGATATACATTCTATTATTGTAATCAAATTCTTCAATCATCCATGACTTCCCCCCAAATAAGAAATATTAATAAATCCAAAGGAGTAAGTTCAATGTGTCTGTCTATTACATTTTATGTATTTTGTCTTAAATGTTACTTCTGCTGTCAGTTAAGGTGGTCTAGAAGGATATCAAAGGAGGCAGAAGCCACTCCCCATCTTGGCCGTGTGGAAGGGCAATAAAAGACAGATGAGAAAATTTCAACTCCATTAGCAACAGAAAAGTGACTTCCCTGCAGATCTAGACTGTCTATATCTTGTGCAAAGCTAACTGCCCCTTTCTAAGGCAGAGAACATTGAATTTTTCAAGAACTTCCTGTACTGTGCTAGCTAGAGAAACTTAAACTGATACAGCACCTAAAAGTTTTTCCAGATGTAACAGCACAGGGACTTCTTGAGAAAATCCCATCAGACCATCTTAACTGACAACAGAATAACATCTGAGACAAAATGTAGGCCTGTTGTTCTAACATCTTCACATACAACATAACCTGTGAAATAGGAAACTGCATGCAGCCTGAGCCAGTGTTATAAACCCATAAATCTGCGTTGCTGCCTGTTTTGAAATTCCACAAATGTTGGAGGGGGAGTGGGAGGGTGTCAAAGCATCTTGCAGGCGGCAGTATGTGGCTGGTTGCCTGACTTCAGTTTGATAGGTCACAGTTCATGCAAGGCTGGTGTATAGATTTTTGCTGTCTTTTATTGGTACAAATACTATGTTTGGATGTTAAAAGTTCCAGTTCCAGAATCATTAAAGCATAGAACCACATGAAAGAAGCCAGGGATGGGAGGCTGGAGTCTGCTATTATTTTAAAACTGTGCAAATCAGCAGGTGCTACACTGAGGGACGTAATATCTAAGTGACATCAACTACAGTCCTAGGTGCCTGGGCTTGGTTGTAGAATAGCAGATATCCAAAGAGCTGTCCAAAAGTGGAAATTCTTCATTCAGGAGTAAACTATATCTGTAGAATAAGATACTGTACGAGAAGGACAAATATTACAGGGACAAAACTCAAAATAATGTGCCATTCTTGAACAGTTGTCCCAATTTTGAGGAAACTGAGGTAATAGTGGTAGATGACCAAAGACAAAACTGCTTGATGTTTGAAACAAGTGGGTTCGGGGTGTCTTGTACTGGGGTGAGCATTGGTGGAACAATCATAAGGGAGGATGAGAGAGCAGTAGAGCAGTTTATATGCTTGGCCACTAGAGGGCAGAAAAGTATTTGCATAACTTGAAGGCGGGCACACGTGTGGTTTGGAGTGCAGAAGAGTGTGCTGGCACTGAGTGACCAGAGATTACCTGGTGCTATTTTTATTCTACCTTTCCTCCAAGGAGTTAGGGGTATGATTCTTCCCTTCCATCTTACCCTTACAACAGGCCCATGAGGGAGGTTGTGCTGAGCATGTGTTACTAACACAGAGTTACCCAGTTTGCTGAACCTGTTTCTCACCAACTCTAATCCTTCACGTTAACCACGAAATCACACTGGCTGTGTATTGATCTGCTCCTGTCGGTGTCTATTGAGGCAGTGGACAGGCTGTTGGCATTAAATTACTGATAATATTGGGGAAGAAAGATCAGGGTGCTTAGAGCAGATGCTTGTGCCAATGAATATGTTCTGAATGCCACCCCGAGGGCTATGGGCCCACCACCAGTAAGATGCATATGTTTGACAGAATAGGATGTAGGAGCCATGGGGCGGGGGGGACCTAGCCCAGCTGTTCTTACCTTAAGCCCTTCAATACCTTTGTGGGTGGGTCCATGCCTCTTCTCGTCCTCCAGAAGTGGGGTGTCCATCCGTGTTACTTCTGGTGGGTTTGCACTTGCATGGGAAGAGGCGCGGTGTTTCTGGGTGAAACAAATGGGAAATGGTAAAATACGAAATACTCATGTGCCCAGCCTCTTTCTTTTTTCTTTCCTTGGTTATAGGAAGAAGCAGAATGGGATGTTTCTTTCCACATATACAGTGGGCCCTCCACATTTGCTAGGGTTAGGGGCACAGGACCACCACAAAAATGAAAAAACTGTAAATATCAAAATTTAAAGATTTTGCTAATGGGTAGAAGGGGCACCAAACCAGGTCAGAGAAAGGAGAGGGAAGGGTGGTGAGTCAGCATGGTGGCCTTATGCATCCTGCCTTGCCCATCTGCTCCCTTGGGTGTATAGAGGGCATTGGGAGAGGGTTTGCGGAGCTGAGAAATCTATCTTTAGCTTGGCCAGGCAGTGGTGGTGAGGAGGAGAACTAGAAGCAGGCTTTGAAAGGGTTGTGTGGCTTGATTCAAGCTGCCAAGAAGCAAGATTGCCCCAGAAAAGAAGCACCGGTCCTTGAGTTGTGGGAGGCAGGGACTGAAGAAACTCACAAATTATCAAATCTGTGAAAGTTAAACCCACAAATGTGGAGGGCTGATTATATTCAGAATACCAGCCTGTTCTCTCTGTCTGGCATAAGGCAGGTGCTAATCAAATTCAGGTAGCTTTACTAGGTTCAGGTAGTTTTACCAAGTTTAGTTTGATACTTATTCTCTTCTTCCTTTTTTTTAAAATGTTTTTTAAAAATTGCCTACAGTATCCATGTTTTGGGTTGTTGTTGTTTTTTTCAGGATGAAAGAATAGAGTTAGGTACAGCTGTACCAGCCTTAGACATTCCATACATAGCACAAGAATGAAAGACAAATGAAAATTCAAGATAGCAAGAGGTTTCTCTTCTGTTCATTTCTGTTTTTAAAGTGACAAAGAAAAGAAGTTGGAGGCTAGAAATTGACTTCTTTGAACTCTGTCACCTCAAAATAACAGATAAGTACCCACAGGTCTCCTAAAGTAGCCCTCTTTTTTGCTTGATAGGAATATTGGATCGCATTTAGAAGATTCTTCTCACTTTAGGAAAATTACTTTTTTTTTTTTTACTACAGCTCCCAGAACATAATAATCATTCCCAGTAGCCATGCTGGCTGTGGATTCCAGAAGTTGTCACCAAAATAATTAATGTGCCCAAGTGCTGATATTTTCCATGGGTAAAAATCTCCTATCCCTGGAGTTCCAATCATCCTCCAGGCCACATCTAGTGTAGGCTAGGCTAACCCCTATCCCCAAAACCAGCCTCATTTGAGCCCCAGAGACCTACCTGCTGTTCCTCTTCCAAAGCCAGCTTTTGATCAATCAGTTCTGTTGCCCATTTTACCCCCTGGTCCACATCCATCTTCTTTGTCTTGTCTGAGCACTGAGAGTTCCGCGGTCACTTTCCAAATCCTGGCTCAGCAGGCTTCCCAATTTTTCATGCACTACGTCTGTTCCTTTCCTTTTGAAGTTGCTGCTATATAGACTTAATGTGCGTCCTGCCCCAAATGACAACAGTACTCTTCCCACCCTACTGGCACCTTTGTTATGAGCTCAGCCTGTCACATTCACTCCTTGTCCAACTTCTCCCAGGTCACTTTCCTAAAGTGACCCATTAACGGATGTCTCCTCCCAATAGGGAAGTGCACACAAAGCTGCCCACTACTCCCCTGGGAGATGGGATGTTGGCAGAAGCTCATTTGTTCCATATAGGCTTATGTCTGTGTCTTGGTCAGGCTGGGGACAGGAATTGTATGGCTCTGTGCCCAGCTGCAAGTCTCCAAAGTTGTCCTGTGAGTCATTGGCACACTTGGTAGATTTGTCAGTCATACAAACATCTTACACACTCCACAGCATAGCTTGAAAAATTTACTTTTTTTGGACTATAAAAAAAGGATGGCAAGTGGCCATGCTGACTGGAGAATTCTGAGGATTGTAACAAAACAAAACAGTTTTTCCAAGCTATCCTCCATGAGCACCTCCTTCAAAGAGGCAGTGCCAGCACAATCCTGCCAGGGTTCACTTTAGACTTTTTTTTGCATAAAGCAAAAGACAAGATGACAATCCCCTCTCATTCCAAGCAGAGAAGGTGACCAGACTGACTGCTGAATCATGAATACTGGGGAGAGGACAGTGCCTTCCACTCCAGCTGTGGTCAACAAGCCAGTTTAAGCAGCATTTGCCAGGTCATGTGGTGTGCACAATTCCATCCTTCAACATCTTGCCACCACTCCCATGCCTCCTGCTGCCACGCTGTCCAAGGCAGCTGCCTCAGATCTTCCTCATGATAGGACCAGGCCCTAGAAAGATGCCAATCACAGTTTCACAAGTAAGGATCTGTTTAGAGCTGTAGCATCTGAAATAAAGACATTACTTTATGCTCTGTTCATGAAAACAAAGGGTACTCATTCTCTGAAAACTCTGGAATCAAGAACCCCTTTGCATAAGAGCCACATGAAAACCTTGTTGTAAAACCCCTTGGTGGTTTGGCTTAGGGATCACAGCTAAATCCCATGGGAAGAGATGTAAAATATGAGGATAGTAGAGCTACTTTTCAACAATTTTGCTTATTGCTGTGGATGCCACATGCTCCAGTAAGGGCTATTCAAAGGGGCACCCATCCAGGCATCTGGATTCTGCCAGGAAATAACTTGCCAATCTGTCAAGTTGCTAACTTAGGCACAGAGCCTGGAACAATAATCCTGGGACAGTATGAATCACAGTGGGTGAACTAGGGGCAGGTAGGAGGACATCAGGAAAGGTTGAGTTGGGAACTATTTACGGTGATGGACGCAGCACTCGGCCTGAGGGACCTCAACTGTATCTGTTGTGAGAGAGGTACTACTTAAGCCCTTCTTGAGAACTCTGGGGTGCTCATCTGTACAAAGGGGTAGAAATAAAATCCTTTTCCTTGTTCAAGGACTAGGCTTCCTTCCAGGTCTGAAAGGCAGTTTCTCTAGGGATATAGACCAGAAAAAGCCACAGGTGTCAAACAAGGCTCTCTGTTTGGGGGGGGGGGGAGGCTGAGGCCGATGATTCCAAATGTATCTTTGTCCATAGTACAGTGAGGCTCAGATCCATTTATAGTATTTTTTGTGACCGGAGTTTCATGACACACGGCAGTGGACTCAGTCCCACGACAACCTGTATCATTACTCCGTTCCCACCTGTGCAAGGAGATCAGGTTCACATGTTGCATAGATCACATAAGATTTTAAAAAATAGTTAGCTATGCAAGTCCCATAAAAAAAAATAATCCAACCTCTGAAACGCTTTATAAAATGCATTTCCATTTTGCACTCTAGTACGTATTTTAAAAAAGGGTGTCCCACCAATGGCACCACCTTTCCATGGGGGTGGTATTGTGTTCTACTGTGAGGCGAGAGGCTATGCTGTCAGTAGCAGTGCTGCTGGTAGGGTCTCCCCTGTCAGACAGGCTTTTGTTGGGGAGATATAGACTAAATGTGCCAAATAGCTACTGGGCAGCAGTAGCAATGAGGGGGTGGCACTGGAGAAGGATCTCTCAAGAGACAACAGCAGTGAAACTATAGCAGAAGGAGGCACAGTAAGCCTTTTTGAACATCTCTTGCCCCCCCCCCATGCTATGACAAGACGATCCAAAATTAAAAAAAGATAGTGCCAGGAGATGAAACTTCCAGGTTGGATGGCACCCAGTGTGCTATAGCAGAGGACAGCTTTCAGTAGTGCGGTGGCTAATTACAGAACTGGACTGAAGGGGGAAAGACATTCAGCTGTTGATGTGCTCAGAGGCAAAAGGAAAGCCTAACGCTACACAATGCATAGGAACATGCCAAGTGAGAAGCATGAATCAGGGGAAGCTAGACATAATAAAACAAGAAACGGAACGTATAAACTTTACAACGGGGTGAGTGAGCTAAAGCAGACAGGAACAGAACGTTTTGAGTCAGGTAATTATATTGTTCTACTCAGGAAATGAAAATTGAAGATGAACTGGGGTGGTGTTAGTCGTGAGGAAAGATGTACCAAAAGCAGTCAAAGGACATAAAGCAAGGACAAGAACTACTATAATAATCGATGCAGAGAAATAGAACACAACAGCAAAACAAAAAAAAACAAATAAAAGGGAAGAACAAGAGGCATCTTTCCTAAGATCTGAGAAATAAATGGGCAAGTTTAAACCAAGAGTGGAGATGCTCTGTGGCCAGCAGGGAAACAGATTACATGACCAAGTAGAAATAAAAAAGATGAAGAAAACAATACACTGAAGAACTACACTGAAGAACATCAACAATTTAAGATATGCAGATGACACTATGCTACTAGGAGAAAATAGAAAAGACCTGTAATGCTTACTGAAGAAAGTGTAAAGGCAGATTTACAGATGAATATTAAGAAAACAAAAATAGTGACCATAGATAAGTTACATAACTTAAAAACAGATGAAAAAGGCATTGAAATAGTTCAAGCTTTCCATACCTTGGCTCAGTCATTAATCAGAATGGAGACTGCAGTCAAGAAATCAGAAGACGACTGGGGTTTGGAGGGCAGCTATAAAGGAATTAGACAAGATACTGAAGTGTATCATTGAATACTAAAGTCAAGATAGTTCATGCCACTGTATTTCCAATTTGTATGTATGGTTATTGAAAGCTGGACAGTGAAGAAAGTTGATAATAAGAAAATTCACTTGAAATGTGGTGCTGGGGAAGAGTTCTACAGATACCATTGACTGCTAAAAAGAGAAATAAATGGGTCCCAGAGTAAATCAAGCCTGAACTCTCCCCAGAAGCCAAGATAATTAAATTGAGATTGTTATACTTTTGACGTATCATGAGAGGCTACAACTCACTAGAAAGCACGATAGGATAGAAGACAGCAGGAAAAGAGGAGGACCATGATACAGATGGATAGACTCAATTAAGAAAGTGGTGTTCTTGAATCTGCAAGACCCAGTCAGGGTAATTGACAATAGAGCGACATGGAGATCTCTCATTCGTAGGGTCACCATAACTCAAAGTGAACTTGATGGCAGTTGACAACCACAATCACCTCACCTTGTTCTCTATAATCATCATCATCATCATCATCCTTTATTGCAGTTCACAAACCATAAGGCACATCACTAACTTTATATAATCAAATGGCAAATGATTCTGTTATGTAGTCACTAGATGTGGATTGACAGTTCAAACAACACCTTATTTCGTTTTAGGAAATGTAGAAGGTAATTGGGGGTTAGGAAATGTAGAAGGTTATGTATGTATGTTTGTAAATATGCACTCTTTATTTGAGCTCCCAGATAGGTTAAATTGGGGTCAAGACCGCAACTTCCATTCAGAAGCGGCATATGTGTTGTGGTAACCTACGATCTGGTGTTCATGTCTGACCTTCCATCAAGTAGCTGATTTATCTTGTCAAAAACAGACAAGTTGATCTATGCAACAGGCCTGCCCTTGTCATTCCCCTGTCCATCCCACCTATGTGTGTGAGTAATGTACTTCTGAGCATAATACATGAAACATCATACCCACTTGCTGGGTGCACTCTGATGCCCCCCCTCTTTTTTTTTTAATAGAAAAGGATGGCTTAGCTATAATTTTACCTTAGATTGTACAGTTCAAAGCTTGCCAAATGTATTAGTTGGCCCTCCGTATCCATGAGTTCTGCATCCATGGGTTCAACCAACCACAGCTCTAAAATATCTGAGCACTAGGCTGATGCAAGGCATACCCTGATGTAGCCTCCTGCCATTCCACAGATTTTCAGGTTCCGTATGGCACTCATTTGAGTTGTTCACCATTTTATATAACGGATACCATTTTGCTATGCCACTTTATATAATGGAACTTGAGCATTCACCAATTTTGGTATCTGTGAAGTATTCTAGAATCAAACCCCAGGGGATACTAACTGCTCAATGTGTTCTCCAGACTCAAAAATATATTTAAATGTGTCCAGAAAATCTGCATCAAGACATCACAATAAAAACATGGGCTCCCAACCTAGGCTTTCCTATAATGCTGTTGTAAAGGCTGAAGAGTGAATTACCCATCATTGCCAGTTCATTTTTCCTTGCAAATGGATGTGAGCTAGGTTGAGCAGAAATCACCAGGAAAGAGATAAACACGCAGGGGAGAATTAGTGGGCATGGGAGCAGGTGGGTAGCTCTTCTTCTCATCTGCAGGCCTGTTCCTACATGTGTCACATCAGTCTCTTTTTTCCCTGTTATTATAGCAAAAATGCGGTGATAACCACACATTTACCCAGGTAACTTCTAGTATTGCCTTGAATGTTAGCCTTGAATTTCACTGGAGCTTCATCTTGATGTCTGGTTTGCTGAATGGGAAACTGCTCATTTATCACTGCAGGTGTTTGGGTATTGTACTATGAAGGGCAGCTTGATGACTGTTTGAGTCATATTATTTAATTTAAGAGGCAGTTAATTCCAAGCTGTCTATTCTTTCCCACTAAATAATTCAAAGCTTGCCACACTTTGAAGAGCAGAATCAAATCCCAGATGAATCAGAGGCATGACTAGTTGGAAAAGACTTTATTGATAAATTACACTGATACCTATTCCATACAAATCATCCTCCATATTCCCCATATCACACCTTATCTGGATGCAGGGTAATCCACAGATCCAGGATGAGCATCCCTCTCACTGGCTCATCAAAAGTGATTGTGCAAACAGGACCAACCTCAGCATTACCTGAAGCCTACAAGTGGAGAACCAGCATTGGTAAGCTGTTTGACAGTGTATTCTGGCCCCGGGCCTAGAGTGGTCCCTTGTGTGAGGGACACTTTGGTCACAAGCTTCCTATAAAAGCCTCTCAGTGCCAAATGCGGCAAGATTTCTATGCCCAGTCCCTGAAGGACATGACACCTGCAATCCATCACACAGGCTTAAAGCCCCAGTGCAGGTTGTTCTACCTGGCCCAGAGCTAAGTGGGAGAGAAGGAAGGCATGTGTTTTGGTGCCAGCCAAGCCCAGAGTCTGGAAATGATTTGGGGCAGTGGAGGAGGAAGGTCTGACCCTTTGGGCTCCTGGGAGGTGGCCCAAAGGACAATCAGAGGCAAATAATGGAGAAAACCACTTTGAACACCATCCAGTCTGGGCTGGCTGCACAGCTTGCTGCCTCTTGTCTGTGCCCTGCTGCAAACGAGCCTATGCAACCTCTCAAGGGCCACCCACTATGGAACTTTCCAGTTTGGTTCAGCAGAATGCCCTCTGCTTCCTCTGCATACAAGGACAGCTTCCTGTAATCACAGGCTCCAGCTCAGTCCCTGGATTGCCAATTGGGGCCCATGCCAACTGCCTCTAGCTCAGTTCCTCGGTGCCGGTGGTTGATTGATGATGACTTGAATGACAAAGTCCTTCTGGATCTTGGTCTCCTGCAAGCGGGTTCGGTCTGTCAAGAGTTTGCCAGAGAAGAACCAGCGCTGCCAGCCTGGTTCCAGTCCTTCCTGGGCGTAGAGCTGCTTTTTGAGCTGCCCAATAGTATCAGTCATGCTGGCGCTCAGGCGCAGGTCCTTGCCAGTGGAGAGGCGCACCTTGAGGGGGAATTCACGCCGGGTGTTGGGTGCTGGCTCTGGGGGTTCCACGCCCTCCTCCTCGCTCCTCTCCATAATGAGGTTGACAGGGGGTGCCAAGCAGTAAACAGGGAGCTGGTAGCGGTTGCCTAGTTCATCGTAGCACTCCGTCAGAGAGCCTGCAGTAGAATGAAGACACCAGTAGAGGGCATAAGAGGCTTAATCTATTTAGATCTAAATCTGTTTCCAGGAATCAAAAAATCTTTAAAATGTAAATTTTCACTTTTCTCTCCCAAACTTGGGTTTTGTTCCTGATCCCCCCAAATATGGCTGTGGCTTCTTAGACTTAGAGCTTGGAAAATTTACTTGTTTGGACTATAACTCCCAGAATCCACAAAGCTATAGTCCAAAAAGTAGCTTTTCCAAGTGCTGCCTAGACCCCTTCCAGACAGAAGATTCCATACTAGATCAGAGCCCTAGGACTTCCCTTCTTCCAGCCCTCTAGATACTCCTTAAAACTAGATGCACATGCCAGCAGCCATCCTACTGTACAAGGCCTTCTTCTTGTCCTCTCTGCAACATACTAGAAGGAAGGTTGCCAAATACCAAGTTCTGTTAACTCTTGGTGGTTTAGAGGCAATTACAAAAATGGAGAGACCAGTTTTCTTGGGCCATGTGTGTGGCAGCAACCCTTACCATTCATGTGTCCCTAAGAAACCTCCAGTGTTATGCTGCTTTGCAGGAGCAGGGAAAGAGGGAAAGGCTGAACAATCTTGTTCATCTATGGAAACCATGCTTAATCTATGCTTAGACCAGGCAATGACTGCCTAAAGAGATGAGATGAAGTGTGCTGTTTTTGTATTTCCTGTGCAAACTGATATGGCACAAACAAATCAGGTCCTAGTGGACTTGTACCTTTGTTCTAGAAACAAATGTGTACAGAGCCCCATGAAGGGGTCAAACAACTCTAGACACCTGGAAGTACCAGATGTAATAGTACTTCATATATTTTTGTGACAATAAATATTTTTATCATAGTTTGTACAGTACATGTAGCACGGGGACCAGTACTGGCTTCCTGGTGTACTCACCTCTGTAAACATGTAATAGTAAGCACAGATTTGTTCAGTACACATGGTCACACTTGCATTTTGGTGATAAAGGGATTGACTTGAGAAGTCAATGTCCTAATACTCCTACCTGGTTAGATATGCTTGTTCTGTACTCCCAGTACAGGGTACAGTTTCTATTTTGCAACAGAGAAGGGCAGGGCAGAAAGTTTTAACCCTCTGATATTTCTGCTTTTGCATCTCACACATACCATGGGGCAAAGTAACTCCAGCACCATCAATAATGGCCTGTGCTAGCCCATGATCATTTGACTCCACAGCATAGGCAGCAGCTTTGAGTGCATCCCAAATCTCCTTGCGGCCCTCAAAGGCAGGTGCTGTGTCCCAGAACTCATCCCGCTTGCTCCGTAGTTGTCCATCCGTCATGGGGTAATCACTCTTCCACTTGGGGCGATCTTTCTTCAGAGGCTCATTACGACCTATAAAGGGAAAGAGACACTTGAAATGAAACCTCAGATACAAAATCCTCTTTTTTTTTTACCTATCCCCTTTCCTCTTATAACCACTGCCTCAGCTTTTCATAACCGTGCTCTGGCAAGGTACACAACAAGTCTTCCGCAAGAAGAGCCCCTTCCCCTCTCCAACTCCCTTCCCAGGTTTTATGATATAGACCACATAACTTGGAGCAGAGGTATGAGCTTTCTTGCATCCATACCATCCCAGGCAATATTTATAGCTCAGGGAATTAGCTAAGAAATAAGCCACAAAGCTGGAGCCTAGTGGGCTGAAAGGCTGCAGGCCAATGGACCACGGCAACAAAATCTCTAAAGCTGCAAGTCAGTTTAGCTGCATTCTCTCTTTAGTAATGACACTGGTTCATGGATGGCTTATTTTACCTTAAGTGGTGCATGTGTGTGTTTTCTTCAGATACAGTCTATGAAGAATATGTGTGCATTCTCCCTTCCCCCTCCTTCCCCAACCCCAATGCAAACACAATACAACACATACACACACACACACCTTTTCTTGAAAAGTAACCCCTCTAAATTTCTGAACAGGCTCTATGTCCTTTCCCAATGTCCCACTCTGAATAAGTCCATTTTTTCCCTTCCAAGGTCTGTATAAATTCATTTTATCATTGTTTCTATACTCCACAAACTTTTCTAGCTTTCCTGTTAAAATGTATCATCTAACACAGTGAGTCACTTCTTTACCAGGGATCCCCTGTAAAATATAATTTGTTGCCAGGGACCTCCAAAGACTTAACTCTAGATTTAAATATTTAAATTTAGATTTAAATATTCAAATATTTATTTAAATGTTCATTCATTCATTCATTTAAAGGCTTCTGGAGACTGGGATTCAAATCCCTGCTCAAGTGACCTTGGGCAAGTCCCATTATCTCAGTCTCAGAGGAAGGCAAAGGCAAGCCCCCTCTGAACAAACCTTGCCAAAAACACCCTGTGATAGGTTCACTTTAGGGTTACCATAAGTCAGAAGTGACTAGAAGGCATAGAAGAACAAAGTGCCACTGACAAGGGGAGGTTCTTTCTAGCCATCATGTCTCTCCCCTTTGAAAACTGACTTATGGCAGCCCTAAGGTTAACCTGTCATGAGTGTCTCCTTTGCAAGATCTGTTGCCTTTGCCTTTCTCTGAAGCTGAAAGAATGTGACTTGCTGGAGGTAACCCCGTGTGTTTCCATGGCCAAATGGAGATTCAGACCCTGGTCTCCAGAGTCACAGTTTGGGTGTACGCACCCACCTGCAGCTGTGTCCCTTTTGGCAGAGACACGGCAGCGGGGGTATGTGTGCCCACATTCAAACTGCCTCCTCACTTGCAAATGAGGGAGCAGTTTCGGCACCCACCCACCCACACCCCTTCTGCTATGTCCCTATTGCTGCTGCTGTTGGTGTCCACAGCAGAGCTTCACAGATCTCCTGTGAGGCTGCACGAAGCCCCTCAGGGGTCCCTGGACCCCAAGTTAAGAACCACTGATTTAACGGATGAGGAACAACTAATACGAAGCAGGGAGCTAAGCAGCTGAGTAAAAAATTCTTTTTAGAGAAAAGATGGATCAAATTAAGAAGAAGCATCAAGTACAACATTTCCATTAAATGCCAAGATGAACTTAAGTGTCCCTCATTACAGATGATATAAAATTTGAAATTACATAAAACACCATGGAGAACGAACTAAACTTTCTTTAGGCTCTTGATGTACTGGAGATCTGTGCTGAGATCATAAATCAGTAAAATGTAATAGGATACATATGAAGTGTTAACAGAGGAAAGAATACATAAATACACAAGAAACAAATAATATAAGGCTAGCCACTGCTGGCTGTAATGATCTGGCAAATGGTGCCAGTCTTAAGGGCATAATTCATAGGAAAGAGACAAAGATCTATGTTCCAAAGTACGAGATAAACATGAAGCACTGCTAATCAGAACCTCTGAAATGTTGCATCATGATATAATTTCTCTCATGGTAAATTATTCTGATAAAGCTCCCCACAAAAAGCACAGTCCAGAGTGATTTTAAATTTTTAGTTTTTATTTTATTTCTAGATAGTTTTGTGGTTTCTGGCCACAGTCCCCAAAGTAACTCACAATGTTCATTACGTTCAATTTCATTCCAAAGCTTTATAGTGTAACAATTAAAAGATGGGCTCAGGAGAGATTGAGGGCAGGGACAGAGAAAAAACAGAAAACACTGAAACCCTGAGTTTTGAAATTGTGAATGCAACAAAATCAGAGAGGTAATGAGAATATGATTGCTACAATGGGGAAAAGCAGTTCCTGTGACTTGGCTTTGCCTCCTGCCTTTCTCACACATGGCAGTTTATACTTGTGGCTACTGTGCCTACGGTGAGAGAGAGGCTAGTCCAGCTAATTCACAAATGGGCACGTGATATGGCACCCTAGTTTGCTTCCCTCTCCTTCCACTCTCACACAGGACAGTTGTTCTTACTCGGTTGCTATAGTGGAGAAAGAGCCTCTCGTTGTTTGAAAGACAGCTATCCAAGGCTAGATGCTTGGCTCTGAAACCAGGAGTTCTGAGAGAGAATGGTGGGGTGGAGTGAGAGAATGGAGACAGATAGGAGACCGGATCTGAGGTGAAGTCTGAGCAAAAGGTTGCCAGGCTGGAGTTGAAAACAACTTTTCAACAGACATTTCTGTAACATTATCTGTAAAACTGCTTTGAAAAGTTGCTTTCTAAGACGACAGTTCCCATTACCTCCACTGCAGGCTGGCTGGGAAAAGTCTGTGAGTTGTAGTCCAAAGAGTAATTTCCTCAAGTTCCAATCTATATATACACAGAGAAGGGGCAACCAAGAGGGACAAGAATCAAATGTTCAGCATAATACAAGATGTAAAGAACGTTAGAACTTGTTGTCCATACACGTTGTCTTTCCTTTTTGTCTCAGGCTCCTATACTTGATACTTTTCAATCTGCATATCGTCCTTTACACTCCACGGAGACAGCTCTTACCAAAATAACCAATGATCTTTTCATAGCTAAGTCCCAGGGCCTATATTCTATTCTTATTCTTCTCGATCTTTCAGCTGCCTTTGATATGGTTGATCATGCTCTCTTGTTAGATTCGCTTCATGCCTTAGGGTTCACTGGGTCTGTCCTTAGTTGGTTTTCATCCTATCTTTCTGGCCGCTCATTTAATGTGAAAGTTGGCAATCATAAATCCACTTCCTTTCCTCTTTCTGTGGGGGTCTCTCAAGGCTCTGTTCTGGGCCCTCTCTTATTTTCTCTTTATACTCTCTCCCTAGGTAATCTTATTAGTTCCTTTGGGTTTCAATATCACCTTTATGCTGATGATATTTAACTATACTTTTCTTTCCCTGAATTTCTACGGATATTGAAGATCACATTACAGATTGTCTTTCTGGTATTTCTTCATGGATGTTTCATCACCGTCTCAAACTTAACATGGGGAAAACAGAATTATCCATTTTCCCCCCTAAACCTTCTTTACCTTCCACTTTTTCTATCACTGTAAAGAACACACTTATCCATTTGGTGAAGGAAGCTCGCAGTCTTGGATTCATTTTTGACTCCTCTTTGTCTTTTGCTTCCTATATTGAGACTGTTGCTAGGTCATGTTGCTTTTTTCTTTGTAACATCTCTAAAATCCAACCCTTCCTTTCTCCCTCTTCTACCTCTTCCCTCTTCATGCTCTCGTTATTTCTTGTCTCAGTTACTGTAATCTTTTACTCACTGGTCTTCCTCGATCTCATCTTTCCCCTCTGGTCTCCGTTTTTCATTCTGCTGCTAAAATCATTTTCTTAGCCCACCATTTCAATCACATTACCCCTCTCCTGATTTCCCTTCATTGGTTACCTATTCCTTGTAGGATCCTTTATAAGCTTCTTGTTTTGACTTTTAAGGTCTTACATAATTTAGCTCCTCCTTATCTTGCTGCTCTTATCTCTCCTTATCAGCCACCTGGAAACCTATGCTCTGCAAATACTTGCCTTCAAATACAGCCTAGAGTCTTCTCCTGCTCAGAGTCTCCTCCTCATTAGCTCAGTTAAGCCCTTTTTCTCTCGCTGCCCCTTATGCATCGAATCGCCTTCCAGTGACCTTGCAAACTGCCCCTTCTCTGTTTTTAAATCTAAACTGAAAACTTTCTTGTTTTCCGAAATCTTTGGAATGTTGGACTAGTTTTATTGCTATTTTGATATTGCATTTTATTGGCATTATATTAATGTTTATTGCCATTATAGTAATGTTATGTTATACTGGTTGTAATTCCATATACCTTGGATCCTTTTCGTTGTATATTTTCATTTTATTATGTATTTATTTAGGGCAACTGTTGTATTTTAAATTTGTAAAGTGCCATGTACATGGATGGTGCTATATAAATAAAGGATGATGAGGATGAGGATGATGATAATAATAATAATAATAATCATAATGGACTGGGGTTGTCTTGTGTATACCTGAGCATTGTTCAGTTATGGTCAAACAGCCAGGTGTCATTCCTGTAGCTGGTACCAAGCAGCAGCAGGGAATCAACCTCAGATACAATCCAAAGGCACCAGATCTAATTCTATGCATGGTTCCATCAGATCTTGGAAGCCAAGTAGTTTGGTGGGAGACTACCAAGGAATACTTGGTGCTGTTGACTTTATTTCAGAGGAAGGCAATGGCAAACCACCGTGAAGTATTCTTTGTCTAAGAAAATCCTGTGACTTACAGGGTCACCATACGTCAACAGGCCACTTGAAGACACACACAGAATCCAAAAGCAGCCCTGACTGAGGCATTTTGAGGTCACTGACACCAGGGCTTAGAAGGCCCATAGCCCAGTAATACAGTGGCTGCTTTGCGTGTAGAAGGTCCCACATTCAAACCCTGACATCTTCAAACAAGGCTGGAAGGGGGGGAAAAAGACTTCTGTCTAATGGTCAGACTACAATGTGTTACTAAACGCAGCATCTAGAAGTACATGGGGAGAAGGAGGATAATAGTATGCACCAGGAAGTTTCACCCTTTGTCCCCAACCATCATTCCAATGAAATCCCCCACTTACAAGGTACATAATCTTTGGAAAAAGGCATTCCCACTGTCACCATCAGGAGCTTTTTATCCAAGGCAAATAGTATCAGGGGTGGTGATTTTGATCAGGGATTGTGTTGGAGCAGAACATGTGAAATCTTCCCTTCATGCTATGGTTCTAGGGAAAACTGGGTCCCTTTGTTGTTGCCGTGTGCTTTTAAGATATTGCTGATTTATGGTAACCCTAAAGTGAGCCTATTATGGGATTTTCTTGGCAAGATTTGTTCCAAGGAGGTTTGCCTTTGCCTTCCTCTGAGGCTGAGAGAATGTGACTAGTCCAAGATCAGCCAGTGGGTTTCCACTGCTGAGCAGGAATTCAAACCCTGGTCTCCAGAGTTGTAGTCCAACGTTGAGACTACTAAACCACATCGGCTCTCCAGGGCTCTTTGTGCCTGCTGTTAAAGAAAGCATACCCTAATGTGTTACAAGTCATGCATTTAGCATCACATGTAGTTTGGCTGTCCAGTCTTGAACATTCACTGCTTGTCAGCGTAGAAAACAGGAAGCAATACGGACAAGTTGCCAGACTTGACTATCAGACAGCTTCCTATGCTTCCCAAACTCACAAGCCACCTTCAGAATATTCCTGTTTGTCTCGAATTTCACTGGGGTTTCCTAGAAATGTTCACTCTTGCAAAAACAGCAAAATGTACTTCAGGATGGAGGGATAATGTGCAGGAGGAGATATTATGATCTGATCCTGCCACAAAGATCCCCATTACATACAGTCAGTGGAAATACTACCAGGATATAAGCAATTAGCCCACTGTAATCTCTAGAGTACTTGAAATGGCAGGAAAGCATTGATTGGGGTAGTAGCTACAGCTTAATGGGAGTTCTGAAACAAAACTTACTCCCCCACAATATGCAGGAAATACAGAGCAGCGCACAGAGCAAGTTTGGCTTACAAACATCAACCTGCTGCACTGAAACAGGGTGGGAAGTCACATATTGCTAGGGGCAATGACTACATTCCAGCAACAAATAGGACAGTCACCAAGCTTAGGAGAAAACCTATGAAGCAGCATACAGACCCATTCCCGTCTTAGGATATCATGGCAGAAACCCCACTGGTGGATTACACCAGCAGTTAGACTTCTTCCAGGGTTCCACAGCTGTGGCAAAGGAGAGTAGACAAAATCTGCCAGCTCTGGACAACCTATGTCTTCTATGTCTTACTTCTTTCACATCCGCTGTGTCTGTAGGCTTTTTCTGCCGACCATTACCTCCTATGGTGGTGTAGTGTACCAATAGGATTCCAGGTCATAATTCCTTTGCAAAATTCATAAGACCACAAAGCTGTTGGGACTCAGTAAAAGGAGACATTCAGTCTCTCTCTCATATGTGTGCATGCACACATGCACCCTCAGGGATAGGAAGTCCAGTCAGCAATTCCTGAAGACAGAAATTGCTGCAGGGAGCCCACGGGGACAAAGGCAGACACTAACTCCCATCTCCTGTCTCATTCCCAGCTGAATCCTCCCCCTTCCCACCACAGTATCTGTCATCATCACTCCTGGGTTACCAGGAAATGCATTTTATGGAACAGCTGCTCATGGGTTGTGGGATCACCATCTTCTCCAGTAGAAGAGATCATAAACACTAATTGTTTCAGAAAATCAATGCAATACTGTTCGACTCTCCTCTAGCAACAACCTCTCCTTGGTACTTGTAGGGGTTAGAAGAGAATTTGAACAATGATGGCAGTGTATATTCTGCACCCAGGAGGTCCAAATTCGGTGACTCAAATAAATTATGGAAATTATGCAGATGCACACATCTTTTCTTATTTTTCAGTTTTCTTCTACTTCTAAGATCCAAGCATGGTAAGAAATGTTTGGGGTTTTTTTTAAGTTAACAGTAACAGTTTTGAAGAATGGAAAGCAGGGAGGGGAGGGGGATGGGAAAATCTGGGTAGAAGCCAAGTGATAGTCCATAATAAGATTGCAAAACCTGTCTTGCCCCTACTGCTGGGGTGTCTTGTACAACCTCCCCTGTCTTCTAGGAATTCACCCAGCTCTACCCACACATTCAAGCTTTTGTTTGGCCACAAATGTGTTATTTTAAAATTAAGGCAGAACATTCTGGGTGCCAAATTCTGCGACAGATTTCATAAGTACAAAATGAACCCACAGAAGGAGTAAACCTCTTTCTCCAGACATTTACCCCGTCCCCAAACACACATCTCAGTATTAATTGCCTCTTCATCCCCCACAAAATTCCCCTACAGATTGAGGGGGCAGGTTTTCTGAGCCTCCTGTGTGGCCCCCTGAATGTCCTAGGTGCATTGCTCAGTTCTCTCTGGGAAAAGCCAGGAGAGGGCCAGCTTCCTGAGCTGACCCTGCCCAGGCTGGCTCTGCAAAAGGGATTTAGCTTCAAGTCAGCTGTATAAGGAGCTTGTGCAGCAGGTTTAAAGCTAATTAGGGTGGTAGATGGAGAGAAAAGCCAGGGGCAAGACATGTTCTCAGAAAGGGAGAACAAAGCTAAAAAAGCAGGAGCCAAACAAAGGCCCAAACCCTGCTTTGCTTGTCCTTCACCCGTCCTGCAAAGTGAACATTTCCTCACTGAGGACAATTCCCCAGCCTTCATGAAAACAAAGCTACTTGTGTTGGTCCATAAGAAAAAAATATATCCTTAGTAACAGTAAGTAGGTGGCAGGAGACACATGGGATTTCTCCCCACTCTTAACTTTTTGAACCATCTAGCTTGATGAAGAATTCTAGAGAACTCAAAGACTTGCACATTCTTATAGAAATTTAATTAGCCCTAATTAAGGTATTGTCTGCAGGTGAATTGTGGATTATTGTGGCCTTTGCGGGTTTTATGCCTCGCCTGACTAGAAAAGGAGAATGACCATCTTGATGTTATTACCATACATCATCCACTGCTCTACTCTGCATAAAATTTGAACTTAATTAAATAAGCCTGGACCAATGGCGAGAAAACAGATAGTGCCCTCAGGACAATGTAAAATAAGTTTTGTTCCATCTTCAGCTGACACCCTCTGGAATTATGGTCCAACTGGGATGAACTGAAGCCCAGGTATAAGCAGACCACCATTCTGCCAGCTCCTTCTAGTATAGAATCAAGAGAAAAAACTTTTGCTCACACTACAAAATCAGAATAGATGTTGGCCACTTGCCATCCACAGAAAGCTGTTGGCATTAACAGGCCATAGGCAGACTCTCCTACCCGCCCCCCACATTACATTAAGCTTCTCAACTAGATTAGCTCCGGAACAATTGGGTTGGTGGTGAGCAGAAGAAGCCGCAGCTACCTTGATAGACAAGAAATGCCATTAATTTGACTCCAGGCAGCTCAGGGGAGAGGAAATGGCCTTTGATTGAAGAGATACAAATACTTCTGTCAGAGGAGGGCAAGCCCCCATTTGACAACCCTGTGCCAGCTTGTATCTCTCTGCCAATGAAGCGCCAATTAGGAATAACTCAAGTTACGTTGGCTGCCTCTTTAAGAGCTTGGAAGCTGGGGGAGAATGTGCAGCAAAGGTTACTTTTCCCTTGAAGTGTCTGTCACTGCTCCATATGCTCTTGCTAGTTTCCAATTCTTAAAGCAGGGGAGGCGAGCTGTTAGATTGGGGGCTGCATTCCCCAGAAGGTAATTGTATATGAATGGGGATGCACACCTGCAGTGGTAGGGCTAAAGCCAGAGGTGAGTGAAGCCAGACTTAAAGCCATTAGTTGACCCATGAAGGGTCTTCAAAATTATGGCTGGCTGGGCCTGGGTATCTGCCTTTTTTGATTCAAGCAGCTCAATAAGACAACTGCTAGGAGGCATAACAAATTACTGCCAGATCAACTTTGGCTCTTATGGTGTAAATGCTCTGCTCTGGGCCAAAATCCAGCACAAGACAGACAGTAACAAATATCAATCACCAGTCAAGAGCTTGGGGAAATTATTTTTCTGGACAGTGGCTGTCAGAATCTCCCAGGCCTGGAAGTGACTACTTTCAGCCCGTGAATCCATGATCAGGAAACACCAGTCACTACCAAGCCACCTATCCTGCGTAGCAAGTGATAAGCTGCTGCTATTTATTGATGCTCTTACCAAGGTTGGCTAGTCAGCCAGCCAGCCAGCATACAGTTTCTAATCATCTTGTTAGGCCTCAGTGAAGTATGAATGGATTGTATAATCTTACTGTATATTTATCATTGTGAGATAGCTAGCCTATCTGTATGATGGTTAGCAACTGTTACTGAATTATCTGGATATGTTTTTGTCTTTGATTAGTACATAAATTCTCCTGACTATGCTGTACATACCTTTGTATATAATTTTACCATGGAGAAACAGTGAACTAATAACAAAAGCAGAATGGCAATGATAATCTTGCTCTTTTGCATTTATTCCTTATCTGTTGTGCAACCCCTACCCGTAAACAATCGCATAACAGGCCAAGATGATACCCTCATGTGTGAGTATTGTGTGGAAGCAGAGATGAGAAAAGCTCCTTCTTATTACACAAGACTTTTTAAGCTATGAGGAGAAGATATAGTTTCAGGTGGACTGTCCCACAAGTACAGTGGCAGGTGCAAAAAAGGGCATGACTCCTGCATCTTTAATCATTGTATATAAAAGCAAATTTCATCAGGTGTCACTTATCGTGGAAGCTCGTGCTGAAATTTTGTCTTCTGTAAATCTGTTACTGGTGTAGGACAGTGGTTCTTAACCTTTTCTTTACTGGGGACCCCCTGTAAATATATTTGTTGCCAGAGTCCCTTAAGACTTAACTCAATATTCAAATATTTAAATTTAGATTTAAATATTCAAATATTTAACTGTTCAAAGATTTATTTATTTAAGGCTTCTGGAGACTCAGATTCAAATCTCTGCACAGACACTGGGTGACCTTGGGCTAGTCACATTCTCTCAGCCTCAGAGGAAGGCAAAGACAAGCCCCTTCTGAACAAATCTTGATAAAAAAAAAACACCCTGTGATAGGTTCACTTTATGTTTGCCCTAAGTCAGAAGTGACTTGAAGGCACACAACAAAGTGCTGCTGACAGGGTGAAATTCTTTCTAGCCATCATGTCTCTCCCCTTTGAAAACTGACTTACGGGACACTTAAGGCAAACCTGTTATGAGGGTTTTCTTCGCGAGATTTGTTGCCTTTGCCTTTTTCTGAGGCTAAGAGAACATGATTTGTCTGAGGTAATTCAATGGGTTTTTATGGCCAAGTGGAAATTTCAACCCTGGTTTCCAGAGTCATAGGTTGGGCATGTGCACATGCCTCCCAGCATGCCCCTTTTGTCAAGGATGTGGTGGCGGGGTGCGGGGACTGAAACTGGTCCCTTGTTTGCTCTCTTGTGCCCACATGCCTGCTACTCTGTCCCTCAGTACCCGCCCCCCTGCTGTCACATCTCTGATGAAAGGGAAGTGGTGATAGGTGTGTGCACACATCCAAACTGCCATATCCCTATTGCGAACAAGGGAGAAGTTTCAGCACCCCACACACCCCATTACCACATCCCTCTTGCTGCCACTGTTGTTGGTTTCCAGACACAGCCTTCACGGACCCCCCCGTGAGGGCTCTGTTGACCCACAGATCCCAGGTTAAGAACCACTGATGTAGAAGCTCTATCATCTTTTGACTCTGGTCACACGTACCCTAAGTAAGGATGGGGAAAGGAAGAAATATAACACATTCTGTTATAATTGAGACAGTACTGGTTTCACTGGCGCTGGCTCTCCACAGTTTCAGAGAGAGGTCTTTCCCAACCACTCCCAGAGTTACCTTTTTCTATGTGAAGTCCTGATCCCTGAGCTGTAGGCTAGCTTATTTCATTGCTCTCTAACCAGTTTACATCCCTACAGTGAACTTGTTTATCTTTCACCTCAAAGTAAATCAACCCCATAACCATGCCGCACAGACACCTACCAACTTATCCTGGGATTCTCACAATTGTGTCATGTTTGTCACATGCTGATATGAGCCAGCACTCTGCCTCACCTCTCTCCTTCCTCCAGCTTAAGTAAGGAAGCTTTCTGCAAACCAGCTGTCCACCTCTCCAGGAAACAATGGGTCATACGCTCCTCCTGTTCTGCCAAGACAAACTGAAGTTTCAGATCTCTTCAATATCTCTGTTCCTTTATTTCTCAGGAACATAATATTTTGCTCCAGAGCTGGAAGCCTGTCCTCAGAGGCAGCAGATGTATTGTGTCTGCAACATGCTAGAACAGAAGTAGGCAAGCTCTTATGTTTCAACTTCAGCAAGCCTGCTAGCCGTACTTACTACCTAGAAAACCGATGACGTCCATTAACACCTGGCCCACTCATCTTTGTGGCAAACAAGATCTAAATTATGGGCATAATTATATATTACAGAGGAACAAGCTGTGTTCTGTGCTATTATTCTGAAATGGTACATCTTGTAGTACAAAAACAAATGATGCTATGTCTTGTACCATTCAGGTTCTGAGCAAAGAGAATAAAAAAAATGCAAAATATATATGGAAAATTTAACTGTAGGAAATACTAGATAAATTCACAATGGATAAATGAAAGGATTGTACAGCAGAAGCAGTTTCCTCTGTGGGTGAGGGGAAGCCACGTTCCAAGTTGCTAGACTGGTTTTACCACAGCATTTAAAAATTGACTTCAGATACCTTTTGGGAATAGGAAGGAACAAATGATAACTTGATAAGGTAACTGTACTATGTTAATCTTATGAGCAACTAAAGTGTATCATCATGTTATATTATAACAATAATTATACTGGATTTTTAGGATCCCTGGCTGAAAAGAGCATGCAGGTTAGATACAAGACATAATAAGATCATGGTGGAGATATATGCATGAGTATTCCACAAGTCTTCCTCTATGCAAGAAGTTCAAGAGACAAAACAACAACAGACAATTCACTGGGAAGAAATTAGTATGTCTGGTATGTTAGACTGCTAACTCCTTTTAAGTCAAAATTCTTTTAATAGCTATGTATCCATTATCTCAACAATGAAATGTGCAAAAGTGAGACACACTCTTACTCAGTATGTTGACAGTGAACACAAATACGATTCTTCCTTGTTTTTGCTACAGCCTAACACCAGAATTACTCTCAGAATGAATGCTGAAATGGAAAGATATAAAATCCACCCCAAACTCCTGAAAAAGAAGGGACGATATAGGCAGTCTGAATGAAACGCATAAGGAGACTCTACTGATGAGATATGAGCCACTTCTGAGTCAGGCAGTATCTACTCTTATTCCTCAGCTTAAACACAGACGTAGGTCATTCCTAATTATGTTGGAAACATTTGTGTATTTTACTATGCTAATGAAGTATATATTTAAATTGGATTTTCAGTAGACATGTGGGACTAGGCAGAGTACACCTTGGGCAAAGTAGCTGGGAGCAGAACAGGGGAACTGATTCAGCTGAAATGTATGAATCAAAAAGGAGACAACATACAGAAGAGAAAGAGAACCAAGCAGAGACAAGAAGCAGAGAAGAGACAGACAATGCAAAGCTCAGTGTTAATGCAGTCCAAAGGCTATATATCTTCATATGGTGCTATATAAAGTGCTTCCAGGCAGTACATAGCAGTGTACTGCTGATGTTATCATTTTCAAAGAAGGATTTTAACTCACATTCCACACAACAGTTTCTGTGCCTTTTTCTGCTCTTCTTGTTCTTGGATACTACTCTGTCCTGTCTACACTGGTGTGTGGAGAATCATGGAAAGTCTGCAGGTGTTGGCACTGAAGTCTCTCCTTCCCATTATAGTCCTCCCTAACCTGTGCCAAGAATCTAAGAGGGCAGTGTTTGCAGTCCACCCTTTTACAGTGGAAAAGAGAGAAAAATACAAAGGTATTATGGTCCTGCATAAATATTATGTGCTATAGGCCATGTTTGGGAGGAAAGAACTGGCAAAACCGCCACCTGAGTATTCCTATGAAAACCCTATGAAATTCATGGGGACACCTTAAGTTGACAGGCGGCTTTGAAGGCACATACACATAAGTATGGCAGCTATAAGTAGACAGTGCCAAGAAGTGACTACTGTTGCAGCATCCTCCCACTGCCCTGGTCATAACACATTAAAAATGGTAAAGCAGACAGAAGTGGGGGTAAGAATTACTTATGCTTGACAGAAGCCACTGTGCCTGTAGCTATATGTTTAGCTGGCATGGGCATACTTTTCCACCATTGCTGCTATTATTGCTGTTACTGTTGTTATCAGCCCTGCAGGGCTCTTGTACAAGTTCAAAAGCCCACAAGGCCACCTCTCTGGGGGAAAAACTCTTTGCAGTTACACCTTTTGCTTGCACTAAAGGGGACCTGAGTAAAAGGAGGTCAACGTGCTCCTGAAGCTGTACCTGTGTGGCAGCAGCCATTATACTGATGGCCACATGTGTAATGGGCCCTAAGAATCCTTTTGATTTTTTTCTTTTTGTTTCAAGTTTTTTAAGTGGGCATTGCAACTCCACAACTTCTCAATTGCACTTGCACACTTCCTTCCTGGTTTTTAAACTCTGCAGTATTGGAGTAGGCGGACAATAGTCACAAAACAGTGCAAGGCAGACTGATTATGTCTGCACATGAATATTCCACTTGAAACTAACTTGAAGGAATTTCTGTACAAGCTGCTTCACAGATGCTTTTCAAAGTTCTGCTCCCCTCTGTATCCAGCAGGTCTATGATTTCTAGATGGTGCCATGAAACAACTCTGTTCTAGGGGACAGGAAGTACTTAAGCCATTGTCTTAAGGAAAGAGAACTTTCTTATATAAGTCAGAAGGAAGCTGAGGGGATATGGAGAAGACGTCTTTAGCTGTATGTCATCCAGAACTGAGATGGTGCGATGACAGAATCCTCTGATAATACAACACAGCAGTGTTCTCTGGTGATACCACAACCACTCTAAGCAAATAATACAAAAGAGCACAGTCTTGTGGATGCTCTCAATATGTCAGTCTTAAAAATTATGGATATTGCATGTTAAGAAAACAATGGAAAAAGCCCAGGGATAACAGAGGAGCACCACCAGTAGAGGATGATGTCTACATCTCCCACAAACTTCCATAAGTGTGACAGGGAAGACTCACAGTAAAATTTTCTCTAGGAAACAAATGCAAACCCTCTCAGTCCTGAAAGAACAATGCTGGAATATTTTGCAAGTGCCACTTGGACAGGCTATGAGAATTTTTTTCTTGGCATTTGGGCAACAACCACCACTTTAGATACTTTAAAGATGGTTAAGTCCATGGAGGAGGATGGTATCATTCATTATCATAATGGCTACATAATACAAATACCAGAAACTGAGGAGCAACAAAGGGACAAGGCAACTGCTTTCATTTCCTACTTCTGGGCTTCTCCTAGGTATATGCTTGTTTGAGAAACAAGAACCTAGAACAAATAAGCCCTTGGTCTGATCAGAGCTTGGAAGTTTTTGGACTGCAGCTCCTGACCACCCAGCTACTATTCATGCTGGCTAGGGGGATCCTAGGAGTTATAATCCAAAAAAAAAAAAAAAAAAAAGATCTTTTTCTGAGCTCTGGGTCTGATCTAGTAGAGGTCTTACTAGCTCTTATAACACTGCGTTGCTCATAATGTACAGGAAGCATTTGTTTTTAAAACTACAAAATACTTCATAAAAGTTGTTGTTGTACATATTTTCTGCTCAAGAATATCAGGCTGTGAAGGAAGGCAAGAGAGCTAATTCTAAAAGGAGGAAGCATCAGGAATCCCAGCACCAAAAGGAGATAGCAGGGACAAGCCCAATGGATCTAAGGCTTGGTATGCCATTTGCAAGGAACAATAGCCCATTAGGAGCCAGCAAGCCAGTTTAACTAGGAAACATAAATGGGGAGGAATGATTAAGAAGATCATCAAACCACCTCTTGTGTGACTAAGGAAATGAATGGTATGTGAAGGAGTTCTTATCAGAAGAAGTTACAGAATTTGAAAGAGGAGTACTGAACTCAGGAGCCCAACATCTTGAAATATTTTGTCTAAAGGCCAACTCTGGTTGATGTGAATACATCAAATCACAACAACTCTGCCTTGTCCATCATCGCAATCTGGCTTCCTTCAGCGCTATGCCCTTGGAACACATATTAATAACCTCTATGACAGGAACCAAAGACACCAGAATACAGCACACCCAGGCAATACTGGTCATTCACAGACACTACAGCATAAAAGGATGTCTGTGACTGTACAGAAGATAGTGGATCCACATTTGCTTGTGTGTGTGTGTGTTTCTGGAAACAAAGTGCTATATTTGCTATATAACCACCACTTTGTAGCTTCTTGCCTGGATATGTCCTTTAGATGCAGCTGTGACTCCTTTTCTTCTACCCTGCACAAGTCCTTGGAAAACAAACTGCCTTTGTACAAAAGAGGCATTCTTTAAGAAAACCAAAGACACCAGCATTTTCTGAAGGAAGCCACCAGCAGGACTGGTAAAGGTACAATGAGCCTGCCCAATGAAAAATGTTACATAGTTATTGGGAAGCATCAAGGTTGGCTATTTGACTGTCCAGGCCACGGTAGGTTGTATCAAGGAACATTTCTTCCCCACCCAGCAATTTCTTCTGTTTTTAACTAGGCAAAGCTAGAGCAGACCGGCATAAGCCTTGCAAAACTGACACCAGGGAGAAGAAAGAACAGCAGGAGAAAGAAAACAATCTGCTGAAAAAGCCCCATCAACAGAAATCTTGCTGGCACTGCTTCAAACAGTAGTGCCTAGCTCTGCACTTTGGGAACACACCCCACAAGACTCAGCACGGGCAGAGACCCTCCATCTAGCTAGTAAGACTGGGGCTCCAGGACAGCTGAGTGGGAAAGAGAATTGTAATGGCTGCAGTCCTTTAAGCTCAGCAGCAATACAACATGACAAGATTGAAAATCTTTCTTTCAACTCGGCTAATAAACATACAAGAAGCCTGCCCTCTTTTGTATCTTGTGAATTCATAGATGGCTCAGCAACAGGCACTCCTGTCCCATCAGCACTGAGGATATGGCAGGACAAGAGTGCCACACACAGGCTCACATCCCCCAAACCTGCCCCTTTTAACTGACAGCCCTAACACGCCTATTTTTTCTCACTGGCTCTGAGGATAAGTGGGGATACCACACCCACAAGGAGCACAATCTAAACTTAGGCTCCTGGGTGTGAAATCTGTCTAGGCTGCACTGCAAGGAAACATCAGGCAACACCTCCTGAGTGAAACAAACAACCAGGCCAGGGAGGTGAAGACAAGATAGGACTTAGTGTTATAGATGAAAAATGGCTGAATAATGTGGAAAGAGAAGAGGGTGGAATGACACAGGGCAAGAGAGGGGGACATGGGTGGGATTTCCTTGAAATAGTGGGTTGAAATAGAGAGTGTGCCTCTTATGTATCTCCTCAAGTTTCTGAGACACACGGATGACCAAGCACAGGGGTCCGCATCCAATTTGATGGATGGATGGTGGTATGTCAACAAAACCAGTTTCAAGCCAAATTCAGTACACAGAAAATCCACTTGCAAGAAGAGAAGGAAGAATGTGACCAAGGATACCCCATCACAACTACCTGCTCAACTGGTATTACATTAGCACAAATTCTGATCAATTTGGGAAAGCCTTCCAGCTTTTTAATCCAATATGTTATGTAGTATGGCAGCAACAATAGTTATAGCACTCTTTATTATAAAATTCTTCATCACTATGGGACCTAAAAGAAATACTTAGTACTTTAAGATTGTACTTAAAGCCATAGGATTTGTGTTTCCCCTTCTGTAAAAAGATGCTGAGGCAGCTCAACTAATGTGGACCCTGGAGGTATCATTTGAAGGACCATGCCACATGTACTATAAAAGAGATGTTTACTTTGCTCATAGGCCTCAGAATTCAAATTCTCTGAGGCTTGAATGCAAGCAGTCAAGGCAGGCCAGCCTCATTTCAACATCACAGCAGCTAAATGAATGGCAGCTAAAGGAGCCATGAATAGTCTGCCCACACAAATCCACTGGTACAATATAGCAAACCCTCCCTCCAACTGCATCAAAGAAGGTAGAGCAAGCAAGTGCAGAGAAGGAGAAAGTAAGAAAGAGAAGTGGGGAGCCGGGAGACCTGAAGAGAGGCTCAAAAAACACTTGTTGCCTTTTGGACTGATGATTATTTATTAGTTTCAAGTAACATCTATTGATAGAGCTTTGGGTGATTCGTAGTACATCATGTCTAACGAAGTAGCAATAAAAAGGTTTTCTTCCTCGCTTCTAACTTATTGCAGTGGAATGGAAGAAAGCTTGGGATCAAAACCAGGAGTGGAAAACTAGTAGTTCATATGTGACTGAACTGGTACAGAAAATAAATTCCAGAGTTAAGCATTTGCCAAGGCATTCTTTATTTCTTAATTCTTTGAATCAGCACCTCTGTACCTCCCAGTCTACTTCTTTGCACCAGTCTTTTGGGATCTGGTGCCACTAGTACACAGATACCAGCTCTACTACTTCCTTCTGCCACAATCCAAGGAAGCTGTCTTGGTTCTAAACCAAGGAGGGCACCTGTCTTCAGTAATGGATTGGATGAGACCAAACAAACTGAAACTTAATCCAAACAAATCAGAGGTGCTTCTGGTCAGTTGAAAGACAGATCAGAAAACAGAGATTCAACTTGTCCTGAATGGGGATCATGTTCCCTTTGAGAACACAGGTTTGCAGTTTGAGTATATTCCTGCACTGAACCCTGAGCCTGGAAGCCCAGGATTTGGTGGTGGCCAGGAGTGCATGTGCTCAGTTAAGCCTGTGCACCAGCTGTGCTCATTCCTTCAGATACTGGACCCAGTCACAGTAACATGCCCTTTAGTAACATCCCCTCTGGATTACTATAATGTGTTCCACATGGAGCTGCCTTTGAAGAATGTTCAGAGACTTCAGCTGGCCCAAAGACCTGCAGCCAAATTGTTAACTGGAGCTGGCTACATGAAGCAAAAATACCTCCACTGCGGAAACATTTCCACTAGCTGCCAGTCTGTTTCTGGGCACAGTGCTGGTTATGACCTACAAAGCCTCATATGGCTCAGGTTATCTGAAGGACCATATCTCCCTATATGAGCCTGCCCTTTTTTTTTTTTTTGAGATCTTTCAAGTAGGCCCTTTGCTCTGTTCCACCACATTCACAGGTACATCTGGCGGAAACATGGAAGAGGACCTTCTTGGTGGCCACTCCTGGGCTCTGGAATTCCCATCCTAGACAGGTTAGGCTAGAGCCCCCTTTGCTGTCCCTTCATAGGCAGGTCTGTCAAGGCTGACTGCTTGAGGGAAAGAGCTTTCATGGGCGGTTGTTATATGTGATATTCTTCTTTTTAACTGTTTGTTTTTAACAGCTTTTCATTTTATGAATAGCTTAATTATATTTTTAACATCTGTACGATGAAGTTTTTTAGCTATGTCTGTTTTAACTTTTGTAAGCTGTCTTGAATGTTTCAGACTATGATAAAGGTGGGATATAACTCAATGAATATAATTATAGAGGGCACTCACATTTGCAGGTTTAACTTCCATAGATTTGATTATTTGCAAGTTTCTCCAACCCCTGCCCCCCTCTCCAACCTCCAGCTCTTCTTTTCTGGAGGAACCTTCCTTCCTTCAGAAGGTTCCAAACAGGCCTTGAAGCCCTTTAAAAACTCACCCTAGTCATCATCATCCTCCACCAGTCGCTGCCTGGCCAGCTGAGGAGGATTGCAGCCTAGTTTCTCAGCAATACAATCCCTCTTCTGATGCTCCCCAACACTCAAGGAAAGAGATGGGCAAGAGAGAGGAAATATAGGCCCACCATGCCAAGCATCCCCTTTCTCTTTCCTTTTCGCTGACCTGGTTTGGATCCTGGGTGCTCGTTCTCCCTACCATGCTTGGCCCCCTTCCCACAGACACACACACATTTTGATATTTGCCATTTTTCCACTTTTGCAATGGTCCTGCACCCTAACCATAGCAAATGTGGAGGGCCAAATGTATACTCATCATCATCCCTCATTAATATATTTTCAGACAGAGAATAATGGCACTGGGAGAGGCAGGACCTGAGATATTGGATAAAGATGCACAAGAGAGGTGTGGGATCTGATCAAATGATGTAACCACTCAAGTGGTGTAACAGCTGAGCAAGAGGAAGTGTGTGTACATATGTGTGCACATGTGGCATATCGCAAATATATGCAAGGGTGATTTCATACAGCTGGAATGACAGTGCCACTAGCTATAAGCACAAAAGACTGATTATTCCACTTGGCCCTACTCAACATGTCCATTTCCTTGCAAAAGCAAAGCATATATTGCTGGAACTATACTTTGGACATGAAGCCCAGAAAAAATAATGTTTTGAGGGAATATGCCCCAAAAGTTTAGTTCATCTTACAGTTTACCTGTGTGCTGGCAACAGTCAAAAACATTTCTCTTCATATATGCATTTGATCTTGTTTTCATCAATTTTATCTACTAGCTCTTTGTGTTTTTATTGCTCCTTATGTTTTTAGCTTGTTTTAAATGTGTTTTAAAGATTGGCCACTGCTTTTAAACTTTTAATGTATTTTCTAAACCACTTTAACTGATGTCTTTTTTTTTTAGTAGAAGAGTGGGATATACATTCCTTTGATAAATAACTATGATCTCTTACTAAGCTTGGTCATCCAAATCTCCAACAATGTTTTCATCTCTACCAATCTTCTTTCTCTTTATACAGGATATGCAACCCACCTGCCTGTCCTTTATGGATCCAGTACAGTCAGGCCTTCTCTAGGAAGGCACAGCTTTCAGCCCACTTACCCATCCCTCTTCACTTCCTGTTTCTCTTTTTCTGCCTCCTACAAAACAGTAATTATTGCTGGGAGCAACACACAAGCAATTGCAATCAGTGGCTGCATGAGCAAAGTAAATGTATGAGTCAGTCTTGGAGTCCCTTGGTGGGGCTAGTTTCTGGTTGTGGTAGGGTGTATTTTAGAGTCACACTACTTAACAAAAAGGAAACATGTCAGTCAATCATATGGCATGGCACCAAACAAGATTCTCCAAGGGTGGATTCACACGCTACATTTTGGGAGTCATTCCAGTATCTTCATATGCATTCATAGGCAAATGTGATGTGTAAATTAATAACATATGGATCTGAATCATCGAAAGACCTGTGAAATCCAAGACAGCCAAGGAATTTCATAGGCCTATCACTAAATTAAACCCATGTGTTAGCAATTTTGCCTATTATGTTTATCCATGCATGCAGAATGAATCCCTAAGCTATAAGAACATGCTGTCCCAAACAGCCTGAGCCCCAAAAAAACAAGACAAGGAGACACAAACATGACTCTACCCATAATACAAATCTAGCCATCTCTAGGGCAGAGTAAAGTTTGATTTTAACAGCACTAGACATATCACTAAGGACCGAAAGCAAGATAATGGCCCTTAAGCTGATAACTGGCATACCTTACCAGAGTTTCATAGGATGTACCCTGCCTAATCTCGTGTTCTCCAGATGTGCTGGGTTATCCCCAGCTAAGTAGAAACCAGAGAATACCTTATTTTTCCTATCTATTGAGAAAAGACGCCTCTGTAAAAACTTCCCTGCTAACCTTTAGACTTGAATATAATGCACATTACTGAATATGTTTCTTAGAAGGCAACAGTTGCTTAATCCAGAAATCAGCAGCCAAAGGGCTTATACTTAACTGGGTAGCTGCCAGATGACATTCTGGGATAAATTGTACTAGTGATGTATTTATGCTGTTTCTTGATGATACAGCTGAGCTCACATTACCTGTGCTTTCAAAATTCCAGCAATACATCGCCAAGAGTGCCAGCCCAACTTTTCATAACCACTTAAGAGTAAAGACCACCACAAAGCTATATAGTAGTTCAAGATTTCTAGGACAGAGGCCCACATCCCCTAACACCACAATAAAGCATTTTTATTTGAAAAAAACTGTCAATGCACCATGTTCAATAGGGCTTTCTATACTGAGTATGTGTAGAAAAGGCAGAAGCCTAAAGCAGGCGTTGGACATGCTTACAAAAACTATTTGGTGGGTGCTCATTCTGCAGCTCTCATAGGTGCCTTGAATACTCTCTTCACTGCAACTGATTTCCCATCCATGTCATACATATCATTCCTTCTCCAATGCCGTTAGCAGGCAGAGTGTGGAGAAAAGACTCTCCATTCCCACTCCCCCAGCAAGATGTATGTAAATACACATGTGGGTTTCCAACTCTGAACCAGCAATAAATATAGCTGAAATGTTTGTGCACAGCCACATTACATCAGAAGGCAAGGGCGGGGAGAGAGAACATTACTTTTTTAAAAAGAAAAGCAACATTTCCCATAAGGCTCTTTCCATTGATGCCACCTCCTAACCATGCCTGGTGTTAAACTCACAGACTATTATAATCTTTCTGTAACATATAGCTAGGTATTAAATATTTTTCACCAGGTCGGTCCATTGATCCATTTAGCTTTATATTGTCTACAATGACTGTCTGTAGCTCCCCAAGGATTTTACCAAGAATGTAAAGTACATGCTCTATTACCTTTCCCATTTCTTATAACTCAGCCACCACTACCCTGGCACCTAGTAGTTAGCTGTTGCTGCTCATGACAATTTGCAAATAAACCTTGCAGACTGTGTGATGTGTTTACTTTTCTTTTTAAAGTATATGCTCAAGTCTTCCAAGAAGCAAATTCTGGAAGGGTAGATGGAAACACCTTAGAAGCTAGCACCAAGAAGATAAATAAAACATGTCATGGCACTTTAAGACTCATTTATTGTAGGTGTGAGCTTTCACAAGAGCTATTTCCTTTACCAATTCATGCAGTGAGCATAACAAGCACTGTGTAAAGCAGAGGTTTAAATTTTACTTTTTGGACAACAATTTCTAAAGTATCCCTCAACTGACAAATTCTGGAAACTATAGCCCCCAAGTTATATTTTCAAGCTATGTTGGTGGATTATCAATGTTCATGCCAAAGAAAAGTCACTAATAGCATTTCCTATAACATTTTTTTAAAATTTCCAGCTAATCCTATTGTTCAAATCACCACTACAAATGGGTAAAGCTCTCCAAGAAACCTAAGAAAGCTTTCTTCAGTCCATCATGGGATTGCACTTACTCCATTTCTAGAGACAAAAAATGCAAGATGGCATAAATCAAGAGCAGGCAGTGTGCTCTGCCAGTGGCATCTAGTATCAGTGTGTCTGCAAGCCTCAGCAAAGTTAAGCCTAAGGTCTCACTGCATTTTGGGGAAGGAGCATCTCAGGACAAGCCTGTTTCTGGAACCAAAACAGCAAGCTTAAAGCTACAGCCTAGAGGCCCCTCAGAAAGCCTTGTCCCAGAGTGGCCCCCTGATATCAAAGAGAAACAACCTCATAAATGCAAGAGGGTTTCCTTGGCAAGACTCTTCCTTTTCTAGAGAGATTTTCTAGAAAAGGGGGGGGGGATGTCAGCTATCAGTTTGGCACTTCAAGCACACAGCTAAGCAAGTATTTTTGTATCACCTGGATTATTTGCAGATTTAAGAAATAACCATAATTAACACTGAGCAACTTAGAACAGAAACTATACCTTAGATCCTCTCATACCCGCATACACCTCCCTTCTGATGAATAGCCAGCTTGGCCCCAAAATTCTGCATCATTATATATACCCCAGTGCTGATGCCATACACTGCTGACAAGTTTATGGAGTTACAGCTGTTTCTGCTACTGATGCAACTAATGCAGGTCCAGCATTGTGAGAATGAGCTGACCCGTCTGGAACGGGAACCAATTATGCTCTCAACTAACCTGGGCTAAGAAGAGTCAGGCCAGGTCTTGTGCACATGGGCCCATGCAATATAGAGTCACATGTACACAGCAAAGCCCAGCATAACTCCCTTTTCCTCATCCTGTAAAAGAGTTAAAGGGCCTTTGAATGTGGAAACAAGCCTCCTGAAGCCAAGTTCTCCTAACAGCAACAACAGCCTTGGTCAATATGCCCTCGTCACATGCTGGGAGGGTATCTGTCCTGAGGGATCACACATGGGCCTAATGAAGATGTTCAGGCCCTATAATTGGCAAGTCACCTGAATTTTGATGGAGCATCTCTCGGTCTCAAAGGAGCCCCTAACCCACCTGGTACACCCTGTGTCAGTGGGGAGAGGAACCGCAGGAGTTTCCATTTCCAACCCATCTGGTGCAACGGGCTGGGTTGCCTCTTACATAAGACAGGCAGGTGAGTTTCCAGGACATCCCACACTTTATGAGGAGTATGAGGCACTAGGGAGGAACTTCTGGGGGAGGGGAAATCTGCTAAACGCAAGGGAAGACATTACCACACAGACCCTTCACCCCTCCAGCAAAGTACAGATTGTTGCAGTTAGTTCAGATCACTTCAAATGCTCAGAATGGCACCTTCCCACGTTAAGCATAAGAGGAAACCACAGGCTCCCCTATGGATTCATCTGGGTCACAGCCTTTATCTGACCTCGCCTCAAACGTCAGGCCCCCCCCCCCTGCTCAGCTTGGGCAAGAAAAGACCCCAGCGCGACGCCCGTTCCCAGGGCTGGTACTTGTCTTGGTGGGTGGCAGCTTGGGGTGGGAGCCGGAGGAGAGCGACCGAGAGAGGAGTTCCCCGGCAAAGGCCGGAGGGAGGGGGCGCTGGGGCCTTTTCTCGGTCCTGTGCTCCTCGGCGGAGCCCCCCTCGCTGTTCCGGCGGGGGACACGGGGCCAGATCGATGCCGCTCACCTGCCCGCTTGCGCGGGTGCCCGGGGGTCGTCGGCCGTTCTCTGCGTTGTCTCCCCACGCAGCTGCCCATGGCGGCAGCCCCCGGCTGCAGCTCCCGAGAACCTGATACGCCTGAGCCTGGCTCAGGGCTCCGCCGCTCCTCATGGGGCCGGATCCCCAATCCGCCCTCCGGACCAGCACGCAAACTTTGCGAGGCGCGGCTCTCTTCCCGCCGCCGCCGCCGCCGCCGCCGCCTCGCTCCAGAGAGGGCCGGGAGTCTTGCGGGAGGCGATCTGCTTGCTCCTAGCACTCAGGTTGGATCCAGCCCAGGCAGGCCCAGCGGCTCCGAGGTTAGCTGCTCAGCAGCTGCTGCGGCGGCGGCGGCGGCGGCCACTCCGCCGAGAGCCGGAGGATCTGAGCCGGGGAGGATCCCCCGGCCCTGGGGGACACTTCGAGCTCCTCCTTCTCCAGGTGAACATGTGACTCGGTGGCAGAAGCCCGGGCTCCGCTCCGCCCTCTCTCCGCCAGCCCCAGGAAGAGGATGGGCCCGGGCCCTGACCATAACTCCGCGGAGGGCGGCCCGGGGGCGGAACGGGCTGGAGTGAATCGTAGCAGCTGCCGGCGGGGGGGCAATTTACTCCTTTCGCCGGGTTACAGCCTCTTTTCTGGCGGAACTCTCACGATACCGCGGGCCGGGCGGGGATAGCCGGACGGGAAAGGGACAAATCCGTCATGCGCCTGCAGAGACGGGTCAAGCGGCCCGAGATTTCCGCAGGGTCTGATATGGGCTGCATATCCCATACCAGACGAATAAATGGGTCCTAGAACAAGCACAGCCTTCCTCTACGTACTTAGAAGCCACGATCAAGAAACTGAGAGTGTCGTACTTGGGCACATCGTGAGAAGACATAATTCACTAAAAAAAGATAATAATGGTTGATAAGGTACAAGGCAGGAGATTAAGGCCATTCCCGCACTAGCCTGCTCTAGCGCTATGATTCCACTTTCAACATCCTATGGAATCCTGGGGTTTGCAGCTCCGGGAGGGGCCGGCGGGCCCCTCCCGGAGCTGCAAACCCCAGGATTCCATAGGATGTTGAAAGTGGAGTCATAGCGCTAGAACAGGCTAGTGCAGAAATGGGCACAGTGCTATTATTCCACTTTCAACATCCTATGGAATCCTGGGCTTTGCAGTTGAGGGAGGGGCCCTCAAGGGCCTTTGAGGGCCCCTCCCTCAACTGCAAACCCCAGGATTCCATAGGATGTTGAAAGTGGAATAACAGCACTATAACAGGCTAGTGTGGAAATGGCCAAAGAGGAAGACCGCATTAGGGATGGATAGATTCAATGAAGAAAACCGTAGCCCTTAGTTGCAAGACCTGATCTGGAGTTCTCTCATTCATAGAGTCGCCGTAAGCGAATGGCAGTTAGCAAATCCTAAACCTCTGTTGCTTTGTGGGCAGTCCTTTGGAAAGTGTGGTTCCCACAGATGTTCAGCTCAATAGTCGTAACAGCTTGCTGTGTTAAACGGGAACTTTGCCTTCTCCTTTGCTGTTCTAACCCTGTATGCCACTTTTCTATCTTTATCCAAAGCATCCATTTTAGAACCAGAGCTTTGAAAAG
Source organism: Cyclura pinguis (assembly GCA_030412105.1). NCBI lineage: Eukaryota > Metazoa > Chordata > Lepidosauria > Squamata > Iguanidae > Cyclura > Cyclura pinguis. The sequence continues at coordinate 60,590,280 of CM059601.1, forward strand.
ATACTTTTGGACAACAGCTCCTAGAATCCACCACTGGACATGCAGACTGGATGATGTGGAGTGTTGATGGTCCAAAAAAAGAGGTTACACTTCCCAGATTTGTTCAAAAGAAACAAACTACTCACACTGTTCCGGGAAACTTTTGGCCTAAGTACTGGGAAGACAGAGAAGACAGATGTAGCTATATGTGGAAGCAAAATAAGAATTTTGCTACCCATGAAATCTCCCACCAGTTCTCAAATTTCTAGCATTGTGGAGAGTGAGGTATTCAAAATCATTTTGTTTGCTGTGCTTGTGTTTGCTTGGGAACTTTGGCCATTTCCGTACTACACTGTTATAGTGCTATTATCCCACTTTCAAGGATCCTATGGAATTCTGGGGTTTGTAGTTTACTGAGGCCAAAAAGCTCTCTGGTTGAGACCTCTAAATGCCCCTCCCTAAACTGCAAACCCCAGGATTCCATAGAATGTTGAAAGTGGAACAATAGCACTATAACAGTGTAGTGCAGAAGTGGCTTTTGTCTGCTCTTTTTCTTTGGATGCCTAACCTATTTTTAAATGCTCAACTGAAGTTTTTAAGTTACTGCAATGCTAGGAATTTGGGGACTGAAGGAAAATTCCAGTCAGGGGGCAGAATTTTTATTGTGGGGTAATGCCCTCATTTTGTACCTCCCAGTAGCTACACCCTGGAGTGAAGAAGCAAGAATGGGTAAACACTGTCCTTAAAAATGGTCCACCCAGCTCAGTACTGACTAGTTTTAGGCAACACATTTCCTAGTCTTGTCCTGGGATGCCAGGGACTGAATTGGGGGCTTTCATCATTCAAAATGTGTTTTCTGCCACTGAGCTCTAGCCTTCCCACAGCTTTCTAAATCAGTACAATAAAATGGAAAATATAACCTTGTTTCTTTTTGAGAATGTTATGCCAAGGTCTGCCCACTCAGCTCTTTTTGTCTGCCCATGTTTGCTACCATTCCTTTTCCTACTCCTTCACAATCCTGTTGTCTGATGTGTCTTTGCTTCTCCCAGTACACCCCATCCTTTGTTGTCCCTCCCACTGCTGAGATAATAACCTGCTGTTGTCAGTGGTGTATCATTTTATTACTCTAGATCAGTGGTTGTCTTCCTTTGGTTCTCTGATTTTTTGAGACTTCAACTCCCAGAATTCCAGAGCATTCGCATTACTGGCTGGAGGTTTTGGGAGCTGAAGTTCAAAACAACGGGAGTACCAAAGGTTGAGAACCATTGCTCTAAAGCAGTCATTCCCAACCTGGAGTAAATGTACTCCCAGGGATACAAATAAGGACATTTAGGGGTAAACAAAAAAAGGTGGAAAAAGTATAAGCCATCCTTGGAGAGCATCACAACTTGATTGCCCATGGCATTGCTCTTCCTGTCCTGGAAACTTAAGGGATAGGGGGCTGGAATCATAAAGATAAACAGAAGAGTGACACAGAAGCTGAACTTCCAGTTGCTTATTGGCCCACAAACTTTAAAAAATGGAGTCTTTCTCACACACTTATGCACACACAGCCTTCTATTCAAGTTGCTGCAATGCTGGCTCCACTCATACTAAATGGCTTTTCCAGTCTTGTGCACACGCATGCTCTTCTCTCCCTCTTCCTTATGTCCCTCTCCACAAAGAGAGAGCGCACCCAATGGCAACATCAAATTCTGCCCCGAATCTGTCTGAGGAAGGGACACGCAGCACCAGGCGCTCCACCCTATGCCTTCGGTTGAGAGCAAACCAGATCCTGAGGCCACAGAGAGTGTGTAGATGGGCAATGAGGCATGATGGGATGGAGAGGCCCAGTGACTTTTTTTTTTATCTGTTTCTGGCTATAGGGCAGAAAGTACTATTTCTGAAGCAATACAAACCCACTGGGTGTTTTGCAAGTCCCAAGAAAACCCCATGACAAGTTAGCCTTAAGGTCACCATAAGTCGTAAAAGAATTGAAAGCACACAGCAACAAAGTATGTTTTGTGCCACAGTGTGATCATCATATCCTGTTTAAGTACAATTCCAACTTGCCTAGTTTATAATGTCTGCAAGACTTTTGCTTGGCATATCTAATGTTTTGTAATCAACCAATTGAAATGCATATTCATATGTGAACAAATGCACATCAATGAAACTACTAGTATTTCTTAAACAGGCCTTCTTCTGAAGATTGAATTTCCTCAGAACTAGATGTCTTTTATATGGAACTTTGGCATATTTAGCCATCCTTCATAATGTAAATGAAGATGTTCATAAACATGTACAATATTCTTTGTATGTTTGGCAATGCCATTCATTCCAAATAGAAAAGGTGTTGACACAGCACAATATTCCCAGGTCACTTTCGTTGCCAGTTCAACATTTGTATACATCTTCCTTTAATTCACAATGTGGAAAATCAGCCCCTGGCGCTGCATGTGGCCCTTCAGGCTGTTTTACAGCCCCTCATCCCCTTCGCTGCTTTCTGGCAAAAAAAGGGGGAGATGAGCTTTTGTGGAAGCTGTTTTGGAACAGCAGTTCGCCTTGATGTTAATCTGGACTGCAGCTGTCCCAGTCAACATTTTCAAACACAAACCAGAAAAAGTCTACTGCTCACTTCCGGGGGTCCCTCCCCACCCCCCTCTGTGGCGCTTTACGAGTAGAAAATTAGACCCCTATTCTGTCAAAGTTGTTTACCCTAATTTTATTCCACCTTCCTCTGAATAAAATTGGTGCAAAGCTAAAACCATGTCTAATTTGTGCTTCTTCAATAAGCTGAATGCCCTTTTAACCATACTAGCTGCAATAATGGGGTTTTCCCATTATCCAGGTAACAGAGCTACGCCCTAACCCTTTTTCGTAGCCTGGTTTAAACCCCTTGTCCGAAAGCTTCGCCGGCCTCCGAGCCCTAGGCCACGCCAGCGCTTTGTAAACCCGCCCCGGGGAGCCTTCGCGGCCAGTAGGTGCGGCCACCGCTGCGCCCGTTACAAGGGGGCGCCAGACAGTCCCGGTTAGAATTGCGCACGTGACGGAGGGGACGCGCACGCGCCGTTCCGGCTTCCCCTCACCCTGCGATTTTTCAAGATTATCATGGCGGCCGGCGAGGCTGGTGGGGATGTGGGAACGGCTGCATCCCCGTTGCTGAGTTGGGAGCGGGAGAGCGCGGCCAGAGAGGCGGCGGAAGGTATGGACGCGAGCCAGACTGGAATGGAGACAATCTGGAGATGAGGCTGCTGCAGCGTCTGTGGGGAACGAAGCGGGTCTTGCTGGGCGGGAGATGTACTGGCCAAGGCGCTACAGGGAGGCGCCAGTTCGAGCTTGGCTAAAGGGGTGATGGAGGCTGTGGGGGGAGAGTGGAGGGAGGGTGGAGGTATGGGTCACATAAAGTATGGATAGAAGGTGAGGACCGTGCGGACACTCATCGTCGGAATCTTTATTCAGTGTTAGCGTTCGGTCTAGGAATCAGCCAAGTAGTGCGTGTTGGGCGTGCGCAGACTGCCCCCGCCTCGCCGCTGGACGACTTCACCCGCACTTGGCTAGTTTTAAGTAGCGCTTATTTCGACGACTAAGCAGGCAGTAACGGTGGCAAGGTGTGGTTATCGGACGAGGCAGTTGTTATCTTCAGGTGTGGCACATGGCATTATCGATTGGGGCAAAGTAAGACATTTTCGCCGGGGTTGCTTAAGAAATGATAATAAGCAGAAATAAATATGTTGAACTGGATATGAGGAAGCTTTTGTGGCAAGGATGGCTAGAGAGAAAACCCCGATTGTCTTGCCACAGTGTCTGTTTCAGAAGGAGCTGATCGTGCCTCTACTTAACACAATATCATGTTTGGTTTCTGTGGCTGATTGCTTCCCATCTGCTCTCTTACTCACTGAACTGTTTCACTTTCCAATAAGACTCTAAAAGCATAGAAGAACCTGTACTGTACCGTTGTTTGTGCTGCGAATACCAAGAGGGGGTTAAAGAGATGATTAATCTGTGATTAAGTGTTTTTTAGTTGTTTTCTCCAACACGCACATGCTTGTTTCTCTGTTTCTGAAAGCTTCCCTATTCAATATGAGACAATCTGCAGATTACGTCTTAATTCAGATAGCTTTTTGTAGTGTAGTAAGCACTTATGAGGTCATCAGGATGGATTTCTTTAGCACTAGTCAATTCATAAGGGGCAAGATTTACCTTGCCTTTTTTTTTTCTTGAGAGGTTGAGGAATGTGTAACTTTTCCATCACTAGAGGACCAGTTGTGCCATGTCTTCTACTGAGAGTTCTGCTCACAGTACACAGTTATTTCACAGATATGATGAATTTCATCTCATTATACCCTCTGTTCCAGTAGATGTAACTACCACATCATTTTGAATTTGTATCTGGTTAGCATGTTGCAAAAGGGCAGACTACAACAGTGGACGGTTGTCTGTTCTTCCAGACTGAGAGTGGGTACATGGACAAGCAGTTTACTTGCCCAGAAGACTCTAAAAACTACAGAAGAACCTATACTGTACTGTTATTTGTACTGTGAATACCAAGAGGGGGTATTAGTGCGAAAGCAGGATCAAGCACATAGTGGAAAAGTTGACGGAATGGATAAGATGCTAGCTGGGGCTCTTGACTTTTTGATAGCTGCTTTTGAAAATAATATTAGTAAATATGGATGCTTGTAAGTGGCACATTTAGCTTCCTTTAATCACTAAACAGCTATCTGAAGTATACTGATTAAGGATCCATGCAAATAAGTAAACCTAGAACATAATGAAGGCAAGTAAAACATGTAGGAAAAAGAAGTGGGATGTGATGTGAATTTCCTAAATGCTTCTAACCTCTAAATTGTGAGGTATCTTAATGAAGACCTGAACCTTTTTCCTGCTGTAATTGCTCTGTGACAGGGATAGATGACTGTGGCTGTCCCCATCTTTTTGACCTGAAGCTCTCATCAGCCCTAGGCATCATAGCCAAGCGTGAGGGATTACAGGAATTGTAGTTCAAAAATATCTGTGGGCCACACTTGCCTATCCTTGCTATCTCTATATAGATTTCCTTAGAAAATTTATTTTTGTCCCTTTTTTTAGAAAGACAGATTCTGGTACTGTCATGTGGCAAGTTGTTTAAAGAGGCTGGAATTGATAACTCCCCAAAGTTGAGAAACCTATATGTCAGTTAGTTTAGAGTGTTACTGTATCTGAAATTAAAAGAGAAATGAAATGCATAGATGCAAAATCAGTTGTTCAAAGATGGTTTACTTCAGAATTTTTATTTACTTCAGAATAAGTAAATATCTATTTACTTCAGAATAAGGGGGGAGGGGGAGGAATTTACCATTATCTCCAAGCAGTAAACAGACCCAACTTGTGGATCCTTGTTAATCATAATTTCTGATATACAGCTGAGAATCATTTCACTTTACTAGTACTTGTGGTAAGGTTGTTTTAGTGCCGTTACAGCTACATTTTTGTTGTTAACTGTTGTGTGTATAGACATACAGCAAAATTTCATTGTGTGTGTATTTTTCCCTGCTTTTATTATACTCTCTTTTTTGTTCAAAGGAAATACTGTACAAAATTATTTTGTTCTTAAATATGCAGTGGGAAACCATTTAAAAAACACACAAATGGAAATTTTGAACAGATGGGAGAGATAAAGAAAAGCATTTTGACTTTTCTTCTTGATCTACCCCAGCCATATTTCTTCACTTAGGTATAACTAAGAAGATCTGTGCATGGTATCAGTCTTCAGCATCTGTGTAGTTTTTTTAAATCGGAAACTGTGGGCCTTTCTGCACTGTACTGTTATAGTGCTATTATTCCACTTTCACTATCCTGTGGAATTCTGGAGTTTGTAGTTTACCAAGACCAAAGAGCTCTCTTGCTGAGAATTCTAAATCCTGCTCCCTAAACTGCAAACTCTAGGGTCATTTCCGTACTAGACTGTTATAGTGCTGTTATTCCACTTTGAACATCCTGTGGAATCCTGGGGTTTGCAGTTTAGGGAGGGACTTCGCAGGAACAACCTTAAAAATGAAGACACGTTTTTGGGAACATGGTGCCTCTGGTTTTTAAAGACACATTAAGAAATAAAGTCTCACAGCCCTTTCTTTTGTTAAAGTATACCCTATCATCTGTTACAGAACTTTGCTAAATGTGGGTAGTTGAAGAAATATGGTACTTTTTCTGAGATCTCCCTGCCACTGGCTTTTGTTGTAAATTGGCAGGGAAACTGTGTTTTCCAGTGAAAGGTTGCCTCATGGCTTTCATTTAATTTTCACTAGATAACTTTCTCCATTGCAAATAAGGTGATTGAATTATTTGCTCAGCAGGGATAAGATTATTATCCTGGGCTTTTTGGTACCAGTTAATTTTTCTGAATGTGCAATTTGTACATTTGAATCTTTACCTAATTGAAAACATATGTTTCTGAATTTTAGTTTTAACATCGCATTAAAATGAAATATGGGTAACAATTTAACTTTCTGTAATAAAACTCCCCTTTTATATCAAAATCAAATTTTCCTCAATTTAAAACTTATCTGACAATTCTACAGATAAGGCTGAAGTGCAGTGTGACTACATTGCCCAGGGTAACATGGTGCATATGACGGGATTACACTATATTTACAGTTGTGCAAGATAAGAAGAGGAGTTGAGGGGAAAAAATGGTGGTTCCTCCATTTTTAAAAGACTGTACAATGTACAATACACAAATGTTAGAACATGGTCCTAAGATTACTCAGAAATAAGTGTCATTGTGGTCAGTAGGGCTTATTCCTGGTAAGTGTACTTGAGATTGTAGTCATAATCTTTTATTTTGCTAGGATATGTTGTTGTCAGGTGGGCACCCAAGTCACAAAGATAACAGTTCTATGGTGAAAAAGAGCCAGTGCCATTTCATGTTGTATATAGTGTTATTTGCATTAAGGTACTGTTCCTGTGGCATCTGCTGTCTTTCCTACACCCTTAAGGATCAAATGTCAAGGTATTATATATGCAGTTATCCATACTGCTGCAGCAACACAGTACATTGTTAATGACAGTTGCTCATCTTATGTTTGCTGGAAGTTCAGATGCAAGCTAAGTCTCTTGATTAGGAGTGGGCAGCTATCTAAAATGTCTGAATAAAGTAGTGGCTTCCTTTTCTTTGGACATTTTGATGGGCATTTCTTTTCTGGAGCAAAAGGAAATGGTACTTTGGTCCTTGCTGGGAGTAGGTGCAGGGTTAGCTAATCTTTTCCAGGGGTCAGTTCTGAATCCCAGTTTTGCAGATTTAAAAAAAATATTCTGCCAGCTCTTATGGATTTGTGTGGAAGAAGAAGATGATGACTAAACCCAGATGAAAAGCCAGCAGTTTCATGTGCTTTGCTCACTGGCAGCCATTGCTGTGGCTTTTGTTTACTGTCTTTGTAGCTTCTGTAACATCTGATGAGCATTAAAGAAGCAGTGTGACCATCTGGGTAATGAAAATTTTTGATTGGTCCAGGACAGACATGAATGAAATGTTCTGCATGGTGTTTTAGAGACGAGGCAAAACTAGGTTGAACACTGGAGTTCTTATATAGCTCACTCTTGCCTGCTGAGTATGGCTGTTTGCTCTCTTCACCATTCATATGTCCTTGTTTCCTGCCAGTATAGGCTGTCAAGCTGAGACAGGCAATTCTTAAGGGCCTGGAAATAGCACGTTTAGCAGCAGTTGTTTTTCCTGGCTAGAACTATAAGGAATATCTCAGTTACCTCTTCAGGCTGACAAAATGACACTATACCACTTGGTTTTGCTGAGCAAGGAGCATGGGTAGGGGAATAGGGAAGTCAAATAAAGTTAGGCTCCATTCACTTGGATGCAGAATGAATCTGCCTGAAATTTTTGTGTTTTTTAAAAGTCTCATGGTCAAAGGCAAGTAAGTGAACTGGCAGAGAAGAAATGATTGCTCCTCCTTTATACTCAGCACAGAAAACAAGTAAGCTGCTGTAATCATGGAAAGATACCACCTCCACACCCAACATAGAAATGCAACTTCTTTCTCAACTCTGCCAGTACCCAGGAGGCTAGGAATTTTTTTTTTCCATAGTGGCTGTTTTTGGAGCCTTATTTAGAAGGCTGAGAGAAATGCTTTTCGACTTGTAATTATACGAAGCTGTGTTATATTAACTAAGCAAGACTGTTGTCCTATGGAAATTTGTATTTAAATGAAGATATGAAAGAATGGTGTGAAACATACACTCTGCTTCTGAGCTGTGGAAAAATTGCACTGCACCTTAAGCTAAATATATTCCCATCTCTAAATTTGTTTTAAGAACTAGTGTCTATTGGTATAATAAACCATAGATCAGTTAATTTAATCTTTAATACTTCTTTTCTTAGGAGTGAAAGCTGGGGCCTGTACCATCTTAGATGTTGTGGAAAACCTGGGGTAAGTGAAACACCAGGCAATGACTGTCTGCTTTAAAAGAAATATATGCTGGTTTCTAGGATAAATTTTTGCACTGCCGCAGTGACACTAAACCTCTACTCTTTTGGTGTGTCAAACCACCCTACTAAGTGACATTTGCAAAGTGTGGGGTATACTGTATATTTCTGTTTAAGAAAGGGTCCCAGAGATTAAGGCTGAGTTTCCTATGATTTTGGAATAATCCATAGTGTTGGTAGTGATGGTGTTTAGTATGTTGTTATCCTGGTAATTAAAAATAAGTTCAGCTACATTATATTATTGAAGACTGCTTGCTAAATACTTTCTTGGTCTTCCCATCAATTATGTAGTATTTTGGGAGAGAAGAGCTGCTTTGGGAGTTAAGTATTGGCCGGGTGTTCTTAATGAATGGCTAGTTACTTCCTCCTTTTAACCACTTAGGTAAACTCCCAGGCATTATTGTGAGCTGATTCCTGAGCTAGGATGTTGGTTGTGTTAGATGACAGGGATGAGGATTCTTCAATCTAGCATGGTGGCTAAATGTGAATCACAAGCAAGGAAGTTACTGAAGGAAGCCACAAACTTAGGTGGAGGCAAGCAACTATTCTCTCAGTATCATTCTTTTCACCTCCGTATCTCTGTCTGCTTTGTCTGGATATTGCTCAGGCAGGAATTGGCCTGAAATCATAAAATAAAACAATATCGCACCTTTTGATGGTCAGAGTGAAGAATACAGCACATATACTCCCTTACTGCTGCTGATGCCTCCTGCAAAACTCTAATGCAAGAAAAAAGAGCAATGGCTTTTTCTCCTTAAGCTGTAGCAAAGGGTAGAATGGGGATAGGTCTGGGCAATTCTGTTGCCTTCTCTTTATCCCATACATTGCTTTGGTGTCAAGACCCATGGAGTAGACTTCTCTCTGGGCTTCTGCCCAATCCCCTCTTTCCCATTGGGACTGCTGTGCTGGCTAGTGCTGCTGCTAGGTAAAATGTCCTTTTCAGTGAAGAAAAGCAGAATTTGGGAGGTGGAGTCTACCGGTAGCTTTATTTTTAGCAAATCAGCCAGTCTAGCAAGAAATGAAGAACACAGAGGTAAGCAAATTCTTGTTGTGAAAATCAATAGGTGGGTTCAGTAATTCATTTCACTTTGTTTCCTGCATGTGTACATCTCCTTTAGAGAAGTCTCAAGGCAGCATACATAGTCCTCCCATTTTATCCTCAGCAACTGCCCTATGAGGTAGGCTGGGCTGAAAAAGGGAGATTTGCCCATGGTTACTCAGTGAACATCATGGCTAAGTGGTGATTTGAACCTAGGTCTCTCAGTCCTGAATCCACCAGTGCAAGCTCTATAACATACTCACACTTTCTCTCCTCCTCTGGATGTTGGTAGTCATTTCCATCCAGTGCAAATGCTTAGGCTAGAGGGGGAACATGGTTGAAAATGCTTTCATTCCATTTTTCTTGTTGAATGGCTAGTTTTGGTTGGGGTCAAGGGCTGACCATAGTACAGATGGCTGTGTAATGGGTGATGCAAAAACTGAACCGTTGCTGATCTCTTGTTTTGTCATTTTGGAAAGAGGAGTCATGTGAACAGTTCTTTGTTACAGTATATGCTTCATTTGTGTTTAATGCTTTCTCAAGACTGATACATGATCCTGCTGTCCCTTATCTCTGTCAGTGGTCTCACAGGCAGGAAGCACCTGGAAACTTCAGGCAGTGGTTCTTGTTGTTCTTCTCCATCCTGTTCTCATTTAGGTGGTAGGAATTACCATTAAATCTGTAGAGGTTCCTTTGTCAACAGCATTAGCCCTTACCTAGTATGGCCAAGAAGGGAACTGGAGTGAGAAGGATAATGTTTTCATGGCTTTCTGAGCGACGGAAGTTGACATAAGTACAATAAAGTTAATGAATATAACTTCTCGTGGGAGTGGTTGCATTGCCCCAATTGTGGTAAAATTATAAGACTTCAAAATTACTATTTTATTCTGAACGTGTTCATTTTTTCACTATTGAATAATTAGTCCAGCTAATTCCCATATTGATGCAGTCCTCCATCTGTTTTTTTTCTTCCTAAATCTTTCTTGGCTAGCAGTGCTTATCAACAAATGATGCTAAGCATATTGTGAAAAGATGGGTTTTCAGTTGTTGTTGTGTACCGTTAAGTCAATTTTGTCCTATGACAACCCTACAGGGAACCTATCATGGTGGTTTCTTGGCAAGACTTATTCAAATGGGTTTGTAAGCTGCCCTCTGAGGCTGAGAGAGTGTGACTCGTCCAAGGTCATTCTGTTGGTTGAGCAGGGATTCAGACCCTGTTCTCTAGAGTCATACTCCAATACTCAAACCACTGTAGCACTGGCTACTGAAAAAGCCGTTGATTACCAGAGGAAACATAACCTTGAACAAAAGGAAAGAATTGACCACTAAACTGAGGAATTGCTTTGGATAGGACCCCAGAGAAAGTCTGAGCATCCTGAGGGGTGTTGAGAGAAGTGTTACAAAATCTCAGAGAACTGTCCTGGTCAAGGAGAAATTAGTTGGAACAGTGATGGCAAAACAGAACTCTATGGATAGTTCAACACAAATTTATTTGTAAAGTCGAAGGCTTTCATGGCCAGAATCCATAGGTTGTTGTGGGTTTTCCGGGTTTTGAGGCCATGTTCTATTAGTATTTTCTCCTGACGTTTCGCCTGCATCTCCGGCTGGCATTTCACTTCCATGCCCCCAGATCCTCTGAAGATACCTGCCACAGATGCAGGTGAAATGTCAGGAGAAAATACTAATAGAACACAGCCTCAAAGCCTGGAAAACCCACAACAACCTACACATTTATTTGTTTTTATGTGTGATTAAAGTGTCAACCTGTCTGACAAAGCCAGAGGCTCCTAGTTCAGATCAAAACAAGATATCTCTCCTGAACCCAGCCAATAAACACACATATGTTTGTATAACCTAGCTAATACAGTGTTTTTTATTCTCTCTTTTCTCCATATCCTATTTGCCTATTGAAATCTTCCTTCATTTTTTCTGTAATACAGATCTCCTCTTGAGAATGCAGACCCTCGAATACGCACACGGGGCGTTCAAATACTCTCTGAAGTCCTCATGCAGTGTTACTCCATACTCCAGGAGCAAGAAGGTAGGATGTATACTCCCTGTGTACTGGACTGGATTCTCACTTGTTTCAGGAAACCAGCCTAGGCATTCAAGGGTTTATGTTTGTGACTGTGATCAGTAGAGAGGAGTGGGGGAAGGAACACGAGCATGGTTCTTTGACATGCAGTAGGAACTGTTGTTGAGAGACTGGAATGTAATTAGGTTAATTGAAAGTCTGGATTTTCCCTTAGGGCAAAGATAGGCAACTTGTACCTTCATGTGGTTTTGGACTACAGGTCCCATGCTCCCTCACCATTGACATGCTGGCTGGATGTTATGGGACTTGGAGTCCAAAATATCTGAAGCATATTAGTTTACCTATCCTTGCCCTAGAAAGTGGTTGAACTGAGGATTTATGTAACAGAGGCCTTTGTTGGTGTTCTGGCAGTTCTGATCTTCCTGAAACCATCTAGATGTAATGTGCTGCTGTTAGTGGTGCCATGCTTGACAAATAGTGTTTTTCTTCTTCTGGAAGAGAGTAGGGGAACATCATGGATATAACGGTGCAAGAAAATTCCTTGTAATTCCTTACCCAAGATGAGAACTAAGGAGAAAGTTTTATGTTTGATTTGATAAGAGAGTAGGTTTTAGTGAGACAAAAAAGTGATGATTGAATGGTAGATAGTTGAACACCATGTCTGTCATAAATTGGAGCCTTCTGTTTGAGTTTCCCACAAACATGTATAAGCTGTTTCAGCCCTAGAATCTTGCATCTATACTGTTTCTGACAGTACCTATCACTTGAGTACTCGGTAGGATCATCTCTTCATGCTGTGTTCTAGAGTTATATGAACAGCACATTCCCTGTTAATTTCCTGTAGTTGCAGTCTTAAGAAACGTGATCAGAAGTACACCAAGCTATACATCTGCATGAAGGAGTGTGCTATAAGATGGATTATCTTAAACGTTTCATTACTTTGTAGTTTGTCCTCTCAGGTATCCTGTTCCTGATTGTTTTCTTGATTATAGACATTGTTTTTTACAATTAAATCACCTTATTGTCCCCAGTGAACTCTTTAACTTAAAAGTGAAAAGCCAAGCACGGGGAAGGCTGACAGTAATGCCAACTAATCTATAATGGTATTGTCCACCATGCCTTCAGATGCCATAGAAATCTTTATTTGTGATATAAATGCTTGCTTAGTTCTGTAATCCGATGATACTTTTCTGTTCCAGTAACCCACCTTGTCTTGTTTTATGAGAACCGACTGAAAGATCATCACCTTGTGATACCGTGTGTGCTGCAGGGACTCAAAGCTTTGGTAAGAATTTCTTCTGGTTGTCACTATTAGTAATAAGAAATCTGTTTGCAGCATTATTAACAGTTCCGATATCCTTCTACTAAATAGTAGTGAAGTGAAGTGCTATTAGGACAGGGGGGTAGCAGCTGTGACTTGTTTAACTGAGATCAGTAAAAGCTGCTGCAAAAGAGACTGTTTAAAATGATAGATACCAGAGCAAGGAAATCTTTTCTAAGTCTTCTTGGGACATATAAAGGTCAGATTTCACAGAACATTTTTGTTTGCTTTATTTTCTCAAGACTGAGTCATAGTCACACTGCTAGTTTAAACTGCTCATTGATGTTGGGTGGTGAATTTTGTCCTGATTGTTTACAAAATGGTGTTCAGTGATCAGCTGTCACTGTTTCATTTTGCATACAAAGAACCCTGTGCCTTAAGCTTATTGCTGCAGTGTGCTTTAATGAAGGTAAGACTAATAGTTACCATAATTTGTCTTGTCTCCAGAGTATGTGTGAGGTATTGGCTCCAGGCCTGGCAGTATCTGTTCTCAAAGCTATCTTCCAGGAAGTCCATGTCCAGGTGAGCATGGGAAGTCTCAGATTCCATGTGATCTTTAGTTTAGCCTTCCTGTTAACATCACTGTTAATGAGATGGTTAATCCAACATCCTGTGCCTGCTTTGGCCTGCAATGATGAACAGTAGGCAGTTATTTTCTTTGTTTGCCCTTGCTTGTTCATGTTCTCTTGGTCTCGAGAGAATCAGAGTGCAGGGTTAAGGACTGGTCCTTTAGAGGTTCCAAGTATTATCACCCCCAGCCTCTATGATGTAACATTGCGGAATCTGCCAGCTATAAGTTTTTTTATTTATGAGCTTGCCTCATGTAAATTACACTTTTGTTTTCATACCTTAACAGTGTTTATTGGGGAACAGTGCTCCTGCATGAACTCTGATGTATGTAATGCAGCATGGCTTTAGAACTGGATGTATTGGATGCTTAAAACTGGTTCAAATCTGTCTTCACCATACTCTTTGGCAAGTTATTATCTTAACTTCCAACAAGAATAATGTTCTTACCTGACAAGGCAGTTGGGATAGAGAAGATGAACCTTTGGGTTAAATCTAAAATTATAAGGACTGTGCATTCTACAAGATTTTTACAAGTTCTGATGTATACATTCATATCATACCAAGAGGTACCTTGTGTTTTACATGGGACAGAAAATTTTTTATATCTGTTCTCAAACTAAAAATAAAGGGGAAGTGTTATGGGTTGTTGAATATTCCTGGCCTTCTGCAGAGTGTGAGTATGGGAGAGAGCTCTGTCTTACCTTTAGTGTAGTGTGGTTACCTTTCTATCAAATTAGGTGCCTAACAGCAGAGTATGAAATTATGATAGAATAAAAGTAATAAAAAAATGAATTGGGAAAGATGGTAACAAAAATATGAATCTCTAAAATATAAATGGCATTTGTGTAATATTGCTATATATCCCATTGTGCTTTTCTCATCTTCTAGTCTTTGCTGCAACTGGATCGCCATACAGTCTATAGTATCATCACTAACTTCATGGGCAGCCGAGAGGCAGGTAAGTCAGGGGTGTGTTAGTTTTGAAAAGGAGTGTGTCAGACATCCTATTTGAAAACTTTGGAAACTTGTTTATCAGTTCCTTTCTCCCACAGAACTGAAAAGTTTGGGTGCTGATTTCACCTTTGGCTTCATCCAGGTAATGGATGGAGAGAAAGACCCACGCAACCTCTTAATAGCTTTCCAGATTGTACGAGATATAATTGTAAAAGGATATGCACTAGGTAAGTCCAAGTCTTTGTCAGCCATATCATAAAATGGGAGAGCTTATGGTGGTGGGTTAGTTGGTCTTCTTACAATACTTGCTGCATTTGAGGATGCCAACTGATACAACAGCCCTTGAGCCTGGGAAACCTGTTGAGGCATACTTAACTTAGGAACTTTTGAACCAGAACTTCATGGTGTCTGGTGTCAAGCCCCAGGACTAATTTTCCTTTTACTTTGTGACCTGTCAAAATGGTGGCATCAAGAGAGATTACAAATGGGTCGAGTCAGCCTTTGCCCTCTTGCTTTGAATTAGCCTAAATTTGTGTTTAGCAGAGTTAGCCACTCAACAGGCTCATACTGCTGTTTTTCAACTTTGCAGGGCCCTTTGCAGAGGAATTGTTTGAAGTGACTTCCTGCTACTTCCCCATCGATTTTAATCCTGTGAGTGAGTTAATCTGGTGGTATGTCCTTTCTTTACTTCTAACCAGTTCCCATGCTAAGATACAGTTGCAGAGCAGGATGGTTTGTCTAATGCATGGAGTCAAGAGTATTTTTATGGCCATCTTTACTGAAAGATGGAGGCTTCCATGAATATAATTTTCTGTGTTTGATTCTCTTGCAGCCCCCCAATGATCCTCATGGAATCCAGAGAGGAGACTTGATTGTCAGCCTGCGGGCAGTGCTGACCTCCACTCCTGTTTTTGCAGAGGTAGGACAGCTAGGGTGCCTGATTCATGCAGGTTCCATGGCTCTATGGGCTTTCTCTTCTTCTTGAGTTGAAGGTACTGAGCTCATCAATCTGTTGAATAGCAAGGGTAAATTTTCATATTACGAACATTGCAGATATTATCATAGCTGAACAAAATGCATTTAATCTAAGTATTATAGAGATAATTACTACTAATTTTAGGACTCAAGTCTGTTGATGTCAGGTTTGATATCATTTGAGCAGGTACGGGGGATAGGTTTCTCTCACTTATTTCTAGTCGTGAATTTCCTACATACTAGTCTTTCAGACTTGTACTTTCAGATCTTGGATGCCTCTTGCAGATTGTTGCCTTGGTGATTGCATTTTGCCTCTTCTTGAGTTACAGTAAAGTCAAAAAGTTGTGGAGCTATGCATTTCTGTAGGCTTTATATTGTTTATATCAAATGGTCTGGACCTCAGACAACTCTTCTACTCCCAAAGTATGCTGAGGCTTTTACCACCTTTTCCCTCTCACAGTTTCTACTTCCTTTGCTCATTGAGAAAATGGACTCTGATGTACAAAGTGCCAAGTTGGACTCCCTACAAACCTTGGTAAGAGCACTGAATGAAGATAACCAATGGTCAGTTGAGGTTGTTATAAAATCCTCTGTGTATCTGTACTTTTCCCCAATGCAGGGGTCAAACTTTGTTCACCATCCCTACACTGAGGTTTGCTTATCATTCATGCTGACTCAAGGAGTGATGTTTGTTATTTTTTTTCCAGATACTGCAGCTTTTCAGCTACAGTTACTTCACTCTAACATCTCTGTGGTTTCCTTATAGAGTGCTGCTTGCACAATCTATGGACAGAGAGAGCTGAAGGAATTCTTACCCAGCCTCTGGTCATCCTTGCGTAGGGAGGTAAGAATAAATGTTCCAAAAGAAGGATGTTCTGGGTTTCTCAGAAAAGTGCCTCCAAACTTTGTTCCTATTCTGTCTTGTTTTCAGAGGGCGGGGTTGTTATTCTAAGAGCCACTTCAAATATTATACAGTTACTGTGGTAAAGTGTTGAGGTGGTTTAATGTTTGAAGACACTGTTAAGAGAAAAAGAGGAAAGAGGAGGATTTCGTTTATGGCATATGGACTTTTTTTTTTTTGAAACATTGAGTCTTGGAGTGCCACTGTATCCATTTAGATAAAACCAAGTTTCTGTTTCAGTGTATAGTGGATTCTTAGAATCATAGAGTTGGAAGAGACCACAAAGAGCACCAAGTACAATCCACTGCTATGCAGGAATACACCATCAAAACATTCCTGACAGATGGCCATCCAGGCTCTGTTTAAAAACTTCCAGAGAAGGAGGCTACACTACATTCCACTGCCGAATTGCTCTTACCGTCAGGAAGTCTTTGCTGATGTTTAGATGGAAGTTGTTTTCCTGAAGTTTGAGGCCATTGCTCCATGTCCTAGTCTCTGGAGCAGCAGAAGACAGGCTTGTTCCATTGTCCATATTCTTTATCCTGCTGCAGGTGTTCCAGACAGCAAGTGAGAAAATTGAAGCAGAAGGTCTGTCAGCATTGTGTGCTCTGTCAACCTGTTTGTCCCGCATGGTGCTCAATTCTGATGATGAGGATCTTCTTGATTCATTTCTTAGAGGCGTTCTTCAAGGTAATCCCTGGAGTGGCCCACCTTTTCAAGTCACTTTCCAATCCTGTGAAAAGCATTCAATTTTTTCTTTGTAACGTGCTATTCACAGGAAGCGAGCAGCCTCCTAGAGGGAAGGGCCTGTCCTGCTGCACCGTAAATTGACGTACAGCACTGTAGGAAGGGATGAAAGTTGCCTGAAGCAGATGGGGAGGAAGGCACAGAGAATAAGTTCTCCACTAGGTTCTTATGCTCTGAGCAATCACTAGTGTGGTGGGATAAAATCCTGTTGTTTCTTGGTAGGATTTTAGCAGAACCTTGCTGTTTCTTCCAAGTAGTCTTGTTTATTTCAGATTGCAGACACCATCTGTGTGAACCTGACATGAAACTGGTGTGGCCAAGTGCCAAGCTTTTGCAGGCAGCAGCAGGGGGCTCTTTGCGGGCTTATTACCAGATTACAAGTAGCGTACTTCCCTTGCTGGTGGAAGAGTACACCAAACATGTGCAGGTGAGGACAAATGGGAATAGAACCCACGTGTGTTGAAGAGCAGTGACACTAGTGGTGGGCAGTCCAAGTCCTGTATTAGAAGAAGTTCAGTGGGACATTCTTCTACCACTACCTGAAATATATGATCAGGCTAGAATCCCATGTATGGCAATAGCCTGCAGGTTGTAGTCGTCCTCTGCTTTTAGAAAGTGTTCTGGATCTCTCTAGCCCATCCTGTGTTCTCTTGATCTCTTGTAGAGTAGCCAGCACAGGACCATCTTAGAAGTGCTGCTTGGTTTCTTGGAGCTGCGGCAAAAGTGGGGTCCTGAAGAGGAAGGTGAGAGGATTCTTTTTTACTTCCTAGGGCAGGAGAAACTTCTAGTATTAGGATATTCTACTCACAAGACTGCTTCTCAGTTTCAGCTTAACGCTAGAATACTCCTAGCTTGTCCAGAGTTGTGTCTTTATTCATGGAACTAGGAGTGTGGCATGTCTGGAGCTAGGGTAGGAGTGAGCCAGGGGCTGGAGGACCACATTGAGTCCTCCTTGGGACCATGGAGGGTGCTCTCCCCCTGTTGTATGCCCTGTAGAATGTTTTTATATTTTGCTGCCTTGATCCTCCCATGCCCCTGGGGGCATGCTGGGCAGTTTTCTGCATTTTTGCATTACCTGCCCCCAACATTTTAGATTCAGGAAACACCGTTTTTCCAACCAGAAGTCAACTTCTGGTTGATTTCAAGTTGCAAAAAAGGTTTCTCTTGGACCTAAGGGTAAACAAAAAGATGATGAAACTGGTGGGTTCTTTTTTTTTTTTTTAATAAATGTTTTTAAAAGTTTTTCTTTTGATGTTGGAGGGAATGTTGAAGTCACATGCAACCATGAGCTGTACTCCCATCACCTCTGGAGTAAGGGATGGGGCAAGGAATATTTATAATGAAAGAGAGGAACTGTAAAGAAAAATACCTTTGACAGGACATTTTCTTTAGAGAAATTTCTAATCCCAGCGATTTCTGAAAGAATTCTTAGAAAATGTCTATTTGGAAGTTGTCTTAAAGTTCTGAAACCAAAATCCCTTGGGGCATGGTTCTCACTGAACAGGTAGAACAGGGTGAGATATCTTTTCAACCAGAAGCCCATCTTCCCTCATAAAGAACATCTCAAGGGCCACATGGCAGAAGTGGCCATCCATCTACCCAAGCATGTACTCTTTATTCACACGTACCTATTTACAGTAAACTAACCAATATGTATTTATTGAAATCTTCTGCCCTTGTCTTTCTCTTTTTGTTTTTTTCCCCTTGCTTCATCCTCTCTTTTGTTACTCCATACCCCTTCTTATGGCAGTTGATCTTAGAGAAAAGATCCTATTTACATGATTGTAATCTTTTTCCTAAGCCCGACTGCTCTATAGGGGAAGCTGTGGGTCAGATCCAAAGGCTTCATGGGACTTTAGTCTCTGGGCCACTGGAGCAGAGACAGTATTCACAGGGCTTTGGGTGACAGTGCGATTCCAGTTGAGTAACCTTTGAAAACTATTGTCCTGTGTCAGGAGTTCTGTCTTTCTGACAGTTGAAAAGAGGTTAAGAAGTTATCATTTCTCCATTATCTAATGGAAGTATTACCTGTCTCAAAGTCTACCTTCTCACAAAGGAGCCTGCCTGAAATCTTGGTTCCTCAACAGAGGCTCTGTTGCGCATCCCATCCCATGTGAGGCTAGGCTGGTGGATAGACATGACAGGGCATTCTCTGTAGCAGCAGCATCCCAAGTGTGGAACTTCCTCCCAAAGGAGGTCGTGTTGGCTCCATCTCTTATGAGTTACTGCCGTACGGCAAAGACAATGCCATTTCACTTGGCCCTTGGTTCTTAAAATTATGGCCAGCTCTTTTTAGCTTGTTTTTTAATCAGCTGTTTTTAAGGAAGAGTTTTATTTTGTTTTAAATTGATTTTAGTCGTGTATTTAATGTTTTCAATCCACTGTACACCGCCTTGGGGACCCTGGCAAGTTGAGAGAGAATAAACAAATGCTACAAATAAACAAATGAACAAATATAACTCATCTTGCAATCCTCTCAGACACATGAAAAGGAATGGAAGATCATCCATTATTGTACTGTTCCTGCAGGTTCCTTGTGATCATTGGCTATTAGTGCTTGAGACCCTCAGGCTCCTTACACAGTATTTGTATCTCTTTTTGGCAGACAAGAGTCCACTGCTTCTCTCCAAAGCATCTCTGTGTTCCATGGTATTCTCTGCAGTTTCTGAGCCCAATGTGCAACTTCAGCTGGTTGGGATCCGGGCTCTTACCTTTTTAGGGTCACTACAAGGTATGTGGGGTTCTGTGGTACCCCCAGGAAGCTGGGAGTGGATTCCTTGGATACTACTGTGCACATATTGTTCTAGAATACAAGCTGATTTGTTATGTGTGTGCAGCCAGAAGTTTGATCTCTGTTTAGGTACCATTCAGTCCCATTTTGCATAAGTTCATGCTATATGAGCTCTCCATGTTTTCAAGGAAGTGGAGTGCAATACGGTAAAACTGTCAGAGTTCTGGTACATGAAAAAGAAAAGATTTTGTGGTTCAATCTCTCTTTTGTCTTTCAGGGCTCCTAGCACCACCAGATGTGGAGATGCTTGTAAACCAACTTGTACAATTCATCTTGCATGAGGAGGATTCCCAGATCAGGTGGGATAAAGGCCCTCTGTCAGGACAGGAGAAGCAGCAGGCGCTTGAGCTTACCAGAGCTCTCTTGCTGTTGATCCTTATCATCAGATCTGAGGAACTTTGGCCAGTAGCGTTGTTGTGGCCTGTAGGTGCCACATTTGTGCCACATGCTTCCTTCTGGTGTCACTGATCAATGTTTGTAGTTGAAGGATTTCTCCCTTGCCCACCTGTGCTGCAGTGAGAGTTTGAAAAAACCTCCATATGTGAGCATAAATGCAGTGGAAAATTCAGCAGAGAGGACATAACTGGGAAAGGTAGGGTTAACCATCCTTTATTTGGCATCGTGACATCCCTCCAGCACCTCCTCTACTATAGTGAGTTTTTAAAATATCTTAATTGGTGCTCATGGAAGGAGTCTTTTTTAACAGCCTGATGGCAGTGGGGAAGGATTGCTGTGTGTGTACAGATGAATATAAAAGAGTATCTTTTGTGTAGGGTCCAGACAGTGTCATCAGACTGTATACCAACTGTGAGATGCCCTTTTCTTACTGCTTGCTCTTGATTTGCTTTGCTGATATAAATTCAGCCCTTGAGGGGGAAAAATATTCCCACCCCATCTTACATACTGCTACACAGATTTTTGCATTTTATTAACCTATTACCTATAAATTGTAAGAATTGCATCATTGATGTCTAATCTCATAACTTCTTTCTTAATTCAAAATAGAAATATTTGAGATTTCTTTACTCTGATCAGCTAAGATTTGTACACAGAGAGCCATTTTGATCCCATGTTTGTGATTAATTGGTTGTTTTTTTTAAAGCATTGAGTTCTTGTGCTCTTATAAAAACATCCTTTGGTTTAATATATTTGGTTCTAACATATGTGTACATTTCATGTCCTTTTCTCTAAGCACATATTCACTTGTGTCACGTGCTAGTAGCATAGATAAACGTTCTTCTGGAAAAACACCTGCATTCCTGTAAGAATCCCTTATAGCTTAATTTTACACTTTATCTTTAGATACCGGTTTTCGGTTTTACCATCCAATTTGTTATGTCTCCTCAGTTTTGTTAAATTTTCAACTGTTCTCAGTCTGTCCTAAACCACCCAGTCAGCATGCTGTGAATTCAAACTTGTGTCGCAGGACAACTCCCAGACAGACTCAGTGATACCTTTCCATATTCAGTCCATTGTTGTAACCAACTCCACCATTTTCTAACTGTTCTGAGGCAAACCCAGCTGGAAAGAGTTAAGGAAAAGTCCAAGAAGCTTGCATCACTGCCTGTCCTGTTCTTTTGTCCAAAGGAATAAGCAGAACAAAGTTTAAAGTCTTGTAAAATCTAGCATGTACGCAATACAATATTAGTTTCAAATATCAGGTCACTGTTGAAAGAGTTCTGGTTGTGGCAGTAAGTGCAAGTTCTTATTTGCCCTCTTCTTTACTCCTACAGTATGGCAGCTATGGGGGCTGCTGGTACCCTTGCTCCTCTCTATCCAGAGGCCTTCAGCCAGTGCTTTGTTCAGAAGCTTTCAGAAGAACTGCAGTCAGGTACAGCATGTAAGTGGAGTGTGTGTTGTGGGAGTGTAGACTTCCCTTCTCTATATTATCTTAATAAGCATATATGTTGAAAAGTTCAGTGTATGTAAACAGATTCTAGCTATACTGTACCTAGAATATGTAACCAAGTTGTTGCAGGTGGCTTTAACCTGTGTCTGTGCTATTCCTAGCTGCAATTTGATGAAGTTAAAGTGAGGAGAATTTAATTTTTATGGCTAGCCTTTCTTGCCTCACTGCCCTGCATTTTGGACAAACTCCCCGTTTAACCGTTGTGCTTGTTAGTTTCAGACGTTCCGGAAGATAACAATCCACCCCAGCAGGAACGTTACTTGAAAGCTCTGGCAGCAGTGTCCACCCACCCTAGCATAGTGAAAGAGACTGTTCCAGTCCTTCTGCAGCAGCTCCAGCAGGTTCAGAAAGGTAATGTAAGAGTTGTATGTGATAAAATAACAGAGTTTTTGCATGGGAGGGGGGCTGGTTATCTAGTGCTTGCAGAAGTTCTGTATTTTTGTTAGAGCAGGGGTGGGCAACTGTGGAAGGTTAGAGGGCTGTATTTCCCCCCACCAAGGATCTTGAAGGGCCATATCCCTCCACTGCACCTTCTGGAAAAAAAGTGGTTTCAAAAATTATTCACAAATGCCCCTGAAGGCATGTTATTTCCTCCAGGTTTTTAGGCATTCCCAGGCCATTTTAGGTCCAGGAGAGGCCTTTTTTTAACATCAGGAAATGAATGGAAGTAAAAAAAAATCAAATAAAGTTGTCTTTCAAGCTAGAATTAGCTTGAAGCACCTAATATGCACCCCCTGGAGGGCATTTTTAACCTCTGATGGGAGACAAACATTGTGGAAATGCCTAAGGAAGTCCTTTTTTTTTTAAACTTCCTGGAGGGTTCTGAGGGCCATTTAAAAGTAACTTGAGGGCTGCAGGCAGCCTTCAGTCTTCGCCTTGCCCATCCGTTGTTAACAGGAGTGTTTTTAACAAGAGTGGACTTTTTTTACAGAAGCAATTTGGACTTGGTAATCTTTCAGCCCCATAGCAGAAGGAGCATAATCTGTTGTTACGAACTTTGGGATTAGTGTAGTGGTTAGATATCACAGCCTGCTGCTGCCACAGTGTGATGGCTTTTCAAGATCAGAGCTGCAAATGCAGCTTTTAATATCTTAGTTTGTTTCCAAGGAAGTAAGTATAGTTCCCCAAACTGAATGAAACATGGAGCTATAGTTAACTGAAGATTTCCTGGTTTTATTTTTCACTTGTGTGGAGGAGGAATAAGATGGACATTCACTCAGCCAGAAGGCTTATTTGCACCATAGCTTATTAAGCAGAGCATAATACAAACATCCAAACCCAGACAATGTGTTAGTCATTTTTCAAATATCTAGGGACTACTAACCTATCCAGAATGCTTTTTAATATTGTGGATTACTGTTTTTAAAAATTCTTGTTTTGGTAGGCAAGATGCCAGCAGGGACCCAGTTTGTGGTGTCTGTGTGCCAGAGCCTGCAGCAAGTGGCATTGAAATGTCAGCAAGATCCTGAGAGTTATTGGTACTTTCACCAGGCTGTGGTGCCCTGCTTATTAGGCTTAGCAGTGCAGGCTGCTATGCAAGGTAAGGCATAGAGAGATAGACACAGATCTGACTCACTCTGCCTTCTGCCAGTACTTGCAGCTAAAACGGAACTGTGCTTACGGAATACGTTATGGATATAGCTTTTATTTTGTACTTTAGAGCCCTGAATCAATGGGAGGGGAGTGAGGGTGTCCAGATCCATTCTTTAGAATATTCTGCGCTTATCTTCTCATTTTGCATGAACTTCACTTACTCAGGCCAGGTAGTGCCAGCTCCTCTTTCTCAGATGATCATTATGCAAATGATAGATTAAAAGCATGCTTTAGGTGTGGGCATCTGTGACCCTCCAGATGCTTCTAGACCATAGGTCTCATAATCCTTTACCATTGGCTAGGGAGTTGCAGGCAAAAAATATCTGGATGGCTACCCCTGCCTTGGAAGAAAGATTAAAGGGAAATCTCTATCTCCTCTCATTCTTGTTTTCATTTTTTTGGCACTCAGAGAATTCCCACACAGTGCTAAGCAAAGCACTACTGAAGGAGGAAGCCTTATCAGCCATAGTACCAGTCATCAGTGCAGCCTGTATGCACTTAAGCCCAGAGTGAGTAACTTCTTGCCTTTCCCTGATCTCTGTTCCTACAATGTGTCTTATTTCATGTGCTTTTGGATAAGGTCAAGTTCCAGCATAATTTTAGCTCTTTGGTGGGGAGATGGGCTAGCAGTCCCTCCTCTCACACATTCTTTGATGCTTCATATTGTGCAGTAAAACAATGTCCCTGCCACTATTTCCTTGTGTGTTCCTGGCAGGCTGGCTGCCCAGAGTGTCTCCAAAGTGATACCCCTCTTCCTAGATGGAGAGCTATCTTTCCTGCCCGGAAACAGCTTTCCTAGCACTTTCCAGCCTTTCCAGGTATGTTGGGTGAACAGGATGTTGCTTTTGCTATGTTTGGGGAGGTTATGGTCAGAGGCTTCAAAATGGCCTCTGTACTGAAAATGATGATGTGTCTCCTCTGCAGGATGGGCAGTGTCCAGTGACAGCCCAGAGAAGGCTTGTTGCTCTCCTCATGGCTTTTGTCTGTTCATTGCCAAGAAATGTGAGTTCTGGGAGAGATTGCAGGGGCAACGTGGCTGAAATAACAGATCTAGTGCCTAGGCAAGTAGTGCTGGGAACCACAGGATTGCCTGAAGATTTGCAGTCACCTCCATGCCTTCTCTTCCTTCCTGTTTGTTGACAGGTTCCAATTCCTCAGCAGGATCGGTTGCTGCATGAACTCCTAGCTCTTAGCTGCTCCTGTGACTGCCCCTTCACTGCTACAGCTGCAGCCAAATGTTTTGCAGGTCTTGTTAACAAACACCCAACAGGTAATAACTGGATTTTATATATAAAAAAATCATACATAAGGCATTGCTCTGGTACTTTTGACATACCAGAGTTGGATGAAACCTTCTTGATTGATACAAGGAGATACACAAGAGCACCATGCCTCTCCTCTTAACAGGGCCTCGGCTAGATCATCTCTTGGGAATGGCCATGAACAAACTGGAGCAAGGCTTGAATGAGGGTCCCCATCAAAGCCAGGCTCTCACTTTGTTGTTGTGGGTAAGTTTGTGTCATCCCCCCCCCCCATTCTCTCAGCTAGTAATGCAGAGTCTAGTTTATTTTTCTTTCCTTGCAGGTTTGCAAGGCTTTGCTGCTACGCTACCACCCACTAAGCACTCAACTAACTGACAAGGTGAGCTTCAGGGAAGAACTGAGATCATCAAGAAATCCAATATGTTCCTCCCTTATTGCATTTTAATGGGTCTTGTACTTTTGCTGTACAGCTGCTTATGCTTTTGGGGGATTTGGTCCTTGGCTCCAGAGTGAGTGATGGGTTTGCATTGCTCATGGCTGACTCTCCAGATGTTCTCAGCAAGAGCTGCCATGCGGAGGTGCGCCTCATGTTCCGACAGCGCTTCTTCACAGAGTGTGTGCCACAGTTGGTGCAACAGTTCCATGCAGCTGAACCTGGTGAGAAGTTCTTTAGTCCCATTCTGTAATAAAAACATCTGCATTAGAGAATTGACACTATACTTAAATCAGGAGTGGGCAAAGTGCAGCCCATCAGGGCCATTTTTGTGGCCTGCTGTTTTTTTCCCCCCTCCAAAATGTTGCCCAAAGCCCTTTAGGATGTCTAGATGGTATTTCCACCACATTTGGAGCCCTCCTGGATCCCTCAGGGATCAAACAAAATTTATACAATTTTTTGCAACACTTTTTCAGAAAAATGTTTTTGCCCCCAAGTGCTCTCTGAGGAATATTTCCACCACATTTTGGACCCAGTCCTGGGCCAGTATGGACCCAAAAGAGGACTTTTTCAAAACAAAGTAACTTCCACTCGCTTTCTGTTGTTAAAAATAAGCCTCTCGTGGGCCTAAAATGGCCCCCAGAGGCCCCAAAGCATAGTGATAATGGCCCCTGTCCCCTAGAGGATATTTTGGGCAAACAAAATTGATTGTGTGTGTGTGGGTTTGTTTGTTTGTTTGTTTTGCTGGAGTGGATGGCACTCCAAAGTCTCTTGGCGGGGGTAATACAGTTCCTTATCCTTTGACAGTTACCCACCCCTGGTTTAAATTGATATAACTTATTTAGTTTCTTCAGAATTTTAATCTTTCTTGTCTGCCAATTTCTTGGATTCTTACATGATGGTCAGAGGTTTTTTTGTTACTGCTGTCTGGAGTCAGACCCATTGAATAAATTGTTGAGCTGATATATAGGTAAATTTAGTTTATTTAATAGGTCTACTCCAGTTAGGACTAACAGTAGAATTTAGGTCATTGATATGCTGGACCTACTTTTTTTTTAACCTCTTATACAAATATAGAACCAAAAGAACCTCTTACTCTTTTTGTTTTTAGAAGAAGAGAAGCAGTAGAAGCACTTTTCTGCTTCTTCCTGTGAAACATTTTGCCCTATCAAATTATCTGACACTGACTGAAGGCAAGAAAGGTCACAACCCTAAGTTGGCTTGCTCTGCAGTAATTGTTTCTTCAGAAATGATACCGTGGGTTTGCTTTTCTTTAACAGCAGAAGGAGGTTTTCATTATAGGCTCTGTTGCAATCTGTTTAAGCCTCAAGTATGCAGAAAACCTTTTTACAAGAATGTTATCTGGGCTAGAGAACTGAACACCTACCCTTCTCTTCTCCCCAGGTATGAAATCTAATTATCTGAAAGCCCTGTCTCACA
The DNA here is from genome assembly GCA_030412105.1 of Cyclura pinguis. NCBI lineage: Eukaryota > Metazoa > Chordata > Lepidosauria > Squamata > Iguanidae > Cyclura > Cyclura pinguis. The sequence goes on from CM059601.1 coordinate 60,616,684, forward strand.
TCCTTAACCACCTGCCCAAGCCCGTGCTGGTGACAGAGCTGCCTTCGGTGAGTGTAGACTTTGTAGCCAAGGAGTCAGGCACTAGCAACTCTTAGTAGTGGTGATTTGTCTGTATGAGCATGTAGTAGTAGATTATGTTCCCCTCTTTCCTATTCCCACAGTTGTTGTCTCTGTTGTTGGAAGCTCTATCGTGTCCTGATCGTGTGGTCCAGCTGTCAACTTTGCACTGTCTACAGCCATTGTTACTTGATGCACCTCATATCATGAGCCTGCATATAGACACGCTGGTGGGCAAGTTTCTCAGCCTGACAGGCAGCCCTGTTATGGTAAGTAGTATGTCACCTCTTAGTATACAGCTGGCTACTCCCTCATTTCCTTCTGGTATGGTATTTTCTTTTTGGTGTTAAAAGCTAAGTGCCTGCCATCTTTGTGTTGCAGGCAATCCGCATTGCTGCTCTTCAGTGCCTCTATGCACTTGCCTCCTTGCCCACCCCAGTGGTAAGTGGTGGATCTGCCTTTGGATGATAACTTGCCAATCCTTTCCTCTGGGCATTATATTCTTACTGTGCCATTTATCTTTTTCTCTCCTCTTGTTACCAACAGAAGCTGTGAAAACCCCATTAATTCTGTTTTCTTCTTCTTACCGTTAGATACTTCCGTACAAGCCACGGGTGATTAAGGCACTAGCCAAACCGTTGGATGACAAAAAACGGCTGGTACGAAAGGAAGCTGTGGCAGCTCGAGGAGAGTGGTAAGAAGAGATGACAACAAAGCAGAGCAGGGATGCATTGGCTACCTAGGGGACATACCTTTTTGACTTCCCCCACTCCCAATTTTTAGTCCCCAATGCCCTGTGAAGATAGGGGCGTGTTTTGGGCCTACTAGAATACTTTTTTTCCCCAACAGGAAGTGACTAGGAGGTCAATTTCTGGATCACTTCCTGGGCAATAAAAATGGCTGTCCCAGTACTGAAGCTGCTCAGATGGGGAAAATACAGCAAAATATGTGATCCAAGAACCAAACTTCTTTCCACTTCTAGTGTGGAAAAGCATTCCTTATTCTTAAATAGCTGTTTAAATAATTCAGTATCTTGATGCATACTGTTTAAAGTCAGGTAACTAGCATGCATCATGGATCTCATGAAGCTGGAAAACAAACATTTGAATGAATGATTCAGAGTTTTATTCATTTGTTTTCTTGCTGTTGTCGAAGTATAATGCTGTATTCTTGCTCTTCAGGTTTCTGCTTGGGACACCTGGCAGGTGAAGGTGCACAATGTGAATCATGATTGACAGTCTCACCTGGCAAGTTAATATGCCTTGATATCATGGGTCCTATATTTCCTTGAAAGCAGCAAGGCTTTGGGCAGAAGTGGAGGACCTTTTTATGCGCTGCCACATTCCTGATCACAGCACCTGTGTCCAATAGGATGCAACAGCCAGCTCAATTCTTGCAGAAGTAAGGTAGTGCATGGAAATGGCAGGACCCTTGCACACTATGTGTGTGGAGTCAGAAGAATAAATAATCTGTTTTCTAACAGCCTCTGGAGAAGGTGCATCTTGTGGGAGGGAAAGCAGTAGAAGAAGTGAGTTCAGTGCTGCTTTGGCCTTCATCTCACCACACAGTTAAAGTACTATTCTCTTACATTTCTAACACACATTCCACAAGTGTATCCACAAAAATAGCTCAGCCTCTTGTGAGGAGCTGTTCTATGTCTATTCACATCAGTTTTAGTCAAAATCCATTTTTGCATAATTGATCTTTTCTAGCAATGGTGAATTGTTGGGATGTAGGAGTTTTAAAGTTTAAAAAGGAAACATTCAACAGCTTCTGAGTATTCTATATTATGTTACAGAATTGCTTGGAGAAAATATAGCAAACCAAAGACCATTTTACTATATAGGCCCAAATATAATTAGCTATAGCAGTTGGCAGCTACTGTTCAAAAATGTTAAATCTGTAGTATATGTCCTTTCCTGGCACTAATCTGTATAATTGCTGCTCTGCCAAGGAGTAGCTGTCCTGAGTTTAGCGGGTACAGAAATCCACCAAGGCTTCTGGGAGAGATTCTACATGGAATCTTTATAAGAAATAGCCATATGGTTAGAGTGCTATTGAACTGTCAGTACAAGTTTCAATTTTAGACATGGCATAAGGTACCCTTGTAGACACATGAAGCAATATATTGTTTAGTTCAGGAACTACCCTTTATCTTTAAATATAAGATGCTAATAAACACAGTTGGAGCTGTCTGGAGGTAGAGGCCTGAATGTTGGCAAGGAAAGGCTGCTTATTTTGGTCTATCTGTAGAAAGCAGTTGAATTTACGGTTTGCACCAAGAGAGTTCTGTGGTCAGCACTGCCTCTTCGAAGATCTCACGAACCAGGGTTGGGAAAGATTGCTGCTGGCAGAATGAACACAACCCTTCCTGCTCTTAAATGTTTAGTCATAATATTTTTGAAACTCATCACAGACACTAAATTAACTTGCAATAACTGCCAAGGCTCCAAGGGAGTCTTAATCACTGCTTAAGATCTGTGTGGGTTGCAAAGGAAGTGAGAAGTACTTAATGGTAGTGTACATGTTCCTTAATCCAACTCTAAACTCATCTGGAAACCAGCACACGTGTCTTCAAATTTCTAAACTTTTTATGTAGCTAAATTTCATGTGTTGGTAATGAAACATTGCTAGTTTATAGAGTTCTGTACAGTCACACCCCCCATAGCTCTACTGAACCACCATTGGTGGCATGTGAATACACAGGTTGTATGTCCACTACCAGATCTTCCTCCCATCCCAGAAAGTTAACATCAACCTCTCCTACAAGTGTAATTTGTGGTCAGACACGATAAAGGGATTTGGCAGAAGCTGATGCCACCTGAGTAATTTATCTGTGAGGGAAAAATCTCATTTATACACTTTCTGGACATACTTGTAATTCTGTCCTTTAAGTTGTATGAAGATTGGTATAGGGACAGAAGCCCCCAGTTTGTCTTGCTCAGGTATTATCTCCCCATAGAGGAACTGACAAGACTTAGTAAAAACAGTTTTTATTTCTACTTAAAAAAAAAATCCTGCCTTCTTAGAGGGAAAGCAGCAAGACCCTGACATGTCAGCCAGCCTCCTAGAATTGGGGAGATGCTAGTCCCCTCTGTCATTAGGAGTGACACCACTTTGTCCTAGAGAGGCTGGAATTATGTGCAGAAACACAAAATCTGGGCAAGACATCCTTGTCTCACCTCAGCTGCCTGCAGCTGGAGGTTCTTCAGCTTTCCTCCTAAGGCTATTGCAGTAAACTGTTCACTTCAGATGATCCAGCAAGAGTGGACTAGGTCACTTCAGGGACTGAATTTTCTGTTATGCTTCTCAGTGACAACAATCTGTGGCCGTTAGTCTTCCATCAGTAGGTCTAATCGGCTTTTTATCCATCTCAGATTGCTAACAGAGGAGTCTTCTGTTCAGCTACACAGGGTGGGGTGTCCCAACTCAAGCCATTGCCATAGGGAGGATGGGTAGAGGGTAGCAGAAATCGAGTAACCCAGTGCCTAGAAGAGAACAGATCCTTCAGTATGATACCTGGAGTGCACAGTGCCATACAGAAACTTGTTTATAATCTGAAAAGTGGAAAGATGCAGTATACAAAGAACCTCTGAGGCTACACTGTTACCATGGAATCCAAAACAACATAGTTGTACTTGCTTAACAATGCCTTGCTCCATCAGGGGTCAATTACAGCCACTTTGTTTATTAGCTATACCATAGGATATGTTTACTGATTTCCTCTTGTTCCCAGAGTTTCTTACCTTTGTGTCTCCACACCCAGGAAAATCTTCCAATTTCCCAAAGGACCATAACTGTATGGATTTCGAAATACCTGTAGCCAAGGGAAAACAGAATAAAATCATATTCCAGCAGTATTCTTCTGTACTGTAGCAGCCCCTACTGGAAGAGGCCAAACTACAAGGCAAAGAATACAACTATTCAACTGATCAAATAAGTGCAGATTCATCAAAAGAAAACAGCCTATCTCAGTATTTGTAATCTAGAAACAGTTACAGTGAGCACAGCACACTGAAAATGCAAAACTGAAGAGCATGACAGAGTCAAATCTGGAAGAGTTACTTCTTGGGACTAGAGCTCCCAGATTCTCCCATCCGGTGTAACCTCTGACTATATTGGCTGGGGAACTGTGAGACCTGTAGTCCCACATAACTTGCATGTATTTGATAGATGCTAACTCTGCCTTGCTCCTGCCTTCCACAGTAATTTTTCCAAGAGCTGCTGGGGGGCAGGGGTTACAGTGGAAAAGCTCTGTTCCCAATCTCTTGTTTTGCTTACAATAAAATAAAGGGACCTTGATGAGACTGTTGCACTAATCAGATGGGCTTAGTCACTTTGCCTTGCGCCCCCTGCCAGTTCATCCTCTCACCTTGCCCTTCCTTTGGAGTCTTTTTCTTTCTTTGCGGTTGATGTGTCTTTCAATGCTGGTCTCACCACGTGTTATGAGGACAGAATGCCAGAGCATGAGGGCACCTAGAGCCAAGGCTACTGAACTGGAGATGGAAGAAGGAAAGTTGTCAAAATGCTAAAGAGCTGAGAAGGCCTGAACAAATAACTTGTAAACACAGAGGGTGTCAGTTGGGAAAGGCTCTGGGCTGTTCAGTTTTGTAAAGGGCAGAACACAAAACAGAGAAAGCTTTAAGTACAGTTGACTTGGCAGCTTTCTGAAAGCCATCTGGACAGTCTTTCACCCTCCTCTTTCCCCACGGGTACTGTCAACCAAACAGATCAGTTACCTGCAGAGGACCCAGGCATACACTATACTCTTGTGGAAAGCTCGCTGGCGGAAGGAGAAAGTGGGTGGTGGTGTCTGAGAGTAAGTCTGCAAGAAAAAGCAAATGTTGTCATAAGTGGTAAGAACATAGCAGAGGTGGCTATGACCCAAATAGGGAGGATGCGGAAAACGGATGGATGGATGGATGGATGGATGGGCAGCACAGCAGACAAGACTACACCTTCTAAGTGACAAGGACCTCAATGATCATGAAATCAGTGATGGACAGAGCATGGGTGCTGGGACTCAGTACTCAGATCCCTTATTCTTCATCTATCCCTTCCAAAATTCAGTAAGTATTTCCTTACCTCTATGGGACAACGCATGTTAGCTGAAATGGGGCTCCAGCATTTCCTTGTGCAGAAGGTGGTAAGGAATACTTCTGCCCAGGAAAAGGAATCTAAGCTGTTGCAATTACCTCCAGGGAAAGGGAATCTGAACCATTGCAACTACTGCTGTAGATTCTTTCCTGGGACAAAGCACCAAAGCTCCCATGCCAGGCTCTGTCCATTCCCTGACTTGAGCAGCAGAGGAGCAGATATCCCACCTGATTGCCAGTCACGTGCAGTCTCTCCTTGTCAAGTAGTTTGATTCTCTATCAGATGGAAAAGAGGCCGCCAGTTATACACACTCAATTCTTGGCCTACATACCTCTCTGACATAGGGGAGCACCTCAGGTGGTGTCAAGACCAGAAGGGGAAAGCCCTGTTCCTTGAACAAAGAAGACAGCCCACCCCCATAACCCGCAAAGGCCATAGCTCAACAAGGAACCTCACCTCAATAGCAGCGTAGGCCTCCCAGAACATGTCCCAGCCGCTGACACTGCTGTAAATGCAGCCCATGGTCATGAAGAGCATAAAGGAGAAGAAGTAGCGATGGTTGTAATGCCCCACACAGTTGTTCAGCCATGCTGTCTCATGGGGTTAAAGGTCAGTAATTGCAGGCAGAAAGCCAACCCTGGAGGTCCCACATAAAATTCCACTGATAGAAGCAACTGGCTTAATCTGATACCCGTCTATGCCACCATGATAGGCTGCCAGCATGCACCACTGCTTGTTTTGGGGATCTACTTCCCCTAAATTAGATCAACTTCTTATGCACGTTAAAGCCCAAACCTACCAGGCAAAACAGACATACTGCAAAAGTGCTGCAAGCCAAAGGAATAGCAATGCTGCCCCAGAACTGTTGCCCTTTAGATCTGAAATAGGAATTCTTCTTAATTGCAGCCGATTATCCCCATAACATGAACTGAGAAATGTTCCTCACAGAAGATATACAGATGTCCTTCTCTGATGTAACAGGTTACTTCCTTTAGCCATTTAATCTCTAATGGTCTCATATTCTCCATAGGGACACCTAAATTTCCTGAGACAACCCAAGCAAGACAATATCTTGACTCCCTAAATATGATCCTAATGGTCTGTGGAAGGATACGGCAGTGATGGTCCATCTTCAATATACACCTGTAGGAGGAAAGTAGCATCAGCTATGAGGTTTACTGCATGCAGAAAGAGAAGGAGCTGCGAACAGAACAGCAAGAGAGTGGGGCAGCCACAAAGCATAATAAGCAACCCAAGGCAAGAGAAACAGAAGTTAAGTTAGCCCTCACCCCCTTAGTGTAGTATCCATGTAGGTAAGCAAAGGATCTGCTGGAGACTTCTGGAGGACAGCTAGATATTAGCTACTCATTGATATGAATACAAGCTCATACTACCTTTTTTAGTCTCAGTACAGCTACCATATGGATTGTTCTGTGCCCTCAAGCTATTTCAATATATGGTGACCATAAGATGGAACCCATCACAAGAATTGGTGGGAGGGGGTTGCCTTTGCTTTCCCCTGAGGCTGAAAGAGTGTGACTTGCCCAGTGTCACCCAGTGGATTTCTCTGGCTGAGTGAGGATTCAAACCCTGGTCTTCAGACCTGTAGTTCAACCTCAAACCACTATACCACACTGGCATGCAAACTTGCACATGTTCCTAAAAGTAGATCTGCATGTAATCTGCAGATATACCTGTTAGTAGTATATTTGTGTAATATAGCTGTTACAGTCAGCCTTCCACATTTGCAGGTTTCAGTTTCACAGATTTGGTTATATATGAGTTTCTCCAACTTCTGACCCATCACCTCAAGTGCTTCTTTTCCAGGAGAACAGTTCCTCTCAGCAGCCCTGATAAAGCCACACAGCCCTTTAAAAAAAATCCCCTCTGGTCCTCCTCCTCTTCCATCAGCGATTGTTTGGCCAGCTAACAATGGATCACAACATTTCCCATCACCATAAGCCCTCTCCAATGTCTTCCCACATCCAAAGAAAGAGGAAGCATAAGGCTGCCATGCCAACCTACCCTCTTCCCTCTCCTTTTCCTGACCTGGTTTGGGCTCTGGATGGCCCATTCTCCCCACCATGACTTGGCTCCCTTCCTACAGAGAGAGAAAGACAGACACACACACACACTTTTTGATATTTGCAGTTTCTCCACTTTTGTGAGGGTCTTGCACCCCAACCCTAGGAAATGTGGAGGGCCAACTGTAGTTGAATCCCGTCAGTTAAAATGTTAGCTTTAAAACAAGCACACACATGTATATAGTAGAACTGTGTGTTTAGCCTTTATGGCAGGCGTGATAAAAAGAAGGGTTTAAGGGAATGGAAACAGCAAAGAACATCTGAAGAGGGGCAGAGAATGATAAAGCAGTCTTTCCAGGCTTCAGTGCTCTCCATAATCCTTCATCATTAATACCATAGACAGCAGAAATTATAAGTATGTGCTTGCAAACTGAATGACTATCTAATTTATTTATGGCACAAAATCCAGATATTGTTCCTCCTGTGCAACCCTGCCTACAGCTACTTTCCATTTCATTGCAGAATTTGCTCTGGGAAATAGCTAAGCTGATGGCTCTTTCTCCGAAAAGATCAAAGCAAGGACTGGAGATGTTAGGATCCGAGCATAACAGACACAAAATTTAGCTTAGATGGCTATGTGCCTAAAGAGACCCCACTGAACCTGTGTTTAAAATATCAACATCTAAATCTGACATCACAGGAAACTCTCAGGCCATGTCCCAAATTATGAAGATCATAAAAGTGCACATTAGGTAAAGTAAAATGTTCAAATGTGAGCAACTTATTAGGAATCAAGTTTCAGATATTTGGAGAAAATATAAAGGAGAAGCAGGATGAGCATACAGAAAGGCAATATAGAAATCAAAAGACAGACTAACATTGGCTGCATCCAGTGCTGTAATCCATGCCACCCTCCCAGCCTCTTCCTAACCAATTTACTGGCTGAAAAAGGTTTACCATTTCTGCTTTATGAAATTCTCAGAAATCACTGCTAGATACAGGATTCCACACCTAGCATCACAGGACATTCTGTGTACAGAGAACTGTGGAATAAGCTTAATTATCACTATTATGTCAATTATCTGCCACTAGATACCTCCAGAATTTGAGACAGAGAAACAAAAACTGACACCGACAGATTCTTCCCAGGAGCGGGGGGAGGATAATTCAGCACATACCTTGCGTGCAGAAAAGCTCAGATGGACTCTAAGCTCTCCAGTTAAAAGGATCAAGAGCAGAGCTGAAAAAGCCTTGGCCCAAGACTGCAAAGTGATGTTGCCTGATGCATAAGAAGTACTGAGTCAAATGAATTAAATGGCTTCTTTTCCATAAATCACCCAGGCAATGTGATTGAAAAGCAGCACAAGACTGCTTTTGGTAGATCATACTATAAGGCAATTGCTTATGTTCGTATACATGGTTCAAGTCTGCTTTATGCAAAATAAAACAAAACATCAACTATGTGTGATGTAGAAGTTTGAATTATGACCCTGGAGACCAGGGTTCAGTTCTCCATTCTGCCATGGTAACCCACACACTCTCAGCCCCAGAAAACCCTGTGATATGTTTGCCTTAGGGTCACGATAAGTTGGAAACAACTTGAAGGCACATGACAATTCTTTCAAAAGAGCTCAGGTTTCTACATATTCCTTTGAATTAAGTATTCTTTAAAAACTAGTGGGACGCACGAAAGGTCATTATGTTTTGATTTGCCACAAGAGGAATGCCCACCTGTTACAGATGCTGCAGTGGTGGGTTCGAGCAGGCTTTGGTGCAATGCATTTCCTGCAGATGGAAACAGCAACAACATCGCTCTTCGACTGCTGTGGGAAGGGAACAGCAGTAGCTGTTTAGCATTCTGTTCTAAAGACGCCATCTTCTCACAAACACCCAGAATAAAGCTGGAACAGGCTGCACTGAGAATACATCAACCCAGGTCACTTTGAGCCCCAGAAAAATAGCAACTCCAGGCAATCTTTGGTCCATGAAAGCTTGCACAGGTGGTTTTGGTGAGAAAATAAAATGTAGAGTTGTGCCAAGCAGCTCTGCTTTGAATTCAGTTTTGTTTTAAAGCAAGGCAGAAATACAAAGCCTCTGCCCTACCTGTGGGGGATAACCAGGCTGAGTAGTGATGGCCATATAGTAGTGGAAGACAATCATGAGGAGGTTCCAGTGGCCATAGATGAAATGCCAAAAGATCCACGCAATGGGATACGTTTGCAGGATGAGTGGCAGGAGGCAGATGTACACTATGCCCACCACAGAGCTGGTCAGTGTGATCACCAGAACCACAAATACCTGTTAGAAGGATGAGAGAAGGTTCTCAGTCACAAGCACATTGGAGAAAAAAAACTCTCAGAGGTTGGTAGAAGAACAGGTGTGTAATAGATGGATTCCTTCCTCAAAGTTGCTTGGTTCTCTTGGGAATTGCAATGTCATGTACTCTTACGTTGGTTAGTGATTAGAAGTAGCTACTGGCAGTGGCTTGAAGCTGGGGACTAAGTCTCTAGAGGCCAGAACTAAAACCACCTCCAGCATGGAGATGGCTGTACCAGTAGGGCAAAGGGAAGCAGTGACTTCATGAAGCCATGTGCTATGTGGCAGGGAGTGGTGACAAGGTGCTTGAAGACAGAGCTACCTGCCTCAAGCCAGTGTAACTCAAAAGAGTGGTTCACGGACTGCTACCAGTCTATGAGGCATTGGCTACTAGTGCCTGATGAGTTTCCAGAAAAATAACAACTGTACCCAATCATCACAAATTGTACCTACTCATCTTAACCATATTGGGGAGTGTGTGTGGAATTGCCAGTCCCTCACACCAAAGAGCTTGAGATGCACTGTCTTAGGTTAGCTAGTTGCCCTCAGGAGTGGTAGAAGATGCTGTCCTCTCCATTTCATTGAAGAAAGAGTCAACTCAGCTTCTGTACATGGAATGGAAATCAGAATGCCATTTTGTCTTTTGCCTCAACCAGCAAATTGGCTTGGGCTAGCCATTAAGTGCCATTATCTTTCCTAGATACTCACCACACCGAACCATCGGGTGACATGATCCACCAGCCAATAGATAGGTTCAAAGAGGGCATCAAGAGCAGTGTCACCATCAGCAAAAGAATTGTAGATCAGAGAGCGCAAGCACAGACGCCCATACAGCCACAGCTGTTGGACCTGCTGGGTCAGCCAAAGCCGGTGCCGCTGACCTATCCGCAAGCACTTCAGGAAGAAGCGCATGACAGCAGAGTACATGCGCCGGCAGCTCCTCATCCCTGCTGCTCAGAGCCTGGGAAGAGATGAAGCAGCATCAGCAGGCGGTTTAGACCACAAGCAAAGTTTGGTAGCAATTTCAACAATACAGTGGTGAACCTACTGCTCCAGCACCATGATGCTAAGCCACTCCTCTGTGGCTTTACACATAATACTGTTTTTCACTCCAGAAGGAAAGGTGAGACCTCTGGTCTGCACATCATATGCACACTGAGATTAAATAACAAGAGGCTTCCCAGACCACCATTACCATCCTCAAGTGCCAAGGGGGCACAACTAAAGGGTCTACATTCAGATTTCCTTTCCTAAATGTCACTGCATTCATTACATTACCTGACTTGGAGAAAACCAGAAGATACAGTGAGAGTCTGTGCCTCTCCCAATAGTTATGATGAAATTCTCATCTGGAATTGTGGAGGGTGTTACAGGTACTCATTACAGGTACTCAAAGGAACATAACCTCTTACATTCCCCATTCTGGCACCCTCCTATGTTTCTGTATAAGCCCCATTATCATCCAACCAGAATAACCATACTGACTAGGAATAGTGGGGATTGTAGCCCAACATGTGCATGCCAGTGTAGAAAAGGCAGCTTTTAAGAGATAAGTACCACTAAGATATACAGGACTATCATACTGCTGCCATACAGGGAGAGGACTGAATTTTTCTTGCACTCTTACTTTCATCTCTTCAGAATATTTGCTGGTTGGGAGGAAAAACCTATTTGGAAGACTAGAAAACCATTAATTCTTCCAAAACCCAGTCCTGGAGAACAAAATTTCAAAAAGAAAAGAAAAGGGACTGACTGCATAATAGCACTTACCTGCTTGCAGAGGTCCAGGATCAGCTGCAGTTAATCTAAGAGCAAGGAGGAACCTGAGCTTGATCAGCTCTAGAGAAAGCTGATCTTGGTCAATTAATATTAACCATGAGTGTGACCCTGGGAACCCCTCAAGGTTGGTGGCCTAAAGTAAGAAAAAACCCCGCACAGGGCTCATGAAACAGCAACAGAACAAAAACACCCAAGAAGGAACAGCACACTATGCTCCCAGGGACCAAATTTTTTTTTAGATGATGGAAATTTAGGCTAACAGATTTTTCTACAGCAACCATGACTTCCACTCTCCACTTCGTCTTGCTGTATCAGCAAACCTCACCCCAGGGACACTCACAGCCACCCAGCCTCCTATCAAGTTCTTCTTTCAAAAGGGTGTTTGATTGCAGTCAGGAGAGAACATGCTTCCTACTTATCTCAGACCTAGTGACCCTTTTTTTGGTTCTTCTAAGGATATGGCATAGCTAAGCAAGGGATCAGACTATCTCACTGTCTCTCAGGCATGCATGTATTTCCACAGGGTCCCTTTCAATCTGACTGTTCTTAGTTCTGTAACTACAGAAACTCCAGTTTCCATACTTGCCATTTGGGCACAGATTCCTAGGTTTGGTCAAGCAGCCAGATGCCGCAACTGAGCTACCATGTCAGCCTGGAGAATGTCCGAGACGATAGGCAAGTTCTCTAACATGATCGATAGTATATTTAATGATCTGGGCTATGTGATTAGTTTTCTTCTGATGGAAAATTTAGAGGCAAATTTAAAGATCTCACATTAATTACAAGTGTTTCATATAAGGCTAACTGATAAAAACATTCCCCCCCCCCAGTTAGCTTGCCTATGGTAGAATTACAGCACACTGAATGTGCTTATGTGTGGCACACAAACAGAGAGACATTGTCTTCCTAGTTGCACCCAGAGGTCAACCCATCTTTTTCTGCCAGCTGAGCAGAGTTGGCATCGTTCCTGGGCACAGATTAAGGGTGATTTTTGAAGCCCCTTTGCCAGATGGTAGCAACAACATAAACGATACAAGGGAAGATTATAAGCACCGAGATGTTCATTAGACAGCAGAAGCTGCGTGGGTGACTTAATGGGTTCTCTGCAAGAGGACGACTGCCACCAAGCATATTCGAATCAATACTATCTTTAGGGAAAATTCGAATTATCACGCCACTCCTCGTGAACTCCAGTTCCCCTGCTCACAGCATACAACCCCCTAAGGCTCTCCCGGAAACAAACACGAGAGGAGAACGGAAGGAAAAGACCGCATCCATTCATAAAACCCCTGTGCAAAGTCTTAGAACCAGAGGCTGTGCATATCCTCAGGAGGTGCGTTCCGACGTGCATTTCAAGGGTACAGTCATGGGGAAAGCTAAGCAATTACCGAGGAAAAGAATCACACATTTCCGCAGTTTCCTCCTAGAGAACCGAATGAAAGGGCGGGAGCACCGGAGAATTAGCAAGAAAAGCTAAGCCTCGAAACAGCAATGGAGAGAAAGAACACCCAACGACGGCACGGAGGGCGGGTGGGCGAGCTGTCGGAGCACGGCCGCTTTCAAAGCACACCAGAGAAATAATCCATGCCAGCATGCAACCCAGGAACATGGAGCGTCAAAGGGGTCCTTACCTGGTACTGCCATTGTCGGTCCGGACCGTTCCCTATTAACTGCATTCAAGCGAGCACCCCCTTTCTTTCCACCTCCCCTTTAACCTCCCTTACCCATTCTCGCCCGCGCATGCGTGACTGCACGCCGTGCAATTTGAACAGAACTACGATTCCCGGCGCACGTTGCGCGGCATCGAACACGCTTCCTCCGGCATCTGTGTGTGTGTGTGTGTGTGGGCCTGAACCACGCGTGCCCGGAAGCAGGCGCGTGACAACGAGAGCGTCCAATGAGACGGTTGCTTACAGAGCCGTCCGTGTTGGAGTAGGAAGCCCGACTGGAGAAAGCCTTTCTTTCGGGCGGGAAGGCAAGCGGAGTTGTCGCCACATGGCTCCCGCGCGGTACTGTGTTCCTGGTGGGTGACAGAAAATGGAGGAAGGGAGGGTTGACTGGCTCCTGGGAAATGCGGGAGGGGGAGGTTCAAGCCAGAGCCTCAGACCGTGGAAAAATAGCTTGACATTCCCGGAATCCTCCAGTGTTTTTATTCGTTTATTTTTTGCGTTGGCTATGGCTGTTTGATGGGGAGGGGGCGCTGTGGAACTTGTAGCCCCCCAAAGTCACTGGCCATTTCAAAGGCCCCTCCCTAAACTGCAAACCGCAGAATTCCACAGGATGTTGAAAGTGGAATGATAGCGCTATAACAGTCTAGTGTGGAAATGGCCACTTTTCCCAGCTTTGGACCTAGACCACGTGGACAGGTGTTTGCGCCTCGTGGGTCCAGCCCCAGGGAGTTTTGTCCGCAGACAGTCCACCGTCAGACATCTGGGCGAGGCATCTCGCTGGCTGCTGTCAGAAATTCAGTGCTGAACTAGACGGAACAGTGGCGGTGGTACCCGTAGGCAGCTTGCCTCACATTGCCCATGGGAAAGGCGGGAGTGGTGGCAAGAAGCTGGGGCATAGGTGTCTGCCCGTGTGGGTCAGATGCCCGCAGGTGATCTGGGGCACGTTGGCCTTAAGATACAGGCCATTTCCGCACTAGACTGTTATAGTGCTATTATTCCACTTGCGACATCCTATGGAATCCTGGGGTTTGCAGTTTTGGGAGGGGCCTTTGAAATGGTCAGTGACTTTGGGGGGCTACAAGTTCCACAGCGCCCGCTCCCCATCAAACAGCCATAACCAATGCAAAAAATAAATGAATTAAAACACTGGAGGATTCCGGGAATCTGCCCCTCCCTAAACTGCAAACCCCAGGATTCCATAGGATGTTGCAAGTGGAATAATGGCGCTATAACAGTCTGGTGCAGATATGGCCTCAGCTACCAGTCTGGTTAAGTTCTGCACATGGAAAGAAGGGTGTTGGGTGGAGGTACTATCTTGTCCATTTGCTCACACGTGAGCCTGCCTGGGTCTGATCTGTCAAGCCTTTCCATGTTTTGAGAGTTAGAATAAGATAGGGTTAGCCAAATTCATCAGAGAATAATAGTGAAGATCAGACCAAGTAACCATCTCTTTCAGTAGCCAGTTGTTCTTCAGCAGCCACACAGATTGAAATGATGTATAGGCATCAATAGAGCCAGTCCTTAATGAATTTTCTAATCTATTCTTACAACCTTCCAAACTAGTGTTCATAACTACATCTTTAGTAATAACATAAGTCAATTCATAGATCAACAGGTTGAGGGCAAAGTATTTCCTTTTTGACTCTTGTATCTATCACAGTTAGACTGTTTGTGTGACTCTCGAGTGTAATATTATGGAATATACAATTTAAAAAAATAACAATGAGGAATATTTTCCTATGAACAGCCATTGACTCGCATTAAAAAAAAAATCACCTGAGCATTGCAGCACATTGTAGCGGGGCTGATGGCAGGTAGAGCCAGCACCAAGTGGACAGAGTTTGCAGCATTGCACAGCTTTTATTCATTCTGTCTCATCCTGTCACTTTTCTTAACATACAAACAGGACGCAATTTCTAGCATGGGCCTCTGGTGTTGAGAGATGTGGACGATGCTGAGGGGTGCATGAAATTGGGCCTAGATTTGATGTGGCTGTTGAGCCACAGGTTCAACTCCCTAATTCTAAACTAAAAGCCCCCAAGCTTTGGCTTTAGATAGGACATTGCCTTGTACCAAGTCAAACAACTTTGAGGTTTAACACAGTATTGTCTACTATGGGTTGCTAAGTCTAAAAAAAAAATTAAAAAACCCCCCACAGAAATTGAATCTAGGATGTTCTGTCTGCAAAGCATGCACTCTGCCATCAAACTATAATATTTCCTAAGACTTTGGTATTGTACATTAAAACCAAAGAGGAGAAGTTGATAGGAGAGCAGGAGGAGAGAAAACAGTAGAGGTAGTTAGGAAAGATAACAGATGAGAAGGAAAGAAATTGATTAATGAAGTGGGGAGGGAGAGGTTACTGAAGACACACAAAACAACATGGCAGAAGACAGCTGCAAGTAGAAGCTGTAGTTTGTCTCTTGGAAAAGTATAACTACTAGTGCTGACAGAAGGGGGCACACACAAATACAGAAGGATGACATGAGACATTGGCTTGAAAATGATAAGAAGCTAGAAGGGTAGCATCTATTGTGGGCGATGTTTCTATGCAGTATTGTAGGGAACTAGAACAGCAATTCATGTAGTGGTTTTAGGGTCCCTTATTCAGAAGCTGTTCTGACCTCTCCTGTAGAGAGGAGTGCACTTTAGTTCTCAATCAGAGGCCACAATGGCTTTTTAATGGATCTTTGGGTGGTTGTCTTTCTCTCGTTATTTGTTGGAGAGGACCCAAGGCAGTATGGAATCTGGGCTTCTAATTCCTGCTCCATGTTTTGTGCATGGATTTAAAGCATTTTACCCCTTTCTTAAGCTAAGAAGGCTTCAAGGACTGTGTATATAAGATCACGTAAAGAACTGAACTGTAAAGAACACCTGAACTATAATGAACCTCTTTGGTTTTGCCAGTTTGTGTAGAGCAGGCAAAAAACCAAACAAACAAAAGAAACCAACAACATAAGCAAAATAAAATTATTCTGTCTTCTGTAATCCTATGTAATTCCAAGCAGACATAAGTCCCACATTCCCATGAAAAGAAATCAGAAAAGATAACAAAGAACAGTGATGTAAGAGACATAAAAGTCTCCCTGCTACATACCTTTTAAAAATAGCGTGGAGGGAAGAAATGTAAAAACTCTTTATATTTTATTTGTCGTTCTAAAAGAAAATATTCCATAAGCAAAAATTTGATAAGACACAACACACAAGGTAAAGCGGATGGCAGTGAGAAGGAAGGCAGTTAAGTCCAGCAGATACTGTCTGTTCTGCTCTTCCTCCAAGGCAACAGCAGTGGCAGTTTGGGTAGAAAGAAGACCTTTCATTAGCTGGTGGACCTAGGCATGATGGAGTTGTATCTGCTTATTCTCTCTCTCAGGCCACAGCAGTGGCAGTTGGAATGAAGGGAAGGCCTTTCAGCTGCTGGGACCAAGTTCTTCTAAGTCATTGTATAACAAGGAGAGAAATAGATTTTTTTATAGTGCTGTCAAGACAGGGAGAAAAATTGTAGGTAGCACACTCCTCCCTGTGACCACCCTGTTTACAGCACAGATATCAATGATCCAATAGGTACTGTGACGTACCTGAGCTGGTCCTCTTTTCTCCTGTGATGTTTGGTGCTGTCTAGGGGAATCTTAGAGAGCTGAGAAACTTTATAAGCTAGGCAATGAACAGGGTGCAGACAGTGCTTAACACTGCTTTTCTTCTTGTTCTTCCAGGCTGTCTTACAATTTGCCTCATACTGTCTAGGTAATGAGTGGGCATTTGGCTATCTCAAGCAGGGAATGACTTGAAGTTCCTAGCTTAAGAGTCCTCTGACTTTTCTTTTATCTTACAGGAGAACGTCTGTGTAGCTTAGAGGAAGGAATCCCTGGGAGTGGCACCTACACACGTCATGGATCTATCTTTGCCTCTTTGGCTGGTTGTCTCATGAGGAAAAGTGAGAATGGCACGGTGAGAATCAAGCAGTCTCTAGGGGTTAGTGTGACGACTGGAGATGATGGCTACAGGTGCTAAATGCTTTGATGTGAGTTGGATCAGTTCCTCAGTGGGGAGAGAAAGAAGAGATGAACCAATTCACGACTGAGGGAAAGTACCAAACTGATGAGAAGAATATGTAGGTGATCAACTAGAAGTCCAGAAGGAACTTTGACATTCTGAAGCAATGCACTGAGTAAGTGATTAAAAACCTGTAATCTTTGCTCCTCTACAGCTCCCTGTTATCTCTGTGGTGAGGGACGTGGAATCTCAGCTTCTGCCTGATGTGGGAGCCACAGTGACATGCAAGGTAATGCCAGCAATTCTAGCTAGGCAGGAAAGAATTACTGTATCCTTAGTTCAGCTACTGGTGTATTTTAAAAAGCCAAAGTTGCTGGAAAGACAGAACACATGGATTCCAGCCATTGCATGAGGGCAGAGTTGTCTCTGCCAGTATTGATAATCAGGTTTTGCCCTGTTTTGCTCCTGAATTGCCATAAGTTCTGGAAGGCCTCACAGAGTGCTGGAAGATATTTTTCCTATATATATGATGAAGGTAAAAGGAAAAGAGAGACTCAGTACCCCAAAGGCAACAGATCCTGTCTGATCTTGGACGCTAAGCAGGATCAAGCCTGGTTAGTAGTTAGATGGGAGACTGCCAATGAATACCAGTTGCTGTAGTCTATATTTCAGAGGAGAGCAGTGGCAAATCACCTCTGAATATTCCTTGCCTGAAAAAGCCCTGTGAAATTCATGGGTCACCATAAGTTTACAGGCAGCTTGAAAGTACATGTACAGAAGAAAGGGAAGAAATACAAACTCCATCTCAGAAGATCCCTTTCACAAGCTCAGGGGATTAGAGACAGAGATCTAAATATCACTTTTCTTATAGAGAAGGAGAAGAAGAGAGAGGTGATAACGGAGACGTTAGTGTTGCTGGATCCTGATATTAACTCTTGTTTCAAACTAAGCATATCAAATTCACAGCACTAACTTTATACTCTTGTTTTCTACCCCACCCTATCCAGGTTTGCAGTATTAACTCTCGTTTTGCAAAGGTACACATATTATATGTTGGTTCTACACCACTGAAATCACCATTTCGTGGGACAATCAGGTAAGTAAAATCTTGATTGAGGGCATTTTCTGAGCATTTCATATCTGCTATTACAGATGGTAGATTAAGCCAACCACGATTTTTATTAGGATGTGAAGGCTTCTGAGAATTAAAGAGTTAGTGACAAATTGTTTACTGGTTACAAGTTTGTTGTTGTAAGTCTTTAAGTAATTTCCAACTCACAGCAATCCTATCATTGGGTTTTCTTGGCAGTGTTTGCTCAGATTTGCCTTCCTTTGAGGTTGGGAGAATGGGACTTGCCCAAGGTCACCCAGTGAGTTTTCATGGCCATTCAAACCATGGATTTTAACTCTGGTCTCCAGACTCATAGTCCAGTGTTCAAACCATTATACCGTGCTGGCTCTCAAGTTAGCTAGTTCCTTCTTTCTGCACCAGGCTGGTTATGGCACATACAGTCACTTGTCTTGTAGGGAAAAGGGATGGCTAGGTTAAGGTTAAGGTCTCACCTTCTCTTCTCCCATTACAGGAGGGAAGATATTCGAGCTACAGAAAAAGACAAGGTCAGTGGAATAAACACTTTATCAAAACATGCAATGAGAGAAAAATAAACCAGTGCACGTATCAGAGCATTTCTTCCTGATGCTAATACACACATTTGGCCATGTAAATCTCTTTCTATAGTTCCTACTTTTGGGTTAATAACCTGAGAAGGTTCAGAATCCTGTGGGGATAAGGATCTTTTTTAGCAATGTTCCTACTGCTGGTTGGTGAAAAAGAATGAATTCCCCTTTCTGAGCAGAGTGTGTCCTACCTCCGGGGTGGGAAATATGACTCTCTAGGTGCTGTGAGTTGCAGTTCAGTAATGTTTCCTCACTGTTGGTTATGCTGATTAGGTCTGCTGGGAATTACAAACCAACAGCTATAAGGCCACAGAATTCTCATCCTTGTCCTTGAACAAAAACAGACAGATGTCATTGGGATGCTTTCAAGCTTTCTTCATGTCTGAATAAGCCTTGTTTCATTGCATCCTCTCTCCTATAGTATAAATCTCTTTTAATTGTCCCAGATTTGTACTGACCATTACTTTCTTTCTCTCCCTCACCTTGGGTACTGCTGACTTGATGGCAGGTAGAGGTTTACAAAAGTTTTCGCCCTGGAGATATTGTTTTGGCCAAAGTTGTATCCTTTATTTGCTGTTGCCTTCATATCCTAATTTTAAATTGCAAACAGCAACAGAAATATTCATGCAGTTTTCCTTAATTCAACCTGTTGGGTTAGATCTCTTTAGGTGATGCACAATCTAATTACTTGCTGACCACAGCAGAGAATGAGTTGGGGGTTGTAGTGGCTCATAGTGAAGCAGGTAAGAACAGTCTCATTCCAAATAACTTTAAGACTATACTTAAAGGTGCTGTATGTGCTGGCATTTCCAAGAGCTTGAGCTTCAAGTGTGACCAACTAGGAAGTGCTATGCACCATCTAACACTGTTTTTGAGAGAAGTTGGACATTTAGAATATGTAGTAAGTTCTCTCTATAATGTGAAATGGGCAGTTGGTTGTGGGTGCATCATTTTGGGGAGCCTTCTGGGAGCAGAGTTGCTAAATGTCAAGAGATGCAGCTAGTGGTAGAAGAAAACTGCAGGTTATTTTCACTGAGTTAAAGAATCTGTTTCCCAGGAAGGGTATAGTGTAAATATTGACCTCTGTTTTCTGTCTCAGGTGTACAGATGGTGCCAATCAGTTGGTGTGAAATGCAGTGTCCCAGTACACATGGCAAGGAACTGCGAAAGGTAGCCCGTGTACAGCCCCAGTTTCTGCAAACATAGTGGGTAATACATATGCCTAGATGCATAACTAGTAAACAAAAGAGGTAGCTGTAGGTCAGGAACCAGAGGAATTCAAAAGGAGTCTTCTCAGCATTCGCTAAGAAGAGTGCAAAGACAGAGCTGGGACTCTGGAAACATCTTTTTGCTTCTACTTTTGGAGTGACGGACTTTGACTACACACTATTTCCTCCAGTTTTGTACACGAGTTGTACTGTTTTTTAAAGTAATACATTTTCATCATGGTTGTTGTGTGTACTATCTTGAGTCATATCCTTGAACCTAGTAACCCTGCCTTGCAAAAAAAAAAATAGAACTATCTAAAGTGGTTGCCTGCTTGTATTTTTACTTTTTAAAAAAAAAAAAACATTTTTATTCAATTACCTTTTGAGTATATAAAACAACACAGATGGAAGAATAAAATACAAAAACACAATTATAACACACTTATTAATCTAAACAAACACCTACTGACTACCTAATCTACATACGGACACAAAACTCAAAAAGGGAAATAAGGATTTACATAAATGAACTTCCAGCTTTTCAGAGAATGGATATATATCAAGGGACATTATACTTCTTTTACTTGCTGTTTAAATATATACCTTACTTTACCTAGATTAGAATAAAACCAACCAAAAAGAAAACTGTAAGACTGCATTTGCACTCCAAATTTAACTATGCTATAGCTAATTTAAATGCAGATAAAGATTAATTTAAATGCAGATAAAGATTATGTAAATTCATAACAGTTCTACATAAACCAAGCTAAGCTGCATTTTTTCTTTCTGAGCTCTATATTGTATCATTTTTCCTAGTACCAGCCATCTCAGGATGATAGGAAGCATTTTCCCTCAGGGAAGGCTCAACTGCCTGCTTTGGTTTTTGAATATGAGTCAGCATCCATAATCTTTAATTTACTTATCTACAGGCTTTGGCACTAGTACTTCTGCCTGAATAGCAGTGAATGATAACATAGTAAGAGAACAGTGAAAGGTGCAATCCATTTATCTGGGAACTGGAATTAGGCAAACTGTTCATACAGGTTGTCTAGCTGACTTTGAATGATGCTAAAGTTTTGGAGTTAAGCTTTAACCCTATTTAAGCATTCTTGGAACATATTTAGATATATAGAAAGGGGAGTACATGATCCTCCTTCAATTTTACTTTGCTTACACAAAGGCAACATGTCTGATGAGGGGATCACCTATGCGAACAAGAACATGAATTGTTACTTGCATGGAGAGTCTCTATAGGTAGAAAGGGGTCTCTTTTTCAGACATGCCATTTATGCATGAGCAGTGATATCTGGAGGTGAGGCTAATATAGCCCCTCCTCAAAGCTATAAAAAACACTTTAGGAATGCCTGGATAGGACTTGTTTTTTCATTAGTTGAATTCTTTACTAGGCTATCATATTTTCTTGGCCCTGGTGGCAACAGTTACTTGATGAGGCAGCTAGGTGTCTCGCTGGCTTTCTGTTCAACCTTGATAGCCTTAAATGAGTGTAAGAAAAGAGAAAAGATGCTCCTGTGGGCAACTTTAAAAAAAATGTGGAACCACCTTCACTCCTAATTTGCTAGGAGGTTTCCTGCAGTTGATTGCCTCAAAGAAGAGTGATAGGTTTATATCATTCCATTTCAGATACACATTTAGAATTGCCAGAAGAAAAACATATGATTTTATAAGTTTGATTTTATCATCCACTGTTTTCAAGAGCTGGGTTTGTAAGATCTGCGTAGGGCTATTGCCTTGGATTCTTGGAGATTTCTCGTTCATAGGATTGCCAAGAGTCAAAGCCAACACAAATTAGCAAATAACAGTTGTCAAGAGCTTCTTTAAGACATCAGTCCATTAAAGTTAATCTTCCTGCTGGGGAGGATAGTGCTGGTCCGACATATGCCTACACTAGTAATCAGCCAGTCTTGATATATAAGTATTATCAGATTTTGGTTCTGCATATTCATTATTGCATAATAGTTTCCTTACAGGCTGTTTCTGTAATGCTTAGTTGTAGATAGTCAAAACTAGCATGCATACTCAGCAAATAGATGATTGATCTGTAGTTTACCAAAATTGATACTGCTTTGAAATGTTTTTGTGCAAGTAATTCAGGAGTAACATCTGCAATCCCACATCTTCTGCCTATAGTGCTGATTTATGGGTAGCAGCAATACCCCGTTTGTGTAGTTCTGATTGTGATGTTTAGTTTTGCCCTGTAGACCACTTACTGAATACATAATGGTTGTGCTTCGTGACCTATTTTGGGAATGGGGTGGGGATGTCCCTCTTGTAGGATGTAGCTCTCTGTCCTGTATGGTGGGAGTAAAGAGTGGCCCCTTCTGAGTTTTTGTGTTACTCTCCAAGCACTCCCTAAGGAGTGTGGAGGGAATTTTGCCATGTTTTGGCCACTCATGGGCCAATCAGGCTCAGGAGGCCCCTCCCCCACAACTCTTTGGTCCCTTCCTTTTGGAGGAATTGCCTTAGACCTAAATTGTGGTAAAACTATCTCAGGGCAACAAAACAGATTTAACTTTTTCCAGAGGATGTAGCAGGAGTGTGTGGTCTTCCAAGATTCCCTTGGGACCCAATGCAGGCCCCTAACACCCAAGAGCTGCATACCTCTGTTCTGTAGGGATTCTGAAGATGCTCTAATTAGGATCCAGTTACATGCAGTGCTCACACAGTGGTCTTGAGATGAGCTACAGGTGAATATAGGGGCTTTCTTGTCTTTTCCTATTTGGATTTCATTTTGTCAGGATGTCATGTCAGGATGGAACAAGAAGAAGGAGGATTATTCTCAGACCACTCACAATTGAGGGTCACTAGCTGGTAAGGAATGAGCGAGCAAGGCCAAATGTCATTTCCATCATAGGGTAGCTTCTGCACATTATACTGCAGTTACAGTGAAAATGCTTGGCTCCAGTTTCCTGTACTTTGGCTGAGAAGTTGAGTGAGAGAACCAAGGGATGGGGTAATTAGACTGTATTAGGTTAAACCAGGAGAGCCATTGTGGTTTGGTGGTTTGAATGTTGGACTAGGACACTTGAAGACCAGCGTTTGCATCCTGCTCAGCCATGGAAACCCAGTGGGTCACCTTGGGCAAGTCAGACTCTCAGTGTCACAGGAAAGCAAGGGCACACCGCCTCTGAATAACTGTTGTGAAGAAAACCCTGTGACAGGATTGCTGTAAGTCAGAATAGACTTGAAAGATACACATGGTAAAAGCAGGGAAAGGGAAAAGCTCCAAATCATACCAAAATAAGTGGAAACCACCTTAGTACTCAACTGCCACTTGTATAGCCCACCAAGAGTGTTTAGCAGTCAGAAATCGAAGCTGGAAGTTACTTGTAAGTAAAAGACACAGGAGCTATTGCACATAATTCCTTTATTTTACTGAGACTAGGGCTAAAGCAGCCATTGTACAGTGAAGTGAGCTCCAGTGTAAACCTGCCTTGTGTGAGACAGGGACACCACACAGACTGTTGGGCAGAAAAGCAACACATGATGATACACAGTATCTGGGCTTGCTGGCACTACAGCAATGTTATGGGGTCACAGCTGGAGATTCCAGGGTAGGTGCTGTTCCCTTCTCTTCCCTAGCCTCACCCCTTCTTCCTAGCATTTTGAAGGCAATCACATAAAAGTTGGCTATTGTTACTGAACATAGAAACAGATATAGCTGCAGGGACAGCTAAAAATGGCCTTTTAGTTAAGTGACAAAGCTGTTTTCTAAAATAATGGGTGTTGTATCACTGCTGTGCTATTTCAAGCATCTCTAGTCTTAAATCACAATCCTGAATGGCCAAGCCACATCAAGCAACATTTGATTGACTGCATCTACAGCTGCCACGTGAAATGGAATGAAAGGGAGAGGGACTTTCTTTTAGGAATGCTGGGGGGTGGTTGGTTCCCCTTTCACTTTAGCAGCGTCACATTCCATTCAAGTGGGCTTGCTATACTCCCAGAACCTCTGCTGGACGGTGGTCCACATCTTTAGGTGTCTAGCCAGGTCTGGATGGGGGGTGGGGAGTGAATGTGGAAGGAAATTGGTCTTGAAGGAAAGAACATGGCCCCAGGAAGCTTCACCTCCTCTGGCTTGTCAGCCTAGTCCCTCAGGCTGTGGCAGGCGTGTGCTGGGGAGAAAAGGGATGAGGGAGGGGATCTTCTACTGATTTCTTTCCCCAGGGCTCACTTCTTGGCTTTGCCCTGGGCTGCCACAGCTTCCATGGCCTTGCGGACTGTCTCCTCATCTCCCAGGAACTGCATGGGCTTGATAGGCTTCAGGTTTTTGTCCAACTCATAGACTATGGGAATTCCAGTGGGCAGATTGAGTTCCATGATAGCTTCTTCAGACATTCCTGCAAAGCATAAGGGACAAATCATATATGGAGCTTGGCTACAGTGCCCTGTCCAAGAACTGTTAAAAAAAGAACCACCTTGGAACTTTCCTTCAGACTTGACCAGACTTGTATGGACCTTTGTGTCTCACATCACAAGCAGACTCACCTTCTAGATGCTTAACAATGCCACGGAGACTGTTGCCATGGGCAGCAATAAGCACTCGCTTGCCTTCCTTGATCTGGGGAACAATTTCCTCATTCCAGAAGGGCAATGCGCGAGCAATGGTATCTTTCAAGCTCTCACATGTAGGCAACTGATCTTCAGTGAGGTCAGCATAGCGACGATCCTGGCGAAGAATATGCAATGGCACTTAGTCATAGTGGTCCAAGAGACTATCAAAGCAACCTGCTAAATGAAACAGTAGATCACCCTGACCTTAGAAAAAAAGTTCTCGGGCCTGTATATCAGGCGCATCAGTTTCCTGCTCTTGTTAACACCAGGGACTGACAGACACTTTTAAGTAAACACATGAGAAGGTTCCTGTGTTTGTACTGTGATCACTGGCCAGCAGCCCTTCCTGCCTTGTGTATCAACAATACTATTATTTAATATTTACTGTCAACAGCATGTTAGGCTATAAATATTTGTTTGGTCAAGTAGGCCTCCATTAGAGGTCATCTGTAGAGGTCATAAAACTGAGTATCACTTTGTCCCTTCATCACACTTTCATGTATGGCTCCATCCCCAGCTTTATTTAATGAGCTTTATTCAGTTGTCTCTTTAACAGTTCTAATTACAACTGATGTGCCCTACTGTATGCAGGGTGATTTTTTTTCAGTACCTATAGTCTGTAATCTAATTCATATGGTTCTGTTCTCAGTATATTCACTAAGTGCTAGTTAACCCCTCTAGAATGACATCTTGCTTGTAACCTGTGCTGTGTCCATTTTCATGGTTAAGCAATTAACAAACATACTGTACGGATGAAAGTCTCTGCCAAATCCATCCACTGCAAGTAGCCTTGACTGATGTTGCCACATAGTGCAAACATCCCAGGGATGCAATGTGAATGATTAATTACCTGGAATAGATTACTCTTTGTCAAAATACACAGCACAACAGTCAATTCCCATACAAAACCAACAGTCAGCAAAGCAAACTGTCAGGTTCCCAAACCCACTAGGTTAAGAAGGTAAAATCAGATGATGAAGATGAAGGCACATTAATCCCAATTAATCCATTGTTGTAGGAAGGGAATAAGAACACAAGCCTATGAAACATGATGTTACTTTCTATTTATAAGGTTTTCCTCAAATTACAATTACTTCAGAATACCTCTGCATCTTCAGAACAACCACTTTCACACGACTTATGAATTAGAGCTCCCAGCTCACCTTGCTGATAGTACTGTAGAAAGGATGATCAGGTTCCATTGGAGGTGGTGGGATGTCATAGGAACGCCTCCAGATCTTCACTTGGGCCTCACCATGTTTAGCAGCAGTTTCAGCCTTGTTAAGGCCTGTCAGGCCACCATAATGCCTCTCATTAAGACGCCAGGTCCTCACTACAGGTAGCCACATTTGATCAATGACATCCAGCACAGTCCAGAGAGTGCGGATTGCCCTCTTCTGCACAGATGTGAAGCAGATGTCAAATTCATAGCCAGCATCTGGAAAGGCCCAGAAAACACAATGTGTGTTCATTCAATATGCAGTCTGCTTTATCCTAACTGTTCAGTTAACATATTGCTTTATAGATGAAATATAAAGGTTATGTACCATCTCCTCAGCTAACTGAAAGCATTAAAGCACCTTAAACAGCTGAGGAAAGCATTCTAATACAGATTCTTCACATGCTCCCATTTTTTCACTCCAAATTTTAGTTCCACATAGAGGATAAAGAAATACTTCGTAAATGTGGCAGGGGAAGGGGGAATAAGGACCACATCCCTCCTCAGTGGACCGTAGATGGAAGAAGAACCCCAATGAAACATGTAACATCGTGCATTTTATGTTATTACAACCAACAAGTTTCAGAGTTGAAAAGTAGCAAAAGATCCGCAAAATAGCAAATCTTGCATTCTTCCAGCACACAGCTCTGTCCTGTTCCACCGTGTAGCTGGTTCATGATGACCTGCTACACAGACACCCAGTGAAGTGGAAGATGTAATGCTTATGTAATCATTGGGCAGTGGCTAGGAGGAGGAGATCCAAGCAACAGCCGCTCCAGCAAGAGAGGAAACAGCTAGCCATTCTTCCCTTTAGAAAGGGCTACCCTTTGAAGCACACTGACACAAGGTCCTCATGGTCACTTGCCTGTTTCCCTACTGCCCCACTTGGTAGAAAGGGAGAAGAACTGCAGTTAGGTGAACCAGTATCGTGGTGGGGCGGGAAGCAGCGGTTGTGGTGACACAAAGGGGTAAAATGCAATCATGCAAGCGCTGGACACATGAGACATAACCAGATTTTTTTATGCAACCCACTTTCAAAGAGTACTTGACCTGACTGATGTTTGTATGTTCCTTCAAGTCACCTATTAATTTAATGGTGACTCTATAAATTTTATAGACATTCTAATACAGGATTGTTTTAATTATTAGTTACTATCAGATTCAAATCAATAAAGCCAAGCACTAATACAAATTCTTGGGGAAAGGAGAGAATTCTGTTGTCTGAAAATAGGTAGAAAAATAAATTTAATGAGGAGAGTTTGGTTTCTTCTTGAGCCTGCAGAGCTCAATTGCAGAGTTCCTTCCTGAAAGCTCCCCACCACTTCCTGTAGCCAGAATTGGGCACAAGCTCTCCCCACCCCCTTGCAGTACTACTGAATGACTCAGCTCCAACTGAGCTCCCTAACAAAGGCCCAGCCAGACTGCTAGTATACTCTGTAGGATGGGGGGGGGGGAGCGGGGGGGGGATGATCTGCCCAGCCACTTCTAAGTCAAGGCATCTTGTTCAGCTACTGCCAGGTTCCTTCCTTGGAGACAATGAGGTGTTTCTTGGCTTAGGCTGATACAGTGCCCCATTGTAGGAACAGCTATTCAACCTATCCAAGGTCACTGCCTGTTCCACAACTGGGGAACACACCTACAGAGGCAACTGTCCTTTTCAGTAGCGGGAAAGCAGTGTAAACACCATCCAGCCAAAACAGGTCACTGCTCTTTCTCATGCCAGAAAGGAAAAGTGACCCAGCAGCAAGTTTTCAGAATTGATCCCAAAACCAATGGGAGCCAGACGTCAGCAAAAACACAATGCCATCAGTCTCGTGGTGGTGGTGGTGGTGGGGCGGGGGCAGTACAATCCGGAAGGAGGAATTCGAAGTCAGCAGGATTAAATTCTAAAAGGAATGTCCCTGAAGCGCCGGGTAGATTAGGATGCCTCTGTTTAGCCGCCGGCGAAAGAGCGCGGCACTCTGTTTCTGGGGGGAGAGAACGGGGCAGAGCGCACGTGCCTGCAGAAGCCTCCCCTTTGTCCCACTTCGCAGCTCCCCGCTTCTTTCTCTCCGAGCGAGTCCGGCGGGTCGAAGCTCCAGCGCTCGGCCCGGGCTCCGGGAACCCGCAGGCGGCCCCAGAACCGCCTCCCTTCCCAACTCAACACCGCCCCCTCCAGTCGCTCTTTCACATCCCTCGCGAGTAAATCAGCGCATCCCTTCGCCGAGCAACGGGCTGCCGAAGATTTAACGCGGCAATCCCGGCATCCCTTTTCCCACTCTCATGCTCTCCACGTGCTCGATTACAACTCCCATCATTCCCCGACGTTCAGCGGCCACAACGCCCGGGGGTCGAGAGAAATCGTGGTCCAGCACATCTGACGAGAATCCCACTGAGAAGGACTACGATCCTCATTTACCGGAGAGAGGAATCCAGTACGGTTTTCTTGGGGATCGGAGGCGGGCAGACCGCTGGCCCGCCTTCGGAAAGCGCAAGGACCAGGATGCCCCATTTAGGTGGGGAGGGCAGGGAGGCCACCACGTGGCCGCAGAAGAATCAAAGGAATCTTTATTTTCAAAGCACTGCAGATCTCGGCGCCCCCGAAATTTAAGGCCGTTTCCGCACAAGACTGTTCTAGCGCTATTGTTCCACTTTCAACATCCTATGGAATCCCGGGGTTTGCAGTTCAGGGAGGGGCCGGCCGACAAACCCCAGGATTCCATAGGATGTTGAAAGTGGAACAATAGCGCTATAACAGTCTGATGCGGAAACAGTCCTAAACCGAGAAGAATCGTGCTCTTCACGGTTTACACCCTCCATCATCCCCAAGGTTATCTTCCCGTCCCGATTCTCGCATTTCGCCCGGGCACCCGCTCCGCTCCCCTCCCCAACTTCCGCTCCGCCTTCCCTCCCGGGCTTTCCGAATTTTTGCCGGACGAGCGTCTTCTAAAGGGCAGAATCGCCACCACCGCCCCCCTCCGGCGTGCCCAATTCCCCCCGCGGCTCCCCGCTGCCGTCTTCACCTCTCAGCGCCTCTCCGCCACGCTGCGCCTCTTCCTGCCCCGTCGCGCTCAGGTCTGCATCGTACCAGCCGCTGAAACGGTTCTCGAGGTTCCAGGCGCTTTCGCCGTGCCGAATTAGTACTAGCCTG
Source organism: Cyclura pinguis (assembly GCA_030412105.1). NCBI lineage: Eukaryota > Metazoa > Chordata > Lepidosauria > Squamata > Iguanidae > Cyclura > Cyclura pinguis. Next base: position 60,645,426 of record CM059601.1, read on the forward strand.
TACGCCGCTGCCATGCCGGAACCGAACCGAACCGAACCGAATCAAAGTGGATACAGGCACGCCTGGGATGCTCTCTCTGCCTCACCCCGACCGACAAGGAGACTCTTCGGCAGACCGGGACGCATGCGCCAAAAGAACGCCCCGCCTACTACTACCCCCTGGTCTTAAAACGTAGAGTGCAAAGACTGCTTGAATTCCGAGCTGCTTTAGATGCTTTGGTTGTTGTATGCTTCGAAGTCGTTTCCGACTTGCAGCACTCAGCGTTTTTCTGGGGCTGAGAGTGTGTGACGCACCCAAGGTCACCCGGGGGTTTCCGTGGCCGAGCTGGGAATTGAACTCTGGTCTCCAGGGTCACAGTCAGAACCTCAAACCATTAGATGTTTCTCTCCTTCCCAAAATAGTCTTGTGACGTTTCTAAAACTGATAGATTTAACATAATATGATTTTTGTCGATTATAATCCACTTCCTCAAGGGGGTGGAGTGTAATCTCTGAGTTTAAAGTATACTCGCAATCACTTACATGGCTGCTGGTGGGATGAGAGTGAAAATGGATGCAAAAAGGGACATTATTAGGACTGGTCATTAACAAAATAGTTGGTGATACAGAAACTTTCTGACTGTATGGAAGGCAATTTTTATATGTTCTGTAGTGTGGCCATCAGTGCTTAACTCCAAGCACTTAGAAGAGCCATGATTGGGCCTAAACACCCTAAAGGCACTAGATCCTGTCTGATTTTGAAAGCTGAGAGCAGGGTCAGCGCTGGTTAGTACTTGGATGAAAGACTGCCAGTGAATGCCAGGTGATGGAGGCCATTTCCGCACTAGACTGTTATAGCTCTATTTTTCCACTTCCAATATCCTATGGAATCCTGGAGTTTGCAGTTTGGAATCCTGGGGTTTGCAGTGCTATAATAGTCTACTGCAGAAATGGCCATAGACTATGGCCGTTTCCACACTACACTGTTATAGTGCTATTATTCCACTTTCAACATCCTATTGAATCCTGGGGCTTGTAGTTTATGATGGGGTATTTAGAATTCTCAGCCACAGAACTCTTTGGCCTCAGTAAACTACCAACCCCAGAATTCCACAGGATGTTGAAAGTGGAATAATAGCACTATAACAGTGTGGTGTGGAAATGGCCTATGTTTCAGAAGAAGGAACTGGCAAAACCACCTCTGAGTATTCCTTGCCTAAGAAAACCCTATGAAATTCATAGAGTAATCATAAGTCGACAAGCAACTGGAAAGCACATACACACACAACCAGGCAACGGTGTTTTCACAATACCAAAACAAATACCATGCTATTATTCAGACCATTTTGCATCAAGTTTAGTTTAAAGCATTTAAAGCATGTGCAAGCCAGTTAATCACACAAGATTGTGCCTGCTTTTTTAAAAAATTCAGATTCCTGGAGAAAGCAGATCCAGGTGAATTTATCCATATTTTAAACAGAGTATTATTCTATGGGGACTTTAGTTGAAAGTCCAGAATCAGCCTTTATAAACAATACGATCAACAATGGACTATGCTGCCCGGTTGTCCTTAGAGTACCTTTCTGCGCTATCTCCTGCTTCCTTATTTACCATTAGATGAAGATATTTTATTATTGGCAAGGAATTTAAATCATACTTTCACACAAAATATGATCTGAGTTAAAAAGTTAAGTTTTGTGAATTTCCTACTACCTTCTGTTTGAGGATGGCTGAAACTGAATTACCTTTAATTTTTCCATTGATTTCTGTGGAGAGCTTTCAGCACTATCTTCGAAGAAACCGAAAGAGTTTCAAAAGGAACTAAGAAGTGTTATCTTCAACACTTTGAATTGCGAGTCTAAATTTTTCTATCTCTGTGGCCATCTCAGACCCGCTACCTTTTAAGCGCACTCGGACAAGCGCATGCGTAAACCTTGCCTTGGGGCGAGCGGTCCTGCCCTTAGACTGGAAATCATACGTGCATTCTGTAGAAGGAACTATGAAGGCTTTGCGCATGCGTACAGGCAGAGGCGGCTGCTCGCTCCCCCGGGCACGGAGCTCACGAAGCGCACGCGAAGGGCAGCGTGACCTCCATCCCTTGGGATGCCTCCGTGACAACGTGCCTGGGCATCCCCAGCTGCTCTGCTTGAACGGATTACCCTTGTTAATGGTTTTTTTCCCCGAAAGATATGCATAGCGTAAGGAAAGATAATAGGTCTTTCAGATATCAGGTGGAGCAAAACAGCAGCATTTAGGGAGCTCAGACCAGATGGGATCTGTAGTGTCGAAACGTACACCCAGCAGGACAAAAAGAACGCCTTTGAATGGTCGCTTGCTTGCATACCAACAGCTAGTGACGCCAACAGTCTGTGTACTGAGGAATCTGAAACCAGACTATGTACAGTAATTAGTGAATCTTGGTGTCAATTTTTATTTTCTGGAATGTATCGACTCAAATTTGTAGGAGGTGGTAGGCTTAGAAAGGTAGAGCATCAAGCGAAAAAGTTTAGTCTTGCCCTTTTATTACAAAGCTGTTCTTGTTTTTATTAAGGAGCAGGGTACCTATGTGAATTTTTACCTGAACTGACTGTAAGAAGACTGGATTATCATCTCCAAGCGGCTCTGGAACTGTACGGGATAAAGTGCCTTCTCAGCATCTCAGGCAAATGCTGCCTCTGTAAAACACATCTAAATCTGACCAATAGAACACATGCATGCATCCTCATACTGAAGGACTGCCAGATCCATGTTCTTTGGGCCTTCAATAAGCAGGTATTGGCAGTTGTCAGAGCCTTGAGAGGGGCCTTTCTCCTGCTGCTGCTGCTCCTGGGGAAGAGGCAAGGCAGACAATGGGGAGGGGAGAAGCAAGTCAGACAATGAAGCGGCCACTGGTCTCAGTTCAGAGAGAGAACGAAATAAAGGTACACTCAGTGACAGAAAACACCCTTTTTTCATAGAATCAGTATCATAGAATTGGAAGAGACCACAGGGGCCATCCAGTCCAACCCCCTGCTATGCAGGGACCCACAACAAAGCACTCCCAATAGATGGCCATCTAGCCTCTGTTTAAAAAAACTCCAAAGAAGGAGACTCCACCACACTCCGAGACAGCATATTCCACTGCCGGACAGCTCTGACTGTCAGGAAGTTCTTCCTGAGGTTCGGGTGGAATCTCCTTTCCTGCAGCTTGAATCCGTTGCTCCTTGTCCTAGGCTCTGGAGCAATGGAAAACAAGCCCGATCCCTCCTCAACATGACATGAGATCTTCCCCTGCATTGTTATTGTCTGAATTGTTCCTCCCCTCCAATCAGCACCATTCTGGGACAGCTACCACTAAGTTTTGGACAAGGTGCAGAAGACTACACAACAGCACCCCATTAAAAAGAAACATACAAGTGCATAGTAACAAAATGCTGCTTTACTTTTCATTGTTGTTGTATATCTTAAGTCATTTCTTACTTATGGCAAACCTATTGAGATTTTCTTGGCAAGATTTGGTCAGAGGGGGTTTGCCTTTGCCTTCCTCTAAGGCTGAGAGAGTGTGACTTGCCAAAAGTCATCCAGTAGGTTTCCATAGCTGAGAAGGGATCTGAAACCTGTTTTCCAGCACCCAAACTACTACACTATGTTAGCTTTTGTATTTTCCTACAAGATTAATAGTCACATTTATAAAGATTTTATTTGCATAAATATCTCAAATGGTGCTGTATTTTCCCCAAACCTTGTTTAGGAAAGCAAGCTAAGTAGGTGTTGGGATGCTACATTTTGAGAAAGAGTGGGTTATTCAATACTACATAATGCATCCATTGCAGCAATGGATTTTGAATTTATAGTCAGCCCTCCATATCTGAAGATTCTGCATCCACAGATTCGACCAACCAGGGCTAGAAAATATTAAAAACAATCAAAACAAACAAATTTTGATTTTTGCCATTTTACATAAGGGATGCCATTTTGTTACACTGTTGTACATAATGAGACTTTAGCATCCACAAATTTTGGTATCCATGGGGGGTCCTGGAACCAAAATCTAGCTGATACCGAGGGCCCACTGTACACCTTTCAGTCAGTTGTAGCCCAGTTGAAGGCTGCAATCCAATACCTAATTCCCTAGAAATGAATGCAGTTAGATTAAATGATGTGAGTAGACATACTTAGTATTGTTTTACCATGAAAAGTAATTAATTTTGTTACAGTCCTTTGCATATTGCAGTATAATCTCATACATATTCATTGAGAAGTAAATCCTGATGTGTTCAGTACTGAAGATACACTTACTGTTTATGATATACTCAAAGCACAGGCACATTGGGTTACAATATAACCTAAATCCACTTACTATTATTACTATTACTACTACTACTACTACTACTACTATTATTATTATTATTATTATCCTTTATTTATATAGCGCCATCCATGTACATGGTGTTTTACAAAATTAAAATACAACAGTTGACATAGATAAATACATAATAAAATGAAGATATAGAAAATGAAAAAGGTACAACCAGTACAACATAATGTTACTATAATGCCAATAAAATACAATATCTAATTAACAATAAAAATTAGTCCAACATTCCAAAAATTTCAGAAAACAAGGAAGCTTTTGATTTAGATTTAAAAAACAGTAAGAGAAAGAGCAGTTCCGAAGGTCACCGGAAAGTGATTCCACGCATAGGGGGCAGCGCAAGAAAAAGAGTGTAACTGAGCTAAAGAGGAAGAGACTCTAGGCTGGATAAGAAGAAGAGTATTCGTGGAACGTAGGTTTCCAATGGGCCGGTAAGGAGAGATGAGAGCAACAAGATAAGGAGGAGCTAAATTGTATAAGACCTTAAAAGTCAAAACAAGGAGTTTATAAAGGATCCTATGAGAAATAGGTAACCAATGAAGAGAGATCAGGAGAGGGGTACTGTGATGGAAATGGCGGGCTAAGAAAATAATTTTAATAGCAGAGTGAAAAACAGAGACCAGAGGGGAAAGATGAGATCGAGGAAGACCAGTAAGTAAAAGATTACAGTAATCGAGACAAGAAATAACGAGAGCATGGATTAAAGTCTTAGCAGAAGAGGGAGATAGGAAGGGTCGGATTTTAGAAATGTTATAAAGAAAGAAGCAACATGACCTAGCAACAGTCTCAATATAGGAAGCAAAAGACAAAGAGGAGTCAAAAATGTATCCAAGACTGCGACCTTCTTTCACTGAATGGATAAGTGTGTTGTTGACAGTGATAGAAAAAGTGGAAAGTAAAGAAGGTTTGGGGTAAAAAATGAGTAATTCTGTTTTCGTCATATTAAGTTTAAGACAGTGGTGAAGCATCCATGAAGAAATACCAAAAAGCCAATCTGTAATGCGATCTTCAATATCCTTTGAAAATTCAGGGAAGGAAAAGTATAGTTGGATATCACCAGCATAGAGTTGATATTGAAACTCAAAAGAACTAATAAGATTACTAACAGAGAGAGTGTAAAGAGAAAATAAGAGAGGGACCAAAACAGAACCTTGAGGTATCCCCACCAAGAGAGGAAAGGAAGAGGATTTATGATTACCAACTACCCCGTTAAATGAGCGGCCAGAAAGATAAGATGAAAACCAACTAAGGACAGACTCAGTGAACCCTAAGGCATGAAGCGAGTCTAACAAGAGAACATGATCAACTATATCAAAGGCAGCCAAAAGATCGAGAAGAATAAGGATAGAATATAGGCCCTGTGACTTGGCTACGAGAAGATCATTGGTTATTTTAGTAAGAGCTGTCTCCGTGGAGTGTAAAGGACAATATGCAGACTGAAAAGGATCAAGTATAGCAGCCCGAGACAAAAAGGAAAGACAATGTGTAATGGACAACACGTTCCAGCACTTTAGAGAGGAAAGGCAGGAGAGAAATATGGCGATAGTTGATAAGAAGAATTGAATGTAGACTTCTTCAGAATTGGGGAAACAGTGGCATGTTTAAAAGCAGAAGGAAATGAACCTGAAGAAAGAGACAAATTAAGAACATGACACAAGAAAAGAAGAATAGCAGGGGAAATAGTTATTAAGAATTGGGAAGGAATAGGATCCAAGGGACAGGTAGAAGGATTAGAAGACTTCAGAATTTTAGACAATTCATCTAGCAAGACAGGGGGAAAGGAAGAGAATGTAAGACAAGTAGACAATTGATAAGTTGGAAGTAAGGAAGAGTCTGGAACAGAACGGGAAGAGCGAATAGTTTCGATTTTGGTATTGAAGAAAGTAGCAAAGTCATCAGCTGAAAATAATGAAGGAAGGGGCAAAGAAGGAGGCTTAAGGAGAGAATTAAAAGTCGAGAAAAGACGCTGAGGACAATGGGAATTAGGACAGGTTAATGACCTGAAATATGTCTGCTTGGCAAGAAAAATGGCACTAGAAAGAAGAAAGAATAAACTTATAGTGAATGAAATTTGCCTGCTCTTTAGTTTTCCTCCACAAATGCTCAGCAGCACAATAACATGAGCGAAGATGCCGAGTGGAGGGAGTAAGCCATCGTTGAGGCTTAGAAGCAGAAGCAGAATGCTTTGACAAAGGGGCAAAATTATCGAGAGTTGAAGATAAGGTAGAGTTCAGCAAAGAGACGGTAGGATCAAGAGAGGTAAGAGAACTAGGAAGAGGCAAGGAAGAGGCACTAAACATCAAAGAATATACAGTGCAATCCTACGTGTGTATACTCAGAAGAAAGAAATCCTGTTGGATTCAATGAGAACTATTGACAAGTATGTATAAGACTACAGCTTTTGTGGGAGTTCTATGTATCATATTGCATTATCAATTTATTTGATTTATTTACCAAATCATTCTTCTTTATATGGTATTCTTCTATGGACAAGGAGTTCACCTGAATCCTTGTCCCCAGGGGGAGTAGTTTGGACATGCTGCCTGCAACCTGAATTGGAATAATGCAGACAACATCTTTACATGAATAATTGCTTTTTATTTCTCCTCTTTGTCAAACTCTAAGCTGTCATGTCCAGGGCATTGTTACTCTGATGGAAAAACCCTATCCCGGGGTCTACAATTTGATATTAAATATGATTCCGTGTGCCTGAGAGGTTGCCCAGATGAGCACGTAGGCAGGCACAGTCAGACGGCCGAAAACCAGGTCAGGCCAGTAAAATCCCCTGTCCCGTAGCCCCAGGAGATCTCAAGGTGTGTAAACCCCCAATAAACAAAGGGTCCACAGCCCCAAGAAGCCGACTTGAGGGGATTAGCATGTCTGCCCCAAGTTGAGCAAATATCCCAGCAGGCGAGGACCATTTACAAGAAGTCACACCACAAAACACAGCCAAAGATCCTGAGACTGTGGTAACACCCTGTAATCCCATCACACAAAGGAAATTAACATTGTGGAGCTTCATGTCCACTGCAACACCCATTGTTCTCCCTGGGAAAGGATTAGTCCTCCAGGTACTTTTTCCCTTACAAATAGTCCAGGTTTTTGAGCATTTCTTTGGGTCGCGCCCAGTCTTCCCAGCAGACCGTTGCTCCATCCGTTGAGTAATCCCCTCAGCCCTCTTCATGCTGAATCTCATCTTTCCACCTATTCCCGGATCACGGACATCAGGACAAGGTGCAGTATTACCCCAGCTACACCCCTTCAATACTCCCCTGTCCAATTTCCTCTCTTTTGCTTCTTAATAGGTCTTGATTGAGTGGGTGTGTGATTGCGTTGGTGCATGAGACTTTCCTTCAATAAAATCATTTATTGGGCATCTTTGTTTGGTTTTTTGGCTTGGCCTGACCCCGTAAAAACTGGGTAAAAAGACCCCGCTAGGTTACTCTGCCTTTTGCATTGCGATTGCTTGTGCTCTGGCTAGTTTCCATTCCCCATCACGTGGAGCATATTGAGGTGTCCACCCAAAGGACCCCAGAAATCGGGGTAACAGCATGTAAAAATGATAGAACGAGTGGAATCTGGGAGATCAATACAAATACTTGTAGGTTGCCAATAAAATGCTGCTTTGGGCAATCGGTTCCAAAAGAACGGGGTGAACAACTCTCCCTATGCAGGATAGTGAATAACTTCCCCTCTTTCCCCTTTTTCCCCTCTTCATCTGCCTATTTGGCTGCTTTTTTGCATAGCCCCAGTCAAGTGTGCACACTCTTTTTCCAGTTTGAATCACTGAATGAGGAACTTACAGATACTCAAATCAACACCTCCAAGCTGCAAATTTCTTATAAAATGATTTTCCCAAAGGCAAATTGATTGTTCCTGCATCTGATGAATTAGGCTTAAGTCTACAAAAGCTTATGCTATCAAGTTCCTTCTCTCAGATAGTCTAAAAGGTGCAACAAGATCCTTTTGCTAATATGACTTCAAATAGCAATGGATAAACTTCATGTACAGGCAACAGCTGCAAAAATACACAGAAATTAAACTCAAATAAAAGGAAGTTGGAAGCTTGTTTTCACTGCCGGTGCTCTGAAATATTCATCAACCATAAAAGTATAGAGCATAAACAAACGTAACTCCTTTGAAGCAGGTATCCTGAGCTTTCAAGTGCCTCAAGAGAAGAAAAAATTGCGAGATGATGATGGGCTGGTGATGGTGAAAGTAATGATTCATTCATTTATATAGTGCCTCTCTCCTAGTATTGGAATCCAGGGTAGCTTACAAAAGTTAATACAATTAAAATCAGTTACAAAAGGAGAAGCACAAGCATATAAAAAAATTATTAAAATACAATTAAACAGGAGCTTGACTAACATGCAGCAAGGCTAACAGGTGTTTTCTGTGGGCAGTTAGCGGGGGAGTTTTGCATGGAGGTCCAGAATGCCGTTTCAGTGCCTGTCTAGGGCCATTTCCGCACTACACTCTTATAGCGTGATTATTCCACTTTCAACATCCTATGGAATCCTGGGGTTTGCAGTTTCCCAAAACTGCAAACCCCAAGATTCCATAGGATGTTGAAAGTGGAATAATCACGCTATAAGTGTGTAGTGCGGAAATGGCCTAGGACTACTGAATAAGGATGTTGAGGGAGCTGCTGCAGTTACCTGCAACAGCTGTGGGGTATGTTTGTGTTTTGTGTTCTTGCTGGAGAATATGGGTAGCTACACCTGTAGCAAGTGCAAGTTAAGTTGCCCTGTTGGCAGAGAAGGTCCAGTAACTTGAGGCCCATGTATCCACTTTCCAGTATATTAGGGAGCATGAGGTTTTCTTAGAGCAGAGCAGAGCAGATTGTACTGGAGGAGGAACACACAGGAGATGTCTTTGAGGAGGAGGTCAGTTCCCAAACATAGGAGGTGACATTTGGAGGAATGTGACACAGAAGTAGAAATACCAGGGATATTTTAGTTAGTTCGGAGCTACAGAATCAATTTAAAGCTCTTTCCTTTATCGGTGAGGGTGAGGGACAGGAGCAAGAGCAACAGCATCAGTCCTCAGAGAATGTGCAGGGGTCCTTGGAAGATTCAGCACAGGAAGGAAGTGTGTGATGGTGCTGGGGGACTCCCTGCTGAAGGCAACAGAAGCAGTAGTTTGTAAGCCTGATAGAATGTCTCATGAGGTGTTTTGTCCCCCTGCGGCAAAGATCTGTGACATAACACAGTGGCTGACAAAGCCCACTGATCATTACCCCTTCCTTTTGGTCTATATGTGAACCAGAGACACTGCAAGGCACAGCCTTCAGGAAATCAAAAGGGATTACAAGGATCTGGGTAGGAACCTGAAGAGCCTTGATGCACAGGTTGTAATTTTCTCTCCTCCCAGTTGAAGGACATGGCTCAGGAAGGGAGAGAAAAGTAGTGGAGGCAGATGCTGCCAGTGGGAACGGTTTGTCTTCTTGGACAATGGTCTGCGGTTTTACAAAGATGGACTTCTGGCAAGTGATGAGTTGCACCTCACAGCCGTTTTTGCTGAATGCCTCACAAACTTGATCAGGAGGGCTTTAAACTGAGTTATCAGGTGAGGGAGGGAGACAGTATACCTGACGGTGGGAGTTCATCAGGAGCTAGAAATGATAGCTCAAATATTATGGGGAGAATGAGGTAAATGGTGCAAGAACCCCACCTAGAATACTATGTCCAGTTCTGGGCACCAAAATTCAAGAAGATTATTGAGAAGCTGGAAGTGTCGAGAAGAAGGCAACCAAATGGTAAAAGGCCTGGAAATCCTACTCTCTGATAAGGTTAGAAGGTGACACAATAGCTATGTTTAAATATTTGAAGGGATGTCATATGGAAGATGGAGCAAGCTTGTTTTTTGCAGCTTTGGTGACTAGGACATGGAGCAACGGCATCAAACTTGAAGAAAAGAGATTCCAACTAAATATTAGGAAGAACTTCCTGATGGTAAGAGCAGTTTGACAGTGGAATATGCTGCCTTAGAATGTGGTGGTGTCTCCTTCTTTGGAAGTTTTTAAACAGAGGCCATTTGTCAGGAATGCCTTGATTGTGTATTCCTGCATGGCAGAGAGTTGGACTCAATGCCCTTTCCAGCTCTATGGTTCTGTGAAAAAAGATTCATTAAAAGACAAGACATAAAAATCAGCAGAACACATCATAAACAGCACAGTATTAAAGACACTCCCAGTAAGTTGATAGCCTGTCAGAATAGGTTTTCACTTGCCAACAAAATGACAAGGGAGCTATCATAGTAAGAGAACTCTAAAGCTTGAGAGAAGTCACCAAAAAGGCCCTTTCCCGTAATCTCATGGAATGAAATTGAGGTGGTGGTGGAACTGAGAGCAAGGCCTCCCTTATAAGAAAGTTTAAACTTCAGCAGGCAATACCAATTGTCTAAATTTTATGATAGCCCAGAAATATAATTGATAGGATTTATTTTGTTCTGGTAGAATCATGGAATCATAGAAATGTAGAGTTGGAAGAGACCACACGGGCCATCCAGTCCAACCCCCTGCCATGCAGGAACACCCTCAAAACATAAAAAAACATAATCTCCAGCCACAAAGCTGACTCTGCACGACTGGGCTCATGACAGCATCAGGCAGTCCATTTTCAGTGTCCTAAGTGAGCAGTGGTTGGTTGTCATTGTAGGTTTTTGGTTATTTGTACTAGCAGGGACAGTGGGAGATGCTTGTGTGATTTTCTGCCTTCTTGGCCTTGAATATAATGCAACTTGCTTAGAAGGGGAGCACAGGCAACAAAATATTGTGGGCTAGTCCCAAACAGGGCAGAGGTAAAGCTAGTCCCTTCAGTCTCTAAAGGTGCAGTAATGGGCTGAAATTCAAACAGGTGCAAGAATCTTCTTCTGTCATTAGTGGTGCTACAGCAGTCGATCTTTCAGCAGTTATGCAGCTGTTCAGTAACAGAACTAGTTGCTTCTCCCGTTGAGATCCAATACCATGCTGTAGCATATCCCGACAAACTTGGGCATCTTTTCAATTTTCTGAAATGTCCAAATCTCGTTCTTATTGCCTACGGAAGCAGGGAGGCACAACTTACAATCCTTCAGACATTGTGGGACTGCAACTTTTACCGGGCCCAGCCAACTGGTTTTGCAGTTCAACATCCAAAAGCCAAGAGGCTCTGCTCATTTTTGTTTAGATGCTGCCACTTATTGCTGCATTTCTTGGATTAAGGCAGAATTAGGATTGCCCAGTTTCTAAGACATTTGCTTTCCGAACTGCTTATCTGCGGCAAAGTTATATTTGCACACTTGTCCTCCACTATCAGATCTTCCCCATCCTCCTGGCCAACAACTAACTTTTTTTTTTTTTTTTTTTTAAAGGTCATTTGCAGCGGTTGAGGACAGGGAGCAATATAGCTTTTCTTTTTACAAGGATTTCAAAGCACTGCGACGGCAGAGCTCTTACTTCGGTCTTCCCCGTTTTACCCGCAGATTTACACTACGGCCACTTCCGCACTGGACTGTTATAGTGCTATTATTCCACTTTCAACATCCTATGGAATCCTAGGGTTTGCAGTTTAGGGGGGGCCTTTCCATAGGATGTTGAAAGTGGAATAATAGCACCATAACAGTCTAGTGCCGAAACAGCCTACGCATTCCCTACACGAAATTTCCTTACGTTCGCCGGAACACTATAATCAGTCCCGGAAGCGACCCCTTGTTGAAAAATCTTCGGCTTGGAGGGAGGAGCGGAAGTTGACGTGCTTTCCGGCAAAGGGTAGCCGGAAGTACTTTGAAAACAGGAAGGGAGTGTGGTCGGCACGTGGTTTTCTTGGGTTCTGATCCGAGCAGAATGGGGCGCTCGGGCAAACTGAAGTCTGGCAGTGCCAGCAAGCTGAAACGCTGGCGGAAGGGGCACAGTAGCGACAGCAACCCGGAGATACGACGCTACCGCCTGGCTGCCCGGGGGCGTTTGCTCGCTCCTCGGTCTGGTATGTGCGCTTGGAGCGGTGGAGGGCAGGCTCCGAATACGCTTATAGAAAACACCTCCAGAAAATAGAAGGGGGCCTGAATGGGCAGAAGGGAGGGAGGAGAGGTGGGGAAAAATTCAAATAACGAGAAGGGAAGTTTTCCGGGAATGAGAAGAAAGCATTCTTGAAGTGCCAAAAGTATCGTAATCTTATATATTTGTCATTTGTTAGTTATCATTAGTACTAGAAGCTGAATCTGTGGCTGATCCAGATGAAGCCCTGCGCTTGCACAGTGTGGTGTACCTCCATTAATGTCTTCTTCGATCCACAACACAAGGGTCTAGGCAAAAAGAGGCAGGATGTGTATCTCTTTTCATTTCAAACAAAAGGAGGAGTTATTTTTAATCACAGGACATGTTGCTGTGGGTGAGTAGTGGTGCCTGTAGGCTCGTTTGTGAATAGCCTGTCTTACAGATTTTAAATAAGGATAAGCAAGGCCCATCTGTGTGCTTGTGCAAAGAACAGAGTGTAGCCTTGACCTTATGGTTCTTTGATGCCAAGTCAGTGAGAGATTCTTGAGACCTATGTCCTGGTTTTGGTAGGCGTATCGATTCTAAAGACAGTTTGGTGATAGCTTGTTGTTGTCATTTCTAACTCTTTGCATTAAGTCTGATGATGTAATTCTTGTAGGGAGTACAATAGCAATAATTATATAAGCTTTTTGTCGTCTCCAGAAGTGACTGCCTGTTTGTCTCTGTCTTACAGAAAACAGCAACCTGACTGTGGATGCTCTGAAACTGCACAATGAGCTGCAGTCATGGCAACCTCTGACTACTTCAAGGGATGGCAAGGAAGCCCAGTCACTTATGGAGGAGGATGACAATGCTGAAACAGCTAAGACCCACAAATCTTCAGCCACCTTTCTGAGTGGGCTGAGTGATTGCACTAACCTCACTTTTAGCAGAGTGCAGCGTCTCTGGGAATCCAACTCGGCTGCTCACAAAGAGGTATCTAAACACTGGAATTGTGATGTCATAGAATGCAAGTGGGGGCTTGGAATACTGGGGAAGAACAAGACGAGAGGAGTCACTTGATGACATTTGGAGGAAACGGAGCCAAAGAGACAGAAGTAGGGAGGAAAGTGAATAGACAAGACATTAGAAGAAAATGGGAGAGTGAGAGCAACTGAAAGAAGTGTGACAGAATCTTCTATTTAAATAGCAACCCTCAACTAAAACTGTGCCTAATCCTAATACATCATTGGGTCAGGTTTGGGTAATCTGTGTTAATAGCTGATTCAGTTAGCTGTGTTTTATTTGTGAGATTAAGAAATATGGTGTATGCCCGTTGGACTTGAGCGGTGTACAGTCTGCTTCTCCTCATTTATGATTGAGAACTGGGTGTCGTTTGGTGTTGCAATCAGAATACTGTGGCTTGTGCCTGGGGGCAAATTTGCTGCATGTCAGGATCTGATGCAGCCTGTGACAGGTGCTGGGGGTTACGGTGTGACCCCGGTCTCATCAAAGACCCCTCCAGCCCCCATGTACGTCTGTGATCATGTCACATGTCAGGTGGAAGGGGATCAGTCTTTCTGTTTTTAGGCAAATTTAAAAGTTTATGGGGTTTTTATTTATTAAGATATTTGCATCTTGTCTTTTATCATAGGATTAGCTATGTTTCTTGAAGACTGTAACCTGTGAGGTCAAGTACAGGCTTGCCTTGTTTATCTGATGAATTAGGGACTGGAGCACTGCCAGAAAGTGGAAATGGTCAAAAAGTGGAACCCTAATAAATTGTTGAAATTCAGAACTATTATGCACTCTGGTCCCTAATCTGTTGAATAAATGGGGAGACCTAAAGAAAAATAGAAGAGCTTTCCCAGAAAAGAAGGGAGTCCCTCCCTCTCTCTCTCTCTCACACACACACCCCCTTCCCTTGAACCCAGGAGGTGGTATTTTCCTCTGTCCATTCCCCCTCTCTGCCCTTCCCTGGGCAGAGGTGGGGGAAGAGCAGAGAGGGGCCAGAGACAACATGGAGGCAAGTACAGGGAGCGGATTGGTTGGGGTGGAGTGGAGCTGAGACAATATTTTTCCCCCTCTGCCCTGCAAGCACAGGAATGGAGGTAGAGAGGCTGATGGGACTGGGGGAGGCATTTGCATGTGTGCACACGTGGTGACTGGATCTGGGGCAATATTTGCTCCCCTCTGCCAGGCCAGCACAGCAATGGAGGCAGAGAGGCTGACGGGACTGAGGGAGACATGTGTGGAGACCCACACACATACAAGATGAGTGGAGCTGGGATGATATTCCTCCCTCTTCATCACCCAGTTAGCGTAGAGGTGGATGTGGAGAGGCTGACTAGACTGAGGGAGGTGTGCACATGGGCACACACACACGAACACCCCACAGGCAAAGAGAACTTCAAGTTCTTTTAATTCAGCCAGGAGATCCCCCTTTTCTGTACAGAAGACAGACTGTACGGGACTGTATAGGTGTGCGAGCCATCCCAAGCAACCCTACATAGGCTAGAACTTAATTTGGAAGTGCCAAAAAAGTGAGTTGTCATAACAAGTTGCTGAAAGTTAGGGGTTTCTTGTGTTGAGAAAGTAGGGAGAAGAATGCAGTTCTTGCTGTTACAGGGCTGTACAGTGAACCCTTCACTTTTGCAAGGGTTTGGGTGCAGAACCATTGCAAAAGTGGAAAAACTGTGAATAATTACCCTCATAATCCCCCTCTCATTCTGTTCCAGGGCTGCTCCCTCCCACTCCGTTGTCTTTTGCCCTGGCCCATAAGCCTTCTCAGTGCTGCAGCCAGAGGCAAGGGAATGAGAGGAGGGAGTTCTGGAAGGAAGAAGGAAAGCTAGTGCCTGCCTCACCCCGCAGTTCCCTTGTCTTTTGCTTTGGCATGCTTGTCTTTCTTCTCCATGCCCAGCAAAACACAAGGAAATGGGAGGAAGAGAAGGGGGATGGGACATGCACATCTCACGAATAATTAGATTAATGAAGGTCAAACCCACAAATGTAAAGGGAGCAGTGTACAATAGGGGCGGTGGAGGAAAAGCAAGGGGAAGAAAATTTGGTTGGAGATAGCTGGTGGAAGACTTGTGAAGAATGAACAAAGAAGTGGGGGGGGGAGGGAGGGAGAGAGAGAGAGAGATGAGAGAGGACAAAGGAAGGAGAGCTGTTGAATGAATCTTCAGGGGGAAAAAGAGAAAACACGGACCCCCTAGCTGAAATGATTGTGATGGAAACTGTTGGACTGCAAACACATAACTGTCATGGTTGCCATGTAACTAGCAGTGGACAGGTTATTCATGTTATTTGTTGGTTATAATGGCAGCTTAACTTACAGGTTAAGAAATACTGGTCATATTTGTTAGCCTCTGGGATCACTGTCAAAGTTATCATTCCTCATCCTCAGTTGAAAGCTGCATGCAGTACAGTGCTCTGTGGGAAAGACAAAGAATCAAGCAAGGGGGAACCAAGGGCTTGGATTTTAAAATTATTTTTTAAATCTTAGCTTTGCTATTTCCCTCTGAGCATACAATGCCTCTTTTTTCCATTAATTTTTAAGCAGGCTAAGTGGTGGAAGCATTTGTTGGGGAAGGCAAGAAATACTGCATGTGGAGTCATGACATGAATTTCTAACTCTCACTGTTGATTTCCTTACAGATATGTGCAGTGTTGGCTGCTGTCACCGAGGTGATCCGGGCACAGGGTGGTGCGGAGAGTGAGACAGAATATTTTGGTGCACTGGTAACTATCGAGGGAAACAGGGCAGGCAGGTGCTCTGTATCTGTACTGTACTAGTGTATGTAATAAATGCTTGAATATATAACATCTTAAGTTACAATAGATACTAACAATCTCCCAACTATAGATTGGTGGTACAAGTCTAACTCAGCATAAAATTTTTCCCAAGTTGATGTAAACATGTGATATGTTGCCATGACTCTACTGATAGATTGGCATGGATTTCTGACTCCCAGTTGCTTAACAAAAGCAGTAGTAAATGATTTGCCTTCTTGCCTAAAATCATGTTTCTGGAATTAAGAAGGCTTGGGATAACAGTAAATGGCTTTTTTTGCAGGAGGTGGATATTTTGATACTCAATGAAAGTAAATTATTGAGGTTTGTGCTTATCTTTTACAACTGGATCTAAATCAGAGGTGGGCAGTTGTTGAGACCGTGGAGTGCATTGGCCCCACAAGGGACCTTGGATGACTACATCTCCTTGCAAAATAATTTTTCAATTTTGGGGGGCCTGAAGGCTCCCATGTGTTCTATAAGCATAGGAAGCAGTTTCACCATCTTTTGGGTCCACTTTGAGACATTTTTATGCCCAAAAGAGACAGTTTTTTTTCCACAGAAAGAAACTCAGAAATTGACTTTTCTTGATGGGGGGGGGAATGCCTTTCCTGGATCCTAAACTGGAGGCTTTAAATGGCAAAATGCCTCCCCCGGCCCCTGCAATTTAGGGACATTTTGGAGCAATATCATTTTTCAAACATTTTGGCAGGCTTAGAGGGGCATGAAAAAGGTCCCTGAGAGCCATGCTTTCTCCATTGCTATTGTGGATGGTGAATCTCAAAGTTCTATTAAAATAAAAATGTAATATATTTCAAAGTTCATACTGGTGAGCTCATTTATTAGGCCAACTAAAAGAAACACAGAAGGGTGTTAGCTTTCAAAAGGCAGAATCTTGGTAGTGGCTTATGTGCATGTATGTTTTTGGACTGTCCTCAGGGGGCTTGTCCTTTGCACTCTGTCGCAGACCTCCCCCTCCACAGCTGTCAAACCCAGGGAGGAGAGGCTCCTGCTTCTCCTCCTTACTAGTGAGGAAGGGAGGGACGGAGTGGGAAGGCATTTTAGATGAGGAAGAACCAGTTGGCCTTTGTTCCTAGGGGAAGGAAAAAGACAGTGCACTCCATCTGAGAGTGCACCCTCATTTCTCCACCCCCCTGGCTTGGATCATCTGTGCCTTCATCATCTAAATATTATTCCCCTCCTCTCCCCATGATTGACCCCTACTGGTGCTTGACAGCTAACAGAGTGATGGAGAGAGGACAGAAGTGTGTGGGCAAAGCATTGCACACCACCTTGTTGGGTCTTGGCCAAAATCTTCAAATCCCTTCATCATGTAAGATGCTACGAAAGGCAGGTTTGTGAGGTGGCAGAAAGAAAAGGGAAAAAAGCAGACTTGATGTTGAAGTCATGGTCTCTACATGTAACTCATCCATTGTTACTGTCAGTTTATGACAGCTGTTAACAACCTTCCTCTCCTCCCTAAAGTGACATTGTCTTTTATAGAAACATAATTATTACATATGCAGTTCCTACAATTGGAACAGATAGGATTCATGTTATTGTTCTCATTATAGATATGCTGACAGACCAAATATCTCATGCAAATCATTAGGAATATTTGTCTTACTGTGTGCTTACTGATACTGGGTCTTTTTTTTTTTTTGAGTTTGTATATGAACTCTTCAACTGCCACAAACCCTAAATGTTATATATGAGTGTATTCCAAAATTTATGGAGTTAATTCCTTTCTGGTGCAAAGTGTCCTTTCTTCTTGTTGTTAACATGTGTGGTCTGAGGCCAGCAAAAAAGACCCATGACATACACTCTGTTATCAGAATTCTGAGCTCCTTATCTTAGGTTTATGTATTGATGGAGTTATGCTGTGAGTGGGTGCTGAGTCGCACCGTATTCTATGCATGCCTCATATTCTGCTGTGATTAGTGTGGGTTGTTATCTTGTGAATGGCATTTTTAAAATTGTTTTTCATTGAACTCCATGGAAGGGAATTGCCCCCTTCTGGCTGTGAGCTGTAACATTGGACCTTTAAGAGTATGAGCATAGTTTGTGAGTGAGTATTAGATATGAAGTAAATCTGTTCCTCCACCTATCAACACAGATACGCCCCATGACTTTGCTCCTTCTGTCTTGTCAGTGGGTGCATTCTCACTGGCACAGCATCTGTGTGAATGAGTAAGTGGAAGGGCCTCTGTCACATTCTCGGCTGGCAACGTGTTTAGTGTAGTGTTGGGACTTTAAAATTAATGTAACAACAGAATTAAAGCAGCAACTAAAAGCTTATAAAAATCACTCTACAAGTGATTTAAAGGCCTGGGGGGATGAAGAGGTCTTGATCGGGAAACACAGCAGCGTTGGTGCCAGATGAATCTCTCAGCGGGGAGCATTTCACATGCAAGATACCATCCTTGCAACTCTTCTGTCCTTGATTGCTACTTGCTGTTCTTTAACCAGAGGCATGGGGGACTTGGATAAAAGCCTCTGATGACACTGTGTGGTTTTCAAGTTATATCCCACTTCTGTCTACGCCAGTTGTGGGATTTTCACCCTGTGTATTGGGGTTCCGCCCTTTAATCCACCACACCACCAACATCTGTAAGATTTCTCTCAGGTAATCTCACTACTGTGGCCAAATGTGGGGTTTCCACTCTTTAACCCACCAAGCATTCAGACTTCCCAGTTTTCACTGCATATAGCAAGACTGAAGGCTTTCCCTGATTCTCACTTCTGTCACAGTGTAAGAACTTCCTCTTGTTCCACTTGTGTGATGCCTACTGTGGGGACTGTCTAAATATCCTCAAGGTACATATGAGGAATTATGCAACTCCTGTCTTCAGGGGATACCATCTCTCTGTATTTAATGCTGCCACCATAGATATCTTGTCTCAGAATGATAGCATTTTCAGAGGTTGAAAGTGTATAAAAACAAAAACAAAACTTGCAGAAGCTAAACAGATTATTTATATTTGTTGTTGTGTGCCTTCAGATTGCTACTGACTTACAGTGACCCTAAAGCAATCCTATCACAGGGTTTTCTTGGCAAGGTTTGTTCAGAGGGAGTTTTCTGTTGGCTTCCTCTGAGGCTGAAGTGTGACTTCCTCAAGGCCAACTAGTGGGTTTCCATTGCTGAGTGGGATTTGAACTCTTGATTTCCGCATTTGTAGTCCAATGCGCAAACCACATTTAAAACACTGCACTTTTTCCTCTCAGGCTATATCAGGTCCTTACCAATCACTCAAATCAAACTCAGTTGAACCCTGGTCTAACTTATATCCCTCTCAAACACTTTTCTTTAGTGCCCTCTTCCCAGTCCCCAGGCTAAACTCTGAATTGTCATTCACCAACTGCCTCACGTGGATCTCCTCAAATATTCCAGCAGTCAGCATTCACTTCAACACTCCATTCTCCCCTCTCCCAACAGCTACTTATCTCATGCTCCCACAATAAATCAAGCAACATCTTTGTATACAAACCCATGACGTGACAGACTTCCGCGTACGAGCAGGCTGATGTTGAGGTAGATTATCGTTCAGACCAAATGAAGTCCCAGGTGACTAAACTGATTTGTCCATCACACTGTCTCCTCAGATGACTACTCTGGAAGCTGTGGAATCGCCGGAGTCTCTGGCTGCTGTTGCTTATCTTCTGAATTTGGTACTGAAACGGTAAGCTCTAAGAAAGAAAGTAGAGTTTTGCTGGTCCAGTCTGATAATCCCCCAAAGGAGACTTTAGAGAATGCTTAAAACTGGTGCAAACATAAAATTCCAGGCTACTTTTACTGTTTTCAGGACCAAGCCTTATCTGGTCTTGGAAAGAGGATTTAGTCAACAAATGTGCTTGGTCCTACAATGAATCCGTTTACATCCTTGACCTTATCAAGAAAATGTGGTTCCTTGTCAGGTTGGAGGAGGGGGAGGATGTTTTTAAGTAGCATGTCTTGGTGTACTTCTGAAACACATTTCCACAGTATTTTCTTTGCCAGACATGTTTGTCTCTTGAAACAGAGTGCATGATCCAAGGATAGAGAGGGTGGAAGTTACTGAAAGTAAAAAGGCTAGTGGAATACTTGTAATCACTTCTGCTTCACTCTGTCTTCCATCTTCAATGTCCCTAAATAGGGTGCCAGGCCCTGTGTTGATCAAAAAGTTCTCTGATACCTCCAAAGCATTTATGGGGATTTTAGGATCACAAACATGTGGAGATTCCAGTTTGGCCCTACGCTGGGTAAGTGTTCGAGAAGGGGACTGATTGGAGGGGGGGGATTTAGACCTTGGCTGGGGAAAGTGTAATTATCCAGATTTTATTGCACTACAACCCCCAATCAGCCCTAGCCAGCATAGAGTCTTCCATCCAGCATACGAAGAACCATATGTTCCCCACTCTTTATATAGATATTCAGGTGAGGAGGCTATTGCTATCTGTGAGATCTTTCGTAGTGTGATGTGCATTCCAGAGAGACAGAGGTCTGTTGATCAGAGATCCATTAGCCCAATACTTTGAGATGTTTAGTGTAGGAACATTGTGGGTGGAGGAAGGCTGGGCTGAATTAGGCCTCTTCTTAGACTTAAATGTAGTAATACACTGTTTTGGCACTCAGTGCTGCCAAATGCATTTGATTTCCAGGCTTGAAAGTTCTCTAGTCTTAAGAATGTGTCTCGATGTCCAGTGTGGATCATAAGACAGCTACTTCTGCTAACACTAAGGTCATTCTTATTCTGGCTCCTTCCCATTAGGTGATCTCCTGTTTAGCCACATTGCTGCGAAGACAGAATCTGGTAGCTTGGAACTACCCTGTGACAATGCAGGTTTTCCATGGCCTTCTCAGCTTCACTGTCCATGTCAAACCCAAGGTGAATTACTAGTTGTACTGGTTCATACCCAACAGCCTCCTTTATTTGTACCATTCAGTTTCATTGCACATGTCTAATGTTTTGCGATTTATTCATCATTAGAACAGATTCATTAAAGTCAGCGGGACTTCTGTTAATCATAACAGACAAGCTTCATTAATTTCAGTGGATTGCTCTAAACTTGACTGAGTCCAGATCCAACCCACAATACATGCACCCCAGTGCTACTGCAAGGACTTGTTTTAAGTCTATATTCTGCCTCTTTTACATAGAATGTTCAAGGTAGCTACTAATGAAATATGTTGTTTCCAGTATGTAACCATATGGAATTAGGCGTACGGTCCTAATTCCAAATCCCTCATCCACGTTACAGGTTCGGAAGGCTGCTCAGCATGGTGTTTGTTCCATTCTCAGAGGTAGTGAGTTCCTATTCGGAGATGGAGCCCCCTTGCATCACCCAGCTGCATATTCAACAGCCAAATTCTGTGTGCAAGAGATTGAGAAAGCTGGAGGTATGTGGGATGGGAATTTAATGTGATTAGAAGCTGTTGCAGTATGGAGGTTAGATGTCCAAAATATTTTATCACTTTAGAAATTGAAACACTGGCATAGAAGGTTTGTTACTATTTTTGTAGAAAGATCATAGAATTACAGAGTTGAAAAGGTCCCTATACGCATTTGAGTCTACTCCTTAATATTATGACTGTTCCTTTGCTGGGAATTTTACTGAATTGTTCAAACATTGTTAAAAAAAAAGATATTTCAAATCATTAAAAAAATGTGCAAACATCTCCATTAAGATGGCACGGTAAGGGCTTCCCAGAAATTTCGTAAATGACCTGGGTTACAAACATTACTAGTGAAATAAGATATATCACATTGGCTTGCATTGTGTTAGTCAGAAATCCGCAACCTTTGGGACCCTATGGGTGCATCTGGGAATTTGAGAAACTGTCCTGAACACCAGCATTAAATAGCTTCTGTGATGGCATGACTGATCACAGAGAGCAAGTAAGATGTCTAAGAAAACTGAGTAGAAAGGAAGAAAAGGATCTCAACTCAAATACAAAATCATGTATTCAGCCCTATGTTAGATAACAAAATGCCCCTTTTGCAGAAAAGGAACTGGCAAAACTCAGAGGTCAGTAACTTGTCTAAGAACCTGACTACAACATAGCTTTCATCTGAGCCCCAAAATACAAAACCCTTTGTCTGAATCCAGTTACCTGTTGAACTGCAGTTTCACAGAAGGAAGCCAGTTAATTTCCTCCAATCATCTCTAAATTCCTCTAAAATAATATTTCCCCAAATTAATGAGATAAGCCCATATATATTTCCAAATGAATTCTTAACTCAACCAACCTAACCCATCTTCCCCTCTTTCTTTGTCAGCCAACTGATCTAGGACTAGCCTAAGGAATTTTCCCGCCTCTCTCCCTTACCTGCATCTTTCTCTTTCTGCATCACCATCCAAATAAGGTTGTAGATTCTTTTTATCTTTGGCTGACCTACCCTAAAGAGTTCTGTTGCATGCATGCTTGCCTACAGTCATTTTTCTTTTCTTCACTGTACTTTCTTTGTGCACACATGCCCCATAGCTTACTAATTTATTGGGTTGCTAACAATCCTGTTTAAAAGCATCGGGGCATGATGCAAAGCACAGTACTATCGAAGGTTCCAGCTGCCTATCATCTCAGTTGTCCCCCAGCAGTGCTTCATAGGTACCCCAATTGGAGGAGGCTGGCAAAGACATTTCTGCTTACAAAGTTTAGTGGACAATGACTTTGGAGATCACAGTTCAAACAACCTCTTGGCCGTGGAAACCCTCTGGGTGACCTTGGGCAAGTCACATTCTCTCAGCCTCAGAAAGGCAAAGGCAAACCTCCTCTGAAAATATCTTGCCAAGAAAACCCCATGATAGGTTTCCTTTGCCATAAATTGGAAACTACCTGAAGGTACACATCAGCAAAGTTTATATTTGTAGTATCAGGCAAAATCTCTCTGTTTCCTCCACTTCCTAAAACAATACTTTTATTCTCTTTCCAAAAAAAAAAATGCTCTTCTCATTTATTATGTAGCTTTATATGTGTACCTCATTGTATTTCTTATAATTATGTTTCACTATTTCTAACCTATTTTGGGAAAAGTCTTTTTGAAAGATTGGGCGTAAATTTTATAAGACAGAGTAATAACATGTGTTAGAAGGATAGCAGCACTGAATTTGTCTGATTCCCTAGGTGCTAAAGAGGCAACGACCACCTTACACATGCTAACTTTGCTACGTGATTTGCTGCCTTGCTTGCCCACCCAGTCTGTCAAATCTTGCTGTGAGACTCTGTTACGGGTTATGACCCTCAGCCATGTGGTGAGTTCCCCCCTCTCTGTTAATGGGGGCTCTGTTACACTGATTTTGAGGACTACCCTGAATTTGGATGACTAGAGAGCTTTAACAGGAACGAAGTGATGTGGGTGGTCTTAGACTAGTTACATACCCAAATGATTTCTTTTTGTGGGTTTAAAACACTTGGGGTAGAGCATTTTGTCACAGTGTTTGGCCTCCTGGAATGGGAGGGGGTAGAATACAAGAGGGAAAACATGTCTAACATTTTCACCTGCTTCCCCCCTCCAGCTAGTGACAGCGTGTGCAATGAAAGCCTTTCATAGCCTCTTTGTTGCCCAACCACCCTCATCCTGCCTGCCAGCTGAGCTTAATGCCCAGATCATCATGGTAAGTGCCAAGGAGTCAAATGGGGGTGAGGATGGGGGCAGAGTGTGGGGCAGAGCCATCCTTTGATGCTCCTTTAATCTTCTTTGTTCTGCTCTCCCAGGCCCTGTATGACTATGTTCCCAGTGAGAATGACCTCCAGCCTCTGTTGGCCTGGCTGGCTGTCATGGAGCGTGCTCACATCAACCTGGCAAGGTAAGTTTGGGATAGTAATGGAGAAGGTAGGATGGGGGCAGAAAGTCTACTCTGAAAGTTCTCCATAATATTTCTTTCCTTCGTAGGCGGCAATGGGATTTATGCTGGGCTCACCTTCCCCGCCTGTTCAGTACATCCATGAACTGCTTCCTTTCCCCTCACACCCAGGTGGTGTCTACTGCAGCGCAGACCCTCAAGGTACTGTGTTGTCATAATTCCTGGCTGCACAATACAGAACTGGCAAGAACTATGTTTCTGTGCAATCTGGTGGCTTTTATTGAATTGAAAAATGCTTGGACTTTTCACTGTGAGATGTGTGCGCTCTGATGTTCTTCTTACCTGGTAGTAACAGACTTATTATGCATTCTTGTCCTATAGAGAGAGTAGATTGGTGCTAATGCTGTAAATCTATGTGTTTGCGTCCTGCAGGTCTTGCTGAACGAGTGTCTGGCCCCACATGTAGCTGAACTAGGAAAGGTTTTGTCTGCCACCCCATCTGGATCTGCTGCCCATGTCTGCAAGATGTTTAGGTAAACGAAACAGCTAGTTGGTTTGGGGAAGATGAAAATCCTGTCCTGTCTCACAGCTGTCGTAGTTTATTGCAAGTCAGGACTACCTTTTAATTAATTACTTCTTTTTTTTCTTGTAGAGCAGTGGAAGAGGGCCTGACATATCGATTCCATGCAGCCTGGGCCTCTGTATTGCAGGTTCTGAGAACTTTCTTTGAGACCTGTGGACAGCAGTGTCATCCAATCATGCGTAAGGTAAAATGTAGCTGCTGTCATGATCCAAGCCTCCCCTGCAGAAGGCAAGCAGGATATTCCTAACTTTCATCCCAAGAAAGGGACTACTTGGACATCAGGGTCTTGCCTTGCATGTTTCTGAGATTATTGACTGCTGGCATCTGGCACAGCTGGGAGTGCCAAAGAGGCATAAGTGTGGGTTATAATGAGATAAATGCTGCAAATGAATGTATGGGAGAGATTTCATTGGTGCATGCTTGTGATTTGTATTACTTCAGTGTGTGACGTGTTTTCCTTCTGCAGTGCCTACAGTCCCTTGCTGATCTCCGTAGCTCCCCACACTTCCCTCACACTGTGTTGCTTGACCAGGCTGTGGGGGCTGCAGTGGCCACTATGGGCCCTGAAGTAGTTCTTGAGGCTGTTCCCTTGGACATTGATGGCACAGAGTGAGTGTAATCTTTGCTTTTCTGAGTTTGGGAGCAGCAGCATGTGAGATGCATGATATTCTTACCCATGTACCTTTCCCCCCTCATCATTCTTCCTGGTTTGAATCACTGAGTTTAAGCACTCAAAGAGAATTTCAATACATGCAAGCTCAGAGGTCTTTTATTCTAAATAAGAGCCCTTGGAGAAGGATGACAGCTCTTTCTTCTATTGCACTAAGTTCACAAAGGCGCAAAAGCTTAGGCTCAGCTTGTCAAGAATAAGCTCTCCTTCTCACTACTGAGATGGGGAATGTAGGGCTTGCTTAGTGTCTCTGGATTACTTGGAGTGCTTCAGGTGCTTGGTACGACACTATAAAGAAGACCCTACTGCTTCCCTGGGGGAAAGGAACAGAGTGATGATGTGCAGATTTCAGCTAAAAGGAGTAAATCCTTGTGTGAAATGGGACACCCCTAAACCAGGCTGAGATGTGACCAGACATCTGTGTTAGGTTTCATATGGAACTCTGGTCTTTCCTTATACACATACCATATGCATAATCAGCATACCATTCCATATATGCAAACCTCTCTTTGGGAGAGTCAGTTGTCTAGAGGTGTTTGTTGCTTGGTATTTTCGCATCCTCACTCTTAAAACACAATTTTGTAAGAAAGTTCTGGGAGACATAATCAACCCCAGAACAGTATATCCCTGCAGTATTTTCTGTGTCCTCATAACTGCGTGCTCTTTTCTGCTCTCTCCTCCCACCCCAATAGGGAGACACTGGATTTCCCCCGTAGTTGGCTCCTTCCTGTGCTCAGAGATCACATCCAAGATGCACCCCTTGCTTTCTTCTCCAGTTACTTCCTGCCATTGGCTGCTACACTGAAAAGTAGAGGTAATGGAGAGTGCACGTAGGGCATGCCAATAGCATTTAGGAACAAATCCAGGTTTCAGACCTGAAAGGAACATAACTAAAGCTCTATTTTCTTGCTGTACAGCTGTGGTTAATTCCACCCAGTGAATCAGTCTTTCAGAAAAATTGCCATGCTGTGTTCTGAGAATAAAATGCATCCCTTTAAGGTGATTACATTTTCCACCAGATAGGGAGTATATGGGTGTTTTATTTTGGAAATTAGTATAGTTGCATTGTATTCAATAAGCAGAAATCACTGTACTGGACAAATGTGCACTAAGCATCTGTGTCATCTGTTACCGCAGTATAACATAGTAGGAGTTTAAAGGAAAAATCTGACGAGGTATTTCACGGCATGTGAAATCCAGGTGCCCCATGAGCAGCATGTTAGTTTGTTTCCCTGGTTAAAAAAACCCCCTCATGTTCGAAGTGACAATCACAGATCTCTCTTGACTTTCTATAGCCTCAGAGCTTGCCCAGGAAGGACGAGATCTAGAAGCCAAGATCTATGATACACTGCAGTGGCAGGTAAGGCTCTCCTAAAGTTTTACCTCCAGCATTTTCTGCTCCTGGAGTGAAGAAGCTATGCTTAGTGGGTTCAGAGCTTGCTGTGTGGTGTGGGACAGTGTTAACCTTTTCTTCTTACAGATGTGGACCCTGCTGCCTGGATTCTGCAGCCGCCCAACAGATGTGGTGCCTTCATTCAAAGGATTGGCCCGCACCCTGGGCATGGCCATCAGTGACCGTTCTGATCTGCGGCTAATAGTATGCCAAGCCCTGCGTAGGCTGATTAACAAAGGTTGTCAAACAGGTATGATCTGTTTGTCAAAGAAGTGTTTGTCCTTTTTACTCCAGCAAAGTCATAATGGCTGAAGCTACTTCTGGACTTGTTCTTTCTGCTGAAAATGCAAGAATACAGAAGAGCAACTTTAATTCTTCTAATTTGTTCTTTGCCATGTGAAATGCCCTATAGAGCCTCTCTGTGCCAAGATCAAAGAAAATGGCAGCATTTATCTATCTAGTTCAGTGAAACCCACTTCCTCTTACACGTGGAAAGAAATAACATGTACTTGTATTACATTATCCCAGACTGCAGATAACTGTATTATAATCTTGCTATGGGTATTTTTAAATGTGGAAGTAGCATTAACTGTCCCTCCATGTCTTGTATTTCTGTACCTTTGTTTGCAGATGCAGAGCGTGCTGAAGTTGGGCGTTTTGCAAAGAACTTCCTTCCCATCTTGTTCAATGTGTATACCCAAGAGGGCGGTGCGAATGAAAGCACCATGTACCGCCGCTCTGTACTGGACACTGTCCGGGCCTACTTGACAATCACTGAATCGCAGGTGAGCAAAGGCCTGTGAACAAGTTGAGGTGTTGAGATTTTCACTGCTTGGGGGTGACTCTCTTTCTACTTCTGTTGCAGATGGTGCATACTTTCTTGGAGAAAGCAAGTGAGAAACTAAACAATCCTGATAATTCAGAGTTCACTAGGTAAAGCCCTCAGCTGGTGCTCAGTGTTCTTCCTAAAGTGGAAAAAACTATCCAGGGAAGAATGCTTTCTTTCACTCTCTCCAGCACAAATCACAGTTATCCACATCTCTCTGTTGGGGCAAGCATTTCTTACCCCCGTCCTGCTTAGCACAGGACACAGACCACATTCTAACTCATTGGTAGCTACATTTTCTTTCTTCCCCAGTCTCCATTAGATAATGTTGGAAGTGGGGGAGCTGCTGATGTGAAATTTGATAGATTATGATATTAAGTAATGGGGTTGGCTTTGTCATATTCTGAAATTGAAGGAGCACAGAGTTGGAAAGAAGAACAGTTTTCTGTTCATCCTTGCTAACTGTTCGTTTCCTCTTGTAGGCTCTCTGTGTTGGACCTTATTGTAGCTATGGCCTCCTATGCTGATGAGCCCTCTCTGCATACTCTGTATGGCACCATCCAGTCCTCCTTGCAGGTGAGCTGTGCTTTCACTTGATGGGTGGAGTGTGTGTGTGTGTGTGTGTGTGTGTGTGTGTGTGCGTGCGCGCTAGCACCTCACTGTTTCCAGGTCTGCTCCTAGGGAACGTCTGACTATAGGAGATGCCAAATAACTATGTCCAAAATTGGTGTTGAGCAGGGGAGGCAAAAAGACATTAGACAGTATATTTAAGACGACTGGCCATCCTTATTTCCACCTGAACCTTAGGAAGAACTTCCTGACGGGCAGGGCTGTCCGGCAGTGGAATATGCTGCCTCAGAGTATAGTGGAGTCTCCTTCTTTGGAGGTTTTTAAGCAGATGCTGGATGGCCATCTTTCGGGAGTGCTTTGAGGGTGTTCCTGCATGGCAGGGGGTTGGACTGGATGGCTCCTGTGGTCTCTTCCAACTCTACATTTCTGTGATTCTATGATTTGCTTTAAGGGATGCTGCAGTGAACATTTTGTTTGATAGGAGCACAGAGAGTGGGTTGAGTTTGTTCATCTTAGGCAGGCCTTCTCAGCTGCCCTTTGAAGTCCTCTTGATGCAGGATAAGATCTTTGGGATCCTTTGCTATACAGGTCAAATGTATTTGGATAACTAGAATATTATCCGCTTTACCTCACTGCCAACTTTATGTCATGTTGCATCCTTACTCTCTTGCATACTCTTTGCTGGTATAAACTTTCTGTTTGTGTAGGAAGTGTTTAGCCGTGAGCACTTCCTGTACATATTGCAATGGAGGTGATCCCTTGGGGGAAAAAAACTGTGTGATTGGTCCCTATCCGTCTGCTTGTTTCATTTCATACATGAGCTCAACTGCATAAATTACTTTTGTATAAGCCACTCTTTATAGTTTGAGAAGTGTACTTACAGACATGGCTATTACGTGGTTGCACAACAACTTGTTTCGTTTGAGCTTGTGGGGGCTGGAGATCTCTCAGGTTGCATCTACCTTCAAATTGTACGCACCTTAAATAATATGTCTGTTTCAATCATCCTAGAACAAGGACCACAGGATACAGAAAAAGGCCTATCGAGTGCTAGAGGAAGTGTGTGCCTCTGACAGGCCAGCATGTCAGAACTTTGTACGAAGACACCTGGAGGACCTGCAGAATGCCCTCCTGGGGTCCTTGCCCACTGCCGCATCTCCTGCCAAGAGGGTAAGAAAGGGCTTCAGAGAGAAGAGAACTGTTGCATTACTGTGGGAAGTGGATTGGATAATGGCCTTGCAAGAGTCATAGTGAAAGATAAAAAGGATTGTTTTGGGATGCTATTCTGCCATTCCGTTTCTAAGTGCCCCCCCCCCTTTTTTCCAGCCCAGGCTGAAGTGCCTCTTCTACATTGTCAAGCAGCTCACAGTAGAGCATGAAGATTTTGTCACAGCTCTGGTGCCAGAGGTGAGAGAGGGCAAGAAAAGGGGTGGCTGCCAAGATGCTGAAAGTATGAGCAAAGCAGTTGCTGTGTTGTGTCATCAGAAAACAATGAGACAGTGCTCCCTCTTCTGGTGTGGCCTCCATGCATATGAGTGCGAGGACATGTGAAGCGTTATTCCCATTATAGTCAATAGGCACAATAAGTGTGTGCCAATGCAGGAGTGTGTACATTGCAACCATTGACTACAATGGGTCACAACATTTGCCTTTTTTGTTCTTTTGCATATATATAGAGGGCACACTGTACAGCTCTGGGAGCACCATATTTGTTTGTGCATCTAAATTCTAATACCTTAAAAGGGCCAATTACAAGGACAGGGATCATTCTGTTTTGCTGATTTCTGAAGCCCTATGTTTCTCTGTCTCTTATTTTTTCTTCTACCTTTTAAAAAACACAAGATATGCCTGTAGCAAGTGCAGTGGCATGTATATCCCCACCTCCATTGTTATCATTTTACTTTCCTTTTGGCAGTAGTGACAGCATATTATTTTGCATTCTGGATAAGTCTGACTCTTCCTCCAGCTGTGAGAATATAGTGCATGTTCCTTCAAGTTGCCTGTCAACCCCATGAATTTCTTAGGGCTTTAGCAGGCAGGATATACACAGAAGTGATTCAGCAGTTTTTTCCTCTGAAATATAGCCTACAGCATCTGGGATTCATTGATGTCTCCCATCCAAGTACTAGCCAGAGCCGATCCTGCATAGCTTCCAAGGTCAGATGGAATCTTAGGATCTAGCTGTCATATTCTCCAGAAGTTGAGGGTGGTACGCTGATATTAGTTGCCACTCCCATTTGCTTTAGTAGGCATGAATTTGGCAAAACATCTTTTGAATCTTTATCCATCACAGTTGGAAGAAAAGCTGCTGTCTTCAACAAAATCCCAAATCCACAAAAAGAGCAATACCTTCCTTGGCCAACCAAAATGCAGAAAATACATCATGTAAGTTTTCAAAGCTTCGTGGACTTTTTCATCAAAGATGTTAAAAATCATAAAGGAGAAGAAGAGTGATAATATTAGAGTAACAAGCCTATATCTTGTCTCAGATGTTAACCCCTGTTTTCAGTTAAGATGGTCTTGAGGGGGATTTTCTCCAGAAGTCCCTGTACTGTTGCTGCTGGAAAAACTTTTAGGTGCAATATAGGTGAGAGCTTTTCCAACTATCACAGTACAAGAGCTTATTGAGAAATTAAGTGTTCTCTGCCTAAGAAAAGGGTAGTTAGCTTTGTACAATACAGACAGCCTAGATCTGCAGAGAAGATACTTTTCTGTTGCTAATGGAGTTGAAATTTTCTTACCTGTCTTTTATTGTCTTTTGTGCCCATATGAGCTAAGAAGGGGATTGGTCTCTGCCTTCATTGATATCCCTCTAGACCATACTAACTGACAACAGAAGTAACATCTGAAACAAAACTTAGGCCTGTGAATCTAACACCATCAGTTTTCTTCTCCTGCATGATTTTTAACATCTTTGCCTGGTGAAGAAGTTTGCGTGATATATTTTGTGAATCTTGGTTGGCCAATAAAGGTAGCACTCTCTCATGGATGTTGTATTTTGTTGTATTTTGCTGCCTGGCCAACATGTCTACCCTTGACTATGTGCCCTCTTCAAGTATTTTACTCTCCTTCTCCACAATATAGAAATTCAGCTGAGGGATTTTGTCACTGTCTTCAGATTTACTGGACATTCAGGTAACAAACTGATGTGCTCTTCCTATCCAAATCTAGATTAGATAGTCAGGGCAGACAGGGTGCCTCCAATCATGAATTCCTTGAGTGTTAAGTCTCTTGTTCTGAGCACTATTTTTTTCCCATAACTTTTGTTCCCAGCCCCCAAAATGGTTAAAGTAGCTACTTAACAGTCAGCATGCTGGGTGAATCTCTAAACTGGAAGAATTCTTTTTGCCCAGTCTAGCGTAGACCCACTGAATGCATTAGACTTATCTGTGTTTTGCTGAATTGATCTAATTGACTTGGGGCTAATCAACAGAATGCCATCCTCTTTTTTTTTTTTTAAATAAAAGTTTTAAGGTAATAGTTGATAATTCAGTTCTCTCTAAAACCTAATGTCTTCATTGAGGCTGAAGCCGGTGAATAGATAGCACAGGGTCATTCAGAATTGTTTTTGCTGTCTCCAGGTAATACTTTGCACCAAGGAGGTATCTGTAGGGGCCCGCAAGAATGCTTATAATCTGCTTGTAGAAATTGGTCATGCTTTCCTTCGCTTTGGTCCCACTCCAAATGGTGAGTCTTAGTCTGTTGTATGAAAATAACGCCGCCGCCCCCCCCCCCCGCCGTGCTCCCTGTCCATCTATTGTAAGTGTTGGTTCCTGATGTCCCCTTGCTGTTTAGCTTTAATCTTTTAATTTTTAATTCCTCAGTTGTCCCAGTAATCCAAGGTTAAGGCTACTCCTAGCACTGAGCCAGCCAATATTAACCCTGTTCTTTAAAGAAGGTACCAATTTTGCATTAAATCACTGATTTTTGAGATCTGAATAAATTTTGAATAAACTGTAGTTGTTTTGCATAATTGTGTGTATACATAGGAAGGAGCAATTTACATAGAATATTTTACTCTCTCCACTTGACCCTTCTAGAAATCCCAATTAAACATTGTTCATATATTTTCCTGATTATGCTTGTAACCACAAGGGCTAGAATGCTTGGTTCTCAGTATATTCAATTGTGCATCTGACATTGAATTCCACACCCATACCAAAATGCAGAATTCTCTTTAGTTCTGATTCTAGTCAAGGCTTTGTGTACTGTTGGCCTTCTGTACAAAGCAGATTTTCTAAAATCTGGATAGTTTCTATTTTAGAAGGAAGAATTTCCAGTGGCCAGATTATGAGAGCTTTGCAGTCTTTCCCAGTTCAGTATCCAATAATTTCTTTTTTTATTTTTATTTTTATTTATTATTTTTATAGAGTTTTATATAAAAACAATAAAACATCACAACAACATTAACATTCATCCGACTACATCAAGGATATAACACATAAATATCTACATACATACCTAATTTATATATTCTGTTACTCAAATCACATTCTTCAATCATCCATGACTTCCCCCCAAGTAAGAAATATTAATAAATCGAAAAGAAAAAATGTGATGTGTCTATCACATTTTAAGTATTTTGTTCCTGTGTAGTTACCATACCTTAATCAAAAATCAATATTCATCATCTTTATATCTCCCCACAAATTTCTGAAATATGTTATCACACATTCCCAGTTTTTGGTGAATTTTTCAAATTTATCTCCGCTTTACACATAAAGAGTGTACACACCTGTCCATTTGTAGTATATCAAAAAGCTTCCCATTCAGCTATAGAGGGAAGAGTTTTTTGTTTCTATTTTTGGGCTAGCAACATTCTAGCTAGCAGCCGCTGTCATATGAAATATTAACTTGCCAGCCTTTTTTCTGTGTTGTCACTCATTATTGTAAATAAGTAAAGCTCGAAAGACATTTCAGAATGAAACCCTAAAATTTTTTCCATTTGAATATGGATCATATTCCAAAACTGTTTTACTTTTTTACGGGACCACCATTGATGAAAGAATGTTCCAACTTCACAGTCACATTTCCAACACTTGTTTGGATATTTTACATCCTATAATTTCTTTCCTGTCACCATCCCCGTATTGCTTGCCAGCTGTGGCCGTTTGTGATCTTCCCTTGGGGCGGTGCTTTTTACTGAGTCAAACAGTTGGGCTGTCTGGCTTGGTACCCTTTATACTGGCTGGCAGTGGCTCTCCAGGGTTTCAAAAAGGAACCTGGAGATGCTAGGAACTGAGTTCCTCTGGGTGAAGTGCATGTGCTGTGCCACCAAACTGTGGTCCTCCCCTCTTTTTGACCCATAATTATTCTAGGTTGCTTAGAGACCTAGGGCTTAGTATATTGTCCAGTGAATTGTTTTTCTTTTAAAAACTCTTCCTTCACAGGAACATTTCCATCTTATATTGGTCCTCTTCCTAGGAGAGCCTCTTCAGTCCTAGTTGTGAACTATATACAGATACCTTACTTGTGGTAATCAGGATACATTTAAACCCCCAACCCCATTTATACCCCTTCAGATGGAATGCAGCGTTATCTCCTCTTGATCTATGCTGGCTTGACTGGCTCTGTCACCATGATCAGCTGCACAGTGCTTGCTCTTGCCCGTCTGCTCTTTGAGTTTAAAGGTAAGAGAATTGGATTTTAAATGAGTAATGGTTATATACTCATCAGTTGCAAGAAGAATTTGTTTGAAGGGCTAAGAGTTGCTAAACTGGAGGCTGCCTGCAAATTGAAGTGCTGCACATACAAGGAACAGGCATTCATATAAATTCATACAGGTGATACCTTTGACTCTGTCTCTTATTTTAGATAGGGTCTGTGTGTCCTCAGGCCCCTTGGAGACATGGCTAGGCCTTGTTAGAAATGTGTGATGGGCTTTTCCTGAGCAGAGGAATTATTTTATGTATGTTATGTGATTTAAAACCTAGAAGAGAGCCAGCGGTTTGAGCATTAGACTACAACGGTGGGAGACTATGGTATGAATCCCCACCCAGTTGTGAAATCCACTGGGTAACCTTGGGCAAGTCACACTCTCTCAGCCTCAGTAGAAGGCAAAAGCAAACCCCTCTGAACAAATCTTGACAAGAAAACGTCACCTTAAGGTCTCCATAAGTTAGAAACAACTTGAAGGCACACAATAAAAAGAAGAATCTAGAAGACTCTGTGATATGCCTTAGGGAAGGAAATAAATGCATCTAACATAGCCTGTACTCCTGCAGAACACATTGGGCCAGATGCCCTGGAACAACTCATGAAGCATGTCTGCCTCCTGCTGGGCTCCCGGACACGAGATGTTGTCAAGTCAGCCTTCAGCTTCCTCAAAGTGGCAGTCTTGCTCCTGGACACAACTGTATTGGGCCGGCACATGGAGACCATGGTAAGACTGGAGAAGTGGTTTGGGACAGTGTGAGGGAAGGAAGGCTCTGGTGACCTTAGTTTTCATAACTAAAAGGAAAGGAAGCAATATTTTAAAGCTTGGAACATAGCCCTGCCTCAAGTCTCTCTGGTATTTCACACAGAGTTTATAGGTCCATGTTAGAATAACTGGTGCATCCTTTGCTTGGCCTCGTGTAGCATTATTTCACTTCTTCTACTCTTAGAAAGAAGTAGAATCCCATTCCATGGAGTGTGCATGTATGAAACAGAGCACTGATGACTTCATGAAATACATTATCTGATCAGTGATCTAGGTTCTAAAGTTTGTGCTCTTCTTTACAGTTAGAAGCCGTAGGAGGGATGACTGATGACATGAGGCGTCATTTCCGCTTGAAGATCCGAAACCTCCTTTCCAAATTGATGCGTAAATTCGGGTTAGTGCTGGGGCTTAGCAAAATGGTGGGTGGTAGCTGTAATTTGGTGACAGGGAAGGCCGCACTCCAGGGCCTGAGTCCTATTGGTAAAACACATCTACTGAGTCAGTAGAATAGATATATAAAACATGATTGACATAACTGTTGACTTGCCATTCACCAATTGATTCAGTCGTCTTCTCTAGTGGGAACACCAGTAGGATTTAGGCTCATGTTACATTCTCAATCACTGCTTGTCTGGTGCATTTGCTCCCTGGAGCACCTTGTGTTATGTTTTCTTGGATACATATGTCTATACATAAGCACATATTTCAGGCTGGACATAAGGCATTGAGGGCTGAAAGTGGCAGTAAACACTTTAACCAGAGGTCTGC
Organism: Cyclura pinguis; assembly: GCA_030412105.1. Taxonomy (NCBI): domain Eukaryota; kingdom Metazoa; phylum Chordata; class Lepidosauria; order Squamata; family Iguanidae; genus Cyclura; species Cyclura pinguis. The sequence continues at coordinate 60,680,523 of CM059601.1, forward strand.
AAATCTTGTTTGCTTTGGTGGTGAGACATTATTTCTAGCTTCCTCCTCCACACATTGACTGTGAAAGATTAGCTTAGCACTGACTGAGGTATATTTAAAATGGTATAACTGTCTTCGCTTAGGAAGCATGTCAGAATATGATCCAAGGTAAAACGTTGACTCCATCTGCTCACCCCTTCATTTGCTAGAGAACTAGCATAGAGGTTAGGGGACTGTGCCCCTACCTATCTTGGAAAAGCACACCTGTATAAGCTTACCCATCTGGTCTTAACAAGTCCTTCGCATTCTCTGACAAAAGCATTCTTTTCATCCAAGTGAGTGCAGGGGTTCTTGTTGTGGATGTTCTGGTGTGTCTTGGAATGAGTGAACAGAAGTAACTGAAAATATGTGTCTTGGAAGCTGTCATGTGAGGATATTAACCCAATATGTTATGGATTGCTCCTCTGTTCATACCAGAGAGCGAAGGAACGTATCTCTACCTATCATGTACAGGGATAGTAAATCATAGGAAAGAAAAGTTATAAAACAAAATGAAGTGGGGAAAAAAAACACCTTTCTGATTAGCTGTACATTGTGGTCTCTGTATTGAACTGATACTAAGACCTTACTTAATTTAGTTCTCTGGCATCTTTTTGAAACCAATCAAAATAATGTAGACAGTTCAAACACTTAGGATAATAACATCTCTGGAGAATTTCTGCCTGATGTCTTTGCAAGGAAAATCAGAAAACCATTGGCACAGAGGACTTTTTCACAGAGATCCTATGCAAAAAATGAAATCAACTTTGAGGCTGAACTAACTTAAGGTGCTGTGTACTTTCCATAGGCAGCATTGGCAGTATGTTCTTCAAGCAACACTTTATATACTTGAGAAATTCCCAAATTGTATTCATTTATAGGAGTCAAGACATGCAGCTGGTACCACTTGAAAAATGTAGTAGTACATTTTTGTAGTTCTGTAAATGTAGCACCTTTACAGAAGTGATTTCCTGGCCAAGAAAGAAAAGATAACTAGTTTATCCAAATTTCATAATGCTAATATCCAAGCAAGCCCTGTTTTTAGAAAATCAAGAAATATGTGTGTGGTGCACTGGCATTTCCTTTATATATGTTGATTTAGATTATTTATGATATTGAACTAAATAATGAAAAAATGTACCATCAGACCTACCTTTCTGAGCCTCCTCAGATTCACAAAGGAGAAGTTTCTCAGTTTATATTTGTGCATAAATGCAGCTCATTGTGAAACAGTTTTCCCATGCCACTGGGAAGTAGGTTGTAGTAGAAGCCAGTTTCTAATAGCTACTATGACCTCTTTTTTAATATCAGAATCAGTCCTCTTCCACTTTTGTGTGTCTTTCTGACTGATATTTGGCACAATTGCAAAGGTTATCCCATTTGTTGTTGTGGGTCTTCCGGGCTTTGAGGCCATGTTCTATTAGTATTTTCTCTTGACGCTTTGCCTGCATCTGTGGCTGGCATCTTCAGAGGATATCCTTTATCCTCTGAAGATGCCAGCCACAGATGCGGGCGAAACGTCAGGAGAAAATACTAATAGAACATGGCCTCAAGGCCCAGAAAACCCACAACAGCCTATGAATTCCTGCTGTGAAAGCCTTCGACTTTACATCGTTATCCCATTTAGTTTGAAAGCACTTTTCTTGTCTCTTAAACTTTTTAGCTGAACGTACCCTGGGAGCTTTGCATACTTGTCTGATTTCTACAGTTGGGAAAGTGGGGCAGGAGAGAAGCTGGTTTTCATAACATTGATCTCTCACTCTCCCCTCGTAGCTTCGAGCCTTTGCAGGCATTGCTCCCTGAGTCATATCGCAAGGTGCTGCTGAACATCCGTAAAGCTGAGGCAAGGAACCGCAAGCGGCAAGCTTTGAAACGAGCAGCAGCCACCTCTTCAGAAGAAGGAGCAACAGTAGTGCAGTCCAAGGGGGAAAGGTATGGATGGAATTCCAGATTGGATTCTTGATGTGCTAATGCAGAGACCAAAAGACACTTCTGTTTAAAGGCTAAAAGATAGGGGCTTCTGATCTCTTTAAGTGTTGTGGAAGCTGAAGTGCTTTATAGAGATGCTCACTAATCTTATCCTCTGCTTTCTTGCTTTCAGCATCGAGGAGGTATTAGCTGACTCTGACTCTGACCTAGAAGATGACATCAAGCCACGCAAAAAAGAGAGCAGAAACAAGCTGCAGCAACAAAGCCAAGCCTGGCTGAAGGAGGGAGAAAGTGATGAGCCCCTCAATTTCTTGGACCCTAATGTGGCACAGAGGGTTCTGGGTAAGGAGCAGGGTGAAGGTGGCACACACTGTCATTTCAGTCTCTTGGCCTGTTTTATTTGCCTCCTTGTAAACCTTGTGTGCTTGTAAACCTTGTAAACCTTGTGTGCTCTCTCCTTCAGCAACCAAACCAGGCAGTGGCCAGACTGGGAAAGTCAACCATGACTTTAAATTGTCAGCTGATGGCCGTCTCATCATATGTGAAGAGGAAGAGGAAGAAGAAGGAACTAAAGGTCTGGTGAATGAGTCCTAGTAGTTGGCCTAATATATTCATGTGAAGGATTTGCTTTTGATACTAGACCATTAATAATTATGGCATAAAAGAAAGGATTTAATACTTAGATGCAATTGTTTAAATAGTATGAACTGTTCACAACAGGGGCAGGACCTAACTTTGTAGATTATTTAAATTATTTTTAGTTATTTATTGCTAGAGTTAATATTATTTGTCTTTGTACTAGTTATGTGTAGATTATATGTATTAGCATTTTGTTGTATGGTATGCTTGTGTTTAATAAAATAAAAAGACTTTTCATTAAATAAAAAAAGAAAGATAATAGACCTTTAGAGTACTACACATTGTTGCTGGATTTGTGAGCCAAGCATTCTGTTAGCCAGCTGTGAAGTCCAGTCCTATCATGACAGTGCAATATTCTATGAATTTTATCAACTCAGATAATATCTGCCACTGATGAAAGTATATACGGTAACATTTAGTGACACTAAGCTGCATTGAACTCAATGCTTGCTTCTGATTTAAATTTACATAGCTTCAACTTGTGAAACATGCTGAGTTTTTGTTTAGCAAATGATCTTCACCCAGCTGAACTGCAGTCTTCAGCTCTGTTTGCATTTCTCATTAAATCTTTAAAATCCTGTCATAGAAGAGGGAATAAATGTTCAGCTACAGCTTTTATTATTATTTTTAAATTGCATTCATTCATATATTTTAGCTAAATGTGTTAGCTCTTCAAGTGTTTTTTCTTAGTTAGTGCATTGTGGAACACCAAAAAAGAATCTCTTCTCCCTCCCTTTTGCCTTTTTAAAATCTGCAATTGCTGGTCTGTTTAATTAGAATAGATTAGATAACATGCAAATTTTGATTGTTATAATATTGTTGATGATAATAGTTACACAGCAGTGTAGGTGTTCCCAAGCAATACACATATACTGGCTGAGTGACAGTTTTGGTTTATTAAAATATTTTTTCTTTGCCCTCTGTTGATTAGGGACTCTTAGGGCAGCTTACAACATTTAAAAACAGATAAATGAGATGATAATGGAAGACTTAGAAATAATGACTTTCCCTAGGCCACTTAGTGAACATGTATGATGGCACTTGAACTCAGAGTTATTACCTCACACTTGTAGCGCTAGTACTAGCTCATTACTAAACTGCACTTGTCTAGTAATCTCCTGTGTCCGTTCTGGTGCTCATCAGCTTAGTCTACATAAACCATAACTAAAGTTATTTAAGCAGAATAAGCTACAATGAGAAACTAGTCTAGATTCCCCCCCCCCTTTTTTTAAAGTAATGCAAGCTAATAGTCTCCTGCTGCCCCTATCTTGGCTTACTTTGCCTATGAACCAATGGCCAAGGCTTTGTTAAATGTGCTATACCCTTGCATGCTATGTCTAATGACTTGTGTTCTTTGCCATAGGAGTAGATGAGGAGATGGCAGACCTAATGCAGGAAGTTGGAATCCGGAGTGTAAGTAATGAGATGGGGATTGGAGAGGAAGGGAAGAGAACTGGAATTTCAGGCATTCTCCTTAGTTGCACAAGAACTTTTGCCCAGAACTGCTCTCTTGCATTCAGAGACAATTTGGCTTGACTGTCAAACAGTTAATGCTAGAAATGGGGGAGCTCTTTAACATCTTAAGAAGTCTAGTTTATCCTCCATGGGCCTATGCTAATGTATGAAATTTTCCTTGCAGAAGAAGGCTCAAAAGCGCCGATTCCGGGAAGAGGCAGATGAAGAGGATCTTGGTACTGATTCACAATCACAATACAAAGGTAAATGCTTGCTTTTTTATGATTGTTGCAGACTCTATTGAACTTACTTGTGTTCATCATACAATAACAGATGAAAATGCCTTAGTGTGATGTCTCACTTGTTTTCCACTTCATCTTTAACATTGTGGGCCATATAGTGCTTTAGCAATACTTCTGTGTGATGCAGAAGTTAAGATAATGTGGTAAGCCACTGTGGTGCAGAGTTAAGTATTTACATAGAGGCTACCCGTCATCAAGCATTGCTGGCTATTTTCCTCTAGCATAGCTGAGAGGAATAAGCAATTTCTTCTGCCTTTTTGAGTTTGAATTTATTCCTCTTCTGTTTGCCATTTTCAGCTGGAGGCACTGGAATCCATCGGCCTCTTGACAAGAATGCAGCACCTGGAGTAGAATACAAAGCAAAGGTATGGCTTTAATGTGAAGAGTTAGAAGTCATAGCTGTTGAATTACCAGACCCTGCGATCATTTGCTTCCACTTGATTCAAAATATTGTTTATTGCGCTTCATAATTAAGTATGTGGTATCCTCAGAGAATACAGTAAGAGATTATTTTCATCTCAAGAAACTTCCTTGAGACATAACATAAAGCAAGAGGAAGAATTTTTTTTCCACCTAGTGCCTCATTTCCTTTGGTGTAATGGTTTGAAAGGTACAGGCTAGTGGTAGGCCAGAGTTGTGTCTCTCTCCCCACACCTCAAATACCTTAAAGCAGCAGCTCCTAGGATTCCTTTCCTTCCCTCTGCCTTTTCTGATGGAAAAGTGAGGAGGAAAGAGGCTTCAGGAACCCAATATCAGGGTGGTGGCCTCCAGTGGCACACACTTCCTCTGTTCTTCTTTCAGAACAGCCAAGAAGTGAGTGTGTCTGACAGAGAAGTAGAGGTGTAAATTTTTTTAAGATTTTGAAACCATGGAAAAGCCATTGGGGAACAGAAATTTTTGGAAATATTTAAAAATGCAATATTAGTACCCTTTACAAATTGAATGCCACTTTGTTACTTTAGGAACATAAAATGAATTTTATATATAATATATCTAAATGATCATGCTTGATATATTAAAAGTACAGTTTATCCAGATTATAATTTTATTTTTTTTTCTGTTACAAATGGAGCTACAAGGAACTGAACTGTAAAGAACAATTGAACTGTAAGGAACTTCCGTGGTTTTGCCAGTTTGAGGAGTAGGCCAAAAAACTGCAATTGAAAACAGAAGGAACCACTAACTGAAGTAAAACTGAGAATGTTGTTGTGTCTTCACTAGTTCTCCATAGCATCAAGCAGACATAACACACACATTCTCATAAAAAGAACTGAGAAAAGAAAACCAAGACTAGGAATTTTAATGACCTGATATTTTACATAGTCTTATATAAAAGTCTTCATCTTGCATGGTTTTTAGACATTTTATGAGGCTCATCAGTATGTGACTACCTCATCTTAAATGTTTTATTCATCATTCTAAAAAAATTCCATAACTACTCATTTCTCCCCAGATTTTTCTGCCTTTTCCCCCCTGGATCTACACATGTCTACCAAGATGCCACTGCCACAGCTGAGTTCAAAAGGCTCTGGACTGAGGCCATTCCAGAGCCTGATACTTCCCTCACTCAGACTTACAGCCACGGACTCTAGCATATTACTCCATTGATCTAACCACACCCCCAGTGCAGAGCTGCAGGCCTTTTTCCTTTTATTCTAACTAGAACTCCATGTCTGTTCTCTGTTTCTGCAGTAATGATAAAACTTGTGACGTTTTGGGTAGCTGATGTTGGAAGCCATCGGGTCGGTCAGGGCCTGTTCCATGTAGTTTGATCTTGCCCACCTGCCCCTAAGCATTGACTTCTTTCTGTTCCCACAGAAAGGCAAAGGTGACATCAAGAAGAAAGGACATCTGGATCCTTATGCCTACATCCCACTGAACAGAGCAAAGCTTAACAGGAGGTATGATACAGGGATGGTGTGGGGAGAGTATAAGAGGCTTCTCCCTGAGAAATGCTCAGCAGGGTCCCTAATGAGAGGTCTGTCCTGTCACTCCTTGCCTAAAAGCGGGAATCATAAGTACTGAATCTGGGACTTCTGCAAATAATGTGCTTCAGCATTTTATGTGATCCATCTTTATGGCTTAGAGAAGCCTCTCATAGAGAAATGTCTACTGAAATCAGCTGTATTCTAACATAAGGTGTCTTCTGCTGATACAATATTTCAACTGAAATACAAGATAGCTCCCTGTCCTGTTAAATTGAGACCTGTGGTTCACAAATGCCTCTTTGCATTTCGTTGCATCTCCTCTGCTATAGGTAGTACTAATTTTAATCTATGCTTTTTCTTTCTTCAATTCCTATGCAGGAAAAAGGCCAAACTTCAGGGACAATACAAGGGACTGATGAAGGGAGCCCAGCGTGGTGCTCAAGCAGGCAAGAAACATCGCAAGAAGCAGCCACATGTCTGAAGGAGGAAGAATCTGTTGGCTAATCTATGATCCAGTTCTTTTGAAGGCAGCTGACTGCGTGGGTCCCTTTCTTGCAGCCTTGCAACCCAAGCTGTTGTCTGCAAGCGGGACATGATAGCTAATTCGATATATTGTCTGGGTATACCAGAATTCTTAGCTGGAAGAAGGACAGTGAAAGATGTGTATACCATGCTGGGCCCGTTCTAGTATTTATGAATCCTTGCAGTGGTTTTTTTCCTCCTGCTGCTAGTTTCCTGAACATTTATTTGTGCTTCAGAAGCATAGAATTTTTCTTGAGAGTGAGAGGGGCAAAACAGCCTCCTAATGAACATTTAAGCAATAAATATTAACTAAAGAACATCAGCTTCTTCAGGCTGTGTTTAAAAAAATCATCTTGTAAAAGCTGCCTTTCTGACATTTCCAGCTTAAGAGTACGAGAAGCAACCACTGGTTTTGTCATTTTGGAAGGCAGCTTAAATAGTACCAGAAGGACTCACACTGTTTCTAGGAACTGGAAGATCTCTTAAGAGTTTCCACAATCTTATTCTGTGAGAGGGTGTGAATGGAGATGAGTGGTGTACATTAGTGAAGACAAAGGAGTACTGTTATGAAGAAACAAGAACGTTTGACGAATAACAGACTGCCTTGCTCCAATCTAGATAATTTCTAACTACCATGAGGTTTAAAATTATACAAATACAAACTCAAGACTTATTTGCTACTACATGGGAAAGCTGGATTCCAAGCCCAAATTTGTCACTGGTAATAATGTTTGCACATATTTTCATATTTGCTGTCTACAATTGGGTCAAATATTAAGAAGGACTACCTTTAAAAGAACTATTTTAAGAAATTTATAATCAGACTCAGCAGTAAAGCATTCACAGTAAAACATATTTAACTACTTCCAGTTATCTTAATTATGATTAGTTACATGTAACCTCATTTCTACTACAGGAGTTTATTTTGCTTTCTCTGCATTCTTCTTTCTTTTTTAAAATATAAATCTTGGTTCTGCACACAGCCTTGGTCCTATTAGAACAAAAACACTTTCTTTAAAAGGATACTGTTCATTTATTCTAGTTTGGAGAGCTCATTCACTTCATAGAAGTATGAAGAGACCACAAGGGCCATTAAGTCCAACCCCCTGCCAGTTGATAGAAAAATTTCAAAATACCAGCTCTAGGCTGTCCTGTCTACAACTTTAATCACACATGTGGCTACTGGAAGTTATAGTTGTATAAATTATACACATTTGTATTTTGAGGAGAAGATACATTATTGAACCATCCTCTGTCTTCAGCCAAAGAATGGCAAATAAATACACAACCTATAAAATCCAAACAATGGTACTTATGCCAGCTAGCATCCGTAGGAACACCAGCAGGCAGAGCCTATGCCGCCATGGCTGTGCATAAATTGTTCATTTATGAAGGAATCAGTGATTCCCCTACCAATACCACAAAACATAAGAGTGATCCAACAAAGTATGATGATGTCATTGGAAGTCTTGAAACAGGGATCCAAATCCACTTCACTATAAACTTACTATGTTTTGAAGAACAGGTGGAAGGAGAGCCTGCCCACTGGTATTTGCATAGCTCCATGGGCTGATAGCCACTGTCATAGGAGAAGGGTTTGAGAACTAAAGGACAGGGCCAAAACAGCACATGCTTTTGGTGTATCAGGGCAAAACAGTGAGCATACTGTCCTCATAACTCACTATAACCACAACAGTTCCCTAGTCACAGCACAGAACCATTCATGATAAAAACCACACTTCTGTATGTCCTTTTCCTCTGTATGTTCTGTTTATCACAGCTAAAAATTGTCTCTGGGCTGATTTTTAAAATGTTTGCTGCTGCTTCATCTCTTGCCTGCTGATTCTTCCTTGCTGGCTGCATCAGGAGCTCTGCTAAGAGGTTGACCCATTGGAGTGCTCAGAGACAGGTACTCAGGTGGGATGGGACAGGGGAGAAGGGGTAAAATAAGGTAGTTGAGGGAGTGTCAGAATACATGAAATTTGAAACCAGCATGCTGGTTTGAGTGTTAAAACTAGGACTCTAGGAACTGAGGTTCAAATTTCTGCTCAGCCATGAAAACCCACTGGGTGATGTTGGCACATCACATAATCTCAGGCTGAAAGGAAGACAGTGGCAAACCTCTGAATCAATTTTGCCAAGAAAACTATAGTAGTGTCACAATAAGGTAGAACCAGCTTCAGGGCATGTAAGAACAACACAAAGTTCTAAAGTCAAAGCTTGGTAGAAATATAAGTTTATACATTTTTGAGCATTACCAGTTATTCAATACACTGTTGGGAATCATTAGACTCAAGCAGAGCTAGATACAACAACAACAAAAACCAGTAAATTATGATAGCCAAATGGTTTATATCCTCTGTGGGCAAGCTCTGGAATTGGGATGGCCACCTCATCTGATTCTTGTCACTCAAAGTCATCTTTGGGATCCTTGTTTGTTTCTTGTTTGTTTGTTTTTTTGAATAGGTGGCAAAACAGCATTTTCAACTGTGCCATGATTAACCTTTTTTTGGCTGAGAAATGAAGTTTGAGCCACCTTTTTTTTCTTGAGTTAGCAAAACGAACTAGTACATGATCAGTTTATTAAGAGCATAGAACAAAAAGCTGAGAAGAGGACCATCTGGAAATGACTACAATTAAAAGCAATTTAAAAACAATTTAAAAAACCTCTGAAAGTCATATATTTGCAACTCAACAGATAATTCAGACAAACAGCATTAGTGGAAATAGAGTACTAAATGTTATCTATGTAAAGATGATGAAAGTTCATGCAGTAAGATTGCATTGACCAAATATTGCAAAGTAAAATGCTTATGGGATTAAAGCAAAAAAATCATAAAAAATTAGAACGTTATATGCCAGATTTAACTGTGATTAAGAAAAAAAATGGATTATACACTAGACAGTCCCTAGGGAATAACAGAATCAAAGACAAAAAGAGGAGAATGCTTAGGAAATATAGACCTACAAATTGAAATTCAGTGCCTCTGGAAAAGGAAACTACTATGACTTATTTATTTAATATCTTGTCTTTCACCCAATATGGGACCCAAGGTGGTTCACCATTTAAGCTAAAACAAAGTACATTAAGGACAATACAGATAAAACAAAATACCGTTAGAACAACGGGTAGTACAAAAAAAATAAGCAATATTTAAAATATTAATTTAAAATTGTCTCTAAAAGGCTGTTCAAATGTAATGATGATAATTGAAATACAAATATATCCTACTACCATTAAAAGACCTTCAGCAACAGAAAATTGACACTCAAAGGCCAAGATAAACTTTGCACGCAGGTAGAAAGGGTGCAGTGGTGGTGGGTGGGGCTCCAATAGTGATATTAGTACCTCTATTTTATTTAGCCACTCCAGCTGCAAGTAAGAGCGAGCAGACAGCATGTACTAGCACACTGCTAGTACATGCTGTCTGCTCTGAATAAACTGAATAAGCTAGCATTCCTCATAGTGATGATCAAAAACAGTAAATCTTTAAAAGATGGCCTAATCCAATCCTCAAAGCTATCTCTCTTCAAATAAGTTGAGGAGGAATCACAGGTCATTTAAAGTGTGATTCATTAATTTCTACTGATTTTTAGATCATGACATTTAGGTTCACCTGTCTATCACCCCATCCTCCCTGAAGAAGCCTTTGCTAATCATTTTGTTAATTTTTATATTTATTTATAAAGAATGTCCTAAGAAAAGCAAATTTAACATGAAGCAGCAAGAATCTATTGTGTACTCTGGCCTCTTAGAGGCAAACTGATGTATTGTGGCATGTGCTTCGTAGACAGCAGCTTTTCAAAATGGAGTGCAGGTTGAAAAGTTGATAAAAATGGGAAAAGATTTGTGGTCTGGCTGGTATTTCTACCTGTGGTTCAACAAAGCCACGGTAAATAAAGAATTTAACAATCACTATATACAAAGAGCCCTGTTAAATGTACGGAGAAAATACTTCCCAAGAAGGTGCATAAACACGCCTTTATGGATCTCCCTGCATGAGGCGCATAATAAAAAAGAAAATATCTTATTTGACAGATGGATCAGAGACAAAGATTTAACAGAGATGCATCAAGACCAAATGAAAATTAAAACCCAAGAAGAACTTAAGGAAGGAGGAATTATATGTCATTGGATTCTATACAGATAACTTAGAGGAAAAATTAAAGGTTGTCATAAAATTAAATGGCATCCAAAAAGTAGAAGAAACTCTGACATCAACCCTTTCATCAGAAAATTTAAAAACTTTATCTAGGATTTATAAAGTGTTGTTGAAATGGGAGATGGAAGAAGTAATAATTCAGGATTCAATGATTAAATGGGCACAAAATGTAGCTCATTTGATTCTTTTAGAACAGTGGGAGAAAACATGGAATAACAAGGAATAAACGATTGAGATAACAGCTTGTCAGGACATCAGGGAAATATGTACAAAATGCATTATAGATGCTACCTTACACCAGATGAATTGTCTAAAACGCATAAAGACTACAATAATAAGTGCTGGAAGTCTGATCAAGATCCAGGTACCTTTTTCCATCTCTGGTGGTCATGTTAAAAAGTTCAAAAGTTCTGGAAATCCGTTTATCTTCAAATAGAAAAAATTATAGAATTCTACTTGAAATGTCCCTGAGTTAAAGTATCTTTGGAACATTATGGGAGAGGATTTAGAGAAAAAAATGGGGAAAATATTATTTTATACATCAGCTGCTGCTAGATTAATAATGGCACAAAACTGGAAAGAAAAAACTCCCCTCTCATTAAAAGGTTGAGAAATGAAACAATCTGGCATGGTTCAGATGGATAGACTCACTCACCTCTTAAGAGGGGAAAAATTCGAAAAAATTGTTATATTGTATTTTAAGAACATCTGAGGTAACATAATGTTGGCAAGCACTGAATTTTGAAACTTTGACTTTGATAGTATTAAATGGAGAAATGAATATATAAGGTATATATAACGTAATGTATACAATGTATTCATTAAGTTTGGTTTGCTTTTATGGTTATGGAGGATAAAGTTCACTTTCGAGTGGGGCAGAATCTCCAAGCAGGGAAAGCTGGGGAGGCAAAAATTGCCAGCCAGTGAAGTCTCCCTCTGGACAAAGGGGAGAGGGAGAATTCACCCACCTGGGTTCCAAAACACGGCTCAACGCCTGGAGACTGCAGAAACTTACAGTGGTTGGAAAGTATGTTGAGCAGCAGAGGGCCAAGGGACTAACATTAGGCTCAAGTTGCAGCAAGCCTTTAGAAGACACTGGACCTACAAACCCCCCCCCCCCACTTTCTTAACCACCTTTAAAACATAAAGTTTGCAATTGAGGAGCAGTATTTTGAATGGCACAGCAAAAAGCCTTGATGAGTGCCTTCTTTCAAAATTAAGAACTGAGAATATAAGGCTATTGTTTAAGAATCAGCTTAAAAGCAAAAAGCCTAACTGCCAAACAAGAATTTGGCTTAATAAAGCTTTGAAATGGAGGTTAAAAGATTCAAGAGTTCTTTCGATCTCAAATTTGGTGAATACAGTTTTTTTTAGAAGCTTGAATTCTGCTAAGTAAAGAGGCTGGATTTGTGGGAATCTGGGTTACTTACATTATAGGTAGATAACACTGAAGATAAACAGGCAGAGTTTTGGAGACTGGCTGAATTTATGGTGTAATACTACCACCTCGTGGATAAATAGAAGAGTCAAAGAACTATGGAATAATTTATGATCTTGGGCTTTGGATTTAACGCTATAAGTGCTGGATTGTACTTTGGATTTGCAGAAAATGGAGGAAAGTGTTTCTCCAGAAATTGTTGGATGAGATTGGATCTATGTGACCTGAGTTCAGATCTTTGAGGAATGCGTTTGAAGACAGGTTAAAACAGAAAGAAAAATGTAAACAAGATTTGACTAAGGTTAAAGAAGGTTAAAGATCTTAAAGAATCAGTAATGCAGTGGGTCGGGGCTGTTAAAGTAATGTAAAGAGGAAGTTTTGGAAACTAAGTTTGAAGTGATAGACAAAACGATAGAAAAAGAGAAGGTTGATTTAATATGCTTAAAAGGTTCTGCTGGACTGACCAGCTTTGTGGTAATGGAAATTATGGATACAGAAGATCAAGTTGAGCTCATGGAGGGAATAGCTTTTAAATTTGAAGAGAAAGCTAAGCGGCGGTGGATGTTGATACGGTGAATGTTCGTTGGTCTCAGAATAACTATGTTAAAATATGGAGTGGAATGGAGATGAATATGTTAGATGAGGAGAGACCAAATTTGACATTGTTGGGAAGAATCTCAAAGATGTTTGAATCTCCATGTGTAATTAAAGAATGTGATTAAAGAGACTGTGGTTTGGACTATTTTATGATTTTAAAGAGAATTTCTATGAATGACATTTATATTAAATGATGTATTGTTGGCACAAGACAGAATAATTAGAATACTTGTTTAGAGAAGAGCCATGGAAGATTACCACACTATATGAATATAAAAGACAGATGGCAGAGTTTAGTGGTACCCATAATGGGGGAACGGCCTTTGAAATGGAGGGAGTTAGCAGAAGTGAGGAAGTGGTTGTGTTTAAGTAGAGAAAGGTTGCCTGTGAAATATTTTGAAGACTTGAAGTTTTTTATTGTTTGTGTGTGGGGGGGGGGATAAGAAAATGAACTGTCATTTGTGGTTTTGATGATTACAGAGAATAGATTATTGAAAGAAGAGACTATGTTTTAGTTTAGGACAGAGAGGTATGAAAAATTATATGCACGCGTAGCTACGAAGAGGAAGATCAGAACTTACCCCCTTTTTACCTTGCTCTTTCTTGTATTTTTTTGTCTTTAATATTTCTAATTTCTGTAAAGATTAAATCTTATCAAGTTTCTTGCAAGGCTACCATTATTTATATGATAAAGGGGTTCTTTCATGTAAATAGACACTGCATCCCTTTATATTATTATCCCTTTTTGTTGGCTTTACAGTTCCTTCATATTTGATGCAGTATGCTCTGCAGATTGAAATATGAAAAATCCATACCATTTCAGAGCACTAAACACAGGCTAAGCCTCAGCTCACCACCATCAACATGGCAGCTGATTTTAGTAATATCTAATTTATGTATGTGTACATGCATTCATTTATTTAGCAGTTAGAAGTTACATTTCTGTATCACTTATCAGTGCAGAGCACTTCCTAAGTGGTTTACAATGTGTTAGCTGATTGCTCCCAACAAGCTGGGTATTCAGTTTACCAACCTACAGAAGGATGAAAGGCTGAGTCAACCTGGAGCCCCGCAGGATCAAACTCACAATGTTGTGGCTGCAGTACCGGCATTTAACCACTGTGCCACCAGGGCTCTCCCTTTCTTCTTTGTATGATTGGCATCATTTTAAGGTTTAACTTGCTTTGAATGAACTGACAGGTGATACATAATTTAATTAATAGATTATTATTAACATGGAAAAGTATTGCAAAGATATTTAAGAGATACACTTAAAAATGTAAATGCTAAAAAATATTTGCAAACATATTTTATTTTGCAAGTACATTTGGAATGGCTACAAAGCTATTAAGTCAAGTTACCAGCAAATCGAGGACTGGCCTGTGAACAATACAAAGACTAAACAATGTTTACAGTTTATATTAAGTACCTGTTCAGGTGATTCCAAATGATGTCTTTTCCCCATTGGCTATGCACACTCATTGCCTGCTCCTCCTATCTGTGTGCGTAGGTTCTTATGGCAGCTCCATGAATGTCATAGGATTTTCTTAGACAAGTAATACTGAGGTAGTTTGCCACTGCCTTCCCCTAAAAGGCACCTGATGTCCTTTGGTGGTCCCCCATCCAAGCACTAATCAGGCCTAACTCTGCTCAGCTTCTCAGATTAGATAGAATCTGATTTTTAATCTAAATACTTTCAGGGTACTTTGACCATTAGGCTCCTCTTGTACATTGCATATTTTATTTATTCTGGTTCTGTCCCATTCCCTACAACATATCCTTTGTTTTCCTTCATAGTAGCCTGCCTTATTTGTCTTCCTCCCCCTGGAGAGAAGTGACTAGTGGGGTGCCACAGGGTTCTGTCCTGGGCCCAGTGCCATTCAACATCTTCATCAGTGACTTGGCTGAAGGAGTAGAGGGCATGCCGATCAAATTTGCTAATACGCCGGAGGAGAGGATCAAAATTCAAAATAACCTTGACAGATTGGAGAGCTGGGCCAAAGCTAACAAAATGAATTTCAACAAAGAGAAATGTAAGGTCCTGCACTTAGGCAGAAAAAATGGAATGCACAAATATAGGATGGGGGATATGTGGGTGGTTAACAGTACGTGTGAAAAGGATCTAGGAGTCTTGGCAGGTCACAAGCTGAACATGAGTCGGCAGTGTGATGTGGCAGCCAAGAAACCCAATGCAATTCTTGGTTGCATCAATAGGAGTATGGTGCTTAGATCGAAGGCAGTAATGGTACCACTCTATTCTGCATTGGTTAGACCTCATTTGGAATACTGTGTCCAGTTCTGGGCACCTCAGTTCAAGAAGGATATCAACAAACGAGTGTGTCCAGAGGAGGACAACCAAAATGGTGAAGGGTCTGGAAGCTATGCTCTATGAGGAGCTGCTTAGGGAGCTGGGTATGTTTAGTCTGCAGAAGAGAAGGTTAAGAGGAGACATGATAGCTATGTTTAAATATTTGAAGGGATGTCATGTCAAGGAAGCAGTGGGCTTGTTTTCCACTGCTCCAGCGACTAGGACAAGGAGCAATGGATTCAAGCTACAGGAAAGGAGATTCCACCTGAACCTCAGTAAGAACTTCCTGACAGTCAGAGCTGTCCGGCAGTGGAATAGGCTGCCTCGGAGTGTGGTGGAGTCTCCTTCTTCGGAAGTTTTTAAGCAGAGGCTGGATGGCCATCTGTTGGGAATGCTTTGATGGGTGTTCCTGCATAGCAGGGGGTTGGACTCGATGGCCCCTGGGGTCTCTTCCAACTCTGTGATTCTATGATTCCTTCCTAGATAGGACTGGCAGCTTTTGAACTGTAAAAGCCTGTGATTAAGAAATATAGATAATATCGGGACCAATCAGCAAAGTTGATAATAAACGGAGATAAAACGTCAAGCTTCAAAATTAATAAGGGGGTACGGCAAGGGTGCCCATTATCACCGCTATTGTTTATAGTTGTACTGGAGGTATTACGGATTGCAATAAACGAAGATCCACAGATAAAGGGCTTAAAAATAAAGAAGAGGGAAATAAAATATAAAGCTTTTGCTGATGATGTAATTATATTTTTGGAGGAACCACAAGAAGTTATACAGACGTTGACGGACATTTTACAAAAATATGGATAAATGGCAGGATATAAGATAAATAGAGAGAAAACAATGATGATGACTTGAAATTTAACAAAAAAAGAACAAGCAGATCTGGAAAAAAGATCTGGATATCAAATTACAAAAAAAGAAAATATCTAGGAATAATAATAACAAATAAAAATCAAGAGTTATTTGATAACAATTATTTAAAGATATGGAGGGAGATCCAAAGTAAAACGGAAAAATGGACGCATTTGAACTTGTCTCTCCTAGGAAGGATAAATGCCTTTAAAATGTCCTTACTACCTAAGTTAATGTTTCTCTTCCAGAATCTACCAATAATAGGAAGGGAGAAGATCTTTAAAGAATAGGAAAAAGAGTTACGGAAATTTATTTGGCAGGGAAAAAAACCAAGAATACGATTTAAAACATGACAAGATGCAAAGGAGAGAGGAGGATTTGAGGTGCCATCGCTGAAAATCTACTATCAAGCATGTTGCTTAGATATAATTAAGGATTGGATTCAGGTGGAGAATACAACAAGAAAAGAAGTGGAAGGAATAAATAATAGATTTGGTTGGCACGAATACTTATGCTATGATAAAGCAACGGTAAATAAAGAGTTTAATAATCACTGTATCCGAAAGACACTATTGAAAGTCTGGTTACAAATAAAGCATAAATTTTATAGAAGACTTCCGATGTGGACTTCACCCCAAGAAGCTTATAAAATTGCCCCAACAAAACAAGGGAATTTATTGACTTATCAAGAGTTGTTGAAATGGGAAGGAGACAAGTTAAGAATGTGTGCAGAAGAAGAATTAAAAGCTTTAGGACATGAATTTAATTGGTTCCCTTGGAGACAACTAAAAGAGAGATTTAAGATGGACCAAAAGTTATATGGATTTGAAAGAAACGAAAATGAACTAGATGTATTGATGAAAGGGGACCAGAAAAAGAGAATCTCTAAATTATATAAAATATTGTTGCAAAGAGAAATGGAATCCGAGACTGTAAAAGATAATATGATAACATGGGCACAAAACATTGGTCATTCTATAGAGTATGACACATGGGTGAAGGCATGGAAGACAGATGTAAAATTTACACCAAATTTAAAATTGAGAGAAAATTTTTATAAAATGTTTTATAGATGGTATATGACACCTGAGAGATTGCAAAAAATAACAAAAAAGGGAAATGCAAGATGTTGGAAATGTGATGAAAAGATGGGATCCTTTTTTCATATGTGGTGGACCTGTAAGATAGCAAGGAAATTTTGGAGAGAAATCCATGATGAAATTCAAGTAATTTATAGTTTTAATCTTGAAATGAAGCCAGAATTTTATTTGTTAAATATGTTAGGACAACAAAGAGAAATAAGAAGCCATCAGAAGTCATTGTTATATATGATAACTGCTGCAAGGTTGACATACGTGCAATATTAGAAAAAAAGGGAATATGTAGATATAAAAGAATGGAAACTTAAGGTTATGGATATGGTAGAAACAGAAAAGTTAACATTTTTATTGAGAAATAAGCCTATCCAGAACTTTGAAAGGGAATGGGGAGAAGTCTTGAAATGGATAAAGAAATAACAAATAATGTACAAGATATGTTTTAAGCAGCAATGTAACAACGTAAGAGTAATAATGTAAGACTATTGTAAAGTTAAAAATATGTATGTACTATGATAAACAAGCAGATACAATTGGAAAAAAAGAAGGAAGTGGGGAAGGGGGGATTATTTCTTTTTATTTTTACTGTAAAATTTAATAAAAATATTTTAAAAAAAGAAATATAGATACACATATGCAGAAGAATTTTAAACAAATATAATTTATAATTGCAATACAATAGTATTTTGCATATTTCTTGCTTGCACTGTTAGTTTTACAAATTATATTTTGTTTGAAAGAACTTACATTGCTAATTACTTAAATCTGAAGAAGCCCTTGCAAAACAGTGGAGATCCCTCAGACCTTACTGTTGCTACACCTGGAAGGAGTTCTCCAGAATCAGATAGTAACTATCAGGAGTCTATTTATTAACATTTACAAATCAGTGGAGAATTGCCATACCTAGATGGAGTTCTCCAGAATGAGAAAATTAAGAGCATTCACTTACCAATAGGAGTCTGTGTACTAATATTTTTGGATCAGTTGAAGAATTCAGTCATCAGGATATACTATAACTGAGTAGAGTTCTCCAGGACAAGCTATTTATGGACATGTAATTATCATCAGAAGTCTGCTTATCAAGAGTTTGGAACAAGTTGGAGAACTCAATTGGTTAGGATTTTCACAGGACTGTTCCATATTCTTATCAGCAGTGCTTGCATAGGTGAATTAGCATCTGTATGTTTAACTTCTGTTTACCACGTCCTTACTATCAGTGTTTGAATAAGTTGGTTAGCATTTGTATATATAGATTTGTATATTACCTATTTGAAATACTATTGTATCGCAATTATAAATTATATTGGTTTATCCACACACATTTCATATGAGTGTGTGTGTTTGTGTGTGTGTATTTACACATGCATATTATATTTGTGTAAATACACAAATACGCTCGTATATGCACAACCATATATATGCATGTTTGCAGGTACAACACACATATCTATAAATTTGCCTATGTTCACATGGGTGTATTTCTGTTGATGAACACTTAGGCCATTTCTGCACTAGCCTGTTATAGTGCTATTATTCCACTTTCAACCTCCTATGGAATCCTGGGGTTTGCAGTTTAGGGAGAGGCCAGCTCACAACTGAAATATGTACAGTTCTCCCTCCACATTCGCGGGTTTCACTTTCACAGATTTGATTATTCACAGGGTGGGCTTGCCTCCCTCCATCTCTCCCTCCCACTTCCTGGCCTTTTGCCCAAGGGCAGGGAGGGGGAAAGGTCGCCGCCCCTTCTCCGGACGCCCTCCACCACGGCTGCTGCGGGTGCTCCGGAAGCGGCCTGCAGGGACGTGCGGAGCGAGAGATCGCCCCTTCTCTGCGTGGCTGCCGTGCAGGCGCGCTGGCAGCAGCCGGCGGGGGTGCGCAGAGTGGGCGATTGCCCGCTGCCGCTCATGCAGGCACTTCGGAGGCGGCCTGCAGGGGCGTGACACGTGGGCAGCCGCCTGTTCTCTGCTTGCCATCTGCCCGCCGGCACCTCTGGCGGGATCACCCAAGCAGCGGGGGCGGAGGGAGGGTGAAAGGGAGGAAAGATTTTTTTCCTCCCCCTCCCATCTCCTTCCTGCTGCTGGCAATGGCCGTGGTGGGCACTTGTGCACGGAAGGAGGGGTGCTGGGAGGGAGTTATTCAGTTATCTCACTTTCGCGGGGGTACTCTGCGCGTATCCTGCGCGAACGTGAAGGGCCTACCGTAGATATGATACTATCTTTGTATTTTGCATACCCTTGTATCTTTTTTCCTTCTGTTTTTTTTTTCTTTGACTCAATAAAAATATATTAAAAAATAAATTATATGGGTTTAAAATTGTTCTGTATGTGTGCATCCATATTTCTTTAATCACAGGCTTTTTCCGTTTTGTTTTTGTCTTGTGTTTTGGGCCAGTCTCCTGTTTGGTGGTTTGAGCTTTTGAACTGTCCCTCTTAGGGACTAGCAGCCGGGTGTCTAAATGCTTACCAGATCTTAAACAGTATCACCAGCTGTTGGGTATCAAACGACAATGAAAAATGTAAGAAATCACTAGGCTGTCCTTCTGTGGCTGGTTGGCAGCCCTACTCCTGCTCTTATCAATGAATCTGCTACTATTTTTGAGGGCTGGAGTGTGGCCTCCTAAACGTCTAACAGTTTTGTGGCAAGCTAAAACTCAACTAATGAAACCAGGACAGCCTTCAGCTACCTCATGAAAGGCACTAGAGAGAAAGCCCAGGGGAATTTGGCACTTCGTAGTGCCTACTAATCTCTTCTAGTGCTGCCCGGTTATAGCAGCCCACATGCGAAGGGTCTTTGAGCACATCCGGGAAAACTGCATTTCCCAGAAGACATAGCGCCCAATACTCTCCTCTTCTCTCCTTTTCTTTTCTATCGTGCCCAGGCCCGCGGGGGAGGTCGTTAGGCAGTTGCCACATTCGAACAGGCCAATAGCTGCGTGAAAAAGAAGTGACAGTAGGCGGGACATCTGTAGAAGCGGCCAATGGACTTTGCCGTTGAACGGCCAATGGGAAAGCACAGCGGCAGATATGAGATGGCGACGGAATCGGCTGTAAGGGGCAGAGAAGGAGGCAAACGTGCTCACAGGTAGGATGGCGAGTCAGCGCTGATCGCCAAGCTGTAGCTTCTCATACTGCAGGGCTCGGTCTTGTGGTCCTCTAGGGGGAGGTGGTGTGGAGTAACGAAGGGGAGATTAGTGGGGCTTGGTGTAATGGAAGGATGGCTGGTAGGCAAGTATGGGGCCGTAGATCTGTATGAACAGGACTGTGGACTAGCCTGGCTATGGTACAGTGGCGAAAGTAGGCAGGGAGGGGCAGGATGCTGGAAAAGGGCCTTTTATTTAGAGTTGCTAGTCTAGCTTTCCCCGATCTGTTGCCTTCCAAGTACACTTGACCCTCCACATTCGGTAGGATTATGGGTGCAGGACCTTCGCAAAACTGGAAAAATAGCAAATTTCAAAATATATGTTTGTGGGAAAGGGGGTAAGGCATGGTGGGGAGAAAGGGCAACCAGTGTCCTAACCAGGTCAGGAAAAAGAGAGGGAATGAGGTGGATTGGCATGGTGGCCCTATATTTCCTCTCTCTCCCATGTCCTTCCTTGGGTGTGTGTGAGGTATGGGCAGAGGGCTTGCGGTGCTGAGAAATCAGGCTGTGAGCCGTCCTCAGGCAGTGGCTGGTGGAGAAGGAGTCTCTACTCCTTTTGAAAGGGCTGCATGGCCTGATTGGAGCCCCCAAGAGGGAAGGTTCCCCCAGAAAAGAAGAGCCTGACCTGAGGGACAGGGGTTGAAGGAACTTGCAAATAATTGCACCCATGAAAGCCAAACCTGCAAATGCGGAGTGCTGAATGTATTTTGAAGTCTTCCACAGTTTGGAAAGTGTTTTTCAAACTACAGCTCCTGGAATCTCCTAGTGGGAGCTACAGTCCAAAATGAATTTTTGCATGGTCTGACTACAATACTAATGTAGTACAATACTTATGTAGTATGGCCAATCGTCAAGCATTATGGAAATTCTAGCTGAAAACAGCTGGGGGGCACCAGGTGGGGAAGAGGTGATGGTCTGAGAATAGAAATCATGAGAAATCTTTTGAAATTTGTGATATAGACCAGTGCTGTTCAAAGTGGTAGCCATGGGCTGGTGCTGGTTCTTGAGCCATTGGCTGCTGGCTCCTGGTGAGTTTCCAGGAAAGAAAGAAATGATTGTAGACAATGGGCACAAATGTGGTGCTGGTCCTTGTCATACTAAAAAAGAAAAAAAAACAATCCCCTCATTAAAATTGTCCATACCAACACTTCTTGGGCTATTATGCTATAACATTCTTGACCTGGGTCATGAAAACAATCTATATGATCTTAAAGAGCATAGCATTTTATCTAGTAGAAGTCTGGCACATTGTGTTTGCTCTTGCTGCCTGCCTGGGCAGAAATCAAGTGAGAAAAGAAAAGATGGAACCGTTCTTCTCTGTGAATCTATGATGTAATGCAAACCAATCTAGTATCTAGTTGTGGGTTGGGGAAGTCTTCAGGGTGGCTGTTCAGCATGGTTGAAATGGAGATTAGGACAGAGATGCAAAGGATGTTGAAATGGTGTTAAAAGTCTAGTTCACTGGCTATTTCTCTAGATATGTCAGCAGAAAGAACAACATATGGTTCTGTGTCTTAATCTCAAATGTGCTGCTGTGCTAACAAGGCATACTTCTGTTGCCACTTAGCAAGATGTCTGCAATACTATGTGAAAAATGCTCAGTTTTGTTATGACAGCTTCCTCTTTTCTTGTGAATTGACTTTCTCAGAGCTTTCCCAAGGAGCACCTGCGCTTCACTTCCCAAAGCCCTAACCTAGCCTTGGTGCTCAACTTCTTCCTTGATATTTCTGAGGATCAGTTTGACACCCTTTCTCCTGTGATCCCAACAAATCAAGCTGGTTTCATGTTGACTTTCCATGCAATTGGCTTCTCCCTCTTAGTCTGCCGTTCTGCTACAATGTAACTGAACTTTGAAGCTCAAGTCAGGCCCTTGTTTACTCCACTGTATAGCCTCTTTTGTTATGGCAAAATCTGTTTCAAACTTACTTATTCATTAGAGTATCCTATCTTGCTTTTTGGTGCAATGACCACTCTGGGTGGCTAGCATAATCAAATAAAACCATTAAAGAGCAAATGGTACTTATAAAATCAGAATATTTATTTGACCTACTGAGATGTTATATATCTACCTCTTACAGGTGCTTTAGTGTTTGACTCCTGTGCTAATAGATAGGCTAGATGGTCCTTGAAGCCTTTCTAATTAAAAACTGTCCCAAGCCAATTTACATTATAGTAACATAACAAAAATAAAACAAAGACATGTAATAAAAGCATCCAAGCCAAGCAGTTCTAAAGTCTAGAATAAGTTAAAAGCATAGAAACTGAGACTACATTTTGGGGGAAAGGCCTAGGAGTACAGACATTTTCAGGCTTTCCTAAAAGCCTACATTGATCAAGCTTATAAATCCTGTATGGTGATGTGTTTCAGAGACATGAGGCTACTCTAGAAGAGAGGTGAGAGCCACCACATGTATGTTACCTATGCTGGGAACTAGGCAGTGGGAGTGTGTTCTTCTGGGTTGCTTTGTTAGGATAGCACTGTCTTACAGTGGCTTTGTTCTTTCCTGGAGGGGGTAAATCCAGAAGATGGTTTTGAGGGGTTCCTGTTCAACCCCATGGCCTGTAGGATCGCTGAAGGCTCAGTTCTGTTCCCCAGGCTATTTAACCTCTACGTGATACTGGGCAAGGTTGTCCGGGGTTTTGGAATTTGATGCCATCAACATGCAGATGAGAACCAACTCTACTACTCCTTTCTTCCACAATTCAAGAAAGCTATTTCAGTCCTAAACCAATGTTTGTCATAATTAATAGACTGAATGAAGGCGAACAAATTGAAATGTAATCTAGATGATACAGAGGTTCTCCTGGTCAGTCATAAGGCAGATGATGGAATAGTGATTTAATGTGTGCTGGATGGGGTTACACACCCCCTGGAGATGCAGGTTCACAGCTCGGGTGTGCTCTTTGATTCCACAGTGATCCTGGGAGCTCAGGTTTTGGCAGTACCTAGGAGTGCATCTGCACAGCTAAGGCTTGTGCACAAGCTGTGCCCATTCCTTGAGACATCAGATCTGCCCACAGTGACACATGCCTTATTTACATCCCAGCTGGATTACTGTAATGTCCCCTACATGGGGCTGCCTTTGAAATGTGTTTGGAAACTTCAGCTGGTCCAAAGAACTGCAGCCAGATTGTGAACTGGGGATGGCTACAGGAAGCATAGAACTCACTTTGTGCAACTGTTCTACCAGCTGTTCGGTTGTTTTGGGGTACAATTCAAAACACTGATTTTGACCTATAAAACTCTATATAGCTCATGTCTAGGTTATTTGAAGGCCTGTATTCTCCTTTGGAGAGCCAGTGTGGCAGAGAGGTTTGAGCACTGGACTACTACCCTGGAGACCAGGGTTTGATTCCCACCTCAGCCCACTGGGTAACCTTGGATATATCACATACTCTCAGCCTCCAGAAAACGCCCCTGATAGGATCACCTTAGGGTTGCTGTAAGTCAGAAGCTACTTGAAGGCACACAGCAACACAACATTCTCCTTTAACCTGCACATGTTTGTACAATGTGCTGGATTTTTGATCTGTTGTGTGCTGTTGTGCTTTTCATGGCTTATGTTTTTAACTTGTTTTAATGGGGGAGGGGTAGTTTAATCACTTCTCAACTTCTGTATTTTGTGAATTTTAAACTATTGTAAGCCGTCTTGAGTCCCAAACTTGGAAAAACATGGGATATAAATAAATAGAACAACAACACTCTTTCCCATGTATTTGATTACTGGTATTTATGAATTACTAATATAATAATAAAACTTGTAAGTGTTATGCTCGTAGTATATAATAAGAAAACCACAGTAAAATTTACCCAACATTTGTATTCTGTGCATTATAAGCCAAAAAGGTGACAGTTGCAAGATACAGGATAAAGGGAGGATTACCTTTCTGGGAAAACTTTCTGAAACAGGCAATTTTTCTGTATCCATGGATTGAAAATGTTAAAAAAAATCCAAAAAGCAAACTTTGATTTTGCGGGATGCTATTTTACTACACCACTGTTCATAATGAGACTTGAGCATCCATGAATTCTGGTATCCACAGAGGATCCTGGAGTCACACCCTAGCAGATACTGAGGGCCTACTTTACTGAAAATTCCAAAAAGTTGGTATTTGTCTTGTTTGTATTGTGGAGGGTGGACGGGAGCTGTGAATGCTGTGGCACTTTTCCAGACAGACATGGACTGGACTTCTGATATCTTAGACACTACTGGAAGATCATCTCTTGCTGATGACAGTCTTTGAGTGAACAAGCAAGGAGTCAGGAAATCTCTTCAGTACCTTGGTACCTAGTACCAGTTCCGTAAATGTGATCTGATAGCATGTAAGTTTCCAGTGCAAAATTATTCTTACTTGGTACCATAGTCTGAAATACACTCACAAAATGCCAGTGATAAATAGTTCTAGACTGTGGAGTTGTCTGTATGTAATTCTTTAAGTATGGACAAGATTTTGAAAGGAAGTGTTGGTATTGGTAACTGCTTCCTCTGCTCTCTTCTTCAGAGGCTTCTGAACTAGAACTTCAGACATTTGAGGAAGATGGCAATAATAGAGGCATATCCAGAGAATTCTCTGACTGAGCAAGGACTCTGGGCAAATGGATGAACCACAGGATGACAGAAAGCTGTTGCATGAGTGCAGTGTTGCCTGCATCCCTTTATAAGGCTGCTCTTTCTGACTCGTGCGCTGAAAGTTGTGAGACAAAGAACTGATACTTAAGAGGAGATACAAAAAAAACCCAATAATGTATTGGCTAGAAGGAAAATCTATAGTGTAGTAATATCTTTATTGGGCTAACCAAAAGGTATAAAAATCTGCCAGCTTTCAAGGTTAACAGGTATATGGCAGGTTGTATGAAGAAGCAGGGGTGGGACTGATGTTGAAAAATCATGGCATTGGTCTTGAGGAATTAAACTGTATAGTCTCCAGGTTATAGAAAAGAACACTGCAATCTTGGAAATAATTAGAGCTTTCTCTTTTTTGTAAAAATGATGTAACGTTCTCATAGTTCAATAGTAACATGATGGGCAGGAACAATATTACTTTATTGGTGAAACAAGCACTAGTTCCTCACTAATTTTTCGTTGTCTTTAAAGGCTATTTTAGAAGGCATTTTGGCAGTTTCTTTCAGGTTTTGTGACTGTTTCTTATCCCTCTTTCAAATTAAAAAGCAACTAAATGGCAACAAGTAGCACAACAAGGTATCTTTCAGGAAAATTTTTAATGAGCAATGGATAGCTCTTAAAACAATGTAACAAATAGTGGAAATGAACTACTTTGAAAGAGTTACTTTGGAAGCTCTGGGCAGTCTTTGAAAGAAGCAATTCTAAAAAATTTTGGAAGAGCTGGGTATCATGCCTTCCCAACGCATGGAGCCAATCAAACAATTCTAGTGATAGCTCAGTTAGAATTGAGACATGGGATATAAATTCAATCCTGTTTGGGAGACAATAAATTGAAAAACTGATGGGTGAAATAAGTGTTCTATAAGTGTCGTGTCCGCAAGAAAAACTTGTATTGAGCAGAAGTCAAAATGACCAAAGGTCTAATCATGAATATCACCTCTCATATGTAGTCAGAGCAAGGACTGTTTGGTCAGACAGCATTGCCTTTGCCATTTCTCAGTTGCCTGGGGCTTTGGCTGTAGACAGTGTGACTGCAGTTCTAGTTGGAAAAAAAATGCCAAAACTAACACACAGCACAAGCGTCTTTCTTCACATTACAAGCATTTCATATTGTTCTCAAAAATCTCTCTAAGAAAGCCTCTTTCTATTTCCTGAAATACCAACATTTTCTTCATGTAATTCATGACAGAGAACTGATTTAACACTGAAACTTGTGTCTGCTAACTTCCTGGGCTCTTTGTTCAGAATTCTTATTACAGGGACCTTGATTAGTTCCTTATTTATTTTCAGCCATTTTTCTTGCACAAGGATTCAAGGTAGTTCTACAGTAATTTTAAAAGGTACAGTTAAAAAGCACATTAAAATCATAGAATAGTAGAGTTGGAAGACACCACAAGGGCCATTGAGTCCAACCCCTGCCATACAGGAATGCACCATAAAAGCATTCCCGACAGATGGCCATCCAGCCTATATTTAAAACCCTCCAAAGAAGGAGACTCTACCACACGCTGAGGCAGTGTATTTCACTGTCAAACTGCTCTTACTATCAGGAAATTCTTCCTAGTGTTTAGATGGAATCTCTTTTCCTGAAGCTTGAAGCCATTGCTCCATGTCCTAGTCTCTGGAACAACAGAAAACAGACATGCTCCATCCTCCATATGACATTCCTTCAAATATTTAAACATAGCTATCCTATCACCTCTTAATGTTAATAGGCTAATGAAAGCAGAGGTTTAGGTGTGAGCTTTGAGCATCACTCAGAACCTATTTCAATGTCCTAAGCAGTTGGGATTTTACACAGAAATGCCTAGATTAACCAAATACTATAATACCATTAGTCTGGTTCTCCCCTGAGTCCACTCTCCTTTATTGAACTATGGCACTAGATTGAGACTTCTGAGGATTATGCTCCTAAGAATTTGGTTGTTTTGGCAAGAGTCATTTTGCTCACTTTCTGTGATGTTGTCCCCAGTTTCAGCCTTAGAAAACAAAATTCAGCTGAACCACCTTCTATCTAAGCAAGCATGGCATTCTTCTTTTCCTTTCTTGCTACCTTTATATCTGGAAAACCAGAATGGAGAATAAAACAGCAACATTGGAGGCTAATATACTGAACACTGAGATAGAATGGTAGTAAAAGCCAAGGGAGTTGAAAACGCCAAGCAAACAAGAGCGCCCCCCCCCCCCCCCGCAATTATCTGACAACCTCCTGAACTGCTCCTTTCTAAAATTATACAAGCTGGAGGAGTGGGCTGTTTGCATCTTTAACATGGCTGCAGTTCAGAGTTTTCCCCCTCCTATTGTGTGTGACCAGCCTGTCTGAAAACGGTTCTGATTATATGTGCTGTCTTGCATTTCCATTTCATTAGCACTAATAATAGGCAGGCTTATTTTTGTGCGAGGGAGTGTTCCTGATAAAGTGACCTTTCTGAATTACAAAGCCCAGTAAAGTGTAGCACAGCTTAAAGAGGTTTGGGCTGTTCCCAGCTGCGAGGTCTTTAATAATAAAAAGGGTGGGTAGAACGCTACCTGCAGACAAAAAGGGACCAGAAGTCAGCTTGTATGTCTGTTGCAGAATGTCTCAGATGAGTGGGCTGTTAAAGAGTTAAAACGAAGATAAAGCTGTAATATGAAAAATCCTACACAGAGAGAAAATAAACAAAGGCTTGAATCTCAGGCATGTACATGAAATGTAGTTGTGCAATGAGAGGGAGGATGTTAAAGGAGACCTTTCAGTCTCAGATTTGCTGCATAGTTCTGGAGTAAGGTGACACGAGAGAGGGTTCTATAAAGTGAGAAGGTTGAACCTGATAGAGGGACAAAAGCAGTAGAGGTCTTGACTGAAGTGCTAAAGTGACAGATTTTTAAAGGAGTCCATTTTAAGAGATTATATACACTGGTTAGGGTGGGACAAGGTTATAAAGGCAACTAAAGATCAGGACAAGAATTCTGCCTTGGTTGTAGAACATAAGCCAGCAGGCAGGAGGGGTTTGGAACAATGTTGTTATGGTCTTTACATGATCCTAAAGAGGGAATTAATGTGATCCTTGTCCTTTATTAAAAAGAAAAGAAATTCCGTAGTCATGTCACTTGTCTATAGTGTGAAGAAACTAACAAAAAGGATTTATTATTTTATTATTTATTTATTATATTTGTATGCTGCCTTTCTCCCAGCATAGGACTCAAGGTGGAGTCCTATGCCAGGGGTGCGGGAGAATGAGTAAAAGGCAAAAACTGGTGATGCCAAAAGTCAGGTGGCTTGGTGAATAGTTTATTTATTAATTAAAATATTTTTATTCTGCTCTTCATCATGGGATGTCAGGGCAGCATACAATTAATGCAGTATACACAATTTAAAACAATTCCAGGTAAAAATAAATTAAACAGTATAAAAACATATTGAACAGGTCAGTAAGTTGAAATAGTGGAACAAGCCTAAAACAGTTAAAGCTACATACATGTACACTAAATAAAAGATTCTGTCCTCAAGGCCATGCTTTAAATTGATACCTAAAAGAAACTAACAATGGCATTAGTTTGGATCTCCAAGCCAAAAGTATTCCAGGGTGCCACAGCAGAGAAGCTCTTCTCCCATGTTCCCATGCAGTGTATTATTCCAAGCAGTGAGGCATGAAGGGTGGGCTTCCAGCTGATCTCAGCTCTTGGGCAGGTACACAACAACAACAACAACACTACCAGAACAGAGAGAGGAAGCAACACAAACCCTGTCTTATACACACAGATGGTAAGATGAAAAAATCAAAAATCAAAGTCTGTGGGTCTGCAATATAGAGGCTCGAGTAAGACTGGAATTGCACATAGAAATTTGTGGAGAATGGAATCGTCTAGACTGGATGTGGAGAATGGATAATAGGAAAAGCAAGTGACGATGGAGAAAGTCTACAGTAGGTAAATAAGAAAAATGTGTGACCAAGGAAATTGCTGTTACAGAAGAAAAGGGAGTTGTTTCAGCCTGACTGCTGTAACCCCTGGTTCCTTTGCTCTGTACTATAGCCGCTAAGCCTTTAATCAAGGCTGAACATATATAACAGAAACAATGGTATGTCCTTTCTCAATTTATTATTGCTTCTCCTTTCTCTAAATGTTTCCTCTGTACCAAATTTTAGATTGTAGTTCATTAAGTCAAACATGTAAGCTCCATGGGCCAAGGAGTGGTTTTCTTGTATTCTGTCAATCACCATGCATGGTGACTTTGCCAAATAATGTATGTATGTGAATAAGCAAAATAAACCAGCAAGAGCCCAAGAGAGGCCCTTGATCCTCCCAGGGGTCTAATTCCAAATGAAATTGCTGGACAGTTTGAGCAGGGTTGTCTAAAATAACAAACGCTTAAAAATGGTAGTTTAAAACTATAGCCAGAGTTTATCAAGAAGTATGTCACAGGAAATTTTGCTCCCTTTTTTATTTTAGTTTGATGCAGACCATGTGGCTAGCATCTCTGCCCCACAGAAAGTGATGTAAGTTAGTTGATCTAAATTCTGCCTTGGCTGTACATGAAGGTCAATGAATTTGTTGCCAAGAGGGCCAATAAATGAGTCTTTGTGTTGTTTAGTGTGCATGGAATTTGCATAGGCTGTGCTGGAGCAGGCAGATCTATTTGTGAAAACAAGGAACAAGTTCTTCTTGCAGCAGCATCGCTTCCCAATGCCTCATCAGAAGCTTTCGGCACTCCTGTAAGAGCTTTGACTTTCTATATGTTTTAACCAATAGATACTACCAGGTTTCCTGGAAGTTAGGGATCAAAAAAGCCTCAATTGGACAGATATTTGCTTCTCATTGACTACAGCTTGAAAGATGCTTGGTTTTTAGTACACTGGGTTTTCCTTGAAGTCTGGAATAATGGCTGGGGCAGTAGGGGAGGGAGTGGTGAATAACTAGCATAGCTGTTTTATTGAATAACTAAATAACTAGCATAGCTGTTTTATTGTATTATTTATTTATTATAGAACAAGCAGTTTTACTGGGCTAATAGGTTAATGACTGTTTTAGCTCTCCTTAGAAGGCAATGTTAGATACAGTTAGATCATAGGAGAATGTGGAGAAAGCATGCTTAGCGGCAAAGCTGGCCTGGCTGGCATGTATGTTAAGACAGCATAATGGACAGCAAGCATGAGGTCAATCAGCAGTCATCCCCAGCTGCTTCAGCTGAACTGCTCCATCTTGTTCTTGGCTTGTTAAGCACATCAAACTGCAGGAAAGCCGATGAAGCTACACTGCAATCAGGCTGCACTTGGCAGCTTGCTCACTATGTGGCTGGAGAAAGCTGCTCTTCTTTATGGCCTGCTGCCTTTTGAGTGATTTTGCCAGCCTCATAGCTCTGGTTATTCAGATCCTCCAATCTAGGTCCGGCTCATCCCCAGGTTGGCCCTCAAGCAGGGTATCTGTTGCTATTTCAGCATCTGGCAAATGTGGCCTGTCAGTGGTGGTTTTCAGTAACCTTGACAAAATTAAAAAAAAAAAAATCACCCACTATATTGAGATGCTGGAGCTCACAAGAAAGAATATAATAATTTCAGATGACAGCTTTTTTAAAAAAAAGAAATCTGTGTTTAGCCATTTTATTTGCAGAAATCTCTTTAAAATGCTTGGCTTGCAACAAACTGAAGAGTTTATTATACTTATACTATCAGTTTGTACCATCAGTAAAAGTGCAATACAAAGAGATTTGATACCCTTGCATACAGATGAATGTTTTACAAAATGTTGCCTTTCTGTACAGTTAATGTAACTTCCATATCAGCCCTATTCTTGATTATTTCCACGCTTTCTCATTGTTTTGAAACATACTTTTTCAGCAGATTTATTTATCAACCTGCAAAACCTTGGCAAATAACCATTTTCTTTAAAAGGTAGAGAAGAGTTAGTGCTTTTTATGCTAACTACCTTGTAATAGGCAATAAGTAAGAAATTTTGGCCTGTTGTATGGACTGGTTTATAACTTAGGAAAAACTGTGTGGCACCATGGTAGCATAAGACTTTCAGGACTGCAATTTTTGTTTGATAAATATAGCCAGCATAGTAACAATATTCTTCATTGTTTGGACATAACACCATTGTACTGTTCTCGCACCTCTCAAAGCAGTTACAGACTGCTAAAACACAATTTTCTGTGGATTAAACGACAGCCCTATCTGGCCCCATTGCTATGTGGCTGTGCTTGTAGCTACAGGTAGTTTTGTGTAGCTGAGAGTCTTGTACTATGATCAGATATGTCCCTTAAAGTAGTACTACTTTGCTTGTCTTCCCTAGTGATGCCATCTGCAGTTTTGTTATCTGCAATGACTCCTCCCTTCAGCGGCATCAAATT
This sequence comes from Cyclura pinguis, assembly GCA_030412105.1. NCBI lineage: Eukaryota > Metazoa > Chordata > Lepidosauria > Squamata > Iguanidae > Cyclura > Cyclura pinguis. Next base: position 60,711,874 of record CM059601.1, read on the forward strand.
ATCTTCAATCCAGATTTTTTTGTGGAGAAGCTGCGACATGAGAAGCCCGAGGTGTTCACAGAGCTTGTGGTCAGCAACATCACCCGGCTGATTGACCTGCCTGGAGCAGAGCTAGCCCAGCTGATGGGAGAGGAGGAACCACAGCTGCCTGGTGGGACTGGCACAGGTTTTTTCCGTTCTCTGATGTCTCTGAAACGTAAAGGTGAGCCTGTTGTATTGGCTGCCATCTTAAAATCTTGTTCTGTTAACTGTGATATCTAGCCTGTAAAATCTCCAAGGAATTTTTTCCACACCTTGACATTTTACTGTTCTAGTAAGATGCAGATGAGGAATTCCTTCAAGATGAATTCACAAAGAAAACTTAAGGATAATAACATAATGACATACATAAATCAAATATCTATTTTCATTATTTGCTTTGTGCTCTTATTTTTCAAAAGGATACAATGGGATAAAAGGCACTCATTCTTGGGTAGTTTTATTATCATCAAAGCCTACAAGATACTCTTGTAGTCTGTGAAATTGCATAGAGCAATGTCCTAGCCTCTTGTTTGTCTAGGAACAGGAAATCTGTGGAACAGAGGTAGCTTGCTGATAGACCACATGCTTTGAATGCAGAAGATCCCAGATATAATCCCTGGCATTGCCAGTTAATGAGATTGGGCAAGTTAATGGGAAGAAGCTCTGTCTGAGACTCTGGACGGCCATTGGCAGTCAAAGCAGGCAGCACTAAGGTAAATGAAAAAAAAAAAATTGAACTAGCATAAGGTAGATTCCTATCAAACCTGTGCCCTGTATCTCTCCTGCAAGCCATGTTCTCTCAGTGTTCCCATAGTGGGCTGCCTAGGGCTCTGGGGTTCCAAATTTGAATAAATGTGGAGCTCTCACCTTCTATGAAAAGTATCACTGATTTCTTGAATGAGCTGGCCATACTGTGTTGCTAGCTATCTAGCAAATTCAAATCCTCTTTTGAATGTATTCACTAAACCCAGGTAATCACTGAGAGGAAGGTTCCAGAACTGTGCCATAAATGCACTTAGCAAGGAACAGTAACTTAAATTGGAGAAAGCATTTATTGATCTGAGTGAGAACCAGCCTTGGATTTTCAGTTTGCTTTTCAGTTTGCTTCCTTTTTGAAAATTGTATTATGGTTCAGTTTTTTCCAATTCAGTTCAAACATACCTCTCTTATGTTCAGTTGCGATATAATCCCACCCTGTCTCAGGTTGTAAGGATAATTGATGTTACTTCTGAGAAATGAAATGAAATGTGAAATTGCTTAATTAACATGTTAACATCTTAAATATGGTCATAATTGCAGAATCCTGATATCTTGAGCCAGAACTTGTTAGTGCACTATGCTAGCAGTAGCGCTTTTTCAGAGGTCACGTATAGTAGTGGCACAGGAAAGCACAAAAAGTCTGCTGGCTGTCAACAGCCTATTTCTCTGATGTCTTACTTCCTTTCCAGTTGCTGTGCTGGTTGCCTTTTTCCTCCTACTGCCACAATATATGCTGGCATAGCTACACCAATGTACAGTACCAACAGGATTCTGGACTTGGAATGGATTTTTCTGCAGATGTTCATGAGTAGTCCAGGCAGTCTTAAAAGCTGGTAATAAACCATAAAAGCAGAAGTGGTTTTTACTAAATATGGCCAAGTCTGCAGATTTATGTAAATGCTTGTCCATAGAATGTCCTGGAATTGGCAGATCAGTTCATTTTGTGTGTATTTGTCACATGCATTTTCCTTTAACATCAGTAATAGAATGAATGTTGCTTTTCCATTTCCTGTTTCACTTCAGATAGTCAGCCTTAAGGGATCATAGCTCACACATGTAGGAGGGAAATAAAGCTTTCAAACAACATAAGTAATGCAAAATGGCAAGCTAGACTTGCGTCTTTTTAATATATAATAAGAGTAACTGATGTTGCTACTAGAACTGGCATGGTTGAAAAATGTTAAGTTGCTTGGAATATTGAAGTGAGTTGGAGGGAAATGTAAACAGAATATTAAGGAAACGAGTGCTTAATTAACGTAAGCTTACAGCTGACAAATTTTGTTAAATATTCATATAGCAGTGTGATATTGTTGGTGGCTAATGAGATTTGAGTAGCAACAAGAGATGGTGAAAATTAATACTATAGTGAGGCAACAGTAAAATCACTGTTAACTTCAATAAATACCTTAGCTGAAAGTAACTACCAGCACTGAATTTCAACTCTATGCTCATTTCAGGACCCTTGAGATATCTAACAATGGGAGTTGAAACCAGTTACGATTTTACTATAGAATATAGTGCACTAAATTGTTGTGTCATTAGGTGAGAGACTACATCTGAAATCTCTTTTCAAACTGTCTCTTGACGGTTCCAAATGACCTGGCAAGTGCCTTTTTGGAAAGCCATGATAGAATTTTTTGTTTTTGTATTTCCTGCAGTTTTCGGGGCATACAGTGCTCCCTACAGAAGACTCATCCTGGAGACTAACAGGAGAGACACCTGTTTAGTTTCAGCAACTCTGCAATATAAGTATTGCAGATTCATTGGGTGCTACCATTATACCATGTTAAAATAAATAAGAGTATGAGTTTGCCATAAACATAAGCAAAACAAATTATGTGGCACATGAAATGCATCAGCAAAATACAAGTCCAAGTTGCTTATTGTTCTGTATTGTTAGCACAGAGGCCTACTGTAACCATTCATAGTCTTGTCCGATGTTGCTTTAGGATTCCCTCCATACCAAATTAGCAATTTGGCTGAATATGGGAAGTCTATTCCAGCCTGTCAAACCACTTTCTAGTGTCTGTATAGGTAAAAGTGCTCTTTTGTTTATCCATTTCTCAAATACTGGACTCTGGGCTAAGTGTTGAAATCTTGGCCCGGGTAACAGGTTTATTGTGTCTGTCATGTTCTATACAGATATAAACGTTTGCAGAAGAAAACTGCAGGAAGTTTGGAGAAGGAGGTAGAACTTGCAATCCTTTCTGTATCTGTTGTCTGACAAATGAGTAGCTAGTGCTACTGGCTGTCATTGTCAGAGAACCAAAAATCAAGTGTTAGTCATCAGTGTGTATGTTGCACATATCCAAATATAGTATTCCATTAGCTACCTAGAAGTGAGAAATGTGACTTAGAGATGGGTAACAGAAACATTCTGCAATAAAATATCCTAGTAGAACTTCCTTATATAATGGTAATATACCTATGAATACCAGATGCTAGGGACAAATGGGAAAGACCATCATTTGCAATACCTGTGAATATTCCTCCTTCCCAAAAAATGAAATTAGGGGTCTTGAAAACAGAATGCTGAACCAGATAGATTATGTTGATTGATCGGCTAGGCAGTTCTTGTTTTTAATTTATCTTTCTGTTGAGTCTATTCCTTAGGCTGAGTTTGAAATAAATTCAGATTAAGAAAACCAGGCTTTCTGTTTTATGAAAGAGCTTCTTTGTAGAGCACAGCAAGAATTTTTTAAAAAAGCTGCTATCAGATAAGCTGATAATGGGAGGGCCACTTGCAAGGAGTTGGTAAGTGAACATGTAGCCTGACCCAGAGCTTTTACCTCTGTCCTTTGTGAATAACAAGTTCATTCTTTGCACATTCTGGATCTTGTAACAGCAACAGAAGTCAATATTTTTAGGGGCTTATGTGTTTTTTTTTCTTTCAATTTCCAGAAAAAGGAATAATATTTGGCACTCCACTGACTGAAGAAGGCATTGCTCAAATATCTCAGCTAATTGAGTATCTGCATAAGAGTAAGTGGTGTTTGGCTACTTTTCTATCTTTGTCAAGTCAAAGATTGTGGCTGAATTGGGGAACAGATGTGTGGTGTATTCAATTTCCTGTGTCTGTGCTAGGGAAGCCCTAGAATAGCCTTTTTCAGTGTGATATCATCAAAACGTGTTGGGCTAGAACATCGATTGTGTCCCACCCAGCATGGCTGATGTAACTGAAGGTCACCAGATTGAAGCAGCCTGTTCTGAAAGAACTGTGTTTCTACATATAAACATTCACTTTCCACCCTGAACTTGAGACGTTTCTTTTTTTTTTATAATCATTTTATTCAAAATTCACATATAAAACAAACAATTATAACTGTCAGCTTAATTGAAATATTTCTGATCTTCCACGCTGATCTAGATTTCATTATCAAGATTTCTTAATGCTTAGAATATTGTACAACATTTTACTGCTAATATTACTTGTTGATTCTTGCATTTCAATCTCCATATTCCCGCTTCATGATATATATCCTGTAGCCCCCTCATATTTTATCTTACATCATGAATTACAGATTTCCATCTGATAGAACCCAGCAATTACCCGTTACAATTTGCCATTCTTTTTGTATCTCATCGTCTGATTTCCCTTTTAATCTCTGAGAGACCATATCAGCATTTTTGTTTTCAATAAGTGTACCCCACCATTGTTCTATTGTGGGTATTTGCTGAGTTTTCCACAACTTTGCATATTCAATACGAGCTGTTGTTATCATATACAGCAATATTCTCCAATGCTTCTTTATACCAGTACCTTCTAATATATCAGCCATATTTAACAAATACAATTCTGGTGTCTTAGCAAACTGAACTTTCATTAATGCACAAATTTTATTATGTATTCCAGTCCAATATTTCTTAGCTTTTGGACATGTCCACCACATATGATATATCGTACCGACCTCATAGAACTTGAGACGTTTCTGTGCCTCTCTTTTGACAAGACTCTGTGGGGGAAGCCAAAAATACTGCAAAAAAAATTGATAAAATATTAGGCAGTGACAGCACTGTTATCTAACACACACTTGGTACTCCTTATGGTGTCTTATGTTCCCTGTGGTGTTTCAGATCTGCGAGTGGAAGGCTTGTTTCGAGTGCCAGGAAACAGCACCAGGCAGCAGACACTGAAAGAAGCACTGAACAGTGGAACAGAAATTGACTTGGATTCTGGGGAGTTTCACTCCAATGATGTGGCCACTCTGTTGAAGATGTTCCTGGGGGAGCTACCAGAGCCTCTGTTGACTCATAAACATTTCCATGCACACCTCAAAATTTCAGGTGAACCAACATTTGGAGAGCAATATGAACTAGCCTATGATCCACTGGGCAATGACTTGGGTTTCATCCATTCATTGGAAAGACTATTGAGTTATGATAGAAGAAAAATTTACTTCATGCTTTCCCGAGTGGTACACTGCCATGCTGCAGTCTTCTCTCTCAGAGAACAGTAGGTCACACTCTGAAGTACAGTGCCTTCTGATGCTGTGTCTGCCATCTTAATCTGTCTAGAGTGTCTGTGGGCCTGGATGTGTTTGATAAGCGATCCAGAGTGAGAAATTTTATGGATGTGTTTATGTGTTTGAGTTCTGATCTGAAGGGAGGCAGAAAAATTGAGGAGGAAGGGGAATTTGGCTAGCAGAGTGAAATGAGTAGATTGATAGTTAATTTAACAAGAGTTGATTTGTGTAATAAATCTTGGAGAACTTATTTAGGCATGATCTTTCTATTAATTTAAGGGAACAAGATAATTTTAGAAGAATTCATTTAAAGTTGATCTGGGGAAATTTATTGGCTTGCCTACTAGGAAACTGATGCTTCAATGGTGCAGAATACTGAGTTAGAAAGAATAGTTTGTATCTTGAGGTTCAGGCCCCATCTCCACTTTATTCTTATTTGTCTTTTGGCCTCACCAATTTGTTGTCTTGAAACAGGTGTCTTGTGACTATCCATACCCACTGTGATAGTCATTTCGTGACAGCATCCTTGGTAGTTTCTCAAAATTCTAACTGTGACTTCTGGCTTGAAAAGTTGGAGCCCCTAATATTCCATCTATTCCTATCATGGTCATAGTACCTAAAGCTGAAGGCTTTGAAATTTCAGATTATCTTGGAGAAGAGAGAACTTTAAGGAACTCAAAGGAGTGAATGTAAAGGGAAATTGGAAAGGGGTAGCTTGTTGAACTTGATGGATTTCCATAATTCTGCGTTGTTGAATTTTCTGCTCTGCTGTACATTATACATGTTCTCTTAACTCTGGCATTATAGATCTAATGCAGTTTGATGAGAAGGGCAACAAGACCAACATTCCAGATAAAGAGCGGCAAATTGAAGCGCTGCAGCTGCTCTTCTTGATCTTGCCAGCTCCCAACCGCAATCTGCTCAAGTTGCTCTTGGATCTGCTCTATCAGACAGCTAAGAAGCAGGACAAGAACAAGATGTCAGCTCATAATCTTGCTCTTATGTTTGCACCTCATATTCTGTGGCCCCGAAATGTAAGTCTCCTGTTTTGTGCAGCAATGTTGTTTTGTTTTTTTTAAAAAGAAGTCATGATAGAACGGAAGACAATGCCTGATGTGTTCCTAGCTTTGCCTGTTATACCTATACCCCCAAAATGAGTCTGTCCCTATCACTGAGCTTTGACTGTCTTCTAATTTCCTCCCTTGGTCTTCCTGCTATTGTTAGGTGACTGCCAGTGACTTGCAGGAAAACATTACCAAACTGAATAATGGGATGGCTTTCATGATCAAGCACTCACAAAAGCTGTTCAAGGTAAGTGTGCCAGAGAGAGAGGGAGGGGACAGTTCAGTATCTGATTCTCAAATATCTCATGCTCTTGGTTGCCTGATTTATTTATCTGGTGCTTAATGGTCAATGTTTAGTTCAAATAAAGTGACAGAATACAGAGGCCAGCAGGGCAGGGCCATTTCTGCACTAGACTGTTATAGTGCTATTATTCCACTTTCTACCTCCTATGGAATCCTCATTGGTTCTGTGGCTTCTGAAGATGTCCTCTTCCCATCTGGATCCTTATAGTATCTTTGCCATTTAGCCTGCTGTGTATTCCTGGTAATTTGTCCTATAGTTAGGCTAAAGTCTCTAGAAAACTGGGCAAATGTTTATTTAACTGTTCAAGCAAAGACCTGTCTAAGGGAAAAAAGAGCTTTAGGTTATCTCATCCTGGATAGACATTCTGTTTGTGGAGCAAGAGCATCTAATCTTTTTCAACCAAAGGCTGGGCTGCATGGTTATCTTGCCGGAAGACTGAATGCCAATAATGGGTAGGGCCAAAGTCACACAAATCCACCCATCCATACACACCCATTTGCACACCCTCCCCTCCATCATGTGCACCCATGCATCATGTCATTCATGCACAATCACGTAAGCTTCTCATCTCCTTATTCCCCTCTTCCCTTCTTCACATGCATGGCAATCCAAGAGAATGCAACATTTATTCTAAGACCACTTTGTGGAAGAGGGAAATTTTCAAGAAGGTGGCAAGATGTGGGGAGGGACAGCTCTGCCACCCACCCCTTTAAATTGTGTCCCTTGTGTAGTAATTACATTTGCAGAAGGGAAGATCCATTTGTGTATATAGGATAATTTTTTTTCCATAAGTATGAGTGTGTGGTAGGAGCTTCAGGCCACATCTAAAGGTTTAATGGGATGCATGTAGCCCAGAGACCAAAGTTCTCTACCCTTGCTTTTAAAGGAAATAAACTCATCAGAATTGCTTATTAGGATCATCTTCCTCCTGTTCTTTCAAAGACAAGGCTGCCAATCTTGACAGAAGCATCCCTGGAACTGAGTATCCAGTGCTTGTCTCAAGGGACTTGTGCAACTACTGTGGGAACATGTGTCCAACACAGGGTCAGAGACACTTTGGCCTAGACCTGTCTAACCTCTTCTCTTTCACTCACTTTCCAAGGCTCCAGCATACATTCGGGAATGTGCTAGACTGCATTACTTGGACTCCAGGGCATATGCCTCAAAGGTAAGAGAGCATCTGTCACAGAAGACAACATACAGCAAGAGCTTTGTCAGGACAGCAAACTGAAAATTGAAGCAGACATATTCATAAGAACAGAAATTGCCTGAACAGAAACTCCTTTGGGAAAATTCATGGGGTATGGAAGACAAAGAATTAGACCCTGGATTTGTCAGTTAGCCTGTCATATACCTTACTAACAAAATGCACCCTATTTGGGATGCAGACTGAGCAAACTTGTCTAACCATGAAAAACTAAAACTGCCTGGAAGCATGTGAGTACAGCCCAGAGCACATTTGAGAGTGGGGAGTGGAGGGAAAGGACTGATCTTTGAGTTATGCAGCCAGATTGTACCTGCTGTTGGTTATGAGACTTACACTAGATTTATTAGTATCAGGAAAAGCAAGACAGCTTTCATCAGAATGGAATGTGAACAGTATTCTGGGATTGGGCTAGCTAAAACATAACAGGTTAATGTACTGAATGTCCTACATTTTTCCAGGATGACCTAGACTTGCCAATGCCTCAGGGCCTCAGAGACTTCCAGCTCCAGAGATTCAAGAAACGAGGATTATTGGATCCCTTGGCCCATCAAGAAGACACACAGCAACATACAGAGGAGGCCCTGAAAGAACTCTTCCAACACGTTCATAATATGCCAGATTCTGCCAAAAAAAAGAAGCTCATTCAGCAGGTACTAGTGGTCGTAGTAGTTATTTATGGCATTTATTTGTTTATTTAGGCTGTCTGTTAGCATGCTTTCCAGGGCAGCCCATAGCATAAAGGAAATACAGTATCAAAATACAACAGTATAAAAGAGTAAACTGCAGCTCAGAAATCCCAGCAGAGAGCAAGAAAGCCTGTAAAATGGCTAAACATACACAACATATAAACAGTGGTTCAAAACGCTAAGATCCAAATTCTTAAAAGGCCTAGAGGATTTTTTTGGCACCAAAATCACTTTAAACAAGGTGCCAAGCCTTGTTTCTGGGGAAAGCATTCCACAGACAGATTACCACCATCAGGGACACCTTCTGACTAGAAACCACCTGTCTCAATTCACTGGCTTTGGGAACTTATCCTGAATAAGATCTTAGGGTTTGGGTAGGTATTTGCAGGAAAAAGTGTTAATTTGGGTACCCTCGTCCCTACCTATTGTGGGCTTTGATCATCAGTTTTAATTCAGATCAGGAGAAGAGTGGCAGCCAATGTCGGAAGAGACCTTGGTCAATTTGATTGGCGTGATTGAGAACCAGGCTTGGGTTTCTGTATGTGTGGCTGTACCATAGCATCAAACTAAAGATGTTATCATGTGTATTTTCCTAGTTTCAGAAGCACCCTGAAGCTCTCACTCCTCAGACAAGGACACCCACACCTCAGACCCAGAAACGAAGCCGCACTCACTCCTTCAGTGGCTTAATCAAGGTAAATATCCCTCTACTATTAGTAAGACTTTGTGCAGTAATAATACTGCTTAGCATGCTTTTTGCTAGCATAGCTCTTGGACACATTGTATTACTATCTTGCTGCATATACTTTCTAACTTGGCATTGTGAGTGTATTGCACACAGCTGCTGGTTTTGGGGAGTAATGCTCTTTAGCTGTTGCTGCTTTCCTTTTGGAAGATGAAAAGAATTAGGATTGTATAACTGTTAGCTCATTAGGATTGAGAAATGAAATAGATTTGCCCCAGCACTGTCCTGAGAATAGTGGTCCATTATGGGTACTTGTAAAAGCAGAGAGTGATAAGAACTGAAATGGCTCACTACCATCTCATTTTGTGCTGAATTCCCCATCCACACATTTTTAACCAAATATATTAGATTTAAATGGAAATAAGGGGCGTTCTATGGCATACAGAGGTAAGAAATGAAGCTCAAATTCTAGGCACATACTTCTCAGCTCTCGAAACAATAGCAATTAAGTAACAAATGCTTATTTAGAGGGGCCATATTATAGGAGATAGAATGACGAGTAACCTTGATACAGGATAGCTGGTGATCCAGGCATGAAAACAGCACTGTTGCCAGTTTTGCAGATAAAACATATATGCTTGTATGCTTGATTTCTCATCTTTCATCTGAAAGGCGTATTTACCCAATCAAAGGTGAGATCCAGAGCTAAACATTTGTGCAAACAATAAAAGGACAGCAAGAAACTTTGTACTGTTTGAGAAAGACTTGCATGTCTGGAACTGTTTCTTTCTGCTGACTTACTGAACCTGTAATTTCTGTACAGAGCTGTTGTTCTGTTCCTTTTCTCTTTTGCATCAAGCTGCAGTCCAAAAAGCATTTTTCTTTCTTTAATATAGCGTAAAGTGCTGGGAAGTCAAGTATCTCTGGACAAAAATGGAAAGGATGTTTTGGCATCTTCAGGCACTAAGGATCCAAAGTGTGACAGTAAGGAGAATGTGCGCATGGTAAGAGCTCCTGCATAAGGATCATCTTTTATTATCCTATCTTTTATTATCCCTTTGGCAAATTGCTGGCAAATCTTGTCAGTATTTCACAGCTGTCTGCATTGTTATGGCTTCATAATGTGTCCTTGGTTCAATCCCAGCCTCTAAATCTCTTTCTCTCTCTCTTACATAATGTAGATTTTATGCAATAAAATAATTTAACACATATAAAAAAAATCAAATTGCAAGCTGCGTATACTACACACAAAACTTATATTCCTACATGCAAAGCAAACTACCTAAATATATAACAAAAACTACCACACAATAGACAAAAAGAAAAATGACTTCCAGCTATCTTTTCTGCAGTTCTAATTCAACTGTTAAGATCTACCTCTCTCTATCTTATCTCTACATTACACATCATCTATATATTCATATTATAATTGATAAAACCATCAATCATCAAGTCATATTCACTTTTTCCCCCAAATGTCAAGTAGGGGTTTCCAATCTTTCAAAAAATATTATTGATAATTTTTCTTTAATCAAAATAAACAATTCAATTATTTTTTCCCCAAAATACCTGTCAGAAAATTGTCAACCTCCACATATCTCATTAGCATGACTAACAGAGTAATCCTGTGCTAAACTTATGCTTGGGCCAAAAATGTGCCAGTACAGCAGCTGTATATTGAGCACATTGAGGTGGTAATCATGTAACCCTCCAGATGGTCTTGAACTGCAGCTTCCATCAGTCTAGTCAAGCATAGACAATGGTGGGTAATGCTGGGAGCTGTAGTCCAACAATATCTGGAAGTTCATATGATTTCCACTGCTGCAATGCATGCTCATTCCAGGAGAGAAATGCAAAACATGGTAGAAAAAAGGGGGAAGAAAGTCACAGAAACACCATCCTTTATGCATCCCACAGTTATCCAATTTCACCCTTGCCAGTATATTCCTCATGTAAGGGTGGCATTTCTGGCATTCCACAAGCAGAGTTGGCTTCCAGAACACCTTATACTCTGTCAATCAGTATATCTTCCATATGGGATTGTGCCATAAACCCATCTAACCTGTTCTGTGATATTGGGTCCTTGAACTGTTTCCATCTCCTATTATACAGGCCTGTTCCTTCCCTCCCAGTTTCCGAGAGATCAATTGATGCCTATACTCATTGGCTGATGCACTTATTTGTTTGTGGATATTCTTGCCTTTAGAATAAATGAAAAAGTAGCTTTTCCATTTTCTTCCTGAGGGAACTACATTTCAACTTTCTGGGCTTCTGTACATGTGTGGCTTAGCTGGCTTCATGTCAGAAATGAATGAATTTAGGCAACTCATGATTAGATTGTCAATTTCACATTTTGTCTAGTTACAGAGACCTGCTTCCTCTCCAACAATCAGTGTGATTCGAGCAAGGCTGAAGTCACTTGAGCACAGGAAAGAGGTGAGTTCAGTTTTCATAGGTATACTTCAGTGCAGAATAAGAAAACTCCTGGCCTGCAGAGATTCTCAGGTTGCTCCTCTCCTCCCAAAGCCCTGCCTACTAAGAAGAGAGAAGGGGTGAAACAGAAGATTTCTGCAAGTGTGGAGGCAGCTATGCTTCTGCCTCACTTTTCCACATGGGAAATGAAAGGGATGAGTGAAGTACACTCAGTCCTTGCTTCAGAGGTCAGCTGAGTCATGACCTTAACAACCTTTCAAAGCTCAGCTTTACCCTTGCATCAGCTTCCCCACACAGACAATATAATAGGGGTGTGAAGTCAGGTCTGCAGTGAAGCAGCAGTTCAAGAATTTTCTACTGGCACATTGGCCAAAGAGGAGAAGTTACATGGGACAGGTACCCAGCTCCTGGCTTTATACAGATTGTGTGGGTATCTACTTTGAAGTTGTACAGCCAGTGTGGTGTAGTACTTTAAGTATTGGACTATGACCTTGGAGACCAGGGTTTAGTTCCTGCTTGGCCATAGAAACCTGCTGGGTGATCTTGGGCACATCACACACTGGTCTTCAGAATTGTAGTCAAACCATTATACCATGTTGGCTTTTGACACCTACCTACTGACTCAAATTTGTTCCCCTACATAGTTTAATGCCTGTAATTTTATGTTCTTCTCTTTGGCATGAAGGCTTTTAGACTTACAGTACACACCCAAAACCCAATTGGCGAGACTTTACTTGGGGTCCCAAATGCTTTCCCCAAAGTATCTGTTAAGGATCTGTTGTGAAAATTATTTATTTTCATCTGACTTTATGATACAATGCAATCATGGACAAAATTCAGAAGTCAGGGGCTGGTCTGAAACTGCCCAGTGTAGGCAGATTAAATAATTTGGTGCTAGTTCTGTTGAAAGTGTCCATGAATGGAAGGAATTATCATGGGGAATAGGACTTGGAAAATTTACTTATTTACTTTTTCTGAACTGTACTTCGCACTATCCCCTAGCCAGCATCACCAATAAGCAACTTTACCAACTTCTGAGAAACAACAAAGCAAGAAGAGAGGAATTAAAATATTTTGTTGTTGCATGCTTCAAGTAGATTCCAACTTATGGCAAGCTGAACCTATCATGGGGTTTTCTGGGGCTGAGTGTGTGGGATGTGCCCAAGGTCACCCGGTGGGTTTCCATGGCTGAGCAGGGTCATAGTCCAATGCTCAAACCACTTAAAGTATTACTTAGCCCAAAATCCAGACTCCTTGAGAGTTCCATAATACTCAGTATTATGCAGCACAATATAAGTTTGCTAATTATTCCGCTTCTGACACAGGACTCCTCTAAACATAACCGATTCCATGGAACTTCAGCAGAGGAATCTTCCATTTGAGCATCTACTATGCAGCAAAGATTTGCAGACCTGTGGATAATGCCTGTTACCCCCAAGCTGTGAGCAAAACACCAATGTCTGGACTTCATGTTCCCTCTAACTTTACTTATTGGAGCCTGTTCTACAGTGTTGCGTCTACTAGATTAACAGACTTTCTTCTATTTGAACATGTGGGAACTACTGTTTGATCACCTGACTGTGGACTGAACAGTATGAAATGTAACCTCTCTTTGGAGAGGTGGTTGTTTTGTATTTGTTTTTCCAGATTCTTATCTCTCTGTCTATCTTCTGGGACTTGGCTTAAATTTATTTCGCTGTTTCTTAGCTGGTGGTTTGGTTTGGATTTTTAGCCAGGTTGTATGTATGTGTGCCTTTTCTTAGCCCATAATTTCCATTAATACCCACAATGGAGTCTGGCTTTCAAACCTTCTTGGCAGCTAATCTCTTTCAGTATTTCTTGGAGTGGAAGTCTCTCTGTTGTGGTTTTTGATGGAAATAGAGAGGGAGCCACACTCACAGCTGTCTCTCACAAATCCCACATATCTTTGTCTTAGGCTAGGAATTGGTTACACCCACCCCGGTGCCTGAGCTATCCTAGTTTGTACATTTTAGGCCAGCTCTAAAAGCAACGGTAGTTAACAACTTCTGCAAACTTCCTCCACTCTTTAAAAAGCCAAAGTGCCCCTCCTTAGTTGAAATTCTAGGATTCCAGTGAATCATCTTCAGAGCTGTCACATTTCTTAAAAAGTAGGTGATTCCATTGCCATGTTCATTTTATCTTCAGCATGCAGCTCTTGTTCTTCATGCAGTGCTGATTGCTAGGGCAACGGCTGGGCTGAAGCTTTTCTCTGATGGAGTCTGACTTGCTGCCCCTTTCTTGTCGTGTTCCCGCTGTTTGTAACACAAGTTGTGACGTCCATTTCTTGGAAAGGACCAAGGGGCTGACAGTTTAATAACTAACAATCTGCTGGAAGTGCACTAAAAGACAGAGGAGCTTGTTAATGCAGAAGGCAACTGACTTTGCTCACTGGGAAGGAGAAAAGACTGTCACATCAAAGAAAAATGTTCCGTTTTGCTTCTATCATAAAGAGAAGAGCACAGGTAGAAGAATGGTGCAGTGTCGGAGCCAGGAAACAGGGCTACTGTAGCACTATAACAATAATCTGAAACTGTTAGACTTCCCCTTGCTCTTAAAGGAGCAAGAAGTCTATCTAAGTGGACATCCTGCAACCCTGCATGGCAACAGATGGCCACTTGTAACATTCAGTACTGAGAGCCATACTGCAGTATGGGGAGATGCAGTTATTTGGTTTACACTATATTACTTTGCTCCTAACAGCTTAAATTGTGGTGGGAAGTGGTACAACTTTGTGGATACAGCAAATTTTGGCGTCTCTGAATATATGAAGACTAAATATATAAGTAGGTTCCCTCCTTACTTTGAAAAGGACAGTCTTCTAAATCTATATCAGGACCATATCAAACAATTGTGTTTCGTATGCATACAGTTATGTTCTGTTACAACTTGGGAGTGATGATGTTACACACACATGTCAGAGAAACAGAAGACTGCTAACACTGAAGTCATAGGCAAGATTGAGAAGACAGTGTTAATAAATGTGGGAGTGGAGGGAGCAATAGTTGTGGGGAAAAGCAGCTCAGTCCAAGTCTTCTTGTGTCGATTTTATTCAGCCACTTTGTGCCAATTGTGAAGGATCTACTTGAAAGTTGTCCAAATGTTTTCTATAGAATCATCTGTTTTTCAGGTTGGGGGGATCATGTGGCCCTCCAGATATTATTCAGCTAGAACACACATAATCCCTTCCCATTGTTTCTGCTTCCCAGGGCTGGTAGGAATTGCAAACTAACAACATCTGGAGAGCCACAAATTTTCCATCCCTGATCAAGTCTATCCCTGGGTTGTTTTGCTAAAAGAACTAGTCTCTCCTAAACACCATAGAGTAGATACACATGTTGGTTCACAAATAACATTAAAACGTGATCTAAATTGCAGGAACAACCTCTTAGTTCATGTGTTTAAGCATAATTCTTTCTCATCTCACATGTTCTGTTTAAGGAAGTTACTGGCTTATGGCAAACCATAGCCTGCACTTGCAGCTGAACTAGAAAAGCATGATTCGTACTTTCTGGTCCAGATCAGAATTGCAAACTATGGTTTGTAGCTAGTTTCATGATTTAGAAGTGAGAACACAAACCCCAGTTTGCCAGTTCGGATATAGCTGCAGTCTGTTGCTTCTGACACATAGGGAAGTGGGGTGTGCTGTAGAGGAAGGAGTAATCCACAAGTCTTTGGCCTTTTCCACCGGATGACGCTATTGCGTGTCATCCCATCACAATCCCAGCAGCTCCTTTGCCGGGATGGGAGCGTATCCCTAGCACTCCTCTCTGCACCCGACTGGCCACCTGTGGAAGGGAGTGCGAGGGAAATGCCCCTTCCTTCTGCACTGCAGCTGGTCTTCTTCTTATGCTACAGTGGGGAAGGAAGTGTGTAATCACACTTCCAACCCTTCTGTGTGGCCGGCTGCGATGGAAGGCTTGCACAATCAGGGTAATTCATGGGTCATCAACCATATACCCCGTGATCCATTCCATCAATGATATACCCCATGATCATGCTGGTTGGCGATGCGAGAAGGATAGGACCATGATGATGTCATGCGGAAGCATCGTCGTGGTCTCCTTCCTCTTGTGTCCCCATGCTGGGAGGATGCTGTCCTGCAGAAAGGACCTTTGTCTCAGTCTTTGTAACCCCTAGCCATAGTTTCACAGTGCATGTGAATTTCTGCATTGCTGTGGTGCAGGGGAGTTTTACAAGAAGTGCATTTTGATGCTCCAGTTATACTCCCAAAGAAAAGGAAGTAGAATATATAATATTTTTACTTAACAAGAATGTGGAAGGAGTGCAGGGTGAGAGAACTACAGTAAATTCCCAAAGAAAAATTCTAGGTGTCCTTTACTTCCATTTACATTATGTTATGTTCACAGGGTGGCTATCTTGAGTTCAACATAACTATGTTATTAACCCCAGGATGAGGGTGGTGATTTGGAATGGCAGTCTGAGGTTCCTGTAAACAAGATCCTTATGTTTTTTGTTACTTAAACCATATATTGTTCTGGTCCAAAAAAACCTATCCAGTCAATTGCTCAAGATATATGGAAGACCACAAAGTCCTTTTGTCCAAATCAGCCAAGCAGTTCCTGGTCATTCAAATATGAGCTGGACTGAGAATGAAAGTAACTCCAGTTCCATTGCTGGTCCTGGAAAGGAACCACCTCCAAGAGCTTTCCTGTTCTGTTCCTAACCTCATTCTTACCGTGGACAACCTGTACTTATCTGTGCAATGTAATGTAAATAATATGTTTGTTTTTTTTAACATGTATTGTCTCACCTTCTCTGTTAATGTGAAACTCCTACATTAAATGGTCCTTGCCATTGTTAGCTGGTTCTTCTGGTAATTATTTTTTTTTTTTACCCAAATGATTCAGTGCTGAAAAATGGGGAGTCAGTCAACAATATGTTTCTTGTCTTAGGGACTGTGCTTCTGGATCTGAATGAGATTTGATCAGGAGGCTTCTGTGCAGCAGGGAATATAAATAACAATACAGTCTGTGTTTTTCTGCATGTATATGCATTTTGAATTTGAGCAGCTGAAAGGAAAACTGACATACTGTCTCATGGCCTGTACAATGATCATGTGTCCTGTAAAGGCTTCTTGATGTCTTTTTTCAGAATTTGGTGTCCAATTGATTCTCCCTTACTTACATTATTATTGAGTAGGGCTATATTCTGTCCTTTGAATTCTGTGTTTTCTAAGGTTGTTCAGCTCTCCTTTATGTGGGCTTGAGACCAACAAACTAACAGTATGTAAGTCAAAAAGTAGAGGAAATGGAAATCATTAATATTGTGGCAAATCACATGAGCAACTATGCTAATTACTCTCATTCTACTGATAGTAGAAGCTGAGTGTTAAAAGAAATACTACACAATGCCCTGCAATTTTAGAATAATTGCAGCCAGAACATTATTGTTTTCAAGAGGGCAGAATAGTGCAAAAAAACTTAGCCAAAGAAACTTTAAATACATCTCCAGCTAATTCACTTTCCTTACTGCCACAACTTGTCCTTGATCTTACTTAGGACAGCTTTGTTCATGCTTGACTGGTTAGATGATTGGTTCGTGTTCCTGTGAGGAAAATAGTTCCAGATATCACTTTGAAATTACTGAAGATGTCATCACTTCATTTTAATGAGTTATTGGAACATCTGAATAAACATCACACATCTGTATCAGCAAATGCAAAATCATTGAAGGAAATAAAATGTATGCTGTGTTACTCTTCATCTTGCAAAGGCAAATAGGGAAACCTTTTGAGGACTGCACCAAAAGAAGGCTCAAAGATTCTGTTAATAACTTATATTTCTATGGTAGAGAGCTAGACTGCTGTGAACTACAGAAAAAGAAGGAGGTTGAAAATGAAGAAAAGGAATAGAGTAACATTGAAAGGTAAACTTGCAGGGAGAAAGGGACTGAGCACAGCAAGACTAAGGAATTAAAGTTTTCTGGGAACAGATCAATGAGATGGAAAGCTGAGTAAAAAAGATAGTGATCTATATTATGGGGAAATGGTATACAGTCTAAAAAGAATAGAAGGGACTAGTATTTGTTACTTTTTCACTCAGTCAAGGACAATATGTCCGTGCAATGTCTCCTTAGACTTCCAATATTTTTTCAAAATGATTTTTATTAAATAAACTTGAATGACATATACAAAGATAATTTTAAAAAACTCATTACATTAATATTTGTACAGCTATGAGATATTGAAATTTGTTGCTGCTGTTACAGAGGGGTACCCTCTTTTCCTAGGAAGAAATGTTCACGTGAAGAATGGAAGAGATTTGCTATCACTCTTGAATATAACCGATATGAACTATCATTGACCAAGTTTTCCTCCTTTTGCTCTTTCCCAAAATTCTAAAACTGGCTCCAGTTAGAAACTGTCACCTTCCAGGTGTGTTGTGGTACAATTCCCATCATTCCCAGTCAACTGGGCAAATGGCCATGTGAGCCAGAGGATATTAGGAATTCCCAGATCAGCCATTACTAAGAAGAGATGCAGGATGTTTGAGGTCATTGTTTCGGAAGAGAGTTTCTACCAAGATTAATGGAGTCGGAAACCAAGGCCATTTCCGCACTAGACTGTTATAGCACTATTATTCCACTTTCAACATCCTATGGAATCCTGGGGTTTGCACTTTGAAACTGCAAACCCCAGGATTCCATAGGATGTTGAAAGTGGAATAATAGCGCTATAATAATCTCGTGCAGAAATGGCACAAGACAATAACATGTACAGAATTTGTGCATCTTGACAAAACCTCATTATATAGCCAGGCTCTCTGCTCACTGTGCCAGGGAGAAGCATACAAATGAATAAAATTTATTAGCACATTAATAAATTTAGCATTATTAATACATTAGTACCTTAGCAAGCAGGCTGTTTGGAAATTAGTATTTGAAGCAAGCAAGTTAAGTGGTGGAACCAGTTGTTGTGTGCCTTCAAGTCATTTCCAACTTATGGCTAAACTAAGGTGAAGGTATCATGGGGTTTTCTTGAGAAGGTTTGCTAGTGCCTTCCTCTTAGGCTGAGAGACTGTGACTTACTCAAGATCACCTAGTAAGTTTCTATGGCCTAGCAGAGATTCAAACCTTGGTCTCCCACAGTCCTAGTCCAAAACTCAAACCACTACACCATTCTGGTTCTCCCATTTCAAATAGCAACTTCTTTTTTTTCCCCATGCAAGGGCAGTTTAACAGAATAGCACCAGCAATCTCATTGCTGGCTTCCTAATATTTCTTGAATTGCCTTCTAGGAAGGTACCAAGGGCGTCGTGTGCGTTGTGCTGTTTGTCTGTATTATTTTAATGAATGCTGTCTCCACCAGCTAGATCACCTACACCACAGTGACCGCACCCCTGATTTTTCAGTCAGTTCAATGAATATATATGGAACCTGTCATGTTAAATTTAAAATCAGTCAATATAAGCTGTTTTCATCAGAAGTTTTTATTAAAACTGACTGCTTTTGTTTCTTTGACAGATGAAATGTTACCATTGTTGTTTGCCTTCAAGTCCCTTCTGACTTATGGTGATCCTAAGGTGAACCTATCGTGGTTTTTTCCCCCGGGGCTGAGAGTGTGTGATGTGCCCAAGATCCCCCAATGGGTTTCCGTGGCTGACTGGGGAATTGCATCCTGGTCCCCAGGGTTGTAATCCAATGCTCAAAACACTGGACCATGCTGACTCTCTTGAGCTGATATAACAGGCATTCATAGCAGACATTCTAGGCGGTACTAGTTGGAAAGCAGTTGTGCCTCCAGATGTTAGGCTACAACACCCATCAGTTGTTACTATTGGCTACGTTTACTGGTGCTATTGGGGTTTGGAGACAAACAACACCCAAAGGGAGACATATTTCCCACCTCTCTTCTAAATCATAATAATTTCTAATGCTCAGAAAAGTTGTTTGCTGTGTAACTGGCTGACAAAGAAAACAATTTCAAGGGATACTGTGAAAAATTTCAAAGCTGTTCTTGTTGCCCAGTGGTCCTCCACATTTGACCTGTCAGTTGTTTTGGCCAGTGGGTTTCCATGGCCGAACTGGGACTCGGGCCCTGGTCTCCAGGGTCGAAACCAGGCTGGGTCTCATAATATACATTGTTGTTGTTAGTTGCCTTTAAGTCATTTCCAACTTATGGCAACCCTAAGGCAAACCTATCACAGGGTTTTCTGGGTCTGAGAGTGTGTGATACTCCCAAGGTCAGCCAGAGGGTTTCCATGGCTGAGCAGAGAACTGAAACCTGGACTCCAGGGTCACAGCCCAATGCTCAAACCACTACACTGGCACTCTATAAGATACATATATACATTGGCCATTTCCACACTAGCCTGTTATAGCGCTATGATTCCACTTTCAACATCCTATGGAATCCTGGTGTTTGGCCCCTCCCGAAACTGCAAACACCAGGATTCCATAGGATGTTGAAAGTGGAATCATAGCACTATAACAGGCTAGTGCGGAAATAGCCTTAGTCATACTTTATTGTTGGAAAAAGCTTCCCATAGGGAGCCACATGAGGGAGCTAGTTGTTCATCCTTGCCTGGTGTTCTGCATCTACAAACCTGAGACTGGCTATCATTTTGCCAATGGCAAAGAGATTGTGACAAAAATGACCACTGTGCGAAGAGGTGTTGTCTTTTTTTTTTTTTTAAATCACTGGGTGAAAAATCCGTCTGTGCTACTTTGATAAAGTTTATTTCCCCACAAAGGTTTGCCATTTTAGTCTGTCTCCTTAAAAAAATAAAAAAGTCTTATGGCACCTTAAAACTAGCAGATTTATGTTAGCAACACTTTTGTAGGTAATAATCGTCTTCTTCAGATGCATGATGGAGTATAATATGCAAGCCTCAGATGTATATACATAGTTCCAACACTGTGGAGGTGGGACCACAGTGAATGAGATACAGAAAATAATTGCATTATTAATGCTGGTCATGAAATTTCATAGGTCTGATTTCTCATAAACATCCTGGCACGGTGCATTTAGTACCTGGAGCCTACGATTTATTGCCTCCAATGGCTATACTTATTCTTTCTTGCTTACAAACAGTGACTTCCAAAATCCGCATTTAAGAAAGAAGGGCCCACACATTGGCGTTATTCTAGGCTACATGCTGAAAGTATTGGAGTTTGTGGTGCAAGTCAAATGCAACAGCTCAGTGGTTATATTTATGGCTTCCTTCCCAGGACCGCTATAAATGTAGGGAAGACAACTTCTTGGCATCTTCATTGATAAAGCAGGACAGGGCGGCTATTATATCTTTCTCACTTGTTGGGCTAAGAAAACAATCCGGTGACGTCCATGGAAAAGAAAATCGAATGCAGTTAAAGAGTAGCAATGAGCTGTGATTCCCAATGCACTTCCTTTGAAAAACTTTTTTTTCCCTTGTCCATCCTGGAAGGCAAAGCAATCAGGACAAGCCCTTGGGAATCCATAGAAACTCCAAAGAGGGATGAGTTTATTTCAGTCAGACTGCAGTTGGACATTGTGGAGGGCTATGCCAGACACACTTGGCAACAGCAAGTGGAAAGTTAGTCTAATAAGCAGTAAATTATCCCCCTCTTTCCCCAAGGAGAGTTAATGAATTTCTCCAAGCAAAGGAGAGGGAAAGAAAGGTTAGCAGAACCTCTGACTTCATGGTTCTACGTGGAAAAGTAACTAACAATCAAACATTTGTCATATATGCACCAAATTAGACCCATTCTTGTATGTTATGGTTACAATGCAATAGGGAACTGTCCATGGCACAAATTGTAATAAAAGCTAGAATAGCTATTGTAGGTTTGACATTTAGTAAAATGAGTAGGAATGTCCCCTGAATAAAAGCTGATTACATTTCGGCTTACTACGTTTTGGTACGAGTGAAGTAATACATGTTACTACATATTTAAAAAAATCCTTTCCATGGTAAAAACATTCAGTCTAGTGTCTACCATAATTGAACTGCACAACTGCTTTTAACAAGCCATGGAAAACGAACATAGGTCCTCAGCAGGCCAAGTACATGCCAGAAAAGAAATGTTTTTGCCCAGTGGAAGAGGACCATCATAGAGGAGCAAGAATCTTTTGGCAGGAAATCTCAAAGTTTAGGCAAACTCATGGAGATTTTCTGCTATTCAAGCATCATGCCTATTGGTATATATCTGCAGTTCCAGTCATTACACAGTGTGCCATGCTTGATATTGATAGAGCTAACTGACTCATACAGAAGCTAAAGAAGGTTTGTCAGTAGAAAAATAACACTAGAAGCTGCAAAACTGAATTCAAAGCTGCTGGTGGTAATATGACCTCCAGCCACCACTGCTGAAGGAAGATGAATCTGACACTTCAGTTGGCTTTTGTATACATAATAGAAGGGGATGCTCATCTTGTTTTTCACCTCAAACAGTAAAATGTCTTGGACCAGTAAGGATACTGGCTTGTCTTTTTTCATATGTTCCAGGGCTTAGTCTAGTATTGCCTAAGATACCAGATCTGAGACTGGTGGCTCCTCTTTCAACCCAGGCTTTTGTGTACCTGTGATTTGGCCTTCCTGCTAAAATCTGCCATATTGGTGCAAGCACCCAAAGATACTTCTTCCTCCCAACATCTTTTGATTCCAGTGTATTAGTAACTGTGGGTCAAAGTAATTGGAGTTGGAAGACATACAATATCTAGGTGAAATAAGTGTTTGGGACATTAAGTTACAGGTTTTATTATATTTGCTCAGTCTCTCTTGTTTGGCTATGACTCTAAGACTGTCAGAATAAATACTCCAGTTTGGGTATGTTGTTTGCCTTGAAGTTGTTTCTGGCTTATGATGGCCCTAAGATGAACCTATCACAAGGTTTTCTTGCAAGATTTGTGGGGGGGGGGGGGCGAGGGTTTACCTTTGCCTGTCTCTGAGGTAGAGAGAGTGTTACTTGCCCAAGTTCACCCAGTGGGCTTCCATGGCTCAGGGGGGATTCAGTGGCTGTATTTCAGGCCATTTCTGCCCGACACTGTTATAGTGCTATTCTTCCACTTTCAACATCCTATGGAATCCTGGGGTTTACAGTTTAGGGAGGGGCATTTAGAATTCTAAATGCCAGAGAGCTCTTTTGGCCTTAGTAAACTACAAACCCCAGAATTCCACATGATGTTGAAAGTGGAATAACAGCTCTATAACAGTGTAGGGTGGAAATGGCCTCAGTTTCTCTCTCTGCCTCTGCGTCTGTCTCTCCTTTAGGAATAATGTTATCTGCAATAATTTTGCCAGCCTCGAGGGGGTGCTGATGTGATGACACAAAAATGATGGCAATCTATGACTTCAGAAATTACTCCTTTAATGGCATATTATGTGGAACTTGATGTAAGCTATTAATATTGCAGTAAATTACAGCTGTAATTAGATGTCTCAGACTTGTAGGGAGAGAGTCTGTGAGAAAGGAGTAGCAACAAGAGACTTCTATGATCCGTTGTGAAAAGTACTAAAATTATGGGAAGATTTTACTTCTTTAACTCCACTGTGGACCAGAGAGATAATACTGAACTGCTGCTCCAGTTGATCATGAAAATCAAATTTTGTTTTTTATGTGTACATACCTTGAAGCTGTGCCTGGTTTCAGCAAGAGGCAAATGAATGTGTTACATCAGATGGCAGCCTAGACTTCCAAATGTATTAGACCACAACTCAACAGTGAGGATGAGTGGCAGTAAGAGAAGTTATAGCCTAATACATCTGGAAGGCAGCAAACTGAGGATGGCTGACCAGAAATAATTGGTTTTATAGATTAAGCTGAGAGAGAGAGAGAGAGGGAGAGGGAGAGGGAGAGGGAGAGGGAGAGGGAATGGCACATGGTCATCTAGTGAGAGATTCTTGTTAGATTTGGAATTTGAATGTGGGTCTCCCTAGCCCTAGTAAAAAAACCTCTACACGAGGCAAGTAGCTATATGTTTAAGGGCTGCCTCAGACAACCATGGCCTACTAGAGTTAGCAAATCTTCTTAAGACTTTCACAAAGGTTATCTTGGGGCAAAGATATCACAATCCAGATAACGACCCTGAAAGTAAAATCAAAGAAAAGCTGTCTAAGCAGAGATACAAGGTAGAGTTGCTGAACATAGCAGGTATATTACCACAGAAAACATAAACTAGACTATGTTATTTTGGATCATGTATGTGATCACCTGTACATGAGTTATTCTTGCTCATGATTTAGCAGGTATTTAGTTTCTGCCTTCAGTAAGACTTCCAAATTAAGATTGTGGATTTTTCCTTATGGGTAATCTGATGGCCCCACCAACAGTGCTACCTTTCTGTGGTGGTGGGACTGATTGCTCCTGTGAGGCAAGAGGCTATGCTGACGGCAGCAGTCTTGCTGCTAGGGTCTCCCATGTCAGCCAAACAAAGAAATGGGTGTGCCACAACATTTGATTGTTCTGATGCATGACCTCTACACAGGACAAGAGGCTACCGTTAGGAAAGAATATAGTGAAATGGTGTGGTTTCCACTTGGTAAGGAGGTCAGGCAAGGTTGCATTTTGTCACCCTATCTGTTTAACTTGTATGCTAAATGTATTACACATAAAGCAGGATTAGACTCAGAGGAAGGAGACATGAAAACTGGAGGAAGGAACATTAAGATATGCAGATGACACCATACTACTAGAAGAAAACAGCAAACACTTGCAACAATTACTGAAGAAAGTCAGGGCAGAAAGTGCAAAGGCAGGGCTACAGTGGAACATTAAGAAAACCAAAATAATGACCACAGATGATTTACATAACCTTGAAGCAGAAGATGAAGACATTGAAATAGTTCAAGATTTTCCATACCTTGGCTCAGTCATTAATCAGAATGGAGACTGCACTAGACAAGACCCTGAAGTGTAAAGATATATAACTGAAGACTAAAGTTAGGATTGTCCATGCCATCATACTTCCAGTTTCTACATATGGTTGTGGAAACTAAACAGTGAAGGAAGCTGACAGGAAGAAAATAAACTCCTGTGAAATGTGGTGCTGGAGGAAAATTCTGCAGATGTGCTGGACCACTAAAAAGACAAATGAATGGGTCCTAGATCAAATACAGCCTGAACTCTGCCTAGAAGCTGAGATGATTAAACTGAAACTGTCATACTTTGGCCATATCATGAGAAGACATGAACTCACTTGAAAAAGATAATAATGCTTGGTAAAGGTGGAAGGCAGTAGGAAAAGAGGAAGATTGCATTTCAGATGGATAGACTCAACCAAGGAAGACACATCACTGAATCTGCAATACCTGAGCAGGGCAGCTGATGGTAGGGTAACTTGGAGTTATCTCATCTGTAGAGTTGCCATAACTCAAAGTTGACCTGATGGCAGTTTAACAAGTCTGGTGTCAGGTGGGGGATACCTGTTCTTTCAGTCTCCTTGTCACCCTTTTTGTCTACTTTCTGCCATCCATCCTCTCCCTGCCCATCTCACTGCAAAGCAACCAGCACCTTGTTACAACCTCCTCCCTGATAGGCCAAGTTTAATGGATATGTGTCTTACTGAAAACTAAAGCATAATGTCAGTGAGAATTTTTTAAATAGCTAGAAGTACTTAAAATTAAGTGTAATCCTTTGGGAAGATTACACTATATATATATATATATATATATATATATATATATATATATATAAATAAATAAATAAATCTCCAGCTTTTTGCAACCAGATACATTTCCAGTAGCCTTTTCTGATGAGAAAAGCCAGTATGAAAAATAACATTGCACTGAACATAGACACTGGAATGTTTCCATTCTGTATTATGTAATGTGAGGATAAGATGGGGAGCAGCTCGGCACAGAAGAGGCTGCCGGACCATGGACTAGACGAAAGAGAGATGACAACTGGATCGGGTCCACAGGTTGGAAGTTCTCCAGCCCTGTTCTGTATCATACAACGTAACCTGTGTATTTGTGGTCCCTCTGCTTTGCATATTGTACATGAGGAAGAAGTAATGGATGGATGGATAAGCCTATCTGGAAAATGTGAAGCATTTATAGAGAATGCTAGATAGTCAGATTTTTCTTTGAATATCTGGCAGGGCTTGCTGGCTTATTTATAGAATCCATTATCATGAATGTTGATGTGTAAGCTGTTAAGATCCTAAATTGTAGACTGATTTTTTTTTAAAAGTTAACTAATGTACTATGAGACACAGCTTGGCACAGTGGTTTGAATGCCAGACTAGGACTCCAAGATAACATGGTTCAAAATCCAACTTAGCCATGGAAACTCACTGGTTGACTTTGGGCAAATCACCATCTCTCAGAGGAAGCCCATGGCAAACCCCGTCTGAAAAAGATCTGGCTAAGAAATCCCTGTGATAAGTTCACTTTAGAGTCGTCAAATGACTTGAAGACACACAGCAACTTAGTACGCCTCAACATGAGTGGATTTTTTAGATAGCTAGAAGTGCTTAAAATTAAGAGCGGATCACCCACTTATTTCTAGTATGTTTTATGCTTCTATGACATTCCTCTTTGGACAATTGTGTACGTTCAGTGCCCTCATATTTTTATTTTATTTGGATCTGCTCGTCCCTTGGAGTCACCCACAGTGCAGAGTAAAGCCAATTTTATGGATTTGGTCTTGAGAGGGGCAAGTCCTGAGAAACTGGCCTGGATTATCTGAGGTTCTGGGGTGTGCAGGAGGGGAATTAGCTCTGCACCCTGCCGCAGTGTGAGACCTTACTCTCGGTTCTTCGCGCACGCTCTCCATTGTCGTGGCCGCCACTGATTTTTGAAGCCGTACGACCCAGTGAGGGACTGTGCGTTGTGGTTGCTAGGCAACAGCAAAGCTCATTCCTCAAGGACTTCCTGGCTAACTTGTGGGTGAGGGTTACGTGCTCCCCTGGCCGATGCAGGTGTAGGCCAGTCCCCCTGCCTCTCTACCAGTACAAGTAAGTTTCCACCTGGTTTTTCTTACATGCTGACATCCTGACTTGTGCGGTGTTGATTCGAACGTGAAATATCTTTCCCTTTAGCTCTGCTTCTATACCTCAAAAAAACAAAGGAGCATAGCTGTGCCTGCTCCAAATCCTATACCCTTTGAAGGATGTAAGAAGAATGCTGTCTCCATGGAGATAGTACCCCACAAAGCTCACCAATTTGCCTCAGTTTCTTCCTCCGTAACCACACAGTATTCTATGTCTAATTAAATCAGATAAGAAAGAAAGCCATTGATAAGATAAAGCCTCTGTGGAACAGTTGCATAGTAATAAAGCAAATCAAAATGCAAACCACTAAGACTACACTGGACAGCTTTCTCTATGGATTGAAATATTCATCTTTATGCCAGAGGGAGAACGAGAGAGAGAAAACTTCCTTCTGTGATCTTCACTTCCTACCCAGTATATATGAGATGCAAAACTAACCCCTCTGCTTTTGTTTCTATACCAAGCCTGCTAGCCAGTTTGGATTTTGTAAACATACTGCAGTCTCTTGCCTTTAATGTCCACTATTAAATTGCTCAAATCGAAATGATATAGTATCCTCACATAAGAAATCCTGGTATGATCCAAGGCATTTTATTATCTGATCCAGAGCAGCAAACAGTGTCCACCTTGCATACCAAAACCAACCAACTTATTTTTGTATATAAGGCAGAAAATCTCACAAGCTCTTCTCTCCATCTGTCGGGTAGTTGATTTGCCTGACATAATAATGGGTTCTGCAGTAGCTAGTTAGCTGTTAGGTAAACAGCGCCTGGCACAAAGGCCACGAATGTAGAATAGAATGCAGCTGAAGTCATTATGTGTACTTAACTTTTCAATAAAGTATAGTTTCTACCTTTATCTTATATGAGTTGGTTCCATTCCTGACACTGTCCCTGGCGGGAATATAATCATGACAAAATATAGATGGCCCTCCACGTTCACTAGGACTAGGGACGTAGGATCTCCCAAAAGTGGAAAAATCACAAATATCAAAATGTGTCTGTCTGTCTGTCTGTGGGAAGGGGGCCAAGGCATGGTAAGGAGAATGGCCATCTAAGGTCCAAATCAGGTCAGAGAAAAGAGAGGGAAAGGGGCGGTTCAGCATGGTGGTCCGATATTTCCTCTCTCTTGCCCATCTCCTTCCTTGAGTGTGTAGGGGACAGTGGGAGAGGGTTTGTGGTGCTGAGAAATTGGGCTGCAAGCTGTCCTTAGCTGGGCAAGCAGTGGTTGGTGGAGGAAGACCAGAGGCAGGTTTTTAAAGGGCTGAGAGGCCTTATCAGAGCTGCGGAGAGGGAAGGTTCCCCCAGAAAAGAAGGTGGGAGGTTGGAGAAATTAACAAAAATCAAATTTTTGAAAGTGAAACCTGTAAATGTGGAGGACTGGCTGTAAATAATTAACCATTTACTGCTTTTTTATGACATCCATAATCTGCTGCCTCAGGCAGCCCCCTCATTCTGTCTAATAGGAAGGCTGGTCTTACCTTTATGCCTCTCATTTTTTTATCTGAATTTCTACATCAACCTTTTGTGGAATTAAACCAGATAGTTCATCATGTTTGACTCTAGAAATGTAAGCCTTCCCTAACCTGCTTGAGTGTTGTGTCTGTGTTGGTATACATAAAGTAATGGCAAGAAAATTAATCCAGCTTGGATAGTTTCCTTAGCAATTACAGCTTAGGAAAATCAGAGACATAGGCAAAAAAGATAAGGTTAAGGGTGGTAATACTGTACGAGAAAGACTTTCCTGTCTGTAGGTGGTTCTGAAGGTCAAGAGTAAAAACTACCAGATGCATGATATTTGAGTTGTGCTTGTTATACCATAGAGAGCCAGAGTAGTGTAGTGGTCTGAGCGTTGAACTAGAACAACTCCCCACTCAGCCGTGGAAACTCACTGGGAGACCTTGAGCTGGTCACAGCTCTCTGAGCCTCAGAGGAAGGCAATAGCAAACCTCCTCTGAATAAATCTTGCTAAGAAAACACCATGATAGATTTGCTTTAGGATCATCATAAGTCAGAAATAACTTGAAGTTACACAGCAACAAAGTTATGGTATATCATGTAAGGCTCAAGCCATATTCTCTTTGACTTAAGCCATTTCTGCATGACAACATCCTTGCGTGTTGTCCCGCAGTAGTCCCGGCAGGGAAAGGAGTGCGACAGGAATGCTCCTCTTTGCACCTCACCAGCTCCCTGAGGAAGGGAGCGTGATGGCCCTGCCTCTTCCTTCTGCAGTGCAGCTGGGCACTTTCCTATGCTGCACTATGGAAGGAAGTGTCGCCATTGTGCTTCCCTGCCCTTCTGTGTGACAGCAAGTATGGGAGTGCTGCGTGATCATGGGCACAAAACAGATTTTTCTGTTTTGCAAATACTGCATGAGCGCAACACTTGGGGATGGGATGCTGTCGCGTAGGGACATGGGGGTGAGGGGGTTATTTGCCCCAGGTGGCAATGTTTTGGGGCCGTCCTGGCCCATAGCCATGCCCCTGCGTGCCTTGGCCATGCCCCCATGTGCCTGGCCACATCCCCACGCACAGTGGCCACATCCCCACACGCAGTGGCCACACACCCTCCCGCCACCCCTCCACACACTCCAAGCTCCGCCACTGCAAGAGGCCAGCGATGATATTACACAGAATCACAAACAGCTGACTGCTGCCATCCCGTCTCCGAAGCAGCATAGCCCCATCATGCAGAAAAGATCTTAGATAAATTCACAACAGTAGAATTAATGAATAATCCCTCTCTAGGTTAAATGTTGTGGTCTCTCTTCATGTCCAGTAAAAGCAGAACACTAGTTTGGTTAATTCAGAGTCACAGACAGAGAAGTTTTGTACAATTAGTTTATATTTCTTGTTGCAGACCCCATAACATCTCTAGAACAAAAACATTC
Source organism: Cyclura pinguis (assembly GCA_030412105.1). Classification (NCBI taxonomy): domain Eukaryota; kingdom Metazoa; phylum Chordata; class Lepidosauria; order Squamata; family Iguanidae; genus Cyclura; species Cyclura pinguis. Next base: position 60,741,338 of record CM059601.1, read on the forward strand.
AGTTTTATTCAAATTAAATAGTTGTTAACTGTTCAAACTGTTCAGGAGGTGGCAGTTTGCTTCAGTATGCATTTTGAACCACATTCATATACCATGGTCTCAGAAGAGGAGTATGATTCACTCATTCTACATGTCCTTCACGAAGGAAAACGTTTCACAGATGACAACAAGGATGCATGCAGCCAAGCAACATCTGTGTGCGGTTAAGATGGCAAAAGTCATTAACGAGGAAGAATACACAAGCTAAGAGAGATTGCAGCAGCTGTCTTTAGCCTGCACCTACTGGGAAGGGCTGGAATTCCATTCCTCTTCTCTTTTCTCCCCTGCTGCACTGAGATACTTTTCAAGAGACTTTTGCACTTTGAACTCAGTTTATAGCAGTTGAAGTAAGCTGAAGACAAAGCAAGAAAGTGAGAGGAGGAGAGAGAAACTGGGACATTTTAAAAGCAGTGGGAAAAGTGAGATGACAGAGGAGTAATCAGGACTGTCCCTGAAAAACTGGGCCAGTTGGAGGGTATGGCCATTTCCGCACTACACTGTTAAAGTGCTATTATTCCACTTTCAACATCCTTTGGAATCCTGGGGTTTGTAGTTTAGAGAGGGGCATTTAGACTTCTCAGCCAGAGAGCTCTTTGGCCTCAGTAAACTACAAACCCCAGAATTCCACAAGATGTTGAAAGTGGAATAATAGCACTGTAACAGTGTAATGCAGAAATATGATTCTGATATACCACTTTGGGGTGAGACCCCCCCTCCCCTCAGTTAGTCAAGCCCTGGGGCTGGCAGTGAATGGAGTTCTAAATAGTCCTGGGAACGAATTGCCACATCCTGAAATGGAAAGATTTAAATACCAGAGAGACAGCAAGAGAAAGAGGGAGCATATTTTAACAGAGACTTTGAAATAGCAGAAACCTCCTTAGGGATTTTGGGTTTCTTTTGCACTCAAATGGAACATGGGAAACTCCTGTTTGTATTTTTTTTACAAAGCTCTTCCTGCCTCTTTCCTCATAATAATGCAGACTAAGTAAAGATCCATAAAGTGATGTGGGGCTGGATTCACTGTAAACTGCTGGTTTAGGCTTCAGTTGTTTCAGCTTCACTTGTCTCCCATGTCCCTTCCTCCTCTATATATTGCTTGTTCTGTTGGGTTCCCTCCAACCAAGAAGCCTTGCAGGGTTATTTTACTGATTAATAGACTTAACTTTCTACTTGCTGCTGCCAAGAGTGCCTGCCATATATCTTCATACTGTCACTCTCTGCCGTGCCTTCAGGACAAAAATGAGTCTAGCCCACCCCTACTGAGCTTCTGTAGGGTGGCTGACTTCCATTAGTAAGAATCACATTTTCTACAGGAGTGCCTTGAGAACTCTTACTGATCCGGATACTGCATAAACGCCTTTGACTCTGTAATGGCATTTGGAAGGGGAGAGTCTGGCAGTCCTTTTCTCCTTCATTCTCATTCTCTCTCTTTCTGGAACTGTCACTGTTGAAGGGGGGCAATAACCTTCTTTTGCTTCCCATCCACTCCCGGAAGACAGATGCTTCATCCATCAAGCCATGAAGCTCACTGGGTGTTCTTGGAATGGCACTGTTTCTCAACCTAGTCCACCTCACAGGGTTGTTATAAGACTAGAATGAGTTGTGCAGGGGAACCCTATACACCATCTTGAGTACCTTCCAGGATGGATGGAATAAAAATACTAATTAATTCCTCTATTATTAATGCTGTTTGCTCCAGTTTGGCTATTGTGGTTGTGGGACTTCAAATAACCAAGCCGTCGTCGTCGTCGTCATCATCATCTACAGAAAAATGTTGCAGTGTTGAGAGAAATTATACAGATAGGGCTGGACATTGGGGCTAAAATTCAGGGCTCCACAACCCAGGAGAACCCAAATGACCGACTAAAGAAGAACTTCTGGATGGGACAGTGGCAAACAGACTTAGTGTCAGAATTTGGGCAGGCATGGGCATGCCACAGGCCATGGAATCTAATGCTGCTCACTACAGCATCCTTTCTTCTGAGACAGAGAGCACTTGAGGTGGCTCACCAGGAACATGCTTGGTTCCACTTGCTAATTTTATAATATGTTACTTTAATAACATACTATTTTTTTCTACCAAAAGCACAAAAATGTTTTCTCAGGCAAATATGTTTAGCATCAGAACAGTAAAAGCATGGTGAAGCCATGATTTAAGTAACTTTAGAAATGCAACACTTCACATGCTAAGCAAATTTCTTCCTCCCTTTTTAAATCATTCTGACAGTCTTTGTTGGTGTTGATTGGGCTTGGGTTTTTGACTCAGTCTAAGTCCTAAAATATCCAAATAGGACCTAAAATGACCGAGTTGCAACAGTGGTAGAATCTTCTTGTTTTAAATGGCAACCAGCTGACCATAATTGCTCCCAGGATACTTCATTGTATTCCCTACCCTCCAGTCATGAAAACCTGTCATAACATCTTTTGGTTAGACATTGTGGTATAAGAAGATGTTTTCCACAATTTGTTTTAAGTCTAAGATTAGTCTTAGGGAAGTAATTCCCCACATGCTCCAGCCTTTCACAGATGAAACCTTGGACATGTGGGGCTAAGCAGCATCAGTGTCTAGTCAAGATGGCAAACTATTAATGAGGAAGAATTCCCATGCTTACAAGAGGATACAGCAGTTTGCTTTTGCCTGAGCCTCCAGGGAAGGGCAAGATTTCACCCCTTCTGTCCTGTCCTGTCCCTGCTGCTGAGTTAACTGAGTGCAAACTGAGTGCACTTGCACTTAGTTTGTAGCCACTGAAGTAAGCTGAGGACAAAGGTGGGAGTGGGAAGAGGACAGAGAAACTGGGATATCTTCAAAGCAGCTGAAACAGTGATGATGGAAGATTAACTGTCCTGCCAAATTGGGACTGGTACACAGTATTAATTCTCCGTGTTTTTACAATTCATAGTTGGTGCAACATCTAGCAATTCACCCATGTATTTTCTTCTTCTTTTTAAATAAAAGATTATTTGTCATCATGATGAGGATGACTGAGTTCTGAAGGAGGCAGCCTGTGTGCACATACTTAAAACTGTAAAGTCAACTACCCCCTCCCTCAGGAAGTTCTGAGATTGTAGCTGAGTTGAGCACCTGGGAAATCAAATCTTTCTTTCCAGGAAAGATGCACAGAACTGTGGGTGCACCCTACTGGAAGGAGAAGTCCAAATGTTTCTTTCCAAAGGAGTAGTTTTACATTTGGGGTACTTGCACTGACAAATACACCGATTTTCCATCACTCCTCCAACAGTCAATCATGCTATTGAACATGCTCAGTTCTTGGCCGGCTGCTTGCGGAGCTCTCCACTATGTTGAATTTTATTCTTAAAAAACAAATACACTTCTGCAAGCCTTAAGAGCTTTTCCAAGCCTGTTTATACCTTCCATTTGAACATGAATGATACTGTTCTTGCTTACCAAAACATCTGCACTGAGAGAACACGTTCTCTGTTAGTATACAGGACATATTGCTATCCAAAGTTTTATTCAGTGGCTGGGCCTTGCTAGAGTAGCAATCTGATTGGTCCTTCTGCTCCCTGGTCGACTATGACATTGGCACTGTTAACCACAAAGAGCTCTGGGGACCCCCATGTGTCATGCAGGTAGGTGCACAGAGATGTCAGGTGTGCTGAACTGAAAATCCTTTGTCTGGATATGCCTTTAGGGCCGCTTCATGCAGAACATCATTTTCTTTGGAAAATAAACCCATATAGGAAGAAAATATTCTATATAAACCTGTATAGAATAGAACCCATATATGTACACTCATATTCTCAATGTATACTGTCAAAGCACAAGAGGCACTAGTGCAGTCTTCATACATGGAGGTAGATGTGTGTGTGTGTGTGTGTGTGTGTGTGTGTGTGAATATGTCAACAAGGAGATTACCTTCATAGGGGACAAATACTGTGGAGAAATGGCTCTCATTCTTATTCTTCAGAGCACCCACATACCATGATACTAACACCATAGGGTATCTTCCAGAATACAGGCTTCCACTCAATGGGTATGTTGTCCCAGTTCAGAATTCCAGTACTATAGTGGTGTCTCAGAGTTCACAACACTAGCTTCAAAAATTTATGATTAATTTGCTGTCTTCTAGATTTCAAGTGAATTTTTCAAGAGCGTGCTTTAGCCATTTTGAAATGTCTAAAAAATGTCATATGCTCAGGCCCAGCGTTTTCCTTTTCTTCTGACTGTTAGCTGCACTTGTGGTTATGTGTCTTTGTGTCATATCTGCCTTATGATGACCATAAGGTGAACCTGTCATCAGGTTTTCTTGGCAAGATCTCTCCCCACCGGCTTGACTAATTCCATTTGTTGTGTTGTTGTGTGCCTTCAAGTCAGCTCCAACTTATGACAACCTTATCATAAGATTTTCTTCACAAGATTTATTCAGAGAGAGTTTGCCATTCCCTTTCTCTAAGGTCGGGAACCAGTACAGAGTAATGGTTTGAGTACTGTACTAGAACACCAGGAGACCAGTGATTGAATCCCTACTTGGCCATGGAAACTTACTGGTTGACTTTTGGCAAGTCACAGTCTCTCATTCCCTAAGGAAAATAAGGGCAACCCCCCTCTGAACAAATTCTGCCAAGAAAATCCCATGATAGGTCCACCTTGGGGTTGCCATAAGTCAAAAATGGCTTGAAGACACACAACAGCAGCAAGCAACAAGGACCGAGAGAATATGACATGCCCGGAGTCACCCAGTGGGGTTCCAGGACTGAGCTGGAATTCAGACCTAAGTCTCCTAGCATTGAAACCACTACTCCATGGCTCTCGGGTTGCAATTGCAGAACAGTAAAACTCTCAGACCTTAAATGTCTGCTGGTGTACTTATGGCTGTGCTCAGGGAGTGATAGCTGCTTTTTCTTCTCAGGGTACTCAAGGGCAGATGGAGCTCCTGGGTGCAGCTCTGACTGGCTCCAGGGATACCAGATACCTCCTTCTGCAACATCTTTAAAACTATTGGTGTGGGTATAGGTGGATGTTATGCCAGTTTACACCAGCAGCACGGTGCTTATCTTGGTTTCTTTGTCACTACCACCATTCTATTTTCAATTATCCCAGGGCAACAAGCACCTCTGGAATACACAGAGTCTTAAAACAGGACACTCTTAACAAATTCTGTGTGCTATAGGAAACAGAGGCAGTCCTAGCTTCCACTAGGCTGATCAGAGCCTTTTTCCAATGTGTCAGAGAATCTAGATTTTCTTATGTAAATTATGAGTGCAAAGTTGATACTCCTATTATTAAACAAAACATTTGTAATGGGAAGGAGCAGTAATAAGTGCCAAAACAGACTGGTGCTTTTATTTTGCTCACCTTAAATTTTGAGAACACTAAAGTTTGACAGACCTTCACTCACTAGAAGCCATTAATCCAAAATAGCTCTGATCACATAGCTTCTCAAGCCACATGGCCTGGAACAGCTCCAGCCAAATCATGTGTCTCTTGCATGACTATCAAGGCAGAATCCAAAAGAAAGACAGAGAAAGAGCCCCTAGGTTTAAAATTTAAAACTTCCAAATTTTTTATGTGGGCCAGTCAGGATCAGCCGAAGGCACTTTGGTGGCTGAGGAACAGCAGCAAATAGTGCCCCTTGCAACTGGTCAAGTCAAGGTGCATAATACCCAATGCTAGCCAAGTTATTTTGGCACATGAAACAGACAATTCCACAAGCAGCTCTCCCAATTTTTGGCTATAAACATACAGTAATAATCAAGTAAATAACTAGACATTTTCTGACTTTTCATGACATTCGTATTGTTCCATCTTCAATGGCAGATTGTAGCATAATACTTTTACATGCAGACCTAGACTACAGCTGACCATTCAACTTACCATTGATCCACTGCAGGTACTCCATGCAGCCATGCAGAGCTGGTGGAGAGTGGTGATGGGGATTGGTGAAGCTTCTGGCTACATCCCTGTTGTTGTGTGTCTTCACATTGATTCCAACACATGGTGACCCTATCATGGGCTTTTCTTGACAATATTTGTTCAAAGGGGGGGTTGCCTTTGCCTTCCTCTGATGTGAAGGACTGTGATTTGCGCAAAGTCATTCAGTGGGTTTCTGTGGCTCAGTGTGGATTTGAACTCTTGTCTGCCAGAGCTGTTGTCCCATGCTCAAACCACTATATCATGCTGGCTCTCATGTCCCTGTCACCAAACACAAAATTATTTCAACATTTGCTGAGACTTTCGGAAAAGACCCTGGTGGATCTCAGTGGATAATGTAATCATTTCACATCTGGTTATGGGGACATAAAGCTTTCTTCAGCCCCCCTCCCCCACCAGCCACAGAATGACCTGAGTGGGAGGGGGCTGCAGTGGCTCAACATTAAGCTGGAGGGGCTTTGGTAACTAGAGAGGAACGAAGGAATACCAACCTCTTCAATGACTAAGAAAAGACATATGCAGGTGTGGGTGGATTTATGCCTGTGTACACCAATGTGGTGTAGTAGTTTGGGTGTTGGACTATGGAGACCAGGGTTTGATTCCCCACTTGGTCATGGAAACCACTGGGTGAGCGTAGGCAAGTCACATTCTCTCAGCCCCAGAAAACCCTGTGATAGGTTTGCCTTAGGGTTGCCAGAAGTCAGAAGTGACTTGAACGCACACAACAATCATGCCGCTAATAGGATGCCACCCAGAATATGCTGCCTGAGGTGGCTTCCTCACTTTCCCTCATTTCTTTGCCAGCTCCTGGGCCAAAGAAACAGTTTATACCTCTTGTTGCTATACATTTGGGATGAGAAAAAGGAAATCTTTACTTTTTTTGGTGCCACAGCTGCAGTGGATCAGGAAGAGGTTTTTCCAGAGTCAGTTCAACCTCTGTCTGTCTAACATGGAGGTCAGAATCTTCCCTTTAAGCTTGACTTATGGCTCTACTTATACTGAAGACTAGTTTGGATGGGACTAGAATTAGGTATGGAAAGATGAAACTCCGGTTCTGTCTTGTTTTCCCTTTGTGTAGCTACAAGGACTAGACTATGCAGATATGACAGATATTTCTACTTCCTTACACAAAGTCATAGATTCTCTAGAAGCCATACTCCCAACCCACATGCCAAACCATGGCATTTTGCCAATGGGGCACAGAAGAAGGTGTAGTGGAATACAGATATATGAACAGGTTTGACTTGAGCTCTAACGGAATACGGTTGTGATGGGATATGTCTAAACCTGATATGGGCAAAGTGTGACCCTCCAGATGTTGTAGGATTGCAATTCCAACATCCTTTGCCAGTGGCTATGTGGGTTAGGGCTAATGGGAGTTGGAGTCTAAAAATGTCTGGAGGATTAGATATCCCTCTTCCCCTGGTCCAAGCCATTTAGCATGTTTCCTTGGCAAGAGGTCACATGGTTGGATCATTAATGAACATATGAGTCAACCATGACATTAGCCCTATGGACAATAAATGTGAATAATGTCCCAAGTGCTGTTATTTGGACTCTTTACTGGAATTAAGTAGCTCCTTGAGGAATCTTAGTTCAGGGTTTCACATTCTCCTAGTCCCTCTCTCTGCTTTATTGTTCAAATCATCTCCAATTTATGGCAACTCTTATCATTGTTTTTTTTCTGGAGCAGGGGCAAGCAAGGTTTATTCACAGGATGTTCATCATGGCCTTCCTTTGAGGCTAAGGGTATGACTTGGCCAAGGTCACTTAGGGGATTTCTATGGCTAAGTGGGGATTCGAACCTTTGTCTCCCAGAATCCTGGCCCAATGCACAAGTCACTACACCACACTTGTTCTCCTGTTTCAGATACCAGCTTCTTTTTTTTCCCCTTAGGTAGGGGCAGTTTAACAGAACAGCCCTGGCACCACTACCTCATTGCTGGCTGCCTGATATTTCTTGAATTGCTTTCTAAGAAGACACTTTCTAAGAAGAATGTTGAATGTGTTAGGTTGTTTGCCTGTGTTAGTTTAATGGATACTGTCACCCACAAGCTAGATCAGAGGAACTGGTGATCAGCAGGTCACTGAGTGTGGGATCATTTACACTGGACTTTCCCAAGTGGTGGCCAGAGTTATAGGCAGATCCCATTCTCCCATCACCGGCTTGACTAATCTCCACAAGTCCACTTACCTGTCTTTAAACACATGCCTTATTCCAGAAACAACATACCCTGTGAACTAAAATTTTCTATCCTACCTCAAAGAATCGTATTCAACTCCAGATAGCTCCAGGTTGCATCTCTTTGCTTCTCAGCTGCATAACTGGACACTCAGGGAACCTTGAAATTCTCTCCTGTTTCCAGAGAAGTGGCACTTTGATTGTTTGTTTGGTTGTTGAATTTGTACCATGCCTTTCTCCTGAAATGAGATTTGTTAGCATATCTAACACTACACACTAACACCTCACCTTGAAGCACATTTCTCTGATCTAACTTCCTGAGTAAATGTATTTATTGGATCGTAGTGTGTGTTAGTCAAAGCAACTTTTTTGGTACCTTTCTGTCTGTCCTGCTACCGTCTTGCAAAGGTTTGTGAATGCTCTCTGACTCGTTCTGTGTCTTTCCAATATGCGTGACTGCGTCTCTTCACAATAGACTTTCCTTGCGCCTCGGAAACCTCGTGTGCTTCATTGTGTCTATTTGTGCATTGAGTGGCGTGCGCGTGTGTGCGCTCACAGCACTCTTTCCCTAGCTGTGTTGGTCGGTCTGTTGTCCAAGCGCGGTATGTGACCGTGCAGCCATCCTTTCTTGTCCCGTTTCATTCCCCCCCCCCCGCACCCGCCTGTTTCGGGGAGGGGGGAATCTCTGCGCCCGAGGCGGGTGGAGAGACTAAAGGAGGGGGGTGGAGCCAATGCTGCTCCTGCCGTCTGGGATTGATGGATGAGTGCTCCTTGTGCGAGCGTGTGTTGGAGAGGGAGAGAGAGAGAGAGAGAGAGAGCGAGCGAGAGGGGAAGGGAGCGCGTGTTTAGTGTGCCACTGCCCGTGCCCGGAGCAATCTCATTCGGCGCCTCGGACCCGCGAAGGCGCGCCCGGAGCCCGGGATCCTCGGCTTGCGTCAGGAACGGCGAGCCCCCCTCCCCGCCCCGCCGCCGCCGCCGCCGCCGCAGCGAGCGCGCCGGGTGATATCATGTGCGGGGCAGCCCCTCGCTAGCTCGCCAGCCCAGCCAGCATGGCCCCGAGGAAGCAGGCGGCGTCGGCGTCCGGGGGCGCGTGGCTGCGGGCGGGCGCCTGCCTCCTGGCCTGGGCGGCCTTTTGCCGCGTCCGGGCGAGCGCCTGTCCCGCCCCGTGCGCTTGCAGCGGCACCACGGTCGACTGTCACGGGCTCGGGCTCCGCGCCGTCCCCAAGAACATCCCGAGGAGCGCCGAAAGGCTGTAAGTGCCGCCAGAGGGGCGGAGGGGATGCGCCGCCCGCCGGTCCCGCGGCTGCTCGCGTTCGCCCGGAGGGGCCACGCGAGGAGGCGGGCGGCGCCTGGGACCGAGGCTGGGCGCGGAGATCCTCCGGCGCCTGGCTCCTCGGAGGGGCTTCCCTCGGGCGGGCGTTGCTCCGCCGGTGCTGGCCGCCACACCCCCTTCCCGGCCTCACAATGGAGCCCAGAGGCGCCAGCGGCTTAGGATGCGTCGCTCTGGGACGCAGAAGCAGAGATGCTTCACGATGGGGGGGGGGGAGGCGGGGAGTCCTCTGGGAAAGTCTGTGTGTGCGTTGCCGGGAGGGGGGGGGGAGATGCGATGAGGAGGGGCTGGACGGGGCTGAGGCAGCGGGAGTGCAGATTCCTTTTCGGGCTTCGGGAACAATCCTCCGATCGCCTTTGTTAGGGAGCCGCCGCGCGCGGCCGTCCGTTTGGGTGCGCCCCTTAACCCGTGCGTGCATGTGTGTGTGTGTGTGTCTGTGTGGAAGCAAATAAGTAGCAACTCCCCTCATCCCCGCTTCAGGTGCAACACAGCCCGGGGGCCAACGGGGGCCGGAGAGGAGCAGGGACTCGTGCTGGACCCGATCTCCTGCGATCCGATGGTTGCGCTTGCCTCCCTCCAGCGCAGGGAGCGCCAGGATGCCCGGGACCGGGCCAACTTTCTTGGCTGGGCGGTGGGCATCTCTTATGGGCCATTTGAGGCGGTTTATTTCCTCATTTATTCTCTGCTTGCCTGCTCGCCTGCGTGGGAGCTCCCTGGGGCAACTGTTCTAAGGCAGGGACGCCTCTCTTTTTGCGGTGTGTGTGTGTGTGTGTGTGTGTGTCATGTCTATGGAAATGGGAGTGGATGGGTGGAAGGGAGGGAGAGGAGGCGAAGAGAGAAACGTGCTGGTCGGATGGCACAATATCGTGACCTGTTCTCCTCACCTATTCTCCGAAAGTCCATTCCAGGAGGGTGGCGAGCAGCCCTCTTTGCCAACACTTCGGTGTCTGATTTGTCGCACACACCGCCAAAGTATTGTCTGGATTGGACTGAGGCGGGGAAGGGAGGCGTGTTCCGTGGTTCTCTGTGGAGCTGCAGGTCGGTGTGTGTGCCGGCTCTTTTTTCTTCAGGGGCGCACCAAGGATGACGGGACTTGTGGCGAAATCTGGGCCATTTCCGCATTAGACTGTTATAGCGCTATTATTCCACTTTCAACATCCTATGGAGTCCTGGGGCCATGGTCTGCTCGGAGCCTCGGGGGCCCCTGCCCCCTGCCTTCTTCTCCTGGCCCCTGCGGGACTGCCTCCCCTGGGCAAGTCTGCCTTGGCTATGAAAGCACATTCTCCGCACACCTCTCCCCTCGGCCCGCTCTCCCTTCCCCGCCCCGCCCGCTCAGCAGTTTAATGAGGAGTGAAGAAAGAGGAGGATCTGTTTGAGGAGATCTCTCATTTTCCGGATCAAGCCTTCCAAGCCAGGCAGAGAGCAACTGTCTGGAGCAATAGCAAAATGCGAGGCAAATAAAGAGGAAATCAGGCGGGGAGATGTGACGAGGAGGGGGCGCGGAAGGCAACGGCAGCCCAGGCACAGTGTGCGCCTTTCATCTCTGCGTGTGAGGGTCTGAATTATCCAGAATAAAAGCGAGAGGGGAGGGAAGGGATGGGAGCTCAACCGGAACAGGGGCTGATCATTAACGCCCCCCCCCCCGTAACCCTCTCGCTTGCCCTGGCTAGAATGCTCCTCATTCCTCTGCAGCCTGATGGTGGCCATTGCTTTGATGGGGAAGGAGGGAGGGTGTAAAGAAGGAAATAAAGCTGGAGGGGATGCTAAATAATTCACCAGAATGCAGCACTGGAACGTGCTGTTTACGCTGGGGGGACCCCGGGGTTGAGTGGTTGGATTAATTGCAGCTGAGCAGAATATTCCCCTCTTGCGCCCCTTGAGACCTTGTGTTTCTTTCCATTTTCCTTTGACTTTCAAAAAAAAAAAAATCTGCCTTGGCACTGTATCGAAGAAGATCTGCTCAAAATCAGTCGGACAGAGTTGTAAGGTTGTGGCAGTCTGTGATCGTGCCCTCCCCCCGTGTCTTTTGCCCCCCACTTCCCACTTCAGTTCTGCTGGAGTCCCCTAATCTCAATTTATAGCTCCTCTATTCCCCAGTCCATGCCCCCCACCTCCAATTTGCTGTCTCCTTCTCTGAGGAATGTCTCTCTTGCAGGCAGACAGGCTAGGACAGTACTTAATGCATAGGATACGCTCTCAGATTTATGTCTGACTGCAGAAGAACCTAGTAAAGAATGGGGATGGTGTGTGGCCCAAAATACTAATGGAAATGATTCATGTGAACATCAGGTGCAGTGGAAGCTGGTGGGAACTCCCCTAAACTAGTGAGGAAGGTGCTAAACCTGATGTACAGTAACTTTCTACAAATGGCAATGATGCACCATTCATATGCTCATAGCAGGTTGTTGTAGCACTTTTCTTTAGGCGCTGTGCTCAGAGCTGAAGCCTGGTGAAGTTCACACCTTGCTGTAAATTAGAGCTGGGGAACTTGTGGTCTATCAAATGTCCTGAGTGCCCATCAGTCTTAGCCAATGGTTAAGGGTGATGGGAGTTGTAGTTCATACCTAGTAAAGTAGCAGTTCCCTAGACTATTTCTACACTATGTAAGAAAGTCTGCTTTTTCTGCTTCTGGGTCTCTTTGAGAACCAAATGTGACTGTACAGCAGGGGCTGTATATCATATCGTGCAGATGGACTGCAGCTTCCATCAGTCCTAATCAGCATAGCCAGTTATAAGGCATGCTGGGTGTTACAATCCCATGAAATTTTGGATGCTGCATTTTCATCTCTGCAGCACAATAACAGCCACACACACCCTAACATGAGCCATCTTGTTTACATCTGTGTCCACTATGTCAAGTGATGGCAATGTGATTCAGCTTGTTTGAGACCCAAGTGTGGCAGTACACTGACAGGCACAGCTCTCCCTCAGAGTGTTACAGCTTTTACAACTTGGAAGTAGCCATATTGTAAGGCATGGAGGAAGCCTGGTCCATTGTGTATCCTGAGGATCTTGTACAGACCAATCCACCCACTCCTATTATTGGCCCTTCTACAAACTAATTAATGCCCTCAGATTGAGCCTAATTAGGTCAGGGGGGCTGTGGATGGCCCTATCCACAACAAAGCAGGCTTGGTGAGCACAGTTAGCAGCACTGCGGGATACCTCCTTTAATGGCATTTCCTTCTCTGGCACCTTAATTACCCTCATTGAAGTCCTTATCATGGTGCAACCACAGGGAATTGCTTTTTGAGTATAGCTGAAGCGAGTCTGCTCCTCTGTTTGAATATGTATATGCGTGTGTGTGCGTGTTACCCAAAAACACTCAACTTTGCTCACAGCTGAAATGCCAGAATATCCAGGAATGGATGCCACACATTGTTGACAAGAGGTGCTTTGCATGTCACTCCCGGCCTCAGTGTTCTGGTTGTCATATTCCTTTGTCAGTGTTGACAGAAATGGGATTTGAGGAGGAGGAAAGTACCTTGTATTGGGAGCACTTTGTGTGTTCATAGGCGTTGATGGATATCATTACCATATGATTCACCTTCTGTAGTCTCTTTGAACATACAGAGGTTGGCATTAGACGCTTTCCAGACCACCTTCCTTGAAAGAGAACTGGGGTGGGGTGAGATGAGAAAAGATGCTAGGATTACAGGAAGTATTATGCAGGCTCCGAAATGTCTTTCTATTGTCTGACCATGAGTTTGGCACTTCAGAGGGTTCAAATCCAAGTCCTTTCTCTGGTAGGCATAGGTGTTTGCTGGCCTCATTGACCTCAGTCAACGAAACATATACAAGAGAGAAAGACAAATTTTATAGTTCTGTATCATTTGATTTACTATTTTGATTTCCAAGAATTCCTTGCCAGACACAGAGATACAAAATGCAACACAATTCATGGAATGAATGGTGTGCAGCCCCCTGTACAGATACTGTGTTTCATCATATGATTTCAGTCAAAAGCAATTACAGAGCCAGACAGGACTGGCTAAATTACAAGTTCACTTTTAAGCCCATGTCATACAACAGATATTTCAGCAGTTCTGGTCTTCCTGAGGCATACACTCAGATGGAAAGATGAGAAGTACGAGTTTGGTAATCATAGATACAGCCGGAAGCAACTCCTGGAGACCATAGTGGTACTTTTCACAGGCATTGCTTCTAGTTTTATCTGCAAATTCCAGTCTGCATTTTATAATTTCTATATAAAGTCATACTTGAGGGAGCAATGCAATACTCCTTCATAAAGGAAAATGTATCTGTCAGCCCTTGTTTGGTAAAATAAAGCCTGAAAACTTTTCAAAACTGTATGATGCTAAGAAAAACTTAGTGGCACAATTTAGATATCACACCAGACCATTGAGACAGAAAATCTGACAAGTTATCTGGCCCCTTCTTTGACAGTAAAAATGCAGTCACAATAAATTAAATATCCAGTAATTTGCTACCCTTGTACAACATCTAAAACCAGTTGCTGTGACCCTTTACCTGATGGCAGGGCTGGTCCTGATTGCTGAAATAACAGCAGGGAGAGATAAATGTGACACCATTAAAGTAATGGCATCTCTGTTGCATTGAACAGGAGCTGTGAGCTGTGTGTGCTAAACCTTTTGCAAATATTTCCTAATTTGGATTGTCTGTGAGATACTATTCACTGTCTCTAATCCTAACTTCTTTGCACTTGCTTGGCCTAAAAATCTACAGTTGGCCATGTTGGCTGCAGCTGATGGTAGCTGTAGTACGACATATCTCAAGTACCAAGTTGTGCAAGAATGCTCTAGCTCTCTAAGCTTTTGCTATTGTTCCTGTTGTCCTTAGATATTGTTCAGCAATATATCTCACATATAGTAGCCGGATACTCAAATTTTGCATCTAGCTTTTAAAATTTTGTTTTGCTTTTGAGAGATGAGAGACAGAAGCTCCTGGTCATTGCTAAGACCTAGGTTGTAAGGATATGTGCAGGTTATATCCATTTTATGTTCCTTTGATTGCTCCCTGGGTGTGAAAATATGGGATCCATTTTTTAGAGAAGTATATGGGTAGCTCTTTCAAAATGCATGCACTGATGGCATATTTTAGGAAAGCAGAGGGCAGTAAAGCAGCCTTCTGGATATTGTGGGATTGATACTCCTAGCACTTCTAATTAGCTATGCTGACTATGGCTGCTGGGATTTGCACTTCCAACGTCTGGAGGGCCACACAATTCCTATCCTTGGGCTTTAGGTGCCTCTTTCCATTCTGCATAATCAGCATGCTGCAAGATAATAAGGACAATATTTATAAAATAAATAGTATAATGAGCATCAAATTATGCATAGAAAACAAAATAAGGGGACTGCTAACTTTTGTCTTAGCTACCCTAGTCAAGCACAAAGTGTAGACTGCCATTGTTAAATCAAATTAATGTTTATGCACACCAAGGCTGGCATCCTGTTGGTTAGTTCCAGCTAGAACAGACCCATTCAATCAGTTGTTGAATACTGAGTCAACACATTCCGCACCGTACCTTCTTCTGGCGCTGGGGTGTTGGGATCGCGTGAGCAGCCTCCAGCGAGAGGCTCTCGCATCCGGGGTCCTTCGGCTCCACATGAGCTGCCTGCTCGCGCAAGAGCCCCACCTCTTCCTTCTGCAGTGCAGCCTGGGAGTTTCCCAGGCTGCGCTGGGACAGGAAGCATGACCGGCTCGGCTCCGGTGGCTCCACATGACAGGTAAGTGCGCATGGGGCCCAGGAGCAATGCGTGAGTGCGCACCATTTTCGGCTGCTAGCCGAAAATGAAAAGGTGCGCGATCGGCGCCTGCTGGCCCCTGGAGCGTCACGTGATTGTGAGTATATTGTGCAGATTGCTCCTCACAATCGCGTGACGCTCCAGGCACCCTTTCGCATGGAAAATGCCGTGCGGAAAGGGCCATAGATGCATACAACAGATTCAATGGGTCTACTCTATTAATAGGATTCGGACTAGAGAGCATTATATTCCATTTGCTTCTGACCAGAAGCAGAACTAACATCATGTCCTTGGAATTAAAAGTGCGGCATGGATGACAGTCAACTGAACTACAAACATTTGGCCGAAAGACAATGGAACATTTTGTATGAAGTACTTTTGTGACCTCATGGGGCCAGTTCTTTTGATATTTGAATGGGTAGGAACCACTGCACAGTGGCTGCATTCCACCTGGGAAAAGTTCTGGAGGCAGCATATATAAACTAGAAGCATGCAAGAAACCCTTACTATGTAAAGCCCCATTATAATAGGTGAATGGGGTTAAAGAGAATGGATGAATGGGGCTAAAGGGAATGCTTAGTTGGGAAGCATTTTCCAACATAAAGCAACCTCATGAATTTCATCAGCAAGGGATACTCAGGGGTGGCTTGCATTAACCTCCTCTGAAATGTAGCTAATAGCGCCTATCCTTGATAGTCTCCCATCCAAATACTAGCCAGGCCTGACCCTGCTTAGTTTCCAAGGTGCCTGCAGGGTGCCCTCATTTATTTAGATCTGGCTAACTGCAGTTCTTCTTTTCCTGAAGTTCTTAGAGGTATGTCCATATCTGACGTATCTCTCCAAAAAAGCCCACTTTAGTATGCATCTGAAACTAACCAGGGTTTCTAAGGAAAGTCTGCTCTGAAATGGCTGTTTCAGATAAATCACTTATGTGTACATTTCAAGAGCTTCTTAGAATAAGATGTTCTTCACACCACTCATGATTTATTCTGATATTGGAAGGCCCTAATCATGATTGCCTAACTGGCCCTGTTGTCTTAAAACTACTGTGATTTGTGGATTGTGGCAGAAAACTAAGTAGACTTGCATATTTAAATATCTTATGTGTTCAAATGACCCATCTGTAAATCAGGTTTATAGTTCACAAAAATGAAGCCTACATAATTTCCAAGAGATAGTATGAAGGCTCTCATTAGAAACCAGGCTTTATTATCAGACACATATTAAAACACGCCTTTTTGAGGTATACATCAAAATTAGATGTGCTTGATATAAGAGAAATATAAGAATACAACAAAATACAGTAGTTTTAAAGATTAAGGCTTGCACCCTTAAATAAGTAGATCCTTCTGAAAATGGGCTCTGCTCTGTCCGTGTAATTGAGCTGCAGGACTAGGAAATTCCTCCATATGCAGTCTTATATTGAATCTGTCTTTCTGGTGAATCTAGCTGTCATGATCTGGCAGTGCATATATCTTGTGCTGAGAGGTGGGTATATCTCAAAGTTTCTAAATTTGAGCAACCTCTCCCCAAGAATCACATTTTGCACTTCCATTGTTTGTAGAGCCATTGTTTCCATCTTTCTCTTGAACCCATGGTCCATGACATGCTGTTTTCTTGCCTGAGTATGAGTACTGCAACTATCAGTTCAGTAGCTGCAGTATGATCTCCTCTTCTCTTTTTTATGGGATTGGGATCAGGCTATCTTTATAAAGTGAATTCAGACCCTGCACAAGCCTTATGGGTTCTGCACCCTCTCCCCCAACCAAGCTGATCCATGTTGTGGTTAAGTGGAAGGCTATTACAGTGATCCAAAGGTCAAGTAACCTCTCAATCTGGCATCTCTAGATGAATTAAGGAACAAAACAATAGAGCTTAAAATACAGCTGGAATGAGACTTTCAAATTAGAATGGTAAAGACTGGCTTCTGCCCACATCTAATGCCAGTCATGCTGTTCAGCACAGGCTGAGAGGCATGGCACTGGAAGGAACCCAGAAGTGTTTTTCAGCTTTGGCAGTCTCCAGCCTGCAGCCATAGAATTATGGAAAGATGGAGTGTGTATTTCACTGGGGGAGAAGGAAGAGGGCTGGGCTGGGCTTGGCTGAGTAGCATTTAGCCCCCATAGGTGACTGACAGCTTCTGGCCTTTTTTTTTCCTGAGGATATTGCTTTAGAGTTGGTTGCTGGATTGTCAGTGGCATGGTACCAGCCTTGAGTTTGTGCTGGCACCATTTTCTAAGTAATCAGCCTGGAGACAAGAGTTGGCATCTTCTCCTTGAAGGGGCATTGTAATCCTGCAGTTTGAAAGTTCTGTTGTGCCAGTTTGCACCTTAGTAGATGAAATGAATTTCCAGGGAATTCGCTCCTTCACCTCTCTCCCTGAATATCTCTTGGTGGATTTGTATATATGGCTGTGTGGGAATCCTAAGGTAGATCAGAATTTGTAAGGAAATGGTTAGGAGACAGGGGAATCAGCTTCTTGCCTTTCCTAGTATTTGTTCACGAATCTTTCATCAATATATTGTAGCAGCCAGACATAGCAAACCATAGATAAATCATTGGCTCTCCGGCTTCCTATTCTCCCCCTCATTCTCTCTTTCTCCCTCCCTCCCTCTCATGTTCTCTCATTCTTTCTTTCGTTCTTGCTCTGTTGGGGATTGGGAGTGTGTCTAACTGAAACAGGACTTCAGGCCCACCAGGGAGTTTACTATCATGGCAAAAGTCTGCTTCATTGCTGCTTTCTTGTTGAAGCAGCGCAGGAGTGTTGTGGTAGATCACACTGACAGTCATGTTGCATTTCCCGTCCTTCAGATCCTTCCTTGGATTGTGGGGAATTTGCAATTCTATTCCAATTTCTCCCTTCAGCTACATCCCAGGCAGATGCTGTCTATGTATTACCATGGCAACACTGAGTTCGCCTCTCCATGGAATTGTATGCTGGAAAAATATTAGTTTAAAAACTCTGCAGTGTTTGTATTGATGGAAGGGGAGAGTATAAGTGGTTATGGATCAGCCTAGGGATGAAGGGAACCCCAATAATGGGCAGTAAAATCACAGGATTTGCCTCTGGGGAGCACTTCCCACCATCAAGTCTAGCTGATTCCTTACAAGTACCTACTGCCCTGTGGTTTATGGTACACTTTTAAATATAAATGCGTTCTTCTTTAAACATGGCACACTGCCCCGAAGTGTGGTCTTTTGGCAAGTACATTGAGTAACTGAGGAAAAAAATGTGTTATAGGTTTATTTAGTTGTTTTATTTGTATTCTGTTGAATCTTGAATGAGGTTAGAATAGCAGTTTAGCTCACAATGGTTTCTGAGGCAGGATAGGGTGATAAATAGGGATTCAGTGGGTTTTATAGATGAGCAGGAAGCTGAAAGTGAGCCAGTGTGGTATAGTGGTTTGAGGGTTGGACTAGAACTTTGGAGAACAGGGTTCAAATCCCTGCTTGGATATGGAAACCCACTGAGTGGCCTTGGGTAAGTCATACTCTCTCAGCCTCAAAGGAAGGCAAAGACAACCTCTTTCTAAACAAATCTTGCCAAGAAAAACCCTGTTATAGGTCTGTCTTAGGGTCACCATAAATTGCAAACAACTTGAAGGCACACAGCAACCACAGTAAGGGAGTTGAACTCAGAATACTGACACTTAGCATCAGAAAGATAGCAGAACAGGTTTTTAGCTAACTTCTTGGGAGAAGCCTTAAGGACCTACAGAGTTTCCTATTTGGTGTTGATTCTTGTTAGGGGATGAAAGTATCATTTTTAAAAGTGCCCCAGTAAAGATGGGGTAGAAATAGCCCATAAATGTGTAAGAGGAGAACTTGATAACCAATAAAAGGGGAAATACATACACCAGAGATATTTGGAGAAGGGCATGGTATATTGATGTTTCTGTGGTAATGCTAGAAATCTCCAGGCCAATAAAGGGTGTAGTTTTAAGGGAGGATATAGTCTGGCGGGCATTTGGAATGTGGAATGGAGAAAATCAGAGGGATACAATCCTAACTGGATATAAATTCTGTGAGAAGGACAAAGAACAATGTACTGGGAAGAGTGTCATTCTGTTTCTTGAACAGGGCATTGTGTCAGACAAACTAGAAATTTTTAAAATGGGCAGACTCCTCCACTGAATCAGTGTGTGGCAATTGTAGTTCTTAAAAACAATAGTGAGAACATTGTATTCCTCTCCCCCTACACCTCATGGTGATCTTGAGATGGAGAATGAAATCAGAGAGACCTCTGAAGGAGAAAGGAGTATAATATCAGGCAACGTTAGATACCCTGACATGGACTAGATAAATGTGTGTTCTAGTTACAATAAAGAGGTAACAGTTACACACACTGCAGCAATTATCCATGGAACCAACCAGAGATAAAGCAGCCCTGGACATAATCCTAAGTGATGTCTCTTGGGACCTAGTGTAAGATGTTGGTACAGTTAACTCAATTGAAAATGGTCACCACAGTGATATCAGTTGAATTTATATGTAAACAGAAAAATACAAAGGAAATGTAACAGTCACATTTGGCTTCAGAAAAAGAAACTTATCAGAAATGAAGGGACTGGCAAAAAGGAGGCTGAAATGGGGTTGAGCGCGGAGGTCAGATCTCTCCAGAGTGCTTGGTAGTAAGTGAACATTATGATAATAGAAGTTCAGCTAGAATGAGTTCTACAGATGAGGAAAGGTATCAGTAAGTCCAAGAGATCACCAGCATGGTAAATGAGCACTGTTCAGGAAATTACTATAGGAAAGAACGATTATTTTCAAGAAAAGGGAGCTGTACTTCAATGTAGATGCAAAAAGTAATGGGTAAAACTGACACAAACTTGCATGAAAGAAATGCACACAAACAATAAAGGGTACAAAAATGGAGGACATTGCTAATCTCTAACAGCAAAACTTTAAAAAAATGCAACAGAAGCAGGAAACAAGCTAGGTGGGCGATTGGACCATTTTGTAACAAAAGTGTGGTAAAGGATAGGAATATCACAGAGACACTAAATGAAGTCTTTCAGCTTAGAAGTCATGGGATAAAAGGAGTGCTCCTCTTCTAAGTTACTATCTCATTGAAGAACTGAAAACAAAGAGTAGGAATAAATGGTTAGGTGTCCTGGTAGAAGAATGGAAAGTTTAGAGGGTTGGGAAACAATGGCAAGTCTGAAGACCAATCTTCCGCCCCTGGAATCCTCAGTGAGTGTGTGTGTGTGTGTCACATAGATTGCCAAAAATATAAAAACAAAACTATGGAAGTTGTCAAAAATCCACTTCTGTTTGGGGGGGGGGGGGTTAAAAAAAATGTTAAGCAGTGATGGTATTTAGAGGATTGCAACCTGGTTTGGTGAGTCTGAGGACAGGGTGAGGGGGTGAGGGCAGCAGAAACAATCTGAGTGTTGCCTGTGGCCCCCAAGGTTGCACTTTATCCTCTCCGATATGAACACTGGAGCCACCCAAGAATTTCAAGGACTAATGTTTTTTAACATGTTCATAAACAGAGTTTGAAAATGTTACATTTTTGGACTACTGTTCTTATAATCCTCTAGCCAGCATGGCAGCTGGCATATGCACACAAATGCCAACTCTTTCACTCTATTTGAAATTGATACAGTATAACTGAGATGTTTTTTCCACTTGATTGTCCCCATGTCAGAGTAGTAGGCACACGGTGTTTTTCTCCCGTTAGAATTCATATACAGAGCTTGAAAAAATTGCTTTTGGGGACTACGGTTCTTGGAGGTTGTCATCCAAAAAATAATGTCTCCAGGCTTTGCTCCTAAATAATCTGGAACATGGGATGAACAGCATAACGGCTAATTTTGCAGGTGTCACCAAAATATTTAGTCTGGTTAAAATGAAAAAAGAGACAGTGAAGAGTTCCCAAAGGATCTTTCTAAAGTGGTAGAATGAACATTAGAATAACAAATATAACTCACTGAAAACAAATTTAGTGTATTGCATTTGGGGGCAAACAATCCTATCTGTGTATATATGCAGATATAGTCTGAACTGGTGGAGACTGGCCAGGAAAGGACTTTTTTTTTTTAAATAACAAATGAAAATATTGGCCCTGTGTATGGCCAATGTGAAAAACTCAGTTCTATGTTGGGATCATTACAAAAGGAAGAGAAAAAAAATAGTCAGCATCCAGAGCTTTTATACAAATATATGTGATCACCTTGGGTATGCTATTTATGGTTTTGGTCTCTGTTCCTCAAAAAGGATATTGCAGAGCCTGAAAAGGTACAGAAAAGGTCAAAAAGAATGGTCAAGGGGCTCAAAGTGGGTAGGGGGAAATTTTTCTCCATTTTTATAATATTAAAATCTCAGGCCAGAGACAAAGTACTTTTTGTGAGAGACGAAGTACTTTTTACACAGTGGTTGACATCTTGTTATTGGCATACACACACGTAAGTTTCTCTTACACCTGTGTACGTCTTCTTAAGGGCACTGTGGTGGTTGGTATTCCGTTCCTCTCTTCAGAGCCCCTCCTTGGACCTCCGATATATCTGAAGCCCGTCTCCACACAAGGCTATTCCATGCCTTGCGGAGAGTAGGTGGGACTGGAGAAATGCCTGGCTATGTCCCCATAGCCAGACAGATACAAAATTATTGCAGCACTGTTGATACCTTTGGGAAACCCTGGTGGGCATTAGCACTGATGTAATCATTTTGGACAGGCATTCCCCACTTTTTGACAACTCATTTTCCAGTGTTTCTTTCTTTCATCCGTTGTAAATTATAGATATGTACTGTTGTTCCGATGCAGGGTCCACTCTTTCCTCAGCTCTTCTCTTTTTGCCTTTTTCCTGCTTTTCAACCAATTCAACCTTCTGACACTGCTCTGATCCCTAACCTATCCGATAAGCAGCAGATGCCTGTATCTGGGTATGGGGATATAGCCAGGTGTTTCTCTGATCTTTTCTGTTCTCCATGAGACATGGCATGGCCATGAAAGGGACTTCAGAGGATGTATGGTTAGTCCAAGGACGGTGATGTATGGCTCAGCCTAGCGTACATCCATATGCAGAAATACTGTGCTACATTGACCCATTGTAGCCAGTAAACAATTAGACTGTGGAATGTACTAACACAAATAGAACAGTAACTGGCAGCTAGGATGGCTTTAAAAGGAAATTAGACAGATTCACAGAGGGTAAGATTATTAATTATTATTAATCATAATGGTTATATATAGTCGGACCTCCACATTTGCTAGGGTTGATGTCGGGTAGCCCTCCATATTTCAATTATGGGACATGTAGTAGGAGTTAATTAACTGCTTGCTTGTAACAAGGTATGGGAACCAGAGACCGTTAGGTAAACAAAGCTAGGAATGTAGTGACAAGCACTGCCAAGCTGAAGCCAGCACTTCAAAGTCTCTTGCGGGCAGAATGGGAAACTATTTGCTTCTAATGTTTGGATTTTGCTAATTGCCTTCGCTCACTGAAGTCCTGTACTATGCATCACACTCCTAATAAATAGTGTATTAGCACTGTTACATTTGTGTGTGTGAATTCGGTTCCTGACAGTTGGCGTGCAGGACCCCCATAAAAGTAGTAGAACCATAAATATTAAAATGTCTGTGTATGTGTGGGAAGGAGGCTGAGGCATGGTGGGGAGAGTGGGCTCCTAGGGTCCAAACTAGTCAGGGAAAGGAAAAGGGGAAGAAAGTGGGTCAAGATGCTGTGTTGGGGATGATAGCAGTTTCAGCCCCACGGAAAAGCAACGGAAAAACCAGAGTTCAGCAAGCCAACAGCAGCAGCCTCGTTCCCCAGTAAGGGTACTCACACACGGAGGAGTTTCTTCCAAAACAGGAGGCACTTTATCTTGCAGCAAAGCTCCGTTATATACAAAACATAGGACAGGCGGACAAAAGCTTGTACCAGGTTTGGTCAACAGACAAATACATACTGGCGTTGCTTTGTTATATACATATCTACAACCAGTCAGGTAGAGGTTTGCACACCCCCCTCTACGATCAGCACACGACCCCAGTTTCTCATGTAACCTTGCAATTACCCACAGCTGGGGCATGATGCAACATCTTTGCAGTGGGCTGATCATTTTCCCAGGGTTCCCTGCCTGGAATCCCTGACATGGTGGCCCTATATTTCCTTTGTCGCCCATCTCCTTCTTTGAGTGTGAAGTGGGCAATGGGAATGGGTTTGTGGTGCTGAGGAATTGGGTTGTGGTCCATCCTTAGCTGGCCAGGCAGTGGCTGATGGAGGAAGAGGACCAGAGATGGGTATTTAAAGGGCTGTGTGGCCTGATCAGAGCTGCCAAGAGGAAAGGTTTCTGCAGAAAAGAAGCACTTGGGGTGGAGGGGGCAGGGGTTGGAGAAACTTACAAATAATCAAACCTGTGAAAGTTAACCCACAAATGTGGAGGCCCGACTGTACTACTTCTGGTATCAAAAGCCTATTGCTTATAAATATCAATTGCTGGGGAGGCAGAAGTGGGAGGATGCTGTTGCACTGATGTGCGACTTGTGGGCTTCACATAGGCATGCGGTTGGCCCCTGTGGGAAGAGAATGGTGGACCAGAAAAACCTTTGATCTAATTTAGCAGGAATCTTCTTATGTTCTGTGAATTTTCCACATACAGTGTTGGGACTTCAATCAGTGCACACACTTTTACATCATCTCTTTAATGCACTCAAAATGTTCCTCACACTTTAACAATAAAAGTTCTCTTTCATACATCAGTGTGTTGCCAAGTAGATCAGCAATAAGCCTTTGATCAAAATCTAGGAGGGGTTTGATACATGGAGCAATTACAGCTGATAACATTCTGTCATGGCTGCTACTGCTTTCAACTTAATTCGTATTCCCTAAAGCTGTGAGAATAACTAGCTCTGTATTGGCCTGCTAGGCCTTTCATAATGGCTTGTTCAAACTTGTTAGCGGTCTTGAGGGTCACACAGAGGGGGAGCTTCCAGTGGGTGGAAGGTAGTCTGTGTGGTTGCACTGGTGTGCTTGCATGTATGCATGGAACCTTAATAAAACTTTTATGTGTAACAGTAATGCATTTTATTACACCTGTGGTTCCATTAAACATTTCCTTCATCCAAATTAGCCCTTCGTGAGTTCCCAGTTAATACCATTGGCCTATTGTCTGCTGTTCCCATCACAAAGCAGATACTGTGATCTCCAGTTTGTGATTCTGCAGAGCCCCACGGCTATACATTTTTTACAGCAAAAAGAAGTGGTATTTCTCCAGGAGAGGAATTGTGAACTCACAGATACCTGTAATACAGTTGCAATAGTAGTAGTGGTTAGCAAGCATGCATGTGTGCGTATGTGTGTGTGCGCAAGAGAGAGAGAGTAAGAGTGAGTGATATTTTCCCAGTGAAAAAATACTGCAGTTTGAGTGTTGGCCGTAGTATACTCAGAGTAAAACATTAAACCTAGATCTGCTGCAGCAGATTAGTAACAACACGGCATTTATTTTATGGAAAAGAAATAGTTTGAAATGCCTATGTTTATTTATCTTTCATCTCCATAAAAGCCTCTTTCAGGCACTATTAATAAATACGTAGAGCTAGGCCTTTTCTGTGCCTTATCTTGTCCCGTCATCCTCCAGTCATGATCCTGGCAGTGCCTTTGGTGGAAAAGGAGTGCAACAGGAATGCTCCCCTTCGCATCCAACTGGCTCCCTGCTAAGGGGAGCGTGACTGACATGCGTTTGCCTTCTGCAGTGCAGCTGGGCTCTTTCCCATGCTGCGCTAGGGCAGGAAGTGCCTCCATCGTGCTTCTTGGCCTTCCACATGGCAGGTAAGGATGAGAGAATGTGACTTGCCCAAAGTTACTCACTGGTTTTCCATGGCTGAGTGGGGATTCAGACCCTGGTTTCCAGGGTCATAGTCCAATGCTCAAACCACTAGACAGTGGCTCAGTAATCAGCCATTCCCTGGGCAGAAAAAAGGGAATCCCATGCTTCTGTAGTATGCAGTTACTGTACTATACCTTTGTCAAAGATTCTGGAAGAAGAAGGAGCGCTTCAGAAAAGAAAGCACAGCTTGTAGAACACAGGAGAAGTGACTGAATTTGAACCACCACCACCCTCCAAATCAGAAGATAATTAAATTTTTCAGGCACTCAAGCAGAAGGCAAATTCATTTGCCAGATAGGGAGATTCTAATAGGGTAGTAAACACATAGAGTGGAGAATTCCTGGAGGCTTCTCTGTTCTCCACAGAACTGCCAGAGGTCAACAACGTATATTTTAAAGAGAAGACATGGCTGGGAGGGCCTCCCATTATGTATCTTAGAGCATTTGTGTGTCTGGACTCTGAGCAAGAGCTGATGGTATCTTGGTTTCCTTAGGGAAAAATGGCTCACTTTAGCTCTCAGACAAGAACCAACTGGTGCATTGGTTTTTCATATAAGTATTTATGAGAAAGCCCAGGATGTATAGCTTTAGGCTTCTTAGATGAGTTCTGTTTCTCAACTCTGCCACTCTCTCATAACATGTACAGACACAGAGAGATCTGTGAACAGGATATCCTGCAGGATTTCTTTCATTCTTTTAAGGCCCTTTCCACACGGGGCAATTGAAATGCTGCAGAGCAACCTCCAACGGAGGTCTTCTGCACCGTAGAGTGGACTGGGGTGGACTACTTTTTGTAGTTCCACACCTCAGTCTGCTCCAAAGCGACCGGAACTGGTCGTGCAGCGTGCTTTTTAAAAACCTCTTTTTAGAGGTTTTTAAAAAGCACGGAGCGCGCAACTCCGTGTCGCTCCGTCGCTGCGCTCCGGTGCAGATTTGCAGGCACACACTAGTGCGTGCCTGCTGATCTGCCGGGGGCGGGCTTTAGGCTGGCGAGCTTCTCCGGTTGGTGGAGAGGCTCCACCAACCAGAAGCCGCCATTTTGGATGCCGGAGCAGTGTGGAGCGACAAGCTCGCACTGCTCCTCGTCCCGACGGACTCGCCCGGACGCTGAAGAAGTCCGGTGAGTAGCGTTTTTGTGTGGCTCCTCCCCCCCGTCTGGAAAGGGCCAAAATCAAAACAGAGATGTGAGGCTTGGAATGGTTCAGTGTTACTCAAAGCAGTGGTCTGTGGACCAGCCCTGGTCCATAAGCTGCTGATCTGCAGTGAGTTTCCAAAAAAAGAAATAGTTTTACCCAATGGACACAAATGTGGTGGTGATCCATGGCAATTAGGAAGAAAACTGCTGATCCTCTATGTCAGATACCCTGAGAAATGCTGGTTTAGACTGGGGCCATGATGCTGTAGGAGGGGTGCTGAGCTCTTCTCCCTATCAGTTCCATGATAAAAAGATTGGCAGTGGAACAACCTGCTGTTTGTCGCACAGGGACAACAGATATCATACAGCTCTTCAGTCAGGGGCAACATTTCTCTTAACCTTCAGGACTCAGAGGACAGAGCAGAGAAATTGTTGTCTTAAGCAGAAGTGAATTCTGGACTCAAAGAGGTTGCATCATATTCACATCAAGGCAGATGTACTTCATGGAGAGAAAATGTGTGTATCTTTTGAGAAATGTATCTGGTTCTGTGCAGAAGTCCTCAGAATGCACTCATAGTCCAAAAAATCCTGAAGGTCACGCTCCATGATAAATCTATAAACCACATCCATTCTAAAATGGTTCATAAATTCTCCTCTTGTAAATATCTTGGATTTTACGATTAATACTTGTTCAAACATTTCTGCAGTTACTCAATAATGGTATAAAGATCATGAAGACAATCCAGTCATCTATAATCTAGATCTCTCTATATTCAGGAATGCAACTTGGTTTACTAAGAAAGAATGAAAAATGGCTTTTGTTAATGCTTTTTGTCTTAATCTCCAAAGTTGTTGAGGGTGAATGTATACAGGCTAAGGGAAAAGGAAAATCTTGTTTACATTTTTAAGGCAAAGAATAGCTATTGTAGTTTGCTTCCCTTGCACATGACAGGTGTGTGTGTGTGTGTGTGTGTGTGTGTGTGTGTGTGTGTGTGTGAAGGAGGAGAGAGAGAGAGAAAGAGAGCAGGGGGATGGCGTAGGCTGGGGCACAGAGAGGAAAAGAGAGACTTGATAATATTGAAGACAGGATCCTTCCTTCCTTCCTTCCTTCCTTCCTTCCTTCCTTCCTTCAAACACTCATTGCACAGTTGTTGTGATATCCCGGAAGCTAATGCTTCTTTTGTGAAGAGGCTGAAATTTTTTGAGTATGGAAACCACAGTATACAAATTCTTGCCTCTAGCTAATGCATCAATTTGTGGTAGTTAGATTACTGTGGAATCCTGCTACAAAAACATTATCCTCCCAATCGTTATGGGGCTATAGTATTACACTGCTGAGTTTCAAATTATATATTTAATTATTTATTTAATAATTATTTAATTATTTATTTAATTATTTAAATAATTAAATAATTAAATATTTATTTATTTATTTATTTAATAATTATTTAATTATTTTATTCATATTCTGCCTTCCTCGCAAAGGAGTTCCTAAATAGTAAAATAAATAAATAAGTCTTTACTTGCTGGTGGAAGGAGAACAAGAGGTGGATCAGTCTGGTTTCTAACTGGATTTTAAACAGTCTGGTTAAGACATTAATTTAAAAGAATTAAAAATGCATTAAGCACCTATTACATATTAAAAAGCATGCTCATTGCATATCCAACAAGTTAAAGGCTGAAGGATTGTTTGAATTGGAAAGTCTTTGCCTATTGGTGCAAAGGGAGCAAAGTCAAGGCCAATTGAGCCTGACATGGGAGGAAGTTCCATAGTCTGGGAGTGGCCACTTAGAAGGACATCTCCCCCATCCTTACCAAACATGTCTGTGAAGGGATGGGACTGTGAGAAAGCCTTCTCCTGATGAACTTAAAACTTGAATAGTCTCATGGGGAATATGGTCTTCTCAGATTTGAATTTGTAACTTGGACTCTGGGGAACTTTGGTTGGAATTCTCTTCATGACATACACTGATATAAACCTCTTGTCCATGCAAAACAGACATCACCAGAGTGTACCCTGTGGGCAATCAATGGCTGGGAGGATGGGAAGGCACTATCTGGCTGCAATTGGATAGCTGGGGAAAGGGAGCAGCCACCCCCTTTCCCAGCCCATCTGGATCTCCAGCATATAGGCAAAGTTTGAGCTCTTGCAACTTGATTATTTTAAAGTCTGACTTCAAACTGTGTTTTTATATTCTGCTTTTATGTGCATTGTACTGTTCTTTTTGAGAGGAAAAAAATCAATATATTATAATAAATATAATTTTGTAGTAAAATATGCTAGTAAAATATAATAAAATAATAATGAAAAACTCTAGAGGCCCAGACAGGTGATGGCAACTACAGCTGGATGGTGCTCAAGAGACCCTTCCCTTCCTGGCCTCTGATTGACTACAGAATGCACTCTTGCACTATCCAGCTCTGCTGTGCAACTCAAAGTCCAGTGGCACAGTGGAAGCCTGTCAGAAGAAAGCTAGTGGAAATTTATACTCCATCAGTTACTGAACAGGTGCTTGGCCTGTATCACTTAGAATGGTGGCAATTTTCATAGTCTTTTGCCAATTCTTGTAGGTATGCCCTCCTTTTTCTCTTATTTGAGATTGCTCCTGGGATTGGCAAAAATACCTTTCAGATTGTTTTTTAGACTGCAGCTCCTGTCAACACATGCCAGCACAGTTGAATTGTGAAGAATGCTAAGAGCAAGTTTAACAACAAATGGAAGACCACAGTTCACCTACTCTTGTTTTAGACAATTTTTCCATATTGGTTATGGATCTATCAAAAATAGTCTTTGCTTTGTGTTGTATTAGGTGTACTGTTAATAGCCATGTTTCTAGACCTTTGTTATGAATCACCTGCGTCTCTATAGGCATTTTAAGTGTGTTTGGTAGTATAATACACTAATTTTATTATTTGTTTACAATATGAAAGTAAACGACTGAGTCTGCAAGATCTGAGCAGGGCTGTTGATGATCAGGTGACTTGGAGTCTCTTATTCATAGGGTCGGCATAAGTTGAAATTGACTTTGCACCAGAAGTTGCTATATGAATAAAAAAGTTTGAGAGGTATGCCACCACAATAACCAGGGCCTGTCAAATGCACAAATTCCGCCCATTATGAGTCTTCCAAAACAGTGGCGGAGCTTGGAGTGTGTGGAGGGGGCGGAGCTATGGCGTAGGGGGCAGGGCTATGGTGCATGGGGGTGTGGTCACAGTGCATGGGGCATGGCCACGGTGTGAGGGGGTGGGGCTACGGCACGCAGGGGTGTGGCTACAAGCTGGGACACCCACAAAAAATTGCTGCCTGGAGCAAACCACCCCCATTGCCCCCCATTGCCCCCTCATCCCTACGCGACTGTTCCAAAAACAGTCTCACAATAACTTCCCTTTTTTGTGCCCCAACTTCCACTCTTCCTCAGTTGGCAGGGCCATTAATTCAGTCACTTTTTTATACCAGAGAGCACTGCAAGCAGAGTGGGAAAACCCAGTAGTAAAAACTGTAAAGACCAGAAAGTCTGCCCATCTCCACATTATGACTCTCACAGTTTGGTGCAGTTTTTGAGGCTTACTGCTTTATGGTAGAGCTGGAACAGTTTAACAGCCTCATAAAGCCTAATGGACTGTTGTGTGTTGGTATTCAGTGGTTGCTAGCCAGCATTTGCGGGCCAATTGTCACTTGCAGCTAGCTGGGGGCACTTAATTTCACAAAGTGTGTAACTTGGGGCATGTAACTATTGTTCTTCAGTGCCAGGCAGCTGAACTCCCTAAACCAATAATCACCCCTTTTGCACAAAGCAGATTTTCATAGCATCATATTAATTCTTTATGCATATTCCACTCTTATTAGTACTGCTTTACTTGGAGCTTGATTTCCTGCAAGCTTCACTCCTAGAACATAACTTTGCTTGATATCTTAACCAAACACTGCCTGACAGACTGAATGCAACAGCGTGGCATGATTTTTTTCTGGAGGAGGAACACATTTTCCCTAGCATCCTGATTTATTTATTTAGCTCTTTAAAGAAACAGTTTCAGCCTCCTTGTTTATTTAATAGATACTTTACTGTGTCTGTGGTTGGTTTCTGTATTATTTGTTCTTTTCTTATTTAGATTGTTTAAAAGTAGTATTAAAGAGTTTTCAACTTGTTTATGTTTGGACTTCAAAGTGTCATTTGTGAAAGAGTGTTGTCTAAATGAAAAATGATGATTGTTATCAGTTGTTAATATTCTTGGCTACAGTGTACGAGGCTGCATCAAAATCAGCTAGAAATGCGTCTTAAGCAGATCGTTAGGAAGAAAAAAAAAGAACCAAATTCTTTATCCAGGGGTAAATACCAAGGAATGGTCCTTGAAACACAAGTATGAGGGGTTTTTGTTATGGGAGAAGCCTGATGTATAAAAGGAAGCAGCAGATAGGTGGCTTCTTTGCTTCTCTTAAGAAATACCAAGTATTGCGGTGGTCATGCCACTGTTTCATTAATTACACACACACACACACACACACACACACACACA
Source organism: Cyclura pinguis (assembly GCA_030412105.1). Classification (NCBI taxonomy): domain Eukaryota; kingdom Metazoa; phylum Chordata; class Lepidosauria; order Squamata; family Iguanidae; genus Cyclura; species Cyclura pinguis. The sequence goes on from CM059601.1 coordinate 60,771,994, forward strand.
CAGAGGCAAACCAGCAAGGGGTTGACTTGTCAGTTGAGGATCTACCATAAAAGCAGTTATTTCTAATGATCTTTGAAACCAGTGGAAGGTAAGTACTGGGTGATGCTCACAGACATCTGTGGAAAACTTTCTTTTGACAATATTGGCAGAATTTTTGGAACTCCCCTTGCCAAATATTGATGAATGACTGTTCCCATCATATCTTGGCACTGACCAGGTTGTCTCGGACCAATGGGAATTGGAGTTCAAGAAACATCTGGAGGGCAACAGATCTCCTAGCCTTGTTTTGTAGCCTTAGAACCAGTTTGTCACCACCTGTTCACCCTTTACATCATTGGTTCTTTTATTGTAAATGAACTTAGCCAGGCTGTTTAATGAGGGTGAGACACTCTTCTCAAACCCTCCAAGTGTCCCAATTTGGCAGGTAGAGTTCTGATGAATCCTCTGTCATCCCAATTTTAAAATGCCCCCGTTTTTCTCTCCTCTTCTCGCTTTCTCTATTTGTCATCAGTGAACTTCAATTGCAGCAAACTGAGTTCAAAATCAGAAGTAGTTTGCATAAATAAATAAATATTTGAAATAATAAATAAATAATAAAGTTATTCTGTATTAATAACTTGTGCCACCTTGACCGCATTTTGAAGTTGCTTGGTCACATATGTTTTGGTTTTCATCTCTGAAATGTTAGAGAGTACACCTTCTGAATCAGGCTGATTCTTTAGACTGTTCTTAAGATCACAGAATTATAGAGTTGGAATGGGCCATTAGGTCCAGCTCCCTGCTAAATGCAGGGTCTCCAGCTGGAGCTAGAGCATCCCCAGCAGGTGGCTGTCTGTTCTCTTTTTGAAGACATCTGAGGAAAGATACCTCATCACTTCTCTAGGCAACTGGTTGCATTGCCAAACTGCTCTTATTGTCAAGAAATTCCTTCTAATGTTCAATCAAAAACTATCCTCCTTCAACTTAAAACCGTTATACCTACTGTAGTTCTACCTTTCGAGGCAGCAAGGAACAAGCCTGCACTCTCCTCTTTGTGGCAGCCCTAGTGGTCTTTAAAGAATGCAAACATGTCACCCCTCAGTCTTCTCTTCACCAAGCTGAACATGCCCAGCTCCTTCAACCTCTGCCTGTACTTATTATCCTCATTGCCCTTCTTTGAACTCACTCCAACTTGTCTGTATCCTTCTTAAAATGAGGTACCCAGAACTGAATGCAGTACTCCAGATGAGGTTTAGACATATTTAGCTATAACTGTTGTCTTGTCTTTATACAGTGCATTGACATGCTGCTGACTTTATTACTTCTCAGACTCCAATGGGTTTGTTGGCTCCAGAGCAGGAGGCTTTGCTTTAACAGTTCTACCCATATCAGATATACAATATTAATTAATAGGTCCTCCCTAGCTTGTTTCTTTTCATCCCCTTCTAACTAACTGCAGGCAGACTTGTTACAAATAGTTTCCCCTTTTCTTATAATTTGATCTTATGTATTATGTGTAGATCTATGCTTTTAAAAAGCATGCTGGGGGTAGCTGGTGAAACAGACCTATTTGCTTTCCACTCTTCTCTGTTTTGCTATTCGAGCATGCTTAGTAAGGGATTCTGGAGACTACTGCTGCAAGCAGGCACATATAGCTGCTGTAGGATGGACTAGAGCAGAATCCCATTCTTTCCCAGTTCAAGTTTTATTTCACCTTTTTCTACAGACGTGCTGCCAGAACCCAAAACCAAAAGTCTGGGGGCCTTTCAGCACTACACTGTTATAGTGCTATTATTCCACTTTCAACATCCTGTGTAACTCTGGAGTTTGTAGTTTACTTTGGCCAAAGAGCTCTCTGGCTGAGAATTGTAAATGCCCCTCCCTAAACTGCAAACTCCAGAATTCTATAGGATTTTGAAAGTGGAATAACAGCACTATAACAGTGTAGTACGGAAAGTCTCTTATGTCTCTCCAGGCCTCCTTGACCAATGGCAATGCTGATGGAAAAAAATAGATCGAGACAGAAGATAAGGAGAAAAGCAGGGACTGGATGGGTATAAAAAGATTCTGTTAAAATGAGCTCTGTCAGAGGGTTTGTTAATTGTAATATGATTATACTCTCACAGCTTTCTGACTTATACATGTTAATCAATGGTTAATCACAGCCTACAGCTCAGGGTTCAGCAGTCTCCTAAGTACATTTTGGAAAGTTTTATTTTTATTTATTTATATAATTTAGGTCTTGCCTTTCTTCTGAAATGGGTCCCAAGTCACCTTACACCAAGGCTAAAATGAGACAGTACTAAAAAAAATTCCTGATAAGTTAAAACACAAACTAGCTACCATGTTAAAACACTATTAATTAAAAAAATTAACATCAGTTAAAAACATCATAATAAAGACTCTTCTGAACAGTCAATTATTCATCAAATGTCAGTTTAAATAAGAGTTATGATTGCTTTTTCTCCTAGTTGGTGATACAGTTACAATTTCTCTACTTTCTTATTACTCAAAAATATTTAAATGTTTACTTTTTAGTTACTTAAAAAAGAATGCTACAAGCCACTGGCCTGTGGTACAAAATACACCTAGCTAGTAAGACACATGCCTTCTATAACTATACAACTAATTAAAAAAGTTATGGTGACAATGCAAGAGGAGGGAAATTATCTCATTTTATGCTACAATCATTATGTAACTTGGCTACATCTTTGTTACCTAGAAGGATAATTACAGGTAACTTGTTGTTTGTGACAAGTTACTAAAGTGCCTAACTGGAACAATGAAACTACTAAATCTATAAAAGATTAAACAACACAAGTAGCAGAGGAGTGGGCAAAGCTATGGAGCCCATCACTCTCAAAGACCTTATATATCAGTTGTCACTGAGTAATAAAGGTGTAGTTTGTTAAGAAAGAGCTTGCCATTGGGGATAACAAGGTTCCCCTCCCCTTTCCTCTGGTTGTACTGTTTTTTCATAACCAGAGAAAAGGCTGCAGTGACGCCTTTCACACTACACAATTATACTGCAATAGTCTACTGTAACCCCCATGGCAATATGGCAATATCTTATGGAACCCTGGAGTTTGTAGTCTAGCGAGGCACTGAGGCACTCTAGCTGAGAATTCTAAATACCCATCCTTAAACTATAAACCCCAGGATTCCATAGGATGGAACCATGGCAGTTAAAGTGGAATCATGGCACTATAATTATGTAGTGTGAAAGAGACCCAGTCTGTGGATGGGTCCCTGAGCTTGCTGAATCTCATTAAATGCTTTTGACAGACGGTTTTTCTCTTTCTCTCTCTCCTCCCCTCTATGTGGTCAAGGCAGAGAGTTAATGTTCAAGCAGTGGCAATGATAGTAGTCTGGCTTTGACAGACTATAATTAATATCTGCGGGATTGATGGAGACCTGGAGGTAGAAGAACCACTACTGAGTTAAATAGCCCTGTTGTTGTGGCATCATTGCAAAAATGCTTTCACCTGCTGTTAATTCCCTTCTTGGTTCCCAAGGCAATAATTTATCTGAACAAAGAAGCTATGGAGGCAGCAGATCTAGTGTGGTCATAGGCATGGATGAGGGATGGGGATTTGTAAATGAGTCTTGCAGATGCTTACTAGCTTAGGGGTGAAATATAGGTAAGCTAAGGAAAGGCAAGAGAATTTGTCAATTTCTGCTGGACTAGAACTAAACACAATTGGATAATATACAGATATATGCAACTGAGATTGTTCAGCCACCACTGAAAGTACCTATGTCTTGCCCTTGGAATAGGGAGGAAACCAGAATATGTCACTAATGCAGCCTCTTCTTGTTGGTGAAAAGAAATAGGTCACACACGCACAGTGAATATCCCTTTCTACAGCGTTCCCCAACCTGGTGCCCTCTGTATGTGTTTTACAATTCTCACAACCCTACAGCAACATATGGGGAAATCTCCCTTTCTGCATGTGATAATCATACTTGTGTGGGAATCAGCTGATATTTGAGATGTGACTGGATGCCTCTCCCATGGCTACAGGGTTGAGAGATCTTAGTTAGATAACAACCTCCTCCTTGTCTGAATGGCTTTACTAAGAAGATACTGTCTGAATCAGGGATGGGAATTATGCAACCCTAAAATGTGTTCCTCACCGTAGGCTGTTTTGCTAGGCCTGCTAGGACTTGCGGTTGAACATCCTCTGAAGGGCCACATGATTTCCTGGCCTTGGCCTAAATCGAACTCTAGTCCAGAGAAGAACAGACCCATTGAATCAATGAAATTTACATAAATAGTGACTTACCATGTTCCCATTTATTCTTTGGGACGAGCAGTTAAATTTAGGCCATAATCATATGTTATTAGCATTCCAAGGAGCCAGAAAACAGATAATTAATCACTGGCAAAAGCAGTCTACTGTCAAATCTGTTTGTTTTAACATTTAAACAGAGAGTAACAAAGCAAAATGTCCTCATTTTGAGCTGCAAGATGGAATCTATCTCTTCCAGCCTGTGCAAGAGTCACGCTGGATTTGCTTGGCATAGTTATTGAACTGGAAACCAGGTGCTTTTCAAAGAGATGAAGCCTGACACGGGTAACTTAATCTTTGCATTGAGATGGGACACTGGAGTGGAGGAGTGGGGGGAGCCAGCATTGAATAGTAAAACAATGCTACACCGGGAATATCTTGATTGCCTTGTAGCACTGGCTGTCCCAGTCTCCCAGGCTAGAGAGCCCCGAGTCAAAAGGTTGTGCTTTTGTAATTGAAAATGTAAATTCTTATGTTAGGGCTTAATGAACTACTTTGGCATTTGTGTGCATACATGGCTATACTTCTGTGTGCACACCTGCAGCTCAGTTCACATGTGGCACCCAAGACAATAGACCCATCTCCTAGATGGCCTCTAGACACCATAGGCAATATAAATGGTAATTTCCTGATGAAGTCATTTTGCGTGGAGTGGCTGCTTTACCCCAGAAAGCCTTGAACACATGACCCTGATTTCTAACTGCTGTTCCCTGTTCCATATGTGATTGAGCCCAGTGCTGCAGGTCGAAGCGCCCACAGAGGCGCATAAACATTAAAACAGTTTCAACAGCTGCAACAGACTCCCCCTCCTTCTTTCTCTCCCTCTCTGGCAGTTGTCTTTATTGCCGTGATATTCTCTCAGAGGTCTTTTTCGATTCCTTGTCTCCAGAGGTTCTGAGCCTTTTGGAAGAACTTAAATCTCTCTTCACAACATGCCAGCAAGTCATGGTTAGTGTTTGCAGACAAAATTACTTTGGCAGTTTCTCCTGGCTTATGGGTTTCGTTTTTTTTTTTTTAAAGTTCCTAAAATGTGTCCTAAAATAGTAGGGCTATGCTTTCTGTGGTAATCTGCCATCAACCATGTATTCTCATGTTTAATTAAGGTGACCACAATCCAAAAAGAACTGGAAGTCTGCCTCATTAAGAATATTGAAGTGACATAATATTTACCAGGTGCAGTTTCAGCAATCACTATAGGGTGGTAGTAGAAGAATCTGCATCTGTGGTTTGCCTGTTTTCTACAGGACTCTTAAAGTGGAGTTGCACCACTTGCAGAGAGGCAGCATGATGTAGTGCTGTGAGTGTTGGACCAGAACCTTGGAGACATGGAAACCCACTGGGTGACCAGGGGTGTGCCACATACTCTCAGCTCCAGAAAACCCCATGGTAAGTTCACCTTAGGGAGGTTGTAAGTCAGAAATGACTTGAAGGCACACAACAACACACCACTTGCAGGTTGAGGAATGCATGCAGCTTTCCAGAGCCTCGTGTGCAGCTCCCAAAAAGGTGTTGTGACCCCCAGTCATTGTTGCTAAATCTGTCCCTCTCTTTTCTGCTGATTTCACATTTATCTGCCTTTCTTTGCTACTGTTAACAGTGAGAAACTAGTAGTGTGTGTTAGGATCACTAAACGGAGTGGGTGGAGAAAAGATTCTCTGGCCATTTCCTCACTAGCCTGTTATAACGCTATGATTCCACTTTCAACATCCTATGGAATCCTGGGGTTTCCAGTTTAGGGAGCGGCCCCTCCCTAAACTGCAAATCCCAGGATTCCATAGGATGTTGAAAATGGAATCATAGTGCTATAACAGGCTAGAGCAGAAATGGCCTCTGTTCCCTCTCAGCAATGAAAGCAGATTGCTAGGATACTCTGTGCACTTGTGTGGGTACATATGGTCTCTGACCTGGCTTCTCTAGTGGCCCTCAGTGCCAAAAGGTTTGTGTGCCTCTGTCTTAGAAGAAAAGTATGTTTCTCTTCAGAATTTAGCAGATTTAACCAACATGGCACCTTGCAAGTCTTTTGGACTATAACTCACATCAGACCCAGCCACCATGGAAAATAGTATGGGATGCTGGATGTTGTCTAAAATATTTGGGGGCTGTGTTTGTGTGGAGAAAAGGAAGCCTCAAATGGTAAAGGATGCTGAGCAAGGAGTCTCTAGCTGTCCTAGGTTGTTATTATGCCACCCATGTTTTGGTCATTGTAGCTTGCATAATTGGGTTTGAGGAATGAGTGTAGGTTTCAGTGTAGTATGAAAGGGCAAGGAGCAAGGCTTGTTCACCCATCCATACAGTGTGGTTCTTCCGGGTGTCTTGGAAACATACCTCCCCCTCCCACCCTCACCATCAGTCCCATAATGGGAAGGGGCAGCTATCATTGTGATGGAAAGGATGCAATTAGGAATGTATAGTGGCTGTCTCTGTATTCATTAGCCATTAGCTGCCATTTCAGCTGGACAATGAGGCCTCTTTGAGGGCTCATGCTTACTTGTTTTATCGGAGCAGCTATACACAATCTTGACCCTGCAACTCGAGCATGCATGGCTTACTTGTAGAACAGTCAGGCTACGGTGGTATTTCAGACTAATTGCCCCAAGACTCTTTAATGGTGGGTGTCCTGGGTAGAGGTTCTAGCAGTTGAAGTCTGAAAAACAAACTTTGTCAGCACCACTCATAAAGATATTTCCATAAGTAATAATAAATAATTAGTGGGTTTAGTAGAGGTTCTTCCTAACAGTTCCTTGTATCAGGATATCTTTCACTATTATATGGGTTAGAATATAAATAGTCAGCCATTCAAAAACCTAAATAGCAATAGCAGTTACATTTCTATACTGCTTATCATTGCAAAGCACTCCGTAAGCAGTTTACAATGTGTTTAGCTAATTGCCCCCAACAAGCTGGATAGTCATTTTACCGATCTAGGGAAGGATGGAAAGCTGAGTCAACTTGGAGCCCTGCAGGATCGAACTTACAACGTTGTGGCCACAGTACTGGCATTTAACCACTGCTCCACCAGGGCTCTAAATGTATGCCTCATGCTCTCATTGCTGCCAGAATCCCCACGATACCCTTCATGTTATATTCAATACTATTTCTGAGCAACTCTTTAAACATCCCATGTTCCTTCTGCTATGGCTCCCTGGCCTGTCCTAGTCCAGTATCCTTGCTCATGGCCATAGCTTCCTTCTCTTTCCTCCTGCAGTTTTCTCACTGCCTCCTTGTGGTTCTGATTGTTAAGGTCAGTTAAAAAAGACAAGAAAGGGGGAAATATTTTCTAATCTCATAGTGGAAAAACTTGAAACTGAACAGCAGTAATACAGATCAGGCAGGATGGAAGAAGCTTGGAGAGCAGGCTTCCTGTCCATAAGGGCTTTCTTTTCAAAATATCTCCTGGGTTTTATGAAGGGACCAAGGCTGAGGACTGACGAGTGAAAAAAGGCAAGTGGGTAGAGAGGGAAAGATGCTAAAGAATGGTCACAAATTAGGATTATCTTGACTTTTTGAAATCACTCAAGGCAGCAATGAACCGACTTTGACACGAGCAGCAGATACTATATACGGTGACCCACAACACCAGGCTGCTCTGCAGCTGAATTCATGTGATACATATTATTGAATATAAGGTGGTGAACATGGTGAGATGCTTGTGGAAGATAGTTTTTGTTTTGGATGTGGTGAAAATGGCACATGTGAACAGAACTTGGAAAGGTTACCTTTTGGCCTTTTGGGGAACTATAATGGGAAATGTTTTTTTTTTTTTTTTGGAAGATGATTCCCAGAACTTTCCTGGATGCGCTGGGTGGATTTTGGGAATTATAATGCAAAAATTGTTTTTCCATATCTACATATCAAACTAGGACTGCTCAGTGCAGTTTGAGGTAAAGAATAACATTGCATTCCTCTGCTTGGCATGTGGAACTTTAGATGGACTGCTTCTTTTGCTTCCGTTCAGCACTTGCAACAGGAGAATATCTTCCCATTGAGCACAACAGAACTAGATTGGTTTGGGTGGGTTTAGAGTGGGTCTAGCAAGTCACACAGATTCATCACTCAACCAAAGGAAATGGTGGAGAGTGTCAAGAGGAACAGCAACAAGAGCTACTGTCTTGTGTGCCTCCTTAATCAGCTTAATGGTAGGGCTGGTCCTGACAGGGAGTATGTTGCCGGGTTGAATACAACATCCATGCCTACCTTCTCATTTCTAGTGTGTTTTTTTTCCTTTTTCTCTTCACAGGGAGCTGAATGGGAACAACATCACCCGCATCAACAAAAATGACTTTGCTGGACTGAAGCAGTTGCGAGTTTTGTGAGTGGCCCTCCCTTCTGCCTCCTCAATGATACTGTCCTCTCCCAGCAGTGCCTCAGCCCCATTATCTCTGAAATTTCTTGCCAAGTTGGACGACTGTGCCTACTTGGTGTTTTCCTTAACTGATAGTGGATCTAGTTCCCAAAATAAATCTGCTCCTTGCCTTGAGGGAGAGGCATAGGTCTTATATTCAGTTATCCCAACAAACAGTGACTCTTAACTGTTAAGACACTGAGCTCCTTTTGTTCCTCCTTCTTCCTCTTGCTTTCCCTCGTGTGCTACCTAAATTCTGATGCTCCTATCACTTTTCACAGGCAGCTGATGGAAAACCAGATCAGTGTGGTGGAGCGAGGAGTGTTTGATGACATGAAGGAGCTAGAGCGGCTGTGAGTGTCTCAGGGATCTTCGCACAGTATGAAAGCTGGGAATGGGGCAAATAAACAGATAGAAGAAAGAAGCCTCTACTTTCTGTTGCCCTCTAATTTTCGGCCATGGGGGCAGTGTTCTTGGTGGGTTTTCTGGTTCAAGGTGGACATGAGGTAGAATTTACCTCACGACCAAAGGGAGTTAACTCCTGCACCTACATCAAGAACTGTTTCTTTCCACCCCCACCTCCACAGTGACATAAGCAGATGGTGAGAGTGCTACGTGTTTTTTACACCCAGCCCTTAACAGCCTGGCTGGCATTTACACCCAGATGCTTCCCAATCTGTTTGCTGTTCCTTTCAAATACAAAATAATTCTCAGCAGTATGCATTCAGTCAAGGATAGCGCACCAGTGAACCTAGGTTATCTCTGCATCTTTTTTTTAACAACAGCTGTAAAACACTGCTGGTAAAATGTGCTATTCTCTTTAAATATTCTCATCCTTTGTTCTATTTCTGCCACTAGTGGGAAGGTGGGGTCAGGTCTAATTCAGTCCTATCTGAAATAACCATTATTACACAGAACTTCTTACTTTTCTCGTTGTCAATGCCAGACAGACAGGACTTGTGACAGAGGGATGCAAGGATAAATTGCTGCTGCATTCTTCATCTGAGAAGCACCATGAATAATGACAGTTTTCAGTTTACTGCTGAGCATTCAGGCTGTGTCACTGTAGCTGGTCCTTTAATTCTGTGGCTGCTATCTGACTTTCAACCGTGTTCTGTCTGAATCTTCTATCATGTCCTCAAAGACAGTGCCAGTCTCAAAATGGTGGTCCATTAACTGATTCTGGTCCATGAGCCATTGGCTGTCAGTTCCTGGTGAGTTTCTAGGAAACAATTGTTTCATTTTAGCTAGTAGACACAAATATGGTATCTGTTCCTGGCACACCGAGGAAGAAAGTTGCTGGTCCCCACATCAAATAGCTTAAGAAGCCCTGCTCCAAGAGTCATAAATTGTACCTTCTACACAGCTAACTCGTGTCTTAATCCTTGGCCTCCTCCTCTTATATATACATCTCTTATACCAATTGCCTGTTCATTTTCCACCTTTGATTTTTACAAAAGTTATAAATTTGGAAAATACATAAGTTTTGTAATTGGAATAAATATGAAAACTGTGTGAACACAAATATGTATACTTTGTCTAATACATCTGCATAATACATCTATATAATTTATTTTAAAGTAAATATCTTCCACTTTTCTATGTGAAATATTAATTTTGTCTTTTAATTACAGTTTGCTTTAATGTTCTAAATTTTCAAGGATGAAACTAAAGGAATATGTCATTAAAAAAAGTATTAGTGAAAGATAGAGCGGACATTTTATTTGAAATCTTTCAGATATGAAGGATTACAGGTTACAGAAATAGTTTCTACAGGTTACAGAAATAATATCTATTGATATAGTTTAGAGACAGGGTTAATAATGTTTATTAGGTGGTGGTAGAGAGACAACATTTCATGAAGGTTCAAGGGCTTGCCATGCAAAAGGCTCAGGAATAAAGGAATTGTATCCATCCAGCAGGAAGTCACTGTTGTAATGGGACTGGATTCAGGAATTCTTCCTGTTCCTAGATGCTTGTGCATGTCTCTGAATACTTATTATCTTCTTTCTGCCTTCCTTATCTCTAGACGTCTGAATCGGAACCAGCTGCACACATTGCCAGAGCTGTTGTTCCAGAATAACCAGGCATTGTCACGACTGTAAGTATTTGGATGTATTTTGCCTATTGCTTGTTGTTTAGTATTGTACTCTTCTGCTCTTTGGAAGAATAATGTTGAGAGTGAACTTCAAATTTTGAGTAGGAAAACATAAAAAAACTAAAGTTGAAAATGTGAGAGAACAAGTGCTTTGTATCAGAGGAGTTAAACATGGCAAGTATGAGCACAGCCTAAATTTGTGGTATAATTTCTGAGCCCTAGATCTTTTGAATTGGAAGAAATTAATCTTTATCAAGGTGATGTTGCTGGACATAACGCTCCTGGTGGAGGGCCTTATACATTTTACCTAGATATTGATCACATCTTTTCTGTTGGCCACATCAAAGCTATGAGTGTCAAGTGTGCTGAGTTTTTTTGAAAGCCGATATAGGATGGCATCTGAGATACTGAAGTTTAGATGTCCTCATGGTCATCGTCATTATATTTTATTTAAACTGGTCAACAAACCATATCAAAAGCCATGTCTGGTACATTGTAAAATATACTTCAGAAGTACTTCAGAAGAAAAAAACAGTGCCTTAAAATACTTCAGAAGAAAAAAACAGTGCCTTAAAATAACTTTTGAATGGACCCCCATATAGTGGTGGCTGGCGGCTTCCATGTTAGTAGTCTGAATCCAGTCAGAGCTTTAGTTTGAACTTTGAAGGAGACATCCAGAGTTCTGAACTCTGGTTTCAACAAATACATATTAAAGGTTCAGAGCAGATTCACTTGCCACATTGACATGGGAATCACTAGTCACCACAACCTCCTTAGCTAGATAAAAATGCACTGGTAGGGGTCAGAGGACAATACAGGAATTGTACAGAGAGCTAAATTAGTACCTCCAAAATGTCCCTTACAGTCTCTTTGAATTCAAGAGCATCTAGAAATCTTTTTCAGACTTAGCTGCAAAAAAAGCAACTCTCCAAGTAGCATACTGATTTATTTCTTGTAATAAAGAGCTTAACTGCTTATTTGTTTGCCAGTACTGTGTTTTCTTTAAGTACTGTTTTGTAATGTCAGAGTAGATCTAACATTCAGTAGTGCAATGAGGCAGATCCTCCAATGATACAGGATTTGGTCAGTGATCAGCTACCTTGTGCGCTTCACAGGCAATTTCAGGCATCTCCTGCTTGAGGCAATAGCACTACTGAACAAATAAGATACCACCCACCATACGTGGCTGACAAGTCTGTACGAGAACTGTTGTGTCACCTGCAGCAATCCTATTATTTTACATGTTGCATATAGCACACTTCACTATGTGAAATGTGTATATCAGGTGCGCTGAATTTTGTTGGTCTGTGTTTACCAGTCAATGAAGCTTCCCCTGAAGGGCCCTTAGAAGAATTAGAATCAGTGGAAGATGCCTCCATTCAAAAGGCTTGGGGAAGAATTATTCTGAGATTGGGACAGATAATTTCTCTCCCTGGCCTTCTTCATAACAATAGATGCAATTTATATTGGTTTATATGTTAAACTGCACTTTAGGAAGGAAGAAAAGACTGTGTTGCAGAAAATGAAGTCCTGCTCACAGAGAGTAAATATAATGGAAAGAAAACTATTGATTGAAAGTGGGAAGTTGTGTGAAACTTTAAGGAGGATTAGAAAGCTGAGAACCTATGGTACCATTCTCTGATCTTAAGGATCTGATCTTATGAGCCTTTCCACACAATGTTATAGTGCTATTATTCCACTTTCAACACCCTATGAAATCCTGAGGTTTGCAGTTTAGGGAGAGGCATTTAGAATTCTCAGCCAGAGAGCTCGTTGGCCTCAGTAAACTACAAACCCCAGAATTCCACAGGGTATTGAAAGTGGAATAATAGCACTATAACAGTGTAGTGCGGAAGGGCCCTTATGAGTCTGTCAGTGATTGAAACCATTTCCAGAGAAATCAGTTGTGAAGTAGCATTTCAGCTACAGTTATAGTTTCAGCAAACTGAAATTCTTGCTAATAAAAAGCACTGAGCATCAAGCTTTGATCACTGATGCACATAATAAGGACAGTTATGGTTTCTGGATGTAGCCACATATATGGTATTTCAGAAGCTGATGGACAAATGAATATGTTGGCTCACAGTTGTAGCTAGATGGATGCTTTGCTATATCTCTAGTTCTATAGTATCTGAACTGAAACAGCCCTCAATAGGTGCAAGCGGATGAAAGAATTCAGCAGCATGCACTGGAATGTTTGCTCCACAAATGGGCATTGAGTGGAAAGGTCTTCTTGCTAAGTGGTGGCAATCAATTATTAGTGCCATACTATTTGTGTACATGTTGGTGAATGTATGTACGCATGTAACTCCCTGTGAATTATCTCCCTGCGAAATGTTTGAGATAAGTCATCCTTGAATGGAAATTGGACTTTTATCTTGTGATGTTGAATAAGAAGCTAATTTTTCCCTCTTTCAATGAATAGACAATATATAATCACTTTTGTTTTCGTTCCTAATTGTTAAGAAAAGCTATGAAAGACAGAATGTGAATGATGCATTTTTTAAAAAAGAAAATAATCAGAAATAAATTTGAGATAAAATGTACAGGTAAAATAATTAGCATAGGAAACCAGAAAATATGATTTCCTGTGTATGCCTCTATACTTTGAAAGCTTATCCCAATGGCATTACATATCCAACTGTGTATAAACATGTCTATAATTATGTATTTCTTTATGACTTTCATAAATGAAAAAGAAACAATGATTTGCATAACAGGTTTTCTTCTATGCACTGGCAGCTGGTAACAAAACATTATCAAAATCACAGGGGGTGGTTATTTGCAGAAGCTGATTATCACATGTTGAGGGATGTGAAAAGAGCTTCTGGCAAAGCTTTTCAGTTAGAAAAAAAACCACTTTAATAATATAAGTGTGTGTTCATCCCCACACTCACTCTTGCACGGTTCCCCCCTGCCATACTGAAGGTGGCTGCACAAGCAAAGATGCAGATAGCAATAGGAGAGCTACTGGTGGCAACTGACTCATAACTTGAGCCAAGCCTTTATCTCTGCACAGTTAACTAAGATTTTTGAGCAGTTAGGGTGTGGAGAATAAGTATGAATCATTTATTTTTCCTGTTTTATTCTTTTCCACCTTTTCCTGATCCCATCTCTTCATTTTCTGGAGCTATCTTAATGTCTAGTTTCCATATCCTGAAGGCCAGTCTCCTGGATCTTAATATAGAGGATGAATTTATAAATTGTTTAAATTGATTTTACTGCATGCTGCCCTGATTTTCTTGCATATGAGTTGGGGTACAACAATTTAAATCAATCAATCTACAATTAAAATAATTAAAATTATTATGAATTTGCTTCGAAAATAAGACACTAATGATGTTTTCCTATCCACACACAAATGAGAGTCCTTGGTATAGGTGAAGGATTGCAATTAAGTTATAATAGAATAGTTCCAGTTCCTCTTCTTTATTTATTATCTCTTTAGTTAGAAATGATTATTTTAATCTTTTTAAAAAAGAGATTAAAAGGATGAAATGGAATAATACAACAGTGAAAACACAGACTATCAATGGCTGTTAGTCAGGAGTTTATGTTTGTAATCATTCTGTATTTAGATATGAAGTTTTAAACGCATTACAAATCTAAGTTGTACACTGTTGAAAACTTTAAAACTGTGACAGAGGACAGAAGTCTTATTTCTATCTTATAAAGTTATTTGAGTCCTGTAAAAAGTCCCAAACCAGTCCTTGTCAGAACTAAGAAAGATAAATTGTTAGTTAAACGCAATAATATTGTTTTATCTTATTTGTACCTAAGCAAGCCAAGATCTGCAAATTTTCTGAAACTAGACTGGAAAAAAGTAAGTCGCCCGTTTTTCTGCATCATGCCCTGTGTCTGTGCAGTCATGTAGAAGGAGTCCAGCTTTGTCAACCAGTGGGTGGCATTCTCTCACTGGAAAAGGGGCACAACAACCACAGGAGGAAGTCGGTGATTTCAGACAGTAAACACTTCTCCTCATTTTAACTCCACTTTACAGAGTGCCAGTTGATTTCTGTGCCATGTCAGTTTGACCTGGCTTATTAGGAGCTCCAGTATCTCAGGAAGAAGCAAGGGAGGGATGTCCAGCCATTTCCAGTATAGCCCAGGGCCTGTTTCTCTTCCAGATGCAAGATCTTAGGAAGGAGTTTGAAAGGAAGTTCGAAGGAGATGATTTCCTCTGTTATGTATGCAACATAAAAGGACAAGAGAGGGGATAGGCCTGTGCCAAAGCCCTGCAAAAGGCATGGTTTCTGAGGCAGCCGTTACTATGGTAGCTGATGACTTGATCTGGCTCGTTGCCATTGGGCTACGACTTTGCTTCTTCAAGCTCTTGAACAGTTGCTCACTGTTGTTTGATAGCCTGCTCCTCCCTGCAGCATATCCCCCCAGTAAATAAAAACGTAGCAGTTTGTAGATTTATGTGCGGAGCTCTAGGGCATACGGTCAAATAACCCCCCCAATGAGGAAACAAGACTGAATGAAATAAGAAAGTTGTGGATGGATTGAGCCTCATATAGGACAAATCTGTTTCCTCAACTACTCTTCCCTGGCCATGGATGATTTTCAGTCCTTTCTGCGTTAGAATATAACTGAAAAATCAACACGCACGTAATATTGCATGATAGCACGGTAATCCTTTCTAGCCTTTCTAGATGTGACAAACTGTAAGCCAAGCTACATAAATGGAATCTGCAGCAAAATGTTGGATGCAGCTAACTTGTGTCTGATCTCTTCAGTTTGGGCTGCAAGTTGGGCAGAATGTCCAGTGGTCAGGAAAAATGGAAGCGAGGGCCATTTCTGCACTGGACTGTTATAGCGCTATTATTCCACTTTCAACATCCTATGGAATCTTATGGAATCCTGCAAACCCTAGGATTTCATTTCATAGGATGTTGAAAGTGGAATAATTGCGCTATAACAGTCCAGTGCGGAAATGGCCAAGGAGACCGTGTCTTCCACTGTTGGCTTTGAAAAAGAAGAACCCTGCACATACGTGAGCCCTCAACATACTATTCTTTTTACTCCTTTGGCCTTTCTTTCCATATGTGTTGGACTTTAGCATCCAGAAACTCCAATCAGGATAGCTAATAGTAGGGGATTCTGGAAGATGAAGTTCAAAATACCTGGAGAGCCAGAAGGAGAGAACCACTGAGCTATAGTTTACACATCATTTTAATGATAAAATAAGCTGAGAACATACATGCTGTAGCTCAGTACTCAATTTTGTGGGGAGAGGAATTTTGCTTCAAGGGTGCAACATTTGAAATATCATTTATCATATTTGAGATATCATGATTTGAAATATCACATACTTCTGCATACCTCAGGGTTTCACTGGGTGTTCTGAAACCTTCTTTTCTGGGTGTGTGGCTTCATTTTTCTTGAGGCTACTCACTTTCAGTATTTGAAGGAATTATGTTTATTGCTTTTAAACAATCACAAATTTTAAACTTCATATTTCAAGGGCTGAGAATTTCCTAAAAAGACATATGTGAGAAAGATGTGTCATACAAGAACAGAAGGCTATCAGAAGGGATGAATATGGATATGGTGGGGCTGTGACAGCTATACTCTGGCACTACACTGTAGACATTAAGTACTCTGAAAAGAACTTCTCTTCTCTTTATTCAGATGTGTAGCCCACTGGAAATTTTACCAGAACTTTTGTTCACACTTTTGAGTTCTGGAGCACAGGACTAACAGGGATTTTCATGCACACATTTATTTTTTTTCCTCTTTCCTTTTACTAAACTTATTTGTGATATAGACATTTCTTGATCTGAGTTTAGTTATAAGGCAAAATGAGAACATTTTATAAGCTTTAGTATCAGATACTAAGAACCTCATAGTTCAGAAAACTGGATGAGATAAGTGTGTATGTTTATACCTGTTGTACTGGTTGCCTTCTAGTAGTTTGAGATCATAATAACTGTTTCAGTTCATCAATCAGCTTATTATCTGTAGCTGCAACTGAGCCATTTATTATTTGTAGCTGGGACTCAGTGGGATAGGCAGACTTAAAGATGTCTGTGGGACAGCATTTTCTCATCTGTCCTGCCTATTAACCCATTTAAGGGGACAGGCCTATCTGGTCGAAGAAATTAAACCTGTTTGTTGTCTAACAACAAACCCTAAACTGAGGGTGGCAATAGTTGCCATTTTAAATACAAATTGGCTATGGACATTGTTATAGATCTTGAGATAAGTTTGTATGTATGTAATACACAACTTAACAGTACTCCAAAGAAGAAGATGATGATAATTGAATTGTATATTTGATTTAAAAATTGGATTTTGAACTGGACATGCAATTTAGTGTTCATTTCCTTAAAGGTCTTGAATTGTTCATATGTGGAACTAGGACGAACATACATACATAGATAACATACACTGTCTGGGACTGGGATTGCATGAAGGTTACCTTTGGATTATACAATTAAGAAATCATTGTAAAGTGTAAAATTCCGCCACCTGCTTTAATCAACTCCGTCTTTAATGCCAGCACTATAAACCCAAATTTCACCAAAAGAAGATGGATATGGAGGGAGGAATTGTTGGAGCGCTCTTTTGTCTTTCCTTCCTTTGCTGGCTGAGAGGTAAAACAGCTAGATGGAGTCGAGGAAAGCAATGTGGGCTTAGAAAGTTCATGACCTGTTCCTGTGCCATTTCTCACTTCTTCTTAAGGTTAGCCCTTATTTTTAAACCTTTAATATATATCTGATTGTGGATCAGTACACATAAAACAGCCATCTAGGATGCCTGGAAAGAGGGGGTTGCCATGTAAATCTTTCTGGCTGCACAGAATATTTCATGCTTAAACACAACATTTCTGTAAACACAAAAAGTAAATGGTAGACAAGTTAATTTTTTGGATCACAACTACTAGAATCCTCCAGCAAAACCAGTGGAAATTGTAGAGCAAACTTATTTCACAAGCTCTATATGTTTGCATTCAAAAATCTGTGTAAGCTGGTGACACCCTTACTAGTCAGCTGTCCTTCCCAGTGGTGTACCGATGGGGAGGTGAGGGGAACAGTGCACCCTCGGCAGCACTTTTTCGGGGGTGCCACTGCTCCTTGCCTACCCCTGCATGCTGTCACCCCTCCCCTGCATGCCACCACCCCTCCTCCATGCACTGTCACCCCACCCCTCCACCCCATCCACACCCACCCCTACGCTGCTCACGCCAAGCAACACCACTAGTCTTTCCATTCCCTTGATGAGGCTTGTTTCATGAGCCTTTATTCCAGAGCATCACAGCCTCTTGAATACAAAGGATGCCTGTTGAAGACATGGAACATTCCCAAGACAATTCTAGATGACTAACAAAAACTGCTTTAACTGTGATAGCTTCCGTCAGGAAACTTCTGGGACGTTCTTTCATGGGAGTTAAGGAATTCCCAGCATCTCTGAAAAGCTACATGTCACAGAGAAAACTATAACAGCCTTATTGAAAACTAGATTGGTTTAAATCATATAAATATCAATTAGCTTTTTTTTTTTTAGCAAATGGATATTTTTATAACAATTCTACATGTGTTATTTACAATGAAGACCATTTGCAGGTTCTTATTGATTGAGGTCAGTTCTGAAGTTTTGGCCAGTGTTTGTGGCCTTCTGTTGTGATTGGTTGAGGAAATATAGAGGAAGTGTAGCGGCAATGAGTAAATTCTTCTTGTCTGTCACAGCCCATTTTGTAAAAAGGAGGAAGAGACTGATGGGTAAGACTATTACATTTTTAGGTTTAAGAGAAACATTTAGAAGAAAGTAAGGAAATGGTTGTGAAAGGAGATATAGTAGTGCTGGAGGAAATGATTTCCATCATGGGTGAAGAAATGAGATGGACTGTAGTTTTCAGAAAAAGCAAGTATCAGTCAGAGTAGCTGTCCACATTTCATCTCAGAATTGTTCAATATGTATGTGAGGCTGTGTTTGTCCCTTTTTTTACTCCCATTTTAATTTGAGCACTTTCTACCAAGTAAGTTCTTTTGCAGCTGAAATAATGGAGCCTTGTAGCATTTTAAAGACTTTTCAAGTTGCTATAAGATTCTTTGTTGATTTTGATGCAGAATATTTAATAATACAATTTCTTCTCTGGATGTTGTTTCTTCCTGTGAAGTACTACAACACTGAATCCCTTTTTGCACAGTATTTGCCATGCGAAAGGGCCCTTGAGCGTCGCGCGACTGTGAGGAGCAGTCCACATGACAGACTCGCAATCGCGCGATACTCCAAGGTCTGGCAGGCACTGATCGCTCACTTTTTCATTTTCGGCTGTGAGCCAAAAATGGCGTGCGATCACGCATCGCTCCGAGGCTCCGCGTGCACTTGCCGTGCATGTGGAGCTCCGGAGCCACGGCGCTCGCGCTTCCTGCCCCAGTGCAGCCTGGGAAAATCCCAGGCTGCACTGTGGAAGGAAGAGGAGGGGCTCTTGCGCAAGCAGGCTGTGGAGCTGAAGGAACTGGGATGCGAGAGCCTCTCGCTAGAGGCTGCTTGAGCAATCCCCGCACCCCAGCTCCACAAAAAGGTGAGTTGCGGAAAGGGCCTGAGTGTTTTTTCCCTTCATAGTTCACCTCTAGTGAAGTTATTTACATTCAACCTTTAGTTTTAAGGAACTAACATTCCTATACAGATCTGTGTCATTCTAGTCCAACAGCAAAGCTGTCAGATGGGTGGGACTGAGATGTGGTGATTTGTTAATGGCCACCCAGTGAGCTGCATGCTATGTTCAGATGCGAATGCTGCTCTCCCATTTGATCCACTATCCTCTTCTGGCTTCCCAGTTAGGCCATATATTGCCTGTATGATGTGCATCACCTGGACAGGGTGGACATATGGATGTTCTTATAGCTAGAACAGAGAAATAGATGTCCTTAAACCTATGTGCTTTGTCCTCGAGGGAGTATCTCATTAAGCAGCCTTGGTGCCTGGAAATGGTGCTTAGTTGATATTTTGCTGAAGAGCACCTGACCTTACTGACCCTGCTTCAAATGGAGTTTAATTAAACTGTCAGCACTGGACAGAGGAACAAAGGGCTAGGCCTTCCTGCCGCCCTCCCCTTTCCTGGTCTCAGAATAGCAGGAGGACAGTGTCACTGTGAAAATGAAGAGCTGTTAAAAATGAATCTTGTTTCCCATCAAGGAAAATTACCAAGGCGAGAAGGTGACCTTGACAGTCATGCAGCCAAATATATTTCCATCCCTCTCATTCTTCCTGTGCATATTGTGAAGTGACCCACACTGATGCTGTCCTCCAGTTATGCCTAAGAAGATACAGGGCAGACAGAGGTGGTAAAAGGAGTGCTGCTTTTGCCACAGGATCTGGTTTCAGTCTAAAGCATAATACGCTATATTATACAAAAGGAATCTTACTTTCTTTGCCTGTGACTGTGGTTATACAGATCCCCAAAGAAGGAGATTTCAAGTCATTTCAAGTTCTAAGATCTATAGGACACATGGAAACTTGTAATGATGGCAGAAAAATGACAGCATAATACTCATCCCATGTTGAGTGGGTACAGGATGACTAGGCAACCTAAATCAAGATCAGGAGATAAGAAATGAAAAGATGGGATAAATAGTTGCCATAACATTGAATCTCTTCCTACTTGTTCCTCCCAAACTCTTATCTTTTCTTTGATGGTTGCTAAAAGGGAATATTGGTAGGAAGAAGTGAGGGTTCAGAGTATCCCAAGTGAGAATGTGCAGGATTAACCCCAAAGCAGTCTCCTATATTCAGGAATATAATTGAAACGAAGTACACAGTGGCACAAAGAAGAAATAAAGCTCAGAATGGAAAGGGACAGAAGAAAGTTGGATGCAGGCGATGCGCCAGCAGAGATTCCAAAAGCTATTTTTGTTCTCTCTGATTCTCTTTCTATGTTCACCTGTCCCGGTATTAGATACAGTCTTAACTCTTGGGAGCATAGATCCTTTTGAAGGTCTCTTATGCTAAGTTCGTAGTAGTCTTTGTGAGCTTAGCTACATAGATCATAACTACACATGAGCAGTATGAAAGCCCTTTTTCCAGAATCAGAGAATTCAGCAGGTGTGGTAAAGCTGGTAGCAGCGCTTAGGGGAAAAGGGTTAGCACCAGGGGGAAAATGAGCATCTATAATTAGTTAGATATCTAATGGCAGGTTGTACAGCAGATCACCATTTAGTCACACTGAGCACTCCCCGAGCTGTTGGGCAAGGAATTAATCCTGTAGGGCTAAAATGTTGTATGGTTACAAGTGGGGAGAATAAAGAAAAGTATAGGACCCTGCTCAGTGAATCTGTGTTTCACAGATTTATTTGCATTGCCTCTAATGCATTTGTTTTAAATAAAGGCTTGGTGTCGGTAAGATCCTGATTTGAAAATTCTTTCTCCATGTGTTGACCCTGTCATAGGCAAAACTGATACTAATAGAAGACATGTTGTCGTTCCTGTTGAAATAATATTTTCCAAACAGGCATTCTCTTTAAACCTCTTCACTCATTTGCTATAAGAGCAATGGGGCTTTAGACAGTAAGGTTTTCCTGCATATCTCTACCTTATACATGCTGTCTCTAGAACTTTTCCCATTTACTCAGTCACCCATTGTGGGGATGTATCTAAAGTAAAGACACCATGTGAGCAGAGGACCCTCCCGGTGGTTTGCAAGTACATAAAAGACTCACTCCTCTCTTCCTCTCTCCTTTTTCCTTCTACCCTCAAGATGCTGAGTGCAGATGCTGCTGAGCAGCTCCTCCTCTTGAAACTTTCCTGTAGTTAGCTAAGGCCTGGGCACTGCATGTGTATGTGTTTGAATATACATTTAAATGTAATTAGTTAAGTTTTTAACTCTGAAGTTTTTATACTACCTGTTTGCCTTACTTTGCTAAAACTAGTCCTAGACAGACCCAAGAGATTTCAGAGATTTCAGTTTGCGAACTCTACTAAAGGAGGCTGTCTTAGTTATAATCAGTCTTCATTTTTCCCAGAAAAGGGGCTAACACCTAGGGTATTTGCTTCTAATCTAACAATTCCACTTAGATCAGGACCTCTTCATGATATGAAAATCCACTGTGGAAATTCAGTGCTCAAAGTCTGCAGCCAGAGAAATGGCTGGTTAATATAAATCAATCAGAAATTCAGGCCACCTTTCGTTTTGGTTTATAGTTCTTCTTGCTTCCCTGGATTGCATGATAGTGCCCTGTGTTGCCTTCTTTGCATCTTTCCTTTAGGCAGCCACCCTGTTTCTATAAACTTTCAACCTCTTAGCTTCTCTACATATCAGAAACCTTTCTTAGTTCCTTGCCAACCCCACAGAACTATCATATTTAATTGGACCTGGATGAATTTTTAATCCCAGCCAAAATGAAACATTTTGCTCAACAAGCTGGACTTAAAATTCAGACAGCTTTGTTCCCCATGAAATTTGGACTGTCTGTGAACATTCTATACTACCACAGCAGTTTGTCCAGTTAATATCAGGGGCTTTATTGATATAGCTACAATGTAATATAGATTTATAGGTCTCTCTCAAAGGTAAAAAAAAAACCTTTAAAGTGGGGTAAATTTGATGCTCAGAGTAGCCTTAAGATATCACAGAGTGGCTTCACTTTTTGGAAACACTGGCTACATCCATGCTGCAGTGTTTTAGGAGGCAATGTGTTGTAGCTGTGTAGTGTGGATACACCTATATGAGACTCTTTTACTTGCTTAGGGACTAACTTGTTGTGGCTGCCAAAATGTTCTTGCTATGCTCATCAGCATTAATATGAATACATGTAGGTACAATAGGCAACCTCTGATAAGTGTCACAAAGACCATGTCCAGGTGTGGGGAGCTGATTGTAGGGAAACATGCTTGTTAAGCAATGCAGAATTCTATGTATAGTGGCTATCCTCCCCAAAGAGAAAAATTATAATCATTACTCATATTGATGAGTTACATATCCTGTACTCAGATGTTGTGGTGCTATTGCTAGACTCCCTGCCAGTGTATTTCTCTTCAATGAATTTTCTGGCAATGGGCTGTCACTATCTGTGTTCATTGCTTTCTTGCCTCCACAGCTGCTTTATCCATCCAGTATATACAAACCAGGCTTATTGTTTTAGTCAATACTATGACAATGCCCTGTTTCTGTCTCTGTGAACACTCCCAGTGCTCCTGTCACAACCACAGTCTTCTAAATAAAGACAAAACTAGACATTATGCCATGAGTTTGTATAACAGTGCCTCTTCTCTTCTTTCTCCTCTCTTTCCAACATCTATACATTTATATGTATGTATGTGGGAAGCTTGAAATTTGAGTGGAAAGGAAGGGTTCTCCTGATGGTTTTCTTTTCAGATTTCACTGACTCTCAGCATCTTTTCTACCTATGGGGGAAAAGATCTCCCTCCCTCTCCCCTGTTCTCTCTGTCTCTGTCTGTCTATCTATTTCTACTACAAGTGAGGTCATTTTGAATGGGACATTGCTGGAGGGGACAGAGTGAAGCAGTCCTTCCCACTTACTGTTTCTTTTTCAGGATTGCAGCAGCCCACGCCTATTTTGTAATTGTTTTAGAAATCAGTGTGCCATCTTATTTCTAAGGTTATCACCGTATCCTTATGATTTGACATTGTCATGACCAGAAATGATCTTTGTAAAGCAGATGTTTTGAAAGCTTGGTTAACTCGGGTTGTCCTTTCAGTTGGTATAGCCTCTAATCACTCAATTCCAAAATGTTCAGATCATCAGCTCTATAAGCAAGATGCAGCTTGGGCATGGTATGGGGCACATGATGCTACTACCTTGCTGAAGAAAGTCTGAGTCTGTTCAGTACCTGTAGATGAAAATCAATAGAAACCCAATACATTATGTATTTATTTTAATATTTTTCTTCTAGCCTTTCCTACAAGATGTCAGGGCAGCATACAAACATAAAACAGTAGTAAATAATTTAACAGTTGAAATCAACTAAAAACATATTCATCGATATATACAATTTAAAGCACTTTAAACCATATACACATTTCAGCAAAACTTTTAGACCCTGAAGGTTTTGATTAAAAAAACATGGCCATTTCCACATTGGACTGTTATAGTGCAATTATTGCACTTTCAACATCCTATGGAGTCCTGGGGTTTGCAGTTTAGGGAGGAGCCTTTGAGGCTTCTTCACCAATCTAATAAAGGTATCACTGTAATGTGTATGTTGGATTTTGTTCTATTTCACTGCTTGGCCAAGCCGGCTACCCCTGGATATAAATCTGTCATTTGGGTGGGGTTTGGCTTTCCCTCCCCCCCCTCTGCTTTTTTGATCTGACTTTTTTTCTTTTTCTTGGAAGTAAGACTCCTGTTGAATGCTGCTTCCTGCAAGGTCAGAGTTGTCCTGCCCTCATCCTTTTTCCCTGATGAGGGGTAGGTCTTGTCACCAGCAATGGCAATGGTTCCTATTTGCAGTTTTCTCCCACAATCCTCACAGCACTGGGGGTGGGTGGCATGGCATATCTGACAAAGACCCTTCTGTGGGAACAAGGCAAGAGAGTGATTTGCCGAATACCAATAAGGAGGAGAAATTTGCTTTGCCAAAATGGTTGGGGTTGTGTGTGCACATGTGTGTGTGTGTGTGTGTAAAAGAGAGAGAGAGAAGTGAGTGTTTGTTTGTATATGACAAGGGGGGGGGTGAGTGTCTAGGTCTGTGCAGCCCAGCTTGGAAAGAGTGGGGGAGATGGGGATTCTAGTAATGTCAACAGTAGTCAACAGGGAAATGGGATGGAAAGGAAGCAGCCAGGGAAGGCGGAGGCGGGGGGGGGGGCGTGCTCAAAGCAACAAAGAATCAGTGTGGCTAGGTGACAGTGATAACAAATGAGGTACTAATGGGTGAGGAGGATCACCAAAGCAATTCATCCAAGGAGATTTGGTATGAATTACAAGGCTGTACTTGGCAGAGTGGCTGATGCAGCTGAGATCTACATGCCTACTTTACATGGGCATCTCACATGCAGAAATGTTTCAGATATATCCCCATGCACATTCAAATTAATCTTTATATGAATAACCAATCAATATAGAGGGAATAGTTTTCCAGGACTGAAAATTCCGGAGGAGGGCAACCAAAATGGTGAGAGGCCTGGAAGCCATGCCCTATGAGGATAGACTTAGAGAGCTGAGTATGTTTAGTCTGCAGAATAGAAGATTAAGAGGGGACATGATAGCCGTGTTTAAGTATTTGAAGGGATGCCATGTAGAGGAAGGAGAGGGCTTATTTTCTGCTGCTCCAGAGACCAGAACAAGGAGCAATGGATTCAAGCTGCAGGAAAGGAGATTCCACCTGAACCTCAGGAAGAACTTCCTGACGGTCAGGGCTGTCCGGCAGTGGAATATGCTGCCTCGGAGTGTGGTGGAGTCTTCTTCTTTGGAGGTTTTTAAGCAGAGGCTGGATGGCCATCTGTCGGGAGTGCTTTGAGGGTGTTCCTGCATGGCAAGGGGTTGGACTGGATGGCCTGTGTGGTCTCTTCCAACTCTACATTTCTGTGATTCTATGATTCTAACAGAATGCTTTTTTGCTCTGGGTAGCTTACTTCTTTGGACCTAAATACCCCAAAGGCACCAGGTTCCATCTGATCTTGGAAGCTAAGCAGGTTCAGCCCTGGTTAGTATCTGGATGGGAGACCACTGACCAATACCAAATGCTGTGAGCTATATTTCAAAGCAAGAAACTGGGAAAACCACTTCTGAGTATTCATTGCCTAAGAAAACCTTATAGAATGAATGGGTCACCGTAATTCAACAGACAACTTGAAGGCACATACATAAATACAACTTCTTAAGCCATCCAATATGGTGAACTTGCAGGGTTTTTCCCTCATTGTGCCAGGGATTTGCATCGTGTCTGAGCCCGTTGGCTATAACTTTCCCTCCCCCCACTTTCTGGGGACTCACTATAGACCAGTAACCAACAGCTTATGGACCAACATCAGTCAATAGGCCACCACTTTGAGTAGCGCTGGCCTAGATGATGTCTTAGTAGGTAGGGTGTCAAACCTGGACTGGAGATATCTGCCTTCCATGCTGGCTAGAACTTTATATAGGCTTAGCTGAGCTTAAGTTCCTTTGAACTTAGCATGGCTGACTTCTGAGTAGACATGCATAGGAAGAGTCAGGCCATTTCCGCACGAGACTGTTATAGCACTATGATTCCACTTTCAACATGCTATGGAATCCTGGGGTTTGCAGTTTTGGGAGGGGCCAGCTGGCCCCTCCCAAAACTGCAAACCCCAGGATTCCATAGGATGTTGAAAGTGGAATCATAGCGCTATAACAGTCTCGCGCAGAAATGGCCTCAGTGAGGAAGCTTAGTAGGTGGCCCGTCTTCTGACCAGCATAGCACACCTCACAAGTTTTTTCTAAAGGATGGAATAAGATCATCCTCATGTATATCATCCTGTGTTACTTGGAAGAATAAAAGAAAATAAATGTGATAAATGCACTCTTTGCATTTTTTCCAGCTCTTGAAATCTTGTGAACTAATGATATGTGTGTGTATGTCTATGTGTCTTCAAGTTGCCTGTTGACTTATGGTGACTCCATGAATTTAATAATGTTTTCTTAGGCAAGGAATACTCAGAGGTGGTTTTGCCATTTCCTTCCTCTAAAATGTAGCCTACAGCACATGGTACTCCCTGGCAGTCTCCCATTTGTACTTAAACCTGAGCTGACTCTGCTTAGCTTTCAAGAGCAGATGGGAACTGGTGCTTTTAGGTTATTTAGGCCATACTGGTTGTTAATTCTTGCCCTTCTCTGCATAGAAAAAAAGGCAAAAAAGTTGTCCTTTCTCCCTTTTCCCCCCTTTCTTATATCAGTGCAAAGATTATTATCCCAAACCCATGGTTTTTCAATGAGCAGCTGACACTGCTACTCTCATGCACTGCAGAGAATTCCATCCATCCAGCTGGTCAATTCTATTTTACCAAAAGATGCATAGAAAATAATCCTTTTGAGGGTTTAGATGCTATTAGCAGAATTAAAAAGGCTATCCTCCTAATGTGGTTTAGTTCAATCCATATAATAAAAATAAGTCAAAGCAATTAACAAAAGTAAATAAAATTACCAACGATTTACCAAGCAAATCAATCTAGGATAATTCAATTTGTGGGAAATAGAGAAGTAAAGGATATTACTCTGTACTTTAAAGTGGGGATTATTAGGAGTGGCTAGTGGATATGAAGCTTGTGCAGATGACAGACTGTCCTATAGCTGTTCAAATTTAATGCGTTTATTGGGTGCACTTGCCCTAGTTACTTTTCGCCTGTGGATTTTACTGTGTTGAATCCACTTCTGACAAGCAAAACCTGTGGCTTCTTTATTCCAGCATCCCCTTAATAACA
This sequence comes from Cyclura pinguis, assembly GCA_030412105.1. NCBI lineage: Eukaryota > Metazoa > Chordata > Lepidosauria > Squamata > Iguanidae > Cyclura > Cyclura pinguis. Next base: position 60,799,047 of record CM059601.1, read on the forward strand.
CCTCCTCCCTTGGTTGCTTTTTCTGTTTCTTCTTCTGTCTTTCTGTGTGTGCTGTGTTCCTGAAATGCTTTTCCACTGTCTCTGTACTGTCTGTCACCCTGAGGATGGGATGGCATTTCCAATTATGCCTGTCTGTGTTGTGATGGGTCACAAATGACAGCGCACAGGCAAATCCCTGCCAAAAGTGCTCGCTTAATCACAGACATTCCATTCCACAAGGATATCTGCTCAAGCCTGGGCTCACAGTAAATGGTAACAGCAACAAGTTTGAGTCTTAGGTATTGAGAACCAGATGCATTTGAATACAATTTTTTAGAAAGGAATGGATATAGCTTCATGTTACGATTCAAAATATGTCTTCCTTATTGTGAACATGGTATTTTTTTTCTTAGTGTTGTCAATTTTGGTTACATTTGTCATGGGTTAACATTACATAAAATTGTTTTGATCCAAGATGAGTTGGAAAATACCTAACAATGTTATACCCCCCCCCCTTTTATGTCTGATGGGTAGATTTCCCTTAAATCCCCTTGCAATGTCAGAAACCAAAAAACTAGAAGTGTAGGGGATTTATGCTGGCACAGCGCAACTGTCAGCTTGAGAGTAGAGTTGAGGTCATGCATAGCAGGAGAGGACATAGCTGAAAAAGCTGGTTCTCCTCCAATGGTGGTGCAGCACCTGCAAAAGAGGTGTTAGAACATAAAACAATCCTGCAGAAGTCAACAGAACATCCAACGTAACTGTTCCCATGTTTTTCTTCTGCATTTTGTCTTCTTTCTTTCTCTCACCTGCGCTGCTTCCAGGCACCGTAGAAAACAGAATTCTAACAAAGTCTATAGCCAATCATAGCATAGCACTAAGAGGACACATAGCTTAATGGTAGAGTATCAGAGCTTGGAAAGTTACTTTAATAATGTAACTTATCTCCATAACTTGACATCATGTTTGGAAAATAATTCATTGTCATTGCTTATCACATTGTTTTAGAAGTAACATGCTGCTTTGCTTTTTACTTTCTTGTTACCTTTCAATATTCTTTTGGGGCATGGTTGGGGCCTTTTGAAAAGATAATGGCATATGGTTTTGGGAGGGAAAGTCCTGTTAAAATGCCTATAAAAGCCTTTTAAAGGTAATTTTGAAAAGTAACTAGCAAATGTTACTCACTGCACCAGTGAAATAACAATAATCACTTGTTCTGTTACTTTTTTGAAAAGTAACATGTTAGGCAATTATAACTCATTGTTTTGAAGCTCTGTGGAAAAATGGCTTCATATGCAATTCTCAGATGCAGTCCTGGGCATCTCCAAGGAGAGTTAGGAATTACTCTTTCCTGAAACCCTTGGAGAGGTGATGTCAGCATCAACAGTAGAGCTAGATGGATTGATGATCTGACTCTGTATGATGTGGCTTTCTATGTTCCTATGAGTGTCTAAGCTACAGCAAGGAAACACTACTCATGCATGAAAGCATACATCTGCTGTAGAAGTGTGTTGCTCCTTCTCTGGGTCTACAGGACTGTTGTCACAAAGTGGCACTTTGCACAAACATCAAATGCAATAGTTAAAGCTAATAACAGGATTAAAAAGAACAGGTGAATAGCACTTGTCTAAATCCTTTTGGAGCCAACATGGGGTAGTGGTTAGAGCACTGGACTACAACCCTGGAGACCAAGATTCAATTCCCCATTTGGCCATAGAAACCCATTGGGTGACCTTGGGTGTGTCACACACTCTCAGCCCCAGAAAACCACACAATAGATCCATCTTAGGGTCACCAGAAGTCAGAAGGATTCCAGGCACAAACATCCACCAGGCACATTAATTTCATTGCTGTAAATGGAAAGGAAGGCACTCCATATAATCAAGTGAGCAAGCATACAAATGTGAGGGAAGAGATTCATCAGAGAGTGTGTTTGTGGTGGTAGTTTGCTATGTTTCAAGGTATAATCCTTGCATTTCCTCCATTCCTCCCCCTAAGTGCTGCAGGGAAAGATGAGTGTGCACCAGATGACTGCAGATAGGAACACTACTATCTGTGTTGGGGAATGTATGCAAAGGATATTGTAGCACCTTTGAGACTGAGAGAAAGAAGTTTGTAGCATAGGCTTTCATAGACTGAATCTACCTCTTTCTCTCCGTTCATCTCAAAGATGCTACAACGTCCTTTTGCGTACTGATCCAGACTAACATAGCTGTACTGTTAGGCACTTTGCTTCTCTTCCTAGTGCTACTGTTGTACTAATACTCATGGTCCATTTTTCTTTGCAGATTATGAGTCAGGGTATATGGAGCAAAAATTGCAGACATATTTCTGTACAACCTCCTGTGAGGAGTGGGTGAATACTGTCTCTTTTAGCAAGGGAACCCCTCAACACAGCTACCAGGTGGATGGCCTGGAGAGAACTCAGGAGCTAGGCTGGGATATGCAGAATGAAAGAGCACCGAGGTGATAACCTTTCCCTCCCCATTATTCACTCAACAACCTCTGAGGAGCAGCTAGTCATGGGACTATATATTGTTACCCATTTGTCCAGGGATGGCAAAGTGTGGCCTAGAGGCTGCATATGGCCACCCAGGGAACTCTGGTCATTCCTACATTTGAAAAAAGTCCCTCCCCAATATGCCTAAAATAGTCCAGGTGGCCCAGAACATGGAAAATTGCTGCTGAAAGTTGTGTGGGATCATTTTAAGTAACATGCACACAGACACACACACGCACTGTCACCGCCCGCAAAACATCTTGTCTCCCCGCAGATAGTGTTACACAGAATGGAGATGGAGTGGTGGGGCAATGACACTTGTTAACTTGGTTGTCTGTCATGGAGATTTCAAAAACATAGGGACTTTATATTACCAAAATATAATGGTAACCCTATTTCACTGCAAGGATATCTTCAGTAAAGTGGTGACAGTTTTAGTGGTGTCTCTGTTCTCGTGACAGTTGAGTGATCGGGAACCTCTCGTCAAACCAATGAGAATCAGCTTGATTGTTTCCCTACCACAATGCTCCACTAGGGCTGAGGGAAAGTAACCTGCCCATGATCTTGCCAATGGAAGTGTAGCAATTGAAAGGGGAAAGGTCTCAGCAGGACAATATCCTCCCAGTCTCTGTTGTCCCTTCCGAAGTTTTTCTACCAAATATTCAAAGCAAAATTCATTTCTAGGCATATGTACTCAGAAGTAACTTCTAATATCAGGATGGTGAACCTGGGACTCAGTCTGGCTCTGTTGAGTTTCTCAGATGGTTGTGTTTTAGTCTCTCACATTATCACTTAATGGCTTCCCACTTATATACATGTTTTTTTCTCATTCTAAAAGGCTGAAATGCCTCTCGCAAGGCTTTATTCTCCTCCAGACTGTCCAATAGTTTGGGTTAAATGTTGGGACATTCTGTTTCAGGATATCACATGTGGTCATTCCTTGTAACATCCTTTTTCTGTTCCTGCATCTAGTTGCATCCTAATCATACCAGGTCTTTGGCCATTGTTTGTGACTGCTTGTAGTGGATTTTAATGCTACCCCTGACCTGCACATTCCTTTTTCTCTCACTTGAGGTGTGATTAAGTTGTGGTTATGTTTTCCTCCATCCCCACCATCTCCTCCATGTACTAAACATTCTCCTCCCTGGTTTCCCCCCCATTCATGTTCTCAATCTGGCACATTATTTCTTGTTTCTACACCTAATTTTTCCATTTAATTATTTTTAAAAATGTTTATATAGTCATAGTGCTAAAATAAGTCTGTATCACTTTAGCACTATAATTCTAAAAAGTGGTTGTGTGGAGAAATGTTCAGTCATAACTAGAAATATAATAAAAGAATACAGGTCTGTAGAAAACCTCTGTGGCAAAGATAATGCTCCACATTTGAAACATCATCAGCAGGAATGCCCACAAATATAGCAGGAGGAACTGAAATAATGGATACAGATATATTATATTTACCCCAGCCTTTATCAGAAACTTCTGGGACAAGGAAAAAAAAACAAACACCACTGCAGTGGGTATAAAAAGTTGTGACCACTACTGGATTTTCTGGCAAAAAAAGAGGGGACAGGAAAAATGTAGTATGGGTATTTTTTGAAAAAACAACTGTAAGTACAGCTGTATCTCCTACCAAATGTCAAGGCTTTGGGCTGGTCTAGAGGTGTTTTAGGTTCCACCAGTCTGTTTTTGGCTGTGCCCACTACTGTAGGGCAGCCCATGAAAACTTCTCTGAAATGGAAAGCAGTGCTTGTTGTGCAAGAAATTTCTTCTATTGCCTTAGTACAACAGGTTTGTGAGCTGCAAAGCATAGCTTGCTTTTATGCAATAGCTTGCCAGGCTGCAAAGCACAGCTCAATATCATACAAGAGCTTCTTGGCCTGCAAATTTCCCTAGGAGATTAGGATTTCCTGGAATGCAAACCGCAGCTCAATTTAATGGGACAATTTCCTGTGCTGTGAAGCTTTGCCCAGTTCTATGCAGTAATTTGTTGCACTAAAAAGTACAGCTCAGTCACTTCCAACAGATTCCTGGGCTGCAAAGAAGAGGCCAACTCCATGCAGTAGATTCTGCATCTTTAAATACCCTCAAACCTACATCTGGCCCACAAATTGGAGGTATCCCATCCCTTCTTTACAAGTATGTTTCCAGAGCTTTGGGCTAGAAAAGACTATGATGTGGGAAGCATTGTCAATTATTCCTGGAAATACCATTTCACCTTGCGCAGGACATGCATCTCTTCTGGGCAAAGTGAAGTCATCATACTGTTCCCACTGTCACTGTGGGATGAATGTTTCCTTCTATATGTGCCTAGGTAGAAGCACCATTACGAATCAAGATTATGATTGGTGTGCAATTGTAGAACAAAGGAACATCCGAAGCTCCCTCATGTTAAATCAGACCATTGCTCCATTTAACTTTGCATTGGAAGCAACTCCCCAGGATTTCAGATAGGTGACTTTTTCAGACTTACCTGAAGATGCTGGGGTTGAACCTGGAATGTTCTGTAGGCAAAGCGTGTTCTTTGCTGGTCAAATGATGATCCTCCCAAGAGTTGTTATATACTGTGGGAGTGACTGTATGTTTTGCTGCATTAGGTTTTTATTGCACCATTGCTTCTGCTTCTGGGAGTACGTGGGATCACTAATACATTTTGTCATCATTAGGTCTGGTGTTGTACTGTCCATGATAATGAGCCCAAAGAACAGTTCTGCTTATCAAGTAGTGGTGAGAAAATCCAGGAAGGAGACCCCTTCCTCACATGTGAGATGCTTATGTCTTTCCTGAACTAGTTGTTCACAATGAGGATATATGTACATGCACACATGCATGCATAGACAGACACCCTGTCATTAATGGCACCAGACACATCTGTTTAGGAGGAAGGGGGTTCATTCCTCTTGTCTGTTAAGCTAATTACAATTCCACGCTTATCTGCTCTTAGGCACCTAGGCCGAGACGGCTGTGGTTAACACCCCCGTCCCTTGCCTAAAGTCTATTAGACTGCTTGTGCAATTAAACAGGCTTTGGATTAGTGTGTCTCACTGGCTGCCTCCCCTCCTCCCTCAGTCCCTTAGAGGCTTCAATCTCATTTTACGTGCATGTTTTTCTTAAAGACAAGAAAAGCTGGATTAATTTTTACTGTGCCCAAGGGACCCATTTGTAACTAAAGATGTCTCACTGTCTGTGTACTGGGTGGTAGGAAGCAGCAAATGAGATGGCTTGCAAAATATTGCTTTGGATCCCCATCTACCCAATCTATATAGGATCTGAATTTGGGCTTGGCCAAGAAAAGATCTGAAAGTTGAGGTACGGCTTAATTTTAAAAATATCCTATGGCAAGGCTGAAGCTTGTCTTGATAGCCTTTTCTTCTGATACCAAGTGCCTAGAATTATTTATGGTTATCCCTTCTTAGAACGTCTGTCTGTCTTCACTCTGAGTTGCTGTAATCCAGAGGTGTTGCCCCAGCCCAGTTTACAGTGGTCACACAGCTTTGAAGGATACAACAAGTAGAATCTCATTTAATATTCAGCACCTTTGGGGTGATTTTTGGAAAATAGTCTGAATATGACAAAAAACATTTTGCTGTTTGAGCCAGAGAAGCAAATGACAGCTAGCCATTCACCGAAGTTAAGGTACACATTACCCTAAGCATAATAGCCAATGCTGCACAACTTATTTTGGCAAAGGAGGCCTAAATTCCATTTAAAAACTTCTCTTCTCATCTTTAAGAGAGAGAGAAAGAGAACACATATTAACAAAACAACAATTAACTAACAACTTGCTGCCTTTTCACAGCACCTCAAATCTACTGCTTGAGGTGAGTGCCTCACTGTACCTAATGTACAATGGCTTTGTTTGGAAGTTGTATTTGAGCTGATTCATCTGATACATCTGTGGCCGTATTTTCATGAGCTTGATCTCAGATTTTCCTCAGGTCCTCCCATTCATAGCTTCTTAACTTATGTGTATGTATATGTGCTCTGATAAGAACTTTAAAAAATAATCCTGTAGGAATCAAGTATTGCATTGCTTTTTAAAACGTGTGTGTATGCGTGTGCGTGTGAGAGAGAGAGAGTGTGTATGAGAGAGAGAGGGATTGAAGCTGTATGTGTTTGTGTGGTTACAAAAAAGAATACTGTAATATTGAAAAAAACAATAATCAGTCTTGTAACAATTTCCAAAGCAGCAGCCATATTAGTATGTTATAGCAGAAATAGCAAGCCTTGTGGTACATAAGACTAGTACATTTATTATAAGATGAGCTTTTATGGACTGTAGCCCACTTCATGACATGAATTAAGTGTAACACATTTATTATAGCTTAAGAAGGAAAGGAGGAGGGATCTAGGGGCACCTTTGAGACTATGGGCCTTTCTGCACTACACTGTTATCGTGCTGTTATTCCAGTTTCAATATCCTGTGGAATTCTGGGGTTTGCAGTTTACTGAGGCCAAAGAGCTCTCTGGCTGAGCATTCTAAATGCACCTCCTTAAACTGCAAGCCCCAGGATTCCATAGGATGTTAAAACTGGAATAATAGCAGTATAACAGTGTAGTGCAGAAAGGCCCTAGCTGATATAATTCATCATAAGCTTTCATGGACTCCAGGCCATTTCCTCCGAAATTTATGCTGAAATATCTCAGTCTCAAAGGAGTTACTAGATCCTTCCTTCTCCCCTTGTCCAGGCTAACGTGGCTATCTCCTTGAAAATATCATTATAGCATAAGCTTTCATGGACCTCTTTCATAATTTGTTACTTTTTAACCTTCACACAGGCAGACTGAGAAAAAAAACCAATCTATAACTCAAAGTGTCTTAATCAGTGAAAACTGATGGTTCCTGTTTCAGCAGGGTAGTAAATCTACTCCAGGTTTTAATCCAGGATTTAAAAGAGTTTTCCATGGTGTTAAAACTTAACACTCTCCCTAAATAGGTTCAACACCTTAGATAGTTCTTTAAGATCATCCGAAACCCACAACAGATTCAGCAACCCACAGACATGGGAGCCATGAGCCACCACTACCCTTGATTTGAGGTGTTCTCTGACTGAATGAGATTTCCAGAATGTTGCAGGGCATAAAGATGCTCCATGTTCATCATAGGATAGGAAAGGATATTCCACAGTACCTAAACATGGAGAGCCAGGAAACTCATGTTCACATGCGATGGAACAGTTATTCTGAATAGCTGTTGGCTCTTCTTTCTTGTAAAAAAAACCCCCAAAACAACAACAACAAAACAATAGCCAACACATATGCAAGAGATTTATTGGAACAGTGTTTGTTTTTTAAACTGTTTAAAAAAGTGCAGTTGGCTGAAATTTGGGGATGTTGCTTATAACTTTTCAGCTAACAACATCATAAAATACTTATCTTGTAAGTTCACTTCTGTGTAAATTCTGCAACAAAACGTTATTCCAGAGAGCTGAAATGCCCCATCTGCCTGTTTGAAGTACCTCAAGATTCTTTATTTTTCTTGCTGCAACAGAGAATCCTAACTACTCCTGTGAAAATGGTGGGGTTTGGTTCTTCCTTAGTATTCTGTTCATTTAGCAATGTGTCCTTCAGCATACTGCTGTTCTGGCTTTGTTTCTGGTGTTTCTACTTGGCTCAAGAAGGAACCAGTTTCCTTTCAGGGATAACTACATGCTGTGTTAAATCACATAGTTTGCTCTTGTGTGTCTGGCCCCCCTCTTTGTAAAGTAGTAGACATGCAGGTTGAAATGGGGAAGAAATCAGGACCATGGAGCATAGGGAAAGGGGGAATAACTTTACTGTGCAGTTGTACTGAAAACCAGTTTCCTCCCATAGTTGCTGTGATGGGGGGGAGCTGACATTTGTGAAGCATTTATAATGTAGAGGCTTCTACAGAGGCAAAGGGCTACATCCTACCTTTGTAAGCACAGAGGTAGAACTTGGCTAGCAGCCTGGAGGAGGCAGCAGAGAAGGCTGGACTGGAGAGGAACCTGGGATTGGAAACCTCTGTAGTTCTGTTAAAGAACCAAAGAGTGACATAGGCTTTCCTTGGGTTGAGATTATCCAGAGGTGAACCATACAGAGAATGTGATGGTATTGAAAGGAATGTTTAGTACTTTGCATAGGAGACAGACTGTGGTGTACGAACAAGTGACGTTATTCCTAAGAGGATTCCAAGGCGGTATCCTCATCTTAGTACACTGAGCTGAGTTTATTATGTAGGATTAGGAATCTAAGGGCCTTTCTAAGCAATTGGTAAAAGCTTGCCCTGCTGACATTTTAATCTTTGCATCATAGAACTGTACAGTTTCTTTAAAAAAACAAGGGCAAAAGCACAGTGTCCCAAACATGAATTTTACACAGGAAAGCCTTGCAATTATTTACCATCACAACTGCTGCTTTCAAAACATCTAAAAATGCACCCACTCTAGAGAGGGAAAATGTACAATAGAAATGAGAACTATGAGGCCTTCCACATCTTGTTGAACTGCAACTCCCAGCCTTCCTGACCCCTGGCTGTGCTGGCTAAGGTGAGTTGCAGTCCAACAACACCTGGAGGACTGGATGATTCACATGCTGGTAGAAAACGGTTTTCCCCAAGCTAATGCCATCCAGATGAGTTAGATGTGAGAAGAAGGAGGCGGGGATCAAAATTCCTGCAGCCTGGACTTCTGGGAACTGAACTCTGAAAAAAACATCTAGTCCATTACAAAAGGCATTGTGGTATCTGAACCACCAATGAAATTACTATATTAGATCTTAAATGTAAGAAGGGGCACCACTGATCTTGCACCAGGACCAGAACCTGTTCTCATCAGCCTTGGTTAGACCATAGTTCTCAACATCTCCAGCCAGCATGCCTGTGGTCTAAGCATGTGGAGGTCATTGCCACCTTGAGGAAGGTACAGAGTGTCATGCAGAATTTGGCTAACAGTAGTTCATGTAATTGTGGCAGCAAGGAAAAAAAACCCTGATCATCATAGGAAGTGCTGTGCCCATCTAGGACTGGCAGTTCAAGATCATTCCAGGCCCTGAGATTTCAAGTCCAAACCCTGAGACCTAGGGAAAGTCTCCGGCAATGTCATTATGTAATCAAGTACTGACTACAGTTGCTCATAGCTTGTCATTCAGACGCACAGGCACAGAGCATTTTTTGGAAATTAAGATGGAAATCTTGGCTTTCTCTATTTCCAGAGAAAGGTGGAAAAAGGACAATATTTCTTCTCACTTCAGGGGATGAGATAAGGAACTTTTAATCTAGCCTATTTATTTGTAGCCAGCAGTTGGATACAGAGTGGAGTGGAAGGTGAGCCTTGTACAGTACTACAACTACTGAGATAAAAAGAGAAAGCTAGCTTACTCTTTGCAAGTTGCAGCAACAGGTTGATTAATCCTTGAAAACTGTAGCAAATGGCAGTTTTAATAGCCAAGCTGGAGATTTGCGCACAGTTCTTTCCTCTTGCCTGGAGGCGAACCCACCAGAACTGGAGAATTTGCACTCTCATCTCCCACCTGGAGATGACCTGCAAAAATTGGAGACATCACAGCTGCTGCCAGGCCCTGAGATCTGGCAACCCTAGTGGTCACTCAGTTCACATCTGTATTGTGCAAATGAGCTGAAAGCTTTGTGGGGCTTTTATTTCAAGCAGTCCTATCCATTTCAGATGGTTTTGAAGTCTTATCAGCCCTTGGAATGCCTTTGCCGTTGATCCAAGGAACCAGTCACATAGATGGCATTAACTCCAAAGAACTGAAACTGAATTGAGACAGAATGGAAGTCTTCCTTTTCGGAAACTATTCTGACTTAGGTAGTGGAATAGACAGTCCCAGATGGGGTTGCATTTCTTTTAAAGGGTCCAGTGTACATTTAGAGCATATTGCTTGCGTTCTCCAGAGAAATACAGGTTCCAAGAGTGCTTTGCACTAGCTTATCAACCACTGCCTTATCTAGAGAGTGGTAGACCTTGCCTCAGTGACACATGTATTAGCTACTGACAGACTGGATTGCTGGAATGCAATTTGCATGGGATTTTCCTTAAATATACAATCAGCCCTCCACATTTGTGGGTTTCACTTTTGCAGATTTGATTATTCACGGATTATTTGCTGTCACCTCTGCTGCCTCCCTATGCCGTTTTTAACAGGGACTGCAAGCTTCGTGAGACTGAGAACTGCAAGCGAGGCTTGCAAGTCCCTGTTAAAAATGGTGTGGGGCAGCAGTGGAGGTGGCAGTAAGCCCCACCAACCAACCACTTTTGCCTTGTGAATGAACCCTGATGCCTCAAAGGAATCCGTGGTGTGTTGAATATAGTGATCATACTTTTTGGTGTGTTAACTACGGTTTGGGAGGGCCTAGAGTTAATCATGTTTTTTTTACTTTCGTGGGGGTCTCGTGCCCCTAACCCTAGAAAATGTGGAGGGATGACTGTAGTCAGGAAACATGCAGAATGTAGAATCAAGAATGCTTGTAGCAGCGAGATGTACTGATCACATTGCACCTATTTCCTCAAGTTCTAAGCCCAGTTTAACATGCTGACATTAACCTTTAATTTCCTATGATCTTGAGACCAAGCTATCTGAAGGATGGCCCACACTCTTAATTTCCTGTTTAAGGCTTAGGATCAGCATCTGAGGTCCTGTTTTCTTACATCAGCAAGAACTATCAGGTTGGTGAGAACAAGGAGCCGCTGGTGATTCTGTATCTCTGCAATACTGTCCTCAGGGACACATGTTTGTCCTTCCTTGGCCATTTCCACACTACACTCTTATAGCGTGATTGTTCCACTTTCAGCATCCTATGGAATCCTGGGGTTTGCAGTTTAGGGTGGGGCCAGCTGGAGAGTGCGCCAAGAATGCTCCCCTCCACACCTCGCCAGGTTGCTGAGCAGGGGAGTGCTCTGGCCCTGCCTCTTCCTTCCGCAGTGCAGCCAGGCACTTGCAATTGCTGTGCTGGGGAGGGAGGTGTCACCAGCACGCTTTTGCCCTTCTGCATGGTTGGAAGGGCAGCAGTGCCACGTAATGGTAGGTGTAAAATGGATTTTTTTCATTTTGCAAATACCACACGTGTGCGCAGCTTGTGGGAAAGATGGTTAAGAGCCAGTGACGACATTGTGCAAAAGCACGACCAACCGACTGTTGCCGTCCTGGCCCCATAGCGGCGCAACCCCCTTGTGGGGAAAAGGCCTTGGACAGGCTTCAAGAAACCCTTTTATTCCAGCTAGTTTTAGCATAATTTGTGGTTCTTAATGTTTTCTCTGTTTCTCTTATTTTTAAAAAAGAGTTCTCCATTTAGTTAAGCATTTTATTGAATTTATTGATCAGGGTGCAGCTTTATAATTCTAATGTTGCTCTATTTTTGTCTTATCTCATCATTTTAGTATCTTTGCTTATGTGCGACCTTGCATTGTTTTACTGATTCCTGTAATTCACCTTAGCCGGATAATTTATCCTGAAAGGTAGGATAAAAATTATTACATAAAGAAAGAATTATTTTCTCTAAACTGCATAACAACTGAAGTTCTAGGTCAACAGTAGACAGCTTTCCAGATATGGGGGGGGGGCACCTTGGCTGTCCTAGATCACTCCCAACTACCAAACCTTTTGCTATTGCTTTTTCCTCTTCTACTGCTACCCAGATTTAGCAATTCTGCAGACTCAGAGTCCAAGATCCTGCATTGGAACCATTGTGTGGGTTTTTCGTTTGCCTGTTTTGAAACACTGGCGTTCTGTGGGCCATGCTGGCGTTCAGCATGCCCCCTGGAGTCCCCCAGCAGTCTGTATATCATATTGCTCAGTTTCCACAGCTACTTCTCCTGATGCTACACCCCCAAAACTCACTTTTTCAGCAGCAGCAGCACCACCACCGCCATGGCCATTTCCATATTGTTGGGAAGTAATGGATAAGCAAGGATGCACCCAGCTATTTTCCTGTAGCTGGATGTGCTGTGACAGGCATCTCCAGAGATCTTCAGGAGTCCTTGCAAGATCTCTGCAGACAACATCCTTGCAGTACATCCAGGTACGAGAAAATAGCTGGATGCGTTCCTGTTTTTTAACAACATGGAGATGGCCACATTTGGAGCTGTTCTGCTACAAGGTAGTTTGGCAGAGGGATGGGATTTTGGTTATTGCATGGTTGGAACAGAGTTCTGACCTCTGCAATGACCAAAAAGTGAGTTACAATGATGTAAGTTTCGCTTATGCCATCATAATTCAGCAGCACAATGCCAGCCTTTATTTCTCAGTAAAATCACTTCTCCTAGAAATATGATTCAAACGGGAAACAGGTGCTTACTCTTATAGACTGTGTGTTGCCCACCATTGCCCTAATTCCAAGTAACTATTGGTAAGTGTGTAGAATCTGTAAAGGAGAACGAGAAGGGATAATCAAGAATAGTAGGGCTAATGAAGAGAATGGCTGCTGTGCTAAGTAATATATTATTTTTCCAGCTGAGTAACGTATTCTTAAAGTATTTTGTGTGCATTTATGTGCAAAGGATTCTGCTACATAGCTGGGGCTGCTTCCTTCGGGCAAAGGAGATGAAATGTTTTTAAAATAAACCTTAGAAGTAACCTCAGAATGGTGACAGAGTGTGGGATGTTCACATGTACCAGCTATTTCAAATCTCTTAACTTATTATTCATTTAGGATTTGGTGAAGAGAGTATGTTACCCCGAAATGTGGGTGACTCAGGGTCCATCCATTATGCCAGTGCCTCTGTGAAATGGTGGAGAATATTAGCTCAAAGAGGAGGCCTGTGACTGGGAGGTGACCTTACTAGATCTTTAACACCTGTGTATACCGCTACTAGTGCAAGAATACCAACCAGAGATTCAAAGAATATCTTTAAAATGTGTTTTATTGGAGAATTATCAATCATGCACACAAGATTCAAGCAGTCTCACAATCACGCAAGACTAATTGAAGGAAAAGGGAGGAAAGTTTGGATAGAGTTTTAGAGCGAAGTGGGCAATATTTACCAATCCAAAGAGCAGCGAAGAAGTGATGGGGTATAGCAATAGCAATGGCATGTGTATTTCTATACCACTTATTAGCTAAGTGCTCTCTAAGTGGTTTAGAATGCATTAGCTAATTGCCCCCAACAAGCTGGGTACTCATTTTACCGACCTATGGAAGGATGAAAAATTGAATCAATCTGGAGCCCGGTAGGATCAAACTTACAGCCTTGTGGCTGCAGTACCAGCATTTAACCCCTGCGCCATGCAGAGTCTAAGGACAGTACACAATCGGGAATCGGAGTCCCAGAGTAATGACCAGCAACCAATGTACTCTGAGTTGGCAAGCCCAAAATGGGGTCTAAATACTCTTTTTCTGCCTGAAGGGCGAAGGTGTTAATGGCTCTCTGCCAGCATAAACAATGCGGTCCAGAGTGGCCTAATGGTCTTAGTGTTAGGTGACAAAAGGCTAACGGGAATCATGATAGCTCCTTGATGTCTGGGCAGGTGTGAGGGCAAAAGGGAAGTTTGTTGGTCAGAGGAAGAGAGACTAAGACAATCAGGTGTCCTGTGGGACATCATAGGTTGAGTTGAGTCATTGAAGGATAACTGTAAGTTCACCATCGCTGGAATTTCCCTGTTTCCTATGACCTGGCTATGCCTTGAGGTCTTTCCTGACCTTTCTCTCAGACAGCATGGCCATGCAGGCATAGCAGTATATAATTTATATTTTATGCCAATTAGATCATACTTGCCAATTAAACCATATCAAAGGGTGGGAGTATATGGCCTATTAACAGGTAAGACATATTAAGTTAATCAGACGACAGGAACATTAGACTTGCATTCAGAAGATGTGCAGTGGTCTGGTCTGTTATTGCTGTTCAGAGTCATATTCATCCTAAGGAGCAGGAGTTAGAAGTTTTTTCTCTCAGCCCATGTTATTAGCCCACTCTTGTTTCAGAAAAGTACCCAGTTCCTCTGACTGCCTCCTCAGAATTGGGAAGGAATGAAACATAGATACTGTGGCTTTCTGCCTGCAGTTGTACACATTGCAGATGTGTGGTTTCTTCCTGTGTGGTTTACGCAGACCACAAGCTTGTTCAGCCCTCAAAGAAGTTCTGAGACATTTATATGTGAGAATTATATTGCACTCAGAGACGCTTAACATTTGGCTGCAAAGTAAACTAAACAGTATATTTGGCTCTCTGTGTCCACAAACGATGGATTATGGAAGACCGTTCTTGGGGAAAGCTTAGAGGTAGAGGGAGGACTGTTCTATGCTGGCTTATTTGGTGCATGCCAATGCCAGGTCCTCAGGTTCCCATTCTTTGCCAGCAGGAACCAACACAAGGCCCAGCAGTTTGCCAGGAAACAGCTGCATGTGTTTTTCCCAGGGGCCATTGTTCTTGGTTGCTAAGAAACATGGCCCTTCAGGTGTCGCCAGGGAGACAAGGGCCTGGGTATTTGGTTTTAGGTCAGCCACAATAAAGGCAGCAGAACTGCTTGGGCGTCCTGGGCCCTCCTCTGTCATTTGTCAGCTGTACCTCCTTCCCCGTGTATATGTCATTCCACCCCCTTTTTTGTGTGTGTGTGTGTGTGTGTGTGTGTGTGTGAGTGAGTGAGAGAGAGAGAGAGAGAGAGAGAGAGAGAGAGAGAGAGAGAGAGGGCAAAATGCCTACCAGCATGGGACCTATGCCAGTTTGGTAATCCACCTGACTTCTCACTCAACAGTGCAGTATTTTTCCAAGCATACTTTGGCTCAGTGTCTCAGCTATCACTGGGCATCTATCTCTCTTTTCTGTCAGTATTCTGTCAGGATCCCGGATATTTCTAAGATCATTTGGACTCATCTGATAGACCGTAATTCTGGTCATCCTCTTCCATGCACCCCACTATCTTCCTGATTTCAAGAGTCAAGTCTCTTTCCTTTTCTTTACTCCTTTTGCTTGGAAAGTGTGGTGCCTGAAGTGAGGTACAAGTTCATTTTCAGTCACAAGAAGTGCTCTTTCTTCCTTTCATACAGTATAAGTAATTACTGTACTTAGCCATATGTTCTCACATGGCTTCTGTGTAAGGGAAGCAAGATGTGATCCAAGAGATCTGTTAGCAATTTCTCTTTCTTTTTCTCCATCCCTCCCCCACTTTGCATTTGTAACCTGGAAAGGAGCTTGAGGAGGGTGTGAATTTGATTTCAGTGACAAGAAAGGAGTTCTCCATTCTTCCATATTGTTTTGCTGAACAAAATCAGCAACTCTTTTTCTCTAGCACAAAAAATGTTAAAGATTCTCCACATCTTCCTCCAAGATGCTTAAGCACCACAGGTCAGATGGAAAGTTAATGTCCTTTAAACTGGATGGGTGTGGGGGGTATGATCAGTGTAGAAGAACTTTGCTCTATATTCTGTCTCTGCTTACCACCACATATTTCCCCAGGATATTGTAATTTTAAAGACTTGGTACCGGTGGGATTACATCTCTCCATCCCAGGTTTATCCAGTTAGCAAGCTATTCCTTTTCTGACTGTAAGGAGGAGAATCTGGATGGTTCACATTTGGTCTTCCCAAACACATACCGTTTGGCACTGAGACATTCCAGCTCCCGCACAGTCCTGTAGAGTTTGTCATTTTCACCACTGATTATGCAGAAAGCCTTCTGCAAACAGAGTCTGTTTAAATTAGCCACTTACTCAAATGGCTGAATGTTAATGCACAATGTGTGGGAGGGAAAAGGCAGACAGTGACCAAATTTAAAATGGAGATTAAACTATTAATCAGTTCCAGATGGGCCTGCCCATGAAGGTCAAACAGCCACTGTTGGCCCAAAGAGGCCAGTTTTTACTCCAAATGCCATTTGAGCTGTAATAAGAACCTTCTTGGTATCCTGCACTTTGGGAAAGCTGAGGACAGCTAAACTATTAGCTTAACTGACCTGCTTCCATTAGGTTTCCCTGCTGCTTCTCTCTGTTTTGCTTTCCTTTCTGCTCTCTACCTCATCACACAATGCATTTTACTACCTAAGTTCACTGGTTACTGTTGTTAATCAGAATAACTTGTAGCGTATTAGTTAATGTTAGACTGAAGCCTCAGTTCAAATCCTTATCCTCCCATTAAACTCAGTGGGTGACCATGGCTTTGATTCTTTCTCAACCCAAACTACCTTATAGGATTATTGTAAGTATAAAAAGGGAGGGAGAAGGAGCCGCATATGCTGCCTTAAGGTCTTTGGAGGAAAGCACGATATACATTTGACAAATGATAAATAATAACCAGTGTCCGGTACACAACCCAGGTTAACTGCTGCATGCTTGTTTATTTCTGAAATGTTCAGCACAAAAAGCTGAACAAATAGCTGTGTTAATGCATATGTCACAAACAACAGTTTCACCAGCTAAAGCAATTTAGCTGTATTCCACAGGATGCTACCACACAGTGGAACAAGGGATTTCTATTTCTTTTGAGGTTGTGTTGAAGAAATGAGCCAGACCAACCTCACCCACTTTCTGCATGTTGGTTATGGGCACTATTTACAACAGGAGTGTACAGACTGCCACTTTCCAGATGGTGTTGGACTGCAACCCTTGGCAGCCCTAGCTAGCATAACCAATGATAAGAGACCATGGGAAGTTGCAGTTCAGGGCCACAAGGTGCCCACTCCTTCTCTAGAGCAGTGCTGCTCAAAGTGGTGGTCTGTGGACAGTGCCAATCTGCAACCTATCAGCTGCCAGTCCACAGTGAGTTTCCAGAAAAGAAAAATAGAGTTGTAGCTAAAGGATACAAATATGGTACCAGTCCTCGGCACATGGGGAAAGGGAACAGTTTGTCAGATAGCCTGAGAAGCACTGACCTAACAGTCTATGTCAGCAGAGGTTCATTTGTAAAATGTAATTAATTTTTTTCAATATATAGATTATCAGAAGTACAATCCTCCCTCCACATTCACAGGTTTGACCTTCATGAATTTGAATATTCATGAGGCGCCTGCTTGTCTTGCCCCCATTTTCCCCTCCCATTCCCTTGCCTTTTGCTGGGCATGTAGAAGGAAGGCTTGCATACCTAGGCAAAAGGCAAGGGAATGGGAGAGGGGAAATGGGGGGGAAGGCACACGTACACCTTCTCTATATGTAGGGCTCTCCTCTGTGATTCACTTGCTTTTTGTCCAAACACGGAGAAGGAAGGCACATGTGCCCAAGCAAAAGGCAAGGGAATGGGGGAGGGGGAGCCCTGGAAGGGAATGAGAGAAGGAGTGCTCACTCAAACAGGGGGAGTTATTTGTGGGTTTTTTGACTTTCGCAAGGGTTCTGCACCCCAAATCCTCATGAAAATGGAAGGGCCGCTGTATTTTGTAATGGGCTATGGAAGACTGCTGCAAAATGAGTGCTCATTTTAAGGCAGTCTTTCATAGCCTACAGTTGAAGGCTGCTTTTAACTTACACCTACAAGAACATTCAAAATCTGGTGCATTGAGAATAAATTGCAGGCTTTCACTGAATGTCACCTTTAAAGAAAGTGTTATGGTGTCAAAAGCTGGATGTAGGTGTGGGTGAGACAAAACAGGAGTGATGGGCTGAGAGTCACTGTCAAAAATCTAAGAACTATTTTCCAAATTTAAATCATGCCACCCATGTTGCTGTTTTCCCAGCAAACCTATATTGTTATGCACAGGTAAAAACCAGCTTGGGGAGGATTTACATTTGGAAAACAGTGGAGAAGAAAAAGCTAACCCCTCCACCTCCTCACCTTGTGTTGTGTCATTGATGTAACTCACTCCCTGTTGCTGTTAGACATGGGAGTGCTTGTTCACAGCTCTGCTGTGCCATATCTCATGTGGGCCTGTGTGTACATCCTGAATTGTCCTGGAATAGCTCTACTTGTTGTTAAAGATCTGAGCTGCTAGTGATTTGCATTTAAGATGAAAAAGTGCATGTATCAAGACTACCCAGCTTTCTAATACTCAGAACAACCTATCTGATGGGTGGGGGGAACTTTTTTTCCAGTGAACCAGGAAGTAGCACTGTATTTATGCCCATTGGGTACAGTTGTTTCTTTCTTTCTTGGAAACTTGCTGGGGGTCAGCAGTCAATGGCTCAGGGAAAACCATTGGTCCAGGGTCCAGAACTTTGAGTAGCTCTAAATTGGAAGATCCACCCAAGGCCAACTTGCTTTAGGACCCTTAAGTAGATGCTGCTTCCCATTTTGGATCTCTCGTTTTGTAATCTTGAGGACCAGATTCTTGCTTTCTTCCTTCGAATTAAAGCTAAATAACCCAGGAAGAGCCAATGTGTAATATTGCTTGGAGCATTGGATTACAACTCTGGAGACCAGGGTTTGAATCCGGAAACCACTGGAAGACCTTGGGCAAGTCATGTTCTCTCAGCCTCAGTGGAAGGCAAGAGCAAACCCCTCTCTGAACAAATCTTGAAAGAAAACGCTGTGATAGGCTCTTTTTAGGGTAGCCATAAGTTGGAAAATATTTGAAGGCATACTAGAGAAAGGAGGAAAAGGACAAGCAGCAGCAGCTACTACTGCTACTACTACTACTACTATCACTATTACTACTCAGGAAACCAGGTACTCTGCTTTGCATGCTACAATTTATTATTATTATTATTATTAGTAGTAGTAGTAGTAGTAGTAGTAGTACTACTACTACTACTACTACTACTACCCCGCTTTTCTCCTTGAAAGGACTCAAAGCGGCTTACAATAGTTTAAAACGAAAACATAGCTAAAACTATAACAGAGAAAAGTTAAAACACACATTAAACAATCAGCAGTAATTAAAACAACATTAAAATACATGTTAAAAACAACAAATAAATCACAATTAAATAACCAGCACCTTTCTTCACAATAATCACGTATTAAATGCCTGCCGAAATAAGAATGTCTTCAGTGGTCTCCAGAAAGCAGGCAGGGACGGTGCCAGTCTGACATCCCTGGGAAGAGAGTTCCAGAGCCTGGGAGCAGCCACTGAAGAGGGCCTCTCACACCTTCCCACCAAATGCACCTGTGAAGCTGGCGGGACAGAGATAAGGGCCTATCCAGCAGCTCTCAAAACCTGGGCTGGTTCGTAGGGGAGTATACGGTCCTTCAAATACAAAGCCTGAGAGATGAGATGTTGCAGCCAGAGTGCAACAGAGTTCTACCTTTTAGCTAAGGAAAGGATATCAGAGAGGAGTTGAGATTAATGATACTCAAAATGGTGGCTCTCTGGACCAGTGCTGGTCCATGAACTATCTGCTGCTGATCTGCAGAGTTTCTAGGGAGGAAAAGCCCTTGTAGTCTCTTCCAGCTCTATAATTCTATGATTATAAAAAGCAGTTGTAGTCAATGGACACAAATATGGCACTGGTCCTGGGCACATTAGATGGGAAAAAAAGTTGCTGGTTACCAGCATCAGATACCCTGAGAAACACTAGGGACATTTCTGCACTAGACTGTTATAGTGCTATTATTACACTTTCAGCATCTTATGGAATTCTGGGGTTTGCAGTTTAGGGAGGGGCCTTGAGGCCTAGGAGAGATGATCTATTCTGGCTCCATCTCAGTGCAACTGAGACTGAAAGGACACCCACCTGTTAGCTTTTTCCAGACATTCTGCCACTGCACTGCTTGCCTTGTTATATGGATTTACATTTCATCCTTTCTCTCATTTCCTTTCACAAATAATGACAAGAACTAATAGTGTTGTGGCAAGCCAGAGAATTGAGACCAGCAGATCAGAAAACAAAGTTTATTTTTACTGCGCAGGGATCTCAGTGGAATGAACTTCCAAAAGACTGAGTAAGCCTCGTTTTAGGTTTCAGCATGCATTTATACGTTTTAAAAAAACAGGTACAGGAAATAATTACCATAAGTGAAAAGGGTACAGGTTACAAAAGTTTAAGTTTCAAAATGATGTATTACAGTTTCAAAAATGAAGTATCTCTGTACCAGGGAGTGTTCTCCCTGCGTCGCATCGACTCCCAAACTCCCTATATTCCATGCATCGCTAAGCCGCATACCTAAGCCCTTGATAAGATAAGAGACGCACCTGCCTGACTTATTTTTCTCTATTTTTCTACTTAAGCAAGCAGTTTCTACAATTTAACCCCTTCATTCCCCCCTTTTCTGCCAAATTCTACTGCAATTTGAGCATAATTTGCTTAAGCCTGCTTTTGAGCCATAACAGCAAAATGAGCTGCCTTTCCCTCCATAGCTTCAGAGAGAGAGGCCCGTACACATTTCATAGCACAGGAAATACATATCATCATTAGAAACCCTCCTACAATCAAAACTATAATGCCTAAAAACAAAGTTTTCAGCCAGCCAAAATCTGGTAACCAGGAAGTCAACCAATCCCAAGGATTACTAATGCCACTGTCATTATTTCATATTAGCCCTTGTAGGTGTTGTATCTCATCTTCTATAGTCTTGTTTAAGTCATGGAAGGTGACTCTGCATCCTCCCTTGACTATAGAACAAAACCCCCCTTTTCTGGCTAACAAGTAATCCAAGGCCATCCGATGTTGTAACAATAACTGATTGAGCTCTTCAATTTCCTTCTGAAGGGCCCGTATCAACTTCCCAGTTGCATTTATAATTTTCTCCAATCTACAAGTCAATCCTAATATACTTTTACGATTTTCTTGAGCTACGATTCCTGGATAGGATCCCAAAGTAAGGACCCCCGTTATTAGTCCACCTCCTACTCTACTGGCCTCAGTCTTAGCCAATTTCCCTCCTACAATGACCAGATCTTCACATTGGCTGCCCAGTGGTCCCACCAGGTTCCTCCTTCTTCTAACAGCCCGTTTTGCTCATCCTGGTAGGAAAACTTGAACAGGTATAGTCATATACCCAATTCCCACACACTGATAAGTCCCTGGGTGATAATTGGTGGCCCATCTGTTAAAATAAAATCATAAATTTGGATCCCAAGCCATCAATCCAGAGCATGTACTGCCAGATTCTGTATAATTAGGAGTAAACATAGAATCATAGAATCATAGAAATGTAGAGTTGGAAGAGACCACACGGGCCATCCAGTCCAACCCCTTACCATGCAGGAATACGCTCAAAGCGCTCCCGACAGATGGCCATCCAGCCTCTGCTTAAAAACCTCCAAGGAAGGTTACATAGGATATTCCGGATACAAATCTCCAAATCTGGTTTCATTGAAATCTGCCTCGGGTTGATAGGAATTGTTATATGAGCCATACAAATAAAATCTATTACTACAGGCTGAATAATTTCCCATTTTAGCATAGAATGAGGGGTGCTGTATATATCCTTTCCACTTAGAATTCCATCTTCCACTATGGTGACTACAAAAACACATTCCGGGGGAATAAGTATAAAATTTCAGCTGCCTAAACCGAGTTTTGTTTAGGTGACTGTCAATTTTGGCAAACATATTGGGATTTCCCTTTAATGCTGACTGCAGGGCTCCTACAACCACTCCCGGTTCATTAATGAGGGAGGGCATAAAACCGAAATCTGCCACGGTCTGTGAGTGTACATAAATTAGAGTGACATTGGGTCCATGTTGTTGGACCATGTTGTTAAACCAGTTGGCCTCAATTATTTCACACGTCATGCCCCACACTCCTATCAACATTACCCACTTCATCAAACAGGGGTCCAAACCTACTTATCCCACACCAGTACCTTCTATACATATACAAGAAATACACCAGAGCTAAAATTCCAAAGAGTATACACACTACTATTATTACTAGTTCACTAGCACTCATTGCTCATTATCATCATCCTCCGTAGGGGATCTGGCCATGCGTAGAATAGTCAGCCTCCGGAGTGACTATAGTAAAGCCTAGTCCCGATCTTCTTTCCTCTGCAGTTGCTAGGTCTGACCGTACGTAGAGCTACCAGCCTCCAGACGTGTGGCAGCAGTAAGGTCTAGCCTAGATTTTTCATTCACCTATTGCGGATCTGACTGTGCATAGAGTGATCAATTCCCTGGTCTAGTCCGAACCTTCTCTCCCCTCTTTCCGTTGGGACAATTTCAATTTCAGAGGGTTTTCTTGTGATGAGATCACAGTCCAATCAGTAAATGCTCGTTTTACCCTAGTATAATGTATCCAGGGTTTCAGTCCCGCTACCTTTACTGCTGTGGGGGTGACTAACAAAACCTGATATGGCCCCCTCCACCCTGGTGATAGGGGCTCTCCTTTCCAGTCTTTAACCCACACCTCATCCCCAGGAATGTGGGGAATGTGCTTTCATGAGGAACGGAACTTGTCTAACCTCTAAAGCTTTGGCTTTAACCCTCTTTAGAACCTTTCCTAATGCCTGCACCTCTTCTTGGAGAGCCAGACTTCCCAACTCCCGAATATCCCCTCTTAGCCCTTTTAGGATGGCCGGGGGTCTTCCGTATAGCATTTCAAATGGAGTTAGCCCAGTTGTCGGATGGGGGGTGCATCTTATCCTCAGAAGTGCTATAGGGAGTGCATCTAAGCACTTGAGTTTCGTTTCCTGGCCCAATTTCGCACGCTGAGTTTTCAATGTTCTATTCATTCTCTCCACCTTCCCAGAGCTTTGGGGTCTATATGCACAATGTAGCTTCCAGGTGATTCCTAGGGTCTCTGCAAGACTCTTGATTACTCCATGCACAAAAGCTGGGCCATTGTCAGATCCAATGTAGAGGGGCAATCCATACCTCGGTATGATGTCCCGAAGCAAGGCTTGTACTACCTCTTTTGCCTTCTCAGTCCTGGTAAGATATGCTTCAACCCACCCAGTGTGAGTGCATACCATTACCAACATGTACTGGTACTGTCCCATCCATGGCATTTCTGTAAAATCCACCACTAGGGATTCAAAAGGAGTAGATCTTTGATATTGTACCCCCCCCTCCAATCTTGGTCCTTGGCGTGGGTTATTCCAAGCACAAGTTTGACACTGTGACGATGCTAGCGTGGTGTACTGGCTCATTCTGTCTATGAACACATCTTTGTCTAGTGGCTGAGGTAACGCCATCTTTCCCAAGTGTGTAGCTTCATCCGCTTTCTGCACAACTGACCATCCCATAGATTGGGGTATGTACTGCCTTCCATCTGGCAAGACCCACTGGCCGTCTTTGTCAGACATAGCCTTCAGGTCTTTTTCAGCCCTCTCATTTTCTTGCTGGGTGTACCTAGGGGTCTGGTCACTCAATGATACTTGGAAGAGTGGTGTTACCAATTTTTGGGACAAATCTTCCATCTCATTTTCCAGTTCCCTCTCCGCAACCTCCTTTGCAGCCGCATCTGCCTTTCGGTTCCCATGAACCACTAGATCATAGCCTTTCTGGTGTCCTCTACAGTGGATTACAGCGACTTTACGAGGGGCCCATACAGCTTCTAACAGATGCTCTATTTCTCTTCCGTACTTGATCTCCTGTCCCAAAGAGTTGATTAATCCTTTTTCTTTGTACAGTGCCCCATGCGCATGTAGGGTAGTAAAGGCATACTTTGAATCTGTGTATATATTCACGATGAGTCCCTCAGCTAGTTCCAAAGCTCTAATAAGGGCGATGAGTTCCGCCTTCTGGGCTGAAGTACCAACGGGTAACGCTCTGGCCTCTATTGTCTTGTCCGCTGTGACCACTGCATATCCGGCCTTTCACTTTCCTTCTCGTACGAAGCTGCTTCCATCTGTATAATAAGTAACATCAGGATGGGGCCACGGGGTGTCCCGTAAGTCTGGTCTGCTTGAATACACTTCATCCATGGTTCGAAGACAATCATGATGTGTGACCTCAGATTCTACGGGGAGCAACGTTGCGAGGTTCAAAGTGGTGCATGTTTCCAACTTTACTCTAGGATTCTCATATAATATTCCTTGATACTTGGACATTCGGCTATTTGTGAACCAATAATTGCCTTTGTACTCCATTAGAGCTAATACAGAATGTGGGAGTTTCACTGTCAGATTCTGGCCTAGTGTTAATTTCTCTGCTTCTTTTACCAACAAGGCGGTTGCCGCTATTGCCCTTAGGCACCCAGGCCATCCTCTGGTAACAGGATCTAACTGTTTAGAAAGATACGCCACAGGGCGATGTCAAGATCCCAACATCTGCGACAGTACTCCCACTGCTATTCCTCCTTTTTCATCAACGTATAGAGTGAATGTCTTTGTCACATCAGGCAGGCCCAGCGCTGGAGCTTCCATCAATGCCTTCTTTATCTGCTCCCAGGCCCTCTTCTGTTCTGATCCCCATGTAAAGTCAGAATTCTCCGGGCCTTTGGTAGCTTCATATTAGGGTTTACTCATCGCTGCAAAATTAGGAATCCAAATTCTACACAACTCAGCTGCACCCAAGAATTCTCGCACCATCTTCCGATTCTGGGGCTCAGGTAGAGCACACACAGCCTCCTTCCTTTCTCGGCCTAGCGCTCGCTTTCCTTGAGTCACTTGGAATCCCAGATGCCGCACTTCTGTCTGGCACAACTGGGCCTTCTTTCTAGATACTTTGTAGCCTGCTTCCCACAAAAGCTGGAGCAACTCCACTGTAGCCTCTTTACACTCTTCATCACTGGTAGCTGCCAACAGCAGGTCATCTACATATTGCAGCAAAACTTGTTGATCGGGCTCAGATCTGAATCTTCTCAAGTCTTGACTTAGGGATGTCCCAAAAATTGTAAGCGAGTTCTTCCAGCCCTGAGGCAAGCGACACCAAGTAAACTGGGTTTTCTGGCCCGTAACAATATCTTCCATTTGGAAAGCAAATATTTCTTGACTTTGTGGGGCCACCCGGATACAGAAGAAGGCATCCTTAAGATCCAACACCGTAAAGTGAGTAGCTGTGGATGGAACTAATCCCATTAAAACATATGGGTTTGGCACCACCGGGTGTAGGGTCACTGTAGCCTCATTCACCATCCTTAAGTCTTGAACTGGGCGATATTCCTTCGTTCCAGGCTTCAACACAGGGAGTAACGGGGTGTTCCATGGAGAGCGGCATTGCCGAATTATGTTGTATTTCCTCAGCCAATCCAAATGTTTCTGAATCCCTTCCAGGGCTTCTCTGGGCAAGTCATACTGCTTTACACGAATGGGAACAGCATTTGGCTGCAATTCCCACTACTGTGGGGGCCACAAATCGGGCTAGCCCAGGCAGATTATCTTCAGCCGATACTCCTGGGGGTCCAAATGTAGTGGGTTGTTCTTGACAAACCATGAACTGATACCTTTGCCACTCTTCTTCCATTGGGTAGGTTACTGAGATGCTTTTTGGTCCTCTAAAATTTACTTCCATCATCCCATCTTCTTCAATGGAAATCTGGGCTCTCAGTTTAGCGAACAGATCTCGACCCAATAAGGGTACAGGGCAGTTTGGTAAATATAAAAACTGATGAGTAATTTGGTGTCTCCCTAAATCCACAATTCTTTTTTCCAAAAGAGGGTGTTGCTCTGTTCTTCCGGTGGCTCCCACAATTCTTATGGCATTTTCAGTTTTTGAAGCTACTCCTGAATTTAATATGGAACGGGCAGCGCCCATATCCACCATCACTGAGATGGCTCGGCCCCCAGTTTGTGCTGTGACCATAGGCTCCCCGGGGCCGAGAGCAAGGGGGCCCGGTCTGTCCTAATTGTAATGTTCCATTCCAGCCAGCCCAATCAAGTCCTCGAATCCTTCGTCCACCTCTGGCTCATATCTTCCATTCATTACTCTTCCTCTTCCTCTATTTGCCCCTCTTCCTCTTCCTCAGTCCATTCCTCTTCCTCTATTCACCAATTCTCTCTGTCTAGGGCATTCGTTTTTCCAGTGCCCCACCTGACGGCAGAGGGCACGTTCATTGCGTCCCAATGGAAGTCCACTTCTTCCCCTTCCTCTTCCACCTTTCTGATATCCTTCCTTTGCCGTTAGTGCCGCGGCCAATAATTCCGCTTTCTTATGCATTCTCCTATCTCGCTCCCTCTTTTCTTCCTGCTCCCTATTTATGTACACCTTCTGAGCAATGCTCACCAATTGACTGAGATTCACTCCTTCAAACCCTTCTTGTTTCTGTAACTTCTTCTGAATATCAGGGTAGCTTCCTGTCACAAACGCCGCAGTCACCGTTTGGAGGTTCTCGGCAGTGTCCGGATCTATGGGGGTGTACTGCCGGTAGGCTTTTAACAACCTTTCCAAATATTCCCCTGGGGCCTCAGTAGGTCCTTGTGTCACTTCCTGTACTTTGGCCATGTTGATAGACTTCTTCACACCTCTCCTCATTGTGCAGCAGTATTGCCCGATATTCTGCTAATCTGTCCTGTTGCTGGTTATCATTAGGATCCCACTGTGGATCCACAGTGGGGACTCGCTCCCGCACCCAGGCATTTACATCTTGTACTTCTGGCCCCGCTCTTGCGGTTGCTACCTTCTCTACCTCCTCCAATATTCTCCTCCTCTCTTCGGTAGTGAATAAAGTCAACAATAACTGTTGGCAATCCTGCCAGGTGGGGAGATGAGTAGCCATAATGCTGGTACACAGCTTTACCATCTCTTGAGGCTTCTCAGTATATGACCCATAGTGGGTCTTCCAGTTGAGTAAATCTGAAGAGGTGAAAAGGGTGTACTGGTAACTCTGTACTCGCTGGTACCCTCCTTCTTCATTGGGACTTGCCACCAGTTGAGTAACTTGTCGCAATGGTGCGACCACGTCTCCAGTTTCCCCATCTGTATCATCTGATTCATCCATCTCTTTCTGATGTTTAGACTTTTTAATCTTGGCTTTCTCTTTCATCCCTGTTCTGAGATCATAGACTTTGGGAGATCCCACCATCCCCTGGGCAACTGGGCTAGAATTCATCAATCCCCCGGCCATGGCTCCCTCCTGTTCTGGGAGATCCAGTTGCAAGGGTAAGGCTGGTGGCAGCGGAGCTGGCTGCGGTGGCACATATGGGAGAGGGGGAGTGCTGGGTTCCTCCGGAACTGATTCCACCAATATCTGTCCTTTTCCAAACTTTCGCCTGGTCCAATCCTGCATTACTACCATAGCCCTACTAATTTGCTCCTGACGTTTCTGCAACCAAGGGGGGTTTTGAGTGACCACCGTGTCCCATGAATCTATGTATGGATATTGATCAGGGTGGCCAGGCTTGCTGACCACCACTGAATACACCGCCCTGATTCGTGAGGGTTCCAGGCTTCCCTCCAGGGGCCACCCCACCTTGAAGGATGGCCATTCTACTTCACACAAGGTCCTCAACCATTCAGGTGTCATTCGGGGGTCTCCATAATCCCCACTAAATCCTTTCTTAAAGTTTTTCAACATACAGCCTAAAGGGGTTTGTCGGCTCTGCCCCCCTCCCATTTCCTCCCAAAGCGGACAACACACACAAGGAAAAAGGGGGTTGACCCATGAGTAAGGGGTCCCACAAATCGACACAAAGGGGGAGAGACACCACTCAATTCACACCGACCCAAGCACCCAGAAACTCAGTGGCATGACTTGGAAACTGCGGCGTTACGCAACCTTCCTTTTACACATTCACACCAACACACAACCTCCCGCCTCCAACACCACACCCAAAAGCTCTGCGGCTTCACCCACAACAACAATGGGGTACTAGGGCAAAGCTGAAAGGGGTTGATCAGGCCCCTCTTCCCCCCGAGTTTGCGGGGAGGTCACTCACCAACAATCGTGGGAGGGTTCTGTTTTCTGCTCTGACCTCGGGTTCCTTGGCTGGAGCGCCGTCGCCAGAGCCGTCGCCCCACTCTGAACCAATCCTTCCGACAAAAGAAAGTCGAGGGTGCCCTGGGTTGTATCAGGAAGGGGCGACAGTCCCGACGCCCTGGCGTCCGCCAAAGTGGGCAAAAGCCCGTCACAATTCCTGGCCAATGCACCAGAAAATGTTGTGGCAAGCCAGAGAATTGAGACCAGCAGATCAGAAAACAAGGTTTATTTTTACTGCGCAGGGATCTCAGTGGAATGAACTTCCAAAAGACTGAGAGCCTCATTTTAGGTTTCAGCATACATTTATACGTTTTAAAAAAACAGGTACAGGAAATAATTACCATAAGTGAAAAGGGTACAGGTTACAAAAGTTTAAGTTTCAAAATGATGTATTACAGTTTCAAAAATGAAGTATCTCTGTACCAGGGAGTATTCTCCCTGGGTCGCATCGACTCCCAAACTCCCTGTATTCCATGCATTGCTAAGCCGCATACCTAAGCCCTTGATAAGATAAGAAATGCACCTGCCTGACTTATTTTTCTCTATTTTTCTACTTAAGCAAGCAGTTTCTACAGTTTAACCCCTTCAATAGTGCAGAATGAAGAAGCAGGGCTGTAGGAGGGTGGGGAGAGGGGTGAAATGAAGGATGGACTGCTAGTTCCTTTTCTTTCTCTTTCCACAGGTGCTGACCCCTGACATTCCATGGCAGCTTGGGGGCCTTAACCTGAGAAAAAACAAACATTAGCTCTCCCTTGAGTCTTGACAGTGGGGCCTCCACTCCTAGCCAGCATTTGCACCCGGCTTGTGGCTTCAGGATGGGTGGTCTCTCTGCAGAAAGAGGTTATCCCATCTGTAAGCAAAGGCAAACTTCTCTCATTAGCCCAGCCCTTGAAATGGCTAGTATTGTCCCTTGGAGCAACTTCTATGTCTGCCCTAGAATGACTGTTAAAAGTGTAAGGTGCAGTTAAGGAAATAGTGCTTTCAAATAAAGGAATCTATACTGTGCAGATTGCTTTGTTTAAACTTTGAGGTAAAGGTCCTCAGAAGTGCCCCAGATATTGCTTGCCCTGCATAGGGGTTCCAAACCCAAATTTTTTGCTGTACGGAGCTGTGATCTGGAATAAACATGGATTAACATCAAGATAGCTCTGAAAACACAGGGCTTTGGGAAGAGGTATGCCTGAATTCAGTTGCAAGGAGCCTTCTAGACAGGAGACCGTTTGTGATAAATGGAATAGTGGACAGATAGGTTTTGGGTTCACAACCCAGATCTTGTATGTTTCATGCTTATGTTTCGTACATTTCATTTATTTCAGTTTGTAGACAATGGGTTCCTATAGAATTTTCAGAACTGAGAGCTAACAATAGGTAAGAGGCATCCGTTGAGGATCAAATGCAGACCAGTCTTGTGATTAGGCAGAGTGAGGTGGCTGCCTAAGGAGTAGCAGATTTAGGTTATCATAAGAGACAGCAAATTATTAACTTTTTACTTTTGCTGTTACTGTATTTTTATTGCTAGGTATCGGGAAAGATGCCTATGAGGTTTTCTGCCTTCCATGCCAAAATAACTTAGCTAGCTTTGGACTTGTTAGGTAATGTGGCTGGCTGGGGCAAGCCTCTTGATCTTTTGACCCAGGCAGCAAAATATCTTGGGTTAGCCTTGATGGAGAAGATACTCATAGGGACAGAACTCCGACCCTCTACAGTATTACAAGTACAGGCATGATTGCTAATTAGCTTTTCAGTTATAATGTATAACAGATTTAGGACTTGGTCTGCTAGTGCTACAAGGGCGACAGGGATGACAAATATTTTGACCAGGAGAGGCCACCCTAATGGGTAAAGATGCTCAGCTACTTTACAGTGATGCTGCATGGAGCAGGTAATCTGCAACAGACAAGAGCCAGAGATAGACAATAACTCTTCAGCTGAGCAAATTCCCTCCCTAGTCCTTCACAGAACCTATGGTGAAAGCTGGGTTCAGTGCAACAGAACATACCACTAATGTGCCTGTCTCCATATTTTTCATTATCTTGCACTTTTTGCACAAACCATCATCGCTGCTTTGCCTTGCCTTTATGTGCACACCCCACCCCCACCCCCATATGCTGCTCAACTGAACAGACTGTCAGCGCCAGGGAAGATTTGAGCTCCTGATGCTCAGGGTCAAAGGATTGCATGAAAGAGCAGTATTTCTGGATAAGCAGAAGCGAAACAGATTTTCCTGACATAAATAGGGGATTTACTGAGATATTATGGGGGCAGCTAAGGAGAGGAAATGCAACCTATCTCAGCTTACTAAACCAACTTAAATCTAACCCTTGAGTGTAGTAATGAAATATAATCACCCACACAGGGTGAATGACTTTGGATTGGCCCTCTCTCGTTTTACGCTCGCTGTCTCTGTCCATATATTGGTGTGTGAGTGAATGGGTATGAGGACGAGGGGACGGCATTTGAGACCCGAGGCTCCGACCACCCAGATTTAATTGAATTCCCGTTGTTATGTTCCCCTAGAAACAGTAACCAATGACAAATGCTGCCCCTTTTGCAGCATTCTCAAGTGTCAGCAATACAGTTAGATAGTATTGGGGAATGGTTGCCAGACAGGGAATAAAACATCAAATGGACCAGAAGAAAAACATAAGTACTGTGTTGCTGAATATGACCTTTGGGCTAAATCAGAATCCCTAGAGGAATGTTGTCTGGCCTCAATGTTGCCGATTTTAAAAAATGGAAAAAAAGCATGGAGGGCATCGTGGCTGTAGTAACAGGAGTTGCTATCAGGCAACTTTGGAATATGAGATGTGTGGCACTAGCTTACTACCCCTCAAACCCTTTTCAGAATATGTCTCTAGGAAAATGAAAAGCTGGCTGTGGTTACAGGTCCTTCTAGTTCTCCGTGCTGTCTTCTTCAACTAGGTATGTTTAGCCTGGAGAAGAGAAAACGAAGAAGTAACATGATAACCATCTTTAAATATCATGTAGAAGGAGCCACCTTGTTTTGTTTTTTGTTTTTTTGATGCTCCAGAGGCTAGAAGCCAATTCAGTGGATTCAAATTACAGGAAAAAAGATTCCACCTAAACTTTGGGAAGAATGTCTTTAATCTAAGAACTGTTTGACAGTGGAATAGACTGCCTTGGAAAAGGGTGGATTTTCCTTCTTTGGAGGTCCTTAAACAGAGGTTGGATGGGCATCTTTTGAGAATGCTTACACAGTGTGTTCCCACCTGGCAGGGGTTTGTATTAGGTGGCCCTTGTGGTCCCTTCCTGCTCTAAGATTCTGTGACTGGATGCTCCTTGAGAACTCATAAGCAGAGTGTGGTGGTTAGGGATGCTGGTAACCACCCACCTGCTATTTAGTTGTGTACGTTTTTAGCCAGTCACATTTTTGAAAAGGCGTCCATGACTTCAGATATACAAATCATATTACAAGCCTCACAAATATGTGAACTTCTGAGGCTAGGTGAATTTTATGTAGCTATGAGTCTTGCTATGAGTTGCTATGATTGCTGTGACTGTTTGCTGCTGTTTAATAGTGTTAACATCTCCTTCAAAATTTACTGTGCTTTGCTTAAACGGTACAGCCAGTGCTGAGCTTATTGTCTTCACTACATAACAACTAGAAAGTCCTTAGGTATACTTGTGCATTCTTTTTATATTTGGGTATGTACTTCCTGACTGCCTTTTCCCAAACAGACTGCATGTGATGACAGGCATGCTTCTGCAGACTTTCATTAACAAATACACCAGTTTTCCTGACGGGGCTTCAAGATTTTCCTTTACATTTAGAGGAGAATTAGACCTCACCCAGTGTGTAGACAAGGTCACAGGAAACAGAGCATGCAGTTCCATTGTGCTCTCTTTGTAATTCTTTGTCACAATGAACTACTCATGGCTGCCCACCCAGGTTTAAATGCATAGGCCTTGGTAACAGGAGTGGTTTGTTATTATTAGCTCCTCCTCGGCACGAGCCTTAAGCATTTTTCTACTACTAAATCTGGCTGTCACTGTCTCATGTGATAGCTGTAGACTCAGTTCTTCATATGTGGGTCTCATTAGGAAACTGAAGTTGGGATTTCTGCTGGAATATACCTGTTAGTTTCTGTCATCATTGACTGCAAAGCCCCTGCAGCTCAGAACTGTAGGTGGTCTCTTGTGCTTTACCAGTGGGGATATAAAACTGTTGTTACTTCCACAATTGTGTCCCTTGTCCCAAGCCCATCTAGGCCCCAGGCTCAGACTATGTGCTTTGGATTCAAATGGATGTAAGTGAGCAGTTGGTATACTCTAGTACCTGCACTCTGCCATTTTCCACCTCTGTTTTACCTACCGTCTTCAGACTGACACTTTTAGAATTCCCTGGTTTCAGTGGGATAGTGGATCTGATTTGCCACTTGATCTCAAATCTCCATTTCTGTCAGTCTAACTTATATACTTCCAAGTTCAGTGAAACTGAAATAAGTTATATGAATGCATTACACCTCTGAGGATTCAAAGGTCAGATGATATTTGCTTTGCTTTGATGTAGCACTTTGATGTAGCACAACATTTTGAGTTAAATAGACTGTGTTGTGGGGGAGATTGGCTGGTTTGTGTTTAATTTGGCTTTGAGGGCAGAGCGTGTGTTTTGAGACTTTGATTTGCGATTCTGTCTAAGAAGTCTTAGAGATACGATGCACAGTTTGTACAAGCTTGGTGCAAGGGCAAGAGTATCTTGAATTTTGGCACAAATCAACATCACAGGTCTGGAGTAAACATATAGTTGCAAGTCACCATGGGACTTCTCACAGTGGCTTCAGGAATAGACAGGTTTATTGTTGGGTGGTAGTTCCTGGGCCATTTTAGGAAATGAAGGGGAAAAAAGGTTGAGCGGATTCCATATCTTTCATTTAACTGAGAAAGTTTGTGGCACACCTTTATTCTCAAAAATGCAGGTTAAGCAGATGCTACAGGCTGCAGAAGCAAGCACAAGGGTGGTATGTAGCAACAATTTTAGTTCAGCGTTCCAAAACCCAAACGTCCTCTTTACAGTGTGAAACTAGATTTTTTTTTTTCTCTTCTAGCTTTCCTAGATACTTTCAGTCCAGGCAAAATTGGTTAGAAACAGATCCTCTGGAGGAGTGCGTGATCTCCCTGAGCACATTACAGATACTTGGAACAAAGGGCTTCTTGCTACACCCAATTGCCCTTTGTTTCCCATCAAGAAACAGGCTATACTAAACAACAGAAAGAGAGAGGGAACCACATCTCTCTACTTTGCATAACAGAAAAGCTTGGCTTACAGCAGTACTCTCGCGAGAGCAGTCTTTCATGTCAAATCAATGTAGTTACGTTTGCTGTTCTCTCTAAAGCATGCCAGGTGTTCTTTCATATAATATACATCCATTTGGTCTCATGCCCCCAGATGTACTCTAAAATTAAACCAATTCTATTCTGGCATTTTCTCATGAGATTGTCTCCTATTGTGGAAGTAGAGGGTGGCTGATCGATGACATGTAGGATAAAAGAAATGAAGGTTTGTACCAAATTAAGGCAGGGCAGCTGTCTAAATGGAAACACTGGAACAGCATATTATACTTAATTCAACCAGAATCTATACAATTATTTGAGGAGTGTGTGATTCATTGTATACTTTCATTTCCTATGATCATACATGAACTTTAAAAGTAGTATCTAATTAATTAATAACTTAATAAATACAAATTATAGCCTCTTATCGTTTTTACAGGTTTAAGCCTGTCCAAATGGTTCAGTATTACCTTTCTTTGCTCTTTGGCATTTAAAATTGTCTTAACAACTCAGCACATGACAGTTATTTGCAATTAAATAAAATATAGTAGGTAAGCACACAGGCCAAGAAAAACTTTTTATGTGCATGTATGTGTTGTCAGTGCAGACCTTATTTGAAACAGAGGCCTCATTATCGCTCACATAAACGATACTTCAAGAGCTGTAGCCTCTCAGTGTAACAGTCATGTTCAGTACTCAGTCACCAGCGTTTGCTTAGTGACACATTGTTAAATATTTATTCCTTCTGCTGCACCTCTCCTCCTCCCCCAACTCAAAGCACATTAGATGTAAAATGCCCCTCCCCTGGACAGCATGTAGCTCCTGGACCCTGACAGCTAAAGCTATCATTTGTACCTGTGAATTATTGATAAGCTATCAGACAAGCCAGGACTTGGAACAGTCACGCTGTTTGGGTAAAGAAGGCGTTGGGGCTGACCTTGTGCTGTGTGTGGGAAAGGGATGTGTGGCTAGAGGGAAGCTTTCCACCCTCAGTACTGACTGTGACAACCAAACTTATTCAAATATGCTTGGTTATTAACTGTCTTTAGAGCCAGCATTGTGTGATGGTTTGAGTGTTGGACTACAAACCTGGAGACCAGAGTTCAGTTCCCCACTCAGCCATGGAAACCACTTGGTGACCTTAGGCACGTCACACACTCTCAGCCCCAGAAAACCCCACGATAGGATTGCCATAAACTGGAAATGACTTGGAGGTACAAACAAGAATGATGTTATCTGTATTTGGATCCATGGTCACATGTGGTTGATGGCATTTTGTGGTATACAAGAGAGTCATATAGTGAGGGACAATGTGGCATAGCAGTTAAAACATTGTACTAGGATTGAGAAGGCCCTGCATTTGAATCCCCTCTTAGCCATGATCTCACTGGGTTACTGGGGACCAAGCTGAATCTATCTCGCACTATTTATGTGAACATAAAAAAAGCTGCTGCTGCTGTGAGGATGAAACTCTGGGCTATTTGGAGGGATAAAAATGTACTGAAGGAAGTGAAGTAGGTAGCCTATGTATATAGGTTACCTGGGTTATTGAATCTTGGATATACAGATTTATTTGCTGATCTCCCCCATGGAGGGATCTATCTGGTGTGAGATGCTGGTCCATTCTCCCAGTCACAGCCCCAGAAAGGGTTAAGTCAACCAATGTTTGCCTCAGGGAAGCTTCACATCTGCTGCTCTTTCATACATGCAGTATTCACTAGATAGATCACTGCACATATAGAAGAGTTAGATACTACTAATGAAATTAGTCTGGAGATCAGACAACTCAAAGAGAAGTCTTGAATTCATTGTTGAAGTCATGTTAGCTGTCTAACCAAATCCTTCTGACTCTCACTACTCAAATGAAAACAAGTGTCAACTGTTAGCATGTGCAAAGCCCTCTTCAATGGTTTTGCTTCCAAAAATCAACAGAAAGACCTAATATGGACCTGAAGGCCTGCCTCAAACCATATCTCCTTCCATCTTTTACGTTTCTGGGTCTTATTTACAGGCACAGCCTAAAAACTTACAGATCTATCAGCTGGCTTCAGGGTTAGACCATATAAACAGTTTTGTTCACCACTGAGCCACTGGGATATATACTTCTTATTGTATGGTATTAGGGCTTGGTTGCATTTCTGATGCATTACAGATCAGGGAAATAGGACCTAGTTCTGATTTCAGTGCGTAATCCTGCTGATTCTGTTTTCACAGGGAAAGTTATCCCAACAGACAGTGTAAAAAAAAAAATCCAGCTGCACTGCTCTGTATGTAACCATGAATCCCACAATCTAAATAATTCTTTGCAGTTCATGGAAATCTAAAGTTTTCTTAATACTTAAAAATGCAAGAGGTAGTTAATATTTAAACATGTAATGTCCCTGGATCCCCAAAGTGTGTAGAAACTGGTAGCTGAAAGCAAGTTCTACCTCCCTCAACCCAGCAATACGTAGAAATGTAGCTGGGTAGATAAATGAGGAAGACGGGTTTTCCACAGGTGGGAGAAACATTAAAGATGGCCTGAAGATGGACTTTTAATAAAATAAAATCTCTAAAGTGCCAGTGTATGTGCACAATTGAAGGGAGGTATAGACATGATGGTAGGAGTGCTGTGCCCCTGTGCCATAGTTTTGTTAGATCATAAAATTTTGAGAGTTGAAAAGGGTCACAAAATCCATTTAGTTTAACCCCTTGTCAGGCAGGAGTACTACACAACTGCAGCACTCATGAAAGGTGCCCATCCAACCTCTGTTTAAAGATGGGGGGTCCACCATTTTGTGAGGGAGTCCATACCACTGTCCAACTGTCCTTACAGGAAGTAAGTTCTCCCTAATGTTTAGGTAGAATCCGTTTTCTTGTCATTTGAATCCATTAGTTTGTGTTCTGGTCTCTGGAGCAGCAGAAAACAAACTCGGTCCATCTTCTACATGACGTCTCTTCACATATTGAAAGATGGCTATCATGTCACCTCTTAGGCCCTTACCACACTATGGCCATTTCTGCCCTAGACTGTTATAGTGCTATTATTCCACTTTCAACATCCTATGGAATCCTGGGGTTTGCAACATCCTGCAAACTCCAGGATTTCATAGGATATTGAAAGTGGAATAATAGCGCTATAACAGTGTACTGCGGAAATGGCCTCAGCTACAATCCTGCAGCGCCATTGCCAGCATGACAGCATGTCTCGAACATTATCCTCTTAACCCAGCTGACTGCTGGTGGATGCTAGTGGTCAGGGCATGTTCTATCCTTCCACAGTGCAGCTCGCTTCTTCTGGTGCCGCACTGAGGAAGCAAGCACTTTGATAGCACTTCCACTCTTTCCACACAGTCCCAGCCAACGTGATCATCTCATGAAAGGGGCCTATTACCAGATTTTTTCTAGTAATAGTATAACATGTGATTGTGACAGCTGGGGATGCAACAGGACTGGAACCCCGATGACATTGTGTGGTAGCACATGTTGTGGAACAGCTTCAACATGTCCCCATGCCAGGATGGGGCTGTAGTGTGGTAAAGGCCTCAGTCTTCTCTAAGCTAAAAAATATCCAACTCCCTAAGTTGTTCCTCATGAGGCTGGGTTTCCAGACATTTGGTCATCCTGATTGCTTTCTCTGGACACATTCCACTTTGTCAATATCCCATTTTGAACTGTGGTATTGTAGGATATTATAGCAGCTGTGTGCTATATATCACTGGTAGAATATTTTTCATGTAATTCTGCAGTGTTTTATTCCATTGTAGTTTAGAATATTCAGTTTCATGATGCATAAAGGTTGAAAATAGCTCTGATGACCAAAAGAATGAATGTTTATGTCTATGGATGTTTCCACATTGTTTCTTCTCTCTTTTTTTCTTATTAGCACCCCCATCTATCAAAGATGAAAAGACAGAATAGCAACATGATGCTTTTCCAACTGGTGTTGCTAAGAGCTACCCACATGGAAACATTCTATGCTACTTCTGTGCATTGTACAGAGCCCAGTGCACCATTGCCTCTTAATTTGTGCGTGTGTATGTGTGTCTTCAAATCACTTGTTGACTGATGGTGACCCCATGAATTTCATAGGGTTTTCTTAGGTAAAGAATATTCAGAAGTGGTCTTGCCAGTTCCTTTGAAATACAGTCTACAGCACCTGGCATTTGTTGGCCGTCTCCCATCCAAGTACTACCTAGTGCTGACCCTGCTTAGCTTCCAAGATCAAACAGGATCTGGCACCTTTAGGGTATTTAGGTTTTTGTCTACTATATACCTGTGTAATGGTAAGTCTTAGTTATATGTGTGTGATGACATATACTGGGGCTCCTTCACTAGGTCCTGGCTTACTGTGTTGGAGTACAGATGGCTGTAGGTTATAGCTGTGTGTGTGTTTCATCTATTAAAAATCTTATACAGGAGGCTAGATTGGACAGCTGTTAATTGATCTGAGTGATGGGAGGCAGGCTATGTGGACAGCTGACTCCCAGAGTAAATAGCAATCTTTTGTCGACAGAAAGAGGGAAATCTGCAAGAGGTTGCTTACAGCACAAAGACATTAACTGAAGTCTTTCCTCCCCCCTCTGCCTTACTTCTGGCTCACTCCCTCAAATCTGGCAGGCAGCAGCACAGGGCAAGACTATTCCAATATTGACTTTGAAGTGTGAATTTCAAATCCTCATGGCCTTTTTATTATCTCGCCTGGGTTTGACAAGGAGAGCACAGAGTGCAGAAAGATGAAACGGCTTAGCTTTTCAAAGGCTGCCACTGCTGGGTTCACTTCCTCATCCCAACCAGTTGGTAGACAATTATACTGTACTTTTTCTCTGCCCTGATTCTCCCTCCCCTGCTGAAAAGCCAGGATAGAAGGGGAATGGTATGCTCCCCTGCTCTTCAACTAGTGAGCAAGCAGTGCTGTGACTTGCTTTCTTCAATGGCTTCTGCTGCCAAAGTTTGGAACGGGAGTGATGACATTGTTGGCAGTATTTATATGGTATGCATGTGTAACACTGCCTATTATATTTGCATGCTGAACCATGATGGAAATGGTAGTCCAAGACCAGACACAATAGTGGTGTGTGGTGCTTTCATATGTAACCCCAGCCCTTCTGGTCCAGAAGAATCCATCATTTTGCTCTCTTAGCTATATTAACATCTTCTTCGCTCTGCCTTAGAGAATAACCACACAACTTAGAGTTTTCCCTTCTTATAGAAGGAGACCAGGATTCCAGTTCTCAGCAGTGAGCTCTGTTTGCTTAGCCCACTGAGCTATGTCAGAGTAACTATACAATGTGTGTGTGCTTGCAGGGTGATATAATGTCTTCAGCTGATCACTTTTTGTCCCATGATGAATCTCCAGACCTAACAAATGGGCTGCAGAAGGCAGATGGGGTCCGTCTTCCTGTCTGAGAGGAGAAATGTATGAAGATTGCTCACCCAGCCCAAAACACATGCTTTCCTCAGTTCTATGATGGTGGACAAGGGGCTAGTTTGCAGAGCCTACCATATCAAATGCCTTGAGATTGCTGCAATATTTAATTAGTATACAGCTCTCTGAGCACTAGGCAGGAAATGTGTTTGCTAATTAGACATTGTTGATTTCATACCCAGAATCATAATGAATGCCTGGTGAGTGCCCAGAGCTAAATTCCTTCCTTATTTCTATGCATATATTCCATTTCCTACCAGCTGGGGCTAGCGTGTCTGTGGGGCTAGTGTGTTCATTGACTGTCTCTTTGTAGCTTGTGATAGTGGTGTGACAACAGCAAATATTCCTGAGATATAGGCGCTCCCTTCAGCTCATTCAAAATGAATGAGAAAAAAAATTGGGACCAGTTTGTTGCAAATGAACACAAAACAATTACTGATTCAGGCACTGATATTTAATGGCGTAAAATAAATCAGAATCTTACCTTTTAATCAGGACAGCTCTCTGGTTGCAAATATGAAATATTCTGAGAGAGGGCAAGGGATCTGTACAGGGAACCCTAATAAATCTGCAATTCCCAGAGTTCCTTCACTAATTATTCAATTTGATTTGATGAATAACACCAGTTTAAGACTAATTTAACTGTTGATGTTTGTACACCCATCATCTTTTCTCCCCCCGATCAACCCCGCCATTGCCTTTTGGTCCTGCCAGTTTTGCACTGGAGTTTGTTAGCATTTAACCATCTCAAATCTAAGTTCGTTGTCTAATTTCTGGCTACAAGGTGGATATAAGCTAGAGGTTGCTTCAAACATGATGATATTCTACAGATAAATTGCATGGATATGAAATAGTACACAAGCTGCATAACAAAGAGTAATGCTAGAGCAGATCCAAGGGCTATTTAGTTCAGCTTCCTGTTCCTTGCTACTTTTTTTGAACCAATTATTGACTATTAATTTTTTAATGACAATTACAGTATTTGTAAACTGATTTGATTTGTATCCCCCCAGCAATATAAAAGATGGAGTGCAAACCTGCAGATAGTAGTAGACATAGGCCATTTACACACTAGCCTGTTATAGCGCTATGATTCCACTTTGAACATCCTATGGAACATCCTTCCAAAACTGCAAACCCCAGGATTCCATAAGATGTTGAAAGTGGAATCATAGTGGTATAACAGGCTAGTGTGGAAATAGCCTATGTAGTAGTAATAATAGTTATAGTAGTAATAGTAATGATAATAACAATAATATCCACAGTGACCAAACATACGTCCCTGGAATGCAGATAAAGTTGACAAATGTCTACTGCTGTTGCCTGCCAGTATCCAATTTTCAGTGGATTATTTTCTCTAAACTTGAAGGTTCCACTTGCCCATAACATGTGGAGGGACTAGTTCCTACATTGGAGTACATTTATGTTTAAAAAATTTATGCCATTACTAAGTCCTCACGATGTTAAGTTCATCAGTGTCCTTTTAGTTATTGTGATCATATCTGTGCTGCAGAATGCAGTATGAAAAACAAGTTCTGGAAGAAAAGTTGAAGGAACTGTGTATTTTTAGCTTGGAGAAGATAAGCCTGACAATGCAGTGGAGAACACATGATAGCGCATTTCTTGAAGAGTTGTCATGTAAAAGAGAGCAAAGAACAATTCTCCCTGTAGAGGGTAGGACTAGATCTAATGTCACAAGAGTGTGGATTTCAGTTGGACTTTAGGGGAATCTTCTTGATAACAAGAGCAGTTGGACAAGGAACCTGTTGTCTAAAGGGAAGGTGATCTCTTGTCTTGCTAGAAATCTTCAAGCAAAAACTGGATTGCCATCTTTTGAGGATGCTCTAGCTCTGAATTTTCTGCAGCAAGTGGGAGGGTTGGACTAGATCAAGGGTGGGCAATTGTTGGGGACCCTGAGGACCACATGTGGCCTATGAGCAGCACTCTCCCTACCCTTGGACTACATTGTCTAGAAGTCCCCCTTCCATTAATCCTGTGATTTTATCTTGTATTGTGTGAGTTTACATTACTTAATTGCTCACTCCTTCCATTGCTCCAAAGTTCCCATAGTGAAAGGAGTACACATCCTGAGACCTGTGGTTTTGTGTACAAATAGGAATATGTATGTATCACTGTATACTCCAACCCCTGTGTTGTAAGTGTTGCCAAGGGAGCAGTCTAAAAACAAGCAATTCAACAAATGAAGATTGGGCAATGAAAGCAGCCTTGAGAATTAGCAGAACAAAATTGAGATGTTCACTCTTTGCTTCCATGACACCTTGCCAGCAGGGAAATTGGATAGCCCCCCATTCCACACACTGCAGTCACCAAAGCAGTGGTGTTTGAGATGGGACCCCTATAGTTTCCCTCACTGCTCTATTATAGGAACACTTAAAGGAAGAGTATTACAAAGAAATGAGAAGGGAGTAGGATTTATTGGGTAGTTTTTGTGGCACTGGAGAGACAGCTTTTGTAATTACTTTAGTTCAGGAAATGCCCAAAGTGATGTGTGTCTTATTGTGAGCTATAGTAGGGAGCGCAGAGGAGGAGTTACACAGAAATGTTTCAATCATTGTTTGACTAAAGGCTGGTGAGAGGACTTGGCAGCTGTTTGGTTGTCTGGCTGAGACCTGGGCACCGACTGGACATGCTAATACCAAGGCCTGAAATGTTGCCAACTGGTCTGTGACAGGAGGCTGTGATACCAAGCTCAAAGAAAAGATGCCTTGCTTGCCAAGTGCTGTCTGGTTGGCGAAGAATGCAGTGCCAACTCTTATGCAAATGCCTGGTGCAGGTTCCTTGGGATACTGGTAACATGAGCCACATTTATGAAGGCGAGAGAGAGAATGGCATTTTCTTTATCTGTGGAGGCCATTCATGTTCCACCTAAATATATTTGGGAGGCTGAGATTTTGAGTGGAGGAGCAACAAAGAGGAACAAATGCTTAATCCTTCATTGCTTCCATTTTTCCATGCCAACATATCCTAGCCCAAACTTTCTCTCTGCCACTCTCACATGGTTTAATTACCATTCTAGATCAGATCTGGAACTTGGAAAAGTTATGATTTTTTGACTAAAACTCGTAGAATACTACAGCCAGTATGGGCACCAGGTTGATTGGGGGTTCTGGAAGCAATGCCGTTGCCGGGATGTGATTGGGACCTGAAATGCTCCCCACTGCACCGATTGGCTGCTGGCAGATGGGTAGTGTCCGGGACATGCTGCTCCCTTCTGCAGTACAGCCCTCCTCTTTCTGGGCTGTATTGCAGAAGAAAGAGCTTGATAGTGCTTCTGCCCTGCCTACATGCCCGCAGCTGATGGGATCATTATGCGAAGGGAGGCCATTACTGGATTTTTTCCAGTAATGATATACAGCACTATCATAATGGCTGGGAACGCAACACCAGTGGGACTGCAAAGACATTATGTGATGGCACATATCACGGACCAGCAGCAATGCGTCCCCATGTCAGGATGGCACCATTGTGCAATAAGGGCCTTAGTATATGGGAATTGCTTCAAAGCCTACCAATGGAAGTGGAACATTTATCCTGATGTAGGTGAATTATGTCTCCTTCTTCAGGACTTTTTTGCCCCTATTTCTTTATGGCCTGGTGATGATTTTAGATTAGAGCTAGAATGTTGCAAAGACCTTGTGCTGTAATTTGTCCATCTGCTCCTGCTCAGGTCTGCATCCCATCCAGTGAGAATCTCTCCCCAACATGCTTTCAAAGCTCTGAGAACCAGAAACATATTGGGGAACTTAGAGACTGGATGAGGCACTTACCATGGGAAAGCAACACTTCCTTTTGTTTCCTTTGATACTTGAACCACTCATAATATTAATTTCAGATATAATCCCAAGCACTGTTCTGGGGAGAGGCTTGCTAGACATACCCATTTATTCGGCTGAGGAATTTCCTAGCCACTTGGTCGAGCGTATATCGAAGTGTAGTTGAGATGGTACGTCCTTTCCCCACACTGCTTCCTGCAGACAGTACCCCACTGTTCAGGAATCTCCTTCCTCACTTTAATCTTGGCTGCTATAAATTGAGCATCTGATAATGAAGAAGGAGTATACATGTCATCAGAACACCAACTTCAATCAAAAAGCTGGTAAAAATAAACTCAACAGGCCTACATTTGTCAGGGTATTCAGTCTGACAGAGTGCCAGACTGTTGTGTACTAGAGATTCTCAGTGTAATCTCCATTGATGTATTTCTCTGCAAATATTGGATTGTTGCTGTGTTGTATCACTGGCTCCAGAGGCAAAGAAATTGTGTGCATGGATGTAGATTTTGTTTTACTAGTCTAATTGCCATTGGCAAAAAAGTGCAAGCTGTATGGAGCCTTTCCTTTAAGCACTATAAAGCATGATGGGATGTATGCAGATCGCTATCTCTTTATGCCCAAGACATTTACCCACAGTAGCCAGTTCAGAGGTGGAATATGAAGGCTGGGAGAAGGCTCAATTTTACGTCTTGGCAAAAGCAATATCCGAGTTCAGCATTTAAAAGTGCAGTTAAATTGTCTTTTAAATGATATTGTTCTATTCCTAACTGTTTTATGATATGAAAGGTCAGATCTTTCATATCATAAAACGGCCAGAATTTTTAAAGAGAAGTTAAAGAAAGAAGTTACCCAACCCATGACTTGCTCTCATGTTAGATGGTCATGTCTTTGCATATCCATGCCAGATTCAGGATACAAAAGAGCTATACATCATCTCTGTTATTGTGTCTGTTACGAGAACAGGGCTAGACGAGACATTTTTCTGCCTGAGGTAGAACAGCAAATGTCCTTCCTGCAAAGTCATGGTACTTAGTACCCATGGTGAACCAAGTTGTCTTGACACCTGAGGCAAAAGATCTCACAAGTACCTCTTCTCTCTGTCTCTCCAACAGTAAAAACATGACAAGGATGATAACAGCATAATTAGCAACAACAACAATGCCATTTACTGCCTTTTCTTGATACCCCAAATTTGCTTGCCGAGATAGCTGCCTCACTTTGGCCAGAGATAGGGTATATTTCAAGTGTCAGCAGGATGCTGTAGTTTGAACATTGGACTATGACTCTGGAGACCAGG
This sequence comes from Cyclura pinguis, assembly GCA_030412105.1. Lineage (NCBI taxonomy): Eukaryota > Metazoa > Chordata > Lepidosauria > Squamata > Iguanidae > Cyclura > Cyclura pinguis. Next base: position 60,842,897 of record CM059601.1, read on the forward strand.
GTTTGAATCCCTGCTCAGCCATGGAAACCCACTGAATGACTTTGGACAAGCCGTATTCTCTCAGCCTCAGAAGAAAGCAAAGGCAAACTCCTTCTCAACAACTCTTCCCCCCAAAACAAACAAACAACCATGATCGGTTTGCTGTAAGGTCTCCAGAAGTCAGAAATGACTTGAAGGCACACAGCAACCAGATAATATTAATCATCAAAGCACAATATTAATATTTTTACTGAAGTGTAACAGGTTTTGCCCCGATGTGCCCCAACGGAATCTGTGGAGCCTCTTGTCTTCCATCTTGCACACAACAAGAGGCTACATTTCAGAGGAAGGAACTGGCAAACCACCCCTGAGTATTCTTTAAGAAAACCCTATGAAATTCAGTGGGTGGGCATCAGTTGACAGGTAAATTGAAAGCACATACAAACACAGGCCAGCACTGTGTGAAAATCTTTAGCGTGTTGCATCCTCCCTGAAGGACAACTAGAGAAATACCCACTTTCATTCCAGAGGAGGGATTTTGGCATTGCAATGCTTCAACAGCACAACTAGCTATTTGTCTAAATCCTATTTTCCCGATATATCTGCTTTCTTTCCATCTAATGGTGGGGAGAAACCTGATTTCACAGATTTTATAAAGCTCAGCTTGTCCAGAGACATTTTTGTCATCATGTAGCCTCATTTTTCTAAGCTCTGTCTGGTCTACCTTCCCACACACATACTGAAGCCTCTTCAAAAACTGGTCATCTCAACTGACTCATATACCAGTCCTGCTTACTGCGCATCTGGTTGTGCTTTTGAAGGCATTTGCTTTTTATATCTTCAGTAATTTTACAGTGTGAAGAGATACAAATACAAAGCTGCTTGGTCCTCATGGGTGTTGAATTTTTCATGTTATAATTTCTGTAAATAAATTAGTGAGAGCTAGTGTGGTGTAGTGGTTTGAATGTTGGACTACAACTCTGGAGATCAGGTTCTGAATCCCTGCTTGGCCATGGAAACTTTCTGGATGACCCTGGGCAAGTAACACACTCTCAGCCTCAGAGGGAGGCAAAAGCAACCCCCCCAACAAACCTTGCAAAGAAACTCTCTTGATAGGTTCTCCTTGTGATCACCATAAGTTGGAAGTGACTCAAAAACGCACGACAACAACTAAATTAGCAAAAGATAGTTTAGAGACCATAGAACTGGATATCTTCTATGTCACCTTCTATAAATGGCTATACTTCTCTGTACAGATCTACAAAGTGTACGTTCATTTATTTAATGCCCTGCAAATCAACTTTTTGTTTAGCCAGCAATAACTGATTATAAGAATGCTACAAAATCTTGCAGTGTAAAACAATCTATGGACCTTTATTGGTCAGTGATGATTGGATGGGTTCCATCATGTAATTACAGATAATAATGGTGACTGCAACAAAATGTTGCAGCATGGAATGCTCCCCCAGAACAACATTTGGTGGCTATTGAGCATGTTTGTAGAATCTTAGGGTTCCCTCAGCTGCAGAGAAGCCATTTTAACCCACACCTTCCTGGTAGACTGAACTGACACATTTTGGAACACTGAAAGTGACATAATGTCACTTCTGGCTGTCATTATGGCTGACTTTTGGCTGGATTTTGGGAGGGGGGCTGAGGAGGGTGTGTGTGTGAGGGGTTGGGAGAAGCAAATTGCCACATTTACATGCAGTGTGTGAGGGACCCAAAAATTCAAATTGGAGTGATTTGAGGAGGCTTTAGTGGTGTAGAAGGAATGGCGACTGTCTGGCAGGAAGGCTGCTTCAGGAGCTGGGTTGTCTTGCATTGATTCACTATGCTTCAGTTCAGATCCCAGCTTAGTAAATCAGAGATCCAAATTATGCCTTTCAGGCACTTTTCTGACTTACTATAAAACCTTAGCCCCATTGTATGTTCTACCCAACTTCTTTATGCCTATCTTCTTTAATATTTTGGAATCCTTCTCCCTCTTCCAGCCCTGTCATCAATCAGTAAAATATGTTCTTTTCCTCCAGCCTTCCCCAAGGTCTGAGTTTTGTTTTTGCAGCACTTTACTAACTGAACTAATAAATCTGGATTAGCTCACAAACCTGTGCTCCTTGTCCGTATGTTCCTTATTGCTTAACTCCTTATTATGTTTTTTCGTTCTCATCTGATGCTGCTTCAGTTGATTCCATTTTGCAAGCATATAATAAGTGTTGTTGTTGTGTGTCTTCAAGTTGTTTCCAACTTATGGTGAGCCTAAGGCAAACCTATCCCAGGGTTTTCTGGGGGCTGAGAGTGTGTGACACACCCAAGGTCACCCAGTGGGTTTCCATGGCTGAGCAAGGAAATAGAACCCGGGTCTCCAGTGGCAAAGTCCAACTTTCAAACCACTACACCACACTGGCTCTGTAATAAGTGTACATTATGATAAAAGGACATGCGCAACTGAATAGAATACAGCCTCCTAACTAAGTCTTCTAAGCATGTATCTCTCTCACTGGTTGACTGCAGGAAATCCAGTGCAAGTAGGATTTAATTTGCAGTTTGGCTTAGCTTTGTCCTCACCTTTGTCAGATCTGGACAGGTGAGAGTACCCTCTTCACACTTATTAGCAAGCTGAAGTCTCAGCAGGAAGCAAAATGAACTCTGAGCCCAACATTATCACAGAGTGAGAGAACCACCAAGGTCCCTTGTGGAAACTAGCATCAGCATGAAAGAACGAAGCAAGAGCATTTTCATTTTCACCTTAAATAAGTGTCTATAAAGATAAGAAACTCCATGCTGACAGGGACATGCCTAATGCCAACCATCTCATCTAGCTTTAGAAAGTAAAGTGATGAAGACCATTATGCATAGTATACACTAAGGATGGAACATTTTAAAAGCTGAATGTGTGTTGTTTTGGTATTTTAATATCTTGGCATTTTTTGTTATTAAACAAAATCTTTTTTTTAATAAACAGGTTCTTCCACCCTAATTCTGTGTAGGATTTCCCGCACTTGGAAAAAAATTTCTGTGCATTCTTTTTTGTACAAAGGGAGGTATGCACCTTTGGCTGAGGTGTGAAATGTGTGCTTTTTTTTTTTTTTGCACATGTTAGAAATGAGCACATGTTGGCTAGCACTTTTTTTTTGATCAGCAGAATGTACTGCAAGCCTAGAATTGAACAGATTGAATTCTGGTCTGTGCTCTATTCCAAGCAGTGCGGTTTGGACAAATGTGCCAAAAAAAAACCCCCAAAAAAGCACACAGGCACACACACAAAAGCCAAGAACAAAGTCCTTGACTGAATTTCTCATCCGTCTTCTAGTACAGAGTAAATTCTCTGGTTGTTTTGAGGCATGATAGCTCCTAAATACTCTAAAGACACCAGATCCTTTGTGATATTGGAAGCTAAGCAGGGTCAGCTCTGGTTAGTACTTGAATGGGGACCACCAATGAAGACCAGGTGCTGTAGGCTATATTTCAGAGGAAGGAACTTGCAAAACCACCTCTGAGTATTCCTTGGCTAAGAAAACCCTATGAAATTCATGGGGTTGCTATAAGTTGACAGGCAGCTAGAAGGCACATACACATACAAACAAGCTCCTGCAGCACTGAATCTCAGCACTGTGCGTGATCTTTTGACAGCTCCTTATAGCTAAACATGCGGTACTGCGTTGACTAATCAAACAGCATGTTTATTTTGCTTTCACATTAGTTGCACAAGAAATGAAGCAGTGAAGATACATAGATGGCCAGTAGCAAATTGGCAACATTCAGACAAAGAAAGCAAGAGAGAGACTTTGATATCTTTGATGACTCAGAACAGTAATTAAGTAGCTGCTCCTAAGTTATTTAGAAGAGGGGGCAATTAGCTAATTAGCAACAACACCAATCAGAGGGAGAGAGCACAGCAGCTCCAGGAATTGTTCACCCACTTCTTTTTTTAGTGAGCACTTCTAAAAGTGAGAGGCTTTGCCATCCTGTCATGGTGCTGAGGTACTTGGAACTAGGGAATGAGAAATGTCTATCAGATGTCGAGCTCTGGGGCTGCATGGTCTTGGATCTTAGTGAGTGAACCTATTCCAGAATCTTATTCCAAGTAGATCACGCTTAGGGCAGTGGAAGGCAAGAGGGGAGAGCAAGGAGGGGAACTATCTCAAGAGTAATATTTACCTTCTAATTTATAAAAAAGAGGAAGGGGAGGGAGGAAACTTTTAACTGCTTTTTATTTTAGCATGAGCTTTTGTGGACATAAACCCACTTCTTCAGATGCAGTACAGAGGTATATTAAAGCCACAGGTTAAAAAGCATATTTATAGGAATGGGAATAAATATGCTTTTTAAACCCGAGACTATAATTTCATTCCGTACTGCCTCATGAAAGCTCACACTAAAATAAAAGCCAGTTAGTCTTAAAGGCGCTACTACATTCCTTTTTTCCACTTTCTTTCTCTTTTTTCTTTTCATGCTGCAAGAAATTAACAAGACTATTTCTTTGAAATCTTCTAATTTATATTAATCTCATGTCACATGAAAAGATTCACACTGAAGCTGGTAAAAAGTATTTCTTTCTATCGAGGAAACCTTTTTTCCATATTTGGAAGCTTCTCTTGAGTTCCACTCATTCTTCCAAAAGCCAAATATGACCATTTCATTTTCCTTTATATGTCATGCAATCTATAAATGCTTTACTGTCCTTACTGCTTTCCTTTGAATCTTTTCCAGTTTGTATCCTTAAAATGTGGTGGCCAGAAGGGGGTAAAAAAAAAAAAAGTCCAATTGAGTCAGCAGCTGTGAATGCTTGGTGGTGGGAGCCAAATTGTCACAGCGCAGTGCAAGCTGCTGGGGCTGCAGAGTCAGAGGTGTAATGAGATCTTAATAGTGCAATTACAGCCCATTGATTTACTCAGCACATAATTGGCAGTGGCAGCAGCTGCCCAGTAATGGATGGCTGTGATTATTGGCAGTGAGAAGCTGGGATAGACAGCACTGAATTTTTGTAGGGCCATGGCTCGAGCACATGTTTTGCATACAGAAGGCCCCCAGATTCAATCCTGAATGTCTCCAGTTTATAGGAGTACAGGAAGCAGTGTAGAAATGACCTCTCCCTAGGATCTTGGGGAGCATTGCTACTCAGAATAGACAGTGCTGAGCTAGATGTGGCAGTTTTCTGAAGTAATCTAAGACAGCTTCATATCTTCATGTATGGGGAAGAAAGTGAACATGGCAGGTCTTTTGCAGGCAACAGCTTCTTTTGAGAATGGTGTATGGTGCAGGAAGCAGTAGATGGAGAGGAAGAACAGGAAGGATGTCAACATGCATATTATGGTTCAGTGGATTATATTATGGTTTGCCTTACTACTCCCTTTCTCAGTTGTTCACCAGTTAACATATGTTGATATAATAGTGTTAGATGTACAACTAAAGATGCACAGTGGATGTGACTGGGATGTGCAGACCATCAGGGGAAGAGATGCTACCGTATATGTACTACTGCAGGTGTATATGTTTCGCCTTCTGTTACCTTGCCTCCCAAGTGGTCCAATAATCTCCAGAGCCAGGACAGAAGACTGCCAATTGCATCTGTCTGGACAGCTGGATTCTGGTGCCCAAAGGTACTGTGGGTAGCGAGCTACTTTTGCTTGAGTCACTGACAGCCTGCTGCTTTCACAGGGTCCACAAGTAAACGTGTCCCAATGGAGCTCTTCAGGTGCTATTTGAGTGGGCAGCAACTCTGTTGCCAGAGGATTAAATATTTCTAGCAGCAGTTCTTCCTGAAGAATCTGCTTCCAGTGTGAAGGAATTATTCCCTACCATAATATATCTCCATAGGCCCATGTCAGTACCCCTGTTGCCCAAAATCACACATGCTTGCTTGCATTTATTCCCTCTGAAACACCTTTGCTCCTGATCTAACTGTTCTGAGCTAAAGGGAACAACTTCGTACAGGTTCTTTTTTTACTAGTTTGCCATTATTCACTGGAGAATAGTAGCAAAGCCATTCCCAATCCCAGGTAGCAAGTGATTAAACACAACATCAGATTCTACACAGGGTCAGGTTGAATGTTGATTGATTTGTATCGAATCCATGCTCACTTACCACTCAACACTTTTGTCAAATTAGATTGAATTGGGAGTTCATTAAGGATAAAAGTCAAATGAGGTGAGTGGAAAATAAGACAGTTACATGACAAAATGAAACGTGAATTCATGCTAGCTTACAGTGAATTTTTAGACCATAGGTTAAGTAAATAATTTATGGCCTAACTTGCATTCTGAATGTGCCCAATGAACAACTGTCCTACAGGAAAGAAAAATTTATCTCCAAATTTAAGGTAGCTCTGTATGTTACAATTATTGCCAGTAACACCAGCAATACAGATGTGCATAATGTGTAGTTAATAAGATATGTGTAAAGACATCTTTAAGCATATATATACAAAGTTTTGCAAATCCTGTAGGTTTTCCGGATATATGTACAAAGGTGTTTAAGTGTTCTCAGATGCATTTAAGGGCACAATGTATATGAGTATTTACGTGCTGATGTTTTTCCCCAAACTGTAGATGGAATCTTTTTGGTGACTTATGCCAGTGTAATGTTCTGTTTATGTCCTGATAAAAGCAGTTTTTGGAGTGTGTACAGCTACAGTACTGTCAGTGGGATTCCATCAGCACTAAAGCCTGACCTGCCGGCTGCAGGAGGGGAGGGGTGGAAGAATAATTTTCTCTCTTGATAGCAACAACTTCCTTTGCTGTCTTACCCACTGCTGTGGCGCCCTGTCACTTTGCCACTGTCTGTGCCACCATCTATGCTGGCATAGTTATGGTAGTCAACAGGATTGAGGTCTTTATGCCTTTGCTATGGGAACTAACAGTGTTTCTCCCCAGCAATTATAATATGTCATTATAATATGTATAATATGCAATGCCTCCCATAAGTTACCCTTCCTTTCTGGCTTTGACAAAATGGTTTCTTTTGTACCTGACTTGGAAAATTCCACAGTTAAACAGGCCAGTTCAGTACAAAACAGTCCTCCCACTCCATACGATTGTTACAGCTAAACATTTCAGTGCTTGCACAACACCCCATCATCATTGGCTTTTGAAGCACATTTCCTTGCCAACTGTGATGATAAAAAGGCTGCTTTGTTACTGGTCAGCTGGGATGAATCCAGAGTGACTGAGACAGAGATGGAGAGTGCTACTCATGGGGATTATGTTTATGGGCTTGTTGCTGTTGCATCCTATGAATGGTTACAGTGTGGTTTCCTGGCCATTGAAGATAGTACAGAAGGGCAGACTGTTATTTCTAATTGTGATAGCTTGGCTACAACTTCTCCCATGCAGACATTTTTCTGATGGCTCTATCACCAAGACTGCCAATGACTCCATATCTAACCAGAAACCAGAGAGCATGTGTCCCTTTTACTCTTTTTTCTGTTCAGCACAAACAGGCTCAGCTAGGGTGGCATTTGTCAAACTTTGTTTCCTGAAAACAAAAACAAAAAAACAGTATGCCACTACTGTATTTTTTTGAAACACAGACTATCTAGATTTTCACACAAGGTAGGGAGTGCTGGAGAAGACTTGCATTAGTTTATACACAGTTATTATCTGGAAGTAATAGTTTGGTAGTTAGTAGCAAATAAATGGTCAGGTAGACATTCAGTGGGTACTGGTTTGCAAAACAATTCTTATATGCATAGTTGATACATTTCTTCTGGATTTGGAGGCGAAAGTCAAAATATTCGACCAATACAGGAGTAGATGTTGTAAACTAATTTGAAGTATTTGCATCACAAATGTTTGGCACATTTGAGGAGTAGAAACTGTGGGGTGGGGGTGTTGCAAAAAATAAAAATATTGAGATGGGAGACCAAAAGGAGGAGTATGACAGTTTATTTTCCTAATTACTCAAAGCAGCGAGAAACGGCAATAATTTATGGCATCATCATCATTCTCTAATGCCTATATATAACTTCCTTATATTTCTCTAATGCCTATATATAACTAGCTTCCTTCCATATGCAGCATTTTGGCAGGAGCCATTGTCCTGATGGACTGCAGATTATTGCTAAAAAAGCACTTTTTCAAAGATGCTGCAACCTGCCTTATTGGCAAGCCCTCAGGCCCTGAAAACAGGAGTGCAGTATTCATTCTGCAGCTATAAATGCAACAGTTAACTTAGTTGTGATATTAAAAGGAGGAAGGGAGGGGGATAAAAAACGGAATCTGGCAGTACCTTTAAGACTGATTTTTAGTTTCACTTGAATTTTTGTGGATATAAACCCAATTCTTCAAATGCAGTACAGAGTGATTTTAAGGTCTCAGGTTATAGATCATATTTATGCAGTTGTGGGAGTGGGAGAGAATGTAGTAGGATCCAGAAAGATGCGAATCATGTCCCTTGCCCTAAATTTTCCAAGGGCTGGGTAAGATGATACAGGTCTTTCAGATCTTTACAGTGGCCAGTTAGTGCTGATGTGTGAAAGCAATAAATCTGCTTACCAGAAGTCAACAAAATCCACAAGCACCAATACCATTTTGGGGCCAGCTCCAAAGCATAAACTAAATTATGCAAGCTTCCAAATCTTCACTCACTTCTTCATCAGGCAAAGATGTTAAAAATCATATAGGAGAAAAATGGTGATGATGTTAGAGTCACAGACCTATATTCTTTCTGAGATGCTGTCAGCAAAGATGGTTTTGAGAAATTTCAGTGGAGGCAGAGGTCATTACACTTATTGATCATGTGAGGATTAGGGACAAAAAGCGGTAGAAGACAGGTAATAAAATGTTAATAAATGTTAATAAAAAGAAAAGTAACTTCTCTTTCCCTGGGTTCAATACTCTGAGGAGATTCCTTTTGTTATATGTGCAGTAGCAAGGACTTGAATTATATGTAGTGTGCCATGAAGCCATTGTCTTTATCATACCTCTGCTAATGGATTGCAATTTGTGGATATAGTTCAATTCAGCTGTTTTTCTTTCAAGTATTCCTTTTGTAATTTCCTTGTTCAAGGAAAAAGTTGTGGTAGTAAAATTGCAGAAGTAGGCATTGCATCTGCTGCCAAGTTATGTATGAAAACCATTCATGGGTTCTCCAAAGTAAAAACCTCCTTCTCACTCACATTATGTACCTTTGTCTGTTTTTGGTCTTTTTCTGTATCTCTTCTATCCTCCCCATTCCTACCAGCACTCCTTTACCATGCAGTTGCAGCCTAATTTATAATGTGTGAAACTCTGGGCAAGTTGAGAGGGAGCTGGAAGAAGCAGCTGGGATCTCAGCTTATTGCAGCTACTGGAAAAAGATAGGGAATGCCTCTGCTTGCCAGAAGAGTTATGATGAGGCACCACTCCCAATGTAAGAAAGAACCAAATATAACATAAGCCGGAAATTGCAGGGCTAATTTGGCCCTCCATGAGATGCCATGCCCTATGAGGACAGACTTAGAGAGCTGGGTATGTTTAGTCTGCGGAAGAGAAGATTAAGAGGGGACATGATAGCCATGTTTAAATATTTGAAGGGATGCCATGTAGAGGAAGGAGAGGGCTTGTTTTCTGCTGCTCCAGAGACCAGGACAAGGAGCAATGGATTCAAGCTGCAGGAAAGGAGATTCCACCTGAACCTCAGGAAGGACTTCCTGACGGTCAGGGCTGTCCGGCAGTGGAATATGCTGCCTCGGAGTGTGGTGGAGTCTCCTTCTTTGGAGGTTTTTAAGCAGAGGCTGGGTGGCCATCTGTCGGGAGTGCTTTGAGGGTGTTCCTGCATGGCAGGGGGCTGGACTGGATGGCCCGTGTGGTCTCTTCCAACTCTACATTTCTATGATTCTATGAGATCTTGCAGGATTGCATAGTCCTCGCAATGCCCTGCTGTCCCACATGCTCATATTTATTAAAAAAAGAAACAAATTTCCTAACTATGGCCACCACAGCTTCTAAATGACATAGGAGAAAAGTTGCTGTGTTGTTGCCTAAGTACCCTGGAGACATCAGATCCCAACTAATCTGGGAAGATAAGCAGGAGCAGGCGTGGTTAATACTTGGAAGGGAGACCAGCAGGGGATATTATGTGCTGTATACTATATTTCAGAGAAAGGTAATAGCAAACAGACTCTGAGTACTCCTTGCCTAAGAAAACCCTATGAAATTTGTGGGATTGTTGACAAACAACATGGAGGTGTACGTGGACACAGACATACATAATTGTTTTAGTCCCTCAAGAGAGTTTCAAAAACTAAACAGGAAGTCAACTGGAACTGGTTTAATTTCTGTTTAAAAAGGCCTCTCTTGGACTTAAAACAGCTGGGGAGAGAAAGAAGATGGCAAAACTGCCTCTTGCCCCCAAAGGATGCGGGAACCATTTTTGTTTCAAACAACAACAACTTAGAGAAAAGTTTTTTTAAAAAATTGTGGGGTACTGTGGGGGCTGCAGGGACTCAAAATGGACTTTGGGGTATATGTAGGCTCCAGATCACACTTCCCCAATTCCTGGCATAAATTTTGTCTTCTGTTGCCGAGGGCACAGTGGGTAAGCATGTATGCAGTAATAACAAATTGAACAACACCTTTACATCGTCACTGTTATTCTTTGTTTTTGTTCATCCCTCTTTTGTCTCTTCTGTCAGATATTAATAAAGTAGTATATAGCATTCCGAGATGCTTTTAAAAATCCCTTTCTCTTCCTTTATGGTGGTTAAGGAAGGTTATTCACCATTTGGCAGTAAGCCACACTGCTTCTGGGGCTCTCAGATTGTTGGCTGTGCTCTGTGAAGGCTCTCAGCTGCACTCAGCATGTAGTAGGTAGAAGAGCTAAGGGAAAAAAGAAACTCTTTGGGCTACAACTCTACAGCTATGCTGGCTGGGGGATTCTAGGAACTATAATCCAAAAACATAAATTTTCCAAGCTTTTAAAATGTAGTACAGCCTTCTTCAACTTGGATCTTTCTGGATGTTTCAGATTTCATCATATGTCAGACAAGACCCCCCCTCCCATTTTTTTCCACAGTTGGCTTTTTTGTGAAAATAATGGGGGGAACTTTTTACTTAAAAGAAAAGTCAACACTGAGTGCTGATGGACAAAATCTAGGGAAAGTTTATTGAACCCCTTGCTCACCAGCCGTACTACCATTCAGCAGCACTGTAAATGAATGTTTCACAGATGTTTGAGAACAGAGTTGAGACACTACCCATTTCAGACCCAGCTGCTTGTGTGAATCTATCTGATTCATTTAATACTGTGTTTGTGTTGCAGGATATACAAATGTTTAAGGCTAAGTATGGCATCTTCCTTTTAAAAATTCTGCAAAGATCTACAGTAGCTGCCGGAGTGACAGCAGCTGGAAGGAAACATATTTCCTTTTGACCGGAAACATAATGAGAGGGTCCATGGCCATTATACTGGACCAGGACTGTCGAATTTAGATGGTCACTCTTTTTAATGCAAGATGTATCTTATCAAATTAATTGTCCTTCCTATTTCAGAGTTTTATAACTTCTCTCACTCCAACCTTACCCAGTTAGCTATAGTCTGAAGAATTCTTTTGGAATTCATTCAGATACTTCTACAGTGGGTCATGGAATGCTGAAAGTACAGATGTTGCCCTGAATGAATGATGAGATCCTCGTGTGTGTTGATTGGCTTTAGAAGCAAAACACTAGGGTCATTTGCACACTACACTGTTATAGTGCTATTATTCCACTTTCAACATCCTATGGAATCCTGGGCTTTGCAGTTTAGGGAGGGTCCTAGTGTGGAAAGGCCTAGATCACTGCATGCACATGGCCTAGAAGAACCACTTTGGCAGCCATGTGCTTAATCTCAACTTCATGTGCCATCAATACATTGTGTCCACAAATTGCATATGTATCTCACATATGTATGTAGATATATGAGTGTCTGGAAATTCATGCTGAAAAATCCTGCAGATGGAGGAAAAATTTTGAAAGCCAGCTGTCCCCCAGTGAGTACAACCCATTTGAGGTTTTTCATCTCTAATGCAGGTGCTGATTGCTCTATTGATTTCCATTAGCACATGGCACTCTCCTAAGTCCTTGTGCTCTCCCTTTCTGTCAGCTCATGCTCTTAGATAATGTGGTCACTGAACTATGCCATGGTCCCCCAGCACACAGGATTATGCTTGGAGAAATGGAACCCATAGCTTGTTCACCTGGAAGCTGGTTAGTGGCTATCCATGTCTCCATGCTCAGGGAGGGAGGTAAAATTCCTGTATAGTTCAAGCCAATCACCCTCATTAGCTGATGGTCTTTCATGCAGTTTTTGAAAGGGCCATAGTTCAGTTCAGTGGCAGAATGTATGCTTTGCACTCAGAACATCCCAGATTCAATCTCTGCCGGTATCTGTAGCCGGGGTTGGCAAAGATTTCTGTCTAAAACCCTAGAGAGCTGCTGACAGAGAATACTGAACTAAATGAAACACTGGTCTGACTTGGTCCTAACAGCTTCCTAACATCCCATCCACCCAGCTGTATTCAGTTATAGCTAGTGATCTCTTGAATCTGCTGACTTTTGGAAGCCAATCAAAATAATTTCTCATTTAATATGCAGGTTTTTAATCAAAGCTGGAAACCAGGAAATAGGAAAATATGGAAATCTATAAGGTGTCTCTTTGTATCCTGTCTGTCAAGAAGCTCAGAACTGATTAGAATCACGATTAAAGGACTATGTGGGTGTCTTATGAATGTTAGAATGTGGTGGTGGAAATGCGTTGTAGAAATTTGAGAGTGGCTATTGCCTATTCTCAACCTGAATTATTCAAGTTCACTTCTAAGCAGGCTTTGAGCTACAAAATATACCTGTCTCTGGGTCAAGTGAAAAACCCATAAAAAGGCATATGGTTCTTTTCTTTGTCATATCCGCTGCTGTCCTGAAACACAGGTTCAGAACATTAAGATGAAAGGAGCATCTTTCTTGTCCACCCTCCTAGCGCAGACCAGGGAATTTCCTCCTGTTAACACTAAGCCTCTTCTCTTAAAACTGTCTTTGACTACACGTGGCTCTTTTAGGAAAGCTCCTGGTTTTGCTGTAGAGCCTAGAAGGGATGGTAAATGCAGTTCTTCCCTGGGCAGCTTATTCCAGTCCGTAATCCAATTCATAGCCATTGTTGTTTCCCAAGTGGGATGTGTCATGCTTCACCTCCCAGCTGTCAGTTCTTGTTGTGCCTCCTTTGCTTTTTTAGTGCTCAATTTCTTCTCCCGGGGAAGATCTCTGCCAATGTACTAATTCCATTGCATTCTTCTTTTAAAGACATTAAACAGATTTGAGTCTTCGTCTCAGGCAGCTCCCATCTACCTTCCAGTGGGGACAGGAGGGGGCAGCCGGGAATATAAACGGATGAGGATCTTAGGCATCTCTCCTAATATTCCACCCCACAGTGATTGAATTGGCCAAAGCATCTCATTTACATGCAGGGAGCTAAATACATTTCAGATTCTCAGTCACAGCAGGAGAAGCAAGAGGCAACTGCTGCTGCGGTAAATTGCATTTGAATTTACAAGTACCTGCCTGCTGTTTGGGCAGTTGTGTGTGTGTGTGTGTGTGTGTGTGTGTGTGTTGGGGGGGCAGGATGGATGGAGGAGCAGAGACAGATGCATTGCTGGAAAGCCAGTCAGAACACTGTGGTGCTTAAAATCCTAAGGGCCTTTGTCTATTGATATGTGCTGTCAAGTCACCTCCAGACTCACTCTGTTGCCAGTCCAGTTCAAAACAGCAATAAAGGACAGTCAAAATTCATGATGTGCAGGAGTGACAGTCAGAAAGTGGCTGCTATTAATAGCTAGTGAGTTCTACCTAAATATCAAATGAAGTATTGATTTCAGTTAACTTAGGCATGTGTTCCTCTATAAAATTAATATATGATCCACAATTGTAGGCTACATGATGTACACATTTCTGTCTTTATGAGATCCCCAAAATACAGGATTTTTTGGCATCTTGTTCAGTCTATTTAAAAAAAGGGTGGGTGGGACTGCTTTCCAAACCTGAAATAGGGGATTTCCTTATAATGAGGGACACCAATCCTATAAGAGGCAAGCTTTCTGACCCTCAAATAAAGGACATCTGGCAAGCTGAAGTACAACAGAAGGTATCTTTGCTCCTCTTTGAAAGAAGCCTCTGTCCAATGGCACTCAAGGACAATATCACTGATGTTGATTTTGTGATACAGTTAATGCTCTGTGTGTTCTTCTTGATCACAAAGGAATTTGGGAAAACCTTAATCCACAGCATTCGAATTTTTTGTGGTTTGAAAAATAACAGACCTTTCACTCTAGAACAGGAAGCTTTATTAAGTGGAGCCACAGGAGTGCTTCCTTTTGGGATGAGTGCAAAATATTCCATGGGGAGATATGATCCTTCCCCCACTCCTGGCTGGCCCTACCTGTCTGATGGCTGTTGTCTGCATGCTTCCAGCCGATAACAGCAAGGCCAGCAGCTGTGGAAGCGTTAGTCCCTGGGGCTGAATCCTAGGCCACCCCTGTGCTAATTATCACCCACATGCAGCAGGGGGGAAAGGGGTGGGAAGTTCCAAGGCGGCAGACTGGTTTGGTGGGGCTGGTGACCAGCTGGGTGGGTGGGGTTGCAAAGCCCATTCAAATCTAATGGGCCCGTAGGGGTTTTGTCTGCTAGTGTCCTTGGCAGAGGCAGCAGGAGCCCCGTGCAGGGTAGGACATTACAGGTTACCAGGACAGAATATTTACAGGATGGAGTAAATAGAGGTAGATGCAGAGGGCTAAGATGGATAGGAAGCAGATGGCAGAACAGCTTTCAAGCCAGGTCTAAAGTCCCATAAGAATGGAAACCAGTCTCGTAGGGTTCCTACTTGCTCAGAGGAGCTTTGGCTGGAGGTTTAAGTGGGGGTGGGGGAGCTGCACCTCACCATACCATTTGGGGCTGAGGAACCTCTCCTCTTTGGATCCTAAGGTTGCATCTACACTAATGCTGCAACAGGCTGTTATGCCAAGGCTTGTGTGGCATGAAAGAATTGATGGGACCTCAATTCTCATCTGGAGGATCAAAGGTCATAAGACCTTTGGTCCTTCAGATGTTTTGGCCTATAACTCCCATCAGTCCCATACAACTTGGCCAGTGCTTAAGGGAATGTGAGACTTATAGTCTAAAAATTTGAAAGGCCAAAGATTTCTCATCCCTGAGTTAAAGCAAAGATGTTCTTCTGGAAACAGAAACAAAAGGACCAGTAGCCTTTTGTCTGTATAACCTGCCAGGTTGACGAGTTAACATTTTCAGTATGTAGGATGGTGATATGAGAGTCTAGCCCAGGTTAAAATATCTTCATTGTAAAGAAGGAAAACGAGGCAGGCAGTAGACACCAATTAAAGAATCAGAATTCCACTTTTTTTCTGTGTGCCTGGAGCAGAAATCTCCAGAGGGCAAAGATGTTGGCTAGAGGGGGAGAAAGAGATGTGAAAGTGCAGGTGGAGAGATAACTATACACAGAGAAATACAGTGGCAGTTTGGATGTTTACAGGGGCTGAACATCAGGACTGTGACCACTAGCATCTTACATCTTAGCAAAGGAACTACATGCAGTGGTGGTGGTGGGCTGTCCAGAAAGGAGGGTGCAAGCTCAGGACCAGGGGTGGGAGTGCAGAAGAAAGTTCATGTGTGATAACTTCTATGCCAAACTTGTATCTGGTTTCTGGAGCCTCCAGAGCATCATAATTTTCAAAAGGAATGAACTGGTCATTCAATAGTGAATTTGTATACCTTCTAAAAATGTCCAGATGACGGATCCTGCAATCATGGGACAAAGTATATGGTCCTTGTACTTCCTAGTTTCAGAACAGTTGGCTGCTGTGTTTGCCTGTTGTGGCAAAATCAGCAAAGAGCTTAAAGAATGACAGATTTATTATGTCACAGGTTTTCGTGGATTAGAATTCTCCAGGTCAACTGCAATCTGATGACGAGCTAGTGCTTGAGAATTTATGCTATAATAAATGTGTTAGTCCTGTGCCATAGGGCTCTTTGTTTATATTTCCCAGCAGTATGGATGGAGTGGGAGGGGCTCTACACCACAGGTTCAGTGTCTCTTTCTTGGTGGCTGGACAACAGAGATGAATTTTTCATGGTATGACTGTAAGCTGGGGGAACTGGTTTGGAGCAATAGGAAGCAATTACCACCCCGCTGAGCCCAACCCTAATCCCCTCAAACAGCACAAGGAACAGGCACGCCAAACATGCCTCAATCAGGTTAAAGTGTGAAGTTGGGATTAGCCAAGAGAATGAGAGTCTAATAAATACCATTGCACCCCCTCGGCTGCTTGCACCAGACTCAACTTGGCCATAGGGCAGGAGATTAAGCGTTTGGCTTGTCTGCCTGAGTGGGCTCCCCACTGGGAAGGCAGTATCCTAGAGATGTCAGATGGTTTGGCTTCACTCCCTTGCTGAGGGCTGGCCAGGATCTCACACTGGGAAGCCTTGCTTCTTGTTGCAATCAAGGCACCCATCCCAGCTAGGGCTCTCCAAGTGGCTCATGTCCAAAGCACACAGGGAGCAGTGTTGGGAGCAAAGACAAAGCAGGATAGGACACTGACGAAGGCACTGGTTGCTTGGAAAATTATTCTAGTGCCGTGGTGGATGAGAGACAATGGGTGAATTCAGAAATCAAGCCAGGTTGCCCTCTACAGCCTGGTCCTTCCTGACTTAAAGGAGTGTTTGGGCTAGACATAGGAATAGATAGCTTCTCAGACTAGGGGTAGACAAAGTATGACCCCCACACACACATATGCTTTTGTGGCCTACAGTACCACCAGAATTGTCAGACTGACCTTTTTCTGGGGAAAAAAAACCCAGTGGGGGGAGTGAATTGTTTCTGGTGCAATAATTTACCCCTTAAGTCAGTGACAAGGCCTTCCTGTACTGTTTAACTTTTTAACAATCCATATTTGAGAACCAGAAGTGCACTTTCAGCCACTTTGGGGTTTCTTCCCCCCCAATAGTCCATGCAGCCCCTAGGGGGTGCTGGGATGTGAAAATGAGCCCAAGACCTGCCACAGTTGCCCACCCTGTTCTAGACTAAGGCCAAAGAGATGTAGTAAAGGATTCAAAGATATAGCTGTGTTAGTCTGTGCTAGTCCTTTGTTATGTCAAAGACATAGCTGTGTTAGTCATTTGATACTAACTGGGAGAAAGAAGTTTGTAGCAGAAGGCTGTGGTGGGAAACGAAGCATTGCCATTGTGCTTTCTGCCCTTCTGCAGGACAGGTAGGTACGGTAGCATCGTGCAATCATTGGCGCTAAATGGATATTATCCGTTTAGCGAACAGCCTGCGAGTGCAGCGCACAGAGGCCAGATGGCAGTGGGCCAGCAATGATGTTGGGCAGAAGCACAACCAGCCAATCACTGCCATCTTGTCCCCATAGCAGGACAGCCCTGTCATGTGGAAATGGCCTGAGTCTGAAATATATCTATATGTGTGTGTGTGTGTATATACACACACACACACATACACATACATATACACATACATACATACACACACACACACATCCCAGAACAAATACTACAAATAGTACAAATATATAAATGTGTGTGTGTGTGTGCATGTGTGTATAAACAGAACAAAAGAACAACATCTAAGCACAAAGAGACCCATGAATTAACATATGAATTCAAAAGTGGCAGAGAGAGAGGAAAAAGAAAGAAAAGAGAAGAAAAAAGAGAAAACAGAAAGGAATCGATGTCCTCTTTCCTTTGGATAGAATATAACTACCACCAATTCCAAACCTCTCAAAAAAAAAAAAGCTAACTTTTTCTTTTTCCCCCTTCCCCCAATTCATATTTTCTAACAGAAAAAACTTTCTATTTTTTTTTAATTAACATGCCAAACATTTCCATGGCTGAGCAGGGTTGGGTCCTAGTCCAACACTCAAATCACTATACCATTTACCCTTCTTATCACAACAGTCGTTGCCTAGCTAATATTGAGCAGTAAAACGTAATATAAGAATTTAACGTTGTAAGCTATATTTAATTTATGGTCTGTTACAGGACACGTAGTTTAAAAGTCAGATGATAAAGGTGCAAAAGAGTGGAAATAAATATGAAAGAATCTTAGAAACCTTTGAGCTATGTGTTACCAGAATTTACCAGTACATTGCTCATAATACACTTCGTTGTGTCAATATACCTGACTGTGTGCCTTTCTAGTTTCTCATTCACTACTGGGTAATGATTTTTCATTCTGTAAGAAACTGGCTCATTGGATTGTCACCTTCTACGCCCTTAAGAAGGACAGCTTCTTCTGAGAAACAGGCAAATGACCAGATGTTTCTTGGTTCAAAGGCTAGAGGCCAGATTTATTGAGTACAAAAGTATAAAAGTATAAAAATATATAAATCTGCTGCAGCAGGGTGCAGGAGGTTCGAGACAAAGGCCAGAGGCTTGGCAAGGCCTTTTTATCCAGGTAAACAGCATACACACCCACTGCGGCATTTTTCCACCAATTGCAGACCACCCGCCCCGTATTAGATAATGTCCAGAAACTTCCATCCACATAAGGAAATGTCCAGAGGGGCAGGTAATATGAGGTTTCCTCCAATTACAAACTACCTTCCAAATAAGGCAATGTCCAGGGAGAGATGCTACAGGTGAGGTAGAGTCATGAGTCCGCAGACGGGAGGGGCTAGAACTCCTGTGTTTGTGACTACCTCCTAGCTTGTAATGGAGGTTGTCTTTCCTTCACTCACAGTTTCCCTGCTCACATATGAGGACTAGCCCATCCCGTACCCCTGAACTAAAAGTTAGGTCTCTCTGGCAACGTCGATCCTTCGAGGTAGGTCTATGGACCTATTGTTGTGTAGTGAATTACAGAAAATTGACGTACATTGAAATAGACAGCAGAAACACAGAGCTATACATGTAAACAAAATAAAAATAACAAAAACACTTTTCACCCATCCAAAATTTGGTAGCCAGCTAGTGAACCGTGACCACCAGTCTTCACTTCTCGGAGAATAAGTTTTACGGATGTCACCAACCACCTTGTGCAATTTGTTCACATCTTCTTCAATGTATCCAGACCCATTGATGTAGTGGCAGCAAGTGATGTTTAGCCAAAAACACAATCCTCCTTCTTTGCTAAGCAGGTAATCCAGTGCCAATTTATGCTGAGCTAATACACCTGCAAGCGAGTCCACCTCAGTCTGCAGGGCGTTTATTCCATGTGCAGTGGTATTGGCCAGGATTTCCAGCTGAGCAGAGAGTCTCCGAATTTGGCGTATATTTAAAGCAACTCCCACCATAGGAAACATAATAGCTCCCAACCTCCCACCTTCGGGCAAGTAAGTGTCATCGCGATCATACCCATAACTCTCATCATATGCTCTCTTCACCAGGTGCCATCCGAATCGTCTGTCCCAGGCTTCAGTAGGCTGTTGGAGGGGGTGGAACTGAATCCCCCCCATTGAGAGAGAACCAATGGTGCAAATACCATTCCATACTGGGGGAAGTGCTTTTCCTGCCCAATGGCCACAAAGCCAATACATCCCAGAAGGCAGGCCATGTATCCACTGACCATTATGAAAGCTGGCTGCTTCCTGGAGCTTATTTAAAGGGTACTGGCCTCTCTTATTCCCATATAACTCAATGAAACCCTCGCTGCAACTAAAAGGGAAGCTGATATTGGGATACTTTCCTGGGCAAGCCTGTGGAGATTCAGGGATTTCAAATGTTACATCACAGTTGGGATAGTCTCCTAAAGAAATTCTCGACAAGGGGATTCGCTGAGTTCGACCTCCCTGGAAAACAGCATAATACCCTTCACGAGAGGTGCTCCATCGCCGCACGCACAAGGGGGCCAATGGTGGATCCCCTCGTTGGCTCAAAATGAACTGGCCGGGATCCTTTAAAGGGTCCGCGCTATCCTGGAAGGTTCCGTATACAGTGGTTCTGTTCCAGCCAGTGAGATTCAGGGTGTCTACTGGTACTACGGGCCATCCCTGTAAATGAGAGGAAGGGCCATACGTACAAACCCAACATTTGGTGACATTTGCTACTTGGGAAATATTATGAACCAATTGATGAAAAATGTTCTCATGCCAGCCAGCCTGAGTGCTTTCAGGCAAGTAGGTAATCAATAATACAAGGAACAGGTCCGTCATAATAACAAGAAATCAAAACACAGTGTTTAAAAGGTTATAAGTCAGTGCAGTCAGTCCTAAAACTAATATCAGTGCAATCAGTCCTAAAACTATTACAGTGGTTGACAGACACAGTTCAAAATCCAATACTGAGATCTCAGGTCAGCCTCCGGAGTGACTCTGAGAAATAAAGTCTCTGAAGGATCAAGTGTCTGGCGTGTTTCTTCTAAATAGCAGCTTGAGTCCGTCACTGGTGTCCTCTTGGGTCACCTTCCGGGTTCCGGCACCTTTTTAACTCTGGAATGATGGATCCAAGATTTGTGGCCCTGGACTTTGACAGCGGTATCGGTGGTCAGCAACACTTGGGCAGGTTTTGTCCACGCCGGCGACAAGGGTCGCCTTCCCCAGATCTTTACAACCACCCAATCACCAGGCTGGATGTGGTGCACCGGACCATCAAGGTTGAAGGGTCATTCCTGTAAGGATAAAAAGCGAACAGAGGCCAGAGCTGCACCCAGAGAACGAACATACTTTTGTAACACTGCATCTCCTATCTCAACCTCCCCCCTCAGGCTTCCCGGACAGAGTTGGCTAGGCCAGGGGCGACCGAATACTCTCTCAAAAGGGGAGAGTTTCAGGGGACCTTTTGGAGTGATTCTAGCCTTTGTGAGGGCCAGAGGCAGTGCCTTGACCCAGGGTAGGTCAGTTTCTAGGGAAATTTTAGTCAGGTGGGTCTTAAGCGTAGAGTTCATCCGTTCCACCATCCCACTTGCTTGGGGATGGTAGGGGGAGTGGAATCTCCAGGTGATGTTGAGTGTCTTCATCAGTTTCTGCTTTTCTTCATCTCTTTGCACATAGACCTTTTGGGCTACCCTCAACAGTTCACCTACATCCCTTGTATTCCAATCTTCCAGCTTCTGGAGCTTGATGTGGATATCAGGCCAAGCTCTAGTAACAAAATGGAATACAAGCAGGCTTTGTCCATGTTCACTATTTACGTCTAGCGCGGAGTATTTTATCACCCGTTCTTTCAGCCTCTGGGGGAAGGCAGAGGGCGACTCATCCTTTTCCTGTTGAATAGCAAAAGTCTTGTGGGGGTTCTGTGCGCGGGGAACCGAGTGCTTAATGCCAGCAATAATCAGAGCTTTCAGATCCTCCATTTTCTGCCTGTCTGCTTCTGCCCTATTGTCCCAATGTGGGTCCTGATTGGGGTACTTCTGTTCTGCGGGGACAGATCCATCCGTACCTGGAGGATGGGCCTTTTCCCACTCCAACATAGCTGCATTCCTAATCATAACCAATTCTTCCCCCGAGAACAGAATGTTAAGGATGGCCATTAACTCTTTCCAGGTATAGATAGAGGGTCCCAGAAATTGCTGGAATTGCTCTGCCACCCCAATAGGGTCTTCAATTAGGGGCTTCATTGTTTTTTTTTAATTCTCTAACTTCCAAGCTGGACAGGGGGTGATCAACATAACTAATCCCGCCCCTGCCATCCAGGACTTCCCTCAATGGGTACATTGGCACTGAAGTATAGCTGTTCATTGCTTGGGGGGCTGTGCTCGCCGAAACTACAACTGCTTGTTTGGCTGCTTGTTTGGATTTGGTCCCATCCAGAGGAAGGTTCTCTTGGTCTGTTAAAAGCTGTGCCAGTTCTTTCTGGAGAGATTTGTGAGGCTCAGACATCCCTGCGGCTGAGCCACTAGGGGGCGCAGTAGGATCAACGGAGGAGGATGCCTGAGCCGGGGCCATTCCAGCCGAAGCTGGTTGTAAAGGAGAGTCTGTGTTTGAGCCCCCTCTGGTGCCGCCATCTTCAAAATCTGGATTTATGGGCGGTGGTGGCGGCGGGAAATCAGCCAGCTCATCAGCCATTGGGCCAACAGCGGGAGCTGGCTGAGGGTGAGGAGGAGGGGGAAGGTGATCTAGCGGGTCCCAGCTATCTCTCTTAAACTTTTGGAATTGAGAAAGTCCAGAGGATTTTACTGGGGCAAGAGCCATGACTGCCTTTGCACTGTCCGGGAGGTGATGTGGGAGAGAATCAGGGAACCCAATGCCTGCATTCTTAAACACTCTTATGTACCTTTCTTCAACAGTTTTCCCAACCGAATCTAACCAGTTAATCCAAGCTTGCAATGCTAGCTTATCAAACGTCCCATTTGCGTCCCACTGAGACAACCCAGGGATCCGATACTGAGGCCAAATTTCAGTACAATACTTTATCATTTGCTTTTTAGACAGTCCCTTCCCCACTTCCTTCCAATTCTGCAACACACACTGCAAGGGAGTAATGGGGGAGCCCACCCCCAGGTTTTTCTCCCTAATCTGTTTCTGTTTTGAATTGTTTGAACCCATCTCTGCTATTACAAAATGTACAAATTCACAGACAAGGAGACGCACATCAAATAACAGACAGAAGAGACGGCGTTCGCTTCACTCGTTCCCGGCTGCCTCTCTCGCAAGTAGAACAGAACCACGGGGTGGAGCTCCACACTCGCTTCGTCCATGTTTGGACGTCTCAGACACACTCCAGGCACACACACACACACACACACACCACAAACTGAAACAGGGGGATTCCCAAACTGAACTCAGGCCCAAGGTACCTATCTAGGGGTGGTCCCTGACTTTTTGGGACTTACCAGAGGGTGAGGTGGATCACAGGCGTGCCGTTCCGAACCTCAACCCTAATCAGATTTTCGGAGCCTTGAATGAGGAAGGTAAAGCCTCATCCTTGCCGCTGATCAGGAGCACACCGCGATGATTCCCGTCACGTCACAAGAGGGACGTTGGCGCCTGACGTGAAAAATCGATGTCCGCCACCAGGATCAGACGATCTTCAGAGGGATGCCTTCTCGTCTGGCCTCCTGGGCAGGGGGACTGATGCAGGGCGAAATTTCTCAACCCCTGCCGGTTTCTCTCAGGCCCCACGTTGGGCGCCAGAAAACTGTCACCTTCTATGCCCTTAAGAAGGACAACTTCTTCTGAGAAACAGGCAAATGACCAGATGTTTCTTGGTTCAAAGGCTAGAGGCCAGATTTATTGAGTACAAAAGTATAAAAGTATAAAAATATACAAATCTGCTGCAGCAGGGTGCAGGAGGTTCGGGACAAAGGCCAGAGGCTTGGCAAGGCCTTTTTATCCAGGTAAACAGCATACACATCCACTGCGGCATTTTTCCACCAATTGCAGACCACCAGCCCCATATTAGATAATGTCCAGAAACTTCCATCCACATAAGAAAATGTCCAGAGGGGCAGGTAATATGAGGTTTCCTCCAATTACAAACTACCTTCCAAATAAGGCAGTGTCCAGGGAGAGATGCTACAGGTGAGGTAGAGTCATGAGTCTGCAAACGGGAGGGGCTAGAACTCCTGTGTTTGTGACTACCTCCTAGCTTGTAATGGAGGTTGTCTTTCCTTCACTCACAGGATCTCAGTTTATCTGATGCAGCGTGAATAAATGGCTAGATGAGGGAAGTAACGGTCAGGTTGTTTCTCTCTGTAGCCAGACAGAGCTGTTGCTGCAAGCTGTTATTCATCAAGACTGGAGCAATTCATGTCTGGGAAACTGGCACCTTAATATCGCTTGGAGTTGCTGTCATACTGGATGGAAACTGGTCTGTACAAGTGGGAAGATCAGAGAGTGGTTTTCTTCATTCTTTCCACTCACCTCTAGAGAAGCTGACTCTCTGGGTGAAAGAGGGGCCATAAAATCTCCAAAGGCAGGGAGACTCTATCCTTACTTTATTCCAAACACTGGTCTGTCACAATTTCTATGAAGCAGTTTGCCAGTGCTCGTTACAGGTGATGGAGAAGAAAGTAAATGTTAAGAAGTTAAGAAGAGCTGGTCAACACTAGCCTAGTCATCATCAGCAAAAGATGTTATAGAAAGATCAGAAATTTGTGCCAATGTCTATATAATCTTTTGAAATTCTGATTTTTTTAAAAAAGATGAATCAATGTATTCATAATATTCTGGAATATGTAAGAAAAACATTCTCAAAAAGCCACGAAATATTGAAAATTTTAGAATGCTCAAAAACCCTGTTTTAACTGGAAAGTTACGCCCTTTCCTTACCTTTTTGCGGAGGTGGGGGGCGGCGCTCGCGCAAGAAGCCTTCTCTTTCGCATCCCTGCTGCTTGGGCTCCACAGCAGCTTCCTGGTCGCGCGAGCGCCCCGCCCCGCCCCGCCCCGCCCCGCCCCGCCCCGCCCCGCCCCGCCCCGCCCACACCCCACCTCTTCCTTCCGCAGTGCAGCCTGGGAGCTCTAGGCTGCACTGAGGACAGGAAGCATGACCAACCCGGCTCCAGAGGCTCCACAGGGCAGGTAAGTTTGCCCCAGGCCGCTGACCGGTGCGCAAGTGCACACCATTTTCGGCTAAAAGCCGAAAATAAAAAGGTGCGTATGCGCTGCGCATGAGGCTCTTGAGCGTCGCATAAATGGGAGGGTGTCATGCAGACCACTCCTCACATTTACGCGATGCTCAAGGGACCCTTTCGCTTAAGAAATGCTGTGTGAAAAGGGCCTTAGTTATGCTTTTCACTTCTGTAAGTGTATAGTTGTAGGTGTGACTCCCCAGCTGGCATGGTCTGATAAAATACACAATAGCAATTGCATTTGCTGTCCACTTGCATCCTAGTGCTGGATTTTTTTTAAGTGTCTTCTGGATCATGCTGCAAACGTGCAGTGTACATTTTAAAGGAATCTTTGACTGTGAATAGGCAAACTTCAGGTTGATAAAATGTTTTATAACAAGTGATGGGATATCTTGTATCTTACTGTGTATTCCTAGAAACACATGGGCGATGTGGTTGGAATTAACAAGTCCATAAAATAAACTGGTTGTCAAAAAATATCAGTAAGAGGATGGTAATGACAGGAATTTGAGGAAGTAGCAGTGATGATTGATTTTTTGGGATTGATAAATTATTAAGGCCTCAGTTTTCTAAATGCTGTTTTTAGCATGCACATCTGTTTTGTAGCTTGCTGTTTTGCATCTTACACTATACTGATTTGGAATAAATTGATTGATTAACTGACTGACTACTTAATATTGGGCCTATTTGGATCACTCACAGCATTGTTATAGTATCAGGAGAAGTAGCTAAACCACATTAATCCAGCACTGCATGCCTCAAAGTGTTTAGCTTTACAAATGTTTTCACAAATAAGCCTAAAGATCAATAATATCTGGAGGCGAAGATTTCTTTGATTTAGTCTCTTTCTCTGATAGAAGAGTACTCTCAGGCTCTTGGTACTCTCTAGAAAATGTGCTTTGCATACCTTTGCCTTCCTATAAAACAGAAAGGATTCAAAGTAATGGCAAGGTGAAGTTTGCCATCATGTTTCCCAACTTTGCCTGGAAGCACATCCTGGGGCAGTCACCTTTTGTCTGTACAAATTCCTAGGTAGATGTGAGGCAAGGACAAATTTGTGTTTATTTCTTCTCTTTCTTAGGCCTTGAATCTCAGTATCTGATGCACCTCCCAGATCCATTCTTTGTGCTGAATCTAAAAGTTAGATCAGGTTTCCAGTTGGGATTTTGTTTATGCAGGATTGTATCATGCAAATCACTGTCTGGTTAAACCAAAACATGAACTCCAATTTCCCTTCTGGAAGTAATTTATATATTTGATTTGAATGATTTATATGCTGCTCTTTGGCTGAGCTTTCATGGCCTCTGTCTGGGGCCCCTCTACTTCAAAGACCTTTCAGGATGAGAAATTCTCCACACTTGTCCATGATCATGAAGTGGAAGATCCTAAATTATTAAATTTATGGCTTTTTGTTGCAGTGGCTTGCAGCTGTCACTCTGATCTCTGCTTCTTAAGGTCCACACCATGTTTTACAGTCTACTCTATATTTTATGTTTTAAAGTCTGTTCTATGTCTTATTAAGTTCTGCTGTATGGGAGATTATGGCAGAATTTTGTTAGTGGCTTATTTGTGCATGAGTCTTCTTCTTCTTTTTTTTTAATGGGGTCAGGAGGCTATTCTCTTACTCTTTGAACCTCATCCAAAATTTCCCCCTTCACAAGCCCTGAGAGGGACAGCTGCTGCTCCTTACTGGTGGGGAAGGGAAGGAGAGGGGAGGAAATTCAGAGGGGGAAGAAGCAGCTTGGTCTTCATTCCGAGGGGAAGAAAAAGTACAGTGCATTCCATCTGGGAGCACACCGTTATTTCTTTCCCCTTAGGAGCCCAGATCAGCTGCATCTTCCTTTTCTGAATTGCTTGCTCCTCCTCTCTCCGTCAGTAGCCCCTCTTGGTGCTTGACTGCTAAAGGAAGACAAGAGGACATGGAATTATGTAGCCTGAGTAATAAGCTACATCACTGTGGTATAAGATCTTCACCTGTATTTGATATTCTTAAAAAATTTCTAGAAACATGCCCAACTGCATATATTTCCTGTTTTAAAAAACTTGTATTACAACATTGTAGCTTGCTTGAGTGAGTGAGTGATAGAATCCATCTTTTTTACTCATGGGACTGACATTGCAAGCAAACTTTGGAATTTCAGGTTTTGATTGCAGCCAGAGTGATACACTCAGCAGCAGATCTAGTTCTGAGAGCATCACATTGCCACAAAGTCTGCATAGTGGCAAGGTCAGTAGGCATTTTGTACTAGATCAGCAACAGGCATGAAAATATGCTTAGTTCTTCCCTTACCACTGCTTTTCATCTGCAGTCCCATTTTCCAATTGCATTTCCCTCCATTGAAGAATCAGAACTGCATCAGGAAAGGAAAAAGCTGATGTGGTGTGTGTGTGCAGAAGAGCAGCAAGTGCAGGAGAAGCAAAGCCCTTTTTCCTGGTCACATTTTGCCCACTACAGTTTTTTAACTTCATTACGTAACTATTCCGGCAAGCTCTATTGATAATCTGGTCTTTCACACCCAATCTGGTGTCAAAGATGTAGTTCTGCCCTTAGTTGTACAGCTCTATAACTTTTAATTCTACACTAGTAGCTGGGATCTGTGCCTTCTATTGATGTCTTAATCTTGTTGTTTCCTTTGCTTGTATTTACATTAATTTATTCTCTCTGGCTGATTCCATGGCTCTCAAAAATCTGCTTTCTAAATAAATAAATAAATAAATAAATATGTAAGCATTGCTCAGCCATTCCTAGATGTTGTACCTGGGCAGTATTTGTGATGTATTTCTCCTTAACTTTAAAATGCTAGTGTTTATGTCACCTTATAATTGCGTTGCAACTGAGGCTGAGAGAGGTGTGATAGCCTGTTTTAAGGTGGCAAGAAAAGCTGCCTTCTTGAGGTAGAATTATTACTTCTAGTGCGCCTCAGTAAGTTTTTCCTCCTGACTTGGATGTATTTTTAAAATTGGTACATGGGCTGATGTCAACATATACCGAGCAGTAGAAGACCAACTGAGAATTGATTCCTTTTGTGTATTCCTTTGTTGTTTCCTTTTTGTATTGTATTGTTTTGTATTTGTATTGTTTCCTTTTGTTTTGTATGGTTTTGTATTGTTTCCTTTCTGTATTCCTTTTGTGAGTCTGAGAAAACAAGAGAGAAAAATCCACCAAAGTAGCCCCTAACAAAATTGTTCAGAATGGAAAAATCAACAAGATGAGATAGAATATCCAGTAGAAGCAGTGGTGGTATAGCAGTCCTAGTTTTTCTGGGTAGAACCTGAACATAGGAAACTTAACTTTTTTGGAATACCACTCCAAGAATCTCTTTGCCAGCATGACCAGTAGCCATGTTGACCATAGGATTCTGGAAACTGTAGCCACAATGTTGAACCTTTCTGGACTCTAGAAGTACACAAAACACATAACACAAAAGCCCTAGAGCAGAGCAGAGAGTGAATTGTATCTGGTCAGTCGTGATTTCCTATATCCCAATAGGATGGTAACCCTCCCGAACATGTCTTTGTTTTTTCAGCTTCTAGTTTGTTACTTTAAAACATTATGTGTTATAACAGGCACTACCTTGGGCATCTTCTCAAAATAAGGTAAAGGAGGAGGCAAAGGAAAAGTTGCCTTTTTAAAAAAGCAGTTGAAGGAAGATACTTCCAAATGAGTTGTTTTGGAGGAACATGTCTCCATGAGCGAAGTTGCATCACAGTCTCCTCTGGTGACCTGCTGATGCAATTTAAAGAAGTGTTGAACACCCGTTATAAATAAATGAAGCTTTTTGGGGTGCTACCTTAGAAGGGAAGATAGGTATTAGCAGAAGTGTGGAGAAGACAGCCTTATTTTTGACACTGAGAGGCCGGGGTCAGAATATTCATATGAGGCGTTTCCCTGTGTGGTACGTTGTGGTTAAGACTGTTGGAGTGAGACTTGGAAAATCTAGGTTTCAGTCCTGGCTTGGCCCTGAATTTCACTAGGTGGCTTTGGCCCAGTTGCTGACTCTCAACCTAATTGTCCTGACACAGGAGTTGTGAAGACAAAATGGAGAGGAAGAGGAGAATTCTGTAAGCTACTTTGGGTTCCTTTGAAGGGGAAAAAGAGATTTTAAAAAAAGTCTTTAGTGTTATAGGTCTGGATTGTTGCTGTTGACGCCAAGCATGGCTGCCACCATCTTGTTCATGTTGTCACAACAAAAGCAGCCACTAGTACAGTTTCCCCCCATTAGGTTTATGGAGCTCAAGTTAGTGGTATCCTGAAAGAAATTAGTTTGCAGCAATGCCACAGTGCCAGTGTTGAGGTAGCTCCATCCATGAGTGAGGCCCCCTCATGTCCGAGGCCCAGGGAAATTGTTCCCTGTGCCCCCTCCAAGAAGGCCTTGTGCCAAGTATGACTAGTTCTTCTGCAGCAGAGGTCTTGGTAAGAGGATAAGATAACAGAATGAGTAGGTGACAGGGGAGTCAACAAAATTTAAAAGCCTATGCTGCCCCCTGCTGGCTAAAATTAAGCTACAATGCTACTCCCCCACTTCTTTGGATTGCTGCCAGACGAGTTTTACTGAGCAGTCATCCAGACATCATCATCTTCCACTCCTGTGTTTTCCCACTGTTTCTTTGATTGGTACTAGTGGGACACATCCTTTAGATTTCATTTGTTTTTGTTTTTTTAAAAACAGGATTTGAAAACTGTAGAGTGGACCGCATGTGTGTGTGTGTTTAAGTAATCTTGTGATATAGAAGCCCAATGTGAAGGCTCATCATTTGCACATCAGTTGTGGAACAACAAATTGCATGACAGTTAGGATATGGCAGGAAAAGCATTAAAACCAACATTGGGTGTCCTCTTTATGCTTCTGATCAAGTATTATGGGAGTCCTGCTATATTGCTGCCAGATACCATGTTTATTAAATCAGCCATGGCCAAGCACTTTTGGACTGAAAATATCCCTGTTCCTAGGGATAGGAAAGACAAGAATGTGCCAGCTGTTTTCCCCCTGGTCCCTTCCAAACCCTCTGTGAGAGTGCAACTCAAAGCAGCCGTCTGTAGACTGACGCTTGTCCATGATCAATCAGCTGCTGGTCCCTGGACAGTTTCTATGAAAGAAAGAAATAGGTGTAACAAATGGACACAAATATGGTACCAGTCTCTGGCATACTGGTGGAAAAATATCTGCCCCCTCACCCATCTGATAGTTTGAAAAGTTGCTCTCTGAGGCGCAAGAGAGAAAAAAGTTATTAATGAGGAAATAAAGACAAGCTTGGAGCAGTTTGCTTTTGCCTAAGCCTACTGGAAAAGATAAGACTCTGCTGCTGCTTCTCCTTTCCTCCAGCTGAGTTAATTGAATGCAAAGTGAGAAAGTGGGAGGAGGAGAGAGAAAGTGGGACATTTTACAAGCAATTGAAAAATTGTGACAAATGAAGTTTAATCAGGACTGTCTTTGGCAAATCAGGGCACATGGAGGGTATGAAAACTACAGGGGTTCTGCAACATATTTAAGTGAATTTAGGTGAATTGTCACTCCTAGGAACTTTTAGGAACAGCAATCCCCCCCCCCCGCCACTTTTTTGGCCAGAAAAAAGGCATTCCAGGGAGTCAGAGTAAGGGGCTGCAAAAAGCAACCCACCACTGCTTTAGCATTTAGTGTGGACATAACCATATTGATCTGCTGTGTCTGTATGTCACCCATTCCAGTGTTTTGCTGAAAGCTTGTTGAATGAGAATGGCATTTCTCATGCAAAGGGAGCCCTACTTTGGAAGATGTCCTTGTTGCACCAACCCTTATATCATAAATGTTTGCTTGGGTTTCTAAACTGGAGGTGGCCAGGTCCAGAAAATTGGGGAGAAGGGAGGTGCTAGAATACATATCTATGGACATCGGATTTTCAATGTCATTGCACAGAAGTCTGATATTTTGCCTCTAAGTGAACTCTTAAGAATTCAGGATGGTATGTGTGAGAAGAGAAATGGCATAGCCCATCAGTTCTGAGAGGTTTGTTGTTTTTGTTGTTTCTGCCAGGGGTTCCACTGGCACCCAACAGGACAGGGCATTATCCCCTGTCAACTGTCATTTGCTTAAGTTTAAAAGCTATAAAAAAACAGCTTGAGACTGGGGATAGAAAATAAATAGACCTTTGATTTGCTGTCTACACAGAGAGACTTTCAGAACTCTTGACCATTTATAACTAATAAATTTTCCTGAGGATTTTGCTGTCCTTTTAAAACTACGTTCTGATACAGCAATTGGGAACATCTTAAAAAAGAGAAAGAAATTTTGAGGGGAAAAAACCATTGTTTTTATGGAGGCTATTTTTCCCAGAGTAGATAACTTATTCTGCTTTTGAAGTTGTTTAATTCTTTGGTTACTCCAAGTGCTCTCCCCTGCATACTAGTGGATAATTTGTCCTCATGTTTGAATTAATGTTCTTAGTAAGCTGTATATCTTGGCATTTTATAGATGAACATTGTTTGATCTGAAGGTTGCTGCAGTAATTTCTGTTCAATCAATGGAATATTAAGACAAAAAAGTTATGTTTTTTCATGGTTAAACTTCAGTTATTTTTGTAACTCATCCTAAATAGGAAGGCTGTAGGATTTTAAAATGTGCGTTCTTTTAAATTTTGTACCATGTTTAAATGATTGCCAGTCTTCCTTCCGCTTGCTGCTGTGCTTTAACTGAAGTGGCTTAAGATGAGTCATATATCATACAAATGAGTCACAGAAAATTGTGCTGTGCTCCTTGATGTATATTTGTCCTGGATGGTGTTTGGTAAAAAGAAGGCTGTGCAGAATCTGTTCAGTGCCACTATATATGTATGGCACATGTGCCTCTGAACATGTACAGAGCATAATCACCACCGATTTTCCTGTATTGGTCTTCATACTCTGATCTCTCACCACCTTGTCAGTCTCCTTCTCGGCCTCTTTGCTGCTAAATTCTTTTCTTGAATTGCTCATTTACAGGGACCTGAGTGAAAACCTCCTCCAAGCTGTGCCCAGGAAGGCATTCCGTGGAGCTACTGACCTCAAGAATCTGTGAGTGGCGGTGTCTTGGCAGGACAGGTTGGGATAACAGTATGGCTTCCATCCCAGGAGACCTGGCCATTGTGTTTCATGTTTGCCCTGTGGTTTCGCAGGACTAGAGTAGCTGCCCTGAGTGGAATACAACAAAATCCAAAATCCACAGAAGAGCAATACCTTTACTGGCCAAATGAAATGCATAAAATGCACCATGCAAGCTTTTGAAGTTTCACTGGCTTCTTCATCAGGCAAAGATGTTAAAAATCGTAAAGGGGAAGAACAATGAGGATGTTAAGAATCGCAGGCAGAATGTAGGCCTTTGACTCTCACATTGTCACATTTCTTCTCCTTTATGATTTTTAGTGGTGTTGCTTGATGAAGAA
Organism: Cyclura pinguis; assembly: GCA_030412105.1. NCBI lineage: Eukaryota > Metazoa > Chordata > Lepidosauria > Squamata > Iguanidae > Cyclura > Cyclura pinguis. The sequence goes on from CM059601.1 coordinate 60,874,752, forward strand.
GCCAGTGAAGCTTTGAAAACTGGCATGATGCACTTTGTGCTTTGTGTCTCAGAGTTATTATGCAATGTGTGTGGAGACTGTTGAGCCTCAAATCAAATTCTCCCCTTGTATCTCACAGTTCTCTCATGTTTCTTGACCCACAGACCTCTTATATCTTTTCATTGTTCATTGAGTGCGTCCAAGTGAATCCCTGGGCTGAACATTCTAGGTAGGATTTCGCATATCAGTAAAAAAACTTTTCTTCCATTCTGCAGGCAATTGGACAAGAACCATATTAGCTGCATTGAGGAAGGGGCTTTCCGTGCTCTTCGGGGGTTAGAAGTTTTGTAAGTATCTCCAAGAAGGCTCTGCAAAGGGTTTGTTCCACTAGGCTGGATGGAAAGCCTATAAACATCCCTGCCTTTTGCACACAGAGAAAATTGACAATGTAAATCTCCATCTTGTTTGCTGGGAATGTGGTCCATAGGGGTATGGGCAGGGGGGAGGGGGAAGGAGGTGGGAGTTAATGGTATAAAAAGAAACAATGCACAATAACAAGGGGCATGAGCCAGTTTTTCCCTTCTTTGTCTCTCTGGTACAGAGCTACTGGCTGCCTTGTCCTCCTACTCTCTGCTCATGCCTACTTTTCATTTGTTGGCTCCATTATAAATTAGAGAAGGGTAACTTCTTAATTGAGTAAATTCCCAGCCATGTGAATGACATACAGGGCCACCAAGTTTTCCATCTGTCAAGGTAGATAAAGGCTCTCAGGTACAGTGGGCCCTCCATATATGTGGGGGTTCCATTTCAGGACCCCCCCATAAATACCAGAATTGCAAATGCTCACGTCCCATTGTATTCAATGGCAACAACATGAGCGTGGATGCTCCAGAGAGCCCACATGCATGTCACAGTTGTCAAATGTTCAGTGAATTTCTATGCATGCGAAATTAGGTCCACTGGTTTACACCCTGGTAACTGTGCATAGAATAGCTTTATGTTTCTGCATGCCTTTAAAAATAGCATCAGCTAAGGATAGTGTATCTCCTCCGAAATAATGCCTGGAGCAAATAATGGGCTGGATGAGGAAAAACAAACTGAAACCAAATCCAGACGAGATGGAGGTGCTTACTGTTAAGAGTCCTAACCTGGGGTTGAAGGTGTGTCAACCAGTCCATGGGGTTGAACTCCCTCTGAAAGACTGTGTTCATAGCTTGGAGGTGCTTCTGGATTCATTGGTCCAAATTACAGCCCAGATAGATACAATGGCTAGGAGTGTTTACACTTATCTTCAGCTGATAAGCCAGCTGCACCCCCTTTTTAGAGCTGGAGGACCTAAAGATGGTGGTACATGCTCTAGCAACCTCAAGGCTAGACTTCTGCAACGTGCTGTTCATTGGGCTACCTCTGTACCAAGTTTGGAATCTTCAATTAGTGCAATTAGTGCAAAACATGGCTGCCAGATTGGTTACTGGTGATCATATTATGAGTGATCATATTACATCAATATTAAAATCACTCCACTGGCTCTCAATTAGTTTCCAGACAAGGTATAAAGTGTTGCTAGTTACTTTTAAAGCCTACATGGTTTGGGTCCAGATTACCTATGTAATTGCTTTCTCCCATATAATCCACCATATGTGCTCAGGTCTTCAGGGGGACATTTATTTCAGTTAGCCAAGGCCATCCAGGACCATCATGGCAACTTGTAACCAAAAGATATTTTCATTAGCCACCCCCCCAAATCGTGGAATGATCTATCAGAAGAGATCCAACAGCGAGAAATACTGTCTGTGTTTAAAAGAACATTAAAGACCAATCTTTTCTGACAGGCCTAGCAGGATGGTTTTTAAATTATGAGTTTTTAAATTATGAATTGATTGTTCTTGATGTGTATGCTTTTTAATAGATGTTCAATAATTTAATTGATTATGTACTTTTAATTGGTGTTTGTGGTTTTTAACTATGTTGTGTGTCGTTGGCCATTTCCGCACTACACTATTATAGTGCTATTAATCCACTTTCAGCATCCTGTGAAATTTTCAGGTTTGTAGTTTACTGAGGCCAAAGAGCTCCCTGGCTGGGAATTCTAAATGCCCCTCCCTAAACTGCAGTCCCCAGGATTCCCTAGGATGTCGAAAGTGGAATAATATCACTGTAACAATGAAATGTGGAAATGGCCTTTTTTAATTTGTATTTTAATTTGTATTTTTGCTGTGTATTTTTGATCTGTTATTACCCACCTCAAAAAAAGAGGCAGGTAAGAAATGATGATGATGATGATGATGATGATGATGATTAGAGAGCTAATACAGTACAAGTGGTAAAAACAAAACATTAGATGTAGTTGTTAATCTCAACTAAAACAGATATAGACCATTTCCCCACTAGACTGTTATAGCGCTATGATTCCACTTTCAACATCCTATGGAATCCTGGGGTTTGCAGTTTAGGGAGGGGCCGGCCGGCCCCTCCCTAAACTGCAAACCCCAGGATTCCATAGGATGTTGAAAGTGGAATCATAGCGCTATAACAGTCTAGTGGGGAAATGGCCCGAGTAAATCACTCATGTACATTCCACTGATTTTAATGAGTATATTCTAGTTGGGACTAATGATTGGATTTATGCCTGAACCATCAGCATTATTCTTTTGCCTAATTTAAAAGTCTGTGAAGTAGGAAACTAAAGCTTAGGTCTCCTCCTGTGCCAAACACTGACTGGAGACAGATCCTGGGTTTAGAGATGCCAGAAGAGTTTTCTTTGGAGCAAGCGGGGTCTGCCAGTACATTTATAATGAAGGTATGGTGCATGCGGTCTTAGAACGGGTGGTCAATAAAAACGAAATGACAGCATATTACCCTCAGACACTCACTGGTGTTCTCTCTTTTATTCCTTCTCGCAGGACTTTGAACAGCAACAACATCAGCACTATCCCGATCTCCAGCTTCAACCACATGCCCAAACTGCGCACCTTGTGAGCACTTGAGGAAGTAGTCCAAGAGTAGGGTGGGGATGAGGGTAGAACAAAGTGGAGAGGGCATTTTACAGGGTACGGTGGGCTGGGAGCTGTCAGATCACGCCACGGATGACACCTAATAGCTGTGGTGCAGCTAAGTTGTTTTAGGCCCTGTATTTCAGTGCCCTTCCTTTGCCCCCCTTTTGTCAGCCATGTGTATTATTTCAGGTGTGAAGTACAAAACTACCATTTCTCTTCATTCTCCAACACACACACACACGCACACGCACACACACACATGCATACACACACACACTTTTCCAGGCTATACAATTCCTTCTACATCCACGATACTTGAGTGACAGAAAAAGCAAAAACATAAAAAAAAAACCTTGCTTGTCAATTCTGATCCAAACAGAAGAGAAAAATAAATGCTCTGAGCTTGAACCGTTTCACATTTTAACACTAAATCATAGCACCATTGTGGTTGGAGGAATGAAATGGTTTTCTTTCTGCTGTCTTGATGCTAAACACATTTACTTAGGTATAAGTACCATTTTGTTGTACAGAAGGAACACACACACACACACACACAGCAAAAATAAAATCATTCCTTGTACATGACTGGCTAGCCACCCTTCAACTACAAATATTTTTGTTTTAATCATAAGAAAGGAAACCTGCTGCTGTGACTGTTGTTACAGCTCTGGTGGCAACTGGCATGCCGCCCATTATTGTTTAGGTGCTTGGTCTAGGACAGGGCCTATTTGCCATTGGCACTGTCAGCTGCCATTCTCTGGATGTTCCTTTATCAGGCCCTGGATTTTGGCACACAACATCCAGCCCTAGCTGCACCACTTCCTTTTTGGACCCTGGACTTGTTTTCTTGGCCTTAATGTTCTCACAGCAGTTAATGCCTAGAACTGTGCCAGCATCCTATGAACATGTGTCCCTGCCATGTTGTAGAAAGATCCCCTCCAAACATAAAAAGAGCTCTATCTTGAGTCATGGAGTTACTGGTTTGTTATATGACAACATATATGGCATTAGTGTGGTGGGCAGGAATTTGGGTGATTGCAATCCTGTCCATGGTACATGGACTATGGAGGCCTAGTTTCACTGCTGCACATCTCTGTAGCATCAGAATCTCCTTCCCTAGGAAATAGTTCTAATGTTTCCATTTAAGCTCATTAGGCATCTCCTACTTTCTGCGCCTGGCTTCACATAGTAGGAGTGCTAAAAGGAATCTGTGGGAAGATGGCCATTGATGTAATTCTTTTTCTTTCCTCCTTGACCTTCCCTCTGGCACTTGGGTCTCTTTAGCCGCTTGCATTCTAACCAGCTATTCTGTGATTGCCATTTGGGTTGGCTTTCCCAGTGGCTGCGCCAACGGCCCACCATTGGGCTCTTCACACAGTGTGCTGGTCCACCGGCCCTACGTGGTCTCAACGTTGCAGAAATCCAGAAGAATGAATTCACCTGCACAGGTGGGTGGCATCAGAACAGTACCAGAAGGCTTTGCATGGGAGCACAAGGGGATTGTGTGCCCCTATCAGCCTTGACTTTGGTATCCCTGGAAGAATCAGAAAGAGTTCCTTCTTGGTCTCAGATTAGCTCCACGACCAAAGACTTAGTGGATTGATGCCTGTGGCACACACACACGCACGTTTGTAATCAGAGGTGTAATTATGTGAGGCAAAAAGAGAGCATTTTCCCCAAATAGGAATCCTGCCCATGAAATGAAATTTTCCTTCCATCTCCAAATTTTTATTACTGAGAGTGAGGCACCAAAAATAGGCCACAACTAGAACTCCTTATATTTGCTGTGTTTGTGTCCCCTTGGGAACTTTGCCTTTTTTCTTAGTATGCCTAAACTGTAATTCTACATGCTCAACTAAAGTTGAATTTCAAAGTGCAGGTGCTCATCTTGAGACAAGCAAGGAGCATTCACTGAGCTTCTGCATTCCCCCGCCCCTTTCTCTGCAGGTCAGGATGATGCTACGAGGGCCCAAATCTGCAGTTTTTCATCAGGTTCCTGTCCTGCCATGTGCACCTGCAGCAATGGCATTGTGGATTGTCGTGGAAAAGGGCTGACAGCCATCCCTGCCAACTTGCCTGAGACCATGACTGAGATGTGAGTAGACACGTAGTTGGGTGGGAAAGAGTGTTGTGACCTGAACCCTAGGGACCCTTTTCAATTTAGCTCTGCTTCTTGCCGTGAGATCACAAGAAGTGCTGTGCTGAACTGGACAAAAGTTCTATTTAATCTGGCATTCTGTTTTCCCAGTGGCTGATTAGATGCCTGTGGGAAGCCCACAGAAGCCTGCCACACACCTCTGCTGTTGTTTAGCTTTGATTTTTGTGCAAAGAGAGGTATAGGATAATGTTTAACCTGGACTCTTTTCCAGGTGAGGTGATTCTTCTCTTTACTGTTGTCTTCCATAGCTATAGACCATTTCCATGCTAGACTGTTATAGTGCCATTATTTCACTTTCAACATCCTGTGGAATCCTGGGGTTTGCAGTTGAACTGCAAACCCTAGGATTCCATAGGATGTTGAAAGTGGAAAAATAGCACTATAACAGTCTAGTGTGGAAATGGCCATAGAGAAGTATCAGGAATAAGTATGCCTCAATATGTATTCTGCCAGAGAGACTAAGATTTGGTATCCCCTAAAATTAGCCCTAACCCTGCCTCTCTGTTGAGAGAGAGGAAAGTTTAGGCAAACCCAGAGACTGCACTCAGGTTGTCTGAGACACAGTGTAGGTTTTCTTAAAATAAAATTTATTTTATTTTTAAATTAAAGCCTGCAACTAATCTATTTCTAGGACTCATTTACAAATACATTAAGCTGGAATATTTGTGTTCAGGCATATTTAAGTTGCATTCAGACAACAGTTCCTCCCCTCTTTTCTCTCTCGCACACACATACACACACATACATGCACAGACAAACACACACATGCTTCTCATGTTGAATTTTGCTGAGGTTCTTCAGAATCTTAATTATGTGAAGAAACACTTATTGCATGATAGGCACCTTAGGAACCATACTTTAAACAAGCACCAAATCTCTAGGTTGCCAAAAGCTTAACAATCAAAGGGTTAATGGCATATTGGATCACTGTAGAAGATGGCATTTCCTGAAGATTTCCATCTGCATGGTAATTGCAAAGACTACAGTGATGTGATCTGAACACTGTTACTCTCAAGTGAACAGAAGTGAAGATTAGTACACATGACACAACAACCATGACAGATGAATCCATGCAGCAAGTTATTTGTGCATCTCCACTCTGCAGATGAAGAACTATTCTATACTCTGTGCCACTGGGAATCTAAAATTTGTGGTAACATGAAGAAAATCCCATGGCCCATAGTGAGGACCACTAAACACACACTGCTGTACTGAGAACTGTGGTTGTGAGAGGTTAAAGTGGTCATCTCTTGGGCCATTTCCACACTAGACTGTTGTAGTGCTATTATTCCACTTTCAGCATCCTATTGTTGAAAGTACAATAATAGCACTATAACAGTCTAGTGTGGAAATGGCCTTGGATAGCTCATGGGCAGCTTCTCCAGATAGACTTAAATCCAATTTATATCCAGCCAGATTTTAGAACTAATTAACATATCCAAAAATGGCATTTTGGGAATATGGGCCGAGTGGATCTGGGCAAAGTTCAGTATATGGTGAAATGATGTTTGATTTTTAGATTATCACTCTGTGACCAGCATACTACTGAAAGTGTGTTGAGTAGTTTCACATGCAAGCTGAGCATATGATGCCAGTTGCATTAACAGGTGTCAAATACTGCGTGGATTTTCTCAACATATGTATTCAGTGCATTGATTTGGTCACATATATAGACCCATAATTAATTTCAAAATTTTGAAAACATAAAGGAGCAGTGATGGAGTGAAACAAATTTTTCAAGGATACGTACTACATTCTTTCTCTTATCCAGATGTTCCTGCCTTCTTTCTGCAGCATCATGTGGCATTTCAACTGTTCCCAAGTTAATTTATTTCCATGCTCTGTTTACCATACAGCCGCTTGGAACTGAATGGCATCAAGTCTATCCCTCCTGGAGCTTTCTCATCATACAAGAAGCTACGCAGGATGTGAGTGTCTTTGTGTTGAAACTACCTAGTCCTGCCTCTTGCTTCCCTCAGTTTTCTTCTTCATGCCTGGCTTGTGTTTCTCTGGCCTTCTATGCATATTTTCATCAACTTACAGTTCTCTTTTTGTCCCTGGGGGACATGCATTTCTCACTGTAGGAGTGAGTAATGATAGCCAGCATAGCAGGGTGAGGTTTCTGAGACCTTAGGTCAGAGGTGGACAACACATTTAACCTTCAGACCAGTTTTGCAGTCTCAAGGATCTCCCAGGAGCCCTGACTACTGTAAGGGCAGCGAAAAAGCATGTTTCTCTGCTTTTGCTGGGCAGTCAAGCATCTCAGCAGTGTAGTTCCCGTGTGAAATAAAGAGAAATAACGTGCCAGTGTGCCTTTTATTAGTGCAAGGATTCACTTTTCCAAAAACCAGAAGCAGAAACAGTCCACTTTCATTTGCCACTATGGTGTGCAAAAGTGAGAGGGGGTGCACTCCCTGGCGGGAAGTTAGAGGACAAAATTTGCCTCTGGACTTGCCCAGTTCCACACACAGACCCCTCTTAATTCTTCCTCTGTCCATACTCCACCTCATGTGAAAGTCATCTACCTTTCCAACAACAGAAATACCTTGTCCCATAAGTATATTTGGCCTGTGTTAAGAACTTCTCTTGCTTTAAGTAGGAAGAGTGAATTCATCTCTGTATTTCAGAAGTCATGAGAAGGAAAATTAAGATTGTACAGATAGAAAAGGGAAAAATATTTTCTCCTGAATCTTAAGTGCAATGACATTCCTTCTCTTAAATAGAATCCTGAATACCCCTTCTGTTGCCCATAACTGCCATGGAAATCGACCACTTACGTCCATACTTCATTTGTAACAGCAAATGGTAAATGGGTTTTTCCTGGGAGATTTCTTGTAATGTCTCTCTGTTCTGGGAAATAGCATCATACTAGAAGAGTGCTGTAGGATTACTAGGATTCAGTGTGCACATCTGAAGGCCATTCCTTCTTATGAGATTGTCACTTGTTGTCACCATAGATACAGGGATTCAAGAAGAAGGTTTTTAACTTCAGTTTGGTACCTCTAAAACCAAGACACCATGATCTCTGTCCTACATCACTTCCCACTGGAAAGAATTTTGAATTGCTTTCTTGGTCACATATTTAAGGTTGGGGGCTTTGTATCCACTACCCACTTCTGTTTTTTTTTTCACATGCATTTGTTTTAAAGATGGTTTTTTGTGCCTGCTGGAATATCCCAAGGCAATTTACTTCAGCTTCCTCGCACCCAGTCTCACAGCCCTCTGGCCCTGGACAGACTTTTCCTCTTTTAGGATAAGTCAGGGATGTTAGCTCAGTAACAGAATACATGCATTGTATGCCAAAGATCTCATGTAAAAGCCTTACATAGCATGTGATGCGAAAGACCTCTGCTTGAAACCCTAGAGAGCTGTTGCCAGTCAGACTAGATAGAATAGATGAAGGATAGCAAACATGCCTTTGGTGCATGCACCCAAGTCTCCCCCTCCATCAAAACTGCTGCTGCTGCCAAAATTACCACTGTTGAAATCACTGTTGCCCAGCCTCTGCACTTACCTTCTCTCTCTCTAACCCGTGCCACCCAATGACTGCCAAAAATGCTGCTTCTCTTATGTGAAAAGAGCAGCCTCTGCCCATAGTGGTGTTCTTGCCTCTCTATTCTCAGTTCCCTGCTGTTCTTCCTTTCTCTCCACTGGAAACCAGTGGGGTGTTCTGACAAATATCCAGAAATGTTTTTTTTTATCTTTGTCTTTCAGAGACCTAAGCAACAACCAGATCTCAGAAATTGCACCAGATGCTTTCCAAGGCTTGCGCTCACTCAACTCTCTGTAAGTAACTCCAGTGTAGTAGATTGTAAGCATAAAGTGCAGCAGTTTAGATGGGCATATGAAATGCCATCTGCATAGTACCATAACTACTTCCACAGCCACACATGTGTACACACATCCCCCACAGCTGGACTTATCATTGGCATGGTGGCTATTCCCTGTGTCCCTCCCATGACACCCCTGGACTCCCAGCAATCTCAGTGCACAACCTCCTTGACAAATACTTTTCCTGGCCTTTTCAGTTTTCAGTTGTTGCTGGCAGGGTTGGCTCAGTTCCCAAGTGCATGTTGTGACTCTGTCTTAAAATCCATTGTTGTAAACACATTTCTACTGGCAAATGTTCATGTGAAGTGGATTTCAAGCACACTATTGCAATGTTTTCTTTCTTAAGAGAGGGAAAAGTCTGAAATGGAATGATAGGAAATGCTGAAACCATATGGGTGAGCTTGTGGCATAGGCAGCTTGCCATGCACTGCTGCTCCAGCTTAACTTTATTTCAAGCAATTTGCCTGGTTGAATTGAACCTTAGTAGAAATCAGTGGCATATCTAGTGTAAACAGTGCCTAGAGCAAGCATGGGAGTTGCACCCTTACCTTCTTACCCCTAACCCCACACCACCCCTACATGCATGGCTTTTTTGCACCCCTCTGACTTTGGCGCCCAGGGCATGTGTCCTGCTTGCCCTACCCTAGCCATACTTGCCTCTGGTAGAAATCTAATTCACCTTGAATCTAGAACCACCATTTATTTATTTATGGATTTAGTTAGTTAGTTTGTTCACCCACACCTCAGCCCAGCTGCCACCTCACAGTTTTGTGCTCTCATCTAGTAATCTGTCCTGGTCACATATACCATGTGTCAACTGTGTATCTAGAGTGAACCTAGGTCTACTTGTCTGAGACAGCCCCTTTTCCCGTTGATGTTGGAACACTGAGGGCAATCATCAGGAGATACTACTAATCTCAAGACTTTTTTTTTTCCAGAGTCTTGTATGGGAACAAGATCACAGAGCTGCCTAAAGGAGTATTTGGAGGCCTGTATGCACTGCAGCTATTGTAAGCATGGGTGAGAGGAGGAGTCAGAGGCTCATTGGGATGTTAGCTTGTCATGGGGCTGGGTACAGTAGCAGCTTTGACATGGATTTCAGAGAGGATCTAGACCATGCATCTGGTACTGGACACCTTCCACATATGCAGTGTTCATTATGAGAAGCAGAATTCTTCATCTGCTCTCTGGAATGTAGTGTTTTCTCTTTTCTTCCTCTCTTTGTCTCAGTTTAATCTGTGTCTGTCTATATTCAAACCCATCTAATTATCATCTCCTCTCTAACTTTAGCCACTGCTTCGTTCCTCACCCAGCTATAGCTGCCCCGTTTTACTCTATACTATCCCAGATGAGGACCTTAATATACAGTAATGTAATCCTTCCCTGACAGCTAGTGCAGTGTAGTGGTTTGGGCATTAGACTAGCATTGGACCAGGGTTCAATTTGCTGCTTGGCCATAGAAACCCACTGGGTGACCTTGGGCATTTCACACACTCTCAGCCCCCAGGAAACTCCGTGATAGGTTTGCCTCAGGATTGCCATAAATTGGAAATGACTTGACACACAACAACAAAATCCTTTTTTATGAGTAGTGATGCAGTAGAACCAAGGCTCACAGGATTGAAATGTTGGGTCTTTTAATTAGCAGGGACTGCTAGAAGCTGGTGACTCCAGTGTCAGTGAGGTAATGAATTTGCTCTGGGTTACAGTTCAGAGTAAAATCCAGAGTGGATTGACTGCCTCTCTGACATCAGACTCACCAGCTGCCACTGACAGGAGCAATGGCTTCATTTGCTGCCACTGCCTCTTTAAGCTTCACAGTGACCTCTGAAGCTGGTTGCAGTTTTCACAGTATCCAAGGGAAAAATTGATTTTCCCAGCAACAATGTATACTGTGAACTACTCTGTTGCAATGCAACATATTCTGGAGTGAAGAAACATCAGGTTTCTCTGGAGCTGGGAAGAATCTTCTGAAAAAGCTTGAATTGATAGACTTGCGCTGTTTGGAGTGGAGGTGTTGGGTCTCTCTCCTTCTCTTTCTTAGACAGTCTGTGATCTCCCCAGCTGTAATTCAATATCCTAGTCATTTCCCTGACCTTTGCCCATTCACTGTCACTGTTCTTTGGGGATGGGGATGGGGATGGGGATGGACCGATGGATGGATGATTAGACAGACAAGCAGATAGGTATGTATCACAATATCTTCCTGTATTTTTGGACTCACCTTAGGGATATGTCTGTGGAAACTATCATGAAGTGCACCCACACTTTGAAATTTACCATTACATTGTTGCTTGTGGACATATTGTTCTTTGTTTTGTTGATCTGGGTTGTTTTAGTGACTTGCAGATGGGATCTATAGAAGCCTTTACTGTGAGTGTTGGCCAAGAAAGTTTCTGCATAATATCCATTATTACCACCACTGCAACATACACACACCCTTTCCTGCTGTGATGTTCTTCCTTGCTGCAGGCTCCTCAATGCCAACAAGATTAATTGCATCCGAGCAGATGCCTTTGCTGATCTACAGAACCTGTCGCTGCTCTCGCTCTATGACAACAAGATCCAGACCCTGGCCAAGGGCACCTTTTCCACCTTACGTGCCATTCAGACCCTGTGAGTGAGTGCTGGCTTCTCTGAGGATTTGTTTGATGAGGACAGAGTTCTGTGTGAGGAAGGAAGGAGATACCCTTTGAATGCTGTGATCACAAGACGAAGTCAGGCAAGGTGCTGGAGGAAATACAGGAGGTTCCCATGGGAACAGAGCTCTGGGAAGAGAGAAGGAAGCCTTGCAGAATTATAGTTTTATGAACATGTCATCCTGGTAGGAAAATGGGCTTTCTAATTGTTATTTTTGTCCATGCTAGCTGGAGTTTCTGGAAACTAAGTCCAATGAAAGACAGAGTTTCTCCATCTACATCTTAGAGGCTGGACATTTGGTTATGGGCACTGGTTGGACCCAATATCCTGATGCCTAAGTGAGGCCACAAGGAAATGGGCTACTCTGCCTAAAAGAGCATTCAGCAATGTGCTAGCCAGAAATTTCAACTCAATAGCTAGGTTTAAGGTTGCTTTAATAGCAGTCATTAGAGCAACCCTTATATTTCCTGAGTGAATAAATTTAATTGCTCCTGTTTCTCTGCCACTGCAGCCATCTGGCCCAGAATCCTTTTATCTGTGACTGCAACCTGAAGTGGCTGGCAGACTTCTTGCGTGCCAATCCTATTGAGACAAGTGGAGCTCGCTGTGCCAGCCCCCGCCGCCTGGCCAACAAGCGCATCGGACAGATCAAGAGCAAGAAATTCCGTTGCTCCCGTATGCATACCTTTTTTTTAAATTATATTTTTGCTATGGTACTGTTTCTTGAACTGGGGTTCAGGACAGTGCAGAGAAATTTGGTATCTCCATGCATGTACTTTCACACTTATTCAGGGATTCTGTCTCCCACATATGAGTGAGATTAGGGAAGAGATGTTGTAGAAATTACCTTTTCTTCAAATGTGTTTCCTTCTTGTCAAACCACAGTGGTGCTTCTCTAGACATAAATTCAAACCAGATTTTCTTTTCTCATTATAAGTTATTTTTTACCTTAAGGGCAAAGCCACCTTTAGCCTGCTATAGAACCTCCAAAAACCATTCAGCGTAGAAACCACAAGGCTGGATTTAAACTGTTGAACTCATTTTAAATGTGAGAACTGAAATGTCCATTCCTTTATTCTTGGAATTGTTATTCATGTCATAGAGTCATAGTGTTGGAAGGAACAAAAGGGCCATCCAGCCCCTAGCCATCCAGTAGTACGCAGCTAAAGCACCCCAAGATATATCTATCAAATCTCTGTTTAAAGACCTCCAAAGCAGTCTATTTCACTCTTGTACTGTTCTTAGAAGTTTTTTCCTAATGTTTAGGTGGAATCTTTTTTCTTATATTTTGAATAAATGTACACTATAGCAGATGACAGATAATGTATGTGTTTTCCTTTGGAGAGAGATACATACATGTGTGTGTATGTATGTATGCATGTATGTCTCTCTCTCTCTCTCTCTTTCTCTCTCTCTCTCTCTCTCTCTCTCTCTCTCTCTCTCTCTCTCTATATATATATATATATATATATGAGTTTATATGCATGCTTCTGATCATTGGCACCTGAAGTAAAATAGATATTCCTCCTGCTCTTTTATGAACATGCTTGTTCACAGGTCCAGGGGGAAATGAGTAGCATGGCCTTTAGTATCTTAATTTTGCGACATTTATATTAATACTCTTTGCACGTTTTTATTCACAGCCAAGGAGCAATATTTCATCCCAGGTAAGAGAGAAAGCTTTAGAATTTGGGTTGCATATCAGTTGCATGCATGTGCTCTGTCCTCTGCTGACAGATGGAGGTTGCAGGATTTGCCATTATGCTGACCTTGAATGGCTTAGATTCAGTCTGGCAAAAGTGGTGTGGTACGGTCGCAGGCACATTGTCCTTGCACAGATTCAGGCGAGGGTTGCCCAGGTCTTTGTTCTTGTAAGATGCCTTCCCCATTGCTGCAGTATTCGCACTTCTTAGAACTAGAACAGAGCTTTGAATAGACTTTCTGTAAGGTCTATGAAAAGAAGCTGCTGAGAGGAATGTGAAAAATTTTCTCTTTAATATTGAACTTAGTTATTCTGGTGACTTCTCAGTTTGCAAGCAAACCATGCCATCAGTATGGTATTGATTTGTGCATATTTAAAGGAGTCTTCAAGTATGTGGATATGTATTAATTTGTAAATCAAAGGAAATTATTATTGAACAAAGCCCTGTGTTTAGTGACTTGGAGGACCTACAGTGAGTTTAGAGCAGCTGAGCCATGGAAAGGTGAAAGGGTTCTTCTGGAGAGGGTAGAAGCAGGAAAGTGACCAGCTTGTATAACTCACATTTTATAGTAGTCTGGCAGCCAACTCCAAACCCTTTAGCACTATATATCACAGTGGAGGGAAGGTTTCAGAAGGGAGGAAAGTATTATCTTTTTGTCTTTACTCTTGACACCTTCCTCCCCATCTGTGAACCATAAACATGCTACAGTGCTGGACATTGCAAGCTTTTGTTGTGGGTCCCTTCGTTGTTTAAATTCTGATTCCGTTATTTTAGAAGGCCCAGTACCTCCACACATCTCCATTCTACCTAATTACCACAGCACTCTAGATAGAATACAAGGAAACCTTCGTTTGAGTGGAACCGTGAAGATGTCTCCATTCTTTTATAAGGCAGGACCAAGCTGTGCAAGTGAGGGACTCTGTGAAACATACAGGAAGAGAGAGTCTAGTGGAATTGGGAATGGAATTTGAACCTCAGGAATCTAATTCAGCCTTTTGTTGCCTCACTAGGACAACTTTACTGCTAAATACTGGATGCTGGTGGGGGAGGGAAAGGAAGCTTGTTTCCATTGTTACCCAGCTGTGGGCTTCCTAGATAAATATGTTGGATATTTGGTGAGATGGACACCTTAGTCTGACCCAACAGAACTCTTCTGATATTCCTGGCGGGAGAAAAGGAAATTTGGGTTCCTGCAAATGATTGCTGCTGTCTAATTCTGTTGTGAGAAACCCCCAACAGCCTTTTTCAGGACAAAGCCGTGAGAGTATCAAGTAGGGTCAGCCATTAGGCAGAATGAGGTGGCCACCACAGGCAGTAGATTTGGGTGGTCAAAAAAGAGAGAAGCAAATAGCTCAGCTGTTTACTTTGCCATTGTTATATTTTTACTGCCAGTGGATGGGAGAGGTGTTTGTTGGATTTTCTGCTCCATGTTGTACTTTTTTTTTTTTGACTGGTATTAAGTATTATGAACCATGACTTAGACAAATGATGTTTGCTGCTCCACATCAGGCAGCATAAGATCTTTGGCCTTGGCCTTGTGTTCAGAAATAAGGAATCCCATTCCATACCTATAGCAGTACCACCTAGCCCTCACTCTTGTCCACACCCGCTTGTCTACATGTATGCTCATGGCTGGAGTATTCTCTCGTCTTGCCAGGTACGGAGGATTATCAGTTGAACAGTGAATGCCACAGTGACGTGGTCTGCCCACCCAAGTGCCGTTGTGAAGCCAATGTGGTTGAGTGTTCCAACCTGAAACTAACAAAGATCCCAGAGCGCCTCCCACAGGCTACTACTGAACTGTAAGGATTAAACACATCTCTTTGCTACTTTCTTCACCATGAAATCCTAGAGCACTGTCACCTTCCATATGACTCTTGAGAAAACCATGAATGCCTGATGTTTCTGTATTCGGAGTGTCCTTTGGGTTTTGTTGTCTTGTAGAGGCAGAGCAATATTCTCTGTTCTTTGGAATTGTCTCTCCCATGCATTAAGGAGACAGGTCCCACTTGCTGATTGGTTGCCTCAGAGCTCTACAACGTCCAACAACTAAACTTGCTAATGACTTTTCTCTTTCTCTTACCTTCCAACCCAAACTAATGTCTTGGTTAGAGCCTGCTACACGTGAAGATTTTGCAGCACTTGTGAGCTTCTTGGCCTCATCTTTTCCTCAGAGCCTGAACAAGAAAGGAGTTCATGGGCCATTTCAATTAGCCATGGCAGATGCCAAAGCTTCAGCAGCTGCTCCCATCATTTATTTTACTTGTTAATTTTTTATTCAGTTTAAATCCTACTTTTCTCCATATGGACGATCCAACTCCCTACAGGTGTTTCTGTTCCTTGTCCCCACTGTCTATCTCTTTGAGAGCCAGAACAGGTACACAGAACGCACACATTTCCCCTCATGCCCTGCTTTTCTTCCAGACTGAGAGGGCTTGGAGCTGGAGGTGCTTGTTTTGGCATGAAAAGCAAGCCTTCCCTGGCCCGTCTTTCATTTATTGTCAGGTGTGGTAGTTTGGAGCAGATCTCTTGCTAACTCCTACCCAAATCCTTCTCTTCATTCTGTCCAAGAACTTTACAGAGGGACTGAAGAGGAACAGATGTTTTCTTTCCGGCCCAGCATTAGATAGCATGCAGAATGGGGTAGAGCTCTTTGAAGAACGTGTGGTGGACGAATTTTATTTAGCCAGGCCTTTAGCACTTAATTTACTGTGCCAAAAAGGTTTTTTTTTAAATGAATTGTGTTATGTTTAATGAATTGTGTTGTGTTAATGAATTACATTATGTGGTTTTTTTGCTGTGTTTTAATTTCTTTTTAAACTGTTGTAATCTAGTGTTTGTAACAGAAATGTTTACTGAATGGTTTTTAAACTTTTGTATCAAGGAGGTTTTAGATGTACTTTATTTTAATTTGTTGTAAGCTGCCCTGGGTCCCAAACCAGGACAAAGGAGGGACATTAACTAATTGAATTAATGAAGGATCTCCCTGTGGCAGTGGGCTGTGTTCTATGCCTTCTTGAACCACAGCACAGCCACTCTTTCAAGGCTATATGGATCTCGATCCATTTCTAGATCCCTCAGAGACATGCCCCACATGTACAACTTCCTACAGAGACTTTCACTGATGAAACTGGGGATTCAGAGTTTTATTCTCCCTTAAGACCACATTCAAGCCCAGTCTGAAAAAGGGAGGCCAGTGTGTCAGGGGATGAGGCAAACTATACTTCCTTGGACAAGTCTTTCCTGCAGAACCCTGTTCCAGAATCTTGGCTGACGCTGGGTACATCTTGCAGCTGTCTTCTCACTTTCAGTAAGAGGAAAGAGCTGGGGCTTGGGTCTGAGGAACGAATCTACAAAAACCCATGCTAAAATAAATCAGTCTTCAGGGTACCACAGGACTCCTTTTCCTTCCCCTCTGCATTGTTCCATTTATTATGCAGACTGACATGGCAATCTTTTTTTCTCAAAAAAGGATTAGAAAAATTACTTTTCCACTGTCCAATGATGGCTGAGGGATTCTGCAAGTCTTAGTTCAAAAAAGAAGGATTTCTATACTCTGGAGGAAGTTATACTTTGCCAACATTGTCAGAATCAAGTGTGCAACAAGAGTCTTTGAAACCATTTAATGGTCCCTGTCACAGTGATCATGATGGAATGGGCAAACTCAGCCAAGATGTTAGTGGTTTCCCTCCTCCTCCTCCTCCTCCTCCTCTTCCTCTTCTTCCTCCTCCTCCTCCTCCCCATTATCATCATTTTATTTATACTCCACCTTTTCCCCAAAACTGGCACTCAAGGTGGCTTACAAATTAAAACAAATTCAATATAGTTAAAACATAGTTTAAAAATCAACATTAAAATAGAATTAAACTATTAACAACACTAAAGCAGTTTAAAACACTAAGGCCCTTTCCGCACCAGGCAATTAGAACGGGGCAGTGTGTCCTCGCAGGGAGGTCGTCTGCACCTTGATGCGGACTAGGAGCGGACTACCTACCGGAGATCCGCACCTCAGTCTGCTCCAAAACGACCCCAAGTGGTCCTCCAGCGTGTTTTCTAAAGACCGCAAAAAACAGGTCTTTATTTTTCTGGAACGCGCCATTGCGTTCCTGCTCCCTTGTGCAGATTCGCAGGCTTGCACCAATGCGAGCCTGCGATCTGCAGAGGGCGGGCTTTAGGCGTGGCAAGCTTCAGCGGTTGGTGGGGACCCACGACCAACCGGAAGCCACCGTTTTGGAAGCCGAAACCGCCATTTTGGAAGCCGGAACCGTGCGGATCTACAGACCTCGCACTGCTCCAATTCACCCTGGACCAAGGAGGAGCCCTGCGGAAGGGCTTCAGGGACAGTCCGCGTTGCTTCGGACCCCAGAAGAAGCGGTAGATAACAGCACAAAGCGATCACCTCGCCTCATGCGGAAAGTGCCCCAGTTATAAAATGTTTCAGAGCAGTTTAAAAAAAGTACAGTTAGAGCAATACAGCACACTCTTGAGAAGACCTGTCTTTAAAAACCTTCGATTCTCAAAAGCTTGTCAGAATAACAATAACTAAAATATCTTTACCTGCAAATGGAAGGATAGCAAGGAAAGAGCTATTCTAGCTTTTCTAGGAATGGAGTTCCTGAACCTAAAATGTGGGAGGAGAGATACAGCTGTCTTTGAGTAGCCTGACAACTTATGGCAGTGCCATGAATTTCGTAGGGATTCTTAGACAAGGAATACTCAGAGGTGCTGCTATGCATTGAATGCAAGATGCAGTTTGGCCCCGAAACATCTTGGGAGCATTACAGTTGGCTCTCCTCATTTGTGGATATAACTTTCACATATTTGAATATTTGCAAATTTCTCCAACCTGTGCCTGCCCACCTCAAGTGCTCCTTTTCTGGGAAACTCTCCTCCTTGACAGCTCTGATCAGGTCACGCAGTGCTTTAAAAACCCACCTATGGTCCTTTCCTCCTCCACCAGCTGCTACTTGGCCAGCTAAGGATGGCTCACAGCCTGATTTCTCAGCACCACAAATATTCTCCTGATGACCCCATACACCTAAGAAAGGAGGTGGGGGAGGTAGTATAGGGCCACCATGCCAACTTGGCCCCTTTCGCTCTCCTTTCTCTGACCTGGTTTGGATGCCCACTCTCTCCAGCATGCCTTGGCTCTCTTCCCACAGACAGGCATATTTTGATATTTGCATTTTTTCCACTTTTTTGGGGGTCCTGAGTCCCTAACCCTAGCAAATGTGCAGTGATGACTGTACTTGCTTTGTGTGCAAGCATTTCACAGAATAAAATGAAATGTTGCTGATCCTTATTAAGTCCTGAAATTTCTGTTGTGGCACTTCAACAGTTACTCTCCCACCTCCACCCCACCTTGAGAATATCTGTGTGTAGGAAAACATAGATATTGTATTGTTTTAAGTGAAGCTTAAGTTTTGTTTATTTATCTGTTGCTCATTTTGCTCTCCTGTTTGCATATTTATTGTCCTTTCTTTTTCTTGCAGACGCCTGAACAACAATGAGATTACAGTACTGGAGGCCACAGGCATCTTCAAGAAGCTCCCGCATTTAAAGAAAATGTGAGTATAAGGACAAGAGATTTTGGTGGGAAAAAGGGCATTCTGAAGACCTCTTTACACAGGATATTGGCAAAAAAGAGACAGCAATATGAGTAGGGCTGATAATTCCAGTAGCATCTCAAAAAGGTGCAGGCATTTCTTATGGAAGAGATAAACACAAGCATGTCTGGACTCTGGAAGCAGAAACAAACAAACAGTTTTAGAGAGATGTAATTTGCTTGCAGTCACAGGTACAGGTCTTAAAGCATGAAAAACCTTCAAAGGTGGTGGAAAGGTGGTTCACAGAAGAATCATGAAGACTAAGGTTAATTAAAAGAATGGTATTTGTTAGAAGTGCTGTAACTGCTTGTGTTCCTCTTGTGTTGAGGCAAAGCACTCATTTGTAGGCTGTGAATTGTAATAGGAAACCTCTTTTTCTGCTCTTGACTTTTGCTCCTGGCTTTCTCAGAAATCTGAGCAACAACAAGGTGTCAGAGATTGAGGACGGGGCCTTTGAAGGGGCTGCCTCGGTGAGCGAGTTACACCTGACAGCTAACCAACTGGAGTCAGTGCGCAGCGCCATGTTTCGGGGTCTTGATGGGCTACGGACGTTGTAAGTTGCCCCCAAGTGGATGAGAGAAGTGTAATGAGATAATAGGAGTGGTGGGTTATCAGTACATGAAAGGATCCTCTCCTCCCTAGCCCAGATATCAAGGAAGTGCTTTACAGAAAAAGTTTCATTCTCTTTCCTCTTCCAGGATGCTGAGGAACAACCGCATCAACTGTATCCACAACGACAGCTTCACAGGGCTTCGAAATGTGCGCCTTCTCTCCTTGTATGACAATCAGATCAGCACTATTTCACCCGGTGCTTTTGACACACTGCAGTCCCTCTCTACTCTGTGAGTCATGAGAAGGCGAAATTTAACTAAAATGAACATATGCATGTCCATAGTCCTCCCTCTCTTGGGAGTATCGGGATGATAATGCTCTTGAAATTTGCTTGCCTTTTCATTCAAAGCCCCTTCTCTGTTTTTAGTCATTTACTTGGATATTCCAGGCATGATGAACCGGTCCTAACTGTTAGCAGAGCCAGACTCTGCATCACTGTCTTTATTTAAAATGCTGTGCAGTGCCCTGATATGACACTACTTTGCAGACACTGTGGGAAATTTAAAATAGCATCTCATAGTTGTCTGCTGCTTTCTCCATGTAAGCTCACAGGCAGCAGAGGGCATCTTGTGAAGCAATATTTCTCAAGCTATCTGACGTGATGGACTGACAAATTTTTTCCAGTGTACTGGGGACCTGTACAATATTTATACCATATTATTTCCATATTCTCACAGTTTCTTGGACTGTGGACTGGCAGCCAATGGCTCATGGACCACTGTGGTCCTGAGAGTGTCACTTCAAGTAGTCCTGTTGTAAAAAGCCCCTCAGTCCCTGGATCTAACCCTAGAAAGCCTGGAGTTTTTGATCCTACGGGTTTTGGTGCTATTTACTTTCAGCTGTGTCCCATGGCTAAAAACAGACACCCACTAGGTGACCTTAGGCAAGTCACACTTCTTTAGCCCAGAAGAAGCAATGGCAAATCCTCTCTAAACAAATTCTGCCAAGACAGCCCTGTGATAGGTTTGCCTTAGGTCAAAAACAACTTGAAAACATACAGTAACAACAGCAACAACATTGTATCCTGCCCATCTAGGAACCTACTGGCTAACCCCTTCAACTGCAATTGCCGTCTGGCCTGGCTAGGTGACTGGCTTCGCAAAAGGAAGATTGTGACCGGGAATCCACGTTGCCACAATCCTGATTTCTTACGCCAAATTCCACTGCAGGATGTTGCCTTCCCCGACTTCAGGTGTGAGGAAGGTAACTCACAGGCGTTTGGTGTTTTGGGACGGGGAGCAAAAATGCAAACCGTCGTTGTGATTCCACACCTGATGTCTCTTGCACAGACCTATACAAGGCCCAGTGTCTGCTACTAGGCCAGTGCAGTATAGTGTGGTAGTGTGTTATGTGTAAATAAGGTTCAAATCCCTGTGTGGCCATAAAGCTTCTGGCCCAGCTCTGTATTGCCTTTCTCTATCCAGCACTATTCTACCATAAATTTAAACTAGCAGTGGACTGCAGGCACAGTGACGTAGCTAAATCTCCCAATGCTACTTCCCCGAAACTAACTTTTAAGCTGCACACCGACCACCTCAGCCATTTCTGAATTGCTGGAGAGGACAGAAGAGTTGCATGATAACACATCTCAGCAAACCCAGCTACAGCGTGCACGCACACACACAGATACACACACATACACATGCACTGGCAGCTCAGAAATGGCTGTGTTTGTGGGCTATGTGGCTTAATGTAGGTTTTAGGAGAACATCTGGTTGTTGCAATGGTGCAAAGACAATAGACTATCTGTTCTGGGACTACCTTGTCAGGCTTATAATGCTGCAATTTCTAACAAAGATATCTGCCCCACGTTCAAACATTAGCATTGGAGCAGGAATGTGGAAGTGTCAAGTGTTACATTTCAGCATGTGCAAGTTGTGTAAAGTAAGGGTGGGGAGGGGTGTGGCCCATGGGCCACACATATCCCCCAGACCCCACTTTTTGCAGCCACTACAGCTTCCTCCGAGTCCCTCAAAAGTCTCCCCTGCATTTTTAATTTATTTTTTTCAGCATTATTCGCAAGTGAAAATGGATCCAAAAATTACATCCGAAGCCTGTCAAATATGCAAAACAAAATCTTCCCACACCCCCAGACCCTCCCAGAATCCCCAAATACCTTCTGTTCCTTCCATATCCCAGCCAATATGATGACTAGAAATGACCTATCACTATTTTGTTTGGAATATGGATAAAAAAGGAGGAATTGGCACGCTCTCAGATGTGAGTCAGAAAAAGATTGACACTCAACCGCTAAAGAATAGCCCACCCCCTGTATAAAGATTATTCTAGACCTCTGCACCTGCAAGAGGAATTCATACCTGGAAATGGCTTTCCTCATACTGTTCAATTGACTAGCTTGTGGTGGTGGGGAATCACAACTAAAGTGTTGCAAAGGGCAAAAAGGACTGTCCTATTGATATAGTAGTGCAGGCAGATGCATATATGCAGAGTTTGGAAAAAATTAGTTTTTGGAGTGAAGCTCCCTGGATAACTCAGCCAGATTTTCCAAACATTCTGTATGACTCTTCTGTTGCCTGTTATGAAAAGTTGTGAGAACTGCAGTGTGTTTATGTGGCACTGGGGGTGGTGGTGGTGATGGTTAAATCTTCTGCTGCCTTCACTGTTCCTTGGATCAGAATGACCATTTCTAATGGGCCAGCCTGAACCATACCTATCTTGATAGCAATTACGTAGTTATGTATCTGTTCTGGCACTGCCTACCAGCTTTCTGCTAGAAGTCACCTGGAGCACTGGAATGATTCTGCCAGAGATGCAAACGCACCTGCTCCATTACATAGTGGGCAGCCATTATGGCTTTCTGTTGATTTCAAGCTGCTTTTTAAATCTATTAATTGGTTAAAAGCAAGACAATTTAATTAGCTGTTTAACCACTAAACTAAATATAGCGTCCTGGGCACAGGAAATATTTTGGCGATATTTAAACCAGTGTCGCTTTACAATTTGGAGAATCATCTTAAGCCATGGAAGCTGATCCAAATAGCCACTTTCAAGATGGTATGATGTGCAGAAGATGGGGAATAGGGATAACTGTTCAGAACAATAAATTAACAGCTGCTTGGCTTTTTCAAAGTGCTTCTACAGAAGATCCTCATGTAAATCGATAAGGAGGACACAGATGTCAGAGAGACCTTTCACACTCTTTCCAATTAAGAGCTATATTTTTATTTGCAGTGAAGTCTCTCACCAGTTGATTAATATTCTCAGCTCTAATTACTCCCAATGCCTCTGACCCCTTTGAAGATGTAAGGCACTTTATATAGTGATATATGGGTAGACCAAGATCCGGGTTTTCCTAGAGAGTCAGATGATAATCAGGACTCTTATTTCACTTTCTCTTTCTACTGCAAACCCTTTGGCTTGACCCTTGGCAGGCCAGGAGGAGACCAGCTGCTTCCCACGCCCTCAGTGTCCCCAGGAGTGCACTTGCTTGGACACTGTTGTCCGCTGCAGCAACAAACACCTGAAAGCCCTTCCCAAAGGAATACCCAAGAACGTCACTGAGCTGTGAGTAATGCTGGCTGGATCCTGCTGCACTGGGGAAGGGGCATTGTGGGAGCTGGCAACCTACTGCCAAGTGAGATACATACACCTTCAGTCCTCATGGTACTTTGCAAGATTCCCATTGCCTTGCAAGATTTCCATTGTTGTGTGCCCTGTCACTGCCTGTGGGTAGGTGGCTTCCAAGTACAAATGGCTATAGCATTCTGAAGGTATCTTTTTATCCTTCAAAGATATGTCTATGGCAAGTGAAAGGGACCTAAGTAACCATTTTCTTGTTTCATACCATTAGTCAATCATCCACATGGCAAGCAGTAAAGTGTCTGGAACACTGCTATGGAGCAAGGCAGCATGAGACAAGCATTATTTCAGGTTTTAAATCTTGCACAGAACAACATGTGTCCGTAGATGCCATCCCCTTCACACTGTTAGAAGTTTACATGTACTTGTCATTTAGATGGCTCTCCACTTCCTGGCCTATCTAACAGGGAGAATGTGTTCTTCTGTAGCTACAGATCTTACATTTTGGATCCTTTTTTGGGTACCATTGTTGTTTGCCATTGCGCTTCTGAGTTTTATTCTGACTCTTGCACTGCGATCTCTGATGCATCCTTGATTCCCTTGCAGCTACCTGGATGGCAACCAATTCACCCTAGTCCCTGGACAGCTCTCCACCTTCCGTTACCTTCAGCTGGTGTAAGTACCTGAGAAGGAAAGGGGAATGACCTCTTACATCCTCTTAAGAGCCTGTCATAGCATTTCTTAGAAATGAAAGAAATGAAAAGGATGGGCCGTCATGCCTGTTTTTTAGCAATTTCTAGGATTTTGTGGAAGTTCCTGGCTCCTGGCTAGTCTTCTCTAAGCATCTGACCATGGGCCTACTCCCACTTCATATATGTCTGTGCTTCATGTCTGTAAGACTTTTAGACCAGGAGCCACAGTGGCTAGTGGATCTGCTGATAGAGTGGCAGTGAATCCACTCTGGATTTTATTGCTGCTGCTCCTGCTGTTCCTGCCCTAAGTTAAGCAGAATCTCTCCTGGTGCTGGCCCATAGTTTGATACTGGCAGAGCTCTCATAGCAATTGTGGAAAGAATGGTACTAAAATCCAGAGTGGATTCATTGTGCATATAGCAGCTGCCCCAGCCAGGAACTAGACGGAGAATGGCCCACCTTGTACATAAGTGAAAGTTCATCAACTGATTTCATGGTGCTGCCAGACTAAAGTTGATATAGAGGGTGGTGGGGCACACAGGAGATCTTTGGGGAAGCAGCTGCCCATGGTGTTACTGGGGTGACAGAGATTTGAATAACACAGGAGTGGAAGGCCAGTCTGCAAAAGAGCCAAATGCCAGGTCTCTCACTCGGTTCTACCAGTTATATGAAAAAGCAACTTTTCATGAAAAATGTGGGCCACTGTAGTGAATCAGAGGAGCTAGGAAGATAGTCGAGATGGCTGCTGTGCTTCTGAGCTATATAGAGAAGAGTCTGAGGGGAGGCATGAGAGACTTTCTGAGCTGTGTTAAAAATAAGAGAGTGTGCAGGTGCTCCCTCTGCAGCCCAGAGAAGGGTAAGAGGCTTAAGGAAAAGAGCTTAATTACTGGGAAATATTTTTAGATTGCAGCCTTCTTTTCTGTGGAAGCAGATTTCCAAAGAAGGCTGAAACTGACATACTTTCACAATTGATGAAGCTGGCCCAATCAGAATAGGGTGCAGTTAATTCAGCTGAAGATATTGAATTAGATCTTCCTCAAAATATCTTCTAGTCCAGTTGATCTTTGATCTGCGCATGAAGAGAAAGCAACCCTTTTCTGTAGGGTCCTTAAGCGGCTCCTGCTGAGATCACATGTCTTCAGGTTTCTTAAGCACCACAACAAGCTTACTTCTGCAGTAATTACTGGGGTTCTTTTAAGAACTGAGATTCAGTTCTCAAAGTGAGGAGAGAGCTCCATTCTCTTGACTGGTCTCTCCTCTGCTCTATGGTTCCATATCTTTTTTCTGCATTGTAGTTTTTCTTCCCTGCCCCTATCTTAGTGGGCTTCCCTCCTCTCTATGCCTGAGCAACTCCATAGGGATGTTACCAGTTTATTTAACATACCATGTGGTGAAATAAAACTCAGACTCTACCCTGGTCTTAATACCACTAATTGCATGATTCACCCCAAGGTCAGAAAGCAGAGCTTGGACAAGTTACTTCTTGGACCGATATTCTCAGAATCCTGGCTAGGGGATTCTACAAATTGTAGTCCAAAAAGGTAACTTTTTTCCAAGCTTTGTGTAGAATCTCCGGTCTCCTTGTGATCTTTCCATGCCTTCAGAGCATGTGGACTGTTAGACTTCTCTCTCTTTTCATGACACTGTTCATTAAGATCCCTTTCCAGCAGGAATGAACAGACCGAGAAGAGATTTAGAGGAATTAGTTGACATCAGTTTGTCATCTGCACAGGAGGGCTGCTGAAGGACAAGGTGGATTTGTGGGTATCAGTGCATTTTTGATAGGCATATGAACTCTGAAGCCACTGCTCCATGTGAAGGTGTCTGGCATAGGAAGAGAGAGAGGTAGAACATGATGATGAAGGAAGAATGAGTTAAGAATGATGTTAGAGACTTTCTGGTCCTTCTGTCTTACAGGGATCTGAGCAACAACAAGATCAGCTCTCTGAGCAACTCATCTTTCACCAATATGAGCCAGCTCACCACTTTGTGAGTGTGTCTAAAGCAGCATCTGGATGGCATATCAGAAAGGGAGGCATGTGCTACTGCAGCTTGCAGAAAGAGGCCTTGTTTGGGGGACTGTAGGAAGACAAAAGCTTTTAAAAATGATGGATGTTATCCAGTCTATTTTTTTTGTAAATACAACTGTGCAAAATAGGGCTCTGTTCTTGACTGAAATGCTGTAGATCAGTTGGGACTATTTTGTGGCCAAAGAGGATGCTCCTAGACAGGCTGGGAAATGCTGGTTCAAAATATCTAGAAAGGAATGCCTGCCTGCTCCAGCACACTCTTTGTCTGTGAGGCCTTGTGTCACAGCATATAGCTTTATATTCTGGACTTCCTCAAAGTGTTAATGACCCGTGCATGCATATCTTATTACAGGCTTTAAAATCCTAAAACTGTCATATAATTGTAGGAATTAGGGTTTTTTCCCCCTATGTTTTCTGTGTTACTAACTCTGAGAGTTCAGAGTCATCTAGAGTTCCATGCTTTAATGGTGAGCCAAAAGGACTATAAATATAAAATGCAAAGTTGTTTTTAACTTACTTATTTGCTATTGAGAACCTTAAATGACAATTTTTTCAATGGATTTCAGTTAAAACCATCCAATTTGAAAAGATTATAATCCTGGTAACAAAATTAATCTCTTATGATGGACAAAATATTTAAGACATTGACTAGAATCCTGTTGGGCAGTTACAAATGCGTAACCTAGAGTTACTCACTTGTGACTGTTCCATATTCATGATCCCTACATAGCTCCTATTTTAGGGGCTATGCAGAGACAGTGAAAATCCCTCAGTCTGCACTTACTGGACAGCAGCCACTGCTATTGATGGAAGTCTGTACCCCTGTTGATTGAGAAGCAGCTGACTAATGTTCCCTCCCATCCCTCATGCAAGTGGTCTCTGGCATGAGGCAGAATTGAGACAGGAATCCTGCTTTTGCCTGTTGTACTAGAGATCAGGGGGTGGAAATGGTAGTCAACTGCTTTCCTAGAGATAGGAGAACAGACCTCTGTCATTCGCAGTGGCCGCTTCCTTTGAGCAGATACGGGGGTGGTGGGTGGTGGGGATGGGCTTTACGCTGTAGTGCCATAACTAGTGTGCTTATGCATATATAAATCCCATGTAGGATTCTGGTCTGTGTTTTCAAAAATCAATGGCATGCCAGTTCAGTTTGACGGAAAGAAAGAACTATTATATTTTAATACTAGTTACTTGGATCACTAAACCCACCCACTGATTAGAAGCAAGGCAGTGTCATGGGGAGGTTTATAGTAAAATATTTAATTGGATACCAATCCTTGTATTCTTTAAGTCACTGCTAGTGCTCTGATGCATCCAAATAATGCTACATTCTCAGTCTGGAATGTCATGTTAGCAGCAACAAAGACTGGATTCCAGTCAAACTTCTAAAGCAGATTATGTCTCACTGTCCAGTAGGGAATCTTGAAATAAATAGGACTGATGGGAAAGGATACAGACAGCCATGTCAGGCAGAGTGTGAGAGATGTTTTTAAAGAATATGTGGTGATCTGAACTGTTCCTTCCTCTCTCCATGAACACTCAGGATTCTCAGCTACAATGCACTCCAGTGTATCCCCCCATTGGCCTTTGAGGGTCTCCGTTCGCTACGGCTGCTGTAGGTACCTTGTATTCCTGTGTGCCACAACCCAGTTATGACCCAGTGCAGGGCTATCACACATTCCTTTTTCTCTTTCCACTACTTCTCCCAAAAATTCCCAATATGTTCACACCTCTCTGCAGTCAGGCTTTGGCCTGATTGTTGGGGTGCTTTCTTTAAGAAGTTAGCAACCAAGCAAAGGGGAGCAAGAGGAAAACTAAACTGTCTGTCCCCTCAGGAACATTATTCTAAATTGTCTGGTCCATAGACTAGTGCTTTAATTTTCAAAGAAACAATAAGGGATCCATATGCCCTTAATGATATCTACAGGCTCCAAGCCCCTCCATGAATTTTGGCAAGATAGTACTCCTTTTCACACAGACTTTGTAAAGCTTTTATGTAAAGGAACCAATATAACTATCCCTCTTCCTCTGTTGCTTCCATTTACATTCAGGTCCCTCCATGGAAATGATGTCTCTGTGCTCCCTGAAGGGATCTTTGCTGATGTCACCTCTCTGTCTCACCTGTGAGTATCTGCACCACTATGAGCACCATTCCCCTCGACTCCCACATTCCTGGCACTCTGTAGGACTGTACCTGGAGGATACGGACTAGGGAACATCATTTCTTTTCTGTTGCTTATTCAGCTGTGCAGAGAATGGTGGTAGGCAGGAATCTGTTTCCATTTTGATATGAAAGAAAGGGAGGCTACCTTGGCTGAGGTGGTAGCAGATGTTCTTGGGAGGGAGATAATTGTGTGCTGAATGCTATCATCAAAGAAGAGTCGAATTCTGTTTTTCCCTAAGTGTTGCCGAAGTTCCTACTGGCATCTTTTTCCAGGAGGAAGCAACTTGTCTTGAAGCACTCCAGTGTGCCTGGGAAGTTAAGGAAGCTAATTCAGAGCCTGTAGACAGAGTTGAGAAACGTATTTCTTGAACTACGACTCCCACACCCCATTTGCCATGCTGGCTGGGAATTCAGGGAGTTGCATTCTAAAAAGTACCTTTCCTAATTCTGCCTTTAGGGCTTTTGATGTCTAGATGGTTGGCGGCGGGGGGGGGGGCACCTGAACTAAGAGAGAAGCTATACTTAGCTTGTTGTCCTCTACCACAGAAGAATTCAGAGGAAATTGGCCTTGACCAGGACTCTAAAGTTCTGAACTGTAAGGCCCCACAACAGGCCCAATTAGAAATGGTGATCAAGACAAGGGGAGGTAGATTTGGGAATGTTTTTTCCTGCCATTTATTTTGGCAGTTGACCACTGGATAGTTGACTTTTTTTTTTCTAGTTGAACATATTCCAAGTAAGGTCAATTTCAATTTGCATACATTTAAAATCATTTTGGATATATTAATGAACAGCATTTGGGAGAAAGCAGGCAACACAACATTATGCATGTTACTTGCTCAGTACACCTAACCTCAAATGACAAGTGATGCACACTACATTCAGCTGGGGAGTACACATGTTTTAGCATTCGGTATTGAGAAACTAAGTTTGGATGTGTGAACCAGCCCTTCAGGGAAAAAGAAAGATAAAGAAGAAAGAAAGAGACTATCTCGGGATGAAACAACCCTACTCTGTGTGTTGGCAGATTCAAAACCTAGAAGTGAAAATCTGAAAATCAGTCCAGGGCTTTTGGGGGCAACTCGAATGAACAAATGTCATGAAGGAGGCATCTGTACCTTTAAGAGTTATGTGGAAAATGTGATTCTTCATCCTTCACAGAGCCATTGGTGCCAACCCCTTGTACTGTGATTGTCACATGCGCTGGCTCTCAGGCTGGGTCAAAACTGGCTACAAAGAGCCTGGTATTGCCCGTTGTGCTGGCCCTACTGAAATGGAAGGCAAACTACTGCTCACCACTCCAGCAAAAAAGTTTGAGTGCCAAGGTAAGAGACTGGAGTCATGGGGCAAGTAAGGCATGAGCAGGCCTCTATTTTGCAGAGCAGCTATTGGCCAAATCATGGTCACTTGGGTCCTGTGCCACCCCATTCAGTGATCTCTTATCCAGCTATATGGACACTTAAGGCCCTTTCAGCACCCTGCCTTTTTCACGGAGTCCTCCAGTGGAGATCACAGCAACAGCTCTGCTGGGAGAGTAGCATGATGGGAGCACTCCCCTCTGCACTGGCTGGCTCCATGGTGAAAGAAGTGCAGTGGCCATGCTTCTTTCTTCTGCAGCGCAGCCAGGTACCCTTCCAGACTGTGCTGGGGCAGAAAGCACAACCACTGTGCTTCCCAGGCTTCTGCAGGTCAGGTGCAATACGGGTCATTGATGGGTAAAACCTGTCAATGATTTAATCTGTGATTGTGCTGCCTGGGGATGGGAGAAGGACAGGACCGTGACAGCGTCATGCAGAAGTGTTGTCGTGGTCCCGTCTTTCTTCCGTCCCCATGGCATGTTGGGAGGGTGGTGCAGAAAGGGCTTAAGCTAAGGCTGCTTAGCTCCAAGCCTTTGTCAGAAAAGAGATTGGGTGGACACAAGTATTACAGGGCTGGAGTGGTTGGGACGCAGCACATATGAAAAGCAAGGGAGTATGAAGCCATTGAGGTACATGTTGTATGTGTAACGTTGGGCCCAATGCTAGCTAGTAGGATTTCAGCATGGCTTGTAGAACCTTTATATCCTACCGTAAGCCTCAGATATGCCACTGATACCATATTCAGCCCATTGTATTAAAATCCCAGAAAGATCCAGAGGAAGACCAGGAAGAGGAGTACGTGCCTAGTATTGGGTTGGAGGTTATATTGAGTGCCTCTTTTTCCCATAGCCTTCCTATCCAATCAGGAAGCTGTAGATAAATCCACTCCTAGTGCTTGGTGAAGAGTTGATGTTTGGCTTTAGTTCTTCCTTCTTGTTTGTGTGATGGCTCTTTTTCACTTTTACACAGGGCCTCCCCCAGTAGCCATCCAGGCCAAGTGCAACCCCTGCCTCTCCAGTCCCTGTCAAAACAAGGGCACTTGCCAGCAAGATCCCTTGGATTCCTACCACTGTGCCTGCTCCAGCAAGTACAAGGTGAGAAGGGTGATGTGTATGGGGAGGAAGGTCTTGGCAGCAGGGGATTGGTTCACTGAGAAAGAGGAGAAGAATGGTTTCATCCCTCCTTTGAAGACCCTACCTTGGGGTAGACTACATGGACCAAACAAAAAGAGGCCGTGGCAAGAATTCAGACATAACGGGGGGCACTTTTCCTTCTATCCAGGCTTTGGCTTGACGTCAAGCATGGCGTGAATCAGCAAGATACATAGCTGTCTTGGGTCCCTTATTGGGATAAAAGCAGAATATAAATTAAATAAATATACTGTCTCAACTGATTAGGCCCAAAGTTGTCACTATTTTCAGGTTGGGGAGAAAAAGCTGGCCATTTCATCTGCATTCTTTCCTTTTCCTGAAATAAAATGCTTTGAGAGGGCTGCAGGATCAAAAGCAGCTTTGGGGGACTCTGGTGTATTTCACCTGTCCTGCCTTATCTTGGTTGTATGTGTTTTTATGGCAGACAAACCAGCTGCTGGGATTGAGAAATGTCACATATCAGCCAGAGCATCATCACTGACTTTTTAAAGAGTGGCTGCTTGCTCTTTTTTTCCTTTCTTTCAGGGAAGAAACTGTGAATTCTCTGTTGATGGTTGCGCTAGCAGGCCCTGTGAGAATGGTGGGACCTGCCTGTCTCATGATGGAGATGGAGTCAGCTTTATGTGAGTGGCAGTTCAGGAACATACCAGGGAGCCTTGCTCGGTAATAGGCAGGGTCTTCAATTCTGAGATGCATTGCCTGCCAAGAGTCAGCTGCTATGACTAACCACAGGGCTGCCAGCTTCCTGTCTCTAACCAGCCTGACCCAGAAGAAGATACTGGCCTCTGCCCTTAATGAGAAGTCATTAGCTGAAAGTAGGTGGGAGGCAGTTTATGATATCCAAAGATACACCCTTGGTCTCCACCACCTACTGAACAAGATCTACCTCCACTATAGGCACTGACCCTAAAGGCCACAGCCAGCTTGTTTCTATAAATGTGAAGCCCGGGAGCGCAGATCACAGAAATATGTGCACCTCACTGAAATGACAGTTGTTCCAGTCTCTTGGGGCTCTGATTTATAGTTGGTCCTCTATTTCCAGGACCCCTCCCTACTCCACTCCTCAGAGTACAACATAGGCAGCTTTCTGGGAAACAGATCATAATTAGCAGCTGAAAATAAACCACAGACTATAGGGAGAGAAAGGGGCCCCAGCTCTGTCTGTGTACCCAAATTGCCAGGATGCTAAATGGCCTCTCGTTCTGTCACCATAACAACCCAGCATCTTCAAAGCTAGCACATAATGTCCTTTGGGGGTTGACAAAGCTGGTTCCCTGCACATGCCACACTAGATTCTGCCTTTGGGAAAAGTAGTAGGCAAGGAGATGATCTCCGTCCATCTAGGAGAAAGTAGCAGGGCTTTCAGCCCACAGAGTAATTCAGTATGCAGCTCGTGAAGGAGGATCACCAGTTCTTCTGCCTCTGCTTCCCTTTCTGAGCTGAACAGGCTGCAGACAATATAAGTGCATTTGAAATATGATATGATATACTTCTATGCCTTGAGGACTACCTACCCCATATAGTATCTGTTTACAAGTATGTATGTGTATTGGTGTGATAGAGAAGTATAAACAGAATCTTCATACACATGGAATACATATCTAGGCACATACATATCACTACTGGTGTGATGTGTGCACAGAGCTCATGTATTCATCTAGCTTGGGCATCCAAATGTGGCCACAAGTATAGATTTATTTTATTATCTAAATATATGGCCATAAGATTGTGCCCTTTCATGCCAGAGCAGTTTAGAATGATAAAGCATACAAGAAGAATACACAGAATCACCATGGTAGAAAAAATATAAACAATATCTCATTCTTTCTCATTTAATCCTTATTCTGGTATCTTGAGCCTTTTTCATATCAGTCTGTTGCCTGTCTCTCCCTTCTCTTCACATCCGTGTTTCACTGTTGAAGCTCCCCCTCAACCAAGCCCATCTATTCCAGCACTCTTTTGACTCCTTCTTAACCCAGTGGCCTCCAGAATAGTTCCATCTATGCTCAACCATCAAAGACAGAGTTGTCTCCAGTTGAAGCCTAATCAGTAAGAGGGGGAAGGTCTCCATTTACATCAGGGCTGTGTTGCTGGATTCATGATGTAAATTGAGAGTCATGTAAATAGAAGAACCAGTTCCGCAAGGAATCATTGGAGATAAATTTCAACAGAATTGAAGAAGCCATGAAATCGGTGATTTTACTCAACCTGCCAACAATTTTATAGAGTTTTAAAGCATCAAGTATCAAAGCTTAACTTTTCCAGGCTAGAGAAATATGCAAATACTCTCCAGAGAGACCAGAAGAGGCAGCAAGAGGGCTAGGGTGAGGTAGCTTGTCATTAGACAAGAGTTCCTCTTCAAAGGAGTACACAGACAGAGAGCAGCTGATAAGAATTATGTTTTTCTGCTGTGCCTTCTCCAGCAGGCTTTCCAAGTGGAAAAGGCACAACAGGGGAGAGATCGGGGCAGCACATCTCCTGCTGTGTCTTCTGCAGCAGGTGCAGAGGGCAGAATAAGAGGAGAGGCAGCAGATCTCCTGCTGTGTTCTCTTCATCAGGATTGCCAAGTGAAGAAGACAGACTCCAAGTGGTCACTTCTCACCTAACCAAGCAGAAGAAGCCCCTTCCAGACACACCCAAGCGCCAAGATTCCAGTTTCTTCTACCCTCTTACGCCCCTCTTCTAAGCAGGCAAAGGAAATCTTTCCTCCAAATAACAACAGAGGAGTTTTTTCCTTCCTTTCACACTTCCCCTTCTAGGCAGTTAAAGGAAATCCTTCCAGCAATGCCCAGACTGCAGTTTCTTTCTTCTTCACTTGCAGTCTGGGACAGTAAAAGAAAACCAGTCCAGTCACCTTTTCTCATGGCTTAAAAATCCATATCAAAGCTCCAAAGAGCCTTGCCGCCTTGCCACACTCTTATCATTCTCTTGGCTCTCCCTCCTCACTCAACTGCACAGGTAAGCTGGGAGACTTAAGGATTGCTGGTGAAACTTTCTGGAGAAACATCAGTGTGACAGGTCCTCATTTCTCCCAGATTGGTGTGGCAATTCCCAGTCTGATAAGGCACCCTGTCTTTACTACACAGCTCTGCCTCCCCACTTATAACACCAACTTTATGTAAAAGGCAAGGGTTTTCAAAGTTTATTTAGAACCACTTAATTTTTGGTAGTCTGCTTTCTGTATACATTGCATATTCTGTATACACTGTATATTTACAAAGATAAACTGTAACATTTATTAAGAATAAGGTAGCATATCATAGCTCATATGCAGTTAAATGTTGATCATTTATTCATTACATTCAGTTAACTCGCTTCTCAGAAACAGTTCAATTATATCTTTAGACTTTCAGAAAAGGCACAATTACCATACAACAACCCTTTAGCTAAACTCCCACCAAATACTTAACCCTCAATCTAGGTCACACTCTCTGACCAGATCATGCCAGGATTCAGTTACTCTTCTGCCTCTCACTAGGCTTCCTCTGAGAACTAAACCTCCCAACACAACCACACTCTTTGACTAAGGGACTCTACTCCCTAGCTCCTTGCCAGGCCCTCACTGAAGGAATCCAAATACCCGCAGATACTAGACTTTATATAATTTTTTTCCCTCGGCCATAAGCCCCTCCCACACACTACTGGACTGGGTTTCTCTCCTAAGGTGTTATTCTGCTTCCAGGCTGCACTAGCCCTTCAGATAGTCACGCCCGCAGATCTTTGTCACAGTCGTACATTTTAAATGTTACAAATTAGGTCAATGCAAATTGAGACTTTCTTCTATTTGGAACGTGCAAGTACCAAACACTTTTTAGAAATTGTCCTGGCTGATTTTCACTCTGTTCCTAAGAGGGATTCGAGAGGATGAGCCCTGAAATGCTGTCCAAAAGAGCAACCTCTCACCTTTCTGTTAGCTAGCCCTTGATTCTCCTTCAACAGGTGTTCCTGTGCAGATGGATTTGAAGGACCAACCTGCAGTCTGAAGAGCAACAGCTGCAGCAACAACAGCTGCCAGAATGGCGGCACCTGCATTAGTGACTCCACCAATTACACCTGTGCATGCCATTCCTTCTACACAGGTACAGTAGACCAGATCCTCCAGCAATGGACTCACTTGGCTGTGTGGGTCCTAGTGTTGTCACCAGACTCATACAGGCATATTCCAGGATTCATTGCTTTTGCACTCAATGAACCCAGAGTTCAATTCATAGTAAAAGCGTGCAGTAATTAAAGAGGGTAATGAAGTAACCTTAAATGGAGTGAACTTGCATTGTCATTTACCGAGAGTTGTTTCCCACGCTATTGCTTTTATACATTTGAAACTCCCCTAGTCCCGATATAGTTTGTGTTGAATGTACCCTTTTTATGCCATTTTCTTTGTCAACAATTATATTTTTATCCTCATTCCGTATTTTACAATATAAGTCCATCTCTATCATCTGTATATAATAATTTGTGTCTTATTCCTTTTGTCTTTATTTTAAATTCATTACTACCTTATTCTATGTCCAGTATCTCCCTCAATGTCTATTATCATATCAGCATCCATTTTTATTCATATATTCAATTACTTGTTGCCAATCTTTTTCTACTTGGTGGGTTTGTTTTCCTTTAAGTTGATTTGAAAAGGAGTCGAATTGCTTCAATTCTAGTACTTTTTGAATCCATTGTTCCATATCGGGAATTGCTGAAGTCAATGTAAAAATATAAAATTTGTGTATAGTGTAGTATGAAGCGATGATGTTACAAAGCAATCTTATGATATGATTTTAATAATATGCATGTTTTTTGGTAAAAATAAAAATTTTTAAAAAATGGAATGAACTTGGAGATAAGCAAGGTGGAGCTAAGATGAATTGTAATCTGATCATTGGATTTCAGATGGAGTAGTTTGTCATGAAGACCGAATTTCACTAGAGGAATTCTTACTGATGGGTTCTATCTACAGTGCAAGGGAGCCCAACATTCCCCTCCTTTTCTGAATTTATATGTAGTATCCCCAAACCTGTGAATATCCTGAGGCTTTTACAGAATATTTACTTTAAAACGGCCCTAAAAACTGCTGGTAGGGGGGATTCCAGATGTTATACTCCAGAAAATAATCGTTTGCAAGCTCTTGATCTGCAAGCAGCCAGACAATCTGATACCAAAAGCCATGCTGGCTGGGGACTTCTGGATGCTGTAGACCAAAAAAGTAAGTTTTCTAAGCACTGGTCAGATTGAAAGCTAAAGAGGGCTCCTTCCCCTTTAATGGCTGTGTATAAGTGCTGCTTGCTATTCAACCGGGTAAAAAACATTTGTAGAAATTCCCTCTTCTACACAGTGCTGAAAGGGACAGGGGACCTCTCCTGTTTTCACCAATCCTATCTGGTACGGATCTTCATGGAAATATGAGTATGCTTTTTTTTGCTAAAGGGTGAAGAGAAGTTCTGCTTTGCCTCACTTCTGTTCTTTTAGAGACTGACATATGTTGTACCACATGGATTCTGGCTTGCCGCCCCTTATGTTGGACTGTCCAGTTTGTTTTTGTTTTTTCAAATGCCTGCAGGTTTATCTGAACAAACATTTGTTGAATATGTTTTTCAAAAATGCAATTTAAAATCTGCTTTGGAAAGGGGAAGAAGCCAACCTTATTTTTTTTAAATGATTTTTATTAAAAGTTTAATCTCAAAAATAACACCCCCTCCCTGCACTTCCAGGCTTAAATCTTCCAGCTGAGATTGCTTATTTCCATTACATACAAACATAGCTTCCATTTTACAGAGAAAAGAACAATTACATGATTTCTTCTTTGATTTCTTATACATTTATATCCTTACCCAATCCAATACTCCTTTCCATTCTTTTTCAAATATCTGGATAGATTTGTTTCAAAGAAAATGCTAATTTTTCCATCTCTATCATATCCAGAACTTTTAACTTCCACTCTTCTATATCAATATATTTCTTTTCTTTCCAGTATTGCGCATATGTCAACCTTGCCACAGTTATTAAATATAATAATATGCTCTGATGACTTCTTATTTCCCTTTGTTGCCCCAGCATATTTAACAGATAAAGCTCCAGTTTCATTTCAAAATTCAGCTTACAAACTCTTTGAATTTCATCATGTACTCCCTTCCAAAATTTTTTGCTATCTTACATGTCAACCACATATGAAAAAAAGACCCCGTCTTTTCATCACATTTCCAACAATTTGAAATCCCATTTTTTGTTATTTTTTGTAATCTTTCTGGGGTCATGTACCATCTATAAAACATTTTATAAAAGTTTTCTCTTAAGTTTAAATTTAATGTAAATTTTCTATCTATTTTCCACACTCTTTCCCAAGTTTCTAGTGCAATTGAATGTCCCAAGTTCTGTGCCCATCTAACCTTTGTGTCTTTAACTACTTCTGATTCCATCTCTCTTTTCAATAATAATTTATAAAATTTAGATATTCTTTTCTTTTGGTTTTATTTCATCAGTGAATCTAACTCATTCTCTTTTCTCTCAAATCCATATAATTTTTGGTCCATTCTAAATCTTTCTCTGAGTTGTCTCCATGGAAACCAATTTAGTTCGTGTCCTTCAGCTTTTAATTCTTCTTTTGTACACATTCTTGGTTTGTCGCCCTCCCATTTCAATAACTCTTGATATGTTAATAAATTTCCTTGTTTTGTTGGGGCGATTTTGTAAGCTTCTTGTGGTGAAGTCCATACTGGTAGTGTTGTATAAAATTTTTGCTTTATTTGTGACCAAACCTTCAACAATGTCTTTCGGGTACAATGGTTTTTAAACTCTTTATTCACTGCTGATCTATCATAACATAGATATCCATGCCATTCCAATCTATTGTTTATTTCTTCTAATTCTTTGATAGTTGTGTTTTCTAATTGAATCCAATCTTTGATCCAATCCAGACAACATGTGTAATAATACATTTTTAATAATGGTAAATCAAGTCCTCCTCTCTCTTTTGCATCTTGAAATATTT
The DNA here is from genome assembly GCA_030412105.1 of Cyclura pinguis. Classification (NCBI taxonomy): domain Eukaryota; kingdom Metazoa; phylum Chordata; class Lepidosauria; order Squamata; family Iguanidae; genus Cyclura; species Cyclura pinguis. Next base: position 60,912,188 of record CM059601.1, read on the forward strand.
TAAATCTGATTCTTGGTTTTTTCCCTTGCCAAATAAATTTTTGTAAGTCCTTCTCCCATTCCTTAAATATCTTCTCTTTGCCTATTATTGGTAAGTTTTGAAAGAGGAACATAAGGGAAGAAGCCAACCTTATGATTTACAGTAGGGGCCTGTCAAATTGATACCATGTGCAATCTTGTCTGAAGTTTAAAGAGGAGGTGACTACAAATATACCTCAGTTAACACAGTGGATGTGTTCCCGGACATTACTTCTTTAACAGAAAATTTGGTACCAGAGGTAGAAATAACATGGCAAGAACAGAGATGAATTCCTATGCCACAAAAAAGAAGAGCAATTCAACGTGTTTCTGCAACCTTTTCATTCAAAACTAACAGTATGCTTATTGTGAAAGCCTTGCATAAGTAAACAAAGCAAAACATTTTGAGCCTTCTGGAGACCATGAGAGAGTTTTTCCCAAAATGCATCCAGAGATTACTTTTTCTTTCACCAGCTTCCACTTTTCTTACCTTTTTCATTTTGGTGGTCAGACTTAAGATCCATGCTTTTTAAAATATGCTTCGGGATAGCTGTTGAGGCAGACTTGTCTGCCTTTCCCTCTTCTCTCTGTTTTGCTGTTCACACATGCTTGGCAAAGGATTCTGGAGGCAGCTGCTGTTTCTCTTGCCTGTTGCAGGCAGGCATGCACAGCTACAGCAGGATCAGCCAGAGTAGGATCCCATTCTTTCCCAGATCAAGCTTTAAAGTATTGCTCTTGGCACATGTAGTGATGAAACCCACATCAAAAGTCTGTGTTTCCTTAACCAGCTTTCACCATCTTCTCCATGCCAATGCTGCTAAAAAAAAATCCACCTGGACAGAGGATGATAAAAGGAGTAGAAGGGCTGTAAAACACTTTGGAAAAAGGAGCTTCACTTTCAGAGGCTATATTAACTGGGGTATACCTGTACAGTTGGCCCTCCACATTTGCTGGTTTCACTTTCACAGATTATTTGTAAGTGCCCCCCCCGCACCCCACCAAACACTTCTTTTCTAGGGCAACCTTCCCTCTCCTTGGTTCTGATCAAGCCACACAGCCCTTTAAAAACCTGCCTCTGGTGCTCCTCCTCCTTCTTCAACCGTTACCTGGCCAGCTAAGGACAGATCGCAGGCCAATTTCTCAGTGCCACGGACCCTCTCCCAATGCTCCCCCATACCCAAAGAAGGAGATGGGTGAGAGAGAGGAAGTATAGAGCTACCAGGCTGACTCTCCCACTTTTCCTCTCCTTTCCCTGACTTGGTTGGGATCCTGGATGACCACTCTCCCCACCAGGCCTCAGCTTCCTTCCACCCATGTTGATATTTGTGATTTGTCCACTTTTGCAGGGGTCCTGTGTCCCTTAAACCTAGCAAATATGGAGGGCGGACTGTACTGTTTATACTAGGAGTGGCCAGAATCAGTGTTGTAGAGATCTGAGTTCTGCTACAAACTGGAAAAGCTGGTTTTCCCTGAGTTTGGCCCATGGGAGAAGAAGGCATCTGTGTCAGAGATGTCCTGGGTGAACTTTTACAGAGGCCTCAGCATTAAAATTCTCTGTGTGTACACATCATATGAGTGTAGGAGGAGAAGAAGTCCCATTGCCAAGCAGATACTAGTGACTGCCTGATAGCCTGCCCCCTCAATTAGGAAAAATTTCCACTATACGTGTTGGGTTCATACCTCTCATCCATAGAGAACATCTTTCCTTCCATCCAGCTTTCTTATCTCCTTGTCCTGCCCATATGTACGCATTTGATGTGATTTCATGCAAATGTTGACTGCCTGCAATGTTGCAGGATTCTTGTAGAATATGATAACAGACATAGACTTCAGACTCTTCAGAATATAGATGTTTCATTCCCTTTGCTGCAGAGCTACACTAGAAAGTGTATGGACAATGCCTAGTGACAATAAATAAGTCTTTACATTTCACTTACATTTAAAAAAGATTAAAATAACAGCTTGTGGGATGATTATTGGGGTGGAGGGAAAGTTTAACCCTTTCCTCCCTTGCTGCAGCCATGGTGAAGAGCATTCCTTTGGGGCAGCAATTTGCCTTGGAAAGAATTGCTTCATTGGTGTCAACATCATGTCTGTGTTGGCCCCTGGAAGGGGAGAGAGAGAAGGGCTGAACAGGATTCCCAGTAGACAGGAGCCTTCTTATTTCCGTTATGATTCCTCCTGACCCCAGGAGTAGAACTGCCTATACAAAATGAGGAAATGATTCTGCTTAATTAGTAGGCAACAGAATTCTGCTTTCTATGAATGTCATGGCTTCCCTGCTGCAAATATTGGTCAGGCTACAAATAGCCCAAATATGTGATTTTTACCTTCTTATAGGATCGTATCAGTAGCTTTTATACTTGGTATATCAAAACAGCTGGGTGGTAGGCAACAGGAGCTTGTATTAGTTTATTTTGTCATACAGATGTACGGGCTATGCTTTCTCCTTCCCTCCGTTTTTAGAGCTGGTGAAATCAAATGCAGAGCAGAGCATGGGGTTGTTAGGCATGAGTCTGCCTTGTCTCTATCTTTTTTTTCTCCCTGCAGGAACTCACTGTGAGCAGCTAGTGGATGTCTGTTCCCCAGACCTCAGCCCTTGCCAGCATGGGGCTGTATGCAGGACCACCCCTGATGGACCCAAGTGAGTGGCGCAGCAACTTGCAAAGAAAAGGTTTAAACCCAAGATCAGCAGGGAAGCTTGGAAACAAACTTGGAAAAGATTTGTAAAGGAGATAGGAAGAGCATGCAGCATGGCCATGGACTTTACCTGCCATATATGCCTTGCTCTCCTTTGGAGCCATATCTCAGTGAGTGTCTTTTTCTTTCCCCTGCCTATAGATGTGAGTGCATGCCTGGCTACGTGGGCGATAACTGCAGTGTGGACTATGATGACTGCTTGGATCATCGGTGCCAGAACAATGCCAAATGCTTCGATGAGCCAAATGGGTACTCCTGCCTCTGTACTGGAGGCTACAGGTATGAGTCCCAAATAGGGATATGACCAAGAGCATACATCAGTGACACCCCACCTGCCCCAGACATGGTTGGGGTTAGGGGAGGGCTTGTAACCAAGGGAGCAGTGAGCTATTAACCAGCATTGCAAAACAGAAATTGGGTTTACAATGGTTATTCTATATTTTGTAAGATGAAAAGAGTGTGTCTCCCATTTGTTGTATGCTGTACAGCCCAGAGAATGGCATGCTGGTATGAATCCCTTTGCCTACCAAGGGGTCCCTCATAGAGGTCCCCTTAGCGCCCTTATCTGAGTTATTCTGACCTTCGTGGCAGTGGATCCTTCCGTGTGGTGAGATGGCAGTACTGAGATAAGCGAACTAGCTCTATCCAGCCATTTTGTTATTGGGGAAGAGGCCAAGACAGCAAGCTGAGTGAATTATGGAGAGCTGGATACAAAGGGGTCTTGTAGCACTTTTGAGACTAACAGAGAGAAAAAAGTTTGTAGCTTTTGTAGGCTCACTCTTATTCATCAGTGCATTGGATCAATGCAGAGGCTGAGTCTACAAAAGCTTATGCTACAAACTTCTTTCTCTCAGCTAGTCTTAAAGGTGCTACAGGATCCCTTTGTATGCTCATATGGACTAAAATGGCTGTGTATGTAAATTTAAAAATGTTCTTAAGCTTGAGCTATGATTTGTATGTCACGACATTTTCATATATCCCTTGTTCACTTGGGTGTCTCTGTGGAATAGGTTGGAGTGCTTCACTGTGCACCAAGAGAAGAGGGAAAATCTAGGCCACACATACACACCAGTGTGTTTCCAATAGTCTCTGAAACTTGCAAGAATCAGAGAACAACAAGGTGATGGGAGGTGGAGAGCGCACTGCTTGGAAGAGACACAAGCAGCCATAAGGTTCAGCTCTGGTCTCAGTGGTGAGACGGTGGTGAGACCTGTGAGAGTTCCTTCCTCTGCCCCATGCTTGTGCCTTGTTGTGTGCTCATTTCATGACAGTGGTCAGCTCTGTGAGATACCACCCCATCGCTCCCTCCAGCCCAGCCCCTGTGAGAGGGCAGAGTGCCAGAATGGTGCCAACTGTGTGGAGCTTGCCAGTCGTGCCTTATGCCAGTGCCTCCCTGGCTTTGGAGGGCCCAAGTGTGAGAAGCTGCTAAGCGTCAATTTTGTGGATAGGGACACATACCTGCAGTTCACTGACCTCCAAAACTGGCCCAGTGCCAACATCACATTACAGGTAGGAGTTGCCACCCTCCGCACCATGCCAGGTGAGGTGTGTGCTTTCTCTTTTCCTTCTTTGTGGCATTTGTGAAGAGGGTTGAATAGAAAAATTAACCTATCTGCCTCTTATTTGCTTGCCGCCCTTGATTTGTGCAGGTCTCCACAGCTGAAGATAATGGAATCCTTTTGTATAACGGGGACACTGACCATATGGCGGTTGAGTTATACCAAGGACATGTGCGTGTCAGCTATGACCCCGGCACTTACCCCAGCTCTGCTATTTACAGGTAGCTCTCTGCCGCTGATTTCTTCCCCCAACCCCAGTGCAATCCTTAGTCTTGGCAACCTGTCCATGAGCCAGAAGGGTGAGAGAGAGGACTTGGAGCTTGTATGATACCCAAGTGATTTGTGCTATGGCTTAATACAGAAGTTAAAAACGGACTTCTGTGTAGAGCAAAAGGCAGGGATGATTATGAGTGATGAACTGGTATGTTAAACAGGGAAGGATGCCTTTAGATGTCGGATGTCAAACCAAGCTGGGATGGGTAGGTTAGCAAGGGTCAGGACCCTTTCCCATCACACTTCTCTCTTCTTTCCCTAGTGCAGAGACCATCAATGATGGACAGTTCCATACAGTGGAACTGGTGACCTTTGATCGGATGGTGAATCTCTCTATTGACGGAGGTGACCCCATGACCATGGATGGCTTTGGCAAGGCTCACACGCTGAACTCTGAAGCTCCACTCTATGTTGGAGGTATGACTGCAACCTGAGCACAATTCATTTGGAGAGGGGAAGGGAGGTTCCCACCAAAGTGGGAAAGAGAGGCTGCTCTGTTTGACAGTCCCACTCTTGCATCCTTACATCTTAGCTTGGTCCATTTCCTGTTTTCCCAAGATGATGCCCATCTCCACTGGATAGTGCTAAAGTAGGAATAAATAAAGTACCCTTTATTTATTTATACTTTAAATGTTTGCATCCTGCCTTTCATCCAAAGAGTTCACGGTGGTATATGTGGTGTTTTTCCTCTCCATTTGATCCTCACATCAACCCTGAGAGCTAGATCAGGCTGAGAGAGAGATACTGGCCCTAGGTCAGTCAGTAGTTTCATTATGCAGTAGGACTTGATTCTGGATCTCCCAACATTCTAATCCAGAGTGGGCAAGTATACCAAGGGTAGGGTCATTTTTAATTTTTTTTTTTTACATCCAGTACTCCTAGCAGGCTGCACTATACTGAAACCAGAAGTGAAGAGACATCATTTCCAGTTTGATTTTTGGATTCTTTTGTGGGTCAAGAAAGTGGGGGAGCAATACTGTGGCATTTTACAGCAGGGAGGCAAAAGTGGCCCTCAAAATATTTTAAACGGGTTGAGTCTGGGGCTTCTGGATGTGTTATGGCTGGCTCCAAACACCCATAAAAAGGGTGTTTGGGGGTAGACATTTTCCCCACCCCTCCTCTAACCACTGCACAGACTTCCTTTTATCTTCCCTAGAATTGGCATTTTTTTTCATTAAGAGGCACGAACAAAGTGAGAAAAAGGCCTAGAGGCAGGTGGAGGGCAGTGAAGGTGTGCAAGCTATATGCTCCCCTTTTCCCAAATGTTCTGTCCTGGCTCTGGCATTCCCTCAATACATTCTAGGTTAAGGACTCCAGAGCTCCTTTTTTCCTGCTCACCCTCTTTCTGTCCCCTTCGCTCTGCTTTCTGCCTCTCACTTTTGCTGCTGTGACTCTCTCACCAGGGATGCCTGTGGATGTGAACTCTGCTGCCTTCCGCCTTTGGCAGATCCTGAATGGCTCCAGCTTCCATGGCTGTATCCGCAATCTGTACATCAACAACGAACTGCAGGACTTCACCAAGACTCAGATGAAGCCGGGAGTGGTGCCTGGCTGCGAGCCTTGCCGCAAGCTCTACTGTCTGCATGGCATTTGCCAACCGAAAACCCCTCATGGCCCTGTTTGCCACTGTGATCCAGGCTGGGTGGGGCCCCATTGTGATCAGCCCATTACCGACCCCTGCCAGGGGCACAAGTGAGTATATCCAAGTGTCAGTCAAAGTTCTCTTCTTCCTTTAGCCTTTCTTTTTGAGTTGCATCTCTTACTGCTGTGTCATCTGCAGGATGGAGGAGAGGACATAGCAAGCGTTGGGTGAGAGGATAGCTGAGCAATAAAGCATTGTTTGGCAGACAGAAAAGTCTGAGGATCTCTTCTTGGCAGCCTCAGTTTAAAAGGAACAGGCCATAGGAGATGTAAACACACTCCTGCTGCCAGTCAGGGTAGATCGTGCTGGGGCTAGATGGAGAACTAGACTTAATCTAAGTCAGCTTAATGTGTTTCTAAGGATATTTAAACACTAAATAGAACCTTCTGACAGTAAGAGCTTTTCAACAGTGGGATAACATACTTTGGAAGGTAGTAGGGCTATTTGAACTTTCAGTGGAGGTTTTTAAACAGTGGTTGAATGGCCCCCTCTCAAGGTGGTTTAGCAGTGGATTCCTGCATGATAGAGAATGGACTAGATGGTCCTTCGGCTCCCTTCCAACTCAATGGTTCACTGGCTGCCACTGTGTCAGTGTCACTTGATGAGAACACGGGCTCAGACTAGCAATGCTTTGCTTCTTTTGCTTACTCCTCTGTGACAAAGCAGGAAAAGGCAGTACAGGGCTGCCTCCATGCAGCAAGAGAGCTGAACTGAGTTCCTTTTTAAAGCCCACCACAGCCAATAGGTGACAGTATTTTATTCAAGAATAAGGACTCACATGAATGAGCCATTGTTGTTAGAACAGTAAATATTAAAGCTCTGCCTTTGTTCTGTTAAAAGAAGCTTGTTTTTTTTTAAAAAAAACAACTGTACTTTTGTGTCTATAAATCATGCTAAAGGAAACTGGAGTGTCAGTGAGACTTCTTCTTATAGCCCTTTCACAGAAACCTAGTGTAGAGGATGGCATATGAGAGCTTTGGGAAAGGGAGGAGATTGCCTGTCACTCTCCTTGACCATCACACCTAAGGCATCCCTGCCAAACTGCTAGGCTCTAAAATAGCTTTGCCCCAGTGCTGTTTGTGAAGACCAAGATGGGAGCAATTTGGGCTATTTTATGGGAGGGGCAACATAGAAGGGGTTGCAAAGCTGTTAGCTGCCTATTGCCTCTGATACAAGAAGAGTGGAAACCTGTGAAGGGAAGGAGGCTTTGGCCTAATGACAACTTCTTATATCCACCTTTATGTCTTGCTTGACCTGCAGGTGTGTGCATGGAATCTGCGTGCCCCTGGATGCACTCTCCTATAGCTGCCAGTGCCAGGATGACTACAAGGGGGCCTTGTGCAACCAGCAAGGGGAGCTGCACAACCCTTGCAAGAATTTGCAGTGCGTTCATGGTCAGTGCCAGATCTCAGACACAGGAGAGGCCTACTGTGAATGCAACGGGGGATTTGATGGGGACCTCTGTGACCAAGGTCAGTAACATTTCCATTCCCACAATAGGGGAATGCTAAGGGACTTCTGCTAAGGGACTTCTCTCTCCACCCAGAAACTCAAGCCTTTGTCTAAGTTGTTAGTCTTGTCATTTTAGCTGTGGGTGGCAAAGGGGGTTGTTTCCCACCTAGCCTCCTCCCACTGTTCAGCTTCCTAGCAACTAGCCGCTTCTCTCCCTGCTGTACGAGAAGACTTCCTGTTGCCTCAGTGTTGCTACAGAGTAACACATGTGAAGAACACCCAGGGCAAAGAGACTTCTGCGCTCTCTCTTCCCAATCCATGTGGCCACCACACTAACAAAGCAACATCAACCAAAGTTAGATCATCCAGCTATTTGCCAGCCTTTGTTTTGCCTGGAGTGGTTCTCTACTGCCAACTGCTGTTCTACCTTCTCCTTCCACTGGAAGAAGACAACCCCCTCTCCCACCATCTATCAGGGCTTTGGAGAGAAAACACATATCTATCTTTTCCTGTTCGTTAGTCCTTAATTACCATTCAAAACTCCCAGAGGGCACGTTGGTCCTTCAGGGCGCACAGAAATGTGTTGGAATGCCTTTTTTTTAAAAAGGTAGCCTTCACCTGGATTTCTTCAGATAAGTGCTCTACCTCACTTTGTAGTGTGGCTTTCTCTAGTGTTGTGCAGACCTGACCTTCCTCTGTGTGTCTCTTTGTTTCTTCTAGAGTCAGAGTGTCGGGGTGAGGCTATGCGTGATTTCCACCAGGTCCAGCGTGGCTATGCCATCTGCCAGACCACCCGGCCTGTCTCCTGGGTGGAGTGCCGAGGATCTTGCCCAGGACCAGCCTGCTGCACAGGACTGCGTCTCAAGCGCAGGAAGTACACCTTCGAGTGCAGTGATGGCTCTTCCTTTGTGGAGGAGGTGGAAAAACCCAGCAAGTGTGGCTGTTCCCAGTGCATGTAGTCTCTGGCAAGGGACAGGCCAGAGCCAGAGACCAGTAGGCCAGGCCTGGCCTGACAGAGGCCTTGGGAACTTCTCCTCTTGCCCCTGTTGCTGGGAGAGGGGTGGGGTAGGAGACTCCATTTGGCAGCTGAGCAGCTCCCCTTGGCTTGGTGACAGTGGCTCTTCCGGATGGACCAGACAAAAGTATAGATAGAAGACTTTTGCTGGCAAATCCAGCTGAACAGATGTATTTATATCCAGCACAGACTTTATGTGGGGCCACTGCTTGCACCCAGTATGGATTCTTATCAGTCTAGCCATGCCTGTTTGTGATGTCCTGAAAGGCCATGCCCAGCCAAGCCCTCAGAATCCTGTCATTTCATGTCTTCTCATCTTACCTGGTGTTCGAGCCTGCTATGTGCCTGCTTTCTTTTGTTAGCCAGCTCTGTTTTTCTTTTCTTTTCTTTTCTTTCCTGAGTAGCCACTCTAGCTTCTCTTGTTACCCCCCTGCTCATTGTCACCTCATCTTCCATTTATGGGGCTCAATTACAAGCAGTGTGGAGACAGAGGCAGTAGCCAGGAAAAAGGGCAGGGAGGATGTCTTACAGGACCAGAGAAGACAACGTAATTTTGAAGAATAAAAGGGGCTGCATGATCGGCTGCTTCTTACAACCCGATGATCACAAAGTAGTGAGGTATAAAATCAGTTTAGTGTTGGGGCCTGCCATAATGTAAACATATGTTGAGATCTGTCTAAAAGGAAGACAAGCATACTCTAAATTGGTTAAGACACTGGTTTCACCAGGAATACAAATGCTTCACCTATGCTCACTTGTACTCAGTGGGTCTTACTTTCTAAGTAAGTATTTGGTTGTATGGGGACAAGGAGAGCCTTGGCTAATTGTTTTCACATTGTAGTTGTTTGGGGTAGGATTTGAGACTAGGGCCAGCTCCCCAATTTCAGTGTAAAATCCTGCAATTTTGATTGGCCATTTCCACATTAGACTGTTATAGTGCTATTATTCCACTTTCAACATCCTGTGGAATCCTGGGGTTTGCAGGCCCCTCCTTAAACTGCAAACCCCAGGATTCCATAGGATGTTGAAAGTTGAATAATAGTGCGATAACAGTCTAGTGTGGAAATGGCCATGCTGTACACACAACAACAGGAAGCAAGTTTGGTTTCTCTGGTTCTTCCTGTGTTCCTACAGTCAACACTACTGTTCCACACTATAGAATCATGTTCTGTGTAAAATGCCATCTGTTTGTTGAAACAAAAGGTCTGGATATTTGAGGATGGTATTGGTTTAATTCAGCAGCTACCGACTCTCGGATAATCATATCCATACCCATCATATTCACTTTCACTTGCCTTTTAGAAGGGCAGTAGGGAGGGAGGGGAATGGATAGCATGTGTCTCTTGCACTTTGATTACTGTAACATTTCTCTTCAAAAATGCATCCTACACCAGGCTTATCCATAAAGTAGCCTTTTCCCTGCACAGTGGGATGTGCCTGCCACAAAATCTGAAGCACAGGCTTCCAAAATAGGCACCTTAGACTCTCTGCCCGTCCAGGGCACAGGTGAGGCTAGAGCTGTGCTGCAACATCCAAGAGAATAAGGTGGATCTTCAACATCTAGGCGTTAAAAATAAACTGACAGTGTCTCCTCTTTCTCTGTCTCTGAATCCCTGTTTCTTAGTGGGTTACTTTGGTGGACTCAGGGCAAAAGAGCTTTCAGATTGCCGAGGAACACTCCAGATCTGTCCTCTTTCAGAGAAAGAGTTGTTTCATTCTCTCACTACTTGGTGGGGGTCAACAATTCCAAGGGAAACACTCTAGAGCTCTGTGTCCTGACCATTGGAAATGTTTCTCGCAGAGCCCCTTCACAGACAGAGCCTTTAAAGTACATAGGCAGCCTTTAAGGCTTGAGACACCTTTGTTCAAAAATCTAGAGCTGATTTTTCAGGACTGCGAGTTCTCATCCAGTAACTCTGCAAGAAAACAGTTGCTGAGAGACCACACGGTATCTTGTGTAAGCTTGGAGGCCTTGGCTCTACCTGCGTTCGTGTTGCCAGGGCAACCTCAGGAGCCTCAATCAGGTGCCTGTCGCTTGAAATGTATGGATTGTATTTCCTCCAAAAGGGTCTCCTAGAAAGGCAGTTCCTTGGCTCTAACCAGATAGCATCCGACACAAGTAACCTCACGGTGGCAGGTTTCTAAGACATGAGGTTTTATTGTACACTGGATGCCAGTCAGGAAAAGTGGAACATAATGGGAATTGCTCACTGGGGGAGTACTTTTGGTAGTCGTAAGTATCAGATGGATGGATTATATATAATACAGTTGTCAGCGACATGCTGTCTTTTGTGGGAAGCAGCTGTATGAAAGCCATTTTCTGCTCCCTATAGACAGCTGTGTGGTAACTGTGCTAATCTCTCAGATCTGTCATTGCTACAGGTTAAGGGGTGATAGGTAAATGGAATAAACCTGACTGGCAGGAGGGCTTAATCTCCCTGTTAGTATTAAGAACTTTTGACTCCACTAAGAGCTACTGCCACATGCAACAGGGAAACAAGATGGAAGCCAAATCAATTTGAATGTAACATGACACGCAGGGCCATTAAAATCTGCCACCACTTTCACTTTCTGTTTTACCATCTAAATCTTTTCAAATTTCTATTTATTATAGAAACTTCAGAAGTGTCAAATGTATTTTCCACCCAATGATAATGTGCAGTTTTTAAACGTCCATTTGTAAGATTCCTAAATTAGTTACAATTGCACAAATAAACTAATTAGGATATTTTGAAGTTTCTTAAAGCTTCACATTCCCAATGCCAGTACTTACGTGTGCCAAGCTGCAATTATTGGTATGGCTGTTTTTTGTTTGTTTTTTTAAACACTGTACCCGCCGCTGTTGTGTGTCTTTTGGTGGTAGGTTATGGTTGAGATCCAGGAGGTAGGCAGGCACACCAGTTCTGACAGCACACTTACATCATTTTTAGGGGACCAGATGTTTCTGTGTCATCACTTCTTTGCCAGCCATGCAAAAGACATTTGGAGCTTCTGAATGCCCTTTCATCCTCTCCCTGGCTACTGAGAGGCTATGGGTGTGCCCAGGCACATTCTGGCTTTTCACGTGCACTCACGGAAAGTGCTTCCAACTCAAACAGCTCTTTTTCCTTAGGCATTTAAAGACAGGTGGATTGTGTCTGAGTGCAGCCAGTAGCTAGGGGAACAGTAGCAGCCACTGCTAGGTAAGCAGAATGCAAGGGAGTACTGGGTGCCTCCTTGCACAGTGCCCCCAAATGTGCCAGCCCAATCAGGGATTATGGTAGCATATACCACTTATAGGCTTCTAGCTTTTATTGGATAACAACTTATAACAATATGTCACAGACAGCAATGCAGCAATTTATTCTGGCCATTTTAGCCATATAAAATGAATTTACATTTACACATTTGAGGATCCAAAGAGCAATAGTTAAAAGGAGCCAGATTGTACTAGAATGCAACTTTTAATTTCAAAAGCTGGGATTCAAAACAAATGGTTAGTGAACACAAAGATCTACCCTTGAACTAATTCTGTTAGTGATTTCTTTTGGAAGAGGCATCAGTTAAGCTGCTCCAAAAGATACCCTGAACTGGCCCAAATGTCATACTGTTCATTAACAGTGAAAACAGACTTTTTCAAAATATCCCCTGATTTACCTGCTGTTGCATAGCCAGAAGATACTGCCCAGTTCCATTGGGTGACTGGTGTAATGGTGTCTCATAAACAAGTCACAACTCCACCTGCTTCTCTTTGCCTGAGTGAAAGCTGTACCAAGTTTTGTTTGTTCACTATTCAGTTTATTCTATTTACTATTCAGAATTTTACAAGTAACAGCATTATTGCAAGTAACTCCTTTCTTTTGGTGACTGGACACAATCAGAACAACCCAATCAATGCCACATCTGGGGTGGCTAATGAAGAGCATAGTACGTGAATGCGTGAAATGTCTTTTCTTCCCTATTGTAAGCTAACTGCTAAATTATCTCTTTATACAGAATACGTAAATCATATATATTTATATACTTGTATTTATGTTTGGTGTAATATTTTCCTATGCCATAAGGGTATCTGACAGCATCTCTGCTGCTGTTAGGTGCTTCCAGTGTTATCTGCGAACTAATGCCATTTGTTTTTCTAATTGAGATTAGTGATACTTGCCACTCTTATGAAGATACGGATTTATGGTAGATCAGTGCATGAGCTTGTCATTGTCCTTTTCTTAGAAATAGCAGTACTGTTTTTAGTGATTTTTAAAATATTGTCCACATTGTCTTCCACATGAACATGACAGGAATTCAGCCAGAGGAACCAGGCTGCTTTGTCGTTTCCCCTACCAAAATACAACTTTCTTCCTGCCCTCTGCCAGAACTACAGCCCAAAATGAAAACTACTGCTGTTTAGTTTTCTCTGATGGGAGCAAAATAGTAATATTTGGCTTCCCTTTACCATCAGCCTTGGCTGCTGCTCTCTTGACATCAGTGGCTTTTAGGAAGTGGTAGATCTCTTCAATTTTGCACTCTAGTTATAGCAAGGTTACTGTTCAGCTTAAATATGCCAAGCAGTATCTGCTTTTACTGGCTGGACCATACAATACCTGTAGGGAGGTATTCCCAACATTCATACATTCAATGGGAATACATCTGTGGTCAAGAGAACAAATGTGCTTATTTTAACATCATTTAAGACACATTCCTTTTCCTGCCTTAAATGGACAGAACCCATACTGAGCCCCAATCTTGCATGGGAAACAGAGCATAAAGTTCCACCCAGTTCAAGCTATACCCCATCTCCCTCACTTGGAACCTACCTGCCTCTCGCTGCTCTGATGCCCAACACAGCCATGAGTGCCCAGGGGAAAGCAGGGAGTAGCCAAGACTCTGGTTGTGTGTCTATAACTAGATGCACAATCCTGATGTCATCTTTCAGGACCTGTGGAAGACCCACAGGAGGTACCTATAGGGATACAACCAGAGGCTTCTTAGCCATCTCCCTCTCTCCATTGGCCACTACTTGGCTGTGTCAGGGAGACAGCAAGAGTGAGGTGGGTTTTGAGGGAGTGGGAGATGTATGAGAGTGGTGCTGAATTCTTTCATCCACAGTGACTACATACAAACACATACTCCAGCATTATGTTGGTGTATGTCACTAACTGGATCCAGTACTGGTTTTCTGTAGTAAAAGTTACAGAACCTGTATGGGAAAAGTACAGATTACAACAAATATATTTGTGGCAAAGGTAAGACCACTGGTCTACATTGTCCTCACACTAACACTTGAAGGGGAAACAAACTTGTCTCTTGAAGTTTTTCATATGTCAGTCACAACACAGTTTTATGCCATTTGTTTGCATAAATGAGCACATTAGATTAAAAGGTCATACTACTCTTTTGCACCCAGATCCTGCGATATTTGAGGCACATCTATACGACAGTGATCAGTTTCATGCTGCTTAATTGTCATGGTTCCATCCTAAAGAATATTAGGAGTTTTCTAGGCGCTCTCACCCACTCCACTGAACTACAGTTGACTGCTATACTCACTACAGAATCAAACTGATTCTCAATTCTATTCTCTTCAAGATACTTTTAAAAGATTTAATCCTGAATTCCACCCTTTTTGGGGTACCTTTAGGCCTACTCATTACCTCACCAAATGATAGCATTCCTTACAGTGAGGCTATGACAAAGTGACACAAAGCTCATAGGACTGCAGAGAGCAGATAAAACACCAAAGTGGAAGTATGGCAGTGGTGTGAGAACAGTCCCTGAGGTAGCTGGATTTATTTGAGACTTGCACCTGAGATCAGTGATACTACCACCACTTGGCACTGTCACAGAGACTTGACACCTCAGCAGAAAGAGTATAGGTGACTTGCTCACAAGAAGTGGGCTGCAGGGAGCTACCATTTCTTTCTTCTACATTTGTACCATCAGTGTAAAGCACCAAGGAAGGCTCAAAAACATGAAGTCTTCTTGGGCTGACAACTTCATCAAACTAAAAGGAATAGAGGATACCATTGCATACACACTAGATGAAGGCAAGCACAGAGTGGTGAGGCTGGCATGAAAGCCTATTCCAGCTTGTGGAGTAATGCAACACAAAACAGTGGACTAACGAAAGAGTTTTGACCAGATCCTGTATACCTCCCACAAAGTATAGGTAATTTCTTAATGATAATCTCATTATTAGGGCTGATGAGGAAGAATTTCTGATGACCATGTTATAACTGTGTTTAGTAAATGGTGCTAATCTCCTCCATTAAAAGTAAGGTAACAAGCAAGCTCCAAAGCAAGTTCCTAATCCACCTTTAAAGGATCATCTGGGGAGATTGCTTCTTGTGGACCAAATCAGAGGCAGCAATCAGGGTGGAAAAGCAGCTGACAAAGATACATTCCAAGCCCTTCTGATCTATTTGCTCAGTAGAACATTTCTTCTGGTAATCTGACAAAGCATCCACTATGGTTGTCCATGAATTTGCCTGGCACTTACCAATGAAAGCAGTGGTTTGCCAAACATTTCCTGCCTCCCAGTAGACCATCTGAAATTTGCTGGGGGGGTCTCGTCAAACCACTTTTTCTTTTATAAATCAAAACACATGCATAACTCATTTTTTAATAGCAGAAGAGTTGCCCTTCTAAAGCAATGGGTCATGCTGATTCTGGTGAGTCTGTGTGTAATGTCTGACAGCTCCAGCCTGAGGTCAGAGTCAGCAAAGTTCCCTTTAACTAGTACATTTTTAGAAAAAATGAGAAGATGCCACATTATGAAAATCACAGGCACCAGGGCTGGAGGCTTGGATAGGAAAGGCCTTTGTCTCTGTCAGGAAAAAAATGTGCAGGGCCAAGCACCGTATCCTTGCATGGTGTGCATCCTCTCTGTTGACCACCTGAGGTTGTACAGCACTAGTGGGCTGAACATTAAACTGTATCACACCACACCAAGATTGATATAAAAAATGTTTAATAAGCTGCAATAAAGTAAGGACCCTTAGAGCACACAGGATACATAACAACGCATAAGGGGGAGAAAGAAGCATGGAAAGAAGCAGAAGGAAAAGTCTAAATCTCACCTGGGGTCCAGTGATCAGTAACAAGAACACATAGTCTTCCATTGGTTAAATCAAGAAAATAAAACACACAAAAACACTCAAAACATGAAATTGTCACATAAGTAATCAAAAATTTGGTAGAATTTGTTGATAAAATAGACCTAGCTGTTGTAAGTAGATAGGCTGAATGGCTAGAAAAGCAACTGCATTTTTAAAATACATTTTCAGGTATAATTTGGGTGAGGTATATAAAACATCTAATGACACATTTTACCAACAATTCACAGCAGACACATTCTTTTTCTAAAATCACAGCATTTCCTAGTGCCCTGAAAAAAAAATAGCAGAATATAAACCTTCCAGTGAACTACTTGCTTACACACTGGATTTGAAAAATGTGCAGAGAATGAGACCAGTTGAATAGAAGATGGGAAGGAGGGAGAGAGTGCAAAGTCAACAACAGTTGGTTCTTCAATGTTAGATATGACTTCTAGAGAAAGCAATTAAAAATTACCTGTGAGGAACACCAAGTGAAGAAGACAATAACAATACATGGAACTCTAGGAACAGACAGGCACAACTATGGGCCAGTTGTGTGCAACACACTGATGTGGAGGCTTAGTCAACTGGGCAGGAAGTTTATCACAAGACTTCAAGCACACCCTTGTGAAAAGAGCTGACTGTAGAAAATCACAACCATGACCCACACTCTCCTTCAACAGCGTTTGAGACTTTTCCAAGAGATATAGGCCAGAGATACTGTTTTGACTGGCAAGGGAGAATGCAGGCAGAGGAAGAATTGTTCGAAAGGAGCTAGTTATTACATAGTCTTGTAAGATGGATTCAAATTTATTCTTATTTATTTTATTTATTTATTTTTGTGGAAAGAAGTGGGGGTGAGGACTCTGAATGACCAGTGTAAAGAAAAATGGAATTAGGAACTTCCACACTTTCCTACTTTAAACAAAATAAGGCCATGGAAACATAAGTAAAAGGGAATGACATCCTATATTGCACAATACAATCTAGGACATGTCAAGAGGGAATGAAAAGATGGATATTAATGATCCCAAAAAAACAAACAAAAGTAGATTCAGAGAACTGAAAGAAAAAGAAAAACAAGACTTTGAACTCTGCCCAGCAACTGAGAATTTAAGATGCAGTGAAGGATTAGGTTAATCTTCTAAAACTGATGGGCACATAGTCATACAACACAAGAGGTGGTAGCAATTCAGCTGCAAAGGGCAGAGAAGGCACCGCCCCATCTCCTATGTATGCGACCAGCAATTCCCCCGTACCATGCCCAGCAAAGGCTTCCCATAATATCACTGAGTCCACCAGCCCAATGGACCCACTAGGGTAGACCAACAAACTAGATACTTCTTGCAGTGCTGCATAAATATATGCAGAGCCTGAAACATGAGCTGTACCTTCCTCTGTGGCACAGCCACTTAAGCAGTCTTCAACACGACATGCACACACACGCATACACACATATATCCTTATCAAGACGTTCTGCTTTACCAATGAAAACATTATTACTAAGATTTTTATTGCTCACTTGTACTGTGCCCAAAAGTGCACATGACCAGGCAGCCTACCGAAACTGTTGACAGCTGGGAATTTCAACTTGTTTCCACAGAAAACGGGGGGGGGGGGGGGCTGTAATGCTTCTACTCCACTCAAACGTAATTCAGGTGGTAAATCTGCGTCTGTGCTGCCTTCAAGTCAGATTGTAGATGAGATCCCACCTGATTTTGAGTGTTCATGGCTGGCATTTTGTTAGGGGTACGTGTCTTTTTCGGTCACTGCGGAGAGAGGAATTCATCATCTCCTTCGTGCAATGTTCCCCACCCTGTCAAAACTAACCTGTGGCCTGAGCCTCTCCCCAACACGGCCACGTGGTGTCCAGTGGATGGGGGCGGGGGGTGTAGGGTGGCAGAGAAGCATCTTGCTATGTATCTGTAGGCCAAAGCAAGAAAGGTGTTATCTTTCAGGGCCTTTGGAAGACGCCTGGGAGGTCCCTGAAGATACCTTTGTCACTATGTATCTGGCAATAGGGGCACAGACCCAGATGCTTCTCTGCCACTCCTTGCTCTCCACCAGTCAATACATTTTGTGTGAGGGGGAAGAGACATAAGTAACAGATGAATCCTGAGAGGAAAAGAGGAGCTGAGTTTCACCTGGCTGGAACTCTATGGTTCATCACCCTATGCAGGATCTTAATCATTTTTTGCACACAGAAATCTATCCTATCAGGGAGGAGAGACTACAACAGTTCTCTCCAATACCTTGTATTCTATGCGAGGAATATATATAGACACGTAGACACAGACAGACAGACAGGGAAGAAGTACAGAGCTGCGTGAGTCTGAAGTGTTATAACCCAAACAGATTTACTATCTCAGTGAGAACTAGGACCTTGATTTTGCAGCATAAATTCCAGAACAGATGCCAGTCTTTCTCCCTGCATCCAATTATACCTGGAGTACAAAACATTCCCCCCTCCATGCTACTATATTGCAAACCAAGATTCATTAGCACAAAGTACAGGAAATAAATATTATAAAAATATTTACAATATTATTTTTCTATTTTTGTGACTGCCTGAGAAGAGAAGGCAGTATTTACCCTGCACCTAGGAAAGCATTTCAACTGCTATCTGGATGCTATGTTAACACAGCACCTGCTATTCATATATATATTTATACACACATATACATATATGCATATATTCACACTGCATTTGAAAGAATACACAAAAAGCAGATTCTCAGAAAACACTTGTTAGCGCTGCAGTGTAAAAGACCCACTTAGGGTAATGGGTCACGCACAAGTAACGAAAACATTCAGACTCCATTTTCACTACTCTGTGAGAAACAATGATTTGAGGGAAACAATTCAAAAGGGAAGAGTTTTAAGAACTCCTCTCAATGCAAATGACAACTCCTGAGATCATTGTTGGATGGACTGATGGGGCATTTTACAACTACACAGATAAATGTAAAGATGCAAAAGGAAAAACATGACAATAGAGCAACAAGAAAGCTTAGGTTATATACACTATCATGTGTGAAAAACTTGCAAGCTTTTGTTTAGCCATGATTATCAGTACCAAGATGAGGAGACACAGGCATTATTTCTGTGCAGAAAAACAAGGATGTGCCAAGTAGTCTAAAGAAGTCTGAGAAAACAAACTATGATAATGACTAGGATCTTCCAGGCTAGGTGCCCAGACTGCTCCATTCTCACTTCCACAGGACAGCTAGACAACCAAGTATGTGGGGACAGTAACAGATCAAGCAAGAACACCAAGAAAGGACAGAGATGGGCCTTACAGGTTAGTGAGACATTGTATCTTGTTCACAGATTTCTAATTGCCTGTTTGTTTCTGTTTGGTGAGCCTGCATTAACTAGGGAAAGAGAAGACACTAAGTGAGTGAATAATTCTATTTATAGCATAATTTAAGAGGCAGACACAAATTTTATAAAATTCTTTCTATTTTATTTCTCTTCAGCGCAGCAATTCTTTGCTGATCTTCCATGTTTCTTAGGGTCAAGAGCACAGCCTAATGGACATCGCTCACATCCTATCTGAATTGTACTATAGGTGCTGAGAAAGCCAATGTTCAGGTATTTTTAAAATACCTGGTGTTTAATGAAAAAGGGAGATGACTCACTGTCCATCTCCCTTGACCTTGAAGAGGAGAACATTGGCAGGATCCTTATCATAAGAAGCCAAGGACACAAGGAAAACATTCCTGTGAGTAGGAAAGTTTGGTCAGAAAGTCCCTGCATGTAATCATAAATCTTTGATGGTCAGCCTTAGTAACAGTCTTGTGTGGCTAACATATTCTGCGGGGAAAAAAACAAAACCATTTTTCCATATAAGAACATATGCACGTTGACACCACTTTTGCTGGAGAGAAAACTGCTTTTAAATAAAGTGTTCACAGCTGCATCAGGCACTCAGCAGCAATGACAGAGTTCAGAGCCAAAGCTGACAAAGATATTGTTTGTGGGGTTATGTACATATATATGAAAGCACGCCATTGATTTCTGACACTGTATGAAGGAGTTGGCTCCTCCAGAAATAAAAGACAAGGCAATTTTCATTAGAAACAGCTGGAAGCAACAATATGCATAACAAGAAGAAAAACATCGAACTTGATCATGAATAGCATTTTGTTGCTATTACTGTGTGCCTTCGAGTAGTTTCTGACTTATGCAGACCCAAACGCAAACCTATCATAGGGTTTTCTGGGGCTGAGAGTGTGTGATGTGTCCAAGGTCACCCAATGGGCTTCCATGGGTAAATGGGGAATTGAACCCGGGTCTCCTGGGTCATAGTGCAACCGTCAAACCGCTACATCAGGCAGACTCTCCATGAATAGGGCTACTGAGGGCAAAATGGAAGCATGAGAAATGGAAGCACTCACTCTGGGAAGATGGTTCAGTTGATCTCAACTGGCATGGACAGCAAGGGGCTAGAGCTAGAGGGATGAAATATAAATATAAAACTTCATAAAGTGTGGGCAAGCAAAGACTGAATAGTTCATTTGGTATATGAGATCTGGGAAAAGTTAACAGCAAAGCACCTAACAGAAACCTTCAAGAAAGCAAGCCAAGATTCTCCTACCAAGGAGAAAGAAGATGCCTTTTAAACATGAAGTAGGAACAATAAAAGAAAGACTGGGAAATATGATGATACCACTTTGTCTGAAGAAAGGAAGGTGGTACTGGTTGAAGTCTTATCCAATAAACAAGGTCATCCACATCCTTCCTGAGGTGCCCCAGTATGGAAGCCAGAATATGCAAACAAGCCTCATTTGGCTACACTTGTAGACCTGAAAACAGGATCCTCACAAGCACACAGAGATAATTGAATAGAGGAGCTGTAAACCAAATCCTTTCTTTTCATCATACTAATGGGGGATATTACAACAATACATTCATTCTCCCCAGACTTCTTGTTCGTGCACTAGACAGCTTTACTTCTTCAGATCAAGAGGTGGAAACAGTTGATAACATCAGCAAGCCATAACAATATTACAGATTTCTTTAATTTTATAAAGCACCTACTTCTTCTGAAAGGAGGGACAGGAGAAGGTGCTATCTCTATTGGCTCACAGACACCGAGCACCGCCCCCCACCCCAAAAAAGCCTAAGAGGAAACCAGGAAGGATGCAGAGCATGAGAAAAAGTCATACATATTCCAAAAAGAACTCAGTCTGGTAATAAAGTTGGCTAGGTTCTTTTGTGTAAAAGGATTGAGAGCCAAGTGCTCCCATCATAAAAGGAAGAAGAAGTGGGCTACAGGATATTACAAGGAAAGGGAATTTGTTTCTACAATTTATTTAAATGTGGGACAACGTTTCTGCACACCAATGACTGACTGCCACTAGAACACTGTCAAGGCTGGTAGACAGGGTGCAGACTCAATAAACATCCCAATCACAGTATAAATTTGCTTTAATTTTAGCTACTAGCAATCTGAAATATTGCTAATATTTAAAGTTTTCATTTACACTGCTTTGAGCTACCTGGGTAATCTTTTGAGCTACCTGGGTAAGCTACCTGGGTACCCTGAGCTACCAGGGTAAAGGTACACTGTTCCAGTGACTACTTAGAAAAGAGCTGCCTTGCCAGAAGCCTCTACTGTTTGAAACAGAAGAGTAAGACAGCAGATGGAGCAAAACTGGGGGCACTAAGAACTGTTTCAGGACCTGCGCAAACCTTAGCAAGTATAGTTCAACTTCTCATACTCGGTCAACATGCTCATCAAGCAGGTTACAGAAAATGAGGACAAATATGGATCTCAGCTTATTACACAAATCTTAGAAATAACTGTTTCAAACTATAGACCATACAAGAAATGGGACAGCAGAGAGTGGTAGAAAGGTTTTATTAGGAGGTGTTTGGATCATAATCACTAGCTGAAAGTATCACAAGGTGCTCCAACCACCCAGCATATTGTTAGGAAGCAGCCCTGGGTAGAGGGAGCAGAAAGATTTACACATCTCTGTGGATGTAGACATAGAAAGTTAGAAAAAGGAGACATGAAAGTTTGACAAGCTTGCCCCTCTCACTCACACATATGTGTTCACACACTTCCTTAAATACCTTTTAATACTCATGGAGGAATGTCTAACACACTTGATATCCACAGTTAAAATAACTATCACACAAATCTGTATCAATCTTTACAGAGAATGCTAAGCCTGACTTAATGCTTACAACAATTACTTTTATACAGCATGATTTAAATGAAAAAAGGAGTTAAAAATCAATGATTTAAAAATATTTCATAAAAAAGAGTCCACCCTGATGTGTCTTATAGCTTTAGTGCACCCTCTCAGTCCACAGCCTTGAGTGAGCAGGAGGGTTTTGCATTTTCAGAAGTCAAATTCCAGTCTCTTTGATCAGTGAAAAAAATCCTACACAGCTAGTTATCCATTTTCTGCCTGCAGTAATGAGCTTTGGTATAGGAGTGTCAGTGCTAATGCAACCTCCCTCCTTAAAACAAACAAACAAAAAACCAAACCCCTATCTCCTCACACCTAAACCTTCTTCATTCCCCGCTGAAGAGTTTGTCTTTCCTTTTATTCAATATAGTCTTCGCCAACTGAAAAGACTGGCTCAAGCCAGTTAATATACGAACGTGTAAAAGATGTTTTTGAGTACGTTGATCTCAGATAGTATCCACGGAGAGCTATTTTAAAGGTCAAGTGATTTAAACGCCTTCATAGGAAGCTCTTGGGTGCCACATACAGCTAACACATGGAAGTTTGCACAAGTTTCTAAGCAAACAGCTTTGCCTTGGTTGTGGCTTAAAGTGAAACCAGAGAAATAAATAAAAGGCTGGGTTTTGTCTCTTATCTGCAGTGTCAGAGTGGAAGCAACCACAGTCAACCAAAAGATGGCTAGCTCGAAGTGTAATAGACAGGAAGTTTCCTCTGAGAAAATGCTGCTTTCCTCTTCTTGGATCCAAAACAAATGTTTGCACTTGGAAAGGAATTGTTTGCCTTCTAACAGGCTTTCATAGGAGTACTTCATCTGATAAGAGATCACTTCTTGACCTTTACATAATACACTGATTAAATTTGGAAACTGAGGGCAAAAAAGTTATGTGAAATACACAAGAGTATTTGGAGAATTAGACTGTACAGCTCCTTAAGACAAGACAATAGAATCTGCTTCAACTTAAGCTGCAACTCAACTATGCTTGTAAAAGCAACAGATACTTCCAGATACTATCTCATTCACAAGCAGCATTGCTCCATCCCTAATTGTTTTTAAAAGGTTCTTTAAGTATGGGAAAAGGACTTGCAACAACTGCATAGAAAAATAAAACAAAGAAGCCTACAGCAGAAAAGGGCCTCTAACTATAGGTATTTTCCAACATTACTCCTTATAGACATTCCATCTTGAGACCCACATATTAAGATGCAACCAAACATCACTTAAAATAGTCATACACTCATCTATTTCATGATGAGATATGAATTTATCCAAACATCTTTCAAGACTCAGAAATGAGTCTCAGAGAAAAACAGGAAGGAATATAACCATTCTGAAATGCATTCAGATTGCACTTTAAAATACAGGTCTTAAGGAAATGTCACAAGTGGCAGGCAATGTACATATAGTATACTAATAGACATTGGTTCTCTAGCCAAGCAAGAAAAGTTAGCCAGGCATGTTGCCAGTTTTTGAGGACTTTGCTGAATCAGTATCTTTTTGATGCAAGAGCCAACTTAGGTAACAGCCAAATTCTCAATCCCAAAATTACATAATATGGTCAACTGTGAACACCTTAATAAAGTACACCATTATGACCTGTGAATAAAGAATAGCATTGAAGTATGAAAACAATTTGGATTTGCGGTTTATAATGCCCTCCTCAAACAAAACAGTGCCATGATGCTTCACTGCTTCAAAGGAAGAAAATGCTCCTGCATGAACCCCAGCAGACAGGCTTCCAAGATCTATCGGATGTGCATGAAAGGTGGTTCTCTTTCCATGACAGTACAAGTGCTCGTGCATTAACTATAAACTGCCAGCCTTTAAGTCATACAGACTAATTTATTTATTTCCTAAGGGGATAAATAAGGCACTGTACTTTCTGACTCCCAGTGCAATGCTGGGAACTTTCAGAAGCAGTAACTTCCCTTTCTCAGCAACAGAGAAGAATGTTGTCCCTCTCTGGCTGCTGCACAGCTACGGAATTCCTCAGAATCAGGGAGGGAGGGATGGCTTTCAGCTAGAGACCTGCCTTCCCACATGTTCAGAAATGGATTTCCTTAATGCACGAGGAAGGTTTTCTACAACTGATCTATCCAGCCCAAGCCTGTTACTTTGCATCCATTCGTCTGCGTTTGCTGGGTGGAGAGTCCTTTGTTGCCCTCAGCTTCTTCTTGCTCTGGCCTTTACTGCTCTCCTGTATTTGTTTCACTGACTTCGTCAGAGCTTTTCCCCTGCCTGCCTTTTTTGTAGATGCTTTAAGAGACCGGCTGGAAGAGTCTTGCCCTACTTTTTGCTTTAAGGGCTTAGCAGGCCCTTCTGGTCTGGAAGACTGCGGGGTAGTCTTTTGACTGGTGTTCACTTTTGCCTTCTGAGTGGTAGACTTCCCTTTTCCAGGTCGTGAATCAATCATTTTTTTTGTCTTCTCATTCTGAGATGCCTGCTTAGTACTCTTTTTCACAGCTGGCTGCTTCTTGGTAGCAAGTGATCCCACATGCTTCAGCTTACTGCTTTTCTTAAGAGGGCCACTTTCTTTGCTTGAAGAGCTCTGAGACTTGCTGCTTTCATTCCGTATCTTCTTTTTGCTTTGCTGTTGGTTTCCTTTAGACATAGTGTCCTCCTGTGGTCTGTCTTTCCCTTTTTTCCCTTTTCTTCCTTTTTCAGATAGATTAGATTTAGTGGGGAGTGAGGAGGCCTTGACCTGCTGAGCCAGTTTTGGAGACATCAGAGGCTTAATGCACAACCTCTTGCTGCCTGGTTTGCTTTCATTTGAGGGGTTCTTTACCACACAGTCATTCTTCTCCTGTTTGACCATTCTGTGGAAGCTATGAAGTTTTCCACGCAAGTTGGAGTATTTCCTCAAGATCCGTGAGCTGGTCTGCACTTGTGTGCTAGCAGGGGGTTGGGCTGTATTAGCCTCAATCCCATTTTCCACATTTATTTCAGAAGAGGGTGTCTGCTTTGGACTGGCAATTTGCTCTGCCTCTGTTTCCTCAGGGCTCTCTCGAAGCCTAGCCCACAATTTCTGAGTCTTTATGGTATTTTTTGCTGGAGTCATAGTTGCAAACTTCTTCAGGTGTTTTTTTAGACGTTCAGCTTGAAGTGAGCTGGGATAGGAGGAGGAGTTCTTTTGAAGTGGAAGCTTGATGGGGGGAATGTCTCCTGGGAGACGGGTGTTCATCTTCTTCACAATGACCAGAGACTTGGTTTCTGTTGTCTCCATAAACCACTTGCAGACAGTGGAAAAATCAAAAGTTTTCATGAACAACATTTGAACAGGGGAGAGTTTCTGGACTTCTGCAGATCCTTTGAACTTTCGAGTCCTCTTCTTGCTTTTCCAAATCTCTTTAAGCTTATCAGACTTATTCTTGACCTTTGGAGCTGGCTGGACCTCCTTCTCCAGCTGAATCCACCCTTTCTGGATTTTCATGTACTGTGTATTAAAGTTAGTGATCAGTTCTTGGTTCTCTTCCTCAGCACACCATTCTACAAAGTTGGGTTTGTTGTCAGACAGCACCTCCACACTACTTCCACACTCCATGTCAATGGTGTCTTCATTTCCTGCACTTTGTTTGTCTATAACACCAGAGTTCTCTTGTATAGTTTCTTTTCCTGGCATGTTTTTGGAAGCAGTGGCCACAGGGACTGGGGCAGGGCTGTGTCTCAAGTTATAGAACTGGAGGGCTGGCTTTTTGTATGTTGCTGCCTTCTCTGATGCAGCATGCTTGCTTCCATTTTTGCTATCAGGGCATGGAGGACAGGTAGTCTCACTCTGGGTATGTAAGATCTTTGTAATATTCATAATACTTTCAGAGTTCTCTGGAGTTTCTGGCTTGAAATCTATCTTCCTTTCACTTTTGTCAGAGGTTCCTACTGGGACATGAACACTTCTCTTGTCAGAACTAGCCTCTAAACAGATTTCAAGCATTGTTCCTGGCTTACTTTTGTTATGTTCTTCATCCTGAACTTCCTCTATCATGTTGTCTGTTGTCAGCAATGTTTTATAGGTCTGCCCCATTGTGATGTCACCTTCCCCACCTGTCTGTGACTCCAGAGTTTTTGCAATGTCATTCAGCAGTGTTTTATGGAATCCATCACTTGGAACACACACGGATGCTGCCCCATCAAGATGCACCTCCCTCTTAAAACGCTTAGTGCCAGGATTTTTAGAAAGCTTAATCTGTAGTTGAGGAAGCTGTAGAGAGGTGGAAGAGCTGGGCTGCTCTGTGCTGTCACCTACAGGTGATAAAGATTGCTGGCTTCGAAGACAGCGATCAGATGCAACTTGAAGCCTTTTCTCCCTCTTTCGTTTTTTGTCTAGGTTTGTTTGGGAAGAAGTCTCCTCCTTGTTCCCTGATTTTGATACACTGACCATTGATGGAGTGTTGCTGTCAGCATCCCCTTCCCCAGCTGGTTTACTAATCTCACCTATATCTTTTACAGTCTCCCCACCCCAACTGTCATCAGTATTTGAAATAAGCAATACAGTTTCACATTTCCCAGTTAGGTCTTTCTCCATCAGGCCTTCCTGCAAATCTTGAGAACCTTCCATACTGGTTTCGGTATTAATGCTTCCATGTGCACTAGCACCCTGCAAACTGCCAGGGACCTCTGCTGCATCTAAGTCAGAAAGGGGCTGAGGGATTTCTGAATTCACCTTGCCAAGTGCAACCACTGCAGATTCTACAGAAAGAGTCTCTGAAGGCTCTGGGTCAATATAAGCAGGAGCCTCAGGAGAAACACTCTCAAGCAGTGGTACAGGGGACACTACCCTTGAGTTAACAACAGTTTCCACAGGACACACACACTCTTCTGAGATAGAGGGGAGATCTGTAGGAGAAGTCCTAGAAGGCTCCAGGCTGACAAACTGAGCAGGAGGTTCTGTCTCATGCTCTACAGGGGAGAGTGGTGGGGGTTCCACAGGTGGTGGCAAGTCTGCAGGAGAAGCAGGTTCCTCCAAAGGAGGCAAAAAGTCAATTTTGTCTTCAGGTTCTTCAGATGTCAGCAAGTCCAAGTTAACAGGAGGCTCCTGTTCTGCAAGAATGGAAGGTTCTTGGGTAGTTATGTTTTCTAAGCACAGAGAACTTTCATCACCATGAACAGGTTCTGAGAGACAGACTAGATCAGAAGTGGAGGCACTGTCACTGTCTTCTTTAGGCTGACTACTCTTACAAGGCTCCATGTCACTAGCAGCTTGCTGCACAGTGTCTGTATCAGTTTTGTCATGCATTTCCCCTTCACTCAGTTGCAGGGAAGAAGGGTCAACAGTGGTCTGAAGTGAAGACACAGACAAGCTACCCTCTTCCATATGTGGAACAGGACACGGAAGCAGAGAGAGATTCACTGTGGATGCTTCAGTAGAACTAACATATCTCTGTGTCAAGAAACTGGCCAGAGGAGGGACACTATCAGCTGGGCCTGGTTCAGCTGTCTCCTGAGATTTTTTGTTGGGGGAATCTTCTTGAGGGATGGCCATAATGGAAGAACTTTTATCATTGTCAGCACTCACAGCTTGGGCTGTTGCCAAGTAGTTGCCCCCTGGAAGAGTGACCCCTTGACAAGGGCTTGTTAGCACCTCAGATCGTGGTGCTAGGGTGTTCCCACTCTCCTGTACATGAGAGGCTTTGGCCAAGGTACGAACTGTAGGAAGCTCACAGCATTCACCATTGTAGTAGTAGCCACGTGTGCTCTTTCTTGCTGTCTTCCTAGATGACACTACCCTCTTGCTCTCAAAGTGGCATTCTGTAATTGGCTGGCTAATATAAACAACATCACATTGGTTATCATAGTCATTTATTCTTAGTCCTGAAGATCTTTTACTCTTACGTGTGCTTTTGGTGGAGGTTGAGATGCTCTTGGACCTAGAATGTCCATTGGTAGCTTTGTGGTGGACTGCTGGCATGGGACTAGTAGGCAGCCAGTTGTCTCTGGCATTCTCCACACGGATCTTGTCAACAGGATGCACATGGTAGCTGCCCTTGCTCTTTCCTGAAACTTGATGGTTCTCTACCTTCTGCCTCATATCTTGATCATTTATTTCAGTATCTTGGTGCAGAGGGGCTTTGGAACTGCACTGCAAGGCATTCTCCTTGTCAGCTCTGCGGGGTGAACTTGTGGTGAAAGCTGGCTCTCGGGTCTCCTCTGGAAAACCTTTGAAAGTATTCTTCTGGGAGCTCACACGACATTCTAGACTATCCTCACTAGTATTTACATTTGCTGCTTTCACAGCAATGTAGCTTCCCAGCAAAGCTCTACTTTGCATCTGTTCTTTGTCATCCTCACCTTTCCTCAACCCCATCTCTTGCTCGCTACCAGGGGCCTGTCCTTCCAGGTTTTTAGCAGAGTGATGGGAGTTGGAGGCAGTGAGGTATCCTTGAGTGGGACTGTCTCTTGGACTTGCAGAACTTGCTCTGATGTTAGGAAGCTCAGAAAAATCTCTTCTGATCACAGAGCTGCAGTTTTCTCTTCTCTCAGTAGATTTGAGATCAACAGCCTGCTTCAGGGCATGGCATAGTAGGCGCAGGGAACCATGAGGCCCTGACTGTTCTGGGTCCAGCGATGAAGGGAGCTTTGATTCAGAGCAAGAAGTTCCAAGATCCTGGTACTCAGTGTGATACTGGCTACAGCCAGAGCTACAAGTGGATGCATCCATGTTTTCAGGTCCAGGTAACTGCTGCCCCTCAAAACCAGTCTGTACTTCAGTGCATATGTCGTTCAGGACACGGACGAAATGCTTCTGGTGATATGCACACAGTCTGACCATAAATTTTTCCAATGGAGATTTTTGCTGGCCAAGAGAATCTATTGCTATTGCATCTGCTCCATTCTCACTAGAGAGAGGAAAAGAGAAACAGTCAGTATAGTAAAAGGAATGGGAAACATATCACTTCAGTAGTGAAAATCCTTCACTCTCTCTCCTTTTTTTGCCCCCTACAGTGGTATACTCTGAAGTCAACAGCTCCAACTGCCCACATTGAGTAGACAGCTAAAAGGCCAAACCTCATATTAACAAGGTTACACCTGTCATCTCTCTCCAGTCCTCTTACAGTTTGTCGACAGCCCACTGAAAAGACATTCAGACAGAACCTCTATTGTCAGTTCAGACTCATGATCAGAAAATCTGTGCTGGGGAAAACAGTCTGGACAAGCTAGAAGAGAAACAGCAATATTCCATCCTTTCCCAGCCTTCCCACTAAACTTTGCAGTGGCAAAGTATACAGCCACAAAGGGATCAGACTGCATTGCAGCAGCGGGATAATGGTTGCCCAGCACACACATTCCCACATGTTGATTACTGTCATCACCTTTGTATTAGATTATTACATGACCACCAAATCTGGTGATCTTTTGGGGAAAAAAATTGGTCTAAATAAATAAATAAATATCTGTCAACAGATTTAATCCTTCAACTGCCTTCTAGGGACAGGAGCTTAGGGTGAGTAATGCACCTTTTCCCCTGTTCCAGTTCTGTAGAAGTAGACTAAAATCAGACCAATATCTGCTTTTTATAATATTTACATTTCAAGTACCTTGCACCACAACTTAACAAATAGAACATAACTACTAAAGAAATCAGCCCTTCCCCTTTCAACATCAATCATCACTACTGAACTTTCAAATTTACAAGAGCTATTTGGAATAATCATTAGCTCATTAGATATGTGAGAAGGTAGCAACCTGAAATAGAGCAAGCGGGTGGGGAATGGCTTAACCTGGTAGTGAGGACAACTTGCTGGTTACAGAATGACACAAAGCTCCTATAAGCATTCTGACCTGCCTGGTCTCCTGCCCCCCAAAGTAAATGGCCAGGCTTTTTCAGTGTTTGCAGATGTATATAACTGGCCAAATGTCTAGCAGAAATTATATGTCACCATAGAAACAGTTGTAGTGATATCTACTGACAATAATACAGTCAACATCTGCGTTTTTCATAGGTGTTTGGAAAACAATTCACTCGTGTTCATTTAATCTTAAAGATAATTATTCTTTCTTAAGAAGAAATAACTTAAAATGAAGGCTGAACTTAACTGAATGTACACTGAGACTTCCAAGTGATTCTACATCATTACGTTTTTGAAATAAGCCTCTACATTAAATTTAATGTTAGAGATTTTCTTTTCCAATTAATATTAAAGACTTTCTCTTTATCAGTATATAAACCATATGGGACAAATCAGACAACCAAAATAACAAGAGAAACCAGGTCATAAAATTAATTACAAATTTGATCTTGGAAATCCAGATTGGTTCAACTATTAATTCCCAACTATGATCTGATACTAGGTGCACAGTCTTAATGCTTCTACTCTCCCCTTCCTCCAATCCATTTCAATTAGTTATTTCCTTTTTTGCACAAGTTACACTTTGCTGCTGCATCTGAACTGGTAAACCGCCCAGCCAGCCACACCTGGAGGGAAAGCACAAACCATAGTTTGCATTCAGATATAAAGTAAAACTATAATTTATGCTATTGAGAAAATAATTAATTGATAGAAGACATCAGAGAGGAAGAAGAGCATGTGAGTGTGAGACTCATTCATACAGCAATATGGCTTGATGTCACAACTAAGATCGTAAACAACTGAGATCGTATGACTTAAATACTAGACCCGGTACCTAATTCCAAAGGGGGAAAATATTTGCTACCTTATCAGGAGGACTTGGATCTAATTCTTACAAACAGAAACTAAAATCATAAACCTGTGGCCCAACTTGATGGAATGCTTCACCATACAAATGTACTCCTGGCATATCAAAAACTAGATGCCATGGAGACTAGTTCTAGATCGACATGCCAGTCTTCTGTCTGGGAATGTCTGACTTCTTTTCAATGGAAGAACATTCAATCATGTATTCTGAGGGTGTACATTCCAAACACACGTTTACCTCCTGAAAGAACTACAGCCCTGATTACCTGCAGCTGAATCATGTACTCTGAGCTCTGATTTATTCAATATTTAAACTTCATATCTGAACATCTGCAGCTCCATGCAGTCCATGTTGATGTCCTTTTCAGATCATTAACAAACTCTGAATCCTTGAACAAGTCAATCTTTGAACAAGTGTAATACTGGATGGTTCATGTAAATATTTAATTCACCAGTCTAACAGTTATTCAAGCACATGTATAGTAAATCTTTCTTAAAGGGTTTTTAGCAAATATGGTTCAGCAACTCTACTGAGATGTAAAATCAATATTTACTTATAATGTCAATCAACCAATTTTTCAGAAACTGAAGAATCACAGAATCATAGAAATGTAGAGTTGGAAGAGACCACACGGGCCATCCAGTCCAACCCCCTGCCATGCAGGAACACCCTCAAAACACTCCCAACAGATGGCCATCCAGCCTCTGCCCAAAAACCTCCAAAGAAGGAGACTCCACCACACTCCGAGGCAGCCTATTCCACTGCCGGACAGCCCTGACTGTCAGGAAGTTCTTCCTGAGGTTCAGGTGGAATCTCCTTTCCTGCAGCTTGAATCCATTGCTCCTCGTTCTGGTCTCTGGAGCAGCAGAAAACAAGCCCTCTCCTTCCTCTACATGGCATCCCTTCAAATATTTAAACATGGCTAAGAAAGGATGAATGGAAAGATGATCTACCAGTGATTTAAACTAGGACTGGGTACATAGTACATCTAGATCTGCTGGAATATTTTGGATAATATTCTAGATTCTGCAGGCTTCTGAATTAAACCAAGCTTTCCATCTGCTTATGTAACTTGTCTTTTTACAGATGGTTTAACAGCTATCCTTAATAAGCTGATACACAAAAACATAAAGCTGTGTAACTAGAAGCCTGCTTCAGTCTAAATTAACTAGGAACTCTTAAATGCAGTGTATCTCCGTGTTATTCCTTCCATTGAGTTCCTGTGATCATGGCTGAAGACACAGAACTATTGGGAATTAAGACAGCAGTAGGCAGGTGATGAAACAGGTGGAAGTGAAAAAAGATCTGAGTTTGAGCCGTATGTATATATGCAAATATATTCATACATATACTTGCAGCAGACAAAATAATAGTGGTTAATGAAGTCAAGGTGCTTGAGTCTGTAAAATATAGTACAGCACGAAACACCTTAATGTTTCATTTCAGTCGATACCTTCCTTATTCCCTTTATCTGCTCAGCCTTAGACTTTAACCTTTCTTTTCCAAATACCTTACATTTTCCTGTTTCTTCTTCTCCAAATACAGATAAAGATGAAGGGAATGGGAATTGTGCCTCTGTTCTTGACTTTTTCTATTTCTGTTGTGCTTCAACTTTCAACAGCACCTCAAATGTGGTTGACTCTTTGGAGATACTCCAGTTTCTAATTCCAACCAGAGCAGAACCACTGAATCAACTCTGATGCTAGTGCCTACCCTAGCTATGACTACCAATTGGATTTCAGTACTTAAAACAAGATACCCAAATAGTGGACCTGTTCATGGGGTAGACAGATAAATAATCCGTAGTAATCTGAAGAGTTCTTCGACAAAGCAAAAGTAATAGAGCTAGAAACATACAATGTATCTCTGCAAAGGAATTCCAGTTTAATCCTGAACATGTCTACACAGAGGTCATCTTCACTCACAAGTTTCAATGGAGCATGCCACTACATTAAGTACGTTTAGGATTACAGTCTAAGCCAGCTAACATATGTGGTTAAATCAGAAGGATGAACTGATATATAAGGGAAGTAAGATTTCTTTTGCTACTTTACTTTCTTCCTTCTTGTAATGAAAATTCCCATTCCCTTCAACTTAGTAGTATCAATTTACTCTCTTCACCGGCAACTTAGTATATTCAAAGTGAGAGGCTATCTCACGAAAAGACATACTGAGTGCTATACAGAAAGCATTCACACTGCAGACAGTATGTCTAGTAGCTAACAAATACCTTTCTGTGGCCATTTCCGCAGTAGACTGTTATAGTGCTATTATTCCACTTACAACATCCTATGGAATCCTGGGGTTTGAAGTTTTGAGACCTCAAAGGCCCCTCCCTAAACTGCAAATCCCAGGATTCCATAGGATGTTGAAAGTGAAATAATAGCACTTATAACAGTTTGGTGCGGAAATGGCCTGTGTCTTAGAACATCCTTTTTCCAGTCTGGTGTGGCAAAAGGACAAAAGGTTTCTTGGATACCCAGCAACTTTATCTATTGCTTGGGAAAGTCATGTAATGATTAGCGATCCCAGGCTTTCCCACGCTGTTCAAGACACATGCTAATAAAATCCATGATATTTTGCAAAGGCATTGCATCAAAATCACTATATGTAGTGGAGCTACCTTTTTTCAAGGAAGAAGCAGCAGCATTTTCCCAACATTTCAACATTATCTTTGCAATTTGGTAAAATTTCATTCTTGGCCTGAGTCTCATGAGTACAACTGCGCATTTGGAGTACAAGACCTGCAGTACAGCCAAGTAACAATATTATTGATATTACAGGTGATTCAATTCCAGATGCTTTTCTTCTTCCTCTGCTGACTCTTTAACAACTGCTTCATTTGCATTTCATGAACAGCCCACCTAAAGTAATGTGCACTGACTACCTTTCCCCAATATTATGCCCTTATTCTATATAATGGAAGGAGAAAATGAGCTTTAAACCAAGACTCCAAAATAACAACAAAACCCACCCTGAGGAGAAGAGCTGATCTAGATTTAATCCTGAAAAGATATTCTCACTGGAGGAACAACCTCCTGTTTTAACTTCTCTACTTGTTTGCACAATGCTGCTATATTTCAGCTCTCAGGCTGGAATGTATAGGGTGTGGCTTCTTACCAGATTTCCTTTGATCATGCCTGACTTTCTTTCATTTGTTAAAGCAATTAGAGTCTAATTTTTAGAGGACTATTTGGAATTTGGAGAACTAACCCAGTATCTTATACACATTTACCTGGAAGTCAAACTGAATTTAATGGAACCTCCTTACAAGTAAGCATGCTTAGGACTGCAGCCCCAAGAGGTCAAATATTATTTATTGAAATAATTAATTAGTCTTTAAATCAGACTAGGCAAAGTGTACCACTCCAAATGTCACTGGACTGGAATTACTACCATTCCTCAAGTTATGCTGGCTTGACCTGATGGGAGCTGCAGTCAAACAGCATCTAAAGGGGCATACTTTATACATCCCCCAATTTAAATGAAGAAGAGATGCGCTCAAAGCATTTATTTGACTCTGCTCTAGACAGATACTGCAATCATGGCTTATTAGCTGGAATGAGGATATAAGCAAGGTTGTGCACCAGGTCACATCAAAAGAAACCTCCTGTCTCTTTGAAAAAGATGCACCTATGGCTTTCTCTTCTTCTCTTACTCTGGCCTCCTCTACTCACTGTCCACCCATGTTTGCCATGACTCAAAACAAGAAAGTTACTTTGCAAGCAAGTGAGAGAGAAGTATGGATGAGAGAACTGAAGTTGCATCCTCTTCCTTGACTGCTAGCCTATTCATTAAAGAACTGTTGTACATATAATTTAAGAAGCTGGAGCTCATCTGCAGCAGACTGAACCACATTGTCTCCTGACTCTGGGGTCCTCATAAGCACCGGATACAGCTTTCCCAGATCAGTTACCACTGCTTCTTATTCCAGTTTGCCTCCACAAGTATCAGAGAGAAAAATCAAGGGGCAGTATCTGTCAACTGTACAAACACAACGGTTGCCATGCAACAGTCGCAGTGCCACAATTAATGCTTTTCAGAATTTGCTGGGCTGTAGCGCTATTTGCATAGCTGGATGCTGAAGCATGTCTATTTGCACAGACCTGTCACGGTTGCTATTCTGTTCTCAATCAGTATGTGTGCACAAATCTCTAAATGTACATATCCAGGCTAAATTGTTTGTTGATTTTTATTCTGAAAAATACAAACGTTCTAATAGGGAGCACTTTAGAATTCATAAGCACTGACAATCATTTTTAGGGTGGAGAAAGCTTAGTATGGAATGGGAAACAATAACACCCTTCAGTTCTGTTGGAGCTAGAGGATTTATCTGTGAGAATATATTTTTTGAAAGACAGACATTTTCTTTAATGCAGTCGGGCCCTTGTTTGGAAAACCACAAGAACCTTCCCCTTTGCGTACAAAATATATAGAACATTCCTCTTTTCCTTCTTGCTTAATAAAACTGAGATGTATGCATCTTCCCCAGGTACAGAGAAGGATAGGAGATACACATCATTCCCCAATAGTCTACCAGAGCTGCTATATATTCACACACAAAGTCCAATGTACCACCCACTCCACCCAAAGTTTCTCACTATTCAACACGTGCAACCATTCCATCTCCATTTAGCCCCTTCAAAGATCAGCTTGACAGATTATAAGTTTACAGGTATGTTTTGTACCTCAGAGGCACAAGAAGCAGCAGCAGAACAAAAGTTCAAGGCTAAGTGTTTCTGTTCCTTTCAGATCACTCTAAGCATCACGATTATAGCTCTGTAAAAAAAACAAGACATAGCTATAAACTTATAAAACCCAACCCTGGATTTTTATTTCTCTCTCTCACTCATTCACTCACTAGGGAGACAGTTTTCTCCCTCCCCCTTATGCTTTTCAGCAGCTAACTCACAAGACAGATTATCAGATGTGGTAACCTTAGCATGCTGTTGTATTAGAACTGTATCTCATCCTTCAAAATGAAGAAGCAACTTAAAACTTTCCATTCCCAAAAATCAAAGTTTGTCAGTGCAGAAACCTGGTATTAAGCCTGGGCAGCATGAGCTTTAGGTCACAGAAATACAACACCTTACTTTTGTGCAGTAGCAACACCCTTGTGAACTGCTAACAAAGAATTTCTCAAAGCACTAACCAAAAAGACAGCCCGTTCAAAGCTGTCTGTTGTCCCAAGGCCAAGTCTAATTCACAGTTATACCTGGATGGGGGAGGGGGTAGTTGTTTCATTAACCTTAAACGCATGTTCATAAAATATATCAAATGATGCCCTTTCAAAAATTCTCATACAATTTTTTAAAAAGGGAAAAGCTACTGAATAATTGAGAATGCAGCCAATGCATCTTTTCTATGCATTTATGGACATAAGAAATTTTTTTAAAAAAACAAAAAACTTGTGTTGACAGTAAAACCTACATTTGCATTAAGACCTGGTGCTTTTCATGCAGGTTGGCTTAAGCTTCAGAATTACAATACCTTATATCTTTCCCCAAGATAGGCTTTTTACTGAAATGCCTGGCAGCAAAGATTCTATGATTCAGGAAATGCATGGGAAACCACTTTGAAAGGGGAGAGGGGAGCCCCTTTGCTTGTAATTGTATAAAAAGATAAATATTTAACAAAAGAACAGTTATTTCTGCAACTCCTTTGATTTTTGATAAATGAATTCTGCATGGGAGTGAAGAGAACTGAGTTGATTGCGTTTTTTATACCAACCCACAAACTTGCTTAACAAACAGCTAGTTGTACTACAACAAAGACAGGAAGCCAGAATTTTAGCCCTTCAGAGTATGGATTTTGGTGTAATGTTACCAATAACGCCCCCCCCAACCTATGACTTCTTCACTAGTGAATTCAAACCAGGTCCTTTTCCAGTGTACCTGATCTCTGCATTCTCTGTCTTTCTAGAGCATTCTGTTCTCCCCCCACCTTTTCCCCATACAACATTTTAATCACCAGCTGTGACGCATCTAACAGCCTTCTTGTGGCTAATTGAAAAACGTTATCATTCAGTCCATCCCTTTAAAACCAGGGGAGATTTATCATGCTGAAATATTAACCCACGTACTGCTTTCTTTTCAAGGGCTTTTCAACAATGGTCCTCACTAATTTTTCTGATTATCAAGGACACTGGGGAGCTTTTCATACCCCCCCATAAGAGTAAATGCACTGTGTTCCTGCTGCTGATAGTACAGACACCACTATTTACAGCTGGGCTTTGTGGAAGAAACCATGGCCATGTGAAGTACCTTTATTAAAAAAAGAGCCTACTGCTAACTGAAGAATTCATGGGAGGCTTTAAAAGAACAAAACAACAACAAAAAACTTCCCTTCAAACCCTGAAAAATCTTCTGAGATAACAATTCAAGCACTACAGAGAACAAATGCTATAGTTAAGAATATGTACTATGGACCCCATAAGAAATATTTTGTGGGTTACAGAAATCACAAATGGATTGAACTCTGATTTGGATCTTGTCATACTTTAGTTCATCAAAGTCAAGGAGACCAACATAAAAGCCTGGGGAGTTCCTCTGAAGAAAAACAAACATAATCACATGCTATGGCCATCTCAAACCGAGTAGTGGTAAGATGAATCTATATTTATTGTTCTTTAAGTAACTGTCCAAATTATGAACTACACTTGTCCTGATTCATATGTCTCATTGATTTCAATCATGCTAGAGCCAGTATGGTGTAGTTTGAGTGCTGGATACAATGCTGGAGACAGGGTTCGAATCTCTGCCTGGCTATGGAAACCCACTGCGCGACCTTGAGCAAGTCACATTCTTTCAGCCTCAGAGGAAGGCAAAGGCAGACCCCTTTGAACAAATCTTGCTAAGAAAATCCCATGATAGGTTCACCTCAGGGTTATCATAAGTCAGAACAGACTTGAAAGCACACAACAGGAGTGCAACTAACCCTAGGCTTTTTTAAGGTGTTAGTTATCCAGTTTGGATCGACATGGGAAGAAGGGAGCACCTAGTTCTGCTATCTTCCAGTGTTGCTTTCTTTACGTGAAAAGCATAAGTCTGAAGGGAGAAGCTTCTGTTTGTGTTGAGACTCTCCATACAAAGATGCTGGAAAGGAACAGTTCTTGCCCACATGGAGGTCCTGCATCTGAATAGAACTTCTGTTCAGGCAAGAGCTGAACAAGGGCTTGACCCTGACAGCCCACAAAGTCCCTTCCATTCTATGAAGACATTTGGGCAGCAGAGGAGGAAAGTCATGGTTCTTGCCGTGTCTTCTTCACATTTTTACTTCAGGAATAGGGTCTCTCTTGATTTCCCTTTCCTTCTCTTGATTTCCCTTTCATTCTGGGCCAAGCCTTAGGAATAAAGATGGTGGGCCGCAGAGCAAAGGCACACTATCCAGATGTTGATGGACTGCAATTCTTATTGGTCCTGGCCAACACAACCAACCTGGAGGATGATGAGAGTTGCAATCCAATACCTGGAAGGTCAGGAAAGGAGCTTAAAAGGAGAGAATTCAAGAAGTAGCTCTTCCACCCAAGCCTGCTCCCCATGTATTTCAATATAGGAGTACAATCTGGTTAGGCTGAACCTTAATTCATCTTCTGCTTGTTTTTTTTTGAAGTTGAGAGGTATAAGTAATAATATTTATGCATCTTTGGAAACACTGTATCAACAGATAAGAGCAGTCCATGATCCCACCCCCCAACTAATGTGTAGTATGGGGGCTATTTCGTCAGCCCATACTGGATTTGTATATATTGTTTGCTTAAATATCTCTGGGTTTATATAGGTGAATATCACTGAAATGAATTATTTGGGGTAACATTAAAATGCTTAAGATAAATGTTTTACCATTGATATTACACTGTCTCCAAGGTATCTCACTCTTTATATTACAGGTTTACTTTCAGAAAATTAATGCTATTTTTAGGAATTTATTGGGGGAAGGGGTCTTCACCGCCCTATCTCTCTTTCAAAAGTATACAAATGTCATTTTCATAAGTTGATTTAACTTCCCAAGCTTACATTTGTATACCTACTGACTCATACATATAACCTTTTCTTACAGACATACCTCATGATTCACACAGAAGACAAACATAGTCTATTCAGATACTTCTCTCCAGACACTATCAGAATGAATTTGCTTGCAACTTCTTTTTGGCTGGACTGTCTTAGGTTCTGTTCATTTAAAGAATAAAAAAATAGTGCCCGTGAAATCTTTCCTGCAATGTAGTTTGGCATATAAGCTCCTGACGATTTTATTTAATTCTATGGGTTAATACTAATTTAAAAATTGTACAACAACTCTTTTTATGGAAGAAATGGATTGACCATAGGTATTTTATTTTGGATCAACTGATTAGTCTAGACCAAGAATTTTTTCAAATATGGCAGCTCACTTATCTGTTACCCATGGGCGCACTGTGGCAAAATTTACAATTGCAACACCTTTTGTCATTTATGTACAGACCATCTGCTCTGAGAGCCTCAGACACTCTTGCTGTGTTGGAAACACAAGTAACATCCTCACAGAAACTGAGAAACAAATCCAGAAAGAACTACAATCCTCCCCACATTCATGAGTTTGACCTTTGTGGATTTGATTATTTGCGAGTTGCCAACTTGCTTCCCCCTTATTCTCCCCCTCCCACTCCCTGACCTTTTGCCCAGGTGCACTACCTTGACAAAAGGCAAGCAAATCGGAGAGGGAAAGGTTCACAGGCATGCAAGACTTTCTCCCTTATCTCTCCTGCCTCTCGCTTTGCGGGTGCACAGAAAAAAGGAAGTGCGTGCAGGTGAACTGCAGGAGAATGCAGGGGGAAAGATCTTCCCTCCCTCCAGTCTTGTGCCCATTGCCCACGCA
The DNA here is from genome assembly GCA_030412105.1 of Cyclura pinguis. Lineage (NCBI taxonomy): Eukaryota > Metazoa > Chordata > Lepidosauria > Squamata > Iguanidae > Cyclura > Cyclura pinguis. The sequence continues at coordinate 60,951,622 of CM059601.1, forward strand.
GGCAGCGGGCAGGAGAGTGCAGGGGAAAAACCTTTCCCTTCCCCTCTCCTGCCGCTCGCTCACATGGGTGCACCAAAGGAGGAACCTTGTGCAGGAATTAGCAAGCAGGAGAATGCAGGGGGAAAGACCTTCCCTGCCCTCTTCTCTCCTGCCCCTCATCCGCATGGGTGCATGAAAGAAAGAAGCCCACACTGGCAGCGGTGGCAGCCAGGACAGTGCAGGGGGAAAGACCTCCCCTCTCCTGCCCCTCACCTGTGTGGGCATGCAGGAAGAAGGCACTGGGAACAGGCACCAGACTGGAGCGGGTAACTGGATTGTTTCTCCCCATGCACTCTCCTGCCTGGCCAGCTGCAGAAAGACGGCAGGAGGGAGTGGGGAGTGCTCATGGGGGGGGGAGTTATTCACTTTTCTTGACTTTGATGAGAGTTCTGTGTCTCAAACCCAAACAAAAGTCAAGGGGCTACTGTAAAACTAACGCTAATGAACTTAGAGGTAAGGGGAAGAAAGAATTAGACTGCAAATAGTGCTTTCTTGAGGGATATGGGAAGGCATGTTCAGTGGATACTTGTTTGGATTAGATGCATTCTAATGCATTCATTTTGTATTACAATACCTATGAGGATGTACATGTTCTTTTAAATTGTATTCCTGAATCATTTTTAATGGTGTTTATATTTCAAACCTGTATTGTCCAGGTTACCTAAAATTCTCCAGGAGTTCTCTTGTTCTCCCATTTTGCCCCTCCCCGCCTCACTTTCTACCCCAGGAATCTTAACAGCAGGGTCTCTCCTTCTCTTTTCTTGTTTTTTTCCCTCCCTCAGGAATCTCAGCTGCAGTCCTCAGAGAGCAGCTTCTTGCCCTACTGCTTTAAAAGAACTGTTACCAAGTGAGTTGTGGCAGCCTGCACCTTGCTTCTAAGTAGCCGTATTACTTCTGCAACCTTGACAACAATTGAAAACAGTGTCAGATTTGGACCACAATTGTCTGAAAAGTTATGCCTAGCTTCCCTTTTTGCTTTTAGACAGGCATCCATTTGGAATTTTGACTTGAACCTGGCGCTGCAGCTTGGTTGAGAACCAAAACACTGTCAAATTTTGAGGTATCTAGCACAACATCTCAGTGAGTTACGACAGGCACAGAAAGATATGTAGACCTTCTCTTTTATTGTTACAGATACATAAAAGTCTTTACATCTTCTAAAATGTGTGCCTATTGCTACAGCTATAGTTCATGCAAAGATGCTATGTCACAAATCTTATGAGTTATGACATTGTTCCACAATTAAGCCATTTTGATTAAAATTATCAAGTAGAGCAATATGATTATAGATGCAGGACATTGTTTTTCCTGTATTTCATGTTACTGAGTATCATTTTCCTGTTATCTGGGCATTAAACAAATTTCAACAACATTAAATTCAAGAGTTTTTAAAGAAAAAATTGTCCATGGGTGAAAATCTAAATCCCCTTCACTGTAAACATCTGGCAAAAAAAAAAAAAAATTAAGTAGACAAAACAAACAAAACAAATTTTTTAAAAAATTGGGAAAGTTCTGACTATATGAACAAAGATGGCTTCCTTTTATCATCATCATCTTCTTCTTCTTCTTCTTCTTCTTCCCAAACTGGATTATCACATATTTATGAATTACAGATGTAGTTTCAAGACTACAACAGGACCAAGAAATACGGAATTTTGCTTTATTTTTAAATAGACTGAAAATTGTACCAAATGAGAACTCATGAAATCTTTATTACTCCAGTTCATGCTTGAGTTAACTATATTAACCGATCAACAAAGAATATACTTTCCAAATCTTGTGTTTGAAAAATTGTGCTATTTGCTGTTTATTTCAAGTATAAAACTTCACAATGCTTTGTCAGAGGGAATGTTTTCGTGTACAACTGAAAAGTTAAAGACTTATCACAAAAGAGCTTAAAGGAAAGGTCATAGTAAGATACATTTTTCCAAAGGTAACACCGTGACATTAAGCTTGTGTGCAACATTCCCTACTCAGTTGACAGCGGACACCTTACAGGCAGTAAGAAAGGTAAATCTAGCCTTATTACCTCTATTATTTTATGTTGAGAGAAATCTGTAGTTTCTATACTGCAAGGCAGCGAAGGAAAATCAACTCGTCTATGTCCATCGGATGCACCAGGAGTAAAAAATGGAAGAAGTTGTTTTCTTGCTACTCGTGTAATAATATTGCCACCTGCCTCTTCTACTGTCACCTTTTCTTTTGTCTCTCCTAACCTATAACAAATAGCACTATGAGTTTTGTTAGTGAATTATAAAGTAAATTATTGTTGGGTTATGCAGCATTTCCCATTACTGAGATCAAATATCGTCGGTATACAGAGGAGCATGGAGTTTCATAATATATTGTATTGTAAGGGCAGTTATAGCTGGCAGTTACAAAACACAGCTACTATACGGGTTTGTAATAAAAATACAATTTTTGGGAGTATATGAAATACCTGTGTGTAGTGTGTATATATGTATTCTCTCTTTCTCTCTCTCTCTCTCCACACACACACACACACACACACACACACACAGAGCGCACACCTATGAATTACTACAAAGAACGTAGCTGCTCAGTCTCCTGTGCTGCCAAAAGCACTAACCACTCCCATGTATGATTCAGTTATTAAACCATACTTATTAGGAAGTTAAACAAACAACATTCAATAGGCTGTTACTGTCAGCACCTGCAGTAAGGTCTGTTAAAGCATGACAGATGCTGTAGTAAAAGGAACAGAAGATTCTTACTCAGAGAAAAAAAGACCATTCACTGGGAAAAGTAGAAATATCCCAATAAAGGGAATAACAATTCTAATTCATTGAGGAGGATTTTAAAAAATGTTAACAGTTTGCTCATACAAAATCCTTCACACATCTTTGCACAGGCAAAGAGAAGTATGTTTTCTCCACATATGTGGCTCATATACGTATAATAAGAAAGATGTACATTTCAATTCCCTTTGTTAAGTCCTCCCCTGCCTAATTATGTCCACTGTTCATTCTACAAAGGTGGGAGGAAACATTCTAACAAACACATTCTAAATAACTGTACAGTTGGCCCTCCACATTCACTAAGGTTAGGGATGCAGGACCCTCACACAAGTGAAAAAATCGCAAATACCAAAATGTGTGTGTACGTCTGTGGAAAGGAGGCTGAGGCTTGGTGGGGAGAATGGGCACATAGGGTCCAAACCAGGTCAGAAAAAGAAAAAAGAAGTGGGGCAGGGGCGGCATGGTAGGCCTATACTGCCACTCTCACCCATCAGCCTCCTTGGGTGTGTGTGGGACACTGGGAGATGGTTTGTGGTGCTGAGAAATCAGACTGCAAGCTGTCCTTAGTTGACCAGGCAGCTACCAGTGGAGGAGGAAGAGGACCAGAAGTGGGTATTTAAAAGGCTGCATGGCCTGATTGGAGCTGCTGATGGGGAAAGTTCCTCCAGAAATGAAGCCTCTGAGTTGAGCTGGGGGGCAGGGGCTGGAGAAACTTGCAAATAATCAAATCCATGAAAGTGAAACCCACAAATGCAGGAGGCTGACTGTATTTTCAATACTCGGGCAGGCAATGCTTAGCCCAGAAGACATCTTGCTCCACCAAATCTTTCATTGTGTTGCTGTAATTCTTATCGTCAGGTTGTCATTAAACACCAATGTACAGAAATGTTAGAAACCTGCCATCTACCAGATGTATATATAGAGGTCTTCAAAGACACATATATAAGTTATATTTCCTTTTCCCTTTCAAAGGGTCGTACTTTTTTTCTGACACTCTTTCAGGAAACTACTGGAACACATAGTTCTTCCTGAAGTAGACTGGTCTATTTGGAAATCGAATTGGCTTGAACTTAGCAGAACTAAAGGCTGATACTTATTCTGAAGATAAGTTTTCAAAACAACAGAAAGTAAGACTTTATGACAGTAAGATGAGCATCATTATAAAACAGTCAGTTCTCAACACCTAGGAACACACTGGTCTCTCTACACGCAAATTTCCTAAAGTGATTTGTGATTCTTTTCTTTATGAAAATGTTTCACTGTATTTGAGGATAACACTGCAGCAAGAGAAAAACCTGCTCAGTCAACTCCTTCAGAGAGCATCCCTCTAAAGAGTCTGTCACCCTTTCCAATCCTGGAGGATGTTCCAAGGTGTGTTCCCCATCAGGTCATATGGCCATGCTTTGTTTAGGCACTAACAATAACTACAGTCTCTTGCTCCCCTCTTCTCTCCTACATGTTGGCAGGAATTTGATCACTTTATTTTAAAAAGTGAATGGCTTTGCTCCCACTGTGCAGTTGGATGCACATCTAGCAATTTATTCCTTCCCCCTTCTTAGTGAACATCTACAATCTACTTACATTGGATATGAAAAGGTACTTTCAGGGACACCAGTGGTGTGAGCGGTAAACATGCTACTGCCATCCCTGCCTATACAAGTGAACACACAAACACAATTTGCCATAAGGACAGAATGTTTTGCTAGTCATTAGTGATTTGCAAATACAGCCAATAGGGAAAGACAAAACATAAAAGTTTACAAACTACAACGAGCAGTGAGAAACAATATCCTTTGAGTATGTTACTTACATTAACACATTATACTTCTATGGAAGAATCAGTGGAGACCATTTTACCTGAAAAAAAGTAGTTTTGATCCTACAAGAGTGTCCCTAAATGTAATACACAATGTTCCCTCCTCCTGCAAGAGTGAAGTGTATCCATTAACATATATCAGGGAAATTAAGTGCTTAACTCAAAGATGTGGTGAGGACTGCTGCTAACTTTGATTTCTTGATGGAATCTCTCATTCCTTCCCTGTCTCTCATATGCACACGCAAACACACAGACTTCCCAATGCACTTGCCTTTTAAAGCACATTAACCGTGGCCATTAAAATGCAGATAGGGAAAAGACTAAAGCTGTCTATCTCATTTACTACTGCGCTGAGGAAGCCAGTGAGAACTAAGCCTCCTCCCACTCATATAACCCTGCCATGGATTATACGTCTTGTTGATGTAAGACTGTTTGTCAAAAAAGGAACCAGAAACTGATAGATAGATAGATAGATAGATAGATAGATAGATAGATAGACAGACAGACAGACAGACAGACAGACAGACAGACAGACAGACAGACAGACATAAATGATCTTAGCAATCAGCAAGCCATACAGCTGAGGCAGACAGGAGTGAATATAGGAATATAAGACTATGAGATGAGTGTGGTGAATCACTCTGTGTGAAGTACAGGATAGTGAAAACATTTATAAGTAGTACAGGCATAATTAATCTAACATTTCTTCCCCAAAAATAGTGGATTATCCTAGACTTTCTTCTTACCTTTCCTACAAATTCAAGGACGCTACCAATCAAAGTTTTGAGTACAGTTGAATATACTGTCTGCAGAGACCAGCTAGAGTCTGAGTATACTATCTGATGCAGTACCAATACAAGTTAAATTTATCATTTTCAAGTAGTGATACGTACTTCTGAACATGACTTCATATGGCGAGGTCTGAAATTCATCACATCCTGAAGAACAATGAAAAGTAACAGTTCTACAGGATCTGGTATAAATATTGCCACACAAAAAGAACTTTCAGAAGAAACACAACTTGAAATTGATAGATAAAAACCACCTTATATCTTCCTTAGGTATCACTTATTAATACAGTATCTATCTCAATATTGTCCCTTCTCTGTCAGACTCCCAAAGTTAGACATAAAAATGTAATACAATTATACTTATGAAAAAACTTAAAAACACTCGCTGAACAGATGCAATGACAGCTTGTTGTTGTTGAGTGCCTTGAGGTCATTTGCAACTTACAGCAATCCTAAGGCAAACCTAACATGGAGTTTTCTTGGCAGCATCTGTTCACAGGGTGATTGCCCTTGTCTTCCTCTGAGGCTGAGAGACTGTGATTTGCTCAGGGTCACCCAGTGGGTTTCCATGGCTGAGTCGGGATTTGAACCGTGGTCTCCAGAATTCTAGTCCAACACTCAAATAACTACCCCATGCCTAAATATCCCATGCCTAAATATCCTAAAGGCACCAGATGTGTCTGACCTTAGAAGCTAAGTAGGTTCAGTTCTAGTTAGTACTTGGACAGGAGACCATAAAACAATATCAAGTGCTATAAGCTGTATTTCAGATAAAGGAAATGGCAAAATCACTTCTGAGTATTCCTTGCATAAGAAAGCCCAATGAAATTCATGGGGTTGCCATAATTCACCAGGGAACTTGAAGGCACATACACAAAACAGCAGTTTAGAAGAACACAAACCAACGTCTGTGAAAACACGTATCAGAATCATCATTATGTCAATGGATAATAAATCTACAGATGATCAAAAAAATTAGACAGTGGCCAGAGGAGGGAGCAGAAAATGTGAATGATGAGCAGTAGCTGATGAACAAGTAGTTTTGCATTCATAGTCATCTGCTCAGCTATGCAAATCTTTTCAACAGCAGCAGTTTTGTTTGGAACACATGTATATCAATTCACCCCATACTCTATTGAACTAACGCATATAGAACCACAATTATTTTAAAAAGACACTTTAGAAACCAGTGCTTTAAACCATTCAAGTTTTCACAACAAAATTTATTAGAAGAATAGTGGTTCTGAAAAGTCTAGCATCCAGTGAAAACTACCATACACATTACAGTTGGGAATGTGTTTCCAAAATGACATGGCCAAAGAATACAACAGGGTTGTTAAACCCTTACACATGCACAACGAGAGAATCAGCGCTTTTGACATACAATGCAAAAGAAAGAAAGAAAAAAAAAAGAAAAAAGAAAAAGAAAAAAGAAAAAGAAAAAAGTGGACCACGTGAATTAAAAATTTATAAGTACTTATCACATACATTAAGACACAGCTTATTAAGTCCAGTCAAAAAATCAGAACTGCATTAAAAATTAAATGTAGTGCAATCAAACCAAAAACCTTAATTTGTGATCATAAGTGCTCTACTACATAAAATGTTGATCATAGCAAGGAACAAAAAAGTTCAAATCACACAGTACAAAAAAAAATCTGTAAATAAATACAAACTACAGTACAAGAGAAATATTAAATTATACAATTCCGTCAAACTGTAAACAGTATATTGAAATGAGGTCCATAGATTAAAAAGGGGGTTCCTGGTTTATTTTCCCATGACACTTGTACTTTTAGAGGTCTGTGAAAAATGCCATTTTCCATACTTTACATAAATATAACTTTCTAAGGTGTAAAGCATCAAATAATAAAGCAGTCATGGCTGACGCAAGGTTACAGTGAAATTAATGCCAGCGTGAGCAGCAGGTTTTAATGTGTTACACACATACTCTTAACCATTCAGCAAGCAGACCCATGAGTACAGGTGTAAAATGCCAACACATTCATAAATTAGTGCATGGCACAAGAGGTGAAACACCTGAGAAGGGTCATAATATGGGAGTGTTCATCTGCAGCCATAATACATGTGCTGCTGCTGATTATTTGAAAAGCTTACACTCTTGCCATAAAACACCAACTTTGGCAGACGGGTTACTAATAAACTGAAGCCCACTTGGCCCATTGGCTTCCATCACAGTGGCCAGTGCACAGAATTCCTAGAGACATTGCATAACTAGAATGTAGAGGTCAGACACCCAAGGGCCAGTGCTCAAGTTTAGAAGTACCTGGGATGAAGGAGAAACCACAGCCATACTGAGAAGCTGTCCCTGCTTCATTTACAGAGACAGCCAGGAATGTATTTGACAACAGCTGTGCTGGCTTGGTAGTGGCATTTTTAAATATATACCTTTAAGATTACATATATAATATATATGTATATAACATAATACACATACCATATATAGAAATTTCTTACAATACATAATTATCAGGAACCCCCATGCGATCTTGCTCAGTAGTAATAACTGAATATACAGAATGCCACTACGTGTCTGAGGCACTGCGTGCTGGAGAGTAATATGCAGCTTTAAAATCCGTTTGGCTGAGTTATACCTGGATACCTGAACTGAGTTTAAATTGACATTCATCAAGGATGTGCTATTAGCACATCAAAATAAAAATAAAAATAAAATACAAGTCACTGCTAGGTTTAAGAATAGTGTACAAGTACCTGAATTGAGTGAGGGTAGTGTGTAAACTGTCCCTGAGGGTTTTCAAACAGTGTGTGTACAAGCTGGAATCCTAAGCACATTAGTTTTATAACTTACACTGCGGACTGATAAAATACCAACATTTGACAATTTAACAAGTGGAGGTTAGAAAGAATTATGAGCAAACACTCAAACATATTTATACATGTTTAAGCAGCAGTAAGCTGCTGTAAGCAAAAGTCCCATGGATATAACCACCAAATGGGACTCAAGAGAGGTTACAGTCTGTAATCTGTTTTTCTGATGCTAGGGCATATGACAGCCGCCATGTACCCTCTCTCAACAAGTAAAGAAACTTCACCTGCTAACATAGTATGCACCTAGTTACAGACTAGCAATTCAAGATTAGATTTTTAATCAAAGACTTTCCTATTACATACTAAAATCCCTTAAGATCACTAATGCTGGTTTGCTAATCTAGTTAGTTTTCTTAAATTTCCCCCTTCATTTAAGAAATATACCATTCAACAACTTAAACATTAAGATCCATTTTCAGTCCTCTGATGTAAAAAGCATGTCAGTGAATTTATATTAAAATTTACATGGTAAAAAGGCTTGAATTTCAGCCAAAGATTCTAAATACTGCTCGTTCCCTGAAGACAAAAGGGAGAGAGAGAATCCCTACCCATTTCCCTACTGATATACTTTCAAACTGAGCACTACACAATGGTCTAAAACTATTCTTCATCTGGGAAACTTCACCTAGCCTTCCCCATTGAGATCCCAAATCTTAAAGCCCTGAAATGTTTGCTGAAATATCTACTTAAAATGGTAGGCGTGTATGCCTAGAAGCTGCATTAGAATTATAAAACTGATGCATTTATTCTGTAAGATAAACTGAAAGCTCACCAACAACAGAAATTATCTGATCCGAATGCAATCAATCATTTGTGGACTAAAATTTTTACAGTACCCCAGACTCTGAAGACCAGATAAACTGTGATTAGAATTATAATAGTAAAAGTGCTAGAATGTCCCTTTTCTCCCTGCTTCTTTTCAGTTAGAAAACAGGTCAGACAAGCACTTTAACGATCAGTGAAGATTATTATACATTTTTCTATCAAGTCTGCAAGAGTCAGATGAGTGTAGCACCAATTGTAAGAGGCATTAGAGGCTGAGAGGGCATGTCAAAAGTTTTAGAGTGGAAGAGGAAACATGTAAATCAGATTTTTATAATCTGCAGGGGGGACAAAATTCAGCTTTCCTGGGGTTTGAAAAAACGCATTAATAAAAACTGATTTTGTGAGCAGGCTAATACTTTCTTGAGAATTTTATCATGAATGTTTTCAGGGTATCACCTAAGTATGGATAAATATTCATGATGGGAAATACACAACCCTGATACACAACCTTGCCTAAATAAAATTTAGATCGCTCTTAAGAAAATATGCTATACTGATTAGTAGCTTTCCTTTCGTGGTATCAAAGAGGTACATTATAATACTTGGAACTTCCAATTAATCTATACATGTCTAATTTTAGACATCTGCATGAAGCTTGCTCATCTTATTAAATTTCAACTCATGACTAGATATTCTGTGATATATTTACCAAGGAGATGGACAAAATTATACACCACAGAGTTGCACAGCTAGGCAAAGAGTCAGAGGACAAATATCTCCATTTCCATTCTTCATCCTCCTCCACGCCCTGATTATTGGATCTGGCTGAATCCCAATTCCTTTCTCCAAAGTCACTCTGGTATTCCTTCTCTCTTCTCTGTCCATCCAACCATAATATTTCTCACTGCATTCTCTACTTTTGTCTTTTGGTCCTAACAGGAAGGAGCAAGATGATGACAAGAGGTATGAATGGAAAGCAAGTCTCTATTACATTAGGACTTCCACCTCTGGCGCAATGTCTGTTCATATTCTTAAACTGCCCAGGAGCTGTATGAGCTCCATCATCTAGTCTGGTAATGCCGGTATAAACCATTACAAATAAATGTATCATATTGTTCACCTATCACAACTCAGCTGTTCTGTTCCATTAAGCAGATAAAATTGCAAAGTAACCCTGCAGAACTAAAACACATTTAAATCAATAACTTTGCTGTAAGCTAAAACAATGTGTGAAGACAACAGGGAAATAATTATTTCCGGCACACAAATACATATGAACAGGCTTCAGATTTTTAAAATCTGAATTTGAAAGCATTTGGACAGTCATGTGGCATAAATTGACTGTATGAAGTATAATTTGCAGACAGGAGGCAAATTAACATGGAGGGCATTTTTTAAAAAAAATAAAAATTACTATTTCCTTTCTGAAATTGCACAGAAGAAAGAAAAGATGTCTGATGTACATCAGAGTAAGGGCAGCACTGAAAAATCTATAGAAAGTCTCCTTTATTTCCATGAATATATATGAAAACACCTGTTTTTGAGAACCTTCTTTTCAAGGCTGCCTAAGTCCTTTAGGCAGTCTTGGCTAGCAGCTGAACATCCCCTTTTTAGACTGAAGGGGCTAAATTTTTCAATCTCCATTTCAGAATTCTAGCAGTGTTCCTGGATAAGAAAGGAAAGTGAAAGAAAGGAAACTGCTAAGTCTGCTTCCCCCACTTACTCATGTGCCATGCCTTATTAGCCTCTAAAACACTTGGATAATTTTAGCAGAATTTTATCTTAAATCCATTATACATCAAGGAGTAGGGCCTGTTTTCTCTATCACCGAAAGTTTTACAAAATGAAGTAGCTTACTGAGAAACAACAGATCAGGCCACTTGATGTTCACAGGATCAACATAACAGCCAATATGTATAGACTTCTTCCATAGAAAAAGGCATCTGAAAAACAGTATTAATGACTCCTGACAGTTTCTGAGCAACCACTGGGCTCACTTGAGACCATGCCTCCCTCAAACCGCCTCATGTTTGTCAAGAGGCACTGGGATATGCCAAGGGAAACAAAGCAAATCTGTACTACTATCATGTTTAAAAGGTACAAAATACCCTTAGAAGTTTTATTTAAAATGATCCCAAGTTTGCATTAGAAAATGTTTGAAGAAAATATTCAGAGCAAGCCACTCTTTTGGAGGCAGAGCAGCAGGAGGTATGGATCAGTCCTGGGACCAGCCGGATGAAAGGACATATTCTTGGTGCACTGGGCTGATAAAAGTATATGATCTTAAGTGCTCCTGGGGAAACTATATTTCAATCCTAATGATAAACTTAGGAGTTTGGGGGCTTTTATTATAAATTAAGGCCAAGGGCCCAAACCCTACAACTTCTAATCTTGACAGCTGTAGTGAAAAGAAAAAGGCCCGGGGCACTGGAACTGAGGTTCTACAATGGCTGACAAAGAGGTAATAATTCATCAGATCTCCAGAATTTTCAGGAAAGAGCTTTTCTATTTTACAGACCCAAGTAAAAAACTGATACATCTTCTACACACTGGGCTCGCTCCACAGAACTGTACAATAATTAACTCCACACTTGTACCCCTACGACACTAAGCCTTACTCATCTGTATAACCTGCTGCAGCAATAGGTCACCAAGCAACATCTATATTCCAGTACGATAGTGAATTTGATTTTAAACGTTACACACATACACTCTTCACATTAGTCTTTTGGGCTGGGAGTAGAGGGAGAATCTATCCTTTATGATACCTGGTCTGTAGAAGCCAAGGCTGCCATACATATTTTAATAATTTCTGTCATCCAATTCCAAACACCACCGACAGATATGCTATAATTCTATTAAACTCTGGTTCTAGATCTCGTATAACTGATCAAAATGCCCAGATGTTCTTCCTACGGATGACACTATCTCCGAAGCACTGCACTTGGCTATGTTCCATTAACATGCCCTCAAAAACAGCAGGGAAAACAAGGCCTAAAGCCTATCTCTTGCACAAGTTTACACGAGCATCCATTTCACTGGAAACAGGAGAAAACAAGGCTTCTCTTACAAAGACAGCAGCTAACCACATCTTCCCACATCAAACTATGGTCAGTTGGGGATTTTGGCCATGCAAACTTCTGGTCAGCAGAAAATTAAACATGCTAATGGATAAACACTGATTCCATTTCTTCTACAGGTAAAATGCTCCCAAATACTATTCAAAGCTACACCAAAGGCGCCTGTCACAGCAGTCTGACTTCAGTGGTTCAGTTAGGGATCTAGAGTGAGATACAGCCACAGGATGAGCCACCTTGAAAAAAAACCGGTGAGATGAAATCATAAAAGAAAAGGTTAACATTAAAAAGGTGCACCTGAATATTACAGACTAAGTTTACAAAACCTACGATAAAATATAGATATATTTATATCTTTTGAATATTCAGCAGCTTTTGTTTATTTTTGAGAGGCTTCTGAAATTTTAAAAAGGGACAACTAGCTAATTTTAACCATGCTTCACAAAACAATAATGGCTATTTTATATTGCAATTACCAGAGTAATGCAATTAGTGCTTTAAAAATAACCTACTTTTTCCTTCCTTCCTTCTTTCCTTCCTTTCTTTTTTTTAAGCAGAGACTGTTTGAGGAAATATGGTTGTTCCAAAGCTTGTGGGATTTTTTTTTAACCTGAATAGGAAGAGATCACAGATACTAAGCGTTATATAACAAAGCTCTGCAGACAGGAATCTTACAATCGTCAGGTCCCAGGACTTTAATCTGAGAAAATTAAGTGTTTGGTTGTTTAATTCATTCTTTAACCAAAGCAGTAAGAGTATGCAACTATCACTATCTATTTACAGTTCTCAACCTACGGTTTGAAATGACATACAATTAGTTCTCTTTTTCAAACTGCAGCATTAAAGGGTAGGCACACCATTTTTTTGCTGCACGATTGTCATCCACTTAATGATAAACACAGAAAATATTCAGATAAGTAAAATGAGCACACCACATACGCTATTACAAGGTTTTTATAGAACTCAACTCATACATCACTTAAATAAAAATAGCCACAAAAGGTTAAACCTCTGAAAGTAAAATTCAATGCAAGTGTTACACTTCTAGCTTGCAGCAAACCTTCTTCCACACTTTCAATAGCAGATGAAACCACAAATTTAAAAGAGTGCATTCTTATTGCAATTTCCAGTGAAACTGGATTATATTGCAGAGTTTCTACATCACTATGGAACTTCAAACAGGTTTCTGAACTGAGATGACAACTAGATAGCTAACAGAACTCTGCTTTTTGAGTATGGAAATACATTAAGCTACTAAAACAAAAAAAGTCTAGGAACAGTAGTACAAGGTACATATGGGCTAAAAGCCCAGTCTCTCTCAAGAATGAGAAGTGCATATTTAACATGACAGCAATGGTGTGCCTAACCTTTGCTTCCCAGCAACTCACTGTATTCCAACCAATTCAAGAAGGCCAACTCAATTATTTGACCCCAAATTTAAGCAGCAGCCCTGGGGTTATCCAAGCCTTCTTCCTATGAATCTTAGTATCCATGTTTAGTCATTAACACAAGATATCTAAATAAGAACAGTGCTTAACGTTGTCTCACATACAAATTCCATTGCCTCATTTGGTTGTGCAAAGCAGGAGAGTGAAGTCCTATCAGTCTTTTGCACAGCTAAGATAAAATTTTCTGTCTACCTGAAGAATCAATAAGTTTGATTCAATGAAGCTGCAAATCCAAAGAGCTTTATTTAAAGCTTGAAATATAATAATGATCAGATGCCTCTGTAACTAAAAAAGGTTTAGGAGTGCTAGTGGTGATCTGCCTACATGAATGTGTGCTAGTCCACTATTCAATCAACAGTGGATAAAAGAGAAATAAATCAGAATATGCAAGAACATTTCCTGCTACTGGCAACTTTAGTATTTAAAAAGGAAACACCCACTGGGTGTTCAACCCTGACAGTGTTATGCCCAGCCTAAGTCAGACCAGAATGATCTGATCATGGGTTTTATTAAGATTTGTAAAAATTTCTTCCCTGAACATTAACATAGATCCTTCATTTACATGACTATTTAAGCAGAGTACTGAGGTTGTAATGTTTATATATTAGCGGGTTTTATGAGGGTATTTTAAAATCAAGGTTATAGTAAGCTGTTACTATGTATTCCTGACCTCCAGTGTTTTTTTCTTAAACTAGGTTGTTGGAAATACACAGTTCTGCAAATTCAGAACTCCATCTGTTAAAAGCACGTCGGTCAAAAAAGCCATATTCTGATAAAGAGAGGAATACCCTAGTATATCAGTCAATGTACCCTGATGCTCCTGAATACAAGGAGTTTGTTGAGATAAGGCTACATCGTCAATCAGGTGAGTCTAACTCTCACCTTTATAAAAGAGCAAACAAAATTACAGTGAAGGTAGTGTTCCAAAGAAATTAACCAAACCATTCTGAAGGTAGTGTATATAAAGTTCCCCCATCCCATTCCCACCCGCCCCGCCGGGTGAGCACTAAGCAGACTGCAAGTAGTAAAGGAGTTGAAATTTAAAACAAAATGGCTCCAATTAGACTCAACTGACTAGGAATCCAACCATCAATCTCAGAATACAAAAAGACCAGCCATTCCTGAAATGCTTAAATTTTCTTTCAAACGAACTGGATCCAAGAAGAAAATATTGTGAAAATCTAATTATAAAGCAATGATCCAGTTTTTGACTTCAACTAGAGACTTGATTTGAACTAGAGTTCAAGAAAGTGATTTTAAAAAGGCCATATGAAAAAAAAGGAAACCCAATAAAAGAACCGAAAGTCCATGCAGGCTCAAGAGGCAAGAAGTCCACTTCCATGTCTGCATTCTTTGTGAGGTAACTCAATTCTCTATAGAATATTAGAGAAACATGCAAAAGGCCAAACAACAAAAACAGAAACAGAACACAAAAAGGGCTCTAAGCCATATCGGGCCATAAAATTTACAAATATGCAACATTCAGAGCACCCTTTCCCCTCTGTCCATATAAGTCTATGCTGAACTGCAAAGGAGCATGTCCTGCACCCAGTAACCAAAGAGGAACTGGGTATGTGCAGCGGGAGTTGACAATGCCATAGTGCTCACCCAGTTTATTATATAATTGGCACTCTAACAACATCCCTAATCATCCTTTGACTCATTCGCACTCTGTGCTGCCTCTCCCTGGGGATCTATCTCAAGCTTTACAGAGACATCCTGTCCCTCCGACCGCATTAATTTCATTTTTTTCTTTGGAGGGTTTTTCAAAGTGCCCAGCCTCTCTTTCACTTTATACTCCAGGGTGCTATGGGGAATCCCATAAATACTCTGAGCTTTGGAGACGCTCATTTTCCCACTCATCACCACAGAAATTGCTTCCTCCAATATCTCACTGTTGTACTGTCTGTATCTGCCTCTTTTCTTCCGAGGTTGCTTAGAGCCAGGATCTCCCTCCTGATCAGAGGTGGGATATGGCTGTCCAGAGGTAGATTGCTCAGCATCTGAGCCCCAGGAATCTGGTCCGGGATCCAGCAAGCTCCTCCTGTTTTGTTTCGGAAGGATAGCCCTTAACTTTTTACTAAGCGCGCTCTCCGTTTGTGAACCCATTACCAAAGAGCTATAGCTATACTGGTCGCCAGAACGGGACTCCCATGAAAGGTCCATGCCTCGAACTTGTGGTATCTTTAAATCCACTGGAGTAGAATGGCTCATGTCCTTTTTTCCATCCTGTTTAGTTTGAAGTGCCATTTTTTGAAAGGCTGAGTTTTCTGTAAGAAAAGGAAGGTCACTGATGTTGCTGAGTGCACCATTTCCCCTGAATTTCATTCTGGTCAAGTTGAATTCGTAGTGTGGTTTTGCCCAAGAAGCCTCCCTGGATAGTATCATGTGCTGTCCGTGATTCTGCAACCCAGACGGCCCGTGGCTGGCAGCTGTAGCATGCTGGTTTCTGCTCAGCAGTTCTTCGCTTATCTGCAGCGATCGAGCCAATGGAACTTTGAGAGATGTGGAGTGGCCAGACCCTTCCCTTGTTCCATCCTGCCAGCTTCTCGGGGGCACCCCATCGCCACTCCGAAGTCCCTCTGCATGTTGCTGGCTGGGTCTCCCAGGTCGCCTAATTGGATGGAAGGAAACTGATGTGAGCAGGACTTGCACAGGTAGGGAGGAATGGGTGAGGGGGCCACTCCTTTATTAGAAGGCCTTGCTTGGGTAACATCACTTTTGTGGTTTTTAAATTTTTTTTTTAAAGTCTCAGCAGTCAGTTTTTAAAAACTTGTTCAAAAACAAAGAGAAGCTTTTTGGGCAAAGAAAAATGAAACCTGTCAGCTGGTCTTTGGTTGGGTTCACAAAATCTTGGAGTAGAAAAGGCTTCGCGCAAGTGTCTGAAAACAGCATCTTAATTATAGATTAGAAAGGAATAATCATTCGCCAGAGTTTATTCACGACTGTATTACTAGTGTGACGTTACCACTAAACAAGTACAGTAATAAAAGAGTAAGCCAAGTGACAAAATGCAGTAGATTCCACACACACTCACACACATCAGCCACTCACACCTTTTATAAAATGATGAAATCTTTGGAGGGTATGGATTCACAATATCTATGCCAGTTGCTGCTCAGCATCACAGAACTCAAAGGTGTTTCCGTTGCTTTGCATTAAACACAAGAACAGAAAAAAATGATTCTCAAATAAAACTGCTGCACAAATCCAGACACCTTTTAAATTAATTATGGTAAGAAACAAAATTATCTGTTCCATTTTGTTTTCCAGATGGTAAAGTAGCAAAAAAGATTTCTTTCTTATATGAGAATAAATATTTATTACAATATGTGCTTTATTGATTTACTGATTAAATGTATCAGGATCTAATCTAACTTTTTAAATACTATCTTAAGTCTGATGAGACAATAAAAACTTGTTTTATATATGCATTTTTTTTAAAAAAAGTCCTGTAAATAATTTGAACATAATCATGTAATACATTTTTGGTCTTTTTCCCATTAGAACAGTAATTATGTATATAGGTGTTCTCATCTTGAACACAGGTTTATATAAAATATTTGAGTGAACAGAATGGCAAATGTAATAATCTAAATTCACATCTGGGGTCAATGAGTTCCAGCAAATACCCGTTTGGCTTTAGTAGATACTTATTAAACCTTGGACTCAAGATATGAAGCTTCTTAATTTGACAACAAACATTGCAGACTGATTCTAAGTAAAACCTACCACTGCCTCAGGGAGAAGACTGAGTTTTAACAGACTGTGCAGTGTATATTTCTGCTGTCTAAAAGAGTAAATCCAACTACCCAGACATAAGGATTAACCAGCACCTTGGCTGACAGAGGGCAACCATTAACTGGCATCAAGCTTGCAAGTACAAAGCATAAAGATGGACACACAGTACTGTTCAGCACCTCTTAATGCCATCTTCTCTATTTAAGACTCAGCAAACACGCTGACCTCTTGATGATGACCTTGAGCCATCCAAAGAGGGCTACATTTTAACAAAAGTTCAAAGAACCTTTTAAAATATTCAAAAAAGAAGCAAGTACAGTAGCAGATTTTTCCCCTTCACAGAGGAAGTTTCTGAGTTTAAAAAAAAAATTCATATTATAGGGTTATGTAAGGGATTCAAATTGTGAAGGGAAACTCTTCTTTTTAAATTAACCTCAGCAACTGACAACAGTGGCTGTTTTAAGTAGAAGTCCAACAATTTTAAAATGATGCATAGATCCAAATTCAGCCACTTAATATTCTTAAGAAAGCTCAGCCAAAAAAGAAAAAACCCTTTTAAAATATTCTCTTATGGTTCTTACATTACCACTCCAAATTCCTTTCATTTCTAGATTACTTCCTCCTACAAGCACAAAGAACTAAACATAAAGGTTTGGTAAACTATACAACTTTCACCAAAAGAAATCTGTACCTGGCAAATTTTTAATTAGTATGGTATTAGGAACTGTTCAATGTTTCATCTTGAAAACACTTCAAGATAGATAATTCTACTCTCATGACCTGCAGGAAATTAATGAGATGATAGCACTGGACTATAATAGTAGCTCACGTTCCATCCCCAATACAAACCTAACAAACACTGTTCAGTTCTTCTTCATTACCCCACCTTGTCTGCTTTGATGCCTTAGCCTAAGTACTCTGATTACTAATTGAAACACTATTGTTTGGTTTTGTGAAGAATTCAAACTGTAGGCTATTATCATCTTAATGTAATGAAGACTACAGCCTGGTTCAGATATTTAGAAGCCCCCCCATGGGAATGTTATGGAACTGCCAAAGCTTCACAACCCAGTAGACAGGGTTTATGTTGTCAGTTACTAAGGGCTAATAAGTTCAGAAAGGCCTGTCTCCCAACTCTGCTGATCTTTGCTTGAACAGGCCTGAAGCAAAACTAGTGATCAGCTCCCATCTGCAAAGGATGTTCACTGTGTGAAATAACCCCATGGTAAGTATGAAGTGCCTTCTGCATTTGCAGAATTTAACATGGCAAGTGATCAGCACAGATAATAGCTGAGGGCCAGTTTTGATTCTCAGTTCCCACTAAAAGTGCCACTAAATTTCCCCTGGGGAAATCTGTCTGGGGTTGGTAGTGGTGTCAGTAAGCCGATTAATGCAGAAGCAGGAGAGACATCAGCAACTCACTGGGAACACTATGCCCAAGGCCCCCCTAAAATCTGATCCTGGTCTTGCCAGCAAAGATAAAATGCAGGCACTGATAGTATGAACTGGCATCTCCATACAAGGTTTACACATAGAAACCACAGCAATTTCAGGTGTAATAGCCTTTCCAAGATGCCACGATCTTACAAATAGTACTAGTCATGTGTATAGGCTTCAAATGGAAGTGCTGGTTCATACAGCTAGTTGTTTATAGGCCATTAGTCACCAGAAGCCCCACATGCTTCCACTGTCATTGGGCAAGCACTGTCAAGCATCTGAAATGTACACAGATTCATATTTTAAAAGTGTAAAGATCACATTTTTACACTCTTAAATACAGGAGTTACATGACGAAATAGTTTTGACTTCAAATTAATTTTTTAACATCTAAGTTTATGTTTGATAACTGGGAGAAACATATTTTGTATAACAGTTATACTCTGAAGGGCTAAAAATTCTGTTTGTTGACATTATGAGGAAGCATTTAATACCCATTTACACTACCAACAAAAAAGACTAGGAATTTCCCTTACCCATTCCCAGGAGCAGTAGAGCAGCCGGGTGAAAGGCTCAAGGATGCGTTGCCTGCACAAGGGCTTTTCTTAGTGGACAGATCAAGTACTCCGTCTGCAAAGACATGAGAATCGCTTGACAGTAAGAAGAAATAGGTATAACTAACACATGAAAATTTGCAATTTTTTTATCCTGGAAACTTGGTCCCAAATCAACCTTTAGTCACTTCAAGAATTCATTTCAAACACTTGATCAAATCCTGTGGTGGTCCTGCTCTTGCTGCCAAAAGTTTTTGATCAGAAGAAAATTGGTCGGATCAATCAGGAAATTTCCAGACACAGGAAATCTCCAGGTACTGGTCTTTTTATCCGTGAGGGAATCATCACCTCTCTCATAAAAACTTGGTGTACCTGCCCAAATGACTATAGCTACAAATTGGAAAGAGGCTTTAAACCTATCTATTAGCAAGTGGATCCATTATCAGTAATTTGGAACTTAACTCTCATGGAGAAAATCTTTTTAAAAAAATAATAAAGGACTCAAATTTTAGTCAGTCAACAGATATTTTTATAGTACCTGCTACCCATTTGTTGAATATGCAAATACTGAATCTGATCATCCTCTACTTTCTAATATCTTACGCAAATCTATGGAAAGATAAAATTTTGAATTCCACAAACCAGGCCCTACAAAGAAATAACTCTAACATCTCTTTTATAACAGTAATGAGCTTTATTATCGTATCTAATTTTTTCAATTTTTCCAGAAAAACGAGGCTTTCAGGGGAAAAACAGGCTTTGCCCCCTGATTTTTTTTTCTGTTTTTTTGCCAGGCACTTTCATCATGATATATAACTTTAAAAAGGGGGGGGGGGCGGTGTCACATAACGTATTTTCCCCTGGTTTTAACAAACAGTATGGCATTTTAACTATTAGTGGAAGGGTTTTCCTATATTTCAGAACTAATCGTCTTGATATATTTGTATATTTCTCTGCACAAACATGACTGATTGTTTCTCAAGGAACCACAGAACTAGAATCATCATTCTGAGAAGCCCCATTGTTTTCGAAGACTCTCAATTATATATTATTAAAGACAACTCTTACAAGATAGCCAGTAAAGAAAAGAGAAGGGAAGTGATAGTAAGAAACTGTTGCCAGAGCAAGCTGTAAGAGCAATTTGCCTCTTTATCCTAAATTCACACTGTGTACCCACTAACTCAGTTGTGCGAACCTGCGCAGGGTGAGAGGCCATTTCCCCCCCCGTACCTTACCCCAGGTGGGCCAAACTGGTACATTCACATGCACTGGAAGTGACATAATATCAATTTCTGTCACCATTATCGCTAATTTTCACAATTTCCTTTCCTTTCTTTTTTTTTGCGGGGGGGGGAGAGGGTTTGGGATAGGTGACCTAAACTGGCATACTTCTAGATGGTTTTGGACTCCACTTCCTAGTTTTTGGTAAAAAGCAGCTTTTTTTTATTTTGGGATGCTTGGTGGGGGTCCTTCAACACACAGACGTGGGCTTCATATTTCCCATTCCTCTATTAAACATGTCTGTCCATGTCCTAAAAGGAGGGCAGTTCTCATATAAAACAGCAATAGTTTGATAATATCTAATCTAGCAAGGGATGCAGCTCCAACTCTAACAATTCAGAATATAAGTTCTAATGTGCACAGGCACTCCCTTTTTATTGTTCAAGTAACTAGAAATTCCAAAGTTTGTGAATCAGTTTCTTCTTCATGAGCAAATCTGTGACATATTATGGCTATGCAAAGTGGCATCCAGATAACTTTTAGTGCTCTCACCCAAAACTATATCATATACCTAAATGCTGCAGTTCTGTTTTCTGACAAATAATGCTCACAGAAATGAAATCCTTTAGTGCTTACTACTGGACAAATGTCGGCCGCTTTCATAATAATTCAAGCAATTCATAACTATTTATTCCATTCTCATCTTAGCATAGAAACCATCTTGGTTTCTCCATCTCATGCTGAGGAATGGATGGGACAGTGTAGCTTTTAGTTCTACTGGTTGACTCAGCAGCATTTGACACTACTGGTTATGTATCATTTTGGTATGCCTAGCAAATTTGGAGAGGGGAATGTTATGATAGCTACAATCCTACCTGACCAGTTAGAAATTCAGAGGTTGCTGCTGAGGAACTTCTGTTATGCTGTTAACAGAAAAGTATCCTCCCATTAACAGCTACAGAGAGCAAAATCTTGTTAATTCAATTCTACAGAGAACCAACTAAAAGATGTGGTTTGTCTATGAAAAGGAGAGTAACAGCATACAGAAAAGAGCCTTTTCTCTTATTGCTTCTCATTTCTGTTGGGAGTTTACATCAAGGTAGGTAATATACCCAGATCTGGGATCAAAATCTCCCCAAAACCTAAGAGGATCACACCCCACTGCCATTCATGATGATAGTAAAAACTGAAGCTTTTTTCCTTGAAAACAAGATACACATGGCACACATACCTTACTTCTAAGGTTAATACTTATCCCATAAGCCTCCCAGAAGGACTATTAGTCTTACAAGCAAGGCATGTGTGCTCTGAGCACCTTGTTTCTACTAAAAATAAGAAAAGGTGCTGCAAAAAATAAGTTGCTGATCCCTACTTTACACCATGCGGCAACATGTAAAAGTGTAAATTATAAACAACCAACTATGCATGCCTAAAATAATTCAGATGATTAACTGAATACAATTTAACATGATGTGTGACAGAGATCAATTCTATTTTCCAGTAAGAATATTGTTCAGCTCAGTAAAGGTTAGGACCATAATTTCTAGGAAGTTAAGGTCAGGTTCCACATTTCAAGCAGGTGACACACTGGAAAGAACTCTGGGGATAACTACATATATGGAACTGTGTTGTTGTTGTGTGCCTTCAAGTCATTCCAAACTTATGGTGACCCGAAGGCTAACCTATCAGCCGGTTTTCTGGGGCTGAGAATGTGTGAGGTGCCCAAAGTCACCCAGTGAGTTTCCATGGCCAAATGGGAAACTGACATACTCTCAAGCCACTATACCACACTAGCAATCCGCATGGAACTTTGGCCAGTCACATTATGTAATGTTGAAGGAACAATCTGCTTTGCTTGAGACCAGTAAGACATAAGGAGAAATATGTTACATCTTGAAAAGCTACTAAACAGGGAACAGTTTTTCAACATTCCTCTTGAACACAGGACAAAAGAAGATATGGACTTAAGGCTACAACTTCATGTGCACGTATGCATATGCATACTTATTCTGAGTTAACATTTATAGGACTGGGCTGTGAACTGTCTGATTATAAGAAGGGTTCAAGAAACAGACATGCTAGTTAAGGAGGCTGTGAAAGTTTCTTTCTCTGGTTTTCAAGAGAAGTCTAGGCAAGTATATTTAAATATGATTATAGAAAAGATCCCTCAGGGTCACTTTAGTATCTCTTCAGGTACTGAGGGAATTAAATCTTTCCTAGCCTAGAATTTGTCTTAAATAGAGCTAACTCATAATAGTGGTCAAAGTTTTCACTATTCTTCTCCAACTCAGTAAAATCTGACTTGTAGCCTGGTAATCTCCCAATGTAAAGAAAACAGTGCTTATCCTAAACCTCATCACTCCCGCAAAACTAATTTCCAGATCTTACACTTTACTTCTTCCTCCTTGCCAATCTCTCTCATGCTGTTCATGAACAGCCTATTTTTTCTAGGCATACTCCCCCATTAAAGCAATATTAGTAGCCAGCCTGACTGGTCTCCACCCCATACAGTACCTCACAGTTTAACATTTATGTTCTTTTTATCAGCAAAGTCAAAGTAGCATACAAATAATCCAGCCTTAGAACAGGTGGTTGTTTTTAAGAGCTCATGAGGGCTGTTTTTTTTTTAACTTTAAGATGGAATGTACTCGAGTAATCATAGATTTTTTCTTTTTACCAAGGGTAAAACTCAATGTGCTAAAGATCAATTAAAATTGTTCTGTATATGCTTCCAAGAAAAAGAAAACAAAATGTCCATATGCTAAAATGTTTTGCAGCATCTGGTCTTTTAAAAGTACCCAGCAGACTACTGAGCTTTTCTCATAAAACAAAATAATAGTTTAAATTAAATTAAATTAAAACCAAGAATTCATAAACTCAATCACTAATAGTGGCCACAGCTTAGAACACAGATAAGCAACTTGTGGCCCTTTGGATGTCATTGCACTGCAGTTCTTCATCAGCTCTAGCCAGCATGGTCAATGGTGATAGCTGATAGATGTCTATCAATTCCTTTGAAGGCCACAAGCTTCCAGCCTCTAGAAGGGACTCCAGCAACCATGACACTTCCAGTGAGAGACATAGGTCACATATCTAATGCTGTTCTGGCACTCTGAGGCACTTGGAATCAATAAAAAGTATCATTTTTTTTGCAAAGCTCAGGAAAAATGGCAAAAATCATACTTCTTTGGGAATTCTAGAGTGTAGTCTTAATATCTGTTATTTTACAGAGCTGTAGTGCTTCGAAAGTGCCAAGACAGGCCCCTTAACATTTTCAAAAGAATCCACAGTATTTATGATATGCTGATAAGAATTTAGACAGCCAATGTGGTGTAGTGATTTGAGACCAGGGTTGGATTCCCTGCTGCGCCATGGAAATCCACTGGGTGACTTTGGCCATGTAAAACACTGTTAATCCTCAGAAAATCCCGCAATAGGTTTGCCTTAGGGTCACCATAAGTTGGAAACGACTTGAAGGTACACAACAACAACAGTAAGAATTTATTTCAGAGTACAACAACACAGACATCCTAGTATTCTACCAGCAGCCACAATCCCTACGGGTTATAACGCATATGGACACTGTGTTTATTGTAAATACTTCACCAGGATAACTGAACATGTGGATCATAATACTAATAAAAAATATACCTTGAAACATTTTTCAACTTTTAATATTTCTTTTTAACAAACTAAACAGGAAAAACAAATCTAGAGTTCTGAAGATCTTAGTAACATTAAGAACAAAAAATTAGGTGCTTCCTTGACTGATCACTAAATGAAACATCATTCCTTTAAGGACCTACATTTTTATGTGCTCAAGAAACTATTTTCTCAGAATGAGAAGACCTTGCCGAGAAGTGAAACAGAATGCATATTGAAAGCTGGTACTCTAGTACATCATAAACTCAAACTACTTTAGAGTTTAGGTTTTCACACATTCCCTAAGCTCTCTTCCTGCTGCCAAGTTATTATGATTAGGATGATTTAACACACAGAAAAAATGGAAAGATAAAATGCTGTGCCTCCTACTTTCAGAACTATCAGTTGACAGGCATAATCTTTGGAGACACTCTGAAATCCCTGCATCTTGATTTTCAAATTGTTTTCTAAGTATTGTTTTCTATGTATACAGTTTTTTCCAATTTAATGTGTTCCTTAATTGATGTATTTTATCTATAATTTGATATGACATATGCACATATGTGATTCTGTAATCCTTCATTTTTATGCCTTGTCTGAAATTATTTTTACATATGTATTGTCCCCCATTTTTGTGAGCAGTCCCAAACAACACCAAATAAATATATCCAAGCCAACACACATTGGGCTGACTGAGAAATAAGAAAAATTACCATCCTGAGATTGTTTCCATTGACTTCCCTCTATTTTTAGTTACCAAAACCAGCCAAAATTTGTAGATCCTTAGCTACAGCGTCTATCTGATGGCAGTCTATCAGTATACTGTACAGCTCTTTAAGAGAGTTCACACAACTAAGTACAGAAAATAAAATTAACACTCAAATTCAAGGCTAAATTTGAAGTAAACACAGCTGCATTTACTAAGTTAGCTCTAATAATGCAATCTGAATATTCAGTTTTCAATTACAAGCATTCTACTAAGCAATGCATTTCCACAATATTATCAAATATGACTGGAAGCAAAATTCACTATCAACCTCATTAATTTTGCATAAATCTTCCCAAAAACTATGTTTCTTTTCTGGCAGTTCCAGAAAAGGGGGCGGGGGCACATGTGGATTTTAGATATCTTTAGTGAAGTTTTCCTCCATTCTCTTTACGCAGTCCCACCTTATGTCCATTCCTACCTATTCTGCTTATTCATTAGTGAGTAATATATTTCAAATGGATGAAAAAAGAACTGAACAGAAGCATGGCATGAATACCTTGTTCACTAGGATCCAACTGAGATTTTTTGACAGTGAGGTCCAAGGGCGAGTCCTGGTCAGCCATGAGAAGTTTGCTGAGCACAGGGTTCTGAGCCGTTGCACCCGCAGCGGATGAGGCAACCGGAGATGCTTTCAGCAGGCTTTGGTTCTTTGTGCTATTGGGCGAGCTGGAATCCTGAGTAGAGCTAGTTTTTGAGGTATATTCTGCAGCAAATTGTCGGATCATCCGCTGCATGATCTCGCGGGCCACTAGGGGAATGTCAGGGTCAGAGACCCAAGGACTGTCTAAATGGCAGAACATTTGAAAAGGAAGTTACATGCAGAACAAATTCTAAAACAAAGCATTTAATGATTTTTCATTTAGTTACATTTTGAACTGCAACCTCAGGGCTCTGAGCTACAAAGATGCAACATCAAAGTGGTCTTGACTGAAGTTAAGATAACTGAAACAAATTATGGAATTAGCTGCCTCTTAACCAGTTTGAGATAGCCTTCATGTTATGTATGCACCATTTCTCAGCATCACATTACCTAGATTCTAACCCAGACAATATTAAATGGAAGTAATACAGTCCTACAAGGATGAAGTTCATCCACAATGCAACAGCGATGAGATAAATTAAACATAGTATCTTACTTTGGATATAGGTTTACAGGATTACTTTATTTTGTTTGGTCAAAATAAGACCAATGAGACCCTAAAGCCAATGGAATTCTAGGTACATAATAATAATTCCAGATACTTACATAATTTTTATTAAAAGAGTTTTGAAAGCACAGTTTGATCACTGAAACTACTGTAGTATAATGAGTAAAGGGCATGGGCTTGGAGATCTTCCATTCAAACATTATTTTAACCAAAATTCACTTAATGGTATTAGCAATCCACAACCTAAATACACAATTCCTTTCTCTTATCCATTTTGTAACAGCAGAAGAATGCTCAATGTGCTGTTGTAAAGATAACTGACAAAGTATATGAACTACTTTAAACATTTAAAATGTTCTATATGAATGCTATCATTAGCATGTCCCAAAATCTTCTCTTCCCCTGAATCCAGTTGTCATATGAGATTACTCATGGGCGATGTTGTACAGAAAGCACATTCAGGGCACAATTTAGCCTCCCAAAAGTGATCTCAATATCCTACTTATCTCAAATAGGAGCATTTCAGTTCATCTTTAAATTCTATATGTAGCTACTCTGACATACAACATATTCAATTACATTTAAGTAGTCAACTATTAAACAAACATGCACACACACATTCATACAAAAAAAGAACAGAAAGAAACAGACAGCAGCAATGCTACCTCACAGAACTGGAAGCAACCCTATGGACTATTAGGTCCAAGTTCTTGCTCAGTGCAGGAACTCCAGCTAAAGCATCCCTAGCACATAGCTGTCCAGCTTCTTTTTGAAGACATCCAGAGAATGAGAGCTCACCACCTTTCTTGGCAACTGGTTCCACTGCCTAACGGAAGCTGAAATCTACCCTCCTGTAACTTAAGAGCATTAGACCTACCTTCTGAGGCAATAGAAAACAAGCCTGCACTCTCCTCTTTCTGGTAGCCCTTGAGATATTTAAAGAGTATAATCATATCACCCTTTAGTCTTCTTTTTACCAAGCTGAACATGCCCAGCTCCTTCAACCTCTCCTCACATGTTTTGTTCTCCATACTCTTATCATCCCCACTGCCTTTCTCTGAACTCACTACAGTTTGTCTATACCCTTATTAAAATGAGGTGCCCAGAAGTGAACCCAGTACTCCAGATGAGTCCTGACTAGTGTAGAACATGGTCTCCATCATGCACTACCAGACACCTGGAAGACTATGTGGGGACTTTGGTATGAATTAGGAGGTGGTCTTTTATAACTATTTAATTCTCTCCAACTGAAAAAGTAGGACTTAGAAGCACTTTGCTTGGGCTAGATCATGCAGTTAAGTGCTTCAGTAGGCTAAAAGTGTAGTACCTTCAAATAAGCAGGTTAAATATTTAGTTTATACGAATCACTGGCAATTAGATAAATTGCAGATGTTAAATACTGGTAAATTCTGCCAAGAAAATTCTGATACAGGTTCATCTTAGGGTCATAGTAAGTCAGAAAGGACTGGAAGGCATACAACAACAACATCAGGAAAATCACCATCCTGAAAAGTGACACTCCTGCATCATACTATTACTCCTTCTGGAGTACAACTTTCAAAGTCATACCCACAGTTTGAGCAGTTTAACCTAATATAGTAACACACTACTGTTAACATGAAGCAATTATGTCAATATTTAATGTGTCCCTCTAAAACTACCATTAGACCACACCAGTTTACTGGTACTAAGTGCACAGAATATTAAAAGTTTGCCACTAGTTAACTTGCTTAACTAGCTAACCTGTACATACAATATTGGTATGAAAGATAGTGAAAAGATTATGATAACCACATCAAAAACATAAAACAAAAATGGCAATAAAATTGAAGAAACCTTCTGAAACCGTATCACACATCCATCATGCACAATATACACAGAACCATAAATCTAAGGAAACAGAAGACTGGAGCAATCCAATATAAAGTTCTGGAAACATGAAAATGAACAATTTCGATGCACAGTACAGCATGGGGGGGAGGGGGCTACTTTTTTAAAAGAATTGTGCCAAGATCCCAGAATGCCAACTGAAAGTTTGCAAGAGCAAAACACAGGCAATATATACTTCTGGCAGATTGTCAATCTGTATGTTGACATGATACTTCCATATAATGGTGCCAAAAAAAAGAAACACCAAGCACAGAATAGCATATCTCAACAAAGAAGTAGAACAAATGGGATAGCATGTCAGTGGAAAATAGGGGCTATAAAAATAGAAAAAGTAAACCAGTGATGGAGGCCCCTAGTCTAGTTTTTTTTTTTTTAAGGACATAATCAATAATCATCTCTGTCTTCATCTCTTGCACATTTCAGACACAGAAAAACTACTTGAGTAATGATCTAGTTATGTCTGTTTTCTAGCACATGGAACAAGCAAATGTGCAGGGTTCAGAGGCCAATATCCCCCCCCCCCCACAACAATCTTCTCACTCATGCAATGGCAAGAAGATACTTCTAGCATGTTTCATATACTGGCCAAAATGGCATTCTGTCACTTCTTGTCAACATTTTGGCTGGGATATGGTCAAAAAAGGTATAAGTGAGTGCAGGAAGATGAGTTTGCACATTCTGGTTGTTTTCAATACAGGTTGTTGGTGAAAAATAGATTTTCAATCAAAACCCATGAAAAATCATGTATCAAAAGTGGGGGTTTTAAGGGCTTTGGGATCTGCAAAAGTGGGGTGCAGGGGCCACATGCAGACCACAGGCTGTACTTTCTCCACACTTGATCTAATGCACAATCAAAGACACTGTAAGATTTACAAGCTTATAAACTTCTTGTGCATAGGAAAGATATGAAGATCACGCAAAAAGTCTGTCCTCCTTATAAGCCGAACTGAAGAGCATTTATCCTGAGAAATAGGCTAGGGCACTGGAAATGGCCATGAGCATCTTGCTTTAATGCTCACCTGGTGGTCTTCACACATTTTACCCTGTCATTCAGTTTTGGTGAATGATCCATGCTGGCTTAGGCTCCCTAGGAAACTGAAGGGATGGTATCAAAACACTTGTGCTAGAATGTGATTTTTGAGCTATGCAGTTCTACCCTGTACTCAGGGAAGATGCAAGACATTTAAGGTAGTTTTGTAAGAACCGCCTTCCTGTTAAAAGATCAAAGGCTAAATGTCCTGATTTTTTTTATACAGTTGGCTGAGACAGATGGCATTTTAACATACCCTTTCAGAACCTATAGTTCTACAATATACTTTTAAAGTAGATATTGGGTACAACATTAGAGTGATGACTCAATAACAGCCCGAATGCTCTAGTAATTCCAACAGGTAAAAGAGACAACCACTATGCCTTATAAAGTACTTATAGAGATTAACTCCAGGGATTTTATGGAAACAATACACTGGTATCTCAAATAAAGTATCAAAAAGACTAGCATGCAAGTCATTAACGTAACCAGTTTATTCTTCCATCATCACCAACCTTTTCGATAAAAGACTGCATGGAGAAATTCTTCCGCTTGCCTCTCAAACTGAATGATCTTTGCTTGCTCTTGTCTAAGCAGAGCTTGGTGCTCAACTTCCAAAGCTGGCTCATCCAGACTGACTAAGTGTTCCTGTGAAAAAAATAACAAAAAGATAAACACACAAACTTTTTCCTTTCCTTCTTGCGGACTTTAATAAAACTGTTTAGTTAATTGCATAATAGGACTATTCTGAGACAAAATAACGCATTTCAGTGCAGAAGCCAGTTACAGCCGAATCTTTTATACTTGGGTTGATGTTCTCCTCAGTTCATTGATTATTAATAAGTAATTATGCTCAACTTCTAAATGCTGAACATAAAAAAGCCAAAATGTTACATACAAAATATAAAGGGGGAAAACACCTTCCCTTTATTCAAAAATAATATTGCTATTAAAATATAACATCCATGAAGCAAAGGGTTGAAAGTTTTCACTACACGGTGATCAGGAAAACTACTGTAGTGTCATTCCAACGGAAGTAGTGAGAAAACATAGCAGACTGCCTGATAACTGACTGCAGCAGCTCCATACCAAACTAGGTTGCACCAGAAAATTGTTTAAGGACGAAAGGGTGGAAGACATAGTGTTACCACTACTACCACTTTTACTGAGAAGCCCAACAGCTTGCAGCTTTGAAAAATTCCTTACATTCCCCTTCCTTCTACTTCATTCTTTCTTTTTTCACTCATATCCATAATTCATACACTAGTCAGAACCTCAACGAGAATGCCAGCAAAACACCTAAGCACACTGGTTAAAAAATAAATTGTTGTTGCTGGGTTCCTTCAAGTTGTTTCCAACTTATGGCAACTCTAAAGCAAACCTATCACATGCAACTGACAGAAATCACTCTTGATTGTGGTTGCTGCCCATTTTTTGGTATCAAAGCTAGATTTAAGAGATACTGCCAAGAAGCAAATCTGTTTCTTTAAAGTAGTATGGCCATATTCAACACAGGATTTCCTCTATCTCCTGTACAATCCAAATGGTCAATCTCCATCCTATTCAGAACAGTATGTAAATTGAAGCAGGACAACTGCTACTACATCCAAAATAAACAAACTACAGATTATGTTATCAACATGTAACTCAAGCCAAACAGCTAACAATCTTATTCAGTAGTAGCATATGCTAAACAGTCCTGACAAACTGACCACCTCATGAATATTTACAAAGTATCTAGAAAAAGATACAAAAAAAGTAGTGATAATGATCAAGGCAAGGGAATGAAGCATCCTCCAAACCAGAAAAGACTATCATGTTTGAGAAACAAGGAAGAAGTTTACAAATTTAACAAAGGACTGTAGTTGGCTTATGAAATGAGTTCTATGGAGAGCCTTACTTACACAGTGGCAAAAACAGAATAAGGGGGATAATGTGAAAATTAGGCTGCAAGGAAGGTAGTTTAACAATGAAATATACCCCTGAAGATTCCAAGAGTATAGATGAACATTAAGAATAGTAGAACTTAAATGTAAGGAAAACAAAATGAGAGTGGAAACACACCTCATACTCAGAGTAATCTGAAGATTCTGCATAAGCCCCACACAGTTCCTAGCTGTGGGATTACACAAGGTAATAAACAAATGGTTTTTTTCAGACAGTGTTTAATTGATATAAATTTTCTACAAGACCTGATGGTAATCAGCAGACATAGATCGGTCTACGTCTGGTCTATGTGTAAATTGTACCTAACAGCGGAATGACCTAAAAACACTGTAGGCTTGCTTTTTCACCACTGACACTTAGTGTAACAAAACAAACTATTCACAAAATTTTCAAAAGCCTAAATTACAACAGCCTTGGTTGAAAGTCCATCTATACCTTGAACTAAATGTCCTATGTCAACGTATTTCAATAAATGACTAACAGCATAATTTTTACCATGTCTTCATGGGATGGGATTGCTCTGAAATCTCTACAGGCTAATAATGATAACTCTCAAGACAGCTTAGATCAAGATTTCAAAGTTTCCACATCAAGGTACAGATCTCAGATACAAGCCTGCTTACATTCAGCAAATGTGTGCCTTCCATCCCGGCCATAATATATGCATTAGGACTCTCAGCATCAAAGTAAATGAAAATTTCAAACTGACACCACAAGTTAGGCAGCAAGGAAAGGTAGTTTAACAATGAAATATACGCCTGAAGATTCTCAGAGTACAGATAATAGTAAGAATAATAGAATAGTACAGTAAGAATAAAAGAACGGAAATGGGGATCATCATGACCAAGAAATCCTTGTGACAGAGCCTTGGGGCGTGGCTAGCAGAGCAGCCTTAATAACAGAGGGTGATGTAATCACATTGGCTCTCTGACTGAGGAAAACCCAGCCCTAGCCAGAAGGAGAGGTGGTGGGTGAGATAGCAGAAAGCATATATACTGGGAGCATGGTTTAGAAGCTGGCTCCTTCAGTGAGATTCCTAGGAAGAACTCTAAGTCAGAGTGTCCAGTAAACAAAAAGAGGGTTTTCTGAGAGAGGGTGAGCTTCTCAGAGGCCTAATGTGGGGCAGAGAAGTAACCAAGGCATCTCTGAAAGGATCAGAGAGTGGAACCTTGAGTGGGGAAACAGACCTTTGTGCTAGGAGGGCCAAAGGGGTGTATGTGAAAGCTCTGTTGGTGAACACTGTGGAGTTTTGCAGGGAATATTTAAATATCTTTAAGAAAGTGTTATTTTGTTTGAATGTTTTTGAATCCACAATACCTTTTCCCTTGTTCGTTTTTTTAAATAAAGATTTCATTCTATTTTTCTAGAAGTATAGTAAGCCCTCCACATTTGTGGGTTTGACATTCACGGATTTGATTATTTGCGAGTTTCTCCAGCCCCTGCCTTCCCACCTCAGGTGCTTCTTTTTTGAGGGAACCTTCCCTCTTGGTGGCTCCAATCAGACTGCATAGCCCTTTAAAAACTCACCTCTGGTCCTCCTCTTCCTCTACCAGACTCTGCCTGGCCAGCTAAGGATGGTTCTCTGCCCAAATTCTCAGCACAACAAACCCTGTACCCATGCCCCACATACACCCAAGGAAGGAAATGGACAAGAGAGAGGAAGTACAGGTCCACTATGCCAACCATCTCCTTTCTCTGACCTAGTTTAGACCCTGGATGCCCACTTTCCCCACCTCTGCCTCAACCCCCTTCCCACAGACACATAAATTTTGTTATCTGCAAATTTTTCACTGTTGCGAGGGTCCTGTGTCCCTAACATTAGCGAACGGGGAGGGCCAACTGTACTGCCTCAACAGAGTATTTTCTTCAGTTTACCACAGGTTATCCATTCCTTTTTGGAATAACCATTAATAAGCTTTGCCTTTTATCCACAAAGGTTGTGGGTTTTAGGGAAAGTAGGGTAGTGATTAAGTGTGGGGAGACAGCCAGGCTGTGATAATAAGATTAAAAGGGGTACTGGCACTCCAGTGAGGGAGAAAAGAAAGCCAGCCTGGTTTGTCTGTGCCTTGGGCTAGCCCAAGCAAGTCTTCCTCAGCCTGCCTTCCTTTACTTTTGTACCCTCTCCACACACACAAACACCGTCTGTGATACTCCCTACACTCAAGTAGATCTCAGCATGAATCAATGAAGAAATCTTGGGTCCTGGCTAACAAACTCTCTGCTAACAGGCACTGCTGACCTAAACTTTGCTCTATTCTTTCTTGAAGGAACATGAATACAGACGGAGGCAGCAACATGCACTATCTACAATTACACCTTGTTAAACACAGATAAGTGCCATTCATTCTTGATGCAAATTTGTTGATCTTGTGTGCCTTCAAGTTGTTTTCAATTTATGACAACCCTAAGGTGAACCTATCACAGGGTTTTCTTGGCAAGAATTCAGAGTGGGTTTGCCACTGCCTTCCTCTGAGGTTGAAAAAAACTGACTTGTCCAAGGTCACTCCCTGGGTTTCCATGACCAAATGGGGACTTGAACCCTGATCTCCAGAGTCACAGTCCACAGGCCACTACACCACACTGGCTCTCTAGATACAAATACTGAATATGGTTATCAAGATCCATTTATTTCCACCTTCAAACACAAGCACAATGTTTAGTACAGCAAGGATAGTTTCCCACTTGATACACACAGTGAGTTAAAGTGGCTAAGCAGCAGTTTTACATATTTGGTGTCAAATAAACCATTGAGCTACTTTAGCCTTCTGTTCTCTTGGTGATTGAAAATATCACTCCACCATCTCACACACACACCCATACAAATCACACCGTTGAAATGGTGCTCACAATCAGAGAGTTAGTTGAGGCACTAACTGCAGCACTCCCATCACCACTCCACAAAAATGGGGTTTAACATTTCCACAATGACCAGTCAATCTCCACCAGCCAGACAGCTAGGCAGGTTCCTCATTACATTTTAACACTACCAGCAAGACAGACCAGGTGGGATAGCAAAACATACTAAAAGAAGCTCCTGAATAAATGAGCATCAGCTCCTATCAAGCAGTCCAAGTAGTCAGGCTGGGAGGGATGGAAATGAGTTACAGTGGACATGGTGCTAAAGATAAACAAATGGATCTGGGGACTTAAGAATTCATCACTTTACCCCATCCACAGCGAGACTAATGGGCTGCTGGTCCACTGTCAGTCAATTAGACTGGCTAGCACACCACAACACTCTCCCAGGGCCTTTCCCTGGGACTCCATAGTTGCAAACACCTACTACCAAAATGTGTACTCTAGCTGTGTTACTACTGAAAGCAGGTTCCCAGAAGAAAGCCATGGGGCTGGGAGTTTACTACCACCCAAGTCTACTATCTGCTGCTCTGACTTTGAGGTTAGGATACTGCTGTTTCAGAGCCCCATGTTTTTGCTCCACTGACTATGGAAGCCCTTCATATGCCTCTATCCTCTTCCATCTAATATTGTTACTAGTGGGAAGCCCCTAAGGTCTATTTTGCCTATAAAAAGAAATTTCAAAAGCAACAGTATCACTGAAGAGTAGGATTCAGCCCCCAGCCCAGTCTTCCTTTTCTATGTATCTCCATTTTAGAGCATTTATTCCTCTGTATGCCAATCTTGAAAACAGTAGCTATAGACTGTGGCATCACAGACAAAACAACTTATTTCCTTTCTGAAGATGTCACCAGTTCACATCTCCCAGTTTCACTTGTAGACCCCTAAATGATGGACTACACGGCCAGGGAAAGATGTGCCGACTTTATCTTTCTTGTATCATTGTTGTTGTTGGGCACCTTCAAGTCATTTCCAACTTGCAGTGACCCTCAGGCAAACCTATTACAGGGTCTTCTGCAGAAGACTGTGTGACGTAACCAAGGTAACCTAGTAGGTTTCCATGGCCAAGTGGGGAATCAAACCCTGGTGTCCTGAGTTATAGTCCAATGCTCAAACCACTACACCAAACTGGCTCTCTCCTTTATTGTATTAATACTTGGTATTATGAGAGTATTCATCCTACCCAGTTATGTAATAACTGGGGCCAGTTCACATGTTTTGGGCAGACATGACTGAAGACTGCACTTGTGTGAACTATTAGGGCAGGATTGGTGATGGTGGAACCCCACTGCTTGTCTTCCTCTCTCACCAAATAGCAACAAAATTAAAAATACAATGATTTCCTACTGTTGGTAGATGCACTCAATAGCAGATGCTTCCATTATTTCCAATTTCCCTTCAGTCAAGAGTTTAGGGAATCTATGCTTCTGCAAAAAAAGAGAGCTGTGTATGTGCTATTATAGGGTAATAGCAAAGCCAAGGCTAAAGCAAAAGACATCCAAGCCTGTTGGGGGAAACACTAAACTGACTGGATGTAATATATTGTCACCATGATATCTCCAACACAAAGCATGAGGTCCATAAATCGAAAGGAATAGAAATAAGTGAGGGAAGATGCCCAGAGCCAATGATCATATGCGTTTTTAAAAAGGAGATCTTAGGTAGGCTCAGATAACCTCAGATAACTGCCCAATAATCATTGGTGTCTGGCCAGTGTACAATACATTAACGCTCTAAACTAAAACAATGAAACATAACTACAGGCATATCTCAGTTAATAAAGCCTCTAACAAAGATCCTCTGTTTTACAAAGGCATTTTTGCATCCACCTGGTCCCCTTTCCTCTTCATCTTCTATCTGGCTTGAAGTTTTTAATAGCAGCAGCACAGGGAAGATGGAGGCCTATAGGAACTGTGGGACTGCAACAGTGTGTCTTCATTAAACAATCCATAAGGCTTAATTCTGTTCTAGCCAACTTCTCCTGTAGCTTTGTATACCAGCCTACAGCTGGCAAGGTAAACAGCAGCTAATTCCACAATCCCTCACCGCTCATATGTGAATAGCAAAACAGAGAAAAAAGAGGGAAAGCAGGTAAGCCTGCCTCATCTGCTACCCTCAGCACATTTATAAAGCACAGAACCAAAACAGAAATCATAACAAAACCGGAAGCTAGTGAAAGAGCAAAAAAACCACTGGGTGCATTTTGGAAGAATTTCAAGTATTGAGAAAGTTCAAAATGTTTAAGTCTATTTACGCAAAGCTTCCCTGACGTGGTTGTTCTAATAAAAAGTTTGCTGAAACATGCTGACGTGCTCACTTTTTTAGTGGTGTGGGAGCCTATCCCTAATCTTTCCATGTTATTTCTGCCTCTGGTACCAAATTCTCTGTTAAAGAAGTAATGCTCAGGAACACATCTAGTTCATTAACTAAAGTATTCCTTGTACATACAGCTCATTAACAAGAAAAAAAAAACAGCTGTGAAGAACCAAAGCAAATGAAATCCAAGTAAGACCAGAAGCAAAACAAAACTGTGTTGAGAACTAATTCAGTTCCTAAAATAGCTGGGAGAATTAAAAGGGTCTTCTTCACCTGTTGCCAAGATGACCATAATATATGTACCATGTAAGCATCTCTGGAGAGAATATTCCACAGACTGGATGCCACTACTGAAGAAACACACTCTCTTGTAGCCACCCACCTCACTTCATTTGATAGGACACATGAAGAAGGGCCTTGGATTATGAACTTTAGGTTTGGCTAGGTAGATGTTGGAGGAGATGTTCCTTTGGTAACATGGCTCCCCCAAGGTTCATAAGTTAAAACGAGTACTTCAAACCGAGCTGAGAAACAGACTGGCAGTGTAATACAGTATTTCTAGCACCAGTTAACGTTCAAAGAGTACTCTTTTGGATTACCTGAAGTTTCTGGACAGTTTTAAAGGCAGCTGCACTACTGATACGAGGTTGCTACTCTACATTACCACAGACTGACGAAGAAGCTATTAAACAAATCAACCCTAATTCCTTCTGAGGTTTGTCCAGCTTATCAATGAGTGGATATGCAGAGACCCATCCTGTTTATTTCTGGGTAAGTTTAAAATCAGTAAGCACAATATTTTGCATCTGCCCATTCTGCCTTCTGCCCTGCCCACAGATGGAACGTGACCAACCTTGACGACTGCCTTCCACCACTCTTGGCTGCCATAGGATTGTACTAAGTTTCCTATATGACCCTTAGCAGTGTGCATTGTGAAAAATAATGAGGAAGAGATGCAAGATAATCAAGAATATTATCCTCCTGCACAGATACTGATGTCTGGATGCAGTGATTCATTAACAAACTGAACCTCGATCCATACCAATCTCGTACTGAAGATACAGCCTGTTCCAGATACTGCTTTACTAACTCAAAATAATCAGTGTTGCATCTTGAAGTATTTCCAGAACCTGCACTGTTCCTGAAGTTTCCAACAAGTGCTGTGCCAGGTGCACCTCTTCTTGGAGAAGGCAGATGTAATCATAGTAATCAATTCTGCAATGACCTTCCATATTGATTGCTGCTGTGTGTTCTGCACTGAGATGTCTTCAAAAACTGTTTGGAATCTGCAGCTAGTGCAATGTGTGCCCTGATTGCCTTCTGCTATGCACTCTGTGGATCCTGGTACACTAGCATTGTATCAGTTGCACTCACTCTCAAAATACTTTCTGGGCTCAATTTAAGCTACTGCCCCTTTATCTATACAATCTTAAAATGGTTTTGGGCCGCCATGTCCCCATGAAAGACCCCTACACACACCATTTAAAATCCGCTTAGGAGGTCGTTTCGCCTAAAAAGACAGGACCGGTTGACTAGAATATGAAACAGAAACTTCTCTATGGAGGCTATGCAACTGTGAAATACTTTGCCCAATTATGTTAGCCTGGTTCATTCTCTGTTCAGGCAGACTATTACAGCATTTTTTTCTGAATTTGTTTTGAAAAATTAAAATGTATTGGTTGTGCTCTCTGTTCTTAAAGGATTGTTTTCCTATGAATACTAAATTTTTAAAATTGTTTTAAATTATGAGTCACCTTGGAGGCAATTTTAGGCCAGAATGTGATTAAGAAACTACTTTATAAATGATATACAGTACATCTGTGCAATTTTCACATGGGGGAAAAGGGGAAAATACTATTGATTTAAAACAGAATATTATGGATAGCCTAATTATCTCAGATCAGTCTAGATCTACACATCGGCATGAATCCTACTGGTGATACCAACTAGATCGGAACCTACGATTCCATTACTGAATGGTGAATCAACACGTATGTAAATCCCATTGATTTAATGGGCTTACCAAGAGCATTCAAATCAGTAAATCTACCCCCAAGATTCAGAAACAGAAGGTAGTTATAAAATAATAAAAACAATGCAAAGGAACACCTTGTCATACAGCACAGAATCATGGGATCACAGAGTTGGAAAGTGCCTCTTGGCCACTGAGTCTAATCTCCTGGTCAACTTAAGTGCAAAACATTAGGTATAGTTGTAAAATTCCACAAAAGATTTACAAGAGGAGCTCGTATGGTCAGTTTGATTACAGTAGGCCCTCCAAATTCACAGGTTCCACTTTTGCGGATTTGATTATGCATGGGTGCAGCCTTGCCTCCCCCACATTCTCCCTCTCCCATTCCCTGGCCTTTTGCTCAGGGGAAGGGAGGAGGAAAGATCATCCCTTCCCTGCACTCCTTTCCCAATTGCCTGTCAGGGCACACTGGCAGCAGCCCATAGGGAAGTGCAGGATGGGTGTTCGCCCATTGTCTTCACGTCCTGGGCCTCCACTGGTGTGGGCACGCCAGCAGAGGCCCGCAGGGACGTGCAGGCCGGATGATCGCCCTTTGCCTGCACACCCTGGCCCTCCGCCGGTGCAGGCACTCCGGAGGAGGCCCACAGGAACATGCAGGCTGGGCAATCCTCCGTTCTCTGCATGCCCTTGGCTGCTGCCAGCACGCACTGGCAGGAACGTGGAGGGAGGGCACTTGCCAGAA
The DNA here is from genome assembly GCA_030412105.1 of Cyclura pinguis. Classification (NCBI taxonomy): domain Eukaryota; kingdom Metazoa; phylum Chordata; class Lepidosauria; order Squamata; family Iguanidae; genus Cyclura; species Cyclura pinguis. The sequence goes on from CM059601.1 coordinate 60,990,432, forward strand.
GAATTATTCGCGATATTTTTGACATTTGCGACGGTCTTCTGTTCCTATCCCTCGCAAATGTGGAGGGCCTACTGTACTTACTGTGTGATCAAATGGGGGAAAGTGTAAGTTTTGCTGAGCTTTGACATTCCACACACTTCCTTAGACGCTAAATGTATGTCCAGTTCTTAGTCATGTTGTGACATTGATTTGTGTCTTGACATCTACATCCACACAAGGTTCATCTTGCAGTGAATCAGGGCATAATCACACAAAGGCTCACACCGTATGGCCCACAACCATACCGGTCCTCTCAGGGTGATCTGCAATCTAACATACAGTTTCAGAATCAATATAGATAACATAATATGGCCAAGCACATGTCAAAAAGTGTAATATTTTGTATCTGACAAATAGACTGGGTAAGCATGACATCACAACACTGAAGCAGGTCAGAAAAAATGTTTTTTTTATTTTTAATATACCCTAAGTCACACACTACTCACTAACAATTTTTTGTGCTCATCTCAGAATGCAAACCTCATTCTGAAGCCCCTACTATATAGTTTAATACATTTCAGATTTAACAAGACACAGAGTTTTCATGTAGCTTCTGATTAAAATAACTTACTTTCCTATTGGTACATTTAATTTCTACTTCATCTAGCATTTATTTGCATATAAAAAGAACAAACTATGGCTTTAAAAATTAGCTAGGAAACAAAATTCTAAATACTTCCAACATGATTAAGAGAGGAGATACTGCAGTTTCATATCTAATTTCCATTCCCTCAAAATATTCAATATATATTACATTTTATAAATGCTTGATGCACTCAGTATTCTTATAAAGGAGAAGGCAGTCAATTCTGAACTCACACAGACTATACAGATTCTGAATGACTATATGAAAAAATAATTTGTTAAGAGTCTAATTTAATGAGACAACAAGAGCAACAAGTATAGCACTGTTGTTGTTGTGTACCTTCTAGTTATTTCTGACTTATCTTGACTCTAAGGCAAAACTATCATGGGGTTTTCTGGGGCTGAGAGTGTGTACTCTGCCCAAGGTCACCCAGTGGATTTCCGTGGCTGAGTCAGGAATCAAATCCTGGTCTACAAAATGGTAGTCCAATGCTCAAACCACTACACTACACTGGCTCTAAAAAAGCGAGTTGCAATGGTGCACATCTAACTTCTTGTTGTGTGCCTCCAAGTTGTTTCCAACTAATGGCAACCCTAAGGTGAACTTATCACAGGGTTTACTGGGACTGAGAATGCGTGATGCACCCAAAGGCACTAGTGGGTTTCTATGGCCAAGCAGGTTAATGAACCCTGGTCTCCAGGGTTGTAGCCCAGCACTCAAAAAGCTATACCACACTGGGTCTCACAGTAGCACTATACACACACTTAACATTAGGAACACTGGGACCTTTTATTTGTCCACAAAGTACTTTGAAATTGTTGCAAATCACAACCTATTCTCTTCTTTCCATTCTAACAATGTCCCAGAAAAGAAGAGCAGTGGTGGTGTTTACTGTTTACAGCTCACACACCACAGAACAGCAATGCAAGTGCACCCCCAATGGTTGCTAGAAATTGAATGTCACTGTAGTATGAGTTTACTGACAGTGGTGCAGGGGTTTATTTTAAAATAAACGGAAAAACTCTGGAGTGCAGTCCATAGACCAATATGTCTAAAAAGAAACAGAACTAAAACTGTTACAATCCATAAGATATTGTTGCTTTATGGTCTACACCCAAAACTTAAGAATTGACAGAGTAACTTGCAGATGCCATTGCAAGCAGCTCCTAGCTTAGCTACTACGGTATGAACCAAAGAGAAGACTATAAGATAGCACCATTCTCTTTTGCCAGTGAAACAAACTCCTACCAGATAGGGTAAAAGAACTCTTGCAGTGTAAAAAAACACTCCATAAGATGTTGACCTAGGAAAAAGGACTCTGTATGGCAATCACAGACAAGACGTGCATGCTCGGCTTGCGTAGTTCCTGAACTGTGAACTTCACAGCTGATCAGCCACTGAAGGCATTTAGTGTCATCTAATGAAGTTATTTAATACCATTTACACACACATCCACATCCAAATCTAGCAAAGAATTTAACTCCTTTATCAATATAAATTCCTCTAAAAATCAAAATAATGAAAAGATAAAATCTCTAACATCCAGCTTACTTGGCTTTTATTTTGTCCAATGTCCTTTTACCACAAGCAAACAATCGCTCTTCCCATTCACCAAAAGTAAAACCAGATTAAAATCCTTGAAAAAGAATGTATTTCCACTGTTACCTTCACTTTTTCTCTTCTCAAACAGCAGAAAAGACAATTTTCATCAAAAGACCAATCAGAGACACCTTCTGGCTCAAAGTCTGTGAATAAGAAGAACAAATTACTTCACACCTATAAAGATCACAATCTGTGTATGGCTAAAACTCACCCCTAATTTAATACTAGATTTATAAATCAGTTTAGCAATTTAGGAAATGCAAGTTTGAATTCTGTCATGCTTTTAACTTCTACAACATTGCAAATTGAACATTGGTGTTTATCATGAAGGTTTTTTTTCTGCAGTAGTGGGGAGGAAATCCCTACAATGGGTCTTGCTCCTCCCATGCATTTCTAAGACAGGGCTTAACATCTACCAATCCATTTCTCGATTCTAAATGGCAAAGCTAACCCCTCACCACCACCCCGTGATGGTAAAACAAGCTCCAGCCAGGTTCCAGGCCCAAAAGAGGTTATGGGAAAAACAAGGCATTAATAGACACAAACAAAAACCAAAATACTTCCAAACTCTCACCAAAAAAAGGTAATTAACCACCAACCAGGGCGGGAAGGATTCACTAGTGTAAAAAAAGGAACTTTCCTGGTAAGCAGCAATATTGTTTTCCTGCAGTGTGTGGAAGGAATCTTTATGACCTACTCATGTGGCCATCATATACCTCAGGTGCACAGACTCTCAAGAAGAGACACCTACAGAGACACAATCTTCTGCAAAACACATCTACCAAATGCCACATCTGGAAAGATGAATCTGTCAATCTTATAATGTTGTACAAAGGACAACAGAGAAGCCCACATGGCTGTCTTGCCAACATCCACCAAAGCTACCATCTCAAAAGGAGCAGAGGTAGCCGCACTATGAGTGGGATGTCCCTCATTCCCTTCAGGAACAGTTAAAGAACTGAAAATATGTGCTAATTCAGTGCAGAGTCTCAACCATCTAGACAATGTTAAGAGCAACACTCTTTGTCCTTTAGTAACTTCCTGAAAAAGACAAAAAGAAGAAAGAAAATCTGACTTGTGAAAGTCCCTCCTACTTTAAAAATAAAATTTGAGAACCCAATGCACATCCAATCTGTATCACTCCTTTTTCTGTTCTGCTTCAGGATCAGAGCAAAAAGATGGAAGCACAATCTCCTGAGACTGATGAAAGGCTGAATTCACCTTAGGAATAAAGGAAGAATCTAACTCAAGAACCACTGAATCTTTACGGAACACACAACTGTGTGTACCAACAGAGCTCTGACCTCTGAGAGCCTGCAGGCTGACATAATAGCAATTAAAAACAGTATCTTCAAAGTAAGAAACTTAAAATCCACTCATTCAATAAACCAGGTAAAGCAACGTGCAAATTTCAAGTTGGAAAACGATGGCATATTTCCAGATATATCAACGCAAATCCTTTTAAGAATCTCTGTATATGTGGATGAGACAAGACAGTTTGCCTTATCCCCCCTCCAGGCTAGACCCCAGAGCTGGCACATGCCTCACAGTGAGTTAGTGCTTAAACCTTTATTCAAGCCCACCTTGGTGATGAATATCACTGATGCTGACTAAAGACACACCCCTTTTCATCTACACCATCTACAAAACACCTGCTAGGTGGACTCATACAGACACTTAGCAGAGGGTTTCCTAGCCAAGAGAACGGTTTGAGTAACATCCTCATAATGCTTTTCATCCATTAAGCTTTCTGGCTCAGCCTCCAGGTATGTATCTGCAACCAACCTGGGTGAAGATGAAGAAGGCCTCTTTGATTGAGGAGCTCCAGCCAGGTTGGTAGACCCCAGCTTTCCTGTACCTGCAAGCTGACTATCTCTGAGAACGACAGTAGTCAAGGCCACTGAGGTGCTATTAAAAGCACCTCTGCTTCCTCCATTTTCATCTTCCTCAACACCTTGAACAACACAATTGGAGAAAAACTATAGCAAAACACCTTTGTCAACTTATTGTCAGAGCCCTGAAGTCTAGACAGAACACCTTTTGTCCAAAACCTTGACACAAATCAAGGGAGCATATGATTCTCTGGTGATGCAAACAGATCCACCCACAGTGTCTAAAATCCTGAGTAAGATCCTAAAAATCTCTGACAATAAAGTACTGGTTCTATGGCTTTTATCTGAGCTAGCTGCATTATGGCACTGAATATCCAACAGTGCTTCTTATAGATTTTGGCGTATGAGATTGAACAAAATAATCTAGAAGGTTCCAAGGCAAGCCTCTCATATATCCTTCCTTCACTGTCCCACAGACCCAAGCATCTGGGGATGTCTGCTCCCAGCTATGGGAAAAATATTGGAGGCATGCTTCCACTGGGAGATGCCCCAAGTCAGAAGAACTGTTGTGGCCTCCTATTCTGTTTGCTGGTAGAAGAGGCAGGTCCTCTATTAAACCATGAGGATCGTTGTTGTCTAGTTTATGACTTCAGAGAATTCCAATTTGATATGAAAGGTCTGAACTCTCACTGTTTGAACTGTGCTCTATAAGGACAAAAGGACTGAGTCTTGGATTTAAATTATTTCTTTCCCTCAGTCCCAACATTTGATGCTAGGGCTTTCTTCTTATCTTTGGTTTTGATCAGCGCTTCATCCAAGGCATTGCCAAATAACTTTCAACCCTTTTAGAAGAGCATGTAGCCAAAAGAACATGTACTCCTAAAAGAACATGTAGCCAACTTTCAACTCTTTTAAAAGAACATGTAGCCAAAAGAACATGTACTCCTAAAAGAACATGTAGCCAAATTAGCCTTAGATTTGGTATCCACATTTCAATGTTTTAGCGAAAATTGGCAACTGGCTACAACTCCAGTTGCCGGGCAAATTGTATAGAATCAAGACTAGCATCTGCGTTAGCCAACTAATTAACACTTTGTCTAATCCTGACCTCATCCCTAGGGATATGGCGAAGCAATCTTTGGCCCACCTAACAGCAGCCCTCGTAAATAGAGATGTCACTGAAGTAGCCTGGATGCCAAAAACAACAGCCTTGTGAGACCTATGTAAAACGGCTTCTAATTTTTTATCCTCAGGATTTTGCGGGGTGGGGGGCAATGTTATCCTATACCTAGGGAAAAGAATTCCCAAAACCAACTGGCCGCAGGAGCATCAGCAAGAGGCAGTTTTAACTTCTCCATAACATCAGATGATAAGAGAACAAAGGCATTTAGTAAAACCCGGTACTGCCCTGGCTACTCCAAAGTGAGACCACTTCCCTTCCATAACATCTGCAATAATTTCAAGAAAAGGGGCAAGAAAAGGAACCTGCTTAGCCTCAGACCTGATCCCTGATGCCCTTTCAGCTATATCACTAGACAAAGGCTGCCAGATGTCAAATTCAGTGTTTGCCCCATTTTTCTCAGGATATGGAAATCCTCCAATACAAACATATGGAAGCTTGTTCTGGAAAACACTTCTCTGGGGAGAGATCTCCTTCTTCTCTATCCAAAGTGAAGTCACAGATTCCAACAGGCACGCAACAGGAGAACCATCCCTATTCTTTCTTCTTGCCTTATTTAGGGAAGAAATCACCAAAAGCCAACCCAAGAAGTAGCAGAGCATTTGGAGGAATGATGTCTCTGTGAGTGTCTGGAACATTTATGGCCTCTGGAGGACCATCTGGATGTGCACTGTGCCATTGTCCAAACACTCCTGACTCTTCATCCGATGATAACTCAGGACTGTGTGCTAAATCCATTCCCCTGTTGTCAACAGTCTCCATTAGGGTGGAGAAGCACCAGGAGAAAAATAGTCTTTTCAAAATCACTGTTCGGGGTGGAGCAAAGCAAAAGCCCTGTACTGATCCACGAGCAGCAGGAGGGAACTGAGGTACAGAATTAGCTCTCCCATTAAGGAGGGAGAAATTGATCGATAGATTTTAAGCCCTGCCTCGGACGTGGGAGTGGGCAAGACCATCATAGGATTCCCTCCCCACACTGCAGGAAAAAGTGTAATCTTCACCTACACACAAAGCAGATTTTCCTAAGCAACACCAAAACCACTCCCAGTTATGCTCATTAGTAATTTTAGCCAATATGAAACTAACTGTGAGCACTGCCTGGGGGAAGGGAAAAAAGCACAAATCACCAAGGTAACATACATTTTCTAGAGGCAGAGCAGAGGTTGATTCTGTCATTAGAAATGTAGATCAAGGGGGGAAAAAGGAAGAAGATAGAATACCTTTAAACAAACTCAGATCTTTTAATAATTCAGGTCCAAACAGCCCTTCTAGAATACTTTCAAATCCTAAAAGCAAAGAAAGAATGGTCAGTTTTCTGGATTTGACATGTTGCTGCCAGAATATTGACAAGTGTTCTACATTTATATCCCCCTAGAATAACTCTGAACATGCTTTTACAATGTAGTTGAGATCTCCTAGCCTGTCAAAGAACTGTATTGTACTGTAGTGTTTTAACAGTTAAATTACTGATAATTAAGAAAAACACAGTCTTAAAATGAAGATGTTTTTTCCAATGTAATTAAAGTATTTTTTAAAAAAACAAATTCACTGACTTTAGGTTATGAACTCAAAAGTCGTAATTTTTGCCTCATTTTGTAGATTTTCTTTTCCAACAGAATCTACCTTCAAGCCTTGGAACTGCTCAGTAAGAACAAACCGAGCAGCAAAATATGTTCATAAGCATGCTTACTACTGGGAAGATTTTCTGTGCTCTTTTAAGAGTCCCAGGATTTTCTATTTAAAAGATTAAAGCTCTCCCCAATTATTGCCACTATTTGTAAATGTAAATTCAATGTTAATCTAAATCATGGCTTGCAGCTAAAGATATGGCAGAAGTAGTTAACTATTACTCAGAATATAAGCAAAAGCAAATAATAGGACCATTTCTGGGACACAATTATGAATTCTACTGAACAATTTACTGTGAAAAATAAGGGACATGTTGTTAGGTTCTGGAATGTATTTTCCACTTAAATTTTCCATATGTACAATATTTCAAACACAGCAAGAGGTTAAAAAAAAGACAGAAGATGGGTACAGCTATTTTTAGATCTGTATGATATAAAGGGAATACATACCATTCTGTTCTAGAACTGTTAAAATTCCTTCACTAGTAAGTAAGCTTGACAGTGGTATGTTGAAAAAGCCCTACTTTCAATTTTTCAGCATGAACAAGAACCATTTTTCAAATTTTAAATAACTATTTTTATTCACTATGAGGTGCAATACCCAGAAAGCACTTTTGTTATTTAATTTTGCTAAAGTTTTAAAAGTGCCACTATGAAATTACACAAATGCAACTGGCAATCCAGCAACAGAACAATATTTACATCAAGACAAATTGTTGTCCTAACGACAACTTAGTATGGTGACGGAAAGAAATAATACAGCAGAGCCAAAACGAAAATACAGAGAAAAGGCAGAAAAGAATGAGAACATCCGTAAATAAACATGGTAAAACCATAGCATTTTGAGATGCAGACCAGCACCATAGCCATAAGGCCTAAGTTTAAATGAACATTGTGAGTCCTTACAGGCTTTTTTTCCCGAAGGGGGAAAAAAAAAAGACATAATCATAACTGTAAAAAAAAACCCTATAAAAACTGGAAAGAAAAAACCCCACACATGGGGAAAAAATCCCAATATCTGGATGCCTGAATACTGTCCCAGATCTGTGCAACAGAATTCCACTCTTTTAACAATAGTCACAACAACAACATGGTACTACTAATACTTCGGGAATTGAAATTTAGAGTGGGGAAACAGCAATAAGGAAGAAGTTAAAAAAACCCACAACATATCTATTCAAAAATCCACTCTTCATTCACTCTTTATTATAAGAGTTTATGTTTGAAGTAGTGGAGTTCTGTTGTACATCTGCATGTAATGTGGAGTTAACATTTAGATTTCAAGTGCTAACATTTAGATTCAAAGCAGCTTAGCTCTATGCAGCACTGGTTCCTTAAAAAGCCCTGAAAACTTCTAAAGTACTCATGAAAAGTAACTGTCAAAAATGTGTGTCCTACACAGTTTGCCATACGTTCAATACACCACTCACAATGTCTGTTAATTGAGCCTAGACAATATTATATTACTTTGCTTAGTTCACTATTCTTGCCAATAGTAATGCCATCAGTATTTTTTTAATATTAAATATTAATTTAATAGTTGCATAGCAACAGCAGAAATGCTTATATGCAACAGTCGTCATTTTAAAAAAAGCCAAATACGGAAACAATGAACATATTCAAAAATTATTTTAAAGACCTAGCAGAATGGTTATGGAGCCCAACAAAGCTTAACAAAAGAATATGAATTGCCATTTTATATTTAATCACTAAGAAATACAGGGAAAGGAAATCTACGTTCAACAAACACGGTGTACAGATCTTTAAAAAATCAGATCCTGCTTATTTCTTTTCTATTGTAGAAGCTAAAAAGAACATTTTTTCTCTACTGATACTGTATTTTTCCTTGTATTTGACAGATGACATTTTCTTTTAGATTTCAAAGGGAAAGAATTAATATGGCCGTCCTTGTTATATTCCTGTATTCATACCTTCATCATCCACATGCATGTTTGATCATTTATAGCTGCTTAGGAGGAGCACTAGTAGAAAAAAGAAAAAAAATGACAGGCATAGGAGAGGGACTGTTAACATCCTAGACTATTCTTACTTTTCTTTTTCACACACTTCACAGAAAATTTTAGGCTATTTACAAGGAAAATCATGAGTTTATTCTACTAAAGATATCAGCAATCTGAATTATTTTTTTTAAAAAAATTAAAAATTGGGTATTGTTGTATTGTATTGTTGGAAAGTTCACTAACTGATTTGATATTTCTAAAGGTAGGCGGTGGGTGGGAGTGTTAATCCACGACTAATTTGAATGGAAATTTTGATGCACATTTACATAAAATTGCCCAGATCTGTCTGATGTGCACACTACCATTGATATCGTCTAGTGGATGTTATTTTGGCCCCTGCTTGCACAATTAACAGTGGATTGTTTCCAGTTTGTACAGTTCAAGGATGTGGACAGGATCTCTGGAGAAGCTACAGATACTGCAACTGCAATAGACACTTGCCCTTTTTGACCCATTAACAGAGCTAGAAATGGACTGGTTGAATTGCTGAAGGAAGCCATCAATGCATAGCTATAAGAAGCAAGATTTCAACATGCTGAAAAGGAGGTAGCTGTAAGGCCCCCGTTACAAAAACCTTCCCTGAAGCTTTCCATAATGTTTAATTATAGACCATTACTCAACATTCTATTTAACGCCAAATTATTAGAAAAGTGTGGCAGTCCCTCAGTTCCAGGGGTTTCTGGATGAAACAGATTGTTGATTGAATTCAAGATGGCTTCAGGTGTGTTTGTGGAAGAGAGATGGCTTTGGTCACCTTGGTGTGTGACTTTAACCAGGAACTAGAAAGAGGAATGCATCCATGCTGGTTCTGCTGGAGCTCTAAGTAGCCTTTGATACCATCAGTCATGACAGAGGAGTGATCCAGAAGGTGATGCTGAAGGATTCTTGTTAAATGACTTGGCCACTGGCCTGTAGAGTCCCTTGGGTTTTGTCCTTGTACTATTTAACGTCTGCATTAAACCATAGGGAGAGGTGATCCAGAGATTGGTACCACCAGTATGCCGATGACAATTAACTCAATTTCTTCTTTCAACCAAAACCCAAGGAACCTGTTTCAGTTCTAAACCAGTGTCTGGCATCAGTAATGGACTGGATGAAAGTCAGCAAACTGAAGCTTAATACAGATAAGACAAGAGGTTTCCCTGGTCATTTTAACGGTAAATTGGGTTACATTTCCCTTGAAAACACAAGTTCACAGTTTGGGTGTACATGTGAACTCAGTCTTGAGTCAAGAGCTACAGATTTCTGCATTGACCAAGAGTGACATAAAGCTAACGTGGCAACACTGCCCATTCCTTAGTTACGTATCATTTGGATTACTGTAAAGTGCTCTACATGAGGCTGCCTTTGAACAGTGTCTGGAAGCTTTCAGTTAGTATGAATAGTTGCAACCAGATTGTTAACTAGAGCTGGTTACACAGGCTATGCAGCTCCCTTGATACAACAGCACCACTGGCTGTCAATCTCTTTTCAGGTATAATGCAAACTGCTAGTTAGGACGAATAAAGCCTTACTCAGCTTAGGTGCAAGTTATCTGACAGGCTGTTATCTCCCCATATGAGCATGCCCAGGCCTGAGGCCCTTTTCTGAATCCCACCATCTTCACAAGCACAGTTGTGAGATAGGGGCTCCGTGGTGGTGGTCTCTAGGCTCCGGAGCTCTTGTCAAGAGAACAGCACCTATCTTGCTATCCTGCTGTCATGCAATTTTTGTTTGTTTGTTTTTTGATTCCTAAGGCTTCCAAAACCTAAAAGCTTTTGTACAAAGACTTTTAAGAGAGTGCTGTATTGCTTTAACTGTGGGATAGGGCCTTCTCAGTGGTGCATGTAGCCTTCAGAACCATAAAGAGAGTGGCCCCCAGCTTTTTATTCCACTGGCACACAAATATTTTTTTAAAAAAATCCAACATTCTTTTAAGACCTGAAGGTTTTTACAGAAAGGCTTTTAACAGCATGCTGTACTGGCAGTGCTCTTAGAACTACTTTTTATTTTTATTATTTTAAATTATGTTTTAAATTCGTTTTATGTTGCTAATAGTTATTCTTAATTTTGTTGATCTTTTGCTTGTTTTAACTACGTTGTATTTATTTTGATTTGTAGACCACCCTGAGGCCAGTTTTTGAAGAAAGGGCTAGATATAAAGTTAATAATTGATGATGATGTCATATATCCAATGCTGCAAGCTACATACCAAAATTATAATGGTTGGAATATTAGTTATTAAAATTGGGAATATCACTATGGTGGGACCTGAGTAAGCATTTGGAATATGGTAACAGGCCTACTATTGAACTTTTCAGTTTAAATTACTTGCTTATTGACCTCATTTCAGATAGTTTTCGTAAATCTTTGAATACTGTAAATATACCCTTCTTCAGTAGTCTCATGCAGGCTAATACATACACACTCTTTTCAGCTTTTGCTTATATTTCTTCACCGTCTCCAGCATACAACTGGCAATGGTCCCATAGGTCAAATCACACTGATGACTCATGTTTGGTCTTTTATTTACCAGGCCTGAATGCCTGACTGATGCCTCTCCAAAGCACTGGAATACTGGCAAGCCAAAAAATAGGAGCCCAATTTGTTTCTTCTGCTGCATGTCATAATATGCAATGGTACAGAGTGGGCAGCACAGGCAGACGCAGGAAGTTAACTGATTTGACGCTGATACTTGTATGCAATAAAGGGCATATCCAGTTATCTGAACAGGGTCATACATAACTGCAGCACTGATGTGAGGTCACTGTACATCATAATTTCTAACTGTTGTGATTTCTCACTTCTCAAAATTTAACTTCTGTGCCAAGTGAAATAAACTGATAAAAAGAATTTTTAAAGAAACATAGCAAGGCAACTGACACAAGAAAGAGCATTCTTTCAATATTGGCAAACCTTCCATTTTCTGAAGATCCTGAAGCTCAATACAACCTCACTCATTAACTATTACTTTTTCCATGATTATAGAAATACACATCCATTTTTTACATGTGCATGTATAGCCAATCGCCAGCGTACAATTTGAGATATCTGACAAAAGTAGAAGGCAAGAGATCAGCTTAGAGAAGTAAAGGAATAAAAAAAAAATCTTAGGATTTAGTTAAAGGCAGAACGGGGAAAAGAAGAATATTTAAGATGCTTTGCCCTCTACTTCAACCAACCAGGGAGGACAAAAGAAAAATGTTATGAAAGACCTTTATGAATTCAACAGTTTTTATTCTTCATGTACATAGCTCAAACTAAGGATGTATCCACACCACACAATTCTGATACCATTAATTACCATGGCTCCAATCTACAGAATCCTAGGATTTAGAGTATGGTGAGAGACATGAGTATTCTTGGTTAGAGTGTTCTGGTATTGTAGTTCAGGGAATGGTGTAGAGAATTCCAAGGATCTCATAAACTACAAACCCCAAGATTTCATAGAACACAGTCTGAGCAGTGAAAAAGGTGTCAGATGGCTCTAATTGTGCAGTGTGGATGCACCCTAAGGTGAGTGACCTTGTGTGCGGGAAGGCCACTCACCCAAAGCTAGCACATACAAGGAGGGGGCAGGACACTGTTTAGTAAATCGAGAATAGGATTAGAATAATACTCCCCACCACATACACCATTCTGAGCTCCTTGGAAGGAAGGAAGAATACAACTCTAAATATTACTTCTTGTTATTTTAAAAATTATATTGCTTTACAATGGTGGTTATAACCCCTCAGTTCTCTCAAGGCATGGCTAGGTACAGACTTGAGATCAGAAGTTTCACTGTGGAGGCTTACCACAGTGATACAGTATGTAGATATATTACCGCCTTCAGGTAAAGCAATTCTGCAACATTTGGTACTGTTCATGCAAATCTGGAATATCTTCACGGCCCAATCCATTTCAGCCCACTAGCTTGTCTTTGTTATTTCTGCAGGCATTATTCAAGATTAATAATTTTACATTGTTTTCCATTCAAGAATTAGCAGAAGAATAAGGATTATTGTTCTCTCCTTTAACAGTAACATCTGCATTTGCTTTTCTTGTTCTTTTTGATCCTTGCTAAACTCTATCATGGATGAGTATACATTCTTACATTAAACTACAGCAAACAAACACAGAGAAGTTAAAAGCCAACATTTAAGAAGTCCAGTTGTTCAAATGCACTAGATAAAGAAAATGGCACAATTACTTAAGGAACTTTTTTGGGGGAGTCAACTGTGTGGGTTTACTGCAACAAAGAGAACTATCATCATCTTTATTTATATAGTTGTCCCTCTACATTTGCAGGTTTGACGTCTGTGAATTTGATTATTCATGAGCGTGTGTGCCTCCCCGTCATTCTCCTTTTCCATTTCCATGCATTCTGCCCCAGTGCAAAGAACTTGCACAGAGGCAAAATGGAAGGAAATGGGAGGTGGCAGAAAGCTTGTGCAACCCTTTCTTCTCCACCTCTGGACCACCCCTTCTTTGCCTTCCCATGCAAAACAGAAGGGAAAGGGGGTGGAGGAAAGCTCACAGGAGCTTTCTTTCCCCCTCTTTGGAGCTCCCTCCTGTTCCTTCCCGTGCGAAACAGAAGGGAAAGGGAGTAGGGGGGAAGCTCACACAAGTCCCCCCCACAACTCCAGAGCTCTCTCCTTTCCCTTCCTACGCAAAACAGTAGGGAAAGGGAGTAGGGAAAAGCTCGCACAAGCTTTTTTTTCTCCCCTCTGGAGCTCCCTCCTTTCCCTTCCTGTGCAAAATAGAAGGGAAAGGAGGCAGGGGAAACCTCAGGCACACCTTTCTTTCCTCCCTCTGGAGCTCCCCCTGCCATTCCTATGCATTTTGCCCTACCACAGAGAACTTCTGCTGAGGCAAAACAGAAGGGAATGGGGAGGAAGGCTTGCACAAGTTCTCAGCACTGGGCAGAATGCACAGGAATGGCAGGGGGAACTCTGGAGGGGGAAAGGAAGGCTGATGTGAGCCTCCACCCCCCCCGATTCCCTTTCCTTTTGCATGGGAACAGAAAGGAGGTAGCCCCAGAAGGGAGTGGGAAGGGGAGCAGGGGGAGTTATTCACAGTTTTTCCATTTTAACAAGGGTTCTGCGCTTCAAACTCTTGCGGAAGTGGAGGGACACAGTCCTTAAGATAGCCTGGAGCCTCCCAAACATCTTATGTATTTTGAAGAACTATGTATAATAATAGGTTTACAATCTAGGGGAGTTGTCTTGGCAATCTACAAAAAAATTTTATAGAGACGTCATACAACACGTAGACAGGATTGAAAGTCTGGTGGGGAAATGAACTGAATTCTTAAATTTCTGAAACATAATAGACAAGACTGTGGAATTTATCATCATTGAAATCTATATCATCATCAATTAGAGAACACTTTTATCAGCTGTTACACAACTGATACTTTACCCCAGTGAAACTCTCTAAAACGACATGCTCAGTTTCTCTGCAATGCTGGAGGAGTTGTAAAGATAAGGGAAGTATGAGTCATATGTGGTTAGAATGCAATAAAGTTAAAAAATTTTGGACTGATGAACTACAATTCCTGTCAGATGTGCTGAATCAGAAAGCATATTATTGTGAGTCTCTTTTCTGTCCTCAAAGAACCTAATTCATTCCTTAAATATACAGACTTACTTTCAATTCTCCTGACAATAGCACGTCTAGAAATTGCTAAACACTGGAAACTCACAAATGAGATTTCTTTTTCCTCCTGGATAAAAAAAGTATGGTCCATTGCTCTTGTGGAAAAACTAACACAACAAATAAGAGCATCAAAATGCCAAACAGATGGAGACAAATTGGCTTCAATTTGGTATCCATTTATTATATATACAAGACTTGAAACCACATTATTTGAACCTCCAGAACAACACTTGAACTTTTCAATTAATCCATTTTAGCTACTTTACAACTAGAGAATAGATATACTGTATAAACAATATACTTAGACCTACTGATATCAAGCTGATATACAGATCTTGTGATCTGATCTGAATCCTGTATTGCTGGTTTGTGTCAAATTCTTCTTTTTCTGTTTCTTTTCCTTCTGTAACTGTATTTAATCTGGATTTTCTTTCTTTCTTTTTTTAAAAGTAAATGTAATTCAGTTAAAAGTGGAAATAAAATTATTAAAAAGGGGGGCAGGGAAGCCTGGAGCTGTGTAGTGCTTTACATGTCATAACCAGCTCCCTGAATTATGCCCCAAACAGACTGCTTGTCGGTGGAGTTGCCGAATAAAAAAAGCTACCCTGCTGTCTGCCTGTAGCTGTCTAAGCCGACTCAAGTTTATGAAAACTTTTCAAAGACAGTTCTATGTAAAACACATCACAGTAATTCAAATGGAGTGCCAACTAAAGCACATTTCACAACAACCCAATCAGGCATCTTCAGGAATAGTGCAGGTGGCACACCAGATTTAACTACGCAAATATGCTCTCAGCCCCTGCAGAAGCTTGGTCATCTAGGCTCAGGATGCTGAATACAGGAGTTAAGTATATTATCTTTAATGTCAAGTTATCCAGCACAGATTGAATCCATATCCCCCGATCTGCCTTTTGCCTCATCAGGAGCACTTCTATCTTGACTAGATTAAGCTACACTTTGTTCATCCTCATCCAATCTATTATTGATGAGATGGGTTTAGAACTGAAACACCTTCTCTAGACTGAGATGGAAAGTAGAAGTTCAGTATCATCACCATACTGGCAGTATCAGACCCCAAAATCCCAGGAAACAACCCCTCCCAGTATGGATGGCAAAAGAGCTTCACAGGATAACTGCCAATTATCAAAAAGGAAACTCTCAACACCACCTTCTGAGCTCATCCCTTCAGAAAGGAACAGAGCTCTTGTAAGGGCACCCAAGTTCCAGCCCAGTGAAGCAGCCCAGAAAGATGTCATATTCAGTGCAATTGTAAGTTTCCAGAAGGTCCAGCAGAACCAACAAGAGTACATATGCCTGACCACCCAGTTTCCAATTCCAATCATCAACCAAGATGACAAAAAACAGTTCTCTACCATACCACAAACAGGCCTGAAGCCAGACTAAACTGTGTGTGTGTGTGTCTATGCATGTGCCTTCTAGTCGCCTGTCGACTTACGGTGACTCCATGAATTTCTTGGGTAATTTCTCTTGGGTAAGGAATACTCAGATGAAGGATGAATACTCCTTCATCTAAAATACAGCCTACAGCACGTGATGCCTGTTGACAGTCTCCCATCTAAGTACAGCCTCCCATCCAAGACTGATCTTACTATGCCTGCTAACCATGCTTCACTGACCACTCCCTTTACCCACTCAGACATTCTCGCCCCTTTCCTTTTTTATAAGCCAAGAAAGGCAAAGCTGTAGAAGGCACAACTTCACCCCTCCATGGATTCTTTCCACATCTTCAAGCTGTACAAACTGAAATTCATCCATGATCACTCACTTTTTAGGACACCTTAAAGCAGGGATGGGAACCACGTACCCTTCCAGATGCAACTGATTTGCATTCTTCACTACTGACTATGCTGTCTATGGCTGCTGAGATTTTGTTATCAAACATCTGGAAGGCAGAATAATTCTGCATTAAAGACTGACAAATGTCTTATGATACAGGTTTTTTGAATTACATTCTAATGTGGAGGCATGAAATAAGACTTCTGAGTTGCAGAGCTGATATGCACACACCCCTACACGAGGAACAGAACTATAAACAGTGAGGTGGGAATGAAACACAACAAGTACACACAGTATTACAATGAAGCCCAATGGCTACTGTACCTAAGCAATGTCCATACTAACAAAAGCATCCTAGCATTCAGAATTAACATTCCTTGAGTTTACAAACACTTCCTTCCCTAGTAACAAGTGAATAATTATTTACAAACTTGCTTAAAGGACAATTTATAAAGTACTTAGTCTCTGCCTACACAAAATAAGGGAGAGATAAGAAGACAGTTATATTGAGTTGCCAGGAAAGAACTGATGATATATCTAAAATTTATTGACAGATAAGCTAGTAAAAATGCTGATGAAGTAGTAACTTTTGCAGACTTCTTTTCAAGGCTATGCTACAACATACATATGCAATGTTTTCATATGCTTCAAGCAAGAGTAAGAGCAACTGTCCACTAGAGCACGGCTTACTGAAAAACTATTTCAGACTAACAATTGTGCAAAGGCAGAATATCCAGTTAGCCCACCACATTTGCAGGTTTGACTTTCAAGGATTTGATTATTTGTGAGTTTCTTCAACCCCTGGCCCCACACGGCAAGTGCTCCTTTTCTGAAGAAAACCTTTCTTCTCAGCAGCTTCAATCAGACCACATAGCCCTTTAAATACCTGCCTCCGGTGACCCTCCTCCCTCACCAGCTGCTGCCTGGCCAGCTCAGGATGGCTCGCAGCCTGACTTCTCAGTGCCACCAACCCTCTCCCTGTGTCATCCCACACACCCAAAGAAGGAAATGGATGAAAGAGAAAGTACAGGGCTACCATGCTGACACACGCCCTTTCTCTCTCCCTTCCCTGACCCAGTTTGGACCCTGAGTGTCCACTCCCCACACCATGTCTCAGTCCACAGACATACACACACTCTTCTATACTTGTGATTTTTTTTCAATTTTGCAAGGGTCCTGCATTCCTAACCCTAATGGATGTGGAGAGCCAACTGTATACATAATAAGAAAAGTACAGAATAATTAATTAGCTAAAGGTCTATGAATATGGCAACTACATAGGTCCTTTTGAATTCTATTCACTAACTGAATCATCACCTCAACCTTAATTGAAATTTCTGGCTGACGATTCTTTTTACAGTCAGACATCACTCCTGCACAGCTTCTAAAGATCTGGGCTGTTTTACAAACTGTTAAGTATCCTTTATACACACAATTCTACGCAGAAATTTGCACATTTAACTGATTAGCTAGCTATGCTGACACATATTCCACAGGTAAATTCAGCGAAACAGTTACACATATTCATATTACACATATTCATTGTATGTCATGAACATGTACACAGTATATCTTTCATTAAAAAATCAACCAAGTTTCTATTCCCTATTGTTGCAAAGATAAACCTGGAAATGTGCAGGTGTTGGCTAAATAAATCTCAGTAGCCAGGAGTTTCAGGGTAAATTTTTCAGCACTCAGAGGACACAGAGCTTCAGGATTCCATATATATTCTTACCTTCTCAGTGACTAACCAAGTCAAAATAAATTATACTGAACAGTAAAAATTGCAGAATTGTGAAAAATAAACCATATAACATGCTCAATTTTCTTAATCTATGTATGCTGCAGAAATCTTTTCTCTTGTGGTCAAATTTGGATATACATTTTAGACCAACGTGTAAACAGTCCTACCAATTTGATCACAGTGGTAGAAGAGACTACTAGATGTACATCCCCGTACTGAAAGCACAGTGATCTATGCTGACTGTAACAATTTACAAAGCAGTATGTTCAAAGAGTTTCACTGACATTATTTAATCTTTATAAATATACCACATGGCAAATCTGTATTATTATCTTCATGTCGTGGTTAGAAGAGCAAGGCTGAAAGAATGCAGCTTGCCTACAGCTTCTTATAATTCCTGAAAGAGGTGAGACTGGAATAAGGGACTTCCTGATTTGTAGTTCAGTCTCCACTATAACATCTCAGCCCTTTGCTGACATCATGTAATTACCATACACTCCTATGCAAGAGCCTAATTGACAAGGATGAACCAAATCTGCAGATGCCAGGTAATCATTGCCTCCACCTTCACATGAAGTGGTAATTGCTCTAGCAGACTGTCTCTTAATCTTCTAAAGGATTTGGAGGGGGTGGGGAACATAAGAACAGCACATCCTTTGGCTTTATGTATTGCAAGCTTTAATCTACCTAATTGCAAGGGCTTTCCTCTCACTTTCTCAAGCCTATTCTCAAGAGTATAACTTATATTTAATAGCAATAGCATCCAACTAACAAACTATTCTAGCAAGAACCATCCATTTCTTTGCCATGATCACACAAACAGCTATATGGAGTTTATACCAGTATTCCATGTTTCCCAATATTTCAGTACTGGTTAGACTCTGGAAAGAAATAATTTTTAGATTTAAAAAAACCTCTCTTTTGTAGTCTGGGCTGTAGTCACAGACAACGGTAAAAAATTCCCCTTTTGAACACAATTACAAAATTATCTTCTCCTCTGTACAAACATATCTTACATTTAAATCAGCAATGAGGTATCAAGGAATCTAAAATAAAATGCAAGTCAGAGTTCTCTTCCCCTTTCATCACCATCCTGCCTAAGGTGTCCTTTCCATGCTAAGGATTAAAGCAAGCTCTTTGTGGAAGTTTATGTATTTGTTACGACCTGATAGTGACAGTACTTCTTTTCATCTCACGAATTTCAATAAGCATCACCAAGAAAAAACAACATAATTTCCTTCCAAGAGAAAACAGTGTACAACTGGCCAGGGCAGCTCTGACCCACTGCAATGCACTGTCAAAAGAACTGCTAATATTTCAAGAACTACTTGGGGTTTTAAATAATTGTTGTTGTTGTCATGCCCTTTCGAGTCAACCCTGACATATGACAACCCTGTAATAGCATTTCCTTTGCAAGATTTATTCAGAAAAGGTTTGCCACTGCCTTCCTCTTAGGCTGAGAAAATGTGACTTGTCCAAGGTTTCCCAGTAGATGCCCATGGCTGAATGAGGATTCAAACCCTGGTTTCCCAGACACCTAGTGCTACATGCAACCACAATGGCTCTCACTTTTTTTCTTAGATTACATTTTCTTACATGGAATCCATAATGTTAGGCCGAGGCAAAAATTATGGTCAGTAGGTTGCTTTCTCCTATTGACTTGATAGAGACAAGTGACCATGCTCAACAGAAAACGAAATCTCCCCAATATATCCTGAAGAACAGATGGGAAATGACATGCCCTCTGCAGGCCCTCTGTCAAGCAATGGTTGAAAAAACTTCCTCCATGGCACCTGTTTCTATTTATTTTGGTTTTAACCAAGAGGAGAGCAACTTGCAGAGGGTTCAGAGGCCACATACTCTCTCCACTGCACTTCCCAATATCTTTTATACTCAAAAACCTCTCATGACCAATATGGGGCATGCAAGAGAATAAATTCTGCTACTTTCTCTTCACTGTTTTAGGTCCAAGAGGGGCCTTCTGTCAAAACTGGAAGTGACAAAAGCCATCCTAAGCCTAAAATAACTCAAGAGGAAGCAGCCGAACAAAACTTCCCCCATGTTCTCTAAAGGCTTTGAGGGTGTTATTGCCCATTTTGGGGGATGGTATTTAAAAAAAATACCGCGAAGGGGCACAAAAATGACTTTGGTAAGCCAACTCTTTGCCCGTCACTCTTTTTTTCCTACTCTGAGCAGGTCTGGTCTAAAATTCAGGGAAGATGATGTCTGACACAGTGCAATTCCCACTGAAGAGGTGGGCCCTAAACATAAGCAGACCCTGATTCAGGTTATCCCTCCATCAGTGCTGTCAAACAACCTTCCGGCATACGAAACAGAATACACGAAAGTGCTCACAAGATAACTAGATCCATCTTTGATGTAAATATGTTTAACACAGCACATAGTCAGCCTCAGCCTGAAGGGAAATGAGATATATACCGATGCAGCGGTCACTGTGCTGACAGCATTTTTAGCAAAATGCTATTTGATATCTGTTTTGAGAATTAAGTTTGGCTCTGGCTATTGAGCTAACAGAGAACCAGCATGGTGTAGTGGTTTGAGCAACAGACTACAATTCTGGAAACCGGGGTTCAAATCATCATTCAGCCATGGAAAAGCACAAGGTGACTGCTGGCAAGTCTCAGGGTTGCCGTCAGTCATAAAAGATCTGAAGACATGCAGCAACAAATTGTGCTAACAAATGAATCTGATGACTTATCTGTCATACGGCAGAAAAAAATGCCATTTGGTGTAATGGATTAGCCAAGGAAATCAAAAAGTCAGAGTAACCAGAGGAGCAAACATAAGGCACCTTCCATGGAGATAAGATCTTAATCCACTTGAGAGCTCATCCTTGTGGAGAATTCTGAATACTAACTGCATGTCTAGCAGAGGACCAAAGTACATTCCTGGAGACTAAACTGCATACTCAAGGTCTAAAAAGGGTTTGTTGTGACCCAATCCTTCACTGCCATGACTCTAAGCAAACTTACCATTTAACACCAATGATCTCAATTCATTATATATACACATTCACACAGAGGGAGAGAGAGAGACAGAGAGAGAGAGAGAGAGAGAGAGAGAGAGAGAGAGAGAGAGAGAGAGAGAGAGAGAGAGAGACTTACATGTAGACCTACAAAGAAAAAAAAAGAGGTCAACGAGATGAGAAATGGAAGTAATTTTCCTTTCTGTTGCAAAACCCTCACTGACATCTATTTCACACACAAGAGAAGGTGAAATGAAGCATCAAATACCATAACAAGACATAACTTACAAAGTATTTTTGACCCATTTGTACTACCTGCTCATTCAGACAAACTGTAATGGTGAACAAGTGGAGAATCTTAACTTCAAGCCTGCTTCTCTCTAAACTTTACCCCAGATCTTGTTCTGCTTCACCTCCTTTCTCCAATATGACATACATACATACATACATACATACATACATAGATCCACTTTATAAAGTTCAATTGAGACTGTTAGCTCTACCTTGACAAGAAGTATATAACGCTCAAGGGAGAAGATGCCAACTACTATAACCACAAAAATCAGACTGATTGTCACATGGTATTTATACTGAATCTACAAACCACTGCATCCAAATCATTGCACTTTGACTCAAAAGTGAGAGAAAAGGGGATAAACTCATGCTTGGAACATACAAATTTATTAAAGAAACAAGTCAAAACTTCACACAAATCAAGACAACAAAGGGAGGTGGAATCTCTCAACTCATATCCTAATACATGTTTGGCCTACTGTACTTTCAAAAAATAAACTTCTCCACTCCAGGCCTCATTTCAAGACTTGGTCTGTTTTTCTGGTTTCCAAACTCTAGTGCTATCCCTTCCTACTTATGCAAACTGCTGCAGCAAAGCTACACTAACCGCTCTTCCATATCCCATTGTCCTTCACCTATGCACAATCCTCTGCTTCTTTCAACCACTGTTCAAATATGTCACAGCTTCTTTCAATCCTTACTACCATATTTTTCCTTATTTAGTATTTATTTGTTTTATCCACACATTCTTCTTACCCCATATAATCTTTCACTCTCTCCAAATCTGACAGAGTACATTATTTTTAATTAGGATACTTTAAAGCAAGACAAATGAGCATTATGCTGTAAAGCTGCACAGGTTCCCCTCTCACCATTTAAAAACAAACTCACATAAGATAAGAGAAACAAAGAAGCGCAAAAGCATATACAGATCAACTAGGAAAGCTAAATATAAAGTTAACCTAGGATTTCTGTCCTCCAGTTTTTAGATAGCTAATGCAGTACAATCAAAATGTACTATATTCTATTGGCACCCATATTACTTCCTACACTGTATCCTACACTGATCTAAATATTTCCAATTAGACTAGTTTAATTCAAATCAACTAAATAGTTTTAAATCAATCTGATACTTGCCTATCTGAACTGATGGTCTAAAAGTTATTTTCACTTGGGATATTTGAAGCTCTCAGTTAAAAACTTAGTTATGTCCTGCTCAAGGAGGTATGATTATGAATTTTGGGACGAAAGCCAAAGCTAGTGGTACATCATACAGCTTACACATGGAAAGTGCCAGGTCCAGTCCCTGGCATCTCTAGCTGTAAGGTGGCAAGCAACAGTGCTGAGAAAAATCAATGTGTCTGATTTGGGAAAATCATTATTATTAATCAACTAGATGAACCAATGATCCATTAGACACTAAGTCAAGCTCATAAGTAGATAACTGTCCAAAGATAAGCAGCCAAGTGTCTCACCACCACCAAAAAGCCCTGCAGCCCATTCCTTTCTCACCAGCCTACTCTAATAGGTTCCTCATCTGACTAAACTGCATCCTTCCTATTCCTACCGCTACACCTCACTAGACTGAGCACTATGGTGGTTTCCTGTAATATTTACTTTTGCTTTCATTTCAGGCTGTTAAGAATACAGGGGATGGATGAATAGAGACAAGTATGCAAACTCTTGTAGTTGGCAGGGTTGATTTTATTGTATCTAAGAAAATTGAACAGCCTAATCATTCACCAACATCTTAGCATTTAACAGATGTTAGGCTAACAGTAGGAATGTGGCAGGAAACTCATGTTTTAATGTTGGCCTGATCTAGGCATGCCTATCTGATTATTAAGTTGTCAATGATCTCTCTTACTGTAGAAAATATATGCATTTATACCAATGTAAATTATTCAAGAAATCATATTTTTATGCAAGTTATAGCTTTCCTATTCAAGAGGAGGCTATTCAACTATGGAGCACATGGCTATTTTAAAACCACATACAAATAATATAAAACACAGTGTATCAAGTTAATATTTTATATACTGAGTCTCAATAAATTAGAATAACTTCAGTAACTATTCACTCCATTCTTTCCTTTATTTAAAACTATGATCATCTGAAGCATTTTATATACTATAACCACAACTTCTTCTGGAAACTCAATACCTAAAATCAGATTGCCAAACACATTTGTAATTATTTTAATTAAAAATACTGAGTTTCCTTAACTTCACTTAATAATGGGAATAGACACTAATCAGTGCATCCAAGAATCTATCATATCTAAATTAATTAGAAACCCAGTTTTTGGCACACGTTTTGAGCATCCCAGCCAAACTTTGTAAAAGATTTATCTGGCATCTTGCATTTATAGAGTGCCACAATAGCCAACTGTAGCCAAATCACCAAAGTACAAATTGTTACTGGCAACATAATAAAGGAAGGAAAATAGTTTAAGTATACTAACATCCTAGTCTTGGGGCATCCAGTCAAGCTACGCAAAGAGATGTTTTTGTCCCTTGCATACTCCCAAATGTGGAAGTAGGATCAGAAACTGGATCTGGAAGAAAGGGTAAACAGCATGTTAGTTAAATTCACAGATGGCACTACACTGGGTAATGCTGCAAACATTAGCAGGAACAAAAGTATAAACGGTTTCAGTAACAAAGGAAAATGCATCATACTTCAGGAAAAAGTGACAGCGATGTACAATGAAATTCCAACAAACAGTAAAAATGTTCAAAGAAAAGGACTGATAATGGATGAAATGTAAATAAAGACAAGTCCAAGAGTTCAAGACAAAACAGCAACCATGTAGAAAGGGATAAAGCCTTTAAGTCACAGCAATATGCTCATTTCACTGTACTAAATGAAACTTGCCAGAACATTTAAGTTATTATACCACCAACCATCTTTCATTCACTCTTATAGGACAACTACCTCTAAAAACTGCTTATCTGACAAACAGCAAACATGCAACAGGATACTGAAGATACCAGAAATAAATCCAATGAACTCAATGAAATGAACCAGTAAGTCCCATTTATTTCAATGGGTCTAGCCTACGTAAGACTAACACCGGATTTAGCCATCAGTTTGCCCTAAAAAGGCTTTTTAAAGCTTAGTTTCAGCAGTAAGCAGAGATATGTTAATATTCAGGACTTCTGTTTTACATTGCTTGCTCAAGTGTATCCCAGTCACATAATAGCTTAAGTAGCATGTCTCTGGGTTCAACTTAGAGTGTCACATGCAGTAAAACAAATTAGGGAGGGGATAAGCTATGGTAAGGGTCACCCTGCAAAGAAATTAGATATGCAGATGTGATGAGAAAAAAGTTAACACATGATGTGGCAATGAAAGGAAAGGTTTAGAAGTGAAAATGTTAGATAACAAAAAGGAAATGAGGAGGAGAGAAAAGGAGGTGTGAAGGACATATAAGAAAAGTGGCAAGGAAGGAAGAGATACACAACCCCTAAATAAATATAATTAGAAAATGCATTGTTCAGTTATTTACTCCTCTGCATTTTGTTTAAAATACAAAAAGGGTACTGGATATTAAAGTTTGTATTTTTCTACCTAGACCTCTGATCAGTTGATAGAAGTCAACTTTTTCCTAGGTAGACTTCTTGGTACGAATAAATTAAGTTCAGTATTTATACAGAAAAAAGCAATGTAATGATCTCACTCTGAAAAATTTAATGTATTTATGAGGCATGTGTTTGAACAAATGATCCAGGATACATGTAAAACTGGGGAGAAAATCAGTTGACTTTCCAGAGATCAGAAAAGAGAACATCTACACAAGTTTCTTTCCCATTGCAGTTTCTCCCTGTCATCCCTCTCCCCTACACTGATTTTTCATCATACAGAGACACACATAACCTTATTAACAGGAACAAATATAATTAAGATAGCATATGTAACTTACAAACATTATTTTAGTCAAAGTCTTTGATCTAGAAGCAATTATTGTCCTATTCCCCAAACTTTTCTAACTAATCAGAATGACCTGAAAAAAACTCACAATGAGATTGTGCAGTGTGTGTTTTTCTCAGCCAAGGAAAACTGGAATAAAAATGTGATCGGACAGTGACATATTGTTCAGAGTTAGGTTTCAGAGTATTTAACACCCACTGAACTCTAAAACATACATGAAAACCAACTATGCATCTTTCCACATCCCATTATATTCCATCCCACAACTGTGTAAAATATGCTTTATATCCCGAAGCCTAGATATCACTCTGTATTTGCATCTGAAGTGGGTTTATATCCATGAAAGCTCATGTTAAAATAAAAATCAGTTAGTCTTGAAGGTGCTGCTACATTCCTTCTTTTTCCCTCTCCCCCCACTGTTTCTCCTTTTTATTCAGTAAAAGGTCTGTAATGGCCTTGGCTATACAAATAACGATAGATTATCATTATTACTTAACAGTAAAAGGTCAACTATGCTCAAAGCTCAAACCATATACTCCAGCATATACCATCTAGAAAATGTTTAAACAACAAAAGACCTCTAGACCTAGAACTTTTAAAAGTTCTTGCATATTTTTGAAATTAAATCTGCAAAACTTTCAAAAAGAGCTTTCCTTCATTATTAGCCATAGGAAACTATGCATAATGAAGGGAAAATGTTAAAATATACATGCACATAACTTACAGTCATCTTAGGTTTGAGGGCAGTTTTATGGAAGATATTTTGTATACAGGTTCAGATAGCTGAGCACACACACACAGGAAGGGTACACATGTATAAACTGCATGTTTTCTATTTAAAGCACAAACTAGCTAGAGCACAATCTTTTCCCCAGAACCATATTTTGTATTTCAAAGGGGCAAGTATCTTAACATGTATTTTAACTGACTCAATAAGAACATTTTTTAAAATTCATATAGCTATAAAAACAGTGTATTGAAAATGGTCCCTCAGTGCTCTATAGTCACAGCACCCAAACAACTGTACTCTGAATTTTGTGAAATATCTATTCTAACATTACGCATTGCTTTGTGTAGCCTTGGATTATCTGCACAGTTTGTGCTGAGCCACCATAAAGTCCTCCAAAGAAGACTTCACAAGAGCAGCCTCTATTCAAAATCAATGACATCAGCATGACTGCTTCACATCTGGGGAAGAAGGATATGTGCTCTCAGGCACATTTTAGCTACCAGGATATTCAAAGTTTATAAGTGTCGACATCAACTACAACATAGATTTCATATTTTAAGTGCTGCACAATGCCCAGGATTGAGAAATGATAAATTGCAGTTAGGCACACAAAAATGTAAGAAAACTGTAACTGGGTACCCTGCTACAAATATCTCAAGTTTGATTTTGTAAACTGTGTCATAATCTACATAACCATAACAATGAATTATCATTTCTAAGGTATCGTTATGATTTAATAAAACTTGAGCTCCAATTCACCATGATGCTGCATGTACATAACAGCCAAAGTAGTGCACACTGGGATTCATCAGATCATTTCACCATTCACAGACTTCTGTAAGTCTATTAATAGAACTGCTAGAGAGGGAAGAAAAAGATGAATCCCAATATTAGCATGTACACAACTGACAGCAAACAATGTATACAATACAATGCACTTTTCTTAAAGATTCAGAAGAAAAATGGTCACCTTCATGCTCTCTATATGGCTGCATCTTTCTGAATTACATGTATCACTACCAAGAGCAACAATAACGCAGCATTCTGCTCCCTAAAAATGAAGCCAGCGGACTTTTTTCTCTATATCAGAAAGCAACAATTCTAGGTGAGAGACATCTATATGAAACCACCCTGGTATTTCTTTTAAGTGTTCCTCAGCAACCTGATGAGAATACCAACTACTAAAAAAAGCAGATTTCTAATATATACAGAATTGAAAAATTTAATTCAGAGTGACCCTATTAGTTTGCCATTATCTCTGATAAACATATTGTGTCACAAAAACATGGCATTCAGTGTCAGCCACGTAAATTTAGGAGCACCCATTATTACAACATTTTATTACAACATGTTAATGATATAGACATTTGACAATCAGCAGAAGGGTGATTATTTCAAACTTGACTTACAGCCTTGATACCCCAGCACCTAATCCTGATTTTGACAGCATAAATTAAGCAACTCACAGTTCTTGTTTCTATTTTTTGAGTAGTAAACAACTCTCTTAACCAAGACATAATTTGACAACTAGCAAAAGACTCGCAGCTGAACTTTCACTAGATTACCATTTTGTCTAAACTGACATCATTTGACAACCCATTTCCACCTAAAACAAAAAATAGATATTGTTGAGCATCTGCTTCCACCTTTATTTTGGCTCATCAAGTAATCTTACTACAAAATGCTTTACAACACAGATTTTTACAATGTGCTCAAATAATATCCTAACCAGAAATGCTAACACTGATAAAATTACAATCATCCATTTCACACGTTGCCTTAACATTGAGTCAGATCAATGCTACTATCCACATATACATAACAACACGGTATTATAACCTTCTGGCAGTGCTAGTAGAACCTAGTTTCTGAAATCACAAGCAAATTTCTTTCTCATTACCATCTCACTACATTTTAAGTCAAAACAAATCCAAAAATATAAATACTTCATCTCTGCAGTGAAAAAAAAATCTGGGAAAAATAAAGCCAACACATATTACATCCTAGCAATTTATGGGCATTACGTAGGAAGCAAACACTATACAGAGACCTCATAAAACTGATCAATGCCAAGTTCAAACTGTTAGGTTAGAATGTTATCAAGATAACAAAAACTATCAACACAATTATACTTTGGACTTTCTAAAATGTTTTTGTACTTTAACTCCAAAAATAATCTGGATGACTAGGTGATTAACCTTCACAGTTTAGTAATTTCCTTCATATCTTTTGTTTACACAAAAGGAGAAGTGTACCTAAACAGAAACCTGGGCTCAAAGGAAGGGGGGGAAGCAAAGAAGCAAAGAGTGAAGTCAGATAGCATGTATAGCCCCTGAATATATTCCAATCTGTAACATTTATGGTTGCTTAAAACCATACAAGAAGTATATTTGTACAGTATTTCTTTTCAGTTTGGGAACATCTTTAATGCTCCTTTCCCAAAGTGTCAGACCAAAACCTCAGTAACAATCCATGCAAATCACAGAATCTCAAATAGCAAAGTTGAAATACACACTAAAACTAACATGGATAACAACCCAAGGTATATTTGTGATGACATTAAATACTTTAAACAGATTGCTAGCCTTCCTGTACATTCACTGTACCACTCATGCATTAATACAACTTACAGTCCAAAAATATTATTAGGTGACAGAATAAATTTGTATTCTCCTCCAACAGGCAGAGAAAAGCCCAATATAATCTCCCAGAAGTAAACTCCTAGTAGCAAGAGGATGATCCAAATCAAATCTAATTACAGATATCTCAAGAGATATTCTAACCACTATCTCTTGAAATATTTCCCAAAAGCAAACAGAGGCCTATATTTTTAGTCAGTGAGTTACCAATGAACAACCTTCTTGAAAGAGCCAGCCATGTCACTCAGATGTCAATGCAAGTGACAGTAGGCTCTCCAAAACCCTGGACTAGATTTGATGCAGATAAAAAAAAGGTAGCAGTGTACCGAACACTGCTTAAGATACCTCTTCTTAAAAAAAAAATCGTATGTCCCCTATTTTAAAGAAATAATGACAAATATTTTGTGTTTAAACACTTGTGTAGAAAAAAGAAAATTCCTGAGAATATACACCACACATTTACACAGGGTAATTGCATGGTAAGCAAAATTTGAGGGTGACCTGTAAATTTACAGTGAAAACAATTTAACAACCTTCTATTGCTTCCAAGCAATACAAGCTCAGCTTAAAATGATCTGCTTCTACTGCCTCTGTCCTTACAGTAATATTTTACTATTCCCTTTGTTTTAAGAAGGTTGCAATCCTAACACACACTTACTAGAGAAAAAAGCCCCCTGAAAACTATAGGGTTACTTCCAAATCAGCATGCATGAAGCCTTAACAGCATGAAACAGGGTGTGTGTGTGTGTGTGTGTGTGTGTGTGTGTGTGTGCACACGTGCGTTTTGACTTGACATGCAAGCTAAATACATTACTGTCCCCAGGAATCAAAAGAGAAAGGATACTGGAATTTACAAAAGCATTCAGAATGCAAGCCTATACACATTCACCTGAAAGTAAGTAAGTCTTATTGAGCTAAACGTGGCTCCATTAAGAGCAGACATGCATAGGCTCATAGTTAAATTGACAGTAGTGTTTTTCAGTGCTAAAAGGTAGCATTACCATAGAGAACATCCCCTGCCTAAGTTTGTGCAATTTTCCACCTGCATCCATGTTGCATAAAAGATGGGAGGACATTGTCCTCAGCATCTTATTTATGATTCCAGTGTAAGTTATTCTTTTGGAAAACCTAGAAATCATAAACCAAAGGATTCAGGGAATATGATGGGGGGGGGTCAAGAAAGTAAAGATGAGTGATTTCTGGGGTATATTTTGACCAAAATCTAACACGTATCACAGCATAAGTCAGTAAGCGTGATCTTACGATCCCACCCTCATACCCAACTTAGTACTAGGGACTATCGGGAGCAAGATCGCAGCTCCTTGATCACTGGGCATGGCTGGGAAGAGGAAAGCGGGACCAAATGAATGGGCGGCTGACGACGTTCGCAAAAACCAGGGGACAGAGAGGGGCGTGGTCACCCCCCGAACAATCCGACCCTACAGCCATCCCATCCAAGGGTAACTTTCCAAACCCGCCTCAGCATCTCCCCGCGAGCGGCCGGGCGGGCGTCCCACGGCAACGGCTAACCTAAACACGGCTTCCCTTGACCCGATCCGGCGGACGCAGCCCGACCCACCCCCCTTCCCCTAAACAAAGAGCCCTCTTCCTCCCCCCTCAGGAGGGGGCGGGGGAGAGACAGGCGAGACTAGGCCGGAGTGGGCGGGGCAGAGCGTAGGCCGCGGTTGCTCCGTGAAGCGCGAGGAAGCGGGAGGAAAGGGGGGGCAGGGAAGCGCGCGAGGAGCGGCTAAGCCGCGCGGGAGGGAAGCAGGGAGCACGCGCGCCCAGTCGGCCGGCAGAGAAACGGACGGCCGAACGAACAACTGGGGTGGGGGAGGGGTGCGGCGCGCTCCCCTTCGCTCTGGTGAAGGGAAAGGCAAGGGGGGGGGTCACGCAGCAGCTCAGCTTCCCCTCCGCCCACAAGCTCCGCTCCGCTTCCCTCCCCCCTTCGGTCCCTCACCCACACAGCGCAGCAGCCGGTGTCGCCACGAGTCAAGCTGGTGGCGGAAGCCGCGCCTCTCGATGGAGCACTCCTGCCGCCCGCACGGACTCGCCATCTTCTGGAGGAGGGGCCCCGAGCCACCGCCGGCACGCCCGCCACCTGCGTCACACGTACGTCAAACGCGCGGAGGCGGGGGCTGCCGCCCAAATCGAAACGCCGGGCGGGGGGAGAAGAGAGAGAGAGAGAGAGAGATTTTGGTGGCCATGGCAACCACCGCTGGGTTAAGGACGAAGGTTTTTCGGTGGGCAGAGGTGGGTTTAACGGGAGGCGGTCTCGTTTCATCTCTGCTGGGCAGTGCCTCGAGGTCCCTCGTGTTCTATTCAGGACGTTAAAGGATGGTACAGAAGAAGACAATACATAAAGGCATCTAAAAGGTGCACTTGTTCTGAGGACGTGCGGTTCATAAGATTTCACCAGACGTAGATACCCAAATAAACAGGCATAGGATGGTGTTGTTAAAGGAGCTAAAGCAGTCGTGAAAATAATAGTTATAAAATTGAAAATCTCATTATACAGAAGGTAGAAAGACTAAAAATGTCACAATTATTTATAGCTAAAATGCTCCAAAAGCTTATAGATGAGATACTAAAGTCGTACAGTTTGCCTTAAATGTTATAATTTTCATCAGGCTTAGCAACAAGGCCTCTGATGTTCTATATCGCTTATTTTAGCAATTCTTCAGAATATTCTAAGTTATAATTGTGATCTAGACAAACTTGCCTAGCATATGTTCCATTGACACTGTGCATTTAGGTATTGTATATCATCAGAAGAAGGTAACTCATATGACGCACCAGAGCCAAAATCAAAACTTTCTGGTATTGCCTGTGTGCCTCAGTAGCCTTGCTGTTACACAGTTCTCTTGCACCCTTTTTGAGGGCTGAAAAGTTCCAGAGGCAAGGGCTAAATTGCATTAATTCCTTTTGCATGAGAGATGATTGCAAACAAAGTACTTCTCATGGAGGCAGAGCATAGGCAGAGGCAAACAGACAACCTCTCAGAGAGCAACCTAAGAAGCAACCTCATTCCAATTGCAATCTGTTTCTTCTGTTATTCCTTTTTCCCATTCGTATCTTTCACTTTTTTCCTCAGCTGCACAAGTGCTGTCTTCCCTAACCACTGAAAGATACCTCATCCAAGCATACAAAGAGGTTCCCTCCGCCTAGAAGATTCATCTCATAACCATTACCTACCCCTTCAGCTGGCAAACCATTTAACAAATGAATGGACAGTCGGCAACATTAACGCTGCTGTAAAGCTACATAGAAGTTGTAGAAATAAGCTTTTTTAAAAAAAGCTTAGGTTACTCTGTGCCTATATGGTGAATAGTGCAAGGGCTGAATGACATTTCCAGGGACCATCAGTTCAAGTTCAGTTTCACCAGTTCTGCTATGTACTAATTCTGAATTCCCTTTTAGCTTAGTAATCTGAATTCTTGTGAAGTACAGAACAAAAAGATGAACATCATCAGATGAACAACATCAAGATTATCATCAATCTAACCATCAAATTTAAATATTTTTGATACGTATATTTTATTAAATATAAAATATTTAATATAAAACAATTTATATAAAAATAAGAAAAATTGGTGTAATCTTTCATCTGTAGTACTGTAGGTATGCACATTTTGTGTGTGTGTGTCTGTGTACAGATGTGTATGCACACCTTCAAATTGCCTGTCACCTTATAGCAACTGCATGAATTTCATAGGGTTTTCATAGGCAAAGAATACTCAGAGGTGATTTTGCCACTTCCTTGCTCTGATGTATAACCTACAGCACTTGGTATTCATTGGCAGTCTCCCATCCAAGTACTAACCGGAGCTGATGCTGCTTAGTTTTCAAGATCAAAGAGGATATTGCACCTTTAGAGAATTTAGGCTTCTACACATGCCTTTTACCCACATAAAAAGATCTTTACAATGTTAACTATGAAGAACAATGATGGTATCACATCCCTGCATCATGTGAATGAACGAACTGTGGTGAGCAGTATCTTCTTCAACGTATTTCCTGCATTTGATAAATGCCACATTTTATTGCTCCTTTTGTCCCCTGATACCAGATCTCATATAGATATTTGACACATTAGCATGAAAAGGGCATCAGTGTCATCAATCATCACCTAACTCAGAAGCAAGTTTGAGGGTAACACAACTGCATAAGCTGAATACGAGCATCTTGAAGGACTTATCAAACATTGTGATAAGTCTTGTGGTAAAGTAAGAAAATACTGAATAATTGGCTAGTATGAATTACCGATTCAGTTACTTTCACAGCAGCTGATATGGGTCTTCTTTGCATATAACAATAGTTTACTTATTCATTCATTCACTGCATTTATTTATCACCTCTTGACCAACTAGGGCCACAGCAGGATTTTGTGGTAACACAAATGCATTCCATGTAGAAGGTCCAAGATTTAATCCTTGACATCTTTAGTTTAAAATACTTTCAAATAGCAAGGACTAGCAAAGACTTATGGTGAGGCCTTGAAATAAACTGTAAAATCCCATCCTCAATTTATTACATCAAATTTGACTGAATAGAATTCCACCCGCTAAATCAAATGTTCTCATTTCAGTGATCAAGACCAGAGCAAGTAACACAATGATCTGCCCTAACAGGCTGTCACGAACAGTAGTTTTAAAACAGATCCTATGATTCTGAAAGAGTTAATGTTTGAGATTTACAACTGTGTTTCATATTTTTTCTACAGTAGTAGACACTCAAAGAATTGCATTGCCCAGAGGAAGCAGTATACAACCAGCTTGACAAGGAATGGTTTTCAGCCTTTTTATAAAGATAAATCACATATACTGACACTATCTGTCATTATGAACACTGCCCAAGCCATGCCAGCTATATCTTTTATTGAACAGATTGTTGGCAAAAGGCTCAGGATAGGTTGTGGATGCATTTTAAATGGGAATAAGTTGTTAGAGGTTAAAGTCCTGATTATTCTTCAAATATAAAAGCCTGAAGCTTGGGGAAGGTGACTCTCTCTTCCCATTCACCCCTAAGTCAAGGGTAACATCTAAAGATGTGGGGCATGGAACTGCAGCTTTGAGAACAAACAGAATGACAGACAAGTGTGTTGAGTTAAAAGTTCTAGAAGTACATGTATCTGTCTCCAAACCTCTGATATATGACAGAGGATTTACAGCCTTCTAGAAATGCTCTGCTTGCTTATGTGTACTAATACCATTTCACATCTGTCTTGCACTAGGGAGCTGGAGCCAAACTGACACCATGTGTGGTAGCCTCTGATAACCCTTGAAAAAATCTTTAGGAAGAAAATCTAAAAAGGCAAAACAAAAACACACAAAACCCCAGCCAGCCATATAACTTAATGACACAAATTAATAAGTGAAAAAGAGGACAATTAAGGTGACATCTAGATGGGATGAGGGAAAGAATGGAAGAACTGCAACAATAGAACACATACAGTCTAGGAAGAAACATCTCATTGTCTAGACAAGTGTTTCTTAAGCTATCTGATATGGGAGACCAGCATTTTCCCCAGTGTGCCAAGGACTGGTGCCATAGTTTGTGAATATTAGCTACAACTGTGTCTGTGTTTCCTGAGAATTCTCCAGGGACTATGACTGGTCCACAGGCCACCCTTTAAGCAGCACTGGTCTAGATAGAACACTTCTAGGTTCACAGTAAGAAGCTATTTCAATGTCCTCAGATACAGAAGTGAAAGTTGCTTATTGACATCAATAGAGAAACTGAAAATGTTAATGTTGCTGGACAAAAGTCTGTCCACCATATGCACCCATCTATTCCCCCCCCCCACCAATTATTTACAGGAGGGAATAATGTTACCCTGAAATTTTGGGGGTCCCAGAGGGACACCTTAATGTGCTCCTCTTGATGGGGAAGGTAAACCCAACAGAGCACAAACGATAGCAATACGAGAGGCAGGGTAACCTAGTGAGATCTTTTACCCAATTTTTACGGGGTCAGGCCAAGCCAAAAACCACACAAAAAGATCCAATAAATGACTTTATTGAACGGAAGTCTCACGCATCAATGCATTCACTCACACACGCATTCAAGCCCTATAGAAAGGCAAAGAGTGGAAATTAGATAGAGGGGCTATCAGAGGATTCGTAGTTTGGGTGATACTGCACCTTTTCCTGAAGTCCTTGGTCCGAGAAAGCAGTGAAAGAAGTAAAGCTCAACAAAAGGACTCTGAGGGGATTACTCGGCTGCCAGGAGGAAAGGTCTGTTGGTATGACCAGGAGTTATCCAAAGAACTAGCCAAAAACGGGGACTATTTGTAGGGAAAATGTAGCTTGAGGGCAAATCCTCTCCCAGGGAGAACAAAAGAGGGTGGCAACAGAAAAACAACCGCACACCGGCACCTCCTTTGATATTAGAAGATAACAAGGTGTTACCAAAGTGCCAGGATCTTCCGCCGCTTTGAGTTGCGGTGTGAGTTTATGTAGATGTTCCTTGCCTGATAAGATTTTATTGCTACCAGTGCCCAACTTGTGGGAAAGCACCTTAATCTCTTCAAGTTGGCTCCTCAAAGGCTGAGGACCTTTTGTCCACTATGGGTTGGCACAGCTTGAGATCTCCTGTGGCTACGTGACGGGGGAGTTTACTGGCCTGATCTGGTTTTCCGATCGTATGACCGTTGCTGCCTACATGCTCATCCAGGTGACCTCTCTGGCATATTAGATTATATTTTATATCAAAGTTGTAGACCCTGGGACAGGCTTTACCAATGGGGTAACAATACTCAGTTGGCACAACATGCAGACTTGTAGCAAGAAGGAAAACTGGAGAAGGGGAGAATCAAATGGTATTGATGAAATTCTGAACAGAACGGCCTGAATCCTGTTGGTTGGTCTCAACCAAAACTGACCTATTGAATCAATATTTGAATAGTTTGGGCAAAACTCATTGATTCAGTGGGTCTGCTCCAGTTGGGACAAATATTAGGATTCAGGTCAATCAGTTCATGCTGCAACATGTTGTTGCAGGGCCCCACATGTTTATGCATAGGTCAGATACTACCATAGTATTATAAGGCTCTACTGTTTTCCATTCCAAAAGGAAGGCAAACCCAGTTAGCATCCCTCATGAAAATACTCAGAAGGTGAGGAGGTGAGTAATGCTTAGTACCTCTGATAGCTCCTGTTTCTTCTGATTTTTTACATTTAACCACTGCCTCCAGTTACACCAAACTGCTCACCAGTCTTGGGCTGTTGTAGTCCATGATGTTGAACATACTTACCTTTGCTCCTGCAATCCTGTGGCTACTGGAATAGAGTTCTTTCTGGCAAAGAGGATTGAAATAAAGCCCCCTGCAGCTGTTATTTTTTTCAGCTTGAGTCAGACTGACCTTTACCTTGCCAGCGTTCTTCCTGGAAGGGAGAAGATGCATCCTTTTAATAGTTTTCTTTTCCTATAGTTAATGGCAATGGCTTAAAAATATAGTTTTATTTACCCTTCCAGACCTTTTCAGACCCCAGGTGCCCCCACCAAAGTGCTGCTGTTCTTGGATATGTATGATATTAAAAATAACAGGAAATAGAGAGCTCCGCAGTAAACCCCATATGTGAATTGCAGATTGCAAGGCAGGTTTCCCCTTGTTTCCTTTTGCAAAGGATGGGCTACATGATGGTTTGTTGTTATTTTTTTTAAACTTTGTTGTTATTGTTGATGCATTGATTATAGGTGGGTTAATAGTGAGATTCTCATCTTTATTCAATCAGTCTCTTGGCTAACAAACCAGCTTGACAGGAAAGTGCAGACATTTTCAACCAACTGAAGAGAAACTGCACAGAGGATTCTGATCTCCTCCAACCAATAGGTTAAGGGTGGTGAACCTTTGGCCATCCAAATGCTTTGGACTTCAACTCACAGAAGGCTCTCCCAAACATTGCTTGTTATGGGGCCATAGGAACTATGTCCTCCATTTCCTCCCCCGCCTCCAAAAAACCCTGGAAGGTCCAAAATTTCCAATAGATCTGATTAACATTTTAGCTTCAGTTTACTTATTTTTTAACCTCTGCACCACCCAAAATTTGTTTTCTGGCTTTACTTATATAAAAGGTCATGTGTGTCTGTACTTTTGCTGTGTATCAACTCAGGGGCCAGTATGTTTTGTCTAAGGTAAAAGAGAAATCTGAGTTGTGGCCAACCATTTTGGGTGAAGAAATGGAGACTAGCCATTGCTCCTTTATCCCAATAATATACTGCTGACTGTAAGGTGCTAGCCTGTATATCTACCAGTGATTCAGATAGTCTGCAGTCTCCACTGTGAGACTAATCGTACAGTTCATCATCATCATAATCTTGTCTAATTTTTCTTTTCTTTTCTATTTCTTCCCATTCCCTACTAAGTACAGTTGGGTCTCCACATGTGTGGGTTTCACTTTCATGGATCTGATTATCTGCAAACTTTCCAACCTCTCCCCCTGCCCCATGTCAAGTGCTTCTTTTCTGGAGGAACCTTCCCTCTCAGTGGCTCCACAGCCCTTTAAAAACACATCTATGGTCCTGTTCCTCCTCCACCAACTGCTGCCTGACCAGCTAAAAATGTTTCACAGCCCAATTTCTCAGCATCATGAAAACTTTCCTGATACCCCACACACTCCAGGAAAGAGATGGGTAAGAGAGAAGTATAGGGCCACCATGCTGACCCACCCCCTTTCCCTTTCCTTTCCTTGACCTGGTTTGGACTCTGGGTACCCACTTTCCCCACCATACCTCAGTTCCCTTTCCACAGACAGACACACATATTTTGATATTTGTGGTTTTTCCACTTTTGTGGAGGTCCTGTGCCCCTAACCCTAGCAAATGTGGAAGGCCAACAACAAGTACAGCCTGCTTGTTAGTATTACTTAGCTTAAAGAATTTTCGAGAACTTGAAAGTTTGCACACTTGTTGCATTTCCTAATCAAACTAACTCCTCTCTGTCAAAAAGGTGTGGTCTTTTCCCTGGAATCATAGCAACTGATCCACTTAAAGAATAAGCAGTTTTAACTGGCATGAACTTTTGTGGCCTATCGCCCATTTCTTTTGATGCAACTCTTAAACTGTAGCTATCATATGAAGGATTTAGGGTGAGTTATTTTGGGTTCATTCTTCTATCTATTCTCTTCTTTCATTTGGGCCCTATATGATTGGGAAAAGGGATGCTTATGTTGACTCTCTTTACCACACAACAGGCTAACCCCAATCAATTTTGTTTCTGGATGAGATTCAGAGATGCCCTAGCATAGCCAGCACATTAGCATACCCATGATAGAAGCAGATATTAGCTACAGATACTGTACAGATATTACCTGCAGCAAAGCCTTTGGCAGGAATGTATCCATACGATTATTATGGTCACATTAGGGCCCTATCTGTATTTGGCATTGGGGTACCAATGGGTGTCATGAGATTCTGTACTGAAACAATCATTAACTGTATGTACAATCTCTCGCTAGGAAAAACATAGGATGCATGATAAAATTAGTCCCTTAGTCCTTTACAGATTTTTTTATAGCATGCACAGTGCTCATTGTGTGGTAGGACTATGGCCTTTTCCCATGCTTTTAATGCACACACATTTGGTTAAACTAGGGAGCTAAATTTTGAAAGAAGAAGAACTAAAGGAAAGAGCTAGCACCTGTGTGGAAAAAAAAAATAACTAAAGTTTCTCACCATTGTAGGCGTGCTTATGCCTGCAGAGTAGGAAGATTTTTTTTTTAACCTCAGCCGTTCAGAAGCAATGGCTTCACTAGGTGGATGTGGGAGTGCGGACTGAACAGGTGGTACCACCTGGGGGGAGGACACCAAAATGACTGTCTGCCCCTTCTTTCTTCCCCCTTTCCATGAGAGCTCATATAGCTTCATGTAGGATGATTGCCCCCTTTTTTCTTATGAATGGATGAGATCCAAGGTGCTTTCATGCACACAGAGCCAGACAAGTAGATCAGCACACTCACAGGGTGGGTCCCCATGGCAGGAGACTAGGACTGCTGGAATTCCAGCTCCTGGATGTAACAGGGCTCCATGGGGGTGACGCTATGGGTTACTGCACTGGGTGACACCACCCCTCAGAAAAATCTTAAAAGTCCAGTTCTAGGAGAGCTGTTTTTCGCTGTCACTGAACCAGTAAGGGAGAAGAGCAATTTCTATTTGAGTTGTAGTAAAAATAAATGCCACCCTATTTTTCTCTCTGTCTTACAAACCAAGGAGGTCCTTGCTCACTTCTGTTGACAAGGATGGAGGTATATGGAGCAGGAGGGAAGCTATCCAGCTTATTCAGTTTTCAGAACCTGAGGAGAATGAGAGTGGGTTAGTGTGGTCCTTCAGAGATATGAAAGGATTCTCCTGTTAATGACCACCACTGATTTCCTCTCAGTATTCTCCTCAGGTTCTAAAAATAAGACTGTCTAATCTGGACAGTTTCCTTCAATACATAGCCTGCTCCATATATATCCATTAATGTATTCTCTTCAAAAAAAATTTCAGCCTGTTTCTAACTGATGTAGTATCTGCAGAATTAAAACAGGAATTCCAGTGTTTTTTTCATTTAATTTTTTTTTTAAACCAAAGACACAGAGAGGTTGCCAATATGGATGAAGGTCTCCTCAGATCATGGAGAGTCTGCTTCCTAATCAGCGGACGCATAACAAGGAATCAGATAGCTTGATAGAAGCTGGTTTAGATGAAGGAAATCCCCAGTTGCCAAACCATTTGAATTACCAATGTAATTAAAAGCCACCTCAGTCCTCATCACATTTTACATCATGTTCTAAATTTGGATCAGGCCTTAGACTATAATGGCTTAAGGACATGTCTGTGACTCCTGGTTGTATAGATGTACCCATTTGGAACTCTTGAGAGGTTACTTTGGAATTGTGATTTTCTCCTCCTTAATCATAGTGGAATTGTTAACGAGAGACCATAGACCCATAATACCTGGAAAGCATGTTGAGCAAAAATTATCTTTTGCACTTGGCTTCATCTAGGTTACACAGGACTGTCTCCAGGTAATATGTACATATTTAGAATTGTCAAAGTCAGTACGACAGAATGGTATGGCTGAGCGTATATCTGGGGCTTACTGTCAAGAGCTTTGCACATCCCACTTCCCCTTCAAATCACAGAGAACACATAAATGCACATCAAAACAGGAAAGAGACCAAGCCAATGCTCTCTGTGGTATGGGAGAGGGCACAAGCGGCAAGGGAGTAGCAAGTGTTGGTGACAGTGGTAACAAGAAAAGGATGAGCATCTAATGTGCCTAAAGGACCTCTAACCTGGATCTGGGGATAGGGATGGCTTAAAACTTATTCAGAGCTTGAGATGTTCAAATGTGAGCTCATTATTTTCTAAAGCATATTTCAATCAATATTTGCAGTTACATCTAAACAGAATGCTTGAACACAGAACCATCCTTAAGATGTCTGTCTGGCTTTGCTACTGGATTTCCTATCTGGGTTATCTTTTCCTCCACTTAATAGTACACATCAAAACTTCACAGCGGGATGCTTATCATTAATCATCTATTAGGTTTTCATCCTGCTTTTCCACAAGAGTTCTATTCCAAGTAGGTTATCATGTATCTAATATTTAATAATAATAATACTTAATAATAATCTCTCAGAATCAGAAAATCTACTTCTGTTTGAATCGAGTGTATTTTCCTTCAATGGCTGGGCAATACTGAAGTGGAGTTCATATATAAATAGATAATACTTGTCAGAAGAGTTTACTTGGATTCCTTTAATTCAAGAACAGCAAAACTGAGTAAGCATGTGCAAGTGCAACTGACCATTAGGAATTACACTCTGGAGTTCCCATTGGAAGAATGGCAATACAGCTTTTGTGAACACCACAATTGTGAATATCTTTCCTGTACCACCACAGTGCCTGAAGTATCCATTTCACTCTGAAGAAGTGAATAGGCCTTTTGCCCCCATGAGATGCAAGTTGCAATGGGCAGCTCAATGGGATCTGCATACCAGTTGCTAGGGCCCCCTCATGTGTCCAATTCTCACACATGCAAATACAGGTGGTGTTCAAAAAGGCACCCATCTGAGTCTGTTTTGCCATTAAAAGACATAAAGGAGTCTAATGGAATCCAATCACACCTTTGTGACTAAGAAAAGATTTGTAGCCAAACTGTTTGTAGACTAAGACCACTTCATCATATGCAACTCTCAGAAAACTGAGTTGTATCTGATGGGGTAGACTGAGCCCACAGAAGCTTATGTTATATTCAGAGAACAACAACACATGAGATGTTGAGTTGGGCATGTTCAACTTGGTGAAAAGACTGAGGGGAAAAGATGAGGGGTGACATGACTGCACTCTTTAAATACCTTAAATATTGTCACAGAGAGGAAGGGGCGGGCCTATTTTCTGCTGCCCTGGAGGGTAGGATCAGGTTTAATAGTCTGACCTTATAGGAGAATAGATTTCGATTGAATATTGGGTGGAACATATTGACAGTTAAGAGTTGTTCAGCAATGGAACCAATTGCCCTGAGGGGTGGTGTGGTCTCCTCTGGATATTTCAAAAAGAGGAGAACAGCTACCTGGTGGGGGTGCTTTAACCGGAGATCCTGCATTGAGCAAGGGGTTGGACTTGGTGGCCCCTTCCAGCTGTATGATTCTATAAAGCATTAATGTTCAAGTGTCCACTGTGAAGAAGGTAGACTGGCATGCAGGCAGCCAATCATGACTCAGAGTGGCTGTAAAAGGGGTAGGGGACTGCAGGGGAATAGAATGTATCAAAAGCAGCAGCTTGCCCCTGAGAGAGTTGGACAACATATGAAGAAGATAGGGTGTGAAAGAGAGAGAGGATCTGGAAATGGCTTGGCCGGATGAGGTTGACAGAGGCCTTTGAGCTGATACAGACAGGATTGTGGATGTGAAGAAGGAGGGAGAACTACTTATGGTTCTGGAGAGCTTGAAGAAAAAAGATTATATTTCTCTGCTGTGTTTAATAAATCTATTTTAATTTAAAGCTGTCTCTGGCTGTTTAAGCCTGAATTGAAGTCAGGCCATGCATAACAAAACTAAAGAACCCACACAGCAACAAGTCCACATTTAAGGGGTCACCTTGTGACCCAGCAACCCAATCCAGCATGGGAATAACTGAGGACACAAGGGCAGGGTGAGTGGCAGGATTGCTAGAGGCTGGAGTTTTAGGACCAGCCTGAGTAAAGGGATCTCATGCCCAATGTCTGTATTATATTTATTCTCCAAGAGATGTGAGATTGCCTTGTTGAGTGTGCTTGCGGTTAGAATTGACACTATGCATATTTCCAGTTTTATGCATTAGTCCCCTGTTTCACTGACATGATGGAAAGTAGCTCAACAGTGTGAACCAAATAAATAATAAATACAATTTGATAGGCATCACTGAGACCTGGTGGGATGAGTCTCATGATTGGAATGTAGGAATAGAGGGGTATAGCCTATTTTGTAAAAATAGACCAAACAAGAAAGGAGGAGGAGTAGCCTTGTTTGTCAAGGATGTTTTCACCTGTGAAGAGATCCGTGACTTAAACCCAGAAAGCCAGGTCGAGAGCATCTGGGTAAGAATTAAGGGAGCGAGAAACAATAGGGATATTCTGGTGGGGGTTTACTACAGACCTCCAACCCAGACTGAGGACTTTGATGATGCCTTCCTCAACCAAATGACCGCACATTCAAAAAGGAGAGATACAGTAATAATAGGAGATTTCAATTACCCAGATATATGTTGGCAGTCAAACTCTGCCAAGACAGCAAGGTCCAGCAAGTTTCTTGCTTGTCTTGCAGACAATTTCATGGTCCAGAAGGTGGAAGAGGCCACAAGGGGATCAAATATTCTAGATCTGATCCTGACCAACAGGGATGACCTTGTTAATGAGGTAGAAGTGGTTGGATCTTTAGGGGGGAGTGACCATGCCCTATTGGAATTTGGCATTCAGTGGAAAGGAGAAGATAAGTGTAGCCAGACACTCATCTTAGATTTTAAAAAAGCGGACTTCTGTAAACTTAGGGAGCTGCTGGCTGGAATTCCGTGGTCAAGAATAGTGAAAGGGAAAGGAGTTCAGGAGGCATGGGAAGTCCTTAAAAGGGAGATACTGAAGGCACAGTCTAAAACTGTGCCAATAAGGAGGAAAAATGGAAGGCATCTGAAGAAACCAGAATGGTTGACTAAAGAACTCTCAGTTGAGCTAAGTGTTAAGAGAAACATGTACAGAAAATGGAAGAAGGGGGAAACCACCCAAGAAGAATTTAAGCAAGTAGCTAGGAGATGTAGGGAGGAGGTCAGAAAGGCTAAAGCACAGAACGAACTTAGGCTGGCCAGAGACATCAAAAACAATAAAAAGAGCTTTTTTAAATATGTCCGTAGCAAAAGGAAAAAGAAGGAGGCGATAGGGTCGCTGCGCAGAGAAGATGGCGGATTACTAACAGGGGGAAGAGAAAAGGCGGAACTACTTAACACCTTCTTTGCCTCAGTTTTTTCCCAGAAGGATACAAGCACTCAACCTGGCGGTTGGGGAGCAGGTGAGGAAGCAGGGAAAATGAGGCACATAATAGGTAGAGAGGTGGTACAGGAATACCTGGCCACACTGGATGAATTCAAGTCTCCAGGGCCAGATGAATTGCATCCTAGGATATTAAAAGAACTGGCAGAGGTCATTTCGGCACCGCTTGCTATAGTCTTTGAGAAATCTTGGAGGACAGAAGAAGTTCCAGCAGACTGGGAGAGGGCAAATGTTGTCCTCATCTTCAAGAAGGGAAAAAAAGAGGACCCAAATAATTATTGCCCAGTCAGCCTGACGTCAGTACCCGGAAAGATTCTGGAGCAGATCATTAAGCAGTCAGTTTCTAATCACTTAGAAAGCAACGCGGTAATCACAAGAAGTCAACATGGATTTCTCAAAAATAAGTCATGCCAGACTAATCTTATCTCTTTTTATGATAGAGTTACTAGCTTGATAGATGAAGGGAATGCTGTGGATGTAGCATTTCTCGATTTCAGTAAGGCCTTTGACAAAGTTCCCCATGACATTCTTGCAAAGAAGCTAGTAAAATGCGAGCTGGACAGGGCTACTGTTAGTTGGATTTGTAATTGGTTGACCGACCGAACCCAAAGGGTGATCACGAATGGCTGCTTTTCATCCTGGAGAGAAGTGACTAGCAGGGTGCCACAGGGTTCTGTCCTGGGCGCAGTGCTGTTCCATAGCTTCATCAACGACTTGGATGAAGGAATAGAGGGCATGCTCATCAAATTTGCAGATGACACCAAATTGGGAGGGGTTGCTAATACGCCAGAGGACAGGATCAAAATTCAAAATGACCTGGATAGATTGGAGAGCTGGGCCAAAGCTAACAAACTGAAATTCAACAGAGAGAAGTGTAAGGTCCTACACTTAGGTAGAAAAAATGGAATACAGAAATATAGGATGGGGGACACGTGGCTGGATAGCAGTACGTGTGAAAGGGATCTAGGAGTTTTAATAGACCACAAGCTGAACATGAGTCAGCAGTGTGATGCGGCACCCAAGAAAGCCAACGCAATTCTCGGCTGCATCAATAGGAGTATGGTGTCTAGATCGAGGGAGGTACTGGTACCACTCTACTCTGTTTTGGTTAGACCTCATCTTGAATACTGTGTCCAGTTCTGGGCACCCCAATTCAAGAAGGACATGGTCAGGCTGGAGCAGGTCCAGAGGAGGGCAACCAAAATGGTGAGAGGCCTGGAAGCCATGCCCTATCAGGATAGACTTAGAGAGCTGGGTATGTTTAGTCTGCAGAAGAGAAGGTTAAGAGGGGACATGATAGCCATGTTTAAATATTTGAAGGGATGCCATGTAGAGGAGGGAGTGGGCTTGTTTTCTGCTGCTCCAGAGACCAGAACAAGGAGCAATGGATTCAAGCTGCAGGAAAGGAGATTCCACCTGAACCTCGGGAAGAACTTCCTGACAGTCAGGGCTGTCCGGCAGTGGAATATGCTGCCTTGGAGTGTGGTGGAGTCTCCTTCTTTGGAGGTTTTTAAGCAGAGGCTGGATGGCCATCTGTCGGGAGTGCTTTGAGGGTGTTCCTGCATGGCAGGGGGCTGGACTGGATGGCCCATGTGGT
Organism: Cyclura pinguis; assembly: GCA_030412105.1. Taxonomy (NCBI): domain Eukaryota; kingdom Metazoa; phylum Chordata; class Lepidosauria; order Squamata; family Iguanidae; genus Cyclura; species Cyclura pinguis. The sequence goes on from CM059601.1 coordinate 61,035,165, forward strand.
CTCTTCCAACTCTACATTTGTATGATTCTATGATTCTAACCAGTGCTGTTAAAATCTCAGATCCTAATTTAGGGCAAGAGATTCCTAGGCTTAAAAACATCAGAACAAGATGTTTGGCTATATGTATGTGGAGGATTCTCTGAGAGTAATTTCTCAGTAACATATTTTTGGGTGATCTAAGAATATCTTGAAGATCATTTATTTATTTACTTACTGGATTTCTATGCTGCCTTTCTGCCAATATGGGATTGTAGATGGATTGAAATTCTCAAGGCACCATAGCTGCACTGAGACTGAAGCTGTTCCTAGTTCCTTTAGCTCAGAGCAACATTAAAAAAAAATCACAACAAGGAACACCTCTGCTTTTCCTGAATTTTAAATTATCTCAGATAAGATACTCCTGCAAGCAGAAGATAATCCCCATAATGATGGAATCTGTGACACACAAGATTTCTCTTCTCAGTTGGCAAGTCTGTCACTGAAGGTGCTATTCAAGGTACTATTGCCTATTATTAGAGAATAGAAGCAGAAATGTTTCAGCTTTAAATACTATACTCTGCTTTGCAGGCATCACAGCTATTAAGACAGAATAGAGCTGTGCTCTATATTCCTGAAAGTTGTTGCACTGGTTTTTGCTTCTCAGCAGACTGTCAGAGAATTGAGTTATACTTTGTATACCTAGTGGGATGATGTCCATATTGGTAACAATTCTGTCTGGCACCATTCACTTTTCTTTGGCCTTGCTTATTCCATCCTCGGATTCGTGTCCTTAGTCCCACTCACAGCTGGAATGTAGCCTCCAAAGCTATTCCCAAACTGAAATTTAGGGCCCAAGTCTATAAAAGGATGCCATTTCTGACCTACCAAATTTTCAGTACTGTCTCCAATCTGAAGCATAAGCAGAGAAATCTCCTTTCCACTGTAATGCCTGCTACTCATTGAAAAAGGAATTAAGAGCTTTGCTTCCCCAAAATAAGATTAGGTTTAGACCAAAATTATGAACTTCAGTCAGCAAGGCATGGTATTCTTGCAGCACCTGTGAACCTGTGCACTGAAGGCAAAAAAGAAGCAACTTCCTGGTAGCAAGCACTTTGCACCAAGAAAACTTTGAGCAGAAATATTAAGCAATATCCATGTTTAGGGGCATGGGCAGGCTGTCTGAGGTAGTCCAAAGTTTATGCTGTGATTCAGCTTTGTTAAATGTTTTGTTCATAATTCAGACTGCTTCCACATAAAAAAGGAGGAACTTTAAATAAGGAATTGGGAATCAGTTTCCACCTCCACTTTGAAGTTTTGTGCAGGGCTACTTGAACTTTCCCACCCACTTTCACATTACTGATTAACTGCCTTTTTACACTTCCCTTTTATACCTCACTACAATTTTTAAGCAGATCTTTGGACCTTTGAAAGTGGCAAAGTTCCTATCACAAATTACAAAAGGACTGAAGGGAATGCTAGAAAGTTTGGGAAGGCTGTATATACATTGGGAATGTTAATCCTTTCTGCAAGCCCCGACATCTATATGCAAGAATTCATTAAATCTGAATGTGTGTGTCTACTTTTTTTTAAAGTAGAAAAGATATTTGTCTCTCACCTGTGACTATCAATAAAAGCGCTGCAAGGGTCTAATAAACATGTAAAGCTAACACCAAGGGAGAATTCAACAGTGGGGCTGCTAGGGCAGTACAACTTTTTTCACACCAAGTACATTTTAAATATTGAGATGGTCACAGTTCATTGGGAGGAATGGTTGGACTCACAGCTCAGCAGTGGACAAAGCCAAAAGTGGAAGGGAACATCCTATTCACACATACCTACACACAATCCCACATTCACAAAGTTCTCAAGATGATGTTGACAAGAGAAAGAACATTTATCCAATCTACTTCAAAACTAAAAAAGGTTTAAGGTGCCCCCTCACTCTCACTGCTCAGTATGGCAAAGAGTCAGAGGCAAATTTTTGCCCCTCACCCACCTTGTGGACCCGAATGGCACATCTGGCCATGCTGGAAGTGATGTGATGTCATTTGCAGTTGCCATGGGTAGGCAAGGTAAACATTTGCAGGCAGCCTGCGGATATTTGAGGCCATTTTAAGGTGAAAAACTGGTGGAAATGGCCATTATTTCTATAATGGGGGGTCAAGAGGCTTTGGGAAGTACATGTGACCCATTGGCTTCATTTTCCCCATCCAAACTTTAGAATGCAGACTTGCTTTTTCAAATGAATGAGAAGCATACAATGCAGCCAGATAGAGTATGTAGAGGGCTACATACTCTAAATGGAAACATTTATTTTGCAGCTGTATTCATAAGCATTTTGTGTGTCCATAGCAACCAACATAAGATATCTCTGCATCCTTGTTACAGGAAACTGGTATCTATTGACTTTTAGTCAGTCTTCTACAACCAATTTACAAAAGTGAAAAATATTCTTTAAAAACTGTATCCAGAAACAGTTGTTTGGAATTCTGTGTTTGAGGGCAACTGGGCTAGTCTCTTGAAGTTAAGTCTACACCAGGGCTGGCAACTGTCATAGGGCAAGGGATCACACTTCAGGCTAGCTAAGCATTCAAGGGCGACATTTTTTTGTTTTTGTTGACTTAGACATAAAAATTTGTTACATGAATATGAAATGATTAAAAGTGAATAATTGTGAATAACTGACAAAATATTCAATGACTATTGATACTGAACTCAAAGGAACATTACTACACTGACCAGTGTACATTCATTTCCTTTTCCCATTAATTATAATGCATTAAGCGGCCAAATTCTGATGGCAAACTGCAATGTTAATTTAAAAGAAAAATGGGAGCACAGCCAAAAAGGGCTTGGATGTAGATACAGCCCACTGGCAACACTTTGTAAACTCCTGGTCTGTATCATGGCTTGAGCTGCTTCATTGTTAATCCAGGCAGCATTCATTTTGTGTATGTGTGCAATCATAACACAGTCTATAGAAGATTTCAGTCTCTGCTTCCCAGTCTAAAAACATTCCAGAAAGATTCTAGTTGACGCAAGAGATTCAGTCCTCCAAACCGCTCAGTCAGCTACGTCTGAAACAAGACAGGCACACAACCATATGTATACCTGCAGGGAGTCAACAGATCCACACTTCTTTATTGGGTATCACCTACTGTAACTGCCCAAAGTTTAAAAAAAACAAAAAAACCAAGGACACCAATTCCAGATCCCCACCATATATAAGATGCTAGGATTTTCTGAAAAAGACATCTTGTTCTTCACCCGTGCTTATAAACTTTATTTTTAAACTGCTTGAGTGACAGATTGCGCTGGACTGCAAGGACTGAGTTCAGAAGGTGCCACCTACTTACATTATTCTGTTTTGATTTCAACAATCGTGTTGTCCTTTGATTTATGCACAGTGCCATCAAGTGGTGAATGGGGCCATTGCCATTTGCTCCAACTTGTCAAGACAGAAAATCTCTCAATGACTGCTTCTCTGATCAACAAACAACCCATGCTGTCACGGACTTTCTCAAGGAAATGGGAAAATAATTTTGTTATAGAAGTACATTGGGTACGAATACAGTGTAGAAGCAGTAGAGAAAGCTGTTTCCATGTTGCTCCCCAGATGTGGAATTCCCTCCTGGGGAGATTCAGTTGGCCCCCATCTGCCCAGTTGCTGCCAAAGACCTTTTTGTTGGATACGACTTTGGCAAAAGGGATATGACTTTGCAGGAGAAGGTGTTTTTTTTTAAATGGGATATGCTACACTTTTATCTTCTTTATTATGTTTTAAACTTTTTAGACTGTTTTAAATTATTATTTTAATATGATTGATTATTTAATGGTTTTAAAACTTTTTTATAATTAAGTTTTTAGCTGTTTATTCATTATATATCAGAAGCTACTTTAGGTCTCATGCCAAGAGAAGGTGAGATATAAATAAAATAAAGGTATGATAACAGGTAGAGCTTCTGGAAGTGGAAGAAACAGATATACAGAAAGCACCCCACCAAGCACCAATTGGATAAGAGCGCAGAAAATTCACTACAAAGGGTATGTTGCCCCTCCCCAGTCAGGCACAGCCTGGTGAAAAGCAGTGATGTTCCCCTTGTTTTTCCAATTGAGAGGAGTAAAGCATAAAAATATAGATTATCACTCTCTTCCCTTCCGCCAGTTCACCTTCCCAATAGGAAAAACAAGCATGGGATGGATTCCAGAGGCTTGAGGGTGGGTAGGAGTCTCCTTTGGCGCCTCTACATGCTAGCTGTTCACAGCCTGGATTAAGCACGTAGGTTGAAGGTCCGTGACCTGGCACCAAAATATAGAATAATCAGCACTGTAAGTACCACAGTTCCTTAGATGCAGCAAATCCTGATTTGCTGGTATCCAATATGGCCCTCCTCTTGAGACCTTTATCCAGTGGATTTTGTATCTCTTTGAAGATATTTGAGGAGTAAGATTATTCTCCCTAACCTCCCACCCCTGCAATGAGAGACACAAATGGACAAACTGTAGCAGATTTGGTAGATCTATGGTTAGAGTTTATTGTCTGCATAGTGATTAAGCAAACTGAAGGTGGTATTTTTCCATTCTTGTCTTCACTGTTAAACAAAATGTCTTTCCTCTTAAATAGTCCCTAGAAAAACAGGATACAAATTGTTTATTGGGTTTTTGTCATATTTCATTAAAAAACCATGCTGGACATAGAAGCTAGGCCTAGGGTGCACCTAACCCTGCAGTCATCTGAGGTATAGGCTGGTGTAGGCAAATACCTATCGGGCAAAATGAGCCCGGAAGAGCCAGCGTTACCTCCGGAGACCCCGCTGAGCCTGCTTCAATAAGGTGTCAAAGTCAAGGGAGTCAAATTTGTTCTTCACAGGGACACGTTCAAAGTCATCTTGGTTAGAGTCTGAAAAACAGAAGAGACAACAATTCATCAGTCAGAATTAACCAGATGTGCACACTGGAACGCAATATTGGACATAACCACACAAAGAGCGGACCCTGAACAGGCTAAGCTCCCCACATTCTCTGCTGGGAGCAACTCCTATGTCCTAACTCATGCTAGGAATCGTGGAATTAATTAAGTTAGGGGCTTACACAAAGGCAGGGTGCTGACCTCTTGCACAAGAGCTATCAGTGGCTTGAATATTCCTGTCTGGTTGACACTTCAGTGAAAGTTCAAAGTTACATCACTTTGACCATGGTCAGTCTCATTTCCGTTAACTCACCCAAGTCAGTGTAATTTCTTTTACAGAACTGTCGGCGGCCACCAAAGCACAGGTCAAAGGGCTGCTCATCAGGACGATGCAGTGCATGTCCACCCTCTATGGCAGCAAAGGCCTCTTCAGCATAACGGTACGTCACAAATCCATAGTTATCCCTACCAAGTAAGAGGGATGACATGCAAAAATTTTATACGAGAACATATTCAGAGACAAAAAGATGAAAGATGGGAAGAAAGAGGAAACAAAAACAGGCCACATACAAACCACCCCCTTATCATTCTGCCCTCTTCCTAGAGCCATGATTGTCTGCTTCCCACATGTCTTGTTTTAAAGATAAATCCTGGGTTTTCTTTCAGTTACTGCTACCATCACATCATGATGGTATTTTTTGATTACTGCTAAGATAATGACACGAAGAGTTAACATCCATCATTATAATTACTAATAGTAATCTTCTCCATTAATTTTTAAATCCCTTTTAAAACCTCTCCAAGTTGGCAGCCCTCACTATTCCTTGTGATAGCAAATTCTATAGATGCTTTTGTAGGCACAGAGATGAAGTAGTACCTTCTTTTATTTCTTCTCAGTCTGTCATTATTCACCTTCAATGGATGACCCACAGATTCTAGTATTATTAAGTACAATAAATAATACTATATTAATACTACCAACTTTTCCTACACCAGCCAAAGACAGGCTGGATCCACCTCTTACCCATGCTCTCGGAAGTGCAGTGTGCAATCCTCAATGTCCCCAAAAACGGAGAAGCGGTGTCGCAACTCTGAACGTGTCATCCTACTAGAGATCTTTCCAATGAAGACAACACGGCGTTCTGCCTACGTACACAGTTAAGAAACAAAGAAAACTCAGGGACAGTCCTATCACACAGCTACATTCCTCTTGCCAATTCATCCACCTCAAGGATATTCATTACATATGCATAAAAAAAATGCTTTTCCTTTTTCCCCAAGCAAACTACTAGAAAATGACACACCTCCGTGCACCACAGAGAAAATGACTCTCTCATCTCTAGAAAGTGAAGCCAAGAAGTATCGTGGGTTTTCATCACATGCCATCCCACTGGGTACAACACTGCTGTACTTCAAGCATGACCTTCTGTACTGAAACGTATCTTCCCTTTTAACTATCAGAGGAGTGATTAATCCAATCACCATTCCCTTTTAGTTATACAAATTCAGCCCCAACTTCTAACAGAAACTTCCATTCTGGGACCTTGCCTGCAAGGCTATCTGAAAGACTTGAGTCAGTCTTTGGTGTTCTTCAAAGGAAGGAGAAAAGCCCAAATAGAGTATATTCCCTTGATAATTCAAGATGATGTGAGCAGACAAAGCAAGTACTATTAGGACTTCACACTAAAAAAATAAAAATATTACACTTAAGGAATCTAAATATGCAACCTGTACTACACCTAAGGAATCCAAATATGCAACATTTTCCAAGATGGGAAAATCTGCAATTTTCTTCTGTTTCGCATACAATAGTCTGGTCTTGCCAGTCATTGTGGGACAAGAATAATGAAATACTACCCTTCTTTTAAGTTAAACATCTAATTCAACCACCACTGGATTCCTGAGATTTTAATGGAGAGTCAAGAACACCGCTACTGTAACTTGCATTTTCTTTTTAAAGAAACTACTGGTAGAAATTCTCTGGAAACTAGAATTGTGTGCACATTGCCACTTTCTGCACTTCTGCAGAACTATGGTACATACACAGTTGAGGCGATGGCTTAATTTCACCTAAGCCAGCTGACTTCTTATCTGGACCAAGGCCCAAGGAAATGCTAGCTGCTTCTGGCAAAGAACTTAATGGCTTTAGTCCAAGAAATGGATGTACTTCACTTCCAGAACAAGAAAAGTTGCCTAAGACAGTCTTAAAACTTCAAAATATGGTCACTATAGGGCTGCTGTCCTTCCCCAATAACACTACTATATACCAGCAATACTCACTATTGCACGCTCTTTGTATCTGATTTTCTGCCTTTGGTAACGCTCGCGGGAACTGCTGGAAGCATATCTGTATTGTTATTTTTAAAGAAGTCAGAGCATCAGACAGTTAGGATTAAAGACTTGTTTGTTTTTTTTCCCCAGTAGTAGTACATCATTTTCTTGGGGAAAAATCATGAAGTAGCAAATGAAAATGAACTACTGTCAAGAAATGTCAGTCTCCCAAGATAGGGCAGGAGGAGCTTTAACACTCCCCCGCAACCTACCAGAGGCCCTGATATCATTACGCAACTGAATTCCACAGGCATGCTGGTAGGAAAAAAAAACACAGAAATTCACTTTGAAAACAAAGTGCATGCTTTCCATAGACCTTGTTTTCAACAGAAATTACAGCTTTTTGTTGTCAAAATTCTGTAGCAATTTCAGATACAACAGAAGGGAAAATTTGGGGGCTGCCAAAATGGGCCAGGAGACCACATGCAACCTGCATGATGCTCACCCTTGCCTAACAAGAGGGATGGGAATCATGCAGCCCTCTGGCTGTTGTTGGACTGCAGCTCCCAGTGTTCTTTATCACTGACTATACTGGCCTGGACTGCTAGAAACTGCAGTTCACCAACAGCTGAAGAGCTCCATGATTCCCATCTGTGCCTTAGAAGATGAATCTCATCAGACTATGTGACCTCCACAGAGAAGACCTCTAAACACATATGGTCGTGCGAGTCTAACTAGTGGAGAAACTAAACATGGGAAATCAAGCAAGTAGTGTTAATTTGTTCTAGTAATGTTTGAGCTAATGTGGTAAAGTATTTTGAACCTGGAGACCAAGGTTTGATTCTCCACTCAGCCACAGAAACCCACTCAGTAACACCTTGGGCACATCACACACCCTTAGCTCCTGAGAAAACCCTATGATAGGTTCACCTAAGGGTCACCATAAGTTGGAAACAACTTGAAGGCACATAACAACAACAATGTTTGTTAGTTGCCTTTAGTGCTATTTTGTAATGGAAGCAGAGGATAAAAAATTTAAAAAGAAAATAACTGAATACACTGTCTTAGATGGATAGAAATATTACAAAGAGAAACAGAAACTTCAGACTTAGTTTGCCTCCATCTTCTGAAAAAAGACAGGTTTATAAAATGATAAGCAACATGCAGCCATGTCTGCCAAACAGTGGCACGAATATAGCCTCGATCTGGGAAACCCAGATGAAATTCCACTGCAAAGCTTACTGCACCACCCTGAGGAAGTTACAGATTACCCAGATCAAAATAGTTGCTGAAAGACTTTTTTAAAAAACCACCCTCAGTTCATCAGAGGAAGGGTAATGATAGCACTGTGCCATAAGCTGTAGTTATGAGAAAAACCATAATGACTGAAGATTTAAAAACTATTTCAAAGCAGATGGGTTTTTACAGTATAATGACAACAAGGGTGTATTGTGCCAAATAATGAAATTATTTTTTAAACATTTTTTCAGAAAAAAAAACTCACACCGAAAAGTTCCAATTAACTTGACTTTAACACTAGGGAATTATTAGAAGCAGTTTCCAAGTTGTTAACATATAGATCTATAAAATCTATAAAATGAAAAGAGGGTATCAACGTTAGTTCAAACAGATCTCTCTCCTCTTCCTTGACAATGTCACTGTGCTCCTCGAAATCCATGTTTAAGCCACAGAGTACTAGAAACAGAGTCCATCCTAACAATTATTTTAAATTTGCATTGAAGCTAAATTGTACAGTGGAAGGGCATTCCAGGATAAATTCAATCACTAGCCTACAATGACAGCAGACTCACTGAAAGGTAAATCAGCACTTATGTAAACAGGCTGATTCAATGGATCTACTGTACTTGGGACTAGCAATTTGATTTAAACCTCCAAGAGCAAATATTTTGCTAAGAAAAAACAAAAACCCAAGAGAAAAGTGCAGAGCAGCAAGAGGAAATGTACCACACAATTGTCTCACCTTCGCCTGCGGCTCTTTCTCCTGTGCAGAGAAGGAGAGCGGGAAGATGATCTTGATAAGCAGGAGGAGTACAAGGAAGATCGAGACTGGGACCTGCTCCTTGACCGGCTCCATGACCTTCCACAGGAAGAGGAGCTGGAACTTCGTGAGCGATGTCTGGGGTGAATGAGGACAACACAGGCATATTTGCTTAATGACCAGCATCTACACAGATATGTATCCACATATATATATGCAAACAAAGTTACTGGTCTGAGTCAACTCTAAGTCGCACAGTTTGTCTGCCAGTTAGAGGAGGGAATACTGAACTAAATGGAAGGCCCAGCCCTCCCATGTAGATGAACTGTTCACTTCAGTTGGTGCACAGGTAACTTACTATAACTTCCTTCCCCTCTACACTGCTAAGAGAGCCAACCAACTCTGATAACTGCTGACCATCACCAAGCCCAGGATAATGTCTCATTTCAAGGAGTCCTCAGAGTGATACATCAGGTCATGAAGAAGAGCCCTGTCAGGCAAGTTTTGTGTTTTTATGCTTAGTCCATAACATGCAAATTAAATCTTACATATTTATATACCTAATTTCTATCAATAAGACTTTATATCTCACCTTATGAGTTTTCTTCAGAGGGACTAGATGTGAATGAAATAATGCCCTGATCATCATTGGACTGTTGCTAAGTCCCAAAGCTATATGACACTTAGAGGATGAACTAGCCCTTCTCTACTTTCCACTCCTGTGATGATCAATGATCTCAAGAATCTAGTTTTCACAACTGACTAGACTCCATCTAATATAATTATGACCTTGGCCAGTGACATCAGTGAATATACAAAGGGATGGAAGAGAAGTGGAGGCCAAGTGAAAAAAATCATATCACCCTGAAATAGCAAACTCAATGGTAGAACAATCCTTGGTATCTCCAGATTATACACCAAGACAGAACTTCAGAACCAACTGGTGGTCTCTCACACCAAGACAGAACAAAGACAAAGGAATGCTAGACAACCAGCCAACAAGGTACTTTACAAACTATTTCTAAAGAACCAGAATGCAAGTTGAAAGGTTCAGCCTAGAAGCTGCTCTGGAAGAGAACCAGTGTAAGCACGTTTATCCAGTGGTAAAGTCCAGAACACATGAAGCTATAAAAGAGCCTGACTACCCCAAATAAACTAGTAGGTTTGCAAAAAATGTAATGTAATGTGTCTATGGAGACATCAACTCCAACACATGTGATTACACCGACTATAGTATGGCAACCACACCACTTTCAAGTTTCCAGCACAAATGCCACTAAAATAGTATTAATATAATTCCAAAATCCACAAAACTTTATGATGTCAATCACTTAGCCCAGCAACAAATTAGAGGACACCTAGAGTGCTATGTCTTAGCATGAAGAATGCAACAGGGAGACAACTACTTACCTTCGCCAGCGCTTGGATGGTGGAGACCGTGACCGTGACCGTGATGAGGAAGAAGAAGAGGAAGAGGAGGAGGATGAAGATGATGAGGAAGAATCACTTTCACCATCAGAGCTGGAGCTGAAAGACTGGCTGGCATGATTTCGTCGGCCTCTGTGGCTGCCCTTTTGGGGACTGACTGACTTCTGCCTCCCCCGGTAACATCGCAAAGAGCGTCTGGAAGCCAGATGCTTCCTCTGTACCTCCTGAGGTTGTTGTAATGTTGCTTCTTCTGCATCCCAGCATGGAGATGCAGCTGGCGATAGCAATACAGAACATGACTCGCCACTGTCCCGAGTTTTAGACCTTGGTGTACTAGTCCGGTGATCCAGTGGCTCTTTGTGCAGGCTTAGGAGGTCACTATTTAACCGTAGTGACTCGGACACCACAGGGCCTAAGGTAGCTGCCACAACAGATGACCCTCTGATCTGGTCCTGACCAGCATCAACAGGGCTGGGAGCCTCTTTGCAATTCTGGCAGCTAGAAGCCATACTGAGGGTGCCTGCGGGGTCCAGTCCGGTAGGAGAAGGAAGTTTATCAGCAGCAGGTTGATCAGGTGCCTGTTTTGTCATGGTTGTGATAGGCTTTATAGTGATATCCAAGTTGTGTTTGACATTCCATCGGGCACCTCCCTTTATCTGAGCAGCAGTGAGTTGACAGTAGTCATGTTCACCAGAGCCAACATGAACTTTTCTGTGAGGTTTGTTCAAGGATTTCAAAAGCCTTGTGCCTTTCTGAGACCCAGGTTTCCCCAAAAGTGAGACAGCTGCCAAAGGCTTCCATAGATGATGGGGTGGGGTAGCTGGAGGGGTCAGGCCTGCAGAAGAAACAAAAAGATCCCTCAGAGTATGGAGGAACCAGCCAGAACAGATAACTCATGCACTGCAGAACAGACAGAGCACTCTTTTCCTGCTAAGGCAACCTAGAATACACTCTCTGCTTCCCCAAGTGATGCGAAATCCTTGTTGTCCATTCTATTGGGCAGATTCAGACAGCAGGGGCAAGGGGCAGGGGTTTGTGTTTTTTTCCTTTAGGAGAATGCTCAAAATTTTGTAGCCTCCTGCCAGAAGCAGCTAAGAAGGATCCAACATCACTTTCTTCTACCTTTATATTTCACCAGGTCTGTAAACTGTAAATCAGGGTTGACAAAGCACACCCTTCATGATGCTGCTGGACCACCACTCAGATCTATCCAGCACTGTCAGTAGTGGCAAATGCTGCAAAATGAAGTCCTGGTGAGCTACCACTTCTCCATCCCTGCTGAAAGTGAATGGACCCTCCTCACCGGCCACTCTTATTGTGATTTACAGTTGTTTGGTTTATTTACTTTAAACTGCTATGAATTTGTGGGAAAACAGTACAAAGCTTTTAAATAAATGCTCTCCTAAACTTCAGCAGTTCTCTCAAATCCTGTACACACAGGGGCAACATCCTTTCTTTTAGCCTGCCTCTAATCCCCACAAAAAAATTCCCTCTCTCTGTACTTTAAAGTAGACCTCCAGAGGCCTTAAACAAGGGCTCAACAGGTAGTCTTAAAATAATGGCTACTCAAGAGAGAGAAAAAATGTATAAAGTCAAAGGAACAGTGGGGTCCTACCTCTCCCTTATTCCCTACTCCACTCTGTATCCAATCTCCACTAATTACTAGATAGAAATGCTTTGGGATTTTCACATCCAGTTTAAAAAAAAAAAGTTAATACCTGCTACATTGCTGAGCTCTGGTGCTTGAAACCGCTCTACTATTTTCTTCTCCCGCTGTAACTCAGAGCTGAAGGAGGAAAGAAAAGAGCTTTATTACAGAATGTTACACATCCTCAGTGGTCCTCTAGCCAGCATAGAAAGCACTAAAATAAAGCCAGTGCTAGCAAGATTGTTGCATCAAGTTTCTGGCATATCTCCAGAAATTTAATAATATTTGCCAACCAAGCTGAAAGGAAAACACAATTGGTTAGGGCTGAGCCCTATACTCACCCAGTAGTCCCTGAAGTCAAATTTTCTCTGGCCTTTGTGACACCAGATGCTTCCTTTTTTGCTGAAGAAACATAAAGCAGAGAATGAAAGCTGTTAGCCACTGTGAGTAAAATTGGCCTGCCAATAGGTATTATGGTCCTATCTGGCCTGCGTACAGGATCTGATTCATTAAAAAAATCACAGGTATTATTTAAAAACAAAAATCATACTTCAGAAATCCCAATTTACACTGTACTTTCAAATTGTTTCAGATCCTGTTGCAACAAGAATTTCAAGGAGAGATGCACAGATGAAAGCAGCAAAGGCGATACATCCTTTGCATCTAGCATAATTTTCTGTCGCTCACCATAATACTGTTTCAGACAAATGCCTCTCTCCTTCCTTGCCCCTTTCTATTTTATTTTTAACCTGAAAATATTTATATACAATATTTATTTATATTTATATAGAACCTTATCTACAAATCAGCAACTGAACAATTTAAAATATCCGTACAGTTTACAACAAAAGGCAAGAAAACCACCACAGCAGAAATCAAAATGTTTAAATATTGGAAAAAATGTTTTCTTTACTTTAAGACACTCTTTGTTCTCACTTCTCTGAAACTCACATGTTTAATCCACAAGTTAAGCAAAACTGCGCTGAAAAATATTTGGAAAATTTGGTGTGTATATTTTGCATTGACCTAGGATGCTTCTGAGGAAGAATAATTTCTCCCAGGTCAGTCAGCCTCATTTCATTTCTCTAAGCAGCTGTGATTTGGGGAAAAAGGCAGAACAGATATGTGACCTGGACCACTATGATTGCCATAATGCAATCAAAAGTGCTTTGGAACTGGGAAATACCATCCTGGCTCCTTGGGAAACTCAGTCCATTCACTATTTTATTGACTTATTTTGCTTATATACTGCCTTCTCCCAGTATGGGACCCAAGGCAGATCACAATGTAAGACAACTGAAAGAAACTAGAAAAATTATCAAAGCAAAGCAGGAATCACGGTGCTCAACAACTTGCCTCCATTTAAGTCTTCACCTTCTGTCTTTTCAAATTGCTCTAAGAGACTGGACAGGTCAGAGGCTTCAATTCCTGAGGGAAAAAAAAGGACAATATTAATCAAGTACATGCATTTGTTGAGGTTTCATTATTTCCCATGAGAAGCCTTGCTGGCTCAGCTTGTGCTCAGAGAAGAGACTAACTCCAATTACCCTCTGGCCTTCTTTTCCACAACCTAATCCTATTGGCATTTGACATGGGCTGGAGAGGAAATACGCCACTGTTTTGGAGAGGGTGACTGAGCACAGAAGAAAGAGAGAGCATGCAAAAATGTATGTGCAAGTACATGAAACACCGGTTTATGCTTGTATTTTTCTGAAATAATTTTTTTAAAAGGCAAACAAATCCTGGACACACAACGGAATTCAAAGGGATTGCTTCTATGCTTTATAGCAATGTTGTGGAAATTTCAGGCTTGCAGAATCTTTGTTTAACTAAAGCCTCAAGATCTGTCAATGGGACCCTGATGCAAAAAACACCCACTGAGATTTTAAAAAACTGAGTTTTTTTTTTACTACCAAAACTGAATAGAACTCATAGTTCCTCTGTACATATATCCACACCTGCCAATACTCTATTTTTTTTCCATTTTAGCAGGGTAATTTAGGACAGACAAATCATGTTCATGAGACTATTATTAGACAATTTGGAGTTAGAACTCTTTACCAGTCTACTTCAGATCACCCAGAGATCTACCATTAGATCCTAATATACCTTGTATGCACTCCTGTTTTTAAGAAAATGTATCTCATTAAGATAAAGCTCTGTTTCAAAGGAGCTGCCTCTCATTAAATAAGGCTATGCCAAATAGAATAGCAACATGGGGAGACAAGCTGTAACTGAGGTTTACCCCACCGCCACCTGCAGTGCCAATCATAACGTGCGAACTATCCCAGGTAACCGTTAGTTTGAGTGGTATGGTCACTCACCGATTTCACTGATGAATGCTTGAACAATATCCTTATTGCGGCTGCACTGTGTAATGCTGACAAAAGGCTGGTGTTTCCATGAATGGGCTGGTTTCTTCGAAAGCTTAGCAGTCTCATTCACCTTCTGGGGCATGGCTGATGCAGGGGGATTTGTGGGAGCAGTGTTTTGGACATCTGTCTCAGTTGGCACTGTTTGTTTTTCTTGTAGTAAGGGAGCAGACAGTGAGGAATTCTCGTCTTCTTTTAGTTGGGAAGTAGGCAAAGCTTCTTTGGTATTCTTCTGAAGAGCGGGCAAAAAAGAAGGTTCTTCAGATGATTTCAGTGTGCCAGTGAGTTCTGTGACTTGCTGGGAAGATGGTACAGAACAGGGTTCTCCCAAAGCCTGAGGGCTGGAACTCTTTTTGACAGGCTCAAGAGGTTCTGCAACTGAGAGGGGAGAAGGCAGCTTCCCCAATGGCTGTAAGCTGCTTGAAGTCTCCTCTACTTTGGACTCAGCAGCCAAAGACTGTGCTTGCCTTCTTGGATCTGATACCCTTCTGGGGGCGGTTTTGACTGCAGCAGAGACTGGCCCTTGCATGGGCAGGCCTGGTTTTTCATTCACTGCCAAGTTCTGCCCTCTGAAGGGAGAGGACTCTAGTGCCAAAGGCATACTGTGCTGGGCAAGTGTCCCTTCAGAAGGAGGTGAGGCAGGCAAAGTGCCAACTGTGGGGTTCTGCATGAGAGCTCTTTGACCCCCACAAGAGATGGGCAAGACTGGTGGTGGTACTGGAATACCAGTCCAGTAGGGAGGCTGTGGTCCCAGGCCCCACTCTACAGAGCTGTAAGGCAGGCCTGGGGCAAAAGGTGGCAGGGAAACAGGTGGGGGAGGCCAGTTCGGAGATGGCACAGGGGGAAGCATATGAAAGACAGGAGGGCAAGCCTCAGCAGCAAGAGGTGGAGATGGCAAACTTTGGTAATTGGCTGGTGGAGGGGGAAAGTGAGACCAGGAAGGCACCGATGGTGGGGGCGGCTGTGAGTGCAAGATGAAGGGATCAGGAGGGGCTGGGAGGAAAGCCCCAGGAGCTGTAGGCAGGTAAGATGGGGGTGGCATTGGAGGCATCTGTATTCCCACAGGGGGAAAGGCACCTACTTGACTAGGCAGTGAGGATACAACAGGGAGGGGTATGGTAGGAGCCACAGTGTTCACACAGCCAAGCTGGGAAGAAGGAGGACTTCCTGCAGCTGCTGCAGAAAAGGCTGGCAAGGAAAGGGGCGTGGCACTGTCTTTCACAGCCAGAGGAAGACTTGTGGAGGAGCCAGTGGGTTTTTCACACTCCTTTGCCAGATCAGACTTAGTCACTTTGGTGGGTGGTAAAGGGACTAGTAGGCAAGGAAGGTCAGCTAGCTCTGTGGGAAGTTCAGGGAGGGTTGGCCACTTGCTGGCGCTCTGGTTCTCCATCATGGTCTTGGTTCCCCCATCGTTAGACTGGCGCTGCTGTCGGCGCTGCCTGTATTCACTCAGGCTAAGAGGCTTGGGCTTAGCTTCTTTTGTTGTTGCTTCCTTAGTTTCTTCATTTCTAGGGCAGAGGGGGCTCCTAGGAGACTGCTCTTCAAGATCCACAGTGCTGCTGGAGAGCAGCTGGGAAGTGTTTGGACTGCCCACCTCATGCACTGGCAAGATGGGTTGACTTCCTTCCCTGGGCTCACTTCGCGCATCCTCTTGATAAGCAGGCGCTGGATCTGTGCTCCCTTGGTGTCGACTAGAGAGCTCCTTTTCTATGTGTGGTGAGGCTCCTGTGCTTTCCAAGCGTGGCTCAGGTGGGCTTGGGGGCTCCCTGACCGTCTCACACTTTAGCAATTCCTCCACTTGCGTATCCAAGCTTTCAACTGTTTGGGATGTTTGGTCTGGGAGCAGCTCACCTTGGCCCTGCTCTCCAGCTTTTTCCAGTTGTTTTTCTGGAAATGCAACACTGCATACAGACCTGCTTGGATTAGACCTGCCCTGCTCTTCAGAAGAGACAGTTATCTTCTTGCAATGTACAGCTTTTTTGCACAACTTTGTTTCCTCACTATATTTTTTCCTCTTCTTCTTGGAATGCCCACATATCTGACTCTTCTCTGAGCCAGAGAGCTTTTCACGTTTAGATGCAGATCTGTTCTTCTGGTCATCTGCTGATTTCTGAACTTTCTCCTCTACTTGTCTATGAATGTTTTCTGCCTCTTGGAGGGCAGTCCTGCCTGTTTCCTCGGTCTGTTTGTCCAAGTCAAGCTCTCTGCCCAGGCCTGGAGTTTTGGTGTTGCCTTCAGGTAATATGTTTTCCAAGCCAGTGACCACAAAGTCAGCAGTGTAGTCATTATCAGTCTTGTGTGGGAGCTCCACTGTCTCAAAATTCTGCAGGACTACTGGTATCTCCATACCCTCTCCATCTTCAGGCACTATTTCCAAGACAACTGGGCCAGCAAGGAGTTCCTCAGCAAGAGGCTGACTATCAGGGCTCAAGCATACAGTAATGTTGGGTTGACAGTAAGGATGCATTGACCTCACTAGCTCACTGAGAGAGATGCTCTCTGGGGCAATGACACAGGGGCCATCGCTTTCACCAAGTTCTGTTTCAACTTCCTTGGCTACAGGAATCTCCTTCACACCTGCCACAAAACCCTGATGGCAGCTTGTTGCCGCAGCCTCCTCCTCCTCCTCTTCTTCCCCATCACTGCGCTGCAGCACAGATGGTTCTCTCTCCCTGTGCCTGAACGGCTTCCGCTCCCCCCAAAGTGCTTTGCTACTGGGTTTCTTTGAAGGTGGCAAATCCTTTGGACAAGCTGGACTCAGTGCTGAGGAAAGGCTGGCAGTGCTGGCCTCAACCTGCAGAAGAGGAAGTAAGTTGTGGAGAAGATTAGGCAATAAATCTTTATGCAGTGAACAAGGGTGGTGAGCATTCAACATCTATTTAATCAGGAGATGTATAAACCATAGCTACAGATTTGTACTGCCCATAAAGACTGGTGTACAAAAGATATCCACTGCTGGAATTCCATTGGTTTCTTATAGTTGTCATGTCTTCACCCAGTGGATCCATTTGTGCCTTTAATGGAAGGAAGGGATTTAACAATGCTTTTCTTGTTTTTTTATCACTATGATGTCTGCGCTTACTCAACCTTTCCCTGCTGTACTGGTACTCAGTTTCCCTTTGTGCAGCCTCCAACCCAGCAGAACAAATACAAAGCAGGGAATCGGTCTTCATAAAGCAATCAGGGACACACTGACAAAGAAGTAAGGCAGATATCTGCACAGATATATAAACCAGAAATATTAAACTGGATCACCTAATACTCAGTTTACGAAAGTCCCCACCATCTCACCTTCTCTGTTATGATGTTACGAAGTCTAGGTTCCTGGAAATCCTCTTTAGTGTTTAAGTCTTTCTTAGGGGGTGTTACAGACAAGCTGAGAAACCTCTGAAACTGAAAAAAGGAGAACAGCTTGGAAACGGAGAGTGAACTCAACCAAACTATCATATGGTAATACTATGGATCACAACTGAATTCAAACAATGCAACATGAGCTTCCTGTGAATCCATGCCTGCCAGGGATACAAACACTGGGGAATCTCCCAAGTAGTAACTCCATGTTAGCACCAGCATGGTGGAGAGATCTGAATTCTGCAATAGAACTCTGGGAGACCAGGGTTCAAATTCCCGCTCAACCATTGAAACCCACTGGATGACCCTGGGCAAGTCACATTCTCTCAGTCTCAGAGGAAGTCAAAAGCAAACCCTCTCTGAATAAATCTTGCCAAGAAAACCCCCATGATAGGGTTACCTTGAGGTCACCATAAGTTGGAAATGACTTGAAGGCATGCAACAACAAGCATCCAGGTTCTTGAAGGACACCTGAGCTCTTTATCTGAAGCCAAGTGCAAGGGAGTTTTCCACCATACCATCAACACGTCTTAACACCACAATTTTGAATAAAATGGCTGAATATGCCCACCAGAGGGCACTCTGACCCTGTGAAATTTACAGTGTGCTTAGCCTTCCTACATGTGGACTGAAGAGAGACCCTTGTCAAGATTTTGTGAATGAGTGTACATGAACATGTTCAACAAAAGGAATCTGTTTTGTCTTAGCTAGGAGAACATGGTGTCACCACTGTCAATGTGCAGCAAAGATGTGACTGTCAAAAGCCAGGCAGACTGAGTGAGTAAAGAGGCCTCCATAGCTTCCAGTTCTAGGGAGAATAATGGTGATGACTGTTACCCTGGAACTGTAACCTTGTCTATGAAAAACAAAAACAAAAAAAAAGTGTGATGACAGCACAGTGCTGAAAAAGGACAGAGTTGAATCCATAACACCAAGCAGTAAGTTTACAAGGCTTACAGGATAAATTTCAAGGTGCTGGTAGAGGATGCTAGGGCCAGTCTCCTTTAGGTGGGGAAAAACATAGCTAGTGTGAATCCATGACCAGGTTAGATGTAACAACTTCAATAAGTTCTATCAAATTTATCTTCCAGTTAGCCTCACCAGGGTTGGGCTGTGGTTTATAAAGTGATAAAGCTGATACAAGGAAGGGCCTAAATACCCCAAAGGCACCAGGTCCTGTGTGATCTTGAAAGCTAAGCAGGGTCAGCTCTGGCTAATATTTGACTGGGAGACGTCCCACAAATACCAGGTTACTGTAGGCTATATTTCAGAGGAAGGAATTGGCAAACCACCTCTGAGCATTTCTTGCCTAAGACAACCCTACGAAAAATTCACAAAGTCACTATAAGTCAGCAGGCAACTTGAAGGTACATACACACACACATAAGCTGGTAGCAACAACCAACATGTAACTGACTGCTGAAAGAAGAGCAAAAAAGTCCTCTGCCCTGATGAACCACAACAGAAACGACATCCTACCGAAGAATTTTCACGCTCCCTGGGAGATGTGAGCAATTCAGAGTCAGGAATAGTGTCAAAAGGAGAAAGAGACTCATCATCTGTGCTGTCCAATATCTCAGTGATTGCAGTCAACAGGGAAAGCTCATTCTCGGCATCCACATGGCCCTTTGTCTGTTGTGAAGGAGGAGAAGAACAAACCAGATACAGAAAACCTATTCAGTGTATATACAAAATTCAGAGATATCCAAATTAGTTTTGCCTGGCAACTTATCAGGAAAGGAAATGACACTTAAGACAAGTTTAATTCCCTTAAATTCACATGATTTTAAAAAAATCAATTAATTAAGTTTTAGAAGTTGAGAAATGGAATGAGGAAGAAAGATTACCAGTAAGTACAGCCAAAGCAGAACCGCAAGATACAAGAACAATACCACAACACTTTTAATGCCCCAGAAGCCTCAGAACATAATATAAAATCCTGAATAGCCTTTTAGTTCATGGCACTCTCCAGATGGGATGTGCTACAGTTCCTACTATAGTCTAACACCTCTAGAGGATGCCAGCACAGGGAAAGCAATGCAGCCAAATGCTTCAGCACCTATAGCTATTCTAACTTACGCAGCTACTATGGAAACTGGAGATTGGTACAAGACTTCAGATCTTTAAAGACTGCTGTCATTTTGCTTCCTCTTCCCCACAGGTTTATACTGATGATTTACCAAAACCCAACTCATAGTATGTGAACAACCAGCCACATAAACTTTTATGTACTTATTACTGTTAAGTTGAAATGGCAAAGGAAACTTCACCGTCTACCCTTAGCCCACATTTAAATTAACTTTAATCAATACTTGCACTGATGACTGCTGAGAAAATCTGAGAAGAGGGGAAGGGCAATCAGCCCATCATCACTATGACACTAGATGAGAAGAGACTTTTAAGTAGGTCATCTACTGGCCAAGCAGCTAGACCTCCACACCCCACAGAATGTCCCATCCTTTCTCCAAACAATACACAATCACTAAATCATACAATTTTATGAAAACAGACCACTGCAGCAATTTGCATAATTTATAATATTTATGCATTAAGCAAAAGTAAACATCCATTTTCTTCTTTTGGTACTTTGACACAGTGCTGCCTCACATGGGCTGCCATGTCAGGGAGCCTGCAGACTGATACACAACCACTCACTTCTGAATGCACAGAGCATGCCATACCTCATTCAGACTGCTGAAATCTTCGATGATAGAAATGACAGAAGCATCTAAGTAGTCCTGCATTGTTTCCAAAAACTCTCCTGCTTCAAGAATGGTTTCTGCCTCCAGTGATGCCAAGTGCAAATCCTCTGCCAGTAAGTACTGGGTTGGGAGTAGGGGAGAAAAAGAACAGCACGTTAAAGGAAAACAGAAAGTGGGTTGTATAAACAGATTAAACATCATTGATATGTGTAAGGTCTTTCCTAATATTGACTCTAAAACAACATTACTTTCTTCCATATTCCACTCAAAAAAGCCAAGCTGGGCCTTGAGATAGGACATTCCCCCAATATAAGCGCAAGTAGGGGAGCCCAGGCTAGCTAGTGAGGTGGTTGCACAGTACCAGCAGTGGGAAAGAACAGGCAAGCTCTGCAGTAGCCAAGCATATATTTGTAGTCTACAAGTCTCCGTTTCTAACGTAGGAACCCTTCAGAGCAATTACGTCTAAGAAATTTTGTTCTTAGGGCAATGAATTTTGCACATTTAATCCACATTTTTTTTGATTGATGAAACTGAACCAACAAGAGACATGTTGGTTTATGACACTGAATTTTAACATTTAGTGTTTTGATAGCTGCCTGTGTATTTTAAACAAGCAAGCATGTGATAAAGGAAAGTTTTAATGTTGGGAGGGCATACATTTGGGAAAAGAGTTTCAAAATAAACAATGCTGCACTTGTCAGTTTACAAGGACCTATGATTCTGTACCTTGAAGAACCCATGAAAAGTGAAGGCCACTTTCCTTCTAGTTCAGGAGCAGACAATCCAATTATTTTGTATGATGGTCTTCATAATCCTTCATTACTGGCCTTCCTAAGTTGCAGCCCAGAATATCTGAAGGACAATAGCTTGCCTATCTTTATTCTACATCATCAGACCCACAAGTATCTTAGCTGTTTTTACCCATGAACAGCTAGAATTCAATACCCAAGGAAACAACATGATGTTGAACAAGCTATTTCCCAAAAAGCCATTTTATCAGAGACACAGAAAACCTGACAGTACAATTTTGCCTTCCTACCCAACACTACAATGCCATGATGTGTTAGTTTCTTTCTATTCATTTGTCTGTTCTCATGACCTTCTGTTGATTAGCCTAAAGCATGGAACTTCCTCAGTCAGTCACATGAGAGGCTTTCAAGCCAGAAATTCAAAGAGTTTTCAAGTCATGAACAAGGCTCTGTGTAACTGTTACTGCAGATGCACGCAGTGACCCTACCAACCACCCTGCAAAACTCTAGCTTTTGAGGAACAAGCTCTCAAATATTCCAACCAGCATCAAATACAGGATCTTCAGATAAGCACTGCAGTCTTGGGAGAGGAAACGTTTGCAGGAACAGAAGAAGCATGTAGAGATACAGATTCTGAAGGGAAAAGAGTCAGAAGGAGAGATCTCAAGATGCTGCAGAGGAACAATTAACTTTACAACTATTTATCTTAAATGGGAAAAAATTATTTACAAATGAAAACAAAACTCAGAGAAAATAGTTACATGGTAATTCATAAGTGCTATTTCCATCTCAATATTGCAGCTTCTAAGGAAACAGGTTGAACAAGTATAAAGCACTCCTACTCCTGAGTCAGCAGCAATGATGCATGTTCTCTGGGAGGAGTCCTCATGCTGTTCTGGCAAATATTCTTTGGATGCTGAACTGACACATTTGGATGGGAATCTGATTGGCAAAGCAAGCTTGTACTGAAGGTTCTGATGGAGCTCAATCATTCAAGGGGAACTCCAGGTTCCAAAGTTATCTACCTGACCCTGAGCTCTTGCTGCTTCAAAGAGGTAACTGTAAATAAACGTTAAGGGCAAGGGATGTAGCCACGGAAAGGCAACTGACACCAGTTGTGTTCACCACCTGAGCAACCGTTAGAATTCCACTAATGCTGCCTTATTCATGAAGGAATAACCTGCATTCAGCATTGTTCAATGCAATCTAATACTAGCTAAGGAGCAGTCAAATCTTAGCATGCCTGTTTCAAGGGCACTGCTGTAACACAGTCCTGCAAACTGCTACTGGTACACATAAGCCTCCTGTCTTGCTGGATAGATCTGGATGAGAATTCTGCCTACTGACAATTCAGTATAATTCTTGCCTTTACTGAAGGTTCTGAAACAGCCTAAACATATGATGTGAAGATGACTTTAATAACTGGACAGGAACATATGGGGAAAGCTGCAACTTTAGGGAGACTGGCACTAAGCCATTTAGGGCCTTAGCAGCAGGACCAAAAGCAGACTGGTGGATAACAGCAATCAGAACATCTTTGTCCATGTATGGCCATAGTTGGTATAGCACCTTAAGTGTAATTATCCTTAACAATAATAAATCTGGGGGAAAGATGAGACTGAGATCTGTCTTTCTGCTTCTGAGCTGTGTAAGGTGCCACATACATCAATGATGTATTAATAAAAGCATTACTAAGCTACAACTCCATAATGAGAAGTGTTGGGTTCTCAGAGTATGATAGAAAAGCACTGCAGAAGTATTGGGTTCTGTGTGTGGTAAACACCTACAATTAGCAAAACAAATTCCAGGTAATTAATATCAATTAGTGTCTCTTAGTCTCCTCCCAACTAAGGTATAAAAGAATTCCATATTATGCTTGCAAATAAATTGAACTTTTTACCCACAAATATATATACCTATTTTACACCGTCATTTTCATATCTTATTGAACTACTGTAAGTGCCTACTTTTTCATGCTGCTTCCACAGGCTTCATTTGTCAATAACAATACTCCCCTAAGACTCACCAAGACTTGTTTTCAAATTGAAAACATTGTTACAAAGCATACTACAAAGCAATATTCCAACCATGGCTTTAACCTTCGACCATCTTCAGTGGCTCAAATTTTTTCTAGGCACCATGTCAAACTAAGAGGCATTCTTAAGAAGTTAAAATGGCAGATGGCTGGAGGCCAGCACTTTGCTTTGCAGCGCAACTATTCACTTAGCAAAAATGTTACAATCTGTCTGCCACCTATAAAGATGGGGTGAAGGATGATCACGGACTCACCAGCAGATGGAAGATGTAGGCTGTGTCAGGATCAGGTTCTCACAAGACTGCTTGGTTGTCTATATGTCACAGTTCCTTGTCTCAACCTGGAAGTTTCTATCTTCTAGGGCGCTATCTTGCTGGGGAATTCTCCAAGGCTGGTTCAGGGTCTTCCTTGTTAGGTACAGTGCTACTGGGTTACCTGGCTATACCTCAACAACAGTTCTTCACCTAGTGGACTTGCTGGATAATCAGATGCAACCATACGGCACTCTTTCTCTACCCCCTCACTTCTGTGTCTCTATCTCTTCCTTTCTTCCTATCTACTGTTATTGGATTTTCCTATGAAAATACTACAACTAAATACTTACAGTCCAAGAAAAATTAACAAGCGCTCCCATTTACCTTCTACCCATCCTTTTTCCTTCATTAGCAGTGCTTAATTAAACCTTCTCAGACAATATGATTAATCCTTCAACTAGTCATCATATCAGTGAACTGTTAACTTGATGTTACACTTAAAAAACAAAAATCCAACGTTACAGTGCATTGGATGGAAGAAATTGGATGATGGTCCAATTTCCTCCAACTTTATCTGTGCATAAGTGGTAAACTGGGACCAAACAAACTCATACTTGCTTGTTATTTCTGCCTTTGCTAATTTTTAATAGTTAAGTTTTCATTCAAAGCAGTGTGGGAGAAAACAAAAGTTGTGGCAAAGAATAATCATTACTCTAAGTTCCATATTATTTCTACTTTCAGCTCAAAGGGTGCTAACCTCCGTGCTTCACACTTGTTACCCTCAGTGAAATGATCATCCTAGTAGACTATTGTCAGCCCTGTGGAAAAACAAGTACTGTAACCATAAATCACTACAACTTTTTCAATAACATGTTGTAAAATGTGCCGTTTCTAATTAAATAGTATAAAGACTCAGCAAACAGTTCCATCTTGTTATTTCACAGAAGCAGTGTAGAAAATTGCAATGTGTTATTTTTAAAATAGAGCTTTTTTAACGTTACTCAAGTTTCCACATTTGCATTACTGCTTGCCAGTCACTAAGGTTCTACATCTCACAGCTTTCTTTTCAAGCTAATTATTCTATGGTCAAAAATCCTAGAGGCTGGCCTTACTGTTATTTGCTATCAAGCTGAATTCAAATTATGGTGACTATGAGAGACCTTCAAGATCTCTGGTCATCGGCTGTCCTACACAGGTCTTGCCAGCTCAGAGCTGCAGCTTCCTTAATTGAATCAATTAATCTGTAAAGAAGTCTTCTTCTTTTCTTTCTGCCTTCCACTTTGCCAAGCATCATCTTTTCCAGTGACTCATGTCATCTTATGATATGCCTAAAGTACAACAACCTCAGTTTAGTCATCTTGGCTTCTAGTAAGAGTTCAGGCTTCATTTGTTCTAGGACCCCATTCATTTGTCTTTTAGCAATCCACAGTATCCAAAAGAACCTCTCCTGTAGTACCAGATTTCAAATGTGCTGATTTTTCCTCCTGTCATCATTTTCTGCTGTCCATCTTCTGCACCAATACACAGAAATCAGAAATACTACAGCATGAATAATTCTGACTTTTGTATCTACTGATTGATGTATCTCTACTTCGAAGGATCTTATATATAACTCCTTCCTGGATGCCCTTCTAAGTCTTAGTCATCTGATTTCCTGATTACAGTCTCCATAACTTTCATCAAGTCATTCCAAGTCTTTGGTGTTTTCTGCAAATAATCACTCACCTGAATACCCTAAAGGCATCAGATCATGTCTGATCTTGAAAGCTAAACAGGGTCAGTCCTGATTAGTACTTGGATGGGAAGTGCTGAAGGCTATATTTCAGAAGAATGAACCGGCACAACCACCTGCTAGTATTCCTTGCCTAAAAAAACACAATGAAATTCATGGGGTCTCCATAACTTGACAGGCAACTGGAAGGCACACAAATAAACTATATTGTGTCATCAGCACATCTTAGGTTGTTGATATTCTTTCTCCTAATTTTCATGTCCCCTTCCTCTGAATCTTATTTTGCTTTCTATATGAACTGCATACAAATATAAGAGATAGGGTGATAAATCGCAGCCTTCCCTTGACTCTCTTGTCAACGGGAAACAACTCTGTTTCTGTCTTCACAGTGGCCTATTATCCAGAGAACAGGTTATACCTCAAGACAATCAGATGCTGAGGCACACCCATTTCTGAACCATAACAATAATTTCTCATGATTTACACGGTCAAAGGCCTTACCTCAATCCATAAAACACAAGCCTAATTTTCTTTTAAACTTGTTTGACGCACTCCATTATCCAACATATGTTAATATGCTCACTAGTGCCTCTTCCTTTTCTGAACCCAGCCTGGATGTCTCACATTTTTCACTCCTTGCCAGCCTGCCATTTGTTTTTTCTGTGTATAGGAAACTTTACTCACCCAAATTCCTGTGAGATGAAACCACTGTAAACATCCCACTATAAGGCTGAACCTTCTTTAAGTGAAAGTGCCGTATGGGATTGTCTTCTGGTCCACTTCAAAGCTATAACCTTGGGGGTTCCTGTTCCCATTGTTTGCCAATACCATTAACTCCACTAAGGCAGCCATAAAGACTTTTCATTATGTCTACTCCTATCTTCCAATTAAGCAGGATAGAACTCAGGACAATTTAGAAAGATGAGAAAAAAGCAATAATATGTTACCACTAAATTGATAAAGAAAATTAAGCATTAATACTGATTTGTGAAATAAATGTGTTATATTAGTTATTGATAATGATTATTACATTTTTAAAAACATTTAGAATAAACTGAAGTGGTCAAACATGGTACAATCTGCACAGTATCCCTAACATTAATTAAAAGCTGAAATCCTGTTGCTCAAAACACTGTTAGCATTTAATGATTATAAAATAATGAAATTTACAGCTATTGTTAGAAATCTTAATCTGGGGTACTGAATGATTTTCAAATAATTATTTCCAAGCTCTGATTCTGGAATGCATACCCCTATAGAAGCAACTCCAATGAGTGAATGAATGTGTCAGACTAAATAGGAAGCTGCCAGGGAACAAGTTTTCACCAAAAGCATGTTTAACAGCTTCCTTCCTCAGACAAAATAGATAGGCTTGGTACAGAAGGCTCTAATTACAAATTCTTGACAGGTCTCCATGAGTACCTGGTAGCATGCTTTGGCTTTCTCCCTCAGTCACCTAATTTCTCCAGGACAGCTTTTTAATACACAGCATCCAGATCAGAGCTGCAATCCTGCTATTTTTTTTTCCAAATGGGGTAGTTGCCACAAATAGCTTTTCAGATGCTAAAAGAGTCAATGCTGGTTTGAGATTCAATATAACATGGACAAGCTCAAAACAGGATAGTTTGGATACTATGAAGCTAGAGTTCTAGATTTCACACCTCTTCTCTAGTCATCACTTCATAGTTACTTTTGTTATCTCAGCCACAGAGCTGTCCATTCCCCCACTTCAGTTACCAAGCAACCTATCAATGAAGGGATAATTGTGGGTATTTTGTAGAAAGGTACTGTAGAAAATAGTTCTGTCTGTGATCTCTCTTTACAAGCCAGGAATGAGAACTTTGACTATGACTTTCCTGATGCAGTTGGACTACAGCTTTCATCATCCTCACTACTAGCTATGCTGGTTGTGTTCCATGGATGTTGTACCCTTTCAGCCTCTAGGGGAACAGGTTTCCTACCACTGATGTTGGCCAACTGCAATATGTGTACTGCAATTTCAGAAAAATCAAAAGAGATACAAACAACATGTAGAAGCACAAACAAGATTTCACTACAAGATACAACTTGAGATGAGATTTGGATCAAACAAGAGTTTTTCTCTTTTATAGTTTCAGATGGGCCATGATGCTCCCCTTCTTTGCTGTGGGTTACTACAAAGCAACACTCATTCTTGTCCATAGCTTTGTAAAAGGCAGCAGCAGATGCCAGTTTTCCACCAAATCTCTCACTTCCCAAGCAAAGTTACCACCTCCCAAACAGGACATACCCTCAACTTCCTGAAAAGCAATATCTACATGTTAGTGCTCTGCCTCCAAGAAGTGAAATTAAGTTAATGCAAGAGCACAATGTCCCCCAGAAGTATAATAAAATTAGAAAACAGATACTAATGAGAAAATCTAGGATGTTTTGTACTATTTTATTGAAAACTATACCTATGCTTGCACCTAATATGATGCGTAGTATCTCTCCTTCTGAACATACGGCCTAAGCTAGCACAAAACTCTATGTTTATGTCAATGAATTACCCATCCCTTTCACTGAACCTAAAGCAACTTAAAGAAAAGCTTCCCATTCAGGACTCAGAAACCCCCGCCAATATGTCCACTTCTTTTTCGAAACATATTTTAATATTTTAGCATATTCTAAAAGCTTTAGCAGATTACCCTCCCCCTAGCATATGCCTATTGCATTCAGGTTTATCAGTCTGTCCCCACAGCCATTTTCACCTACTCCTTCACTCTCCTTCCTGCTAGACATAACAGACGTGGGAGAGTGTCTGGGGAAAAGAAATGACTATGCTTGGAAAGCATTTCCAGGCTTAGCTTATTGTGAATAAACAGTGAATGGGAACCATAAGAAATAATGACAATTGACAAACTGGTATAATCTTGGGAGGCAAGACTTCAAACTGCAAGTCTGCTTTATTTATAGCTTTTTGCATGGACATATTGCTTCAAGCCCAATGCAGAAGAACTATCTCAACAAATTAGACACCTGTCCCCCATCTCACCAACCATAACAGACTGGTAATGTAGCAATATTAACTATATTAAACTAGTTTCCCTTTACCACACTCTGCATACACACAAAACATATTTTTTTCTTTTCTGATGGTTAAGAGCACTGCCTGCAGTTACACTCTTGCTCCACTCATTTCATTGTATGAGCACAGTAGAGAGGAACCCATATGGAAAAGTCTAACCGAAGTAAACTCTTGCTGAACAGACTGCAAAATGGCCAGCAAACACATCATTGTTATTTATCATTCCTACCACGAGCGTACATTTTTGACTCCCATAAATGGCTTTTCTCTTAAATTGCTTTGGGGAAGTGAAATTACTGCTGCAATTTTTTTTTTAAATAGCCAAGAGGGTATAGGTACAAACAGATACAGAAAAGGGGAGAAGAGAGTGAATGCTGGCAGAACACAGAGGCACGCACATCAACTGCGTTCTCTTAGAAGAATTAGAACCGCTGAAAGTCAGCATCATCAAACAGGGCTGAACAGGATCAGCAAATGGGAGGGCACGAACACACCCAGACATGGGGAGGAGTTAAGGGAAGCAAAAACCACCAGTGCCCCCCCTTTTTTTTTTACATAAGAGAATGCTTTCTAGTCTGCCCCCTACCCAAAAATGTTGGACTTGGCTCCCTGACCTCACCGAGACACAGCAAGCCAAACTCTTACCGCTATTGAATCGAAATAAAAAGAAAAGACTAATAATATCTCTGACCCTCCCGCCAAAAAATGAAACGAAAAGATTTAAAATTGCAGCCCAGTCCCGGGAGCAGCTCGTTCTGGAACGGGTTTATTCAGAGTAATGGCGTGAATACCCCACATTCCAAGGAGTCCCATGCGCTGTGGGTTAGGAATGGCCTTGTTCCCACAGGCAACTCTTCCCTTGTCCATACCCAGGACCACGCCAGCCAAGACACGCTCCCATTTTCCATTTAAACACGCCTAGACGTGTCCTGCTTCGCCAGCTACACTGACGCCAGGGCTGTCCTGCCGTTGAGTCGTCTCCTCCATCGCCTCCGTAACTCAAAACCCCCGACATCCGGAACTTCAGAACCCTTTCCTCGATTCCTCAGCTCCAGCACGGACGCTCGCCTCCCTGCCCTGAGTATTTGCTCCAGGACGCTAAGTCCACCGCACCCGGCATGCCCACCCGACGAATCTCTCCCGCACTCCGGTCCACCATTACCTACTCCACCAAGCCTCACACCAAAGGCGCCCCTGACTGGCGCCAAACAGCCAAGCCGCTACCATCCCGACCCTAAAAGCTCCCTTCCGAGGGCCCTCGTGGCCCGTCCAGCGTCGCTCTCGCCGACACCTCCCGGCCCCAAGGCCGCCACCAGTCTGCCCCGAGCCTGCTGGCCGGTGCCACATCCACATGCCGGCCACGCCGCTTCCACGTGTCCACCGGGAGCCTCTCGCCCCGGCTCCCCAACCCGCCCCGGCTCATTCTGGAGGACCCAGCCCGGCCAGTACCTGCGCGGAAGACAGACCATTGCCCGCCACGGGCTCGGAGCCGCCTCGAAGCGGGAGGGTCCCCCCAGCCCCGGCATGTCCCGCGCCGCCGCCCCACAGCGCCGCCATCTTGGCACCTCCTCTTAACTAGCTTCACAAGCCCGGCCGGCACTATGGAACTATACCTCCCAGAAGGCTACGGCGCGGGGACCGGAACAGGCGGGTCCTCGCGCGAGGCATGCTGGGTGATGTTTTCCCAGAGCATCACGGGGGTTGAAGTTTTCGTGTCCTTGCCGTGGAATATTGTACTGCTCTGGGGTTTCTTCGCGGTTGCAGAACATGCTATTTAAAAAGCGTGGTCGAACCTTTTCCGTTCTTGAGGGAAAAGTCTAGGATGTTCAAAAACGGGCTACTGCCAGGGCGTAAAGTGAAGCAGTTGCTCAGCCTTTCTGTGCTGTGAATTCTCATTCAAAAAGCGTTTCCTCTTTATTGGCCTTTTAAAAACTGCTTAAAAACTCCAATTACATGGTGTAATTGGAGGTGCCGTCATGTTATTATCGTGACGCAGTAATTACCGTTCTGTTCCTACCATATAGCCTTTATTGCAAAAGGACACATAGTTCCCACGTTAGCAAGACGGAACAGTTTAGTTATACAACGGTTCTTTTTATAGCTTTATACTGTTCCTAACGGGTCCGTATTCCTAGACCGAAAGCTGCAAGATTTTCCAAGAAGGGAGCCTATTGAGACTTTTTTCCCAATAAACATGCACAGGCCATTTCCGCACTAGCCTGTTATAGCGCGATGATTCCACTTTCAACATCCTCTGGAATCCTGGGGTTTGCAGTTTCGGGAGGGGCCGGCCCCTCCCGAAACTGCAAACCCCAGGATTCCAGAGGATGTTGAAAGTGGAATCATCGCGCTATAACAGGCTAGTGCGGAAATGGCCTGTGTTGCCCCACCCCGGCTGACGGTCCATTTGCGAATTCGGTGGGGCACATGCCGTAGGTGTATTTTGGGCTCTGACGCAGCGATAGAGGTATGTCGGTACAAAACAGGATCATATCATTTCAGAAAAGCTGGCCTTTTGTTACACGCGAGACATAGTTCTCCATATATTGACACTTCTGCCGCCTCAAGAGCAAAAGAAGCCTCCAGCCGCAAACTTCCAGCCACCGGCTACACACAAAGAGCTTCACGACCGCACATTGAAGGGAAGCCGGAAGAGATTTCGCGCTGGGGAAAGAACTTCCGCTCCGCGTCCATCTTACTTGCGGACAAGCCGCCCTCTTAACTCGGAGAGTCGCTGACGTCGCTTAGCCCCGCCCCCTGGTGGCCTTATTTTCCCGCGGTTCGGGACTGGGTGTTTCCGCCCACAGCTGGGCGTCTGGGCGGCTTCCAGCGGGTCGTTGTATGGCTGCGGCTCTGCCGGGAACGAAGCAGCCAGAAGCCAGGCTGATAGACCTGTTTTGGCGACGTGTTTAGCGCCGAGCCCTCGTAGAAATTGCTTTGTCTAGCGTGAGTCGTCTAGACACGTCCAGCACCATAGTCATGTTTTTTATTTCATTAATTTCAGTGCAGGTTACCTCCAAGTCAAAGGGTATAGGGTTGCCTTAGACATGAATGAAGAAGGCATTAGTTTGCCTCCGGTTTCCCTACCCGGAGAATACAGATTTAGCCCTGGTTAGAGGCATAACATGGCCATTTCCGCACTAGCCTGTTATAGTGCTACTGTTCCAGGGGCCTCTCCCTTAACTGCAAACCCCAGGATTCCATAGGATGTGGATGTATCTCTACACTGAAGGATCTTAAGTAAAGTGGAATAATAGCGCTATAACAGGCTAGTGTGGAAATGGCCATTTCAGCAATGCTCTATATCGAATTGCCTTCAAAGAGAGAGTGGATTACCTGGTACAAAATACGGTTAGCAGGAATCTAATAAGAATTAGACATGTAGCTGTAAATTTGATGAGGGGGCTGTGAGGTTGAACCCACCTTCATTTCCAGAGGGGCTCAGTCCCACACCCTTCAGCCTGTGCAGGTTGATTAACGAACTCAGTCTCAATAGTAGTTGTAGCATAGGACTGCCCCATCTCTTTTCTGCATCATAGTACTTAGTACAATATCAGTATTTGGGGGTTTAGTTCTGTTTCTGAATATTTTGTTGTCAGTGTATCTATTAAGAATTTAAACCCTGCCTTAAAGGGCCTATGGCCCTCACATGGCTTAGACCACTGGTTCTTAGCCTGGAGTCCATGAGAACCACCCAGGGGTCCGATGTCCTCACAGGGGGTCTGTGAAGGCTTGAAGGAGTGGTATGACCTTTCACAGCTAGAATTGAAGGAATGACTGGAAGAAAGAAAGACAGACAAAATTGTATAGAATCATTCTGATAAAAATGTTACGGATGTGTTACAAGAACCAGCTTAGATTCCTCCAAGGGTAGAAGATGGACATCCTCTTGTCTTGGAGAAGAAGCAGGATATTGACATTCTGACCTACTTCTCCCCATCAGCTCAGCAATCTCAGCCATTGCAATCTCAGAGGCAAGATTTTTACTAAGAGGGTTTGAGATGGACAATTCATATCCCCTTTTAGTATCCAAAGACCAGTCCAAAATTAAGTTTGATTGTTGTATATCTGGTTGATATATGCCATATGAAACATTTGTTTTATTAATTTCCATTGATTCTTTATGCTCTTTAGATTTTTTGCTTTTATCACTTTTATTATAGGAGTAAAACTGTGTAATTTTTGTCTGAATACGTTGTTTGGAAGAGGGTAAATTAATATCTGGCACAGTTCCCCGGGACTTGTAATTACTCCTAGTCCAAACCATATTCAGGGCTAAAAGATATCAATAGTTCAGCCCTACTGATGTTAATTCACAAGAAGAACACTGTCCCTTTAAATATTTTCAGCTGCTACTCAACCACAGCCACTTCCAGAATCATCTACTAATTGCAAAATACTTTCCTATTATTACTATTCATTTTATTTATTTACTCTTCGCTTATCTGTATCTTTACTTCTTTAGCCTTCAACTTTTTGCTTTTAGTATCCCCAGAGTTAGTAACACGTTTAGGCTACACTTACCGCCGTGAAATCTCTCCAAAACAAGCAAAAAAGGCAAAACAGCCTGGGAACTTAGCAATCAAGCTGCCATAAATCTTCAAACTGTAGCCAAACCAAAACAATTCTTCAGATCCAAGTATCAAACAACAGATGCCTTGTTATCTTTCATTTCTTTTCAGCATTCCATTTATCTTTCAGTTTTCCTTGAGGCTCCAGCCTTTAGTACTCAGCCCACCAGGTAAAAACAAGTAATTACAAGTTTATAGAATTTCCTTTAGTGAAAAGCTTCCAAATATTTTTTAGAAAATATTTGATCCACTGTAGAGTTTTAAGCCTTGAATATAGTGTTGCTAGTTCTTGGGAACAAAATATATTTGAAGGGGGTGTTACCGCCCTGGCTAGCCCAAGCTTTGGGGATATAAAAAGATATCCATTGATATCAATAATGCGGCTTCACATATCCCTTCCACGTGCTTGCGAGGCCCCCGGACAAGCACGCATACAGGCTCGGCCGATAATCGCCGTAATATTCCTAGACAATACAGGCAGGCCAGAAACAGCCGACTCGCCGCTTTAGGAGACCTCAAGGCAAGTACCTCCGTTAGGTGTGCAAGCAACTCTCAAAATATCCTCTGCCTAGCGCTGGCAGCTTGATGATCGAACTATATAACGATCAAGTACTTCGCGTTTGCATACCGGCTACTCTATTGATAAATTCAGCTATAATTCAATTATTCAAATTCTGACCTTTCGGAAGCTTTGTCTCCAACTCAAAATCTATTGTTTTCCCAAAGTCCAACCTAGCCTGCAGTCACAATTCTCCTTCTAAAAACCCCTGACTTTGAGCGTTTCCTTGGATCGCTCCCAAGTTCCAGACCGCCTTGCTGCTGCATCGCTTGGCGAGCTTCCCCTCAGCTCCACGTGCTGAGATACATCGAAGCCCAGCCTCGCTCTCCATTTTCTTCTTCTTCTGGACTTCAGGACAGGTTTCGTATCACCGGAACCAACTATCCCTCTGAAAATCCCGCTATCTTACTCACACCTTTATTCTCCTTAGTTATCTGTGTGCTTGTGTTGCTTACGTTGTGTGCCTGTATTTAATAAAGATCATTCGTTATTTTCAAACCGGTCTGCTTCTTGACTTGGCCTGACCCCGTAAACACTGGGTTACAAGATTCTGCTAAGTTACCCTGCCTCTCGTTTTGCCAACTTGTGCTCTGAACTAATTTCCCCAACTTGTATAATTTTGATAGCAATTTGGTGTCCCTTCCGGGACCCCCAGAAAACAGGGTAACAGGGGCCTGTGGTAAAGAAAGGGTTAAGAACCTTTGGCTTAGACCTTAAATTTAGCTCGGCCCGTGTTTCATTTTTTGGCAGTCAGTGTGGTCCTTAGAAGATCCAGGAGCAGAATATTGGTTTCCTGGTTTGGCATAGAGGCTCAGATGTACCCTAAAGACCTTTCTGTATTACCTTTCTTAATGTAAAATTTATTCTCTTGCATAGAAGATAAATAAAAGACAAATTTTTCCTTTGTCCGTGCATGTATATTTTCAGATCTTAAAATGACCATCTTAATAGTAAGTTTCAAGGAGAGAACACACTGGAAAACTGCAGAGATACCACCACAACTAGAGCTCTGGTCTGTACCCACCTTCGTATAGGTTAAGTCTGACCCTAATCCTGCCATCTTGGGTTGATGAGCTGCTCATGTTACACCAGTTCTGTAGTTATTACATTTATATCTTGGCTTTCTTTTGAGGTACTAAAGGTTCACACTATTTTTCCTCATTTTTACTCTTCCAACAATCCTGTGAGGTAGGCTAGGCTGAGACAGGATGATTGGCCCAAGCTCGCTCAGTGAGGCTTATGGCCAAAGAGGGATTAGAATCTCAGCCTCCCCAATCCTAGCACAGCACAGATAATCATTATACCATGTTGATGTTGTTGCTGTGTCAGTTCACAATGTTAGTGTTGACTTTTAGAACAATTTGAAACCTACGCTCATGTGAACCTGCCCGAACCTCAGAGACCCATTCTGTGGTCTGCTATTTAGAAGTATCAGAGTTTAAAGCCAGCTGCTAGTCTCAAGCAAAGTAGATCCACTAGAGCAATGCAACCATAGAACCTCAGAGTTGGAAGGGATAACAAGGGCATCCAGTTCAATCCCTGCCATGCAACTGCAGCAGTCCTGAAAGATGCTCTCTAAACAGACCTCCAAAGTAGGTCTTTAAACACGTCCACCATCCTCATAAGTGATCTATTCCACCATTGAACAACTCTTACAGTATAAAAAGTTCTTCCAAATGTTTAGGCAGAATCTCTTTTCTTGTATTTGGTTTGTCTCTGTGGTAGCAGAAAACAAGCTGGTTCCATCTCTTGCATGACGTCCCTTCAGAGATTTAAGGATAGCTATTGTGTCACTTCTTCCAACAATCCTTTGAGGTAGGCTAGGTATTTATGTAAGTATTGACCTACCATTCAGAATTGAGTCAATGAGTTTACTCTAACTGAGACTGGCAATTGAATTTAGGCCCAAGGAGAGAGTTTTTTGAGTTAGGGCATCACACCTTTAGAACCCTCTTCCTCAAGCCCCATATTTGGCTGCTTTCAAATGAATTGTGAAAACCTTTTCATTTTGTCATTTTTTTCCTGATTAAGTTCATGGTGCCTTATTTATTGTTACTGATACTGGTGCAGACTATATTATTGTGTATTTCGTCATAAGGGTTTTGTTTTATTTGCATTCATTAACTTCTTTGTGAGGACTTTGCCCTAAAAGCTAGGTTGAAGATATTAAATAAATAAATGTTCTAGAGCCTCCTTTGCTTGCAGTTCAGGTTACCTGTCAAATTTTTTTTCTGTTAGATAGTGTATCATTATTCAAGAATAACTTGTGGTCCTTCCAAATACAGTATATTTAATATCCTGGAATCTTACTGTGCCCCCAAGAATTCACCACAATAGCATAAACAGTTACTTCAAAAGACATGCCTTGCTTCCCGTTGCTGCCCTCTACTGCTCTGCTTCTTCCACTATCAAATATATGACAAGATTTCCAGAATCAAAATAAAAGCCTATATAGTCCAGCATTATGTTCTCACCATGTCCAGGCAGATGCCTATGGAAGGACCATAAGAATGAATGCAATAACATCTTTCTACTTATGTTTCCCAGGAAATGATTATCAGAGACATATGGTGTCCAATATGGGAGGTAATAGAAAGCCAGCATAGTGAATTGGACTACAACTCTGGAGACCTTGGTCCAAATAATGATGATGATGATGATGATGATGATGATAATAATTTAATATAATATTATTATTATTATTATTATTATTATTTCTTCTCATCCTTAGAAGAAAGCAAAGACAACCCACCTCTGTATAGATCTTGCCAAGAAAACTCTGTGATAGGTTTGCCTTAGGATTATCATAAGACAGAAATATCTTGAAGGCACACAATGAGAAACAACAACAGAGAGAATGCATAGCCATCATAACTAATAGCCACTCATAGCCTTCTTTTCCATGAATTTATGTAATTCCCTTTTAAAAGCTTCCAAGATAGTTAATAGTAGTAAACTCTAAAAGTA
Organism: Cyclura pinguis; assembly: GCA_030412105.1. Taxonomy (NCBI): domain Eukaryota; kingdom Metazoa; phylum Chordata; class Lepidosauria; order Squamata; family Iguanidae; genus Cyclura; species Cyclura pinguis. Next base: position 61,071,737 of record CM059601.1, read on the forward strand.
AATAATCATAAACATGATGAATAGGCAATAATAAGCTTTAATAATAAATGAATTACTGTTTAGCTAATTCACCCACATAAGGATAAGGAAGAACCTTTGTTAGCAATATATTGTTCAATTTGTAAAAGAAGAGAAGCTGAGATGGAGTAGAAGGTGGAAGAGCTTAATGCCTTATTCTGAGATGTGATGTTAGTAATTTAGGGGCAGGAAGGGAAGAGCAAATTTCTGCATTTGTTTTAGAAATTGTCTCCTTGGTTTAGATTGCAGATAAAGAGAAAAAGTCCCAGTGGTGTGTACGTGTGGGGACTTTGGTTTTAAGCTTTTGCACTAGTTTCTAAAGCAAACTGCAGAACCTAACAGCATACGTTTCAACATTTCATAGGTGAAAACTGGGATACATGTAGTGAAGCAACATCAGAATGTGGTAAAAAGTTGGCAAAAGTTACTAATGAGGAAGAACACACATGCTCGGAGAGACTGCAGCACTTTGCTTTTGCCTGAGTTTACTGGGGAGGGCAATGTTCTGCTCCCTTCTTTCCCTACTGCTAAGTTAATTGAATACAAACTACTTTTGCACTTGGAACTCAGTTTGTAGCAACTGAAGTAATCTTCAGCCAAAAGGGAAAAGTGGGAGGAGGGAGAGAAACTGGGACATTTTAAAAACAGCTGAAAAAGTGGGATGATGGGGTTATTCAGAACTGTTTCTGTCAAACAGACTTGGAGAGTATGCAACAGGAAAGCAGACAAGTCTGCACTTAATTATTTTATCTGTGGATGAGACAAGAAGACATCCTTGACCATGTAGAGCAAGGGCAGGAACCATGCAGGCCTCCAGGACTCAAAACTCCTAGCATTTCTCCCCATTAGCTGTGCTGGCTACAGTTGTTGGTAACTATATTTCAACAAGTTTTTGGAGTTTGCATGGAGAATAACCTTTAGGATCTATTGGTTCTATTCTTTACTAGAAGTAGGAGAACAGGAGTAGTCAAATCAGCAAAAATCCAAAGAAATTCAAAACCACCGCTCTTCCAAGAAATAAGCAGGGAAGGTAAGCTGCATGCAGAAGAAGTGGAGATGGTATTGTAAGAAAACTGGTGAGGAAATCTGATGGGAAGGCATTGGAAGCGACACAAAACCATCATGCTTTCTTGCAGAATAAAAGAGCTGCTTCATTGTTGGACAGCTAATTTTACCAGTATTTCACACTTCATGTTATCTTCAATTTAGCTGAAGATTATTTTTATTGTATTTTTTTTCCAAATCTTGAAAGCCATCTTGAGGGGCTTATAAGTAAATTGTTAGAGATTAGAATGAAAGACAGTTGAGTTAACAATTCACTAGAAAATTCCAGTCCATCACTAGAGATTTGTACTGGGATAGGGTTTTTTTAAGCATCCATGTGTACTAATTGGCTTACCTAGGGCTAGGATACCAGTGTTTGCGGTAATAGTTTCGTGGAAGTCTAGCGTTAGTTGTCACAGTCAGTTCTTCATATAATTTCTCCCTGACCTCACTATCTACAGTCTCAAGCCGACCGTATGTATTTCATATTAATCTGAAATTATGAATAATATTTAATCAATTTGATGAAGTGGGCTATAATATACAGAAGCTCGTGTATAATAAATGCTTTACTGTGTAAGGTTCCACAGGACTCTGTTGGTTTTCTTCCTGCAAAGGAGTAACACAACAATTCCTTAGCAACTTGATAGTGCATTTTTACCCTTGAATAATTTTGCCTTATCAACCTGTATTGTCAGCTAGATAAAAATCTCTCTGAAAGGAAACACTTTGCAACCCTAGAGAGACTGGACCTTTGTAGTCCTCAAGTGGTTGCTCCTTAGCTTAGGTGAACAAGTTACAACAGCGTCAGACGTATTTTCTTAATTCAGTCTATAGGTGGCACTTCTGTGCTTTCTGCTCCCAGACTGACCTATACAGCAGGGAAGCTGCAGCATCATAGGCAGAATCCCTAGGGGGCATAAAGACACTGTCAGGGGCTGGGCGTCTTACCTTTCGGACTACAACTGCTATAATCCCCTGTTGGCTGGCACTGTAGGGAGCAGGGTAATGGGTAGCCATTGGTTTGAAATATGTAGGAGACGTGGTTCCTTTTGAAATTACCAGAAAAGAAAGCCACTTAGTCATTTCCTTCCTAATCTCACTACTGATGACACACGCGCACAAGATTGATGTGACCTTTTGATCATTTCAGGAATTGATAGTTCTGTAACAAGTGTGTATATTTCTTAGCCAGTTTTTCTGTTTAAAAGTCAAGGTTTAAAACATCATAGTTCTTACTTGTGGTGCCTACTCTCCTCTTGGGCTGGTGAATTTTCCATGGCTAAGAACTGGATCTGTGTCCAGCACCAAGAAAATGGATCAACAAAGTATTTAGCCCAAACAGATTAGTTAATTTATCATTTTAATTGAAACATGTTTTATTTGGGGTAGTGTGTAAATGGAGACTGATATCAAGATAAGCATGACTTGGGTAACTTTGAAGAAATTATGCCAATCTTTCCAGAAATGTAAAAGAAAAAAAAAGTGGTTTATATTAATTGTTTCTCTGTGATGTACCAAGCCCCAGGACACCTACATGGAAACTACTTTATACTCTTTTCAGTTCTGTCTTCACACTCACTCCATTTCTGCACTACGCTGTTATAATGCTATTATTCCACTTTCAACGTCCTCTGTTTGTAGTTCACGGAGGCCAAAGAGCTCTCTGGCTGAGAATTCTAAAGGCTCCTCCCTAAACCTCAAACCTCAGAATTCCATAGGATGTGAAAAGTGGAATGATAGCATTATAACAGTGTACAGTCAGCCCTCCACATTTGCGGGTTTGACATTTATAGATTTGATTATTTGCGAGTTTCTCCAACCTCTGATCCCCCACCTCAGGTACTACATTTGGGGGTGAAATTTCCCTCCCGGTGGCTCCAAGCAGGCTGTGCAGCTCTTTAAAAACCTCCCTCCAATCCTCCTCCTCCTCCTCCTCCTCCTCCTCCTCCTCCTCCTCCTCCACCGGCCACTTCCTAGCCAGCCAAGGACAGCCCAAAGCCTGATTTCTCAGCACCACAAGCCCTCTCCCAAAGTTTTCCATATACCCAAGGAAGGAGATGGGCAAGAGAGAGGAACTACAGGACCACCTTTGCCTGACCTGGTTTAGACATTGGGTACCCACTCTCCCCACCTGTGCCTCAGCCCCCTGTTACCCCAAAACGTAGGTGCCACAAGGGCCACTCTGCAATGCCAAATACCTCCTTGACAAAGTGGGGAATTAATTAGCTCAAAATCAGGAGGCTGCGAGAGGGGGGGCAACTTAGCGAGATCTTTCCTACCAGTGTTTACAGGCACACACAGGAAAAGAACCAGCCAGAGATCCAGAAGTAAGCTAAAAATGTGTTTTATTGAGGGGAATTCACTCATGCATCCACACAAGATACACACAATCACACATTCACACAAGAGCTAACTGAAAGAAAAAGGGAGGAAAAATTATAGAGAGGCTGAGGGGTTGAGGGATTTATAAGTACCAGTCCAGAAGAGTAGTGAAGAGCAGAAATGTGTTTTGGCTTACGTAGGACCTACAGTTCTCATTCAGGAGCCAGATGGACAGAGTGACGGGTAGACGTTCCAGAGACTGCACTGGGCATCCTGAAATCAGAGGTATTTCTGTCTGAAATAGCCTGTGGCAGTGAAGTTTCAAGATGCAAGACAAAGGGAACCTGTTGTGGACAATGGGTCTTTTGCCTGTTGATGGGCTTAGTGCTTTGATTGACAAAGACATGAAGGGTGTTGTAATAGCTGTCTATTGTGGATGCTGTGAGGAAAGAGGAAAGAATCCAGGTGTACAAGGGATGGATATCTGTCAATCAGTGTCCTGGTGGGCTCCTCACAGTTGGATTCCCTGGAAAATTCCAGCTTCCATTTAAGCCTATTATCCACAGGAATGATGTGTATTTGCCTGACAAATGACTCAGTCTTACCTGGAGGAAGTTTCGAGTTGACCTATCCTTCTCACATTTACAGTCAAATTCTTTCCCTCACTCAGTTTGACTTCTCCGTCACCTCTCAGGCTTGACTTTGATATCAGAGCCAATAAAATGTGTTGCCAATTACATAGGATGCTAATTAGGTATGGTGCCCATCCAAACCATACTAATATCAGGGACCCCCAAAGCGGGGCCTTACACCCCTTCCCACAGACACACGGATTTTGATATTTGTGAATTTTTCACTTTTGCGAGGGTCCTGTGCCCCTAACCTTAGTGAATGTGGAGGGCCAAGTGTAGTGCAGAAATAGGCTCAGTGAAGTCAAAGTGAAACCTGTAAGCAGCCCATAGTATCAAGGTTGTTTTTGCATCTTCCTCAATAGTTCCCATGCCTCTCCAAAACTGTTGTGTATATGTGGAAATATTTTGCTCCCAAACAGCCCATAACACCCTGTCAAGGCTTCAGAGAGTGCTATCAACCATTTTTTTGTCAGCGGGCTGGCCTCCCCACCCCCCCAATCAGGAAATGACTGGCTGGTGAAGACCAGTACTTCTCAACTATCTACTGTGGCTGCCCTGCAATTCCCCCTTCCTCACACCAGAGGTAGATATATTTGTGCCATATTTATTTATTGTATTTACATTGCAGTCTGGGAACCCATTATGGAGTGGCAGGACACAGCTTATGGACCAGCACCAGTCTGTGGTCTACCATTTTGTGTAGCACTGGTGTAGACCCTTTCCTGTGCCTCTCTTTCCCTAAGCCTTTGGGCACCCCTTTTTTGACTTCCCTGCCAACCTCACAAGGTCCTCCTTTGTTCATTATATTCAAATTTGAATTCTCCAGAGTTACATGCACGTTCATGGTACTTGTGCTAGCCCTGTGGGCAAGTACTCCATTTCTGAGTCTGAAGACAAAAGCTGTGACTGAAACATTTGTCTGCTGCAGTTCAACTGAGCAATGTGATTCCTTAATGTCTAAAAGACGTTTGAAATTGGTTTGAAGAATTTCAGGACATTATATTGAAACCATTCCCTACTTTGTAGTAAGCCAAAATGAATTAGTATTTGCATACCTCTTACATACAACCAATTTGTACTGACTTAACTACCATTTGCAGAAACTCTGTTTTCCCTGTGCAGGACACCCCCATTTTAATGTTTTTATCAGCAAAATCTCCCCCATGACATCTCCTAAGTGGTTTCTTTGTCCTTTGTTAAAACTGTTGGAAACTCCCAGCTGGGCCCCTCAACAGACATGCACCCCACTCCCATCCTTGCCTAACTTCTGCCCTAGATAATTAGATAATCTTTGCCTAAGTACAGTTTTCCTAGGTTGGCAATGGCAGTCTAAATGCCCCTACAGACTCAGAACAGTTTGATTTTCCTTCTGAGATGCAAAGCAACACTTTCTGGACTCCAGGCTGAACTGTAGAGCTATGAGGACATGTTTACATTATCTTTACGTTATCCAACTGCACTTACCCATAGCTCCCACAAGTCCCTTTTTGGTGTCACTAATGTGCAATTGCACCATGCCGAGCATTCTTATAGAGCAGGGAAAGGAAAAAGGTGGAGTTGGTGCTGCAGCCAGCTCTACCACACTGTTTTTGCAGCCCTTCCAGACTCTATAGTCTGCCTTTTTTTTTTCCTGGCCCAAATTGAAAAGGGTGAATTGCTACCCTTGGAAAACATGCAAGAGGTTGAAATTGAGTTAAACTGAACTGAAAACCTTCAACTCACCTTAAGACAGGTCAGAACCTCCTCCCACCATTTAGCATCAAAATCACCCATTTTTCAAACCCAAAGAGGAGTTTGTAAAACAAACAAAAAACAAAAAAACAAAAAAACACTTTCTTTGGTGGTTTGCAAAACCCACATAGGATCCTGGAGACAGAAACTTGACCTCCAGGCCTGCTGCCATTACCTACTTCTGTTTACATAGTCTTTTTTTTTTTTTTTTTTAACAGACTCTTAGTAGTGTGAAATGAGAGTCAATGTGGTGTAAGTGGTTTGAGTGTTGAAGTAGGACTCTGGGAGACCAGGATTTGAATCTCAGCTTGTCCACAGAAATCCTCTGGGTGACTTGGGCAAGTCATACCTTCTTATCATAAGCAGAAGGCAATGGCAGACCTCCTTTGGATGAATCTTGCCAAGAAAACCGTAGGATTGTCTCTGTAAGCTGGAGTCTACTTGAAGGCACAAAATAAACCAACCAACAAACATGTAGCATGATAAAAGTAACTTTTCCAAGTCCTGCGAAAGCACTCTCTCTTTTCTCTGCCCCCACACTGTCCCCACCCATAAGTTAAAGGTTTGCCACAATCCACAGTGTCTTTTGTAGGTGTCAATCAGGGTGTAAAGTATTTTAACCACTGTTTAGAAGAGTTATTTCAACCAGCTATGCTGGTGCACGGATTCTGGGAGCTGTAGTTCAAAAATATTTTTTAAAGCTTTGGTTATGCCATCCACATACAACAGACTGGCTGTGGAAAGAGGGGCAGTCTTTCTGTGAAGATAACAGTGATACTTTATAAGAACCCATATAAAGGCTCAGTAAGAATTCAGCTCTCAATTTTGATACACAGGAGAAGCAGCTGCATAGCATCCAAAGAAATGGGGAGTTGATTGGTAAAGCCTTGCTTTCTCTACTTCTAAAAATAAAGTTGGCTCATTGATTGCACCTATATTTATCAGATGTCGGGATTCTACACTGAGCAGAATGAATACAGATTTGCCTTATACACCAAATTGAGCCAAAATCATACATTTGTGTTATGTTACATTTATTTCTACAAGAGCCTGAAGAGTTTGACTTTTTTTCCTCAGGAAAGGCGAGATTTTGATATGGAGCAATTTGCTTTGCCACCCCCTAACTTTTCCTCCAGTGAACTCAACCATTCCCCTAGTCACCTTATCCTCAAAACAACCCTGTGGGATAGGACTAGACTAAGACTGTCCCACAGTGACTGGTACAGTGAGTTTCATGCCTCAGTGGGACCTGGATCTGGATCCCACATGTCCCAGAACAAGACTGTAACCACCAGTCATGCAGCTACAGGTAGAGCAAAATGGCAGTGATGCTTCCCCCCAAATAAGAATTCTACTCTTCAAAATTTAATTTTTCTTCAGCTCTCAATTTTCTGGCAATGAATGAAAATCTTTCACATCTACAATGTTTCTATTTTTTGTGGACACATTCCCTTGACAACTGTAAATGTCTCCTTTCCTTGGATGTCTAAACTGTATTTCTCAGTGCTCCATTGAAGTTTCATTTACTGCCATGCTAGAAATTTGGGGACTGAAGGGAAATTTCAATTAAGGGCAGAATTTTTCAATTAGGAACAGCTATATCCCTGTGAACTTGCGCTTGGCTTGACCTCATCACTTCTTTTCTCAGGAAATTCAGGCAGTTATTAACGTACAGTCAGGCCCCCACATTTGCAGATTTGACTTTCACAGATTTGATTATTTGTGAGGTTTTCCAGTCCACCTCAGGCACTTCTTTTTCAGGGGAACCTTGCTTCTCAGCTGCTCTGATCAGGCTACCCAGCCCTTTAAAAACATGTCTCTGGTCCTTCTCCTCCTCCTTCAGCCGTTGCCTGGCCAGTTAAAGATGGCTGCGCCCTGATTTCTCAGCACCACGAACATCTACAGATGACCCCCAAACCCAAAGGAGGAGACAGGAAGAGAGAGGAACTTTGGGCCACCATGCCAATCCACACCCCTTCCCTCACTTTGTTTGGACCCTGGGTGCCAGCTCTCCCCATCATGCCTTAGCCCCTTCTCACAGACACACGTGCATTTTGATATTTGCAATTTTTTCACTTTTGCAAGGGTCCTGCACCCCCAACCCTAGTGAATGTGAAAGGCCAACTATACATTGAAAAGCCTTTGGATTTGTGAACACCTATAAGAAAATGTGGCATTGTCTCTCCCCTGTCCCTTAGATGAACTGTTTCAGAAAATACTGTGAATATACAATATTTTCAGTTCCGTATCTTTAAAAAATATATGTTAGCTGCATTACATACTCATCAGAGCCATGCCCCAGAGGAATCTACCACCATACATAAATTCTCCATCAGTTCAGTTAAATAATTAATCAAAGAGTAACTATTAATTTTTGTATAATGCTGAAAATATGAGCTGGATTTTTACAGGGGTCCTTATGATGTCTTTCTTGAAGACAGGAATAAAGGCCTAGTAGAACTAGACAGTGCAAAACTGATTATATTAATAATATACAACAAACTTACAAGAAATGCTAAAAAGGCTTGGATTATAATTTGGAAAATGCACAGATGAACAGACAGCATTATTATGAGCTGATTAACAAGAAACTGTTTTTTACTTTACCACATAATGCTAGGGTTTTAAATTAACATATAACAATTTACCATTATTTGTCACTTTTTGCTAGCATGACATTATTTTATCCATCATTATTGCCTGCTCAATATTTGGTTAAAAAGAAAATAACATAGTAGTGAAAGACAGGCCTTTAAGTAACTACTAGGTAACCATTTAGCCAAAATAACTCAGAAGGGTGTTTCAGTATGATTAATGGGCCCTACTCTGAGGTAAGGGTGCTTTAGGACTGTGGATAAAGATAGTCAGCGCATTCAGCACTGCTTTGACTGGCAAATGATGACTGAATCTTAAATGCAGATCTCAAAATGATTTGATAAAGAGCTATAATTACTATCAACTCCAGAATATAGATCTTAACACTATCAGAAGCAGGTTACTGGTCTCTGTTTCTCTAAAGAGAAATTGCTGAGACCTAAGCTTGCCAGAATGAGAAATGTCATGAATGGAAACATTTGCCCCCTAGTTCTGTATTTTTGAGGAACTGACTTTGGTTACTCAATGGCAAGATAAACTATTTGAGTATATAGTAAGATATTTTCTCTTCTTTAATATGATCAGATATGTTCCAGTGTTTTCTCCTTGTGTATGAAAAGAATCAGGATCTAGAAGGTTGATAAATGTTTTGGGACCTTCTTTCTTTCAATGTTTAAGGACTCACAGAATATTAATCAGATATGCAGATAGTAAAAAGCTGTAATAGACTAAGTTTGCAAATATAATACTTCAAATATCCATTATTGTAATCGAATTAAAATTTAAAAATGTATTAAATGTATTAAAAAGTATTGAAATAACATTTTATTTATTGAATAAATATCCCACTTTTCATCCAAAAAATGACACACAAGACAACTAACAGTAATAAAACGCAAAGGAAACAAATACAGTTAAACCATAACAATCGATTTAAAATAAAACTAAAAGACAACAGTAAACAAAAGAAATAACTGAACCTAAGCAGTTAAACCTCTGCCAACTGCAACATAAGTTAAATGCGCAGGGCCTGCTGTCTGCCAGCAGAAGGACAGTGGAGAGACAGACTGTCCAGACTACTTTGGCAGGGAATTCTGGAGCCTTGGGATGGCCATCAGGATCTCTGGAGGTCTTTAAACAGAGGTTGGATGGGCATCTTTCAGAAGTGTTTTAGTTGTATATTCCCTCATGGAATGGGTTGGACAAGATGGCCCTTTCAGTTCTAAGGGACTTTCTGCACCACACAGTTAAAGTGCTGTTATTCTACTTTCAACATCCTGCAGAATTCTGGGGTCTGTAGTTTAGTGGGGCCAAAGAGCTCTCTGGCTGAGAATTCTAAATGCCTCTCCCTAAACTGCAAAACCCAGGATTCCATAGGACGTTGAAACTGAAATAGTAGCACTATAACAGTGTAGCGCAGAAAGGCCCTAAGATTCTATGATTCTCTATCCCTCTTTCATGTGCAAACATGTCCCTGATAGGGATTGGATCAAAAGAAGACCCCTCTGCAGAGCTCTAATACCCAGCTCATGCAGAATACTGCCTTTCAGATAACATGATCTCAAGTCATGTTGTTCTGTGACTTCAAGTTATGTCTGATTTATGGTGACCCTAAGGGGAACATACTGTAGGATTTTCTTGGCAAGATTTATAGAATCATAGTATCACAGAGTTGGAAGAGACCACAAGGGTCATTCAGTCCAATCCTCTGCCATGTAGGAATACAACATCAAAGCATTCCCACCAGCTGCCCATCCAACCTCTGTTTAAAAACCTTCAAAGAAGAAGACGCCACCACATTCAGAGACAGAGTATTTCACTACTGAGCTGCTTTTACTGTCATGAATTTCTTCCTGATGTTTAGGTGGAATCTCTTTTCATGTAGTTTGAATCCTTTGCTCTGTGTCCTAGTTAGTCTCTGGAACAACAGAAATGAAGTTTGCTCCATGTTCCATATGACATCCTTTCAAATACTTAGACATGGCTATCTAGTCCCCTCTTAACCTTCTCTTCTCCAGGCTAAACATATCCAGTTCCCTAAGCTGCTCCACACACGGCATGCTTTCTAGGCCCTTTACCATTTTGGTTGCCGTCCTCTAGATACATCCCAGCTTGTCACTATCCTGCTTGAATTGTGGTGCCCAGAACTGGACACAGTTTTCCAGGATCTGACCAGAGCAGAAGAGTGTGGTATTGTAGGTGGCCCTACACAACTGCAGTTTTGATGTTCACAGATTTGATTATTTGTGAATTTCTCCAACACCTGCCGCCCTCAGGGGTTTCTCTTCTGGGGGAATCTTCCCTCTTGGCAGCTCCGATCTGGAAATGCAGGCCTTACCTTACCTCTGGTCTTCCTCCTCCACCACCAGCAGCTGCCCGTCCAGCTAAGGATGGCTCACAACCAATTTCTCAGCACCACAAACACTCTGCCACTGCTCCCCACACCCAAGGAAGGAGATAGGCAAGAGAGAGAAAGTATAAGACCACCATCTCAATCCACCTGCTTTCCCTGACAGAAGCCATTTCTGCACTAGACTGTTATAGCGCTATTATTCCACTTTCATCATCCTATGGAATCCTGGGGTTTGCGGTTCCGGGAGGGGCCAGCCGCAAACCCCAGGATTCCATAGGATGTTGAAAGTGGAATAATAGCGCTATAACAGTCTAGTGCAGAAATGGCCTTAGTTTCTATCTTGGTGTCTGCTGTCCTCACTGTGTCTCAGTCTCCTTCCTACAGACAGACACAGACACAGACAGACAGACAGGCAGACACACGCACATGCGCACGCACGCACACACAGTGATATTTGTGATTCTTCCTCTTTTGCAGAGTCCTGTGCCCCTAACCCTAGTGAATGTGAAAGGCTGACTGTATTACTTCGCTCCATCTAGACACTATACTCCTATTGATGCAGCCTAGAATTGCATTAGTTTTTTTTAGCTGCCACATCATATTGTTCACTTATGTTCAGTTTGTGGTCTACTAAGGCTCCTAGATCCCTTTTGCATGTACTGTGGTAAAGCCAGGTGTCACCCATCCTATATATGTAACATTTCATTTTTTTTCCTACCTAAGTGTAGTATCTTACATTTCCTCTCTGCTGAAGTTCATTTTGTTAGTTTTGTCAAGCATTCTAATTTGTGAAGGTCATTTTGAATTCTGGTCCTGTCCTCTGAGGTATTAAGTACCCCTCCTAATTTAGTGTCATTTGCACATTTAATAAGCATGCCCTCTATTCGATAATCCAGGTCATATAGAGATGTTGAATGGCATTGGACTCGGGACGGAACTCTGTGGCACCCCAGTGGTCGCATCTGTCCAGGATGAATAAGAGCCATTGGTGAGCACTCTTTGAGTTCAGTTGGTCAACCAATTACATACTCACCTAATGGAGGGGGTTTGCCATTGCCTTTGTGTGAGGCTAAGAGAGTCTGACTTGCCTCAGGTCACCCAGTGGGTTTCCATAGTTGAGTGGGAATGTTTCCTAGAATCCTGGTCCAACACTTAAACCATTACACCATGGCGGCTCTATCCTGAGTCATATAGATCAGAACCAGTCTTTTGAATTGCTCTTTATTAAATTGTGTCCAGTTAAGTTACTTTAAGAATGAGCCACATGCTCCATGTAACTGGCCCCAGGCAACAGTCTAGCCATAATATGTCCAGATTGTTTCTGTACAGCTGAAGTTTCTGAACATTTTTCAAAGGCAGCCTCATGTAGAACATGTCACAGTAGTCCAAATGTGATGAAATGGGATGGCCAGATCCAACATTTTCAGGAACAGGCACACAATTTGTGCATTGACCTTAGCTGTGCAAAAATGTTCCTAGGCATTGCTGACATCTGGGTATCCAGGCTGAGAACTGAACACAAGAGCACACCAGAATTAAACTCTTGGGAATCTAACTCCATCCATAGCAGGCTGAGTGGTTCCTTGTTCTCCATATTGACTGCAAAGACCACCTCAGTCCTGTTTAGATTAAACTTTGATTTATTTACCTGCATCCAGTACCACCATCAGTTACTAGTTCAGAACGAGCACAGATTCTGTGGACTTACATGAAATGGAGAGAGAGCCCTGGATGTCATCAACATCCTGATGGCACTGAATCATCAGACTCCAGGCAACATCACCCCGTTGTTTCGTATATATGTTAAAAAGCATGCAGATCAAGATGTAGTCCTGAAGGACATGATAGGATGGTGGTATAGGTATGCCCTGAGGATCAGAGGGTCATTTCTAGCACCTCTCAACTCTGCATGGTTATTTGCAGTCACTTTGGGGTTTTTTGGAGCAGGGGAGGGGGGGAAGGGAACAGTAAAGCTGGGCCTCTAGAAACTATTTTAAAACAAGTTTTTCAACCAATTAAAGTTTGCAATTTGTGCATAGGAGAGTGTTTCCCCATAGGGACAAATGTGGTTCATAGGTTACATGAATTCATCATAGGCCCACAGCCATGGCACTGGACAGCAATCACCCAGCAGCTGAATTTGTCTCTCCAAGAAGGATCCACACTACTTTAAGTCCCAGCCAAGGTAGGGAAGTGAGAAAAACAACAGGGTCAGTTGTACTGAAAATTTGCATAAGGTCCAGCGGAACTAAGAATAGGAGAGACTTCTGATATCCATTTCCTAATGTAAACCATCCCCTAGGGGAACCCAAAGAGTCCCTGTCCCATAACCAGGTCTGAAGCCTGTGGATGGATCTAAATAATGTCTAATCTAGAAAACAGTTTTCTCTAAAGCACGACCACACAATGAAATGTAAGTTGCCCTTCATGATTTAATGAGGGCCAAGATGGTGTAGTAATTAGGGTGTTGAAAATGAGTTGAACAGGGCCAGTTACATGGATCATGTGGCTAATTCTTACAGTAACTTCACTGGACATCATGTAATTATAGGCAATTTAAAAGATGAGTTGGAAAAACTTAGGCTCATGCGTTCATACAGCTGTTCAGCTCAATGGCGGAAGCTGCGCCAGTGACTGTACCCCAGCCTCTCCTAGCTCTCAGAGGTGCTGCAACAGTTCATGATGTCAAGAGATCTATGTCAGCCACCTTTAGCTCCTTGGAGGTCAGATAGGGCTAAATAATGACGAGTAAATGATTTGGATAAAAAATTGGCGGTAAATTGCACTACGAAAGTCAGCAATCATACAGTATAAATGGAATATAGAGGGAAAGTGAGTTGCTTATGCCTTCACTGAAAAAGACTCCCTTACATCACAACTTACGTGATGGAAGTTACCAGTCTGACACTGTTATTAAAATAAAAAGGTGAAAAGCATTTTGTATTTTGTCTTAGCAGAAACATTGTATCCAAGACACATGGTATTAGTCCTGCTCCACTTAACATTTTGAGGCTGCAGCAATACACAAAAAAAGAAGGAAGGAAGAAATTCTGGCTCCATTTTGAATGGGTTGTAAAGAGACAGAAGAATCATAAAAAAGCATCAGAAACATCACTGAGGATATATAGAAAGCAGTACAGAAAAATTACAGCACCCACATATACCTATCCAGCACAGGGGGGAAATATAGAAGACACAGCCCATTGACCTCTCCTCTTGAGCAACCCAAGGGTATTCCTCTTGTTCCTTTTCCTTCTTTTTTTCTCGAGGCGAGGGGGCTCCTGTTGCCAAAACAGGAGAATGTGGTTTTACAAGCGGCCACGTGAGAAGAGCCAGGAAGCAATACTTTGGAATACTGGGAGGCGTGCTGGTGTTTTGCTTTTAAATCGTTGCAGTTCCCACGAGGGTTCAGTTCTGAAAGCTCCTTGCAATAATTAAGGCGAATCGAGTCCTGGGAAATAGGATGGAACCATTAAAAAAATAGGAGGCAGACATAGAAGAGAAGTGATTCTGACCACTACAGAGTGCCTTGGCCACAGAGGAATCATCTTACTACCTGTCTTCCTCTCAGGCCATTTCCGCACTAGACTGTTATAGCGCTATCATTCCACTTGCAACATCCTATGGAATCCAGGATGTTGCAAGCGGAATAACAGCGCTATAACAGTCTAGTGCGGAAACGGCCTCACCTTCCACCCCCGAACGCATCAGCTTGTAGGGTAGGTGGCAAGGTTTGTAAGCAAGGCTGCACGGGTAGTGGAGAGGAGGGGGAATCCCTTCACATTTCTGCTTTCAGCCATTTAAACGCTCGGGACGCGGGTAAAGAAGACAAACGCTTTGGGAAGATCGTGGAACCTGAGGAGAAGCTGAAAGAGAGAATGGCCCAACTGCGGCCGTTATTTGGCTGAAAGGAAGACAGGAAGGAATCCTTCCACGGTGAACACGAAGGTTCAGGAACTGTCCCTGGAGGATCTTCTTGGTTTTGTAGAACTCCGCCCCAAAAGGCTGCAAGTTCGCGCCTCAGCACAACGCGCACACGTGACGCATGTCTTTGCAATACCTCTACATGCACGCATGCATGCATGCCCGCTCGCAAACGTGTCAGCACATGTCCCCGTGCGAGAGCGCGCCACACACACGCGCAGAGGCAGGCACACATAAGCCAGTGCGGGCCGCCTCCCTCCCCTCCCCGCGCTGAGCCCGCCCGCCCCCCGCCCGCCCGCTCGCTCGGCGTGGCTGCGGCGGCAGAGAGTGGTGTGTTTTTCCCCGTCTGCGTCACATGGCTGCCCCTCCCCCCCGCTCCTTTCCGCCCTCCCCTCCCCGCCGCGGCTCGGCTCAGGTCACTTTGACAAGCTCGCGCTCGCTCTCCTCCCCCTTTCTCCGCGCAATTAGCATATTAATCAGCTCCGGGATCGGATTCGGAGCCGATCGGAGGGCGCGCGCGGGCGCGCCTCGGCTCGGCTCCGTCTCCGTCTCGCGCGCGGCGAGGCCAACGCAGTGCACACACGCACACGCAGCGCCAGCCGCGCACACTCGGCGCCTCTCCGCCCAGCCCCGGACCCACCGGCGGGCAGAGGGGGAGAAGAATCGGGCTGCTCCGCTTGCTGCGGCTCCTGCGCTTCCCGGCGGGGAGGCCCCGCGACTGGGGGGCAGCCTTGCCCGAGAAGGGCTGGGCCGGGGTCTTTTGCAAGGCGGCGGATGCCAGGGCCCCGCCGAGCGGGCACGTCGTACCTCCCCTGCGCCAGGCCGGGCATGTGAAGATGTCAGTGGGGTGTGCATGCCCAGGTGAGTCGGAGCGTGCGGGGAAAGGGGAAGGCGGGGAGGGGGGGGGCTCGCTCCTGAAGCCGGGCGGGCGGGCGGGCGAGCGGGCGGCGGGGAGAGGCGATCTCCTCCGGTCTTGCCCTTGCTCGGGCCCCTTCGCAACCAGGAACAGTCAAAAGGGAAAGCGAGCTCCTAGCAAACCCCGCCCCCCAAAGCAGGGGCAGAAGCGACATGGGGGGGGTGGAGGGTTGCGGGAGGTGCGGGACTCCTGGTTTCTGGCCGCAGGAAAAAATGGGGGGCGGGGAGGGGGCGAGGGGTCCAGTGTTGTTTCGAGGTCGGGGTGTGCTTGAGCGCGCGCACGGTGTGGACTGTTTCGCTTGCCCCTAATTCCGCAGATCGTTTGGCCCAGGAGCCTCGGGAGGTCGCCGCGGGGTGCCCGCTCCTGAGCCAGAGATGCCTGTTGGAGTTAGTGCTCCGATGGGGGAAGATCTCTGGGGCTGGGAACGGGGAACTGTGTTGTTAGAGGTATGCTGGGAATGGGGAGGGGGTCAGTCTAGGGTAGCTAGATCAACATTACAAAAATAGTTGTGGGAGGGATCTCTCCCCTGTAGCCCTGCCTCCATGGGTCCTGGTCCCCAGGGCTGCTCTGAATGCGGCGTGGATTACCCTTCGAGGGGAGTTGCACTCAGCATTGGAAGGCAGAAACTCTGCAGGGTGTTGCTTGTTTATTGGATTTATTGCCTTATTTCTGCGTGAGAGGAGCAGCATGCGTCTTTTTATCTGTGTGGATTTCTGAGATCTGAAACATAACGTTGCTCCAGTTTAGGAGCGCTGAATGCCAGTTAGTCAAAGCATCCACATTCTCAAGGAAGTGGTTTACTGGGCTTTCCTCTGTTTTAGTTTTGTCAGGTTAGGCTTTGCTTCTAGGCCAATGAAGAGCTGTGGGAGTGGCTGGTTTGGGGTATTTTTTGCATGGTGAGTGTGGCCCTGGGTAGGGATGGTGAGGAAGTAGGTTTGTGTGGGAGGTTGTGCTGGCACCCTTGAGCTCCACTCACTTCTGAGGAAACTGCAGATACTACATGGTTGTTTTGGAGTGTTGGGGATATTCTTTTCTCCTGGGTTGAGTTGGGATGGTGAGGGAAGAACAAGGTTAGTTGGCTGCTTGACAGACATATAAGATGGACTTGGCTACCATAAACAAGATCTGTGCCAAATGGGTCTCACAGAATTATCTGTCCACTTCTTGGTCTGGAGAGTGAACACTTCCAGATTAGTTCTGGAGCATTTCCCATGCTTGATAGTTCTGCAGATTCTGGATGCACCTCAGAATATACCCTATAATCCTTGCTTCAGAACTGTTTAAGTTCTTGTCCTTGAATGGCCATAGATGAGAGATGTGGTGCCAGGAATGGCCTGCCTCATATGTGCTTCCTAGATGAGAGTAGGGGAAGGTAAGATCACCAGGGGGTTATCTGGACACTGGGAGACGTAGGATGCATTCAGGATTCCCTCATTTTTGTCAGTGTTGTCACCACTGCCGCCACCACACTTAGGAACAAGGTTTCCTGCGTGTGGCATTTCCGCTTCAGAAACTCTTGACACAAACAGACCATATGGGGTTTGCTAATAGGTTGAAGGCACTAGTCATTGTGTGATCTTGGAAGCTAAGTAGGGTCAGTCCTCCTTAGTAGTTGGAATGTGTTGTAGGCTGTATTCACAGGAAGGGAATGATAAGCCACCTGTGAGTACTCTTTGCCCAAGAAAATCCTATGAACTACATGGGATCACCGTAAGTCAACATGAATGTGCATACTACTCTAGTGTGCAGTGAATCGCCTGTGTTTGGGAGTGTTTCCACTGTAAAGCTCTAATGTACATGCGAGCCTCATCTCGTGACCTTCTATAGTTGATAGTGATGTGGTTTGATTCTGTAAGAGTCCAGGTACTCTTCCTATGAAGTGTTCTGTTTTAGTCTCTTGTGCAAGGCTGAGGTACTGTCTAGTTGCTCCTAGTGCTGTACTAGTTGAGTCCAGGGATAACTTAACATGGGGCAGATTCCTCTAGTGAGCAGAGGACATTACAGTATCGTTCTCAAAAGGCATCAAGCTCTTGCCTGCTCTGATACTGAGTTTCTGAATGTCTAACTCCTAATATTCCTCCATTATTCTCTACTTGTTGTCTGCATGGGATCTGCTTCCCTGGCTTGCAGCAATCTTTGTTTCTAAACAACCCCTTTCCTTCCTTTCTACTTCCCTTCCCCCATCACCACCACTACCTCCTCCTCCATCTCCCGCTGGAAGCTGCCAGATCGGCTGCTGCTTCCTCAAGCAGAAAGTCACGTGTTCCCTTTCCAAAGCCAGGCCAAACATTTAAAGCACCAGGCACAGCATGGGTTTCTTCTGCCCCCCCCCCTTTCCCCTCCAGGCTTTCCCAGTTCCTCCACCTTTCCTTGGCCCACCCTGCCTGCTGGCTGCACACACAGGGAGGGCGAAAAGGGACTGGCCAGGCAACTCCCATGCCCCGAGAAATCATCAGTTAGCCTATACTAAAATGCACAGCTCAAGAATGCCTAATTTTTCAGAAAGTATCTTTCGTTGAGGGTCACTCATGGACATGGAGGTTGATCCTTATGACATTCTTAATTGAAGGTAGTGTTGGCGCCAACAGACCTTCTCTGCTTTTGTTTTGCCTTCCAGGTTGAATCTGTATGTGCCAAGAGGCTGATTAAATCCTACTTCCTCAAAGGGTGTATGTGTGTGCGTGTGTATGTGCGTGCATATGCTGTGAAGTAACCATGTCTTGTTCCAAGTTATGGCAGCAGATAGTAGTGTTTACCAATAAGATTATACCATTCTGGGATTTGGAAGGTCCCTCAGGAAAATCGTCTCCCCCTGCCAGAATGAGAGTTAACTACACATTATTTTCAAGGTTGCAAAGGGGAAGGAGGCAACAAAGGAGAAGAAGACAGCTAGAACTGTGTGTCTGTGCATATAAATCTCCCTACTGCCTGCAACTGTAGGGTTTTTCCCCCTTGATTTTGCTCCTAGAGCCCATGACAGACTGTTTGTCGGAATATAGAACAAACAAGTCGTGGCTCTGGCCTCCTGCCAGTTAGGAACATTTAATGAGCCTCTCGCGTGGCTGCTCTTATGTGTTGGGGGGGGGAGGCTAGAGCATTAACTTGGAGGAGTTTCCAGCTCTGGGTGCCTTTGCCTTTAAAGAGGAAGCTGTGGCATTTATAAGTTACAAAAAAAGAGCTGACTCTGTTGGGCATTTCTATATGTGATGTAGCTCTGAATTTCTTCCATTCCCTAAGGGGGAAAAGGCCAAGGCTAGGGGTGGGGTGAGGGACGATATCCCAGTGCTTGCTGAACATCCTGCTCTGTACAAAGTCCCTCCCTTGTCTTTCTCCACTCAGGTCTACTAACCAGAAATTGTTCTAGTTCTTGATTTAAAAGAGAGAGAGAGAGAAAGAGAGAGAATATAGGAGGAAGGGAGGGAAGAACCCATTTGTTAAAGTGGATGATAGAGAAGAGATGCTGAATGCTGATGATGAATCCTCATTGCTCATTGCAAGACTGAGATTCTCATGCAGTCTGGGTAGCACAGTCATTTGTATGAACAAATATGAATGTGTGTCTTTAGCTGTAGTTTGGTGTTCTAGAATGTATGCTGTGAAGTATCTAAGCAATGTTGCTTGGGGAAGGAGCTAAATGTTTAGCTTTCTGAATGAGTTGTCATTTCACAGCTGGAGTCCAAAAGGTTTGGCTGATAAATCTGAGCTCCCAGTTCCTTGTGTAGACTATTACATGGCTCACTTCCCAGAGCCATCTGGATTTTTTTTCTGAGTGTATCCACTGGCCTACAGGAACCTGTGTGCATTTTCCTTTGCTTACTTGTCTGTTTCTGTGAAACAGTATCCTGAATGATCTAACATAGCCTCTTCGTAGCAAGTATGACAGCTGTAGAGAATGTGGGACCTCCAGGTGATATTAGACTAAAACTCTCATCAGTCTGAGCCAGTCTAGCCAATTGTGAGATTGATGGGAATTGTTGTCTAACAGTACCTGGAGGGTTATATTTCCCGTCTTGGAAGTGTTTGCCTTGAGATACAGGGAGTTAGATTAGTATAACTTTGGCTTGTTTTCGGCCCCAAAACTCTGTCATCGCTTTTTCAGTAGAAAATAACTGCAAAGAGCTTGCTTGCTCTGTATTGACACAAAATTCAAGTTGTGTTGTGCCCTTGAATTTTATCTGAAAAAGTCTCTTTCAAGCAATATGAAGGGCAGGTGGTTCTATCATAAGTGTTGAATGTAGACTGCAGAGTGGTAAGATCCTGCACCACTAGCATTTATATGGCAGGGATGCTTCTGTTCTCCTTCCTCCCTGAACTGTTTTATGATAATTATGGAACATGTATTCTGGATTTCCACAGCGTGATTCTGCTGGGCAGGATCATGGCTGGGCAAGAAAAGCCTGTTACCCTACACTAGCAGAGTTGTTTTCTTGGATTGCATGCTGGCAGAGGGATTCTGGGAGCTGCAGTTCAAACACATAACATTTCCAGTCTTATGTATCTAGCTCTCCTGGAATGCTTCTACACAGGCCTTTCTCTTTGTTATGAGCAGCTATCACTAATTTATTACTGAAAATCCAGACAGCGTTTTCACCGTGTGTATTCCTACCCATGTTTTCATCCCTCTGTGAGTGTTTTTAAAGACTGGCTTGTGGCAATTTGGAGCATGTGGGTGTGGTAGCTACCAGTGCAATTGTAGCACAATTCTTTCAGGGGTAGGCAAAGAAATATTGTCTCTCCCGGTGCAGAAGGGTGGCATACAGTACAACAGATATAAATTGCTGCTTCCCTACACTGCTTATTCTGCTTTGTTCTGTTGCAGCTCCCCTATTACCTGATATCTGTTCAACAGTTCTCGTTAGAATTTTTTGCTTTTTGCTACTCATTAATTTTTAAACTCATTTTATCTGTGCACTTAAGTGCACACATGCAACAAGGCATTTTGAAATTCTATTTTTAAAACCCGTCTTTTCCAACTTTGTTAAGTTGAATGGGGGAGGGAACTGTTCACCAGGACTCCTTGGCAGAGGCTATTCACCTGTAATGTACCAAACTTCTCTGTCTTTGTTTTGGGCCTGGGCACTACAAGGTGGTAAGAAATTAAACGATGTAATTTTCAGTGTCCTGTTAGTACCACAGTGATGAGGTCACTTCCCTCACACTGGGGCAGAGCCTTAACAGCACTGACCATGGAAGGATCCTGAGTCATTGTAATGCAGAGATATGGATTATGTAGCCTTCTAGATGTTGCTGAACAGCGACTCCCAGCTTTCCTTACCATTAGCCAGGCTAGCTAAGGCTGCTGGGAGCTGCAGTCTGACACTCTCTGGAGAGACACGTAATTTGTACCTTTCTTCTAGTGCTCTCTTCTGCCTTGTGGTATAGACATCTGTGCAAGGTCTGTTGGCAAGCAGCTCTTTTTATAAGTGACTTGTCAGGGGTCAAACTTGAAGTCAGACATGGAGTCGTAGTCTTCCTGGTCCTACCCCTTTTCACAAGCCAGTGTTACAGTTGCCAGACATTCTCTTATCTTCATAAGAGACCTCACAATAGAAAATGGGAGCCAATGTCTTACAGCACCTGGTTTAGTGGATATCCTCTGCCAAGGAAATTTGTTATATACTTTCAAGTCAACTGCAACTTACAGGGAGCCTCATCATAAGATTTTCTTGGCAAGATTTATTCAGAGGATTGCTGTTGCCTTCCTCTTAGGCTGAGAGAATATGACTTGTCCAAGGTCACTCAGTGGGTTTCCATGACTGAGCAGGGATTCAATCCTAATCCAGCACTCAAATAATGACACCACACTGGCTCTTTTGGCAAGGAAATAGCACTTATAAATTGTAGTAACCTTTGCTTATGAATCATACTCTGCCCTACATCCTTGAGATGTGGCAGAAACAGAAATCCAACAAATAAATCACATAAAAAAATATTATGGGTGCTTTTTCTTCTACTACTTCAAAATTTGGAGAATATGCTTTGGCCTGGGAAGATGAGGGAGATGCAGTTCTGTGGCAGACAGCTTCAGAGCTTGGAAAAGGGAGGCTTTTTTGGATTACAACTCCCAGAACTCCCCAGCCAGCAACAGGACTGCTGGAGTTGTGGTCTTAAAAAAAAACTAGAAGTAGAATAAGCTACTGAGTAGAACTGAAAAGTTCTCTCATTACCTCTTAAGTTCCACTGAAAATTCAGAAATCATTTACCACAAGTATAAGGGCTAGCAACTTTTTTAAAAAAAATCCAAACAAAACAAACCTAGTAGAAAGCAGAAATTGATCTTAGTCATATTTGGTGATCTCTGAACTAACAATGTCCTCCTCGAGTCAGAAACAAAATTTCTTCAGGCACTGGACTTTGCTATCTTAAAGCAAGGGTAGGAATAATGCGGAACCTCAAAAGTTGGACGGTAACTGCTGGCAATCCTGGCTACCACAGTTGATGGTAAGAGAGGCTAGGAGTTGCAGTCCAACAGCATCTAGATGGCTGCATGAGTCCCACTCCTGTCTTTAAGGGGGAGCACAGCATGGTGTAGTGGTTTGAGCATTGGACTATGATCCTGAAGACCGGGGTTCAATTCCCTGTTTGGCCATGGAACCCACTGCGTGACTTTGGGCATGTCACACACACTCAGGTTCAGAGAAAACCACCATAGGTTCACCTCAGGGTGTTCAGACAACAAACTTCATAATCAATTCCTGAAGTGTAATAGCAGTTCTTGATGATGAAACAAGCTCGCCATGGTAAGAGGAAATAATAGTCCTGTTGTTGCTGCTGTTGTTGTTGTTGCATGCCTTCAAATAATTTCTGACTTGCGGCGACACATAGGCAACTGTATCATGGGCATTTCTTGGCAAGATTTGTTCCAGGGAGGTTTACCATTTCCTTCCTCTCAGGGTGAAAGAGTGTGACTTGCTCAAGGCCACTCAGTAGCTTTCCTTGGCTGAGCAGGGTATTCTGGAGTCCTGGTCCAACACTCAAACCGCTATGCTATCCTGGTTGGGTGATGATTCAAATTCAAGCTGCTTAAGATACCTATTTGTTTTTTGAACATATTGTATGTATTCCAGTGTTATGAGTGCTGACTCTGTAAATGATCATAAGTTGAATTAGCTGGGATAATTTTTGCTGGACACAGTGAGAAAGAAAGGGGAAAAAAAATAAGATGGGGGCATTCCTTTTTCTTGTAGGATGATTCTGTTGTGGGACTGCCTTCTTTGATTGCTGCACCTATAATTTGAAAGAGAAAGGGAAGGGCTTTCTTACAGTTTCTATTGCTTCTGTTAGGTATTCTTGCCCTTTGTTTTAGTGGAGAATTAACTTCCTGTTGCTTTTCTGCACCTCTGATCTGGAGTCCCACGCTAAGAGCCCCAGAGGGTCTCACTTGAAATCCCATGCTGACTTTTGGCAACTGCCAGATGGTTTTCATGAACATCAAGATGCCACCAGGCATGTTCAAAGTGATGAACACTAAGCAGGTGTTGCCTCCCTCAGACACCCAAGGGATTAGTAGTGGAGGGAATTACCTTGTGCAGTTCACCCTAAACAGAATATATGGGTTGGAGGCTGTGCTCTTAACCCTTCAGAGGCTTAGGACAGGAATATAGTGGGGCAAATGGTACTGTTATTTCTGAAGAGACGAGTGTCAAGAGAGAAGGCAGATGCCAAATGGTGGATTATTGGTTAGGGTTTGCGGATGTGGAATCATGTTTGAGATGGCTCAGTGATGTTCTTTGGCTGTGTGAAAAACAGCTTGGAAAAGTTAATTTTTGGATTGCAGCCCCATAGAATTCCTCAGCCAGCATGGCTAGTCATAGTTTTAAAAGGATTCTATGTGTTGTAGTTCAAAAAAGAAACTTTCCCAAGCTCTGAATATACAACAACTTTGCCATTCAAAATATGAGTATTTTAGTAGGGTTAGACAGGCAGGAAACTTGGCTTGCTTCCTTCTTGATGCCTGGTTGTACAGAAACACTAACCTTGCTTGTGTTGAGAGGAGGTAGGGACAGGCAATAGACACTTCCCTGGAGAGAAGGAAACCCTTAAGAAATGGAAACCCAGGAGATTCTGGAAGCAGGTGCAAGGAAAGGTGTAGTACCTCCAGATGAGACTGTATGGAACTATATATAATGTCATATTGACAGACTCAGAGTAAGGATGGGGAAAATGTTCTCCTTGAGATGATGTCGGACTGTATATACCAGAATTCCATAATGCTAGCTCTGCTGTCCATGTTCCCCAACCTTGATTTAAGAGACTTATGCTGTAAGGGTTCCAGTTTCTCCCAGCAGCAGGTGCTGGAAGGAGATGACAGTGTGCATGGTGATTTGAGGGCAGGGAACTTCCCTATTTGCCAGGCCACAAGGGGGCAGTAGGTGCTGGCAGTGGCTATTGTTCTGTAAAGTTCACTTCCGCAAGACTGTCGCTATATGAGATACAGTGAGATCTGACAGAAGCAGGAGAGAGCTCGATGGGTGAAAGGAGAGGTGCAGGAATAGGGAATGCCTGCTGGAGGTGTTTGATGGAGGATGTGTGTGCTGCAGTGTCACACTGGGCCATGCATGCCGCTTTCACTGTGTGCACTCAGAACTGGAGCGGGAGTTAATTGGGAGCTGTCACATGCTGGGTGCATGTGAGCCCCTGCCAACCACGCTGCAGCATCTAGCTCTGCTCTGCCGCTCGGCTGCCCAGGGAATTCACCAGCCAACTAACATTGAGACAAACACAAAGGAGCCTCCGTGCTGCTAGCCCGGGGGCACACATGGCACCGCCTGGGCATGCATCAGCCTTGGGAACAGGGATGGGCAGGCAGAGCCTTGGAGAGAGGAGTGCAACAGTGGGCAGGAGGAGCTTCCTAGTGGGACAGGCAGGGTATAGACAGGGAAAACTGGAATTCCCCTCCACCAGCCTTCCTGCCATCACTTATGCCTTCTGCTGAAGGAGGATGTGTCTGTGCTCACTCACATCTCCCTCCACAAATAAAATAGCCTGTCCTCCACAGTTTGGAGGGAGGTTTTGCTAAGGCATTCTCCCTGGCCTGTGTTTGCAAGGATAAAGTCACCTCTGGAAACCCTGTGTAGGAGAAGATGGAAAGGGAGATTTACAATAGGAAAAGGGATAGGAGGCTCCCCATCCCTTTCCTCACTCCCAAATCCCCACTGCCTGAAGGTGTTTTTCCAGTTGTAGTTTCCTTACACACAGTTTGGAGGAATTGTGCATCATTCTGTCCTCAGAAATGTCTGGGAAAATTATTTTTCCCACTTGCATTAACCGCTGTGCCCTGTAGACAAAGGAAATGGAACACAGCTCTGGAGATACTGTAGTGTAGCAATAGGGGAAAGAGTCTTTACAAGTCTGCTGCTGTATGGCCTACCTTTAGGAGTCTCTGCATGGGAGATAATAGCAGGATTCTAGCTGTTACTTTATGCCATGATGAGTTGCCTGGATGGGCCCTCTGCAAGTCTAATAAGCAGATTGCAAGAATGAGAGGTTAATTTATAAATCCAGTCAGGACAGGAGACCCCCCCCCCCCGGCACTACACCAAAGATTCCCAGGATTATCTAATCCATTACTGCAAAGCAGCCTCGGTGGAATCAGGAAGAGTGCAGTAGGCACCCAGTTGCAGCTTAGGAGCTGTCTGTACATCTGGACATGCTGAAGGTGCCCAAGGCATGATGGAACAGCAAGCAGTGGCTTAGACTGACTGCTGGGATGACAAGCTGCATCTCAGATCCTCATGTCCCACCAGTGGCACAGTGCTCCTTCTGAGCCAAACACACCTTCTTCTTCATCATCTGGTTTTCCTGGCAAGGTTGTTTTTTCTACACCTTGTGCTTTGCCTGGGACTGTGTACTCAGCCCATCCTCCAGGAAGTGCATCTCATTATGGCTTGCAGGGAAGAGATGTCAGCCACTGAAAGGAGATGAATCATTTGACTATCTGCATTTGGTGTGGGGTTCCATACTAAGTGGGTGGGCTCTGTCAGATATCCACATGTTCTGGTGTGCTTCACTTGTTTCTTGCTTTCTGCTTGTGACAGGATGAAAGTGGGTTGTTTTCTTCCTGATGCGAGGGACATTCAGGTGTGAAGGATCTTGTTTTGCCATAGGAGATTGATCACCTTCCACATCCACAGACCCTCTGGGCAGAAGCCACAATGTTATGATGAATTCTGAATACCAGTTGGTTATCATAGTGGCCCAAAGTACAGAATTTGTTTTCTTTTTGTCCTGCAAGGAGTAGAAGACAAAGAGGTAACAATGAGGAGTTGGGGGAAACTAAAGCTAGCATTGTGTAGTGGTTTGAGCATTGGACAATTCCCTGCTCACCTCTGGAAACCCACTGGGTGGTCTTGGATGCATCACACACTCTCAGCCTCAGAAAACCCCATGATGGCTTGCCATGAGTCGAAAATGAGTTGGAAGGCACAAAACAACATGAGGATCAGGAATCTGACATTACATAATCACGATCATTGTTGTTATTAAACTTATTTATACCCCACCTTTCCCCCAAATTTGGGTCTCAGGGCAGCTTATAAATTAAAATATAATACAGTTAAACATATAAAAGATTAATATTAAAATGTAATACCTCATATCTTGCTTGCTTCATCTGAATAAACAAGATGGCTTCGCTATGTTCTCACAGTCCCTGTCATGGTTGCAAGGAACTGATGTTGTTGGTAGGGATGTCTACTACTTTTTAGCACCTTAAATTTACCTTGACCACAAGTACTACAAGGAAGTTAAAAGATATTAAGAAAAACTAATCATCATTAAGTGATTATAAGTATGTGGTCTCTAAATGGTGCTAGAGAAACTCTGCAGCCATTCTCTATCCTCCAACTCCTTGTGGACTCCTAGGACTGGATTTCATCTGATAGTCTTCCAGTGCACACACATACAAAACATGCCAGTGGCATGGTAAGTCTGCTGTGGAATTTAATCTAGAGTTTAAGAAGCTGTACAAGATTCTGTTCAGACAAAAACTTGAAATAGATTTACTGTCCCACTAACATGGAGGTCACCATCTGTCACTGCCCTATATCAAGTATGAGCCTAATGGATCTTTGCCCATTTTGCATCAGCAGAATGTGGTAGATTTTTTAAATGTTTAACTGCTTTTATAGGTAGGAATCTTTTTTTTTTAGAATACACCTTAATTCACCTTTCTTTAGTTTAAAATCACTGTTTTTTTGGGTATACAAGATATTAGGCTAAATGATTATGTAGCAGCTTAATGCCTGGATCTCTTTAAAATTCAGAATGGTTGGCTTCCTACTACTCCTTTGATTCTTTTTGTTGTTGTTGTTGTTAACTGCCATCAGGTCAGCTTCCACATGGTGACCCTATGAATGAGAGAGTGCCAAATCACACCATTATCAATAGCTCTGTTCAGGTCTTGCAGTCTCAGAGCTGTGGCTTTCTTGATTGAGCCTATCCACCTATAATGAGGTTGTTGCCTTCTACTTTGCAAAGCATCATTGTCTTATCTAGTGAGTCATGTCTTCTCATGATATGTCCAAAGTACAGTGGTCTGAGTTTAGTCATCTTGGCTTCTAGGGAGAGTTTTACAGGCTTAAACATGCCCAGTAAATTAGTCTGGACCAGGTACAGTTTGCATGTTAGGAGGTATCAGTGCTACATACTTAGCATCAGTTCCAAAACATTTTAATGGTCATGGCTCCATCTAATGGAATAATGGAATCTGAAATTTGGTGACTTACTTAGTATTCCCTGCGGGTAAGCACTAGAGCTTTCCAAAAGATTATTATTGATTTCCTCAGCAAACCACAAATCCCAGGATTTTATAGCATGAAGACTTGAAAGTGTTATGAAATTGATATATCTGTGTGGTACAAATAAACTTATAACAGTTTGTGCTTATTTATCTGGAAGTAAGCACTGTGGAACCCAGTGGGACCCAAAAATGCATAGGACTGTACTGTTTGGCTGCAGTTCATTACCTCCTTGCCTGAGAGTGAGTTATGAATACAGCTGAATTTCTAAGTGAACTTGTATAAAATTCCTTATTGTAGTACATATGCACAATAATTGGCGTTATATCTTTGTACTTCTTTTTCAAAAGAGGTATAAACCCACAAATCTAAAAACCATTTTAAATTTAAAAAAAAATTGAGGTTGTATAATTCACCACTTAAAGATCTTTGCTATCTACATCTTTTCCTCTATTAAACCTATCATCTTTGTATCTCCCTTCTTTTAACCGGCATAAGGTCCAGAACTGTTGCCAACGTATGAGCAGTGTACTTTTTCTATTTCCTGAGGCTTTCCTCTTATAGCTTTTGGTGACTTTTTGACCTGGAGATTGGTTCTTTCCTATTGCCAACCTAGAAGAAGGACTCTAAATGCAATAATTCACTTTTCTTGTATTGCAAGCATTTCTTCCCTACCAGTTCCTTTTTGCTAACTGCACAGAGTGTTTTTTAAATTCTTCATAAACCTGCTAGAGATTCTGCAGTTATATTTGGGGAAAAGAGAGCCAGGTGATGTGAGAATAAGGTGTCACTTACCAAAAACAGTCCAAAGTCAAGAACTGGGTCATTATGTATTGCTTATCCCTGTTGAGTCCATAGAACTACCAGGGTGATTCAGTGAGATCAATGGCAAAGCAGACTCAGTGTCATTTGACTTCAGAAATCTGACCCTTCTTGATCCAAGACATCCCACAAGGAATCTAAAAGCAGCAGAGAGTTGCTAATCAAGTTTCGGGTAGTCTTTAGTCCCACCACAAATCTTATCATTCTTCTCCTTTACCTACTGAAATGTTGCCAGGATTTCTTTTATTCTCAAAACTTTATTCAGTATAATTCACAGCCACTGTTAGAGAGCTGAGCTGGGGAGAGTGAGGTTCCTGTTCCTGCTGTGGCATGAAACTGACTGGATGATCTTGAGACAGTTGTTCTTTCTCCTTCCGTCTCACATACCTCACAGGCTTATAAAGCAGAGAGGAGAGAGCAGTGTATGCTACTCTGAGCTTGTTGGATGAAAGTTAGGATATAAATGTAACAACTGAATAAACAATTAATAGGTTGGCCCTCCACATTTGTGAGTTTAATGTTTACAGGTTTGATTATTTGTGAGTTTTCTCCAACTCCTGCACCCTCCCAAGCACCTCTTTTCTGGAGAAACCTTCCCTCTCGGCAGCTCTGATCAGGCAGTGCAGCAGTTTAAAACCCACCTCTGATGCTCTTCCTTCTCCACCGGCTGCTGCCTGACCAGCTAAGGAGAGCGAGCTTGCAACCTGATTTCTCAGCACCACAAACCCTCTTCTGATGCCCCCTCCCCACACCCAAGGAAGGAAATGGGCAAGAGAGAGGAAGTATAGGGCCACTATGCAGACCTGCCGTTTTCCCCTCTCCTTTCCCTAACCCTGGGTGCCCACTCTGTCCGCCATACTTCAGGCTCCTTCACACAGACACACATGCACATTTTGATATTTGCGTTTTGCTTGCTTTTGCAGGAGTCCTGAGTCCCTAATCCCAGTGAATCTGGAGGGCCAACTAGAAATAGATAAATACATCAATTTGCTGTTGACTCTGTTCTTTTCTAGGGTTATATATCGTTTCAGTGAAGATTGTCCTTTGTGTATGTTTCTTGTTCTGTATGCACATGATTCCCTCTAATTTTTGGTAACTAACAGTATTGGTTCTGGTCATATTATTACAGTGTGATGTTTACTGTGCAGTCAGTTTGAATAAGGACTAAGTGGTAGCCACTTTATTAGATTTATCCCTCTTCATCTTCATATTGGGCATTCCAGATAAAAGATTCTTTATCACCATTCAGGTGCTTTAGGGGTGCATGTGCATGTATAAGTAACTTGGGGTGTCTTTCATCTTCATGAAATACATTCTAAAAGGGACAAGAAGGCTTAAGAAAGCTGGGCAAAAATGTGTGCCTCTGGTAAGAGCAACAGACTGTCTGAAGATGAAAGGAAAAAAGGGACAGACGGAAAGGGATTGGTCTTTCAGAAAATCTAAAACTGACAAGCGTGCTTGAATTCTGCTATACTGAAGCTAGTAGATTACACAGATCATTCCATGTATGTCTGTAGATCTATATCTGAAAGGTCTGTACTTAGCCCATCCATGATTCACCTGCATACCTAAGCTCCCTTTTATTTCTGCAACTCAAAAGGATATGCTACAAGAAAGTTGAAACCGATATATAGCAAATAACTTACTCTTTTTTTTTTGTGGCAGTAAGATTCCTTTTGGGAAATAACAATGACTAGTTTTACTGGTTACTTTGAGGGGAATACATTTTCAGGGATGTTCAGAAATTAGATGTTAATACATTTCTGACTTATGGGAATCCTAAAGTGAACCCATGGGTTTTCTGGGGCTGAGAGTATGTGACTTCCCAAGGTCACCCAGTGAGTTTCCATGGCTGAGCAGGGATTGGAACCCTGGTTTCCAGAGCCATAGGCCAGTGCTCAAACCGCTGTACCATACTGCATTAGCCTTTTTTTAAAAAATCCTGGTTCTGCTCCTGTGGCAAAACAAAAATAGTATCGTCCCACCTCACAGAAGTGTAGTGTATATGAACAAGGCAAGGACTGTAAAGCAACTGATACTTAAAAAAGGTACCGTATGGGTAAGAATGGAAGTTGCTCTTTGGCCTAAAACCAAGATGAAGAATTCTGCAAAGGAAGCAGAAAAACCCATTGACTAATATAACTGGATGCTGAATAAGAGAATTCCTTTCAGTAATTCATTCTGTGAAAGAGCAGGAGACCTTTTTCACCACTTAAGGAGCAGTTTGTTCTGAGCAAGTATATTCAGGACCAGCTAGCAGTGGATGGGCACCCACCACTGCTGTCATGCAGCCCCTAAGAAGGCTGTCTAGGCATTTTGTTTTTTGGACGACTGGTCCTGCTGGCTGGGAGATTCTGGGAGCTGCTGTCCATCAGATGTATGTTTTCAAAGCCTGTTCCCCAACTTTTCTGTGAGTATGACAGGGAATTGCCTCCATCAGTTCTAAAAGTCTTTTGTTGTGTTGTGAGAAGAATTAGGAAATCTGAAGATTCAGAATCTTCACAGTTGCTTTTCATACTCCATTTTATCTATGCTATTATAGTATTGCTATTATTTCTTGCTTACATATTAGTCCAAATGGTGGGGTAGAGTCAGGGATCTTGAGGAGCCAAGGCAGGATCTGGCTCCTCCAGAGCTGCTCAACATTCTCTTGCTTCTAATGCCACAGTTCCTTCCTTCTAGGGAATGACATTATGTGTTTTTGGGGAGATGTCAACCAATGCAGGTTGGTGCACTGTCTGTTTCTTGCCCATTTTTGCTCTCCGTTATAGGCCATTCAGTAAGTAGCTTCAGAAGAAAAATGAATTCTTGTAGGGCCCCTTTTATACTATACAGTTTATAGTACTATGTTTCCACTTTAGCAGTCCTGGCAACATTCTGTGGAACGCTGGAACTTGCAGTTTAGGGAAGGGCATTTAGGATTCTTAGCCAGACAGCTCTAGTACCTCACCAGACTGTACATCCCAGGAATTCATAAGAGTGTTGCCATGGCAGTTAAAGTGGAATCATAGTACTATAGTTATGTAGTGTGAAAGGGCCCTTTATATTTAATGTTTTGGATGACAGAGATCTATGCGGGAAGACTCCTATGTGCTTTGTGTCTACTGTTTTGTGGATAGATGTTCTCTCTGTATGCACCTTCAAGTCACCTGTTGACATATGGTGACCCCATTAATTTACCAGTAATAGGGTTTTCGGAGACAAGGAATACTCACAGGTGGTTTGCTGTTGCCTTTCTCTGAAACACAGTCACCAAGGTGTTCCTTGGTGGTCTCCCATCCAAGTACCCTAGTTAGCTTCCAAGATCAAATGGGATCTGCCGCATTCTATTTATTTAGACCATTGTGGATGGTTACTTACTCTTTGTAAAAAGCTGTCATTCATAGGTTTCTGACCATATGCAGTTAAGGCTGTATTCTTTGTGAATGTACACATAAAAAGAGTCTAAGACAGAAAGAATCGTTAGACTCTAAGGAAGAAGACACAGAAGAATAACAAATATGTGAACATAAACACTTCTGCCTGCTTGTCCCAGCTACAATCCAAGGCTTAGATTGTATCTGCAAGAGTCAGATGGAAGTGTTTCTTACTCTTTATTTGTTATATTACTAGTTTTTCTTCCTTGAATGAGATCAGAGCCACTGATTAGCCTCACAACAATCCTGTGGGGTAGGTTAAGCTCAGAGACAGTGATTTGCCAAAAAGCAAGTGGGAAATCTGATTCCAGGTTTTTTATGTTTAAAGCCAATGCTCTGCTGCACTGCACTACTTTGCATAGTACTGAGGCAGTCTTTCACTACCCCAGCACCCTCAAGGCATGCTGGACTACAACTCCCATCACTCCAGATACCATGAACAGTAATTGACTAAGTGTGATGCATGTTAAAGTCTTGTACATCTGGAGGGCACCAAATTGAGGAAGGCTGTGAAAAGGTATAGCTTTGTAGTTCCAATCAGGTTGTGAATTGTTTACTAGTCAATTTGGATCTGTCTAGCAGGGGGCTGGCTGATTACTAGGGAGAAAGCTGCTGAGACCTGGATGGTAGTGAGGAACACAATAGTGTGTACAAGTAGGGAAAGAGAATGATGAACCCTAAATTTGCTTTGAGACTTTTCTACTTGGACCCTGATTCTTTGCAATTCAAGAATGTGTTGAGGCACTGAGCAGAGAGATTAGGTTGCATACGGACTGGATTTCTGCTGTGAAATCACAATTTCCATTTGCCATAATATTTTATGGCAGCATTCTACAACCTGGTATCCTCCAGATGAGTTTGACTGTCATGCCCATCATCAACTCCAGATAGCATGGCCAATAAGGAGAAGGACTATTCTGTGGAAGGGACAGGAGATCAATTCTGTCTCTGCATTTTGATGGTGAAAGCCACATTTTGCATTGACAGTTAGAATGGCAACCGGTTCACCGTAACTTTCTAGGAGTACCAAAACAGATGGTGTAAACACATCTCTTTTACAGTAAGACCTAGCCTGACCTCTGCAAGTGAAATGTCAGTAATCTCTAGAGTACAGAACTGGTAACGATAAACTCTACCTGTTTATTTTACTTCTTGGTTGTTAGTTTTCTTCTTCACTGTTGAATTCCCCTATCTCCATTCCAGTTAAAAACAATTGTTTCTAATCAGCAAAGGAGTCCTGGTGTGGTTTGGTCCTTGCTGTGGAAGGCAAGCAATTCAGGAAGACTGCACTGTTGCTTTCCTTCTGTGTCAGAAAGTGGAGATGCTTGTTGTTTTGTGGTGAGGACGTTTGTGATGTTCAAATATGCCAGAGGCCTGTCTGATTCTAACTGTATAGTTCTGCTGCTGCTGTCAGCTGAAGGACTCACTCTCTTCCTTACAAGGATTTCTCTGAATCAGTTATACTGGAGACAGAATGCAAAGCATCATTCTGTTTTCTTTGCTGGAATTTCCTCTGCTTTTTCCTAAAAATACTTTGTCAGGCTGTTGTTGGGATGAGTGTAATCTGATTCCTCCAGCAAAGCCAGTAATTGTATCCAGCCAGCAGCACATCTCCCCGCTTCACAGTTTGAACCTGCAACTGTTTGTTCAAAGAACAATCAGATGTATAAGATTAATATTACTTCCCATATTGCACAATTTTTTTATAAAGCTGTATTTTGAACACTGGCATTGAAAGGAGAATTCTGTGAACATTAAAATTCAGATTTACATACCTGAACATCCATTACTGTAATAAAAATTGTTTTTCTCTTACTCTTACTCTCTTACTGCTTCAGCACCGTAACTAAGATTTTGGAGGCAAGGGGCAGCTTAGTCTTTATCTGGTCAACTCCAGCCATGAACTGCTGGTAATCATAATGGCTAAATGATACTTCTAGTATTAGAGATCAGGAAATTCTCGATACTGAAGGAAAAATGTTGAGGAAAGATGCTGTTGCATTCTTGTCTTCTTTGTAGAATTTCCATAGGCATCTGGCTAACCACTGTAGGAACTGAAGCCTGGGCTAGATTGGCCTTTGGCTTGATCCAGCATGTTTCTTCTAATGTTTTTAGCTGGCAAAGTTTTGAGTGCTGGGAGCCCTCTGGTGCTTTTGTAACTATGGATATTCTAGAGTACTCAACTAGGGTACTCAAGTGGATGTTGTATTGGTGAAGCTAAATATCACAACCATCACTTTTTTAAAAATCATGGTCCCCTTGAGAATCTGATGCAAGTGACAGATGCTCTCATCAAAAATGTTCACACACTTTCCAAAGTAAGGGAGGGATGTGGAAGAAACCAAAAGATTAAATTTTTTGCATCTAGTTTATGGATCCATAAGCCCAAACCCACATGTAGAACCTTAAGGAGTACATTAGGAACACCTGATCTAAGCCATGGTATGAGGAACAGGAAGCAGGAAATTAGTTACTTCTCAGCAAGGTTTCATGTGGACTCTGACCATAGAATAGTATTTTCAGGTTCTAACAACAGGGTGGCAGTGAAAATAGAAGCATTTCCCTCCTATTCCATAATCACAGAAGTAACAGGTTTTTTCTGAACTTATGGCAATGGACAGCAGCATAAGGTTTTCAGACTGCACGTTGCAAATAAATATTGTGTACAGGCTCTTGATGAAACTGAGAATCCTGAGGAGTGCATGTTTACTAAGCTTCCATGTCTTGTGATCTTGAGCAAGAATAGAACCTAACTGCTTGAAGCATTTCTTTTCTGTTTCTCTCAATTAGCTGTCTTGTTTTTAACCAGTTAGACCAGAATTTTAATGTGGCTGATTTTCTGAGGGTGTTTAATCAAGATCTCAGTTTCTTTTGGCTTACAAAAACAGGCAGATCATTTCTTGTCTGGGAAATTACCTTCACTATATTGCTAGGGTGAGTCAAGAGGTGTGCAGAAATTGATTTCTGCAGAGTGCTTGTTGTGATTAAAACCTGGGCTCAAAAAAGCTACATTTCTAGGTTAAGAATGATGAATCGGTAGATTCATCTCTCTCTTAAAAAAAAAAAATCTTAAAGTGTTCCAGCAGAATGTATCAAAGTAACAAAAATAAAACAAAAATTTGCTCCCATGCATATTTTGCGTCAAGGATTTTTGGAATTATTTTTATGACATGGATAAGTTGGCTGAAGATTTTGAATATTGACGGGACAGATAGTCAAAAGCTGATATTATTGAAAGTCATTCTACTGTTAAGGAAAGGGGCTCTTGATTTTAACATTCAGCTCTGAAGGAACTGTTTCCTGGATATGAAAAGATTTTACAGAATGAGTTTCATGGATTGGGTGGGTTACTATGTGAAAAAGCTATAGCTGCAGTAGTATCACAAGACAGATATGAATGGTGTGCAAAGTGGTTAAAAGGTATTTTTATGATTTATGATAGAGTAGGCAGTGGTGTCCACTCACGCTTGAACATGAGTGAATGAGACCTCATGTAGAGCAAGGATAGGCAAAGGGGCTTTTGGGCTGCCACTTTCATAATCCCTAACTACTAGATGTGCTGCCTGACCAGCTGGGAAATAGATAAGTTGCAGTTCCTACAGAGAGGTACCAAGTTGCTTGCCCTTGTTTTAGAGCCTCTGGTAGCAACTTGTTCCTCTTATTTTCTTTTCTAAAGTGAGGATGGAGCATGTTGAGACACACAGGCAGAGATTCCATAGCAGCCTCTGACGTTGTTCTGCTCCACAGAATATGGTTATGACTTGAAGTTGAGAATAGGACATCACTGAGGACTTTACCACATATTGGCATTTCAGGGAAGAGGTGTTTGGGGTCGAGTAGGGCTCCTTTTCTAAGCATGGCGTAGTTGTGAGTCAAGGATTACACACAATAACTTAGACAAAGAAAAATGTAGGAAAAATACCAGCAGGAGATATACTGGGGCTCCTCCCTTAGTTTCTTTGCAGAGGACAGGCTTCCTTAAAGTGGGGTTCTTATCAGTCACCTGCACATGTGGCTTGTGGTTTCCTTCAGTTGCTGGAAAGTAGGGCAGACCTGCAGGGCTCCTTTCCCCCTCACAAACACATCTGCAACCGAGAATTCAAAAAGAATGGTCTGGAGACAGTGTTGGATTATTTGAACCTGCTTAGAGTTCCCAGGAAGCGAACTTGTTTCTCAGGCTTGCGGGAGAGGGTTTATATGTCTCTTTGTATGAAGGGCACCATACATTTGTGCTGAGATGAAGATACTGATGGCTGTTTGATTTTCCTAGGACAGGAGTGGGAATTATACAGCCCTCCAAATGTTATTGGACTGCAGCTCCCAGCATTCCTAGCCAGCATAGTCAGTGATGAGAAATGCTAGGAGCTTCAGTTTAACTGCATTTGGAGGGCCACGGGATTTTCACCCTTCTTGGTTTTAGGATACTCTATAGGGAAGTGGCTTCTGTAGGAAAGCGGTTTCTATAGGGAAGTGGCTGCTGAGCTTGGATGTGCCAGGGCACGAGTATCTTAAACTCCACAGTTATGTTTATAACAAATAGATTTGGCACATGCATTCATACACACAGAAAAGGAAAACAGATCAAAGCCATTGCAAATGGACGGAAACCAGTAAGACAAATGTCTGTGCTCAAACCAGATGCCCAAATGTGCACAAAGGTGAAAATAATATAGCTATGATATCTTAAAGAATCTCAAGTCTATAAAGACATTAGTGTATGACTATGTGTATGCTTGCACAAATACAAATGCACTATCTTATTAATATGCATACACAGTGGTTTAGACTTGCTCACTGCCCCACCCTCTCCATTAACTCTAGCCTCTGGGATTCCTAGGGGGATGCTGAACGCACCAGCAATACAGTTTCTTGTGCCAGTTCTGCCCCAGGAGGGCAGTGCAGACCCATCCAAGCCTGGCTTAGAGTCCCTGTTGGGGCTCTGCCTAGTTAAACAGGATGCTCCCTATTGAATAGATATTCCTCGTTCTTCCCCTCCTGGATTCTCCAGCACTGGGCCCAAGCAGGAAGCAATATTTAGCAAGTTCTAATCTTGGTGTTGCAGTTGCTGCTGCTCCCTGCTGTCTTCAGTGGCGGTGGCAGATAACACCCTCCAACTAGCTTGGGATCCAGAAACTGTCTACATGCAAGTGCTAAGCAACAAATACCAAACTAACAGCCAAAGTGTTGTGCTATGAGGACCCAGCTGAGTTTTACTATTGTAAGGAAAATAAAAGCCAAGCCCACTTTGGTCTTGCTATTATTTCCTTATACTACAGTTGTTTAGAAACACCACAAAATTGATTAGGAGTGTGCTTGATGCAGAAGTGAATTATGTTTAACAGGGGAAACAGCATCAAGTCAAATCTAGTTTTGACCCAGCTTCTATAAGTGACCTTGTATTGGCCCAAACAGAAAGACTGGGGGCTTTTTTTGAAATTCATGTCACATTGTGTGTATAAAAAAGTTGCTGATGTTATCCACACTCCACATGCATACAAAGCCACTCATGCTGCCACTTACACCTTGCTTGTGGCACATACTAATGCACAGACAAGTGCTCTACCATCTACAACTGTTACAAATAATTACAGCTGTGTATTTATCCTCCCCAGTAGGCTGACTGCCACTATATGGAGCTGTGTGTGCCCAAGCTGACTGGATGCTGTCGTCTCCTTCCTGTCAGGCCTGGGCACTGCTCAGTGTAGCAGCCTGTGGCCCTGGCTAATTCAGGAGGAGTGGCGGATTGGTGGATATTTTGGTCATCAATACCCCTAGGGCAGCATTCATTTGTGCTGTGTGCTACTTTACTCTGGTGCCATGATAGTACCTCTGCCAGTTTCTACAGTGCATTCTATTCTATTTGCAATGAAATGTATTTTAAGATAATAATGTTAAAATGGGGGTAGGGAGCTAGTTTCAGACAGGCAATTGCTTCCCCCTTTCCAATTTAGGTGGAAACATGCTATTCTGAATTGTTTCAACTACACTGGAGTAATCCTCAATCTTTTTAGCGTAGGAAAGAGCTAGGATCAACCAGATCTTGGAATGGAATCGCTCAGTTTTTCTGAAGGTTCTAGTCCAAAAATAACATTTTCAGACTCAGGGAATGCCTCTATGTTCCCCCTTTCACCATCACTTGTAACCTCTTTTTACCTTCGTTAATTCTCCCCACCTTCTAGGTTCATGCAGGTTTTGATGTCTTCGATTCCTCCCATGGGTTTTTCTGAAGCCTCTCCAGTTTGTTGATAGGGCCATGCCTTAATCATTACAAAAGGATCTAGTTGCCCATTTACACAATTAAGTATCTTGTGGGAGCATATACTTTGACAGTAAGTTAACTTATTTGTACAGAAGATGGATTAGAATGTGAAAGAAGCTGAAATTCACCTACCACTTAATACAGTCAGGATTCTTGGACCACATTTTTCATTCAAGGATAGCTATTAATGCAGATAACATCAAGGTTATTATTTCAGATGTGTGGAGATCACTCTCCTTTTGAGAAGCTTCAAATATCCAAGTAGGGTATGTGTGGATTTGTATGTTGGGAGGGGGGCCTGCTGGTAAAGTCCACACTACGGAAGAAACCTTGGCTTCACTGAGTTTGTGGTGCCGCAGACTAGCCAGTTGTGTTGACACATCACCTGCAAACAACTCCTAGGGAGCTAGTTGACATGGAGGGGTATATTTGACAGACATTATAGGCGGTTCAGTTCTTGTAAAGGAACTGTGAAGTCATTGGTGAAATTGTGTGGAGTAAAAAGGCCGTGATTGGGATAGCTGTAAGCTCTGGTGTTGTAAGTAAAATCTTGTTCCAAAGTGGTGTTTCTTAAGAACACCATGACTGTGTTGAGTTCCTTTCTTTCTTCCAAAGATATTGCC
Organism: Cyclura pinguis; assembly: GCA_030412105.1. Taxonomy (NCBI): domain Eukaryota; kingdom Metazoa; phylum Chordata; class Lepidosauria; order Squamata; family Iguanidae; genus Cyclura; species Cyclura pinguis. The sequence goes on from CM059601.1 coordinate 61,110,133, forward strand.
CCTTTCTTCTCTGCTTTTTTCCCCCTCTAGGCTCCTACATAGGTACTTACCGGATCTTAAATCACTTCCATGGTCTTTGGTAGCCAGTAAATCACAGCCATATGGTGAGAACTGCCACAGTACTTCTCAGCCTGTCTAAGCTTTCCTTCCTACTGTGGCTTGAACAGCCATGGGATAGCTACTCTGTGTCTTGTTCCAGGAGGTGGGGTTCCCCCCTCACCCTTTTTTTGTGCCACTTGTCTCACAAGGAACAAAAAACCAGAAGGTGCAGGAAATATGGAAATGATGGTCAAAGCCAATGAACTAGAATGTTGTATAGGAGTGGTGAGCTACATGGTGGTGAAGGAATAGCAGATATCTTATTAAATATAATGGAAAGTGCAGCCTTTTTTATGCAGTAATCATGGTTAGTATGTAGATTGCTTTCTTGGCAATCTAGAGCCATAAGTTAGAGTGGTGTCCTCCCTTGCTAAAGTTATAGCCCTTTACTGTCATAGGATCTACATGAGCACTATTGGTGCCTCAGATATTTCCCTAATTACGTAGAAGACTTTTCTGCTGAAGCCTTCCCGCCCAGGCAAGCCACAGGGTTGTTAACTTGGTGTAAACTTCCCAGTTCCATCGGCCCTGCCTTAGAGGCTGGATGTCACAGTAGTGGAAAAAACGTGAAGAAGTACATAATCATCAGAGAACTTCTTTGGATCCAGTGGCGGAGCTTGGAGTGTGTGGAGGGGGGCAGGACTATGGCACGCGATGCGGGACTGCGGTGCGTGAGGGCGTGGCCAGGGCATGTGGGGGTGTGGCTGCAGGCCAGGATGCCCCAAAAACATTGCTGCCTGGGGCAAACCGCACCCTCTGCACCCCCATCCCTATGTGACTGTTTGGATCACAGAACAGCCTCTATAAATCTGAATAAGGCCATGAGTAACCAGTTGGGGATTATTAGTGTAGGTTATAGTCTTGAATAGTCTGCTACGCCTGCATGATTTCAGGGAGCCATTGGCTTTCTGTGGTTAGAGAAGAGAAAGACATTGAAAATGGACTCTTGAGATATTTGAGTAGGAACCGATGACTATTATAACAGATCTAAATGCTGTCAAATGTTCTGATGAGAAGAAATGTAAAATCCCCTCTGTCTCTGTGGCTTTATCCCAGAGTTAGCAAAGGGCCTTCACAGAATTAAACCTGATGTGACCGTGATCATTTTCTAGAGGCTGTGAAAGCCAATAAACAAATAAAACTATGTTATCCAGTTTATATTCAGGATATTGCATGCAACATAATTCTATGAAGATACTGTTTTAAGTACAAGAACATTTGTCAGGAAGTTTTCTTCTAAGCTTTAGAACTGAAAGCAAGTTTTTATCTAAATTTTAGTATTTCATCAAGTTGCTAATATTTATGATTGTAAAAACAGCCTTGAAACTATGAAATAGATGATGACATAAGGAATTTGGGATGCCAGAAACCTAGACATAGGAGGATTGGAGGTGACAGAAGAGGTGGCAGAGAAAGTAGAGAGAATGTGTGTCTCCCATCCCTGACCTTCTAGGGTTTGAAATAATTCTTTCTATGATTAATGGCAAAGGAATACATCATGTAAAATAATAAAATTAATATTGCATAATTTTATCCAGACCACATAATCATTGCCTTGGTTAAAAACATTGCATTTCTTTAGCTTTGAGTATGTAGTCTTGGAGAGCCAATGTGGTATAGTGGTTTGAATGTTGGATTATGAGTCTGGAGACAGGGTTTGAATCCCCATTCAGCCATGGAAACCCACTGGGAAACCCCCATTCTCTCAGCCTCAGGGCAAGGCAAAGACAAATCCCCTCTGAACAAATTTTGTAAAGACCCGTGTGGTAGCTTTGCCTTAGGATTACCATAAGTCAGAAAAGATTTGAAAGCACACAACAATGGCCATTTCTGCACTACATTGTTATAGCGCTATTATTCCACTTTCAGCATCCTATGGAATCTTGGGGTTTGCAGTTTAGGGAGGGGCATTCAGAATTCTCAGTCAGAGAGCTCTTCAGTTTCAGTAAACTACAAACCTCAGAATTCCACAGGATACCCTTTGAGGCCCCTCCCTAAACTGCAAACCCCAGGATTCCATAGGATCCTGAAAGTGGAATAATAGCACTATAACAAGCTAGTGTGGAAATGGCCAACATACTCTTGATAAAACTGTACCACTAGCAAAGAACAGAAGAGATCAAACTGCTCTGTGTTCCTAGGGGCTAGGAACAACAAGGCAATGAAAAGGTTTGGTAGAAATTATTTTTGTGGTCACTTTGGTCACTTCTGTACTAGCCTGTTATAGTGCTATGATTCCACTTTCAACATCCTATGGAATCTTGGGGATCACAGTTTTGGGAGGGGCCGGTCCTGCCCTCCCAAAACTGCAACCCCAGGATTCCATAGGATGTTGAAAGTGGAATCATAGCACTATAACAGGCTAGTGCAGAAATGGCCTTTGCTAGGAAAAGTATTATGCCAGGAACTTTAGATATACGGTATACTGAATTTTTGTCTCCCTACCCCACACCCTAATAAAACCCATCTGGATTTAAAGCTGACTGTAGCTGTGAACTCTGCCTGAGGCCATGCTAGAAAAGGAAGCATGTGATCTCTTGTGGCAGGTGTTGGGGGATGCTCAGCATCAACCAGAGCACCAGCTCCTGAGGGGTCTGGAAGCCCAGCATAAAGGTTTCTTCAGTGGGGAAAGCCTGTTGGAAGCCTCACTGATCAAGAGTGACAAAAGGAGTAAAAGTCTTTGGCTGTGGGTGGGGCCAGATTGTCAATGGTTCAGTTGGTATAATTGTTCCAGGCTCCTCACAAGCTTGTGGTGAGGGGATCTCTAAAGGAAAAACAAATAGCCAGCTTCTTTTTTTCCAGCCCAGTAACTTCCTGAATCTCCCAGTATTTCTAATATCATCAGAATTTTGTGTGTGACTTGAATAAAAATGTATGGGGTCAGGCTTACACTGTCACCATAATGGTAGAACTGAAAATGGGTTCATACATGAAGATTTGGGAGCTGCTATTACTCTCCATATTTCATTGATTTAATTACCTTCTATACCACCATTCCCAGAAGAGGCAATACATTTAAAGAAAGAGGGCCCCCCCGCTTTTTTTTGGAACAGTTCCCAGTCCAACCATCCTAATCCAGCCTTGGCTGTGGGGTCTTTGCCTCTAGAACTAGAGTTGGAGCTGGAAAGTGAAGGGGCCAGTTCAGGAGGGTCTGGAGGAAGCATTTTGCTGTCTAAAACAAGTGACAGGGCTAAGTTGTGGTCTTCACAATGAGCAGAGGTTTCTCCCCTGCTCCTCTGTCTGTGTCAAAAAATCACAGAACAGACCACCTGCCTTAAAGATGGGGGCGCTTTAGCCCCTCTAACATGTGCACATGTACACCCGCTCACAGAATATGCCAGGATATAATAGGTGGCAACTATGAAGATTTGGTGGGCAGTCCTATACTTGTTCTAGTTTCAGTGCTCTCTTAAGAAGTAAGCAGCACCCCTGCTTTCCTAAAGCTTTTGAGCCTAGCATCCTGCCTGCGTGGCCTGGGAATTCAACCCAGCCTGTACTCTTCATGTTCCTGAAGATACCTTAATCTATTGTGGCTCCTGTCTTGGCAAGTGGACAGCTAGAGAGGGGAGCATCTGCCCATCTCCCTGTCTTAAAATGCTGAATAGCTGTCTCTCTTCTAACAAGGGGGAAAAGCTCCTTGTCTGAGTGTGGCACCCACAGCCACGTGGTTGGATCAATGGCCATAAAGCTCTGTCCTCCAGTGATTTATGGCTCCCAGAGCACCAGTGCTAACTGCACAGTGCACAGTAAAAGGGCTGGTGAAGTAAGACATGGAAAAGGACTAAAAAGAATGCTGCAGGTATAAGAGTTGGGGGCGGGGATAGCTATGGAGGTTGCTTCTTATACTCTTCAGCTTCTAAGGTTCCTTTTACTTCTCACTGGGAGTGGGATGAGGCGGTGAGAGGATGACTAAAATGGATCTTCTGCAAGTCACATCTAAATCCCAATTCAGCATTTATCCAGTGCTTTTATTATTATTAATTTCACTAGAACCTGCTGGAAGTGCTGGATCTCTGTGGGCCCTTTCCTGTGAGCTATAGCTAAAGCTGAGAATACATTGCAAGAGAGGCCTGGTGAGAGGATGCCCTTAGTAGGGAGTGTGGGGGTGGGAATATGATGCAGCTGAATGCACACACAATGCATGTTTTCTTTCTTCTAAAGGTGGTTGAAGATGCATTTCTTCTAGGTATCTGGAAAAAGGAAAGTGCACTGATGAATGTTGTTTAAAAATGTGGTAGCTGAACCCAAAGTTACAAGTATTCAGAAATTTTTTTTTAAATCCCCCTCTTTTTAAAAAAATAAAAACTTGCAAGAAGATTTCCAGGCTTGATCAACCCACAGATTCTGGATGTTTAGGTTAGCTACACCCCATGGAACAGGAATCATTCTACGCCACATACTGTTCATGTCTAGCTAACAGGTATCATTAAATTTCTAGCCTTGTGTTCAGCTTGTCTGTAACATTTCCTGTGTCCCTTATGGTATAGATCAAGATATAAGCAACCTGCTGCTCTCTACATGTTTTGGACTACAACTCCAATAAGTTCCAGCCAGCATGGGCTATAGGAGTCACAGTTTCAAAACTATGAGGGCACATTGTTTTTTACCCCAACTAAAGGCTGTAAAGCAAATTGTAAATGAAGAATTTGATAGTAATATTACAGTCATCCCTCCACATTCGCTAGGATTAGGGGCACAGCGCCCTCGTGAAAGTGAAAAAACCATTAATAACTCTAGGCCCTCCCAAACCATATTTAACACACAAAAAAGTATGATCACCATATTCAGCCTACTGCGGATTCCTTTGAGGCATCAGGGTTCCTTCACAAGACAGAAGTGGGTGGCTAGTAGGGTTTACTGCCGCATCCACTGCTGCCCCACACCATTTTTAATAGGGACTTACAAGGTTCATTTGGAGTTTTTCAGTCTCGTGACGCCTGCAGTCCATATTAAGAATGGCATAGGAAGGCAGCAAAGGTGACAGTAAATAATCTGGGAATAATCAAATCTGCAAAAGTGAAACCCACAAATATGGAGGGCTGACTGTAGTTGCTTCTCCTCATTTTTTTTCAATATCCTCATTCTTTTCAATATTTCATCTCCTTTTTGCCCAGTTCTAGCAAGGTAAAGTGTTTGATGGAATGTTGAGATTTAGTTTCATTCAGATCAATGCTATTCAAAATGGTGGTTGGAGGACCACTGCTGGTCATAAGCCATCAGCTGCCAGCCTCTGGAGAGTTTCTCAGAATGAAAGAAACAATTCAGTGAGCACAAGTCAGTGAGCACAAATATGACAGTGGTCCCTGACACACCGGGACAAAAATTGCTGTTGGTTGTTAATTGTCGTCAAGTTGTCTTTGATGTATGGTGACCCTATGAATTAGAAACCTCCAAGACACCTTGCCATGAACAGCCCTGCACAAGTCCAGCAAATTTAGGACTGTGGCTTCCTTGATTGAATCAATTCAGCTGTAACGTGATCTTCCTCTTTTTCTACTTCTTCCCACTTTCCCAAACATTATTGACTTTTCTAGACATCTTAAGACATGTCTAAAGCATGATAGTCTCAGCTTGATAATTTTGGCTCTTAGGGGGAAATCAGTCTTGATTTTCTTAAAGTTCAGCTGTAATCCCGCTTTGTCACTTTATCTCTTGAATTTTCTCAATAGTCATTCCAAGTCTTTGCTATTTTTCTGCTAGAAGTATGATATCAGGTGAGCCAGTGTGGTATAGTGATTTGCACTTTGGACTCTGAATCTGATGATCAGGTTTCAAATGCCCATTCAGCCATGGAAACCTATTGGGTCACCCTGGGCAAGTAACATTATCTCAGACTCAGAGGGAAGCAAAGGAAAACCCCTCTGAACAAATTTTGCCGAGAAAACTCATGATAGGTTCGCCTTAGGATTGTGATAAATCAGAAATAACATGAAGGCACACAACACACACAGTATGGTATCATCTGCAGATCTTAAAGTGTTGATCTTCCTTTCTTCAATTTTCACATCTCCTTCCTCTGAGTTTTTCTGTATGCTATAGTCTGCATGTAAATTAAAGAGAGAGAGTGATAAAATGCAGCTTTGTCTGACACCTTTGCCAATGGGAAACCACTACCTTTTTGCATATTCTGTTCTTACAGTGGCCTCTTGTTCTGAATATAAATTATACATCAAGGTAATCAAGTGTTGTGGCATACCCATTTCTTTTAGAGTGATTCATAGTTGTTTCATGATCTACACAATTAAATATTTTTCTATAATCTATAAAGCTGATTTTCTTGAGAAACTGTGCTCTATTATCCAATGTATGTTTGTAATATGATCTCCAGTGTCTCTTCTTTTACTGAACCCAGGGTGGACATCTGGCCTTTCTCACTACATATGTGGTAAAAGGTTTTTTTGAAAAACTTCTGCATCACTAGCTTGAGAAGCACTGGTTTAGATATTTTTCTTAGTATAGTAACAATACAAATGTGTAGAAAAACATGAAAGGGTACGTAGTATAGGTATGTGATGACAACAGGTTTTCTGTACTCCTCAAAATATATTATGACTCTTGTTGCCAGGAGCTGGAGCAGTCTTTCTTTAGGAGTCACTGAATGAACACTGGCTGCTAGATGAATGAAATACTTATGAACACCTACTTATTGGAGTTCTCTAGTTCTCTGACTTGTGTACTTCCTTGGCCCTTAAATGATTCCTAGTCACTATGGATTGTTAAGAGTTTTGCCTGTCAAGGCAACCTAATTCCATTAGAAACTGTGGCCTTTCTGCAGAGGTAGATATGTAGTAAAGATTTTGTTCTATTGGTTCCTGTTCTGTTGTTGTTGTTGCTGCTACCAAATTTCAGGCTTACCTGAAAAACTTCCATAATTAGCTCTTTAGATTCTCTTCCCATTCACTGTTCTGTCATATCATGTGATATGATATGCCCAGCATTTTGGGAATTACTCATAAGCCTCTGCTTCAGTAACAAACATAATAGGACCAGCACTTCCCAGACATCATCATGTAGCAGCTGGCCATGCCAAATGACAGATCTGCTACTACTGTGTTTCTGCCAGAAGTAACATTACCCAGCAAAGGTGCCATGATATGACTTATAGTAAATCCTCCCTGCAAAAACAAATTAGTTGGAGGACTTTTCAGTCAGATTCAGAACCTGCCCTTGCCCTGGAGTTAAATGCCAGGTGTTATGGCTTATTTGGGCACGTGCAATGCCCATTGCATACTGAAGCAGTTAGAGGAAGAAAGTCTAATGCTGCCTTTTCTTATGCTAGAAAAGCTGTTGTCCACTTGAGAGGTGAAGCACCAAGGTTCTCTTGGTGAACCTGACAACAGCTGTAGTTTGGTTAATATAACAGCAAATATTTCCCTGCCTATTTTTTTTCTCACTGAGTTCAACCAATTTGGCACAAAAGATGTCTCCCTGCAGTCAGAGCCTGAGCACCAGCTAGAATACACTGCTAGCTCTGTAGAGTTCTGCATCATTCTAGAACTAGAGAGTCATTCAGTGCAGTTTGCTGATCTTTGAACCATGTTGCTGGAAGATCTTCGTGACAGCTGATAATGTCAGTGATAATTGGACACAGGCTGGGTTTTTTTCCTAGAAACAATGCTCTCACTGGACATTAACTAAGATTATTATTTATGTCCCACCCTATATCTGAAAATCTCAGGGTAGTGCACAATAAAATCAATATAGACCAGTTAAAACAACAAAAACAATTTAAGGCTAAAAGCATATTAATCTACAGGCATACCTCTGTTAACAAAGCCTCTGACAGTGAAACTCTTTTTTACAAAGGTGTTTTACATCCACCCAACCACCTTGCAGCTTTTCTCCCCAACTTCTGTCTAGCTGGAAGTTTTAGCAGCACCAACATTTGGAAGGATGGTGGAAGAGAACTGGAGATGCCAGTTTGCAGCAGCATATCTGCAATAAACAATGCAATAAACAAATCTTCTGCTCTAGCTGACTGCTGTAGCCATGTGTGCCTGCCTACAACAGGCAAGTTAAAAAGCAGCTGCCTCCGCAATCCCATACTGGGCATAGTGAGCAGCAAAACGGAGAGAAAAGGGGGAAGCAGATGAGCTTGCCTCACCAGCTAACCCTAACAATTTTTTTAAAACAGCACAAATCTTTAAGTTTGGCCACCAAATGGAAATCATAAATGGAGGCTGATGAAAGAAAGAAAAAAGTCTTGGATGCAGTTTGGAACAAGCTTTTAAGTGGTCTCTAGAAGGTTCAGAATATTTTTGCTTAATTATGCAAGGCTTACCTGACCTGGTTGTTTAATCACATGTGCAGAGTGTTAGTTTTCGATAAAATTTTTCTGAAACACATTGAATTGCTCTTCTTTTTTAATGACGTAAGAACTCATTGCTGTTTCTTTCCATGGTACTTCTGTCTCTGGTACCAAATTTTCTGTAAAAAAAAGTAATGTCCAGGAACACATCTACTTAATTAAATGATGTATGCCTTTAATTCAAACTTAAAACAAGAGAGTTGAAAAACAGTTAAAACAATTTTTAAAGCTTCTCATATTGGAAAATTTGGATGAAGCCAACCATGCCTCTAAAGCTTTAGTAAACAGCTATGCTTTTACCTGGCAACAGAATGACAGCAGTGTTGGCAATTACTGGGCTTCTATGGAGAGTATATTCTATAACTGGAGTGCCATAACAGAAAAGGCCCTCCCTCCCTCCCACATGTACCCTGCGCCAGTGTATCTCTCCAGCTGATGAGATACAAAGTAGAATCCCTCCAACAGACCTCAAATTTTAGGCAGGTGTGTATAGGAAGAAGTACTTCCCCAAGTATTGAGGTGCCAAGCTGTTTAGGGCTTTGAATGTCATTACTAGCACATTGAATTTAGATTGGAAATGTATTGGTAGCCAGTGCAATTTCTTTAAAATTGGTGTTATCTGCTTCCTGTATGGTGTTCTAATCAGTTGCTGGGTTTTGTATTAGCTGCAGCTTCTGAGTAGTCTTGAAGGGCAGCACTACATAGAGTGCGTTGCAGTAATCTAATTAGGAAGGTATCACTTAATTAGTACATGCACTACTATGGCTGAGTTCTCCCTGTTCAGGAAAGGCCATAACTTGGAAGACCAGTCGAAGCTGGCTGCAAGCACTCTGAACCATGGAGTCCACCTGGTCTGAACTTGTTGTTGAAGATGTCTTCAACTATGATAATTCCAGAATATAAAACCTAAACAACGGAGACTGAAATTTCCTGTTAATGCAAGGTAGAGTCAGCTCTGGTTAGCACTTGAATGAGAAACTGCCAATGTATAGCAGGTGCTGTAGGCTGTATTTCAGAGGAAGGAACTGGCAAAACCATTTCTGAGTATTTCTTGCCTAAGAAAACCCTATGAAATTCATGGAGTCACTATAACTTGACATGCAACTTGAAGGTACACACATGAACTATATAGTGTCATTTGCATATCTTAAATTGTTGATGTTCTTTCCCCCAGTGTTCATGTCTCCTTTCTCTGAATCTTATCCTGCTTTCCATATGATATGATCTGCATAAAAATTAAAGAGATAGGGTGATAAATTGCAGCCTACAGACATAGTGTTCTAGACTTCCTCTAATCAGTGCATTTGAAGCCGGTTCCTCTTGGAGACAGGACACTAAACTCAATGCATGGACTATGCAAAGTTGGTCTTGTACCTCTGTACTCTGGCTGGATCCTCAGCCAGAGTCTTGGGAAGTTTGTGGCCTGAGTTCTGCAGCTTAGATCCTGATAATTAGAACCATGCCTATTGCTATGCTGTACCCTAAAGCAGAGCAATGGTTTGTCCCAGTGGCATTCTCTCACACAGCACTTTGGCTAAAGCATGTGTTTGAGATGCTGTATTTGAGTACAAAATCCAAGACCCAACTCCTTTTATGAAAAAGAAAACAGATGTGTAGCCTTTCAGTTGCAGATAAAAATGCAGTTATTGAAACTATGCAGAGTCAGTTCTTCTGCAGGATTCTTCGTTTTCTTACCTGCTCAGATGAGTATCTGGCATTTTAAATGTCATACTTATTGATTTCCAGTTTCAACATCTGTTGTAAATCTGTTGTAAATTCCTGGTTCAGTTCTTCAGTTCATTTCAGCTAAACATGCTAAAAGCATTGGCTCTGCTGTTCTGAAGGTTTGATTTCATGGTTCAATCTAGAAATTAGTTATTGCAAACAACAACTCAACATTCTAGACAGTTGTGAATCTACAGATATAAATGGGTATACATTTACTCTGCTGTGTACTTTTACTCTCTAAAAGGAAGTGTTTTCTATTGTCATGGTTCCTCCCACCATGGTGTATACCACAAGTATGCTGTGCTTTTTTGGAGAATTAAAAACACAAGCAACAGCAGTGCCACCAGACTGTAGCTGTAAGAAGTGAATTTGCCTGGCTTCATAAAATGAAACAAAGTTCTCAAGAGGCAAAACAAGAGCAGCAACCATAAACCGTCAGTCCCACTCATTTGCTGGGGTAGTAACAGGTCCCTTATTTCAGAATATTACAGAATTCAGAATGTCAGTGGAACAGATGCTGAGAACACTATAGTGCGCCTCAATTTCTGGACAGCACTACATTTCATGTCTCCTTATAAGTCTCTTGTGTAGGCCTGTGACTCTATCATCATCATCTTTTACTATCTCCTTTATGATTTTTAATATCTTTGCCTGATGAAGAAGCCAGTGGAGCTTCAAAAGCTTGCAAGATGTAGTTTGTGCATTTGTGGATTTTGGATGTTATTGTATGTTGTGGAAAAGTTCAGGTTTTGGTAACTGTTTCATGGGTTGTGAACTGTACTTACAAGTGTCCTGTATCTTAAGACAGCTCTGTAACATATAGGGGAGGGAGAGCGAGAGATTTGTTTTAAACTGATACTGTGTCAATATTTCAGACAGATAAATTTTATAGATCAACCTGATTTACACAATGAGAGGTGCGAAGAAGACTCAAGTATGCCTATAGGTTACAAATCTGCACTTAAGCATCAAGATATTTATGACTGTTCAGCAGAGAGAGAAAAATGTTGAGCATGTATTGGAAGACATCTTTTTATTACATAGCATATTTTAAGGCTGAGCCCTAGGCTAAGTTTGTATTCTTTTTCCGGAGAGTTGCATTACATGTAATGCATTCAAAAGAAGCATGCTTTCACCATCTCAGCAATTCCATACTACTCCAGTTGAATTTCTGCCTATTACAAAACAGTTACAAGGTGTCTGAGTGGAGCAGGAGGAAGTTGTTAACTGTGGCCCTCACCTTTGAAGGTTGGCCCTGGTAAGTCAAGACACAAAGTAGGCTCCTTTGTTTTAGCCACTGAAATGTGTCACAAGTGTTTGACCAAGGAAAAAAATATTGTTCTTTTCTGCATGGGGTGGTGTGGGGAGCTTCTCACAAAATGAAACCAAATTGTGGGTCTTGCAGGCAACATTTTCAGCTGAATGGGCCTCATATAATTCAGTACCTTGATGCCAATATACAGTACAACCAATTTGCCCTAAGGTGTACAACTATGCCCCATTTCAGAAATGCATGCTTTTTATCTCTTCTATTTCTAACCTACCAAGAAGCAGAAATGGGGTGGTAAAATACCAGTTCACTGCACTTTGCCACCTCCTTTAGAGTTTTGCTATTTATTTTCCTTTTCTTGTTCTTAGCTGGCAGCACAATACCAGTTCTATCCGGATTCTGTGCGTGTTTACTTGGAAGTAAGTCTGCTAAATTCAGTGGGATTTGCTTGCTAGGACGTGTTCTCATGACTGCGCCTTTCTTTCAAGAAACTTCTTACAAGAAATGCGTGCTTCAAGCTATTTCAAACTCCCCACCCATTTAATTGAATTTAAACGGTTTGGACGCAGACAGGTTGGACCGAATCAAGCCTCCTCCGTGTAGCGAAGTTCCGTTCGGGGGGTTTCCACGACCCGGGAGGGATCGGGTGCAGTCTCTCTATCCGGTTTTCAAACCGGGAGAGTGGCTTTGGCTGGTGCGGCCCCCGAGAGCTTGTGCCGTGGTGGGAGAAGTCCTGGCTTGTACTTTCCCGCGAGGTCCCTTTCTTCCTCGTCTTCATCCGAGGCAGCCCTTGCCTGCCCAGGAGGGGAGGTCTCCTCCCCCACCCGGGGGGCTTTAGGCGGTGGCATCGGCGCCCCCCGCCGCAGCCCCCTCTCTTTTAGCTTTTCCGGCTGCCTTGCACCCCCTTCCCTCGCTGGGATTTACCTCTGTCTGTCTGAGCCTCTCTCTCAATCTCTCTCTCTCTCCCTCTTTTGTTTTTCTCAGCCTAGGCATGGCAGGTCCCTCCCTCTTTCATGCGATCAGAGCAGCCCCTGGAGAGGCGGGGAGGGCGTGTGGGGGGAGGGCGAGGAGGAGGAGGAGGAGGAGGAGGGCCGCCGCCGCCGCCGCCGCCTCCTCGGGCAGCTTCTGGGCCTCTTTCTGAAAGGCTCGGGGAGGCGTGTGCGCGTACGCGAGAGCGGAGCGTGTGTGCCGTCGCAGAGCCTCCTCCATACCCCAACAGAGGGCCTGAGACAGCAGCAGGAGCAGCCATTGTTCAGGGAGAACCTGGCGAACAAAGGACGGGCTTCCTCCTTTTCGCCGGAGCCTTCCTGTTTCCTCCGGCTGCCATTCGGCTCGGCTAGGCCGCTCGGCAGCCCCCGCTCCCCGGCTCCCGCCTCGTCCAATTGCAGCCCGGCGCCTGCCTTTTATTATTTTCATTTTGAACTTTTGCGGCCTCGCTCGCTCGCTCGCTCGCTCGCTCTTGGGCTTCCCATGGCGGGGGGTCGAGTGAGGCACCCGCGGGCGGGGAGGTGCTGAGTTTCTGCGCCCTGCCGTCGCCCACCCCGCGCCCAGCGCCCCGACCGCAGCCGGGCTCCCGTAGTTCTCCGCAGGTAAGTCGCCGGGTCGCTTCGCGCACTCGGACCAAGTTTGGGCGGAACTGGGAGCCCCGGGGTGCCTCGGAAGACCGGGGGCTGAGGCGAGGGTGGTCGTGGAGAGGCGGCGGCGGCGGCTGTTCGATGGCTTCTTCCCGGCTAGGGGGCTCTCGGAGGCAGCGGTGGGGCAGCGCCGTCTTCCGCCCGTGTAAGGGGGCTGTCGAGTGGCCGCGCTGGATACAAAGGCCGCCCGGGCTCCGGCGGGTGCGGGATGGACCTCTGGCTTGGACGCGCGCGGAGGGCGCCGCGGGGAGGGGGGGTCTCTCTCCGTCGCCTTTCTTCTGGATTCTCCTCCTCCTCGCCGCTCTCCTCCGGGCTGCTTAGCAAGGATGCCGGGTACCGCTCTGCTCCGAAGACAAGTTGGTCCTCCTGGAAATTGGGGGAAGGGGGAGGAACTAAGTGGAGGAACTCTGGTTGTGGCAAGGTGGGCACGTCCTGTCCCGGAGAAGCAGTGGACCAAAGCCACAGAGAGCAGAAAGTCTCCACCGAGGTGTATGGCCAGGCAGGTGAGGCCGAACTTCCCCAGATTGTTTAGTGGTATAGCTGACAACTTCCCAGATTTTCAGAATGGGGATGCCAGGAACTTGGCAAGTTGGAAAGAAATGATGGGGATGGTGTAGACGGGAGCATGTGCCTGGAGATGTGCAGCACTAGGTATCGCAGAGTAGGGGATGCAGAGATGTTTTATTTTTTGAGGGGGAGGCCTGTTTGTCTTGGCAGCCTCTGTGGTCCAGAGACCTTTTTTCCCCTGCTCCTTGCTCTTCTAAATCAACATACCTTCCAATACACTTGACTGAGATATCTTTTTCCCGGGAAACCCAGTTGCGAGGTTCCAACCCCTCTCCCAGACTAGAAAAACAAGACTCGGTGGTGTTGGTGGAAGTGTGGTGTTTTTATCTTCAGTAAGTCTTGGAGTTGTGGTCTGGGTGAGTGGAGGGGCTGTTTTCAAACAAGCCCAGCCCTGATGACGCTTCTCCTTTTTATCCCCCCTAATTTTCTGAGCCTGAACGAATTTGGCCCAAATCGTTCGGCTCATGACAGCACAGCAGCTTTTGGAGAAAACTGTGGGAAGTATTTTTCAACTAAACTGTCACATTAGAATCCTAAGATGCTTTGAAGTACTATGGAATCCTATCTGGAGGGCTAAAATGTGCATTTGGTGTGATGACTCTTGAAGCTGAAAGTAGCTCATTTCATCGTGCAAGCACATGTGTATGTAATGCAGTCCTTCCATAATGGAGAGCACATTTGTTTTGGAATCATTAGATGGATGCTGATTGTGGACTCTAGAGAATGCTGGTTGACTGAGGTCAGGGTAAAGGGTATTGATCTGATGAGATATGTTACTTGCACCTGAGTTTAAATAGAAGTGTAAGTCAGTTGCATGGGAAAGAGGGAATGACAATGTGTGGTTTCAGGTTTGGTAATATAGTGCTATATGACTGTCCATTGTAGTTCAGACTTTGCGGGGGCTACATTCTGACATAGTAGTACAACCAGTCCTTCACAGACTTCTGCTTCAAGCAGGCACTGCATACTTAACACTCACACTATTTGGTGTGCATAGGCACTATCACAGAACTCGAATTTCCAGTTTAGTACATCCACTTGTTTCTTGCAGATCCTTAGTAAAATCACCAGGACAGGGGAATGTTGAAAGTCTAAGGTGAAAGCATGGCAGACTGTAGTGAGGTCCCTGTATAACTTTGAGCTTGGTTATTTGGATGCCTTGAAACCTGGGGTACTTGGAGGGCTTGACAGCAAGCTTTCACATTCTTTAGACCTCTGTTGCAGGTGCATAAAGACAGCACTCACTATGGAAAATTTGGGAACAGAGATGTGATGCAGCTATCCTAAGATTTGGTGAATAGCTGCTGCCATGAAGAGCTATACAGGGGCCCGCATCTGTCCTCCAAGGTCTAAGTTTTCCCATCTGGGTTGTTATACTGATCATGGGATGATTGATGCTGTGCTGGAAAGGAACAATATCTCAGTGACAGACTGGCAACATGCAGTCTAGTGCTGTGTCAGCACTAGGCCTAGCAGGGAGTACGAGGGGGTCAACAAGGAGACTGAGAAGCATTTTTGGAGGTTGGGCAAAGCAGGTAGGTCAACGTTAAGTTCAGCCAACTTGTTAATCTCTTGAGCTGCTTGATATGATCAGGTCATTTATAACCTTTTCCTCTGCACATTACAGGATAATTACTTGAGTTTGTTTGTAGAAGTGTGCTTGTATTGCCAAAAGGATGATTGATACTTCTATGTTGGAACTGCCTGGGAAGCAGTAGTGGGAGAAATAAAGAGTTTGTGGGTCTCCAGACATTGTTGAATTATAATTCCCATCACTTTTCACCATTGGCCATGCTGGCTAGGGAGTTACAGTCCAACAACATCTGGAGGCCCACATGTTCCATAGCTCTGTTCTAATCCTTAGCAAGTGAACAGTACAGGATCATAAATTACCCTACAGTGTAAATATGACACATGTAACTCAGCTATCAAACTTAAGGTATGTGTTCTATGATGTAGAAGAATGGTCAGAAAAAACTTTCCTTCCTGGCATCCATGGATCCCAAAGAGCAGTGTGGCAGCTAGCTCTCTGCATGTTGCTGGTCAGCAACTGCCATAAATTCTAGCTATTAGCCATGTGGAGGAATACAGTGTCTCCAACTCTTTTGCTAAAATATTCATATTTCCCATTTCATCCCATTACCTGTGAATAAATTGAATATATGCTATACATGAGACCAAATACTTTTGTAAGTGCTTGTATGTTTTTTTCCCCTACACATCGTTCAATGGTTCATTTGGGCATAGAGGTATGTATTTAACTTTCCAAGTGGCTGAGGGTCTCCTGCCAATTGCAGGGTATATCCATCATTTTTATGTTTTATGGTCTAAGGTCAGTTGCATCTTACTCCACGATCTTGTATCTTAGAGCCAGATCTGATAAATAAGCTGCTTATCCCTGTTGTTCTCTCTCCTGGTGATGCAAAGTGGTCATGGTGTTCTGAGTATAGATTAACGGTATGATTCTATATATGTTTATTTGGAAGTATTTCTTAGCCCATAAAAAATATGTTTTGACCTAGTAGGAATTCCTTTGAGAAGCTTCTTCACACTGCAACAGGTGGTAGAATTCAATCAGTCACTTTATTTATATCTTACCTTTTCCCCAAGAGTATAGCTCAAGACAACCTGAATTCCTTGGATTTGGAACTATACTGCACTTTGTTCAGGTCTTGCTGGCTAAACATCACATCCTGTATTAAAGCAGTGATCTATCTGTTCTAGCTCAATGTTTGCGGCTACTGAGGAAGAGGCAAAAATGGAATCTCAAGTCATTAGTTGTAGCTTTGTCGGTTCTCAAGAGAAGCATCTTCCTTGCTTTGTCTTTGGTGTATGCTCAATACTAGTGCACATCCATTCTGCAGCTTTTGGAAACCAATCTAATGGAAATGTGGCTTTTCATTGTGCTTCTTTATTTAGATTTAAGAATTCCACAGCGGAGAGTCCTAGCCCAGACGCTGCAGGCCCTTGGCATTAGATTTAAAGCCTGCCACCCACTCTTTAAAGTGCTACGCTGGTGCCAACCTGTGGGGGCTCATGGTTACACAACACTTTTCTGATCAAGCTGACAAGTATCATTTAAAAATCACACAAGCTGTCCTTAATTCCTTCTCTCTCTTTGCCAAAGGCTCCCAGTTGTACAGAGGTATATGGTCCATTTGATTTATTAAAGCTCTGCTCTACTTTCCTTGAATGATACTTGGGCCTGGCTGTGTAAGGGTTAATTCCTTCGGTGTTTTGGACATGCTTAGAGATTTTAGAGAAATAGAAATAATGGAGGGACAATTGACTTGCATTGGGAGTACAAATAATTGATGTGTGGTGTACAGAGGGAAACTGCTCATTTCCAACATAGAAAATGTATAAACTCCTGGTGTACCCTATCTTATGCATCTTGCCATATAGGTAGCAGTGGGAGAAAGGTGGAATTTACTTCTGTAGAATGTATACCAGAAGCAGAAACAACTGGCACATCTACTTTGTTGTGCCTCCAGAGCTTCTGTATATTTTCCATTGTTTCAGTGGATTTTGGAATGATAAATAGGCCTCCTTGCCACTCAGTCCAGAATATAAAGTTACTAGGGTTGGGAATTCTAACTGCCATGCCTCTTGACCTTAAGGGCTGCTAGAATGTACCATCTTAGATTTACTGCTGTGGGGCAGTCCTCCTGGGGCTGCTCTGGAAGAAAAGACAACCCCTCAGAAAATGCTGTACACCCCAACTTTGCCCTTCTTTCGTAATGCCTCAGTATTGCAGTATAAACTATGGTGCACTAGTGGGGATGATGGAAACGTAGACTCAAACATGTATCAACTTAGAAATGGGGCCATAGAGTATGGCACTGGATCTAAAGCAGTGCAAGGGACAGATCTCCTTCAATTTTTGTAGTCCTAAACAGCAGTTGTGAGAACTAGAAAAGTTCTTGCTTTTTATTACACTCTTTTGTCCATTATTTAGTATTTCCTTAAATGTTGAGGGGCTCTGAGTCTCAGTAAGAAATATGTGATGTATTGCTTTACGGTACACTGCAATGATTTATATCTTTCCAGCTTTCAGAACCAGCTTAAAGGAACTAGGAGGCACAAAGTATATTATGCTGGGTACAGTGTAGACATGGTAAATTTTGGTCTGTCACACACAGGGCAAGCAAGGGTTGCATGTAGAGTTGTTTCTTTTCCAGAGGAGGGAATGCTGGAGTTTCCTAACCACAGATTAGTGATGTTGGAAACTTTGTCCCAGATCCTTCTGCATTTGATTTTACATTCTGGTTTCCTTCTGCTTTTTTCAAAACTGCAAAATGAGACCAGTTACTTTCATTAACCAAGAAGGCACTCATTTACCTTTGTTATGAACCAGCATTTCACAATCCAGGGCCTTCTAGATGTGCTGGACTACAACTTCCAGCCTTCCCCGCCCCGGCTGGAGTTGATGGAAGTTGTAGCCTGAATCTAGAGGGTACCACATTGTAGAAGACTACCATGGAAAAAATAGTCACAGAGCTGCAAATCAGATGTCGGAGGTCCGGGTCTGATACCTCCTGGGATCTGAAGTGTCTGGCAGTGGATGTCTTACACTACAACCTGCTTAATTTGTGTTCTCGTTGGGCTGTTGATAGAACTCTTGGTACTAACCTTCCTGTTGATTTAGCTCCATGCCTGATTTTATTGATTATACTTAAATTATGACAAGCTCTGTTTTTGAAGGCAATCCATTTTATCTATTGTAATTTATGTGGCTTTACACTTTCATACTTGTCTGCCCCAGTCCTCATCAACCATCCTGCCCTCCCCTCTCCATACTGTGGCAGCTGCTTTTTAGGAAGCAAATCTATATCTGGAAAGACCTCAGAGCAGGAGATTAGCATATTAACACAAGCATCCTTTGTCTGGTAACAGGTACAACAACAACAACAACAACAATAATAATTGCTCTTGTTATGTGTCTTCAACTGTGCTTCAACCCTAAAAACCCTGTAAGAGCCCTGGTCATCATCACCCCTGCAAGACCCCTGTCTTGTAAACTTAGGGTTGTGGCTTCCTTTGTTGCCTTCCATTTTACTGAACATCATTCCTTTTTCCAGTGAGTCCTGCCATTTTCTGATATGTCCAAGGTTGTACAGCCCCAGTATAGTCATTTTTGCTTCTAATGAATGTTCTGGTTTAATTTGCTCTTGGACCGCCTCCTTTTGGCCGGGGGATATTCCATGGTAACTGTTAGAACCTTCCTGGAGCACCACATTTCAAATGAGTTGATTCGCTTCCTGCCAGGTTTCACATCCACACGTAGATAGTGGAAATATAGTTGGCCCGCAACTTTTGCAGGCTTTACTTCTGTGGTTGTAATTATTTGTAATTTGTAGCTTCCAGTGGTGGTGGTGGTGAGGAGGAGGAGGAGAATTCCTAGGAGGCAGAGGACTTTGAAAATAACAGAGGTATTGTGATGCCAAGGTGGGAGAAGGAGATACAGGCCAGGGCTGTTGGTGGGAAAGGAGTCTAGCATGCAGGTTTGTGGGGCTTACAATATGTGCAGTTTTTCCACTTTCATGGGAATCATGGACCTCAGCTCCCGTGAAAGATGAGGGCCAACTGTACTATGGCATAGATAACCCATAATAAATTTGCTAGGTGTAACTAGATTATTTATGGCAACAAACTAATGCACTTGCCCCTATCGAAACTGGCCACAGTGAATGTACAGCTAAGTGAGTGCTTAGCATTTTGATGCTAACTGGACAAATTAGGAAGGGATAGAAGGCTACATCATCTGCAGTGCTGGGCACGTCTGGTGATCCTTCATCTTCAGTCCTGATGTTGGATCTACAGCTTGCAATGGCTATAACTTCTAGCAAGCACTGTCTGTGTTTTGAAATAAAGAGGAGGCCTGCTGTTTCTTGCTTACTGGGGCCCCGTAGACTGCAGCTTCAACTCCTTCCTTTTGGGAAAAGGAGAGAGACAGAGACAGGAAGCATAAGACACCCTTGACTTCTCTGCTCAGTTCATTCCGAGTAGAGGGAAGAGGATCCTAAAATGTTCTTTCTTCTTATCTGGTTCTTCTTTCTCAGCAAAAGTTATAGAAGGTCTTGCTGTTTGAACATGCCCATATTTTCTTCACTTGAAATTTATCAGAATTTGTATGGTAGGGACTAAAGAGGCTGCAGTACTCTTGGTTTTTCCTCAGGTCTTGTTTAGATTCTCATCCATCTGTTGAGAACAGTTGTGTGTATCTGTGATCTGCTCACAACATTCCTGCCTCCTGTCATGTAGTAGGTGTCCCTGATGATCAGAGATGTTGAACTGTACGAGTGACATGGGGGTGGGAGGTGCAGAAAATAAAAAAAAGAAAATAAAACTATATTAACAAGGGAAACAAATGAAGATGCCAAGTGTTTTATCATAAGAGTTCCTGATCTCCTCATGCACAGGTTGTAGCTCTCCTGAGGTCCTGTATATGGGAAGACATAGTGCAGTGGACTGAACATTTGTTATATTAGCCAAGAAGGCAAAGGGTTTTTTTTTAAATTAATGCAGAGTGCTTTGGTGGTTACAGAAGAAGATGGTTATAGAGAAGCACCTCAGTTAAACTTGTATGGTAGTGTGGTCTGGTCTGTCCTGAGATAATTCAGGATTAAGCTGATTGTGTGATCAGTCTGGCAAGAATGTTAAGTGATCTGAGATTCAATTCTTCTAAGCAGTTGTTTCTAGTATTATCAAATTAAACTAACTACCAAAACAAATGCCTTTCCTTGGGTTGTTGTAGTTATTTACTCTGATGTACTGAAAAATACTTTTGCTTTGTAGAGGGGTAGTATATGTCCTTGTAATATACATGAACAACACTAGGACATCATCCTAATGAAAGAGAACGAGGAAATAACTAATACAACTTTTCATCATGACAGCTATTACGGAATTTACTTTAGTACTGCTGCGGCTTCTCCTGTTCCTGCTATGTATTTCTAGTCTTCCAACTCCAAATATGAAATGCTGACTCTGCATTTAAGTAGCTTGGAGCTGTTTCTAAAACATGTTCGGGTTAGGGCTTTGGCAAATGCTTGGCAGGAATGAGCCGATACTGCAAGCACCTTTTTGCTGGCTCTTGATGTTCATACATGGCAAGAAGTCCTCCTGGTTATTCTTGGAGATTTAGGCAAAACTTGAACATGTAACTTTAAAGGTAATATATTAACATCAACAGAATTAATTGGTATTAATCTTTTTCCTTGTCCTAGTTATTGTAGAAGTAATATATTACATTGTTTGTTATTAATGGGTTACCCATGTGTTGCATTTAAATCTTTTAAAAACCAATTAAATATTAAAAATGGCCAAGAAATTCCTAACCCATAAAATAACAAGTTAAAGTAACAAGAAATATTACTCTGAATTATAATATTGTTGTTATTGAAATGCTAAAAGAAACAATGTTGACACTTGGTGGTGTGAGCAGTAATAGATAACATCATTACTTTCAATGAGTTACCCCCAAGCTCTGGCTTAAGACAAAATGTAGGGCCTCATAACATTGTGACCTGAAATCAAACAAAGTTTTAAAAATCCCACCAACCCTTTTCCAAGCACTCTATGCAAAATAGGTATAGGCTCCAGGAGCAGTTGACTGTGGCTGTTGTTCTTGCTTCTTTGGCAAATGGAGTCAGAGTGAGTGCTGTGCCATTATATTTCTGGGTCTCATTGACACAAGCAAGTGTTATGCAGCTCCTTGTCTGTGAATAACTTTGCTGAGAAAGCCACAGGAATTGTGACTGATTTGGCTTAAGAATCCATAAAAATCCCAGTATTTTTTTTCTCACCAAGGGCAGTTCTACATGTTTTAAAGTGTGCTACTACATAAAGTACTGGTGAACTTCTGTAATTCCTGTTGATTGCTTCCAGCTTGTGGCCATCTAATAGCGTGATACTTCTCGTTATGACAAAAATAGGCAAACTAGCACCCTCCAAATGTTTTGGACTCATGCTTCTACAATCCCTTGGCTGAGGTTTACAAAATCCCTGGAGTGTGCCAGATTGGCTACTCCTACCGTATATAAAGAAGAGTTTAGGTAAAGCACAGTTTTGAACAATGCCAGAAAGTTCTTCTGCATCAGGAGCTCAACTGACATGGAAAGATAAGCATATAGATTTT
The DNA here is from genome assembly GCA_030412105.1 of Cyclura pinguis. NCBI lineage: Eukaryota > Metazoa > Chordata > Lepidosauria > Squamata > Iguanidae > Cyclura > Cyclura pinguis. Next base: position 61,131,879 of record CM059601.1, read on the forward strand.
ACTTTCTTCATGATAGCTATCCAAGTAAAGGGAATTTTAAGAGCAAAGCTCTCAAACTTGCAACACCTGCCAACAGTCTAAAGTGATACAGTCCCACAAAGATCCTATCTGTAACTCTTCTGTAAGTCCTTGAATTCACTTCGTGCATTGTGTGTTGTAACATCATATTTTTGACTCTGCAACGTTACCTAAATATTTGGTTTGGGGAAAGATGCTCAGATCTTTCATTCCTATAGAGAGCATCGGGGCACTAGAAAGAAGGATGCTACTGCCCCAAATTCCCTTCTGTGCTTTTCTTGTCAGGCTGCAGTCCAGTATTGACTACGTGTTGTACGATGAATGTACTCAGTTTTTCTCTGCATCACTTTCTGTTTGCTTCAGTAGTAGATAATCCAGCTACCTAAGCGCACAGTTCCTGGACAGAAACGGGTTTTCATAGATCCTTGCCATCCTCTTCCTCTGATCTTTGCACAACACCTTGCTTTCACTCCTCATGAATTGCTGTCCTGTGAGGGTGAGATACCCTGAATATTATTGAGGAGTGTTTAGCATTCTTACTGTAGACACTTTTTGCTGTCATTCTCTTCTCTGCCACTGTCACACTTTCCAGTTCTTGAGTCTCCCTTATCATTAAGCAATTCGGAGCTTGTCTTCTGGTAACAGAATACATATTTCTGGCACTGTTCACAGAAATCCTTGCTTTTGGCCCTGATATAAGATAGTCACTTTTTCCTGCTAGTGGCATCTCCACTTGCCCCATCCCAAGAGCAACACAATAAAGTAAGTCTAGACTTGTTTTAATTTTGTGCCTATGAGCAAGTAGTCTCTCAAGGTATCTTGAGGCAGAGCAGACCCCCATCAGTCGTAGCATCTTCACAAATCTAAATCTGGACCTGGTATAGACAAGACACGCAACAAGTAAAAACATTTATGCTTGCATATTTCTTCCTGGACTAGTATCCATTTGAAAGCTACCTATCTGACACTTGCATACCTGTATAACTTAATCCATATTGTAAACTGTGTCTAGGAGAGTGGAAAATATTGGACGAATCAGCTTTTGCTTTTCAGTATACTGCTGGAATATTTGAAACCTTGTTTCTGTTCAGCCCTTTTTGTGCATCTTTCAATCAGTCTTGAGACATGCACTTTGTTTTCAAAGACCTAAAACAGATATGTATCAGAGTAGACTGGCAGAATGATGTGTATTGCTCACTGTGGAGGTGGGGTGGTAATGCCATTTTCAAAGGATCTACCAGGTATGTTTTTTAAATTTTTTTTTTATTGTTAATGCAATAAACAAGTTTTAAATTAATTAATTTTTACTGTCATGTTTAACTTCTCAAATTGTATAATATGTGTTTGGTCTGTTTAAATTATTTATACTGCTTCATATTTTTAAAAATTGGTTAAATTGATTGTAGAACCAACATGATGTAGTGATTTGAGTGTTGGACTACAACCCTGGAGACCAGGATTTGTTTACCTGCTCAGCCATAGAAACCCACTGGGTGACCTTGGGTGTGTCACAAACTCTCAGCCTCAGAAAACTCTGTGACAGGTTTGCCTTAGGATCACTATAAGTCAGAAATGACTTGAAGGCATATAACAGCAACAAAAATCGATTCTATTGTATGCCAACCTGAGATCATACAATGTAGGACAGAATACAAATATTCTAATAAAAATAAATAAATAAAGATAACATATACATAATGCTCTCCCTATTCTACCAGCTTTCTACTTGCAGAATGTGCTTCCCCCACCTGCGGTTTGAAGCAGTGTGGTCCATTAATTTTCATTTTCATTTCATTCTGGGTGCATGAGTCGACCAGACAAACTTTTTTGTTTTGTACAGTTTGAACTGTGATGTTAAAATTGGTGGTGAGGTGGAGAGATGAAAGCAATTGTAGGTAGTACTGTAGTAACTGTGGGGCACTTCTACATGCAGAAGGAGGCTGTGTGGAGTAAAGGAGGAAGGGGAGGTAAAACTACTTCAACCCATTAAAATGTATGTTTGAGTAAGGCATGGGTAGTCCACACAACCCAGTCTTAATCAGGCTACGTAGAATTTAGGAAGTTGTCGACCCTTCTTTGTTAAATGTTGTATAACACTTGAACTTCAAAGTCTGATACAACCAGTAAAACAAAAAGAAACCCTTTGTTGCCAATCAAGTAGCAAAGCTTTGTCCTGTTTCTGTGAACAAAGAGAAAGATGAATCTCTACAGTTCAGATTTCCCCCTGATTGATCTCCCTCTCTCCTAAAGAAGGGATGTTGTGTCTGCTGTTGGAAGGATGGAAATGCAAAGTCCAGGTTGTGCTGGGCTTGTGGTAGTTCTGTCATGTTGAATGTTGTGGATCGTGCTGGCACTGAAGTATTGCTGTGTATTGTATATCTATGTTCTTGTTGAACCATTAGCATTATTTTTGGGCCCTGTTCAGCAACAGAAGATGGCTAAACATCTAAAAGGAGAGTGCCAAGGTTCAGGTTTGTACAGAAGTCACTTCTCTAAGTTGCGGGTGAGAAAATTATGACCTTCTAAATGTTATTGGGTTGGATCTCCCAAGAGCCAATACCAGGAGGTGGAATTCCGTGATTTACAGTCCAGCAACATATGGAAGACCATAATTTGCCCCCACATTCCATGTGACTTCATGGGACAGACTGGTGTGGGTGTCCATAAAGGAAGTTATGGATTTCTGTATGTCCACTCACACGGGAAACTGGGGCCTGGAAGTTACTGCTGTGGATGGAGTTCTATGATTCAAAACTTCAAGTTGCTGAAAGTTCAACAAATGTAATACTGGCTTAATGTGTTGCTGTCTTCTCCTGCTGTCCATTTAAAAGGTCAATTAACTATCATACCAATACCATACCAATTAAATACCATATTTTGTAGCTACTTTGCAAAGTTCTACTTTTTACCACCCTGTAGTGAGCTTACATAGAAGAGGCATCTTGAGCTCCAAAGTCAGCGATGGGGTGAGGTCTTGCTACAATCTTGCCCGTTATGTAAAGGCTGGGGAGTTTCATTAACTTATACCAGAAGCTCTGGAGCTAGAAGAGAGCTGGGATATTAGAATTTTCCATATGTATTCTAGAGCGTTGTTTCTTTACCTCAAGTACTTTTTCTACAGCAGGCGTGTACAACTGCCAGAGACAGGGAAAAACATTGGTTGTCTACTGGATTCTAGAGGGCTGCACCTCAGGATTGCACCCACTAATTTGGGGGGAAGGAAGAAATTGTTTCCCAAAGAGCCACTAGTGCCCCTCACTTCATCTAAGGGGGTTACTATACACCATTTTTCTGAATTTTTAGGCATTTTAGGCCTATATATGATTTTTTTTTAAATCCAGGAAGTGATTGGACTTTGTGCTGCACTTACTCCCTGTTTTGAAAAAAGGGGGCTTATATAGGCCAAATGAAGGCCCTGCAGACCTGGCCAGTGTGTGACAAATATCCAGTAGAATTCTCGCAGAGGCCGGGGGGCGGTCATTTTGGGTTGAAATAATTGTCTCAAACTTTTAAGGGGGGGTGGGGCCATGGGCATCTTTGGAGGGCTGCAAGAATAGCTTTAGGATTAACTGCACGCACACACTAAGTGGAGAACCTTAGTAGACTTGGGTATGGGCAATTAAATGTTAACAGGGATTAAGTTTTAACACCAGTTGCAACTGTTAAAAGACTCCACCCAGCTTCCTGTTTTCTCTAGGGCATGCCAAGATAAGCAGTGTCAGAGGTGGGTGCTAGCTGCTGCACTCTGAATTTTTGATCTCAAGGAAGAAGCTGGAGGATAGAAAAACTAAATGTGTGTGTATTTGTGTGGCTTCTGCATTCTTAGAAACCTGGTTCATAAACCGTGATGATGTTATGGTCTCCATCCAGAAACAGAGTTATGTGGTAAGCTTAACTTCTGGATTAAAGTGTTCCACAGAATATCTCTGTGCCAGCACCGAAACACTTTCAGTGGTGCTGGTGCTAGCATCTAAGTGTTCTGTGGGACAGTAGCACCATTTGACATGACTATCTTGTGACATACATTACAGCAGTAGTGTAAATATTTGCCATGGGCAAATTCAAGATCTGTGATGTATTGTTGTTGTCTTTATGACTTTCCAACTTAACGGTGATCCTGAGGTGACCCTATCACAGGGATTTCTGAGGCTGTGTGTGTGTGTGTGTGTGTGTGTGTGTGTGTGATGTGCCCAAGGTCACCCAATGGGCTTCCATGGTTGAACAGGGAATCAAACCCTGGTCTCTAGGGCTGTAGCACAGCACTCAAACCACTACACTATGCTGGCTTTCGCTATAATGTCTCAAATGGCTCAAAACAATTTGTGGTGTTTCATTTTGTTATGATGTCAAATTGTTTTAGCTTAGCCAAAACCAATGTAAAAATACTTGCTCCGTTGCCCTAGGGTCCAGGCTGCAGATTTGGCCAAGAATAGAGCTTCTTTGTGCAATGAAAAATTAGCTTCAGGGATTCTCTGCTGCAACAAGTTGCAATGATGAGGACTAGCTTTGTTTGAAAAGGATTACACAAACTTGAGGAAGATTGGGCTATCAGCATATACCCTGGAATTACCAGTTGCTAAGGACAGATAATGAACAACCATCACCTTTATGGGATGTTTGTGAACTTCTGGAGATCATGGGCTGGCTACTATTTAAAACACAGAGTGCTGGATTGATCCAGCAAGGCAGTTTGTTAGTATGGAGGGCAAGTCTTGCTAGGGCTTGAAATCTCCAAATCCCCCCAGCCGATTCTACTTCTTGCCTTGTGTATTGGACTGTAGGGCTGAGTAAAAATTTCCTTTGAATAGTCATTCATACTGGGAGAGGACTTTCAGGGCACCTTGAGAGTAGGCCTGCTCAAAGAGGGCTTTGTCAGTGTCTTACATGTGGAGTAATGCTTTAGTTCATCACTTGTCACAGATTTTTGTAAGGAAGCATTGAAGTTGGGTAGAGCGCAAAATATGACACTCCTTCTTCTTCTTCCTGCTTTCTTGTTGTGTCCAGTATGTTGGGATTGATTTCTAGGGGCGGGCAGAGTTCAAAGTTGCAGAATCTATTTTGTTGTTGTTGCTGTTGTTGATTTTAACTAGAACTTTAAGATCCGCTAAAGAGAATCTGTGGAAAGGGTATATACTTAGAACTAAGGAATTCTGAGCCCCTGTTGGTGGTTGTTTTTTGATTACCAAAACTGGTTGGAGCTCATAGTCTTTCCATATACAAATTCACTCCTGTTTACCCCAAGTTTCTTTACTTCAGCAGTATAATTTAAGGCAAAAAAGGAGTCATTTCGTTGCCCCTGTCAAACAAGGAGGAAATAGAAATCTTTCATAGGTACACCTCAGTCCTTCATGAAGCAGAATTAATGTAAATATGAGAACACATTTTTGGCTAGGAGAAGGTGCAGGCAAGGTGTCAGATTTGTGGAGGAGGAGAAGGCTAGAGAAGAATTTTAAATGTGCTATGCAAATCTGTTGGAAATGTTTTTGGTGTAATCAGTGTGCCTTGAGCTAAGAGGTGCTAGAAATACTTCTGATGCAGTGTGATGTCTGTCTGTCCCTTTCCTGCTGCTGATAGTCCCCCCTCCCACAATTTCAGTCCAAGAAAACGTACTCTAGAGCAATCCTGTTTGAAATATCTCCTTTTGAAGGCTTTTTATCTGTCCCGTAGTGGATTCTGCTGCACAGAGAGGTTGCCCCATTGGCTGCATTCATATGTAATGCTAAATCATAGGTCAGGATTATGTGGGCAAATTACCTCTTTCCTCTTCTGGTGATGAGACATTCCAAAGCGTTTGTTTCTTCTAGATTAACTGCAGCTGATCTTGAAACCCCAAACCTAACAAACTGTGATTAATTGAAACATGTTAGCTTCAAATCCTCATTTGTGAACCAGACTTATTTTAACAAACCATCGTTTCGGCCACTCACAACTTATTTAGCCTCAGATATAATGCTGAACTCCCACTGATCTGGAAGAGAAGCAGAAATTTCTGGTCTCCTTGGGGCTGCACCAGAGAAGGAAGGGAAAGTGTATGTTGCGGGGAAGCCATGAGCCTGAGGCTTGCTCTTATATGCAATAGCCATGGTCTAGCACTGATTGTATATAGAGCTTGGAACTACGTATGCAGCGCTTGGGATAGTATTCCTTGCTAGAGTAACTGAAAGTACGGACAGACAGTTTTGACAGTTTCTTTTGATTCTGATAGGGGTTCTGGGTTTTGATCCACATGTTGCAGAGGGAGGAAGTTTGGATATTTGTAGTCAGCATATCTAGATGCTGTCCAAAACAGCCAGACTGAATGACCATCTTGGTCAAGCTGGACTGAGTTGGGTTTGCAGCCTGCCCGGCAAACTCCATTACTCACCCAGCAGCAGATGGTGCCTGTCAAGGGATGCTGGGAGGGGAGGAGCAGGATGGTTGCCTCGGTGATTTCTCCATCTCCACAGCAACAGAAAGGTCATGCAGAGGGTCCCTCTTGCTCTCTCTTCCTGTTCATGAAGATCTGTTTGCGCCTGAGCCAGGAGGGTGTGGCTGGAAATGAGGGGCTCTACTGGAGGGGCAGCAGGTTACGGTGGACAGCAAGGTTTTTAGGCATGGCTTCCAAAATGAATAGAAATTTTCAGGGAGAGGGTTTGTGCACTTGAGACTCTGGAATACAGCAGGTGACTGTTCCACATGCTGTTAGACTGGGGTCAAACTGCATATGAGTGAAAAAGGAACTCCGGAATGCATCAGGTTCATCTTCCCAAGCGATAATAACTTAATCATTGCTCATGTATCTGTCAGTTCATTTAAATCTCTGCCAAAATGAAAATAGCCTGGCACTGAGCAAAAATCATTTATGAGAGCACACCTTCCTTTATTTGTCATGTGCCTGTACAGTTGGGGGCCGAAGGAGCTGCGACTCTGTCCTGTATGCAGTAGCCATTCACAACAAATGTCTGTGGAATGCAAAGAAGAAAAGGTAGAGCAGGTTACTCTGAAGCATCCTGTGTGTGTGAAACAGTTAGATTTGTGGCAAGTAGTTCCTATTCTGAGGAAGAGCACTTACTTTCCAGGACAGTCATTTGCTGTGGAACAGAGCTAGAAAAGTTACTTTCTTTTACTAGGACTCCCAGAAACCCCCCAGACAGCTTCTGATGGGTTCTAGGAGTCATAGTCCCCAAAAATAATTTAAGCCGTTGCTTTGGAGCAGTTACTTTGAGAACATGACAGCATGTTTATCAGGAACATTTAGTACAGACAGTGCCCCAGTTGCACTATTTGGACTAGAACCAGAAAGGGACAATTCAGTATTGGCAGAAGTGTTAGTCTTGTTAAAGGGTCCTGTATTTTTGGATGAAGTGCCAGGGAACTGGAAACTTTGGATCCTATTGCCAGTTGCCCTCACCGTACCACATTTTTGATTTGATCTTTTCTGGTTTATTTATTCCTGGCCTAAGAAAAGAGCCCTTCTTAAATACTTCTGTCTCCCTGCCGCCACCCATCATGGTGGTGATTGTGTGATGGTTAACTAGGAGTGTTCATTGGTTGCCAGGGCCAATGACTGTCTCCATTTTGGGTTGCTGAATGTGAAGTGCTGCTGAATGTGCTATCCAGACAGGATGGCACCTGGCAGAGACAGAACAGGTCTTTCTTGCTTGGTGGGGCTTGTCGTTTGTGTTGGTACATTAGTTGCATTGGTATGATGCCTCTTCTGAGGAAATGGAGATGCATTCTGTTCTTCTAGGCTAGAGAAAGTTGCCAAGTGAGTGAGAGGAAAATCCATACCTATACCATAAGCAGTGGGGCACAGTGGGAAGGAAGGGAGAAAAATCAGAATATGTGTCACTAGAATGCGATGTCTGTGGCATAGATTGATAAAGCAGCCAATAGGGCCCTCTAGTGACACTTTCTGAGAGACACTTAATGGAATCATTCATACATTTTAAAGCACATTGGTTACAACTCTGGAATTCCCCTGCCTTCCTATTCCAGTGCATTACGGCCATTCACAAGCTGGACTTTTCTGTTGCTCTCATAACACTTTTTGTGACATTTTCTGAGATTCCTCTTAAAGGGTGGTATAAAAATATTTTAAACAGATAATCTCAAGCTAATGTGAAAGACGCTCTCCTACCTTGTCTAAGCTCATTTCTGGCCCATAGAGACCTGCAACGTGACTTGGATACGATCTCAGATATTCTTTTGGTCCACTAGTCTTTCATTTCTTCTCCCATACTCCATGTTGTCCAGCAACACTCCAATAAAGTCACATCACTTTTGCCAGGGCCTATTCAATTATGTGCTGGGTTGAGAGGAAACACAAACTTCTCTCTCTTACTTGCAGAAGAGGTAGCAGAGATGGCTAAAGGCAAAAGGGCTAAATGGGTGATCCAAGCACTGGCAAAACTTCCAGGACTTTTCTCAGACCTTTCTGCAGAGAGAAAGAGGTTGATGTGTACAAAGAAGCCATTCACTAGTCTGTCTTGCTAAAGAGGGAAGATGAAGTGGTGGGGCAAAATATACACTTCAGATAGGATAATTGCTCATGGCAATTAAAACTACATTTTTGCCTTTACACAACAAAGGAGGAGAACTATAACAACAATGAAAAACTTTTCTTTAAAAGTCTTTTGTCTGTATTGTTGAGACCTGTCTAGATGGGAACCACAAAATTTTGGAAAACCTTGCAAGGCTCTCATTAGTGTGATGGCTAGATAGTCTTTGGTTTACTGCTGTCCCAGCTGTCAAGTAATCCTGTTTTTGGGGCTGGGAAGGGTTGCGGCTATCTTGAGACAGATGCGAGAAAGGATAACATTGAGAGCTGAGTTATTGAGCACTGCTTTGTCATTGAAATGTAAGGCCCTAATGTTACACGACCCTTCTAATGGGAGAAGCTGGGATGCTCTTTCTGCTTAGAATGAAGTCATGCTGTGTGCAGTTTTGAAAGGTAATGAGTGAATTATAACACTACTGAATGCACCTGATCTTGTGTAATTTAGGAAGCTATACACAGTCAAATCTGATTAGTACTTGGATGGGAGACCACCAGCAATCTCCTGATAGGGTTAGGTTAGGAAAGAACATTTCTTCAAATTCTGGAGAATGGCATCCAGTCCAGATTGATAATATGGGGCTAGAAGAACCAGGGACCAGACTCACATTCCAATATTCCTAGAGGGAGGCGAAACATCAGAGTGTGATTTTAATTGGGCATTGCCACTGTAGACAACATTTTATTTAAAACACCATGCAGCAGGGCAGACAAAGTGGTTGTTACATGTGGCTTTTTTGAAGTTTCTCCCAGATTCACTTTTTAAAAATCCTCTGGGGTGAGAGGGTCAATTTTGTCATATTTTTCCTCTACTTGACCTTCTTATGCCCAGAAGAGGATTTAAAAACAAAACAAAACACAGGAATTGAACCAGAAGTGACTCCCATAAGTGGACATTTCCAGTTCATTTCCTGTTGTAGTAAGTACCATGTCTCCTGGGGGAGGGGGGGACAAAAATTTTCTTTTACCTCTCTTTTGACTTTGTGTGAAGAAAAAAAGTTTTGAATTTTTTTCAGGAGGGGCTGCAGTGGGTGTTGTGGCTTTCCAAGATCTCCTTGGGGAGCCAGTCTGATTCTCTTACTGCCTGACCCTACTATATAGTCCTGATGTTTTCAGTTTTGTTTCCCTTTTGGAGAGCACTCACTTGGATCCAAAACACTCTTTAGCTCAGATCTGTTGTGTAGTGTTCCCTATGAGTTGAAGGGAAATTAGACAGCAACAGTTAGCTGGGAAGTTTAACTAAATCCCTGAATTTGACCTACACTCAATTCTGCATATTACCTTGGATTTGTAGTTGGTTTACTGACCAAACCCATGGGTAATTGCCTGTGTTTACCAGGTTTCTGATAGTACACAAATAGGAAGGAACTATCCTTTTCTCCTCAGAAGACGTTTCGACTTCTAAAATCTCTTCCTAAATCTCAAAATGATCTGTGATTGTCTAGAAAAACCTTTTCTACCTTTCCAAAAACGTTCAACCACAAATCCCTTCACTAGCAACCAGCATCATATTGATTGGGGATGATAGGAGGTGGTGCTCTCCATATGTATTAGTGAATCTGAGAAGGATAGTTTAGGTTTTGTTTGTAATGGTGCAGGAAACCATTGTTAATGGTTTGCCAATAACAAGTGTTTCTGCAGAATTAAGTAGTAGAATCCTGAGACAGTAGGAAGAAATGTTCTATTTCAAATTGCAGACCAGGGATAACATTTTAAAATGTTCCTGCAAGCAAAATTGCAGCAGGAAGAAGAGTTTCAATGAAGTGGTTTCCAACCTTTTATTCCCTCTAGATGCTGTTGGCCAATGCTGAGGATTAGAAGAATTGTAGGCTATGTTGGCTGGAACCTTGGGAGTAGAAATCTAGCCACATCTGGGGACCATTTTGGGAAACACTATATCTAGTACTTATCTTTTCCCTGCTGTGCTAGTTTTCTCTTTGCAGCTGAGTGTATGTGTCAGAGAGACTGAATGCAGGGAACTATTCAAAAAGATGCTGTCTCTCACTCATCATGTGAAATGATATTTTCCATTTTACTACCTGATTCTACTACATGGCTAGAGCACGCCCATGTTGTTACTTTTCCTCACTCTCTTCTCAAGGAAACTGCAGAACCAACTGAGGAATTGGAGGGAAACAATCAAGAACAACCTCTCAGTATTCCATGCCAGTTTGTGCATGGCGAGACTTTTCCAAGCACAGTATAACGTCCACAGCATGCACCTGACTGCTTTTCAGAGCTGTCAAAGTATTTGCAAGCTTTAAAATATCACTATAGTGCTATGGTACTATCCAACAAAACTGATAGAAATCTTCATCCTGTCTCAGGGACTCTGATTTGGTCCTCATTGTATCCTTACACACAATTCAGTTCTGCATTGATCTGGAGATTTATATATTTTTGTTCTCTCCTGTCAACAAAGATAATCTCTGTTATCTGAGCTCAAGACAAGTGGTCAAGTGCCAAAGCGTATTCCTGCACTGGGTTCTTTCATCATTAAGCTCAGTAGTCAGCAAATGGAGTCATAACGCAGAATGAAATACCGTTCACAAGCTCAAAATGACCCTGACCAAATGCAGTGTTGCTTCTCTCCTCCCAAACTGGTCAGAAATTGGCTGAAACTGGAAGTGATGTGATATTACTTGTGATTCTGGAAAAAATATGCCCATGTCTCTAGTTTGGGTCGCACAAGGGTAAAAATTGTCCCATGCCCCAAGACAGTTGACCCTGCCTGCTCTAAGAGGAAGAGGAGAGCCCTTTGCTCCTTTTATGTTCATCATTTATTCTAAATGTAGTACCACCTTGTTGATACTGAAAGTAACCTTGCAACTTTGGGTGCAAGATGAACATCTCCACCATCCCTGCCAATCTCTTTCTGTTAATTTAGCTAGGAGCAATTTCTTCCTGCTCTAGTCCATTTTCTGTATGAAATGAAGCCATAGGTTAAGCAATGGTTGATCTCTGAAGAGCCCTTCTCTTCCGACACTCGGTGTGATGTAAAGCTACTGTAGTGTAGTGTGATGTTTCCACAGTTAAGCAGAGCTTAGCGCTGTCCTATGAAAAGCTTTTGACCTCCTTGCTGTGGTTTTGCACCAGAAGGGAGGAACAGACACATCTGCAGGCTTTTACTCTGTTTCCTTTGCTGGGGGACCACACAATGCAGTTGTTATGACAGCTATTGTTATGACTTTTTCTGCCTGGAAGTGTAGAAGAATGACCTCAAAATGTAGTTGCTGTGGTGCTCTGCTGTGTTTCCCGAGTCTGGAAAACATTGTGCTTCCTTGTATTGTGGTAAGATTGTGGCAGGGTGCAGCCAGTTCATCTTGCCTTTATGTCTGTGTTCTGCCTGATGTTAACATATTGCATTTGGGAACTTCTTTCGTCAGAAGAGCTTGAGTCACAGTTGATATGGTAGCAAGGTGGAAGCAGAAGAGACTGTAACATCATAGAGAAAACAGATATGTTTTTGTTACCCATAGTCTGCTCCTGGACAACCGGCCTTTACTTATGCATGCCCTCATCTTTCTCTCCCTTCCTCCTTTTGTCTTAGGCTGTTCCTCTAAGTCATTCAAGCTGTACTCTCCAAAGGAGCCCCCAAACGGCAACGCCTTTCCCCCCTTCCACCCAGGCACTATGCTGGATCGAGATGTGGGGTAAGTTTTCCTTTGTAAAGTATTTTATAAAGCTTTATACAATTGCAAAAAGTTTTTTAAAAAACACAAGAAGAAATGCAAAATATATATAATCAACACAGCAAGAGACCCACAACATGTGGAGTAAGTGAGAGGTTCTTTTATCATGCAACTCTGGGGTGTTCCTTTTCCTGCCAAAGCCAGCTAAGTTGCGTTCCTGCCTCTTCCTCTGTTTATCTGTAGATCTACAGCCATAAGCAAAGGTTTGCCCTTTCCATATCAGAGCTTTGAGACGAGTGGAGCCTGACATGCAGGATAAAGTACGCAGCCCTTGAAACCTTAGTCCACAGGCCCTCTTTCCAACTGATTCTCCAGCCTCTCTTCTGCCTACCAGAGTGAGAATGATGAACAGTTCCGTTGCTAATCAGACAGACAGGCAGTAGAGAGCAGTGGGAACTCTTGTATCAGGCTGGGCATGAGTTAAATTTTCCATTCCCATATGTTGAGATGTGAGCAGGAATGTGTTTGCAGGAAGAAGGAAGATTTGTGCGGGGCAGGAATTGAGGGGAGAAAGCTATGAATGTGTCAGTGAAACAGAAGAAAGGGGAGGGGAACCCAGGTGCCCATCCACTGCTGACTTTGCAGATGCCCACCACTGGCAGGCAGCCCACAGCTAGTTGTCCGTTTTCCCCATATGGCCTTCAGGGGCAAAAATGTACCCACCCATGACAAAGTCTTTGTGTCCCTGAGACATTATGGCTACTGAGGCTTGAGGAGGAAAATGCTAAAGGATCACCTCACTCTTCTCACACCAAGGGACACAGCCAAGCGTGTACATAGTTTCCTTCTAATCTTGTTTTAGATGTCACTTTAGAGATTTTTTTTTTTGTATATACAGATGACTGCTTTGCACTGATCAGAGCCTTGAATTGCTTATGTTCTTCTGAAACACTAGCTGTTTTCTCCTTCTACCTTAGTGTGTCCTCACAAGTTAATTGGGAATTATTAGTTTGGAGCCATCAGTATTTATCTCAACATATAGAAACCAGGTTTTAAAAACCACACATGGGTGTGTACATAAATAAACAAATGACAGATGTTAAGTTGCAAGCTAGTTAACCTAGAGTATAGGCTAACTGCTTGTTAGCTTCTACAACAAAGATGGTTGTATTTGCAACCTCACAACCATGTTGTCGCTAAAGAGCAGAGTGTTATTGTGGGTCTATGGTCATCAGACAGCCACTGTAGTGTACTGGTCTGAGTGCTGGGCTACGATTCTGGACACCAAGGTTCGAATCCCTGCTCAGCTGTGAAAACCCACTGGGTGACCTTGGGCGAGTCATACCAGAGGAAAGCAAAGACAAACTACCCTCAGAATGAATCTTGCCAAGAAAACTTTGTGACAGGTTCGCTTTGGGGTTGCCGTAAGTCAGAAATGACTTGAAGGCAACACAACAACAACAGTACCTCACAGCAGTGGTTCTTAACCTTTTCTTTACCACGAACGCCCCTTTAAATGTTTTTTCTTGCTGCGGACCACCAATACTCAACTCAAGATTTAGAGCCCTATAGTGTATCAGGTATTTATTTGAAGTTGCTTATCAAGGGTGTTCAAATTTGGTGAAGCTATGAGGGTGACTTCTGGCCATAGACATGGTAACAAGAAATATTGAGTACTTTCTCTCAACCACTCAGTCATTCAGTTGCATGTTCTCACTGCGTGCAGAAGTAGTAAGTTCTTTGCATATTTTTTGCTATCAAATAGTTATTTTCATTGCTTTTGAACAGCTTGACATATTGTAATGAACCTTTGTACAAATGATGCTATCGCTGGCAAAAGACACCTGCTCTTTCAAATTAATATATGACCATCCGTCTCCCTGTCTGTCTCCCTGTCTGTCTCCCTGTCTGTCTCCCTGTCTGTCTCCCTGTCTGTCTGTCTGTCTGTCTGTCTGTCTGTCTGTCTGTCTGTCTGTCTTTCTTTCTTTCTTTCTTTCTTTCTTTCTTTCTTTCTTTCTTTCTTTCTTTCTTTCTTAACTGTAAAAGCTCAGAATTTTTCCTCAAGCCTTTGCAGACCCCCTGTGAGGACACTGTGCCCCTTGGGGGTCTGTGGACCACGAGTTAAGAACCACTGCCTCATAGGGTTGTTGTGAGAGTAAAGTGCTGAGGAGAGCTGTGTACTTCCCCTTGAGTTCAATGGAGAAATTACAGAATATAAATGCGAGTAACTAATTAAACAACCTTCTTAAGTTTTAGGAAGGTGCAATACAAGGAAGAGGACATAATCAGCAAAAAATATACAATGCAGAGTTTTACATGGTCACAGTAAGGTGTGCAAAGAATAAGAAGAAAGGAGAAGGAAAGAAAATAAAGAACAGATAAAGCTGAGAGAGTTAAAATTAAGAGATAGTTTAAGCACATAATGGAAAGAGGAAAAGATGATGAAGAAGCCTGCAGACATAGGCTCCCCTGTCCTCTTCCAAATAATCTCTTTCGCATGCTGTCTGTGTTGTAATGAAATGATTTGGGTAGTGCCTTGATTAATCCATCTTGTACTGGCCTATTTCTCGACAGACCAACTCCTATGTATCCACCAACATACCTGGAGCCTGGAATTGGGTAAGACTCTGCATCACCCTTCCTTCTGTCCATCTGTGTTATCTAGGATAAAGACAGATGCAACTTTCTGAAGGTAGTGTCAACAATTTTGAGGGATCTTTTGCAGAACTGCAAGAAAATAGTGGAACCTCCTTCTTTGGAAGTCTCAAACAGAGGCTGGATGGCCCTTTGTCAGGAGTGCTTTATCTTTCTATTCCTGCATCAAGGCCTGGGTTGGATTAGATGGCTCTTGTGATCTCTTCAAACTCAATAGCCATTTCCGCGCTAGCCTGTTATAGCGCTATTATTCCACTTGCAACATCCTATGGAATCCTGGGGTTTGCAGTTTCGGGAGGGGGCGGGTGGCCCCTCCCGAAACTGCAAACCCCAGGATTCCATAGGATGTTGCAAGTGGAATAATAGCACTATAACAGGCTAGTGTGGAAACAGCCTATGATTCTGTATATATTTGTATAAGCACTTTTAAATAGGCATTTCTTCTCTATTCTGCTAAGATTCAGGAAAAAAAATAAGAAAACTATGTGACATAGGGCTTATTGTTAATAAAACTGAGTTTAAAATAGTTTTTCAGAATGAATAACATTTGAGTGGAATAATAGAAAACAAGAAAACTTCTGATTTATCATTTAAAACAACAATGAATGAGAGAGTCTTCCTCAATCAGATGTGAACAGGACTGGCTAAGCTTGAGAAAGTTTGCCAGGCTTTATATAATTATTATAAAATGTTATAAAAATGAGGTAACACAAGTAAAGACAAGATAAAGATATTTGTAAATTTAAAAATTAACCTGTAAAATCCTGGATGAATAAGTTTCAGCAAACAAACAACAGATATTGTTGAATTATCCAAAGAAAATAAAGCACTTTGATTGATAGTGAATAGGTAAGATATAATTGCATCAAATGTTATGCTTTTGATCTCCAAGGAGACTTTTTTGAGAAGGCTGGTATGTTTGCAGTGTCATCCTGGGATCATTTGCTCCTAAGTTATATGATTGAGTAGATATAGGACTGCAGCTTCAGACTGCCTTTCATCCTGACAGCTATCAGAGCAACATACAATATACATGAGTAAAACACATCTTAAGAATAGTACGGCATCATTTTTTTTTAGCTAAGAATAAGCAAAGCTAGCCGAACAGTTTAACCACTTTAAAATACCCGAGCAAATAAATATGTTTTAACTTAGTATTGAAAAAGACTGCTACATTGCCACCAGTTATACTCCATGGGGAGAGAATTCTAGAATTTTAAAAACCGTGGAAAATCACAAGTACAAGGATTCAGTAATGTGATTGATACTGCATCTATATTAATTCCAAAATTACTTTTTACCATCTCTACCTTTGGAAAAAAAAAACATGATCAAGTGGGTAGAAGTTTGGGCATAGAAGTGAAGAAACCTGAACTTATGTTCCTTCTCAATCATTAACTTGGTGGATGAATAGGAGATAGGAGGGTCCTTGTCTTTGAAATTTTAATAACAAAAAACTTGCTGCATGCTTAAATTTTATTTTCATATTGTTGTGGTTGATTGACAGGAGGCACACACCGTATGGCAACCAGACCGACTACAGAATATTTGAGCTCAATAAGCGGCTGCAAAACTGGACAGAGGTACAGTTTTGTGGGATAGCTTCTGCGGTTTCAAAGATGGAGGTGTTGTCACCATAGCTGGGGAGGGAAAGGGAGTCTAGGGCATTAATTCAATTTAGTCCCAGGACTGCTGTGTTGTCTTTGGAATCCTAGTGCTCCTGTTGTCTAGCTGCCTCTCTGAGGCTTCTCATATCCTCATAGATAACACTTCTCCTCTTTGCCTACAGGAATGTGACAATCTGTGGTGGGATGCCTTCACCACTGAGTTCTTTGAGGATGACGCCATGCTAACAATCACCTTCTGTCTGGAAGATGGACCAAAGAGATACAGTGAGTCCCAGGCTGGGGTGGTTGACATTCTCTGCTATCGTAGGGTCAGGAGCCAATTTTCATGTAGAAAAATGATGTTGCAAAGGAGTGAGAGTTTAGTTGCATATGTAAATGCTGTCCAGTTTCTCTTGGGCTAATCTCTACAGAGTGATCACTTTCGTAACTGCTGGTTGTGAGATTGGGATATGGTACACGGTTGATTTTGAATCTATCAAAGCCACTTGGCTTTGCAGCAATTGTGAAGAGAGAACTCCAGAAGAGCCTAGTACATACTGCAGACATTGAGGACTATTGACTGTTAGTAAAACAATGCATACAACAAGAATTGGGAATATTAGCCTGTCAGATTTCTTGGACTTCAGCTCCCATAATCCCTCATTATTGGCAGTGCTGGGTAGAACTGACAGAAATTGCAGTCTAACACCATGTAGGGAGTCATATTATTTATTCCAGGTACGCTGCTTGCTAGGCTATAAAAATCTGTGTTTCATTTTGCATCCCACGGTGTTCAACAATAGCTGTCCTAGAGCCCAGTTGCCCCTCAACAGACATTTAGTAACTGTGATCTTACTTACGACTTCTACTCCTCCCCTGTACTCCTCCAAATGGCCGTTGATTTCCCAACTGGAACTTGAGGTTAGCTAGTGTGGAGTGGGGCAGGTCTTCAGAAATTTCTGGCAGTTGAAAACTTGTTTTGGTTGCTCCAGAGACAATACACTTTCCATTCTTCACAATGGATTTGATATGCTGCTTGAATACTTACACATCTTTGTTACTAGAAAAACGTATTTTGCAAACATTTAAATTTGTTTGAAGAAAAACACTTCATTTGCTCGATGTTTTCTCTCTGTCTGCTCAACTTCCAAATCCAAGCATCTGATTAGATTTCCATTTGGGATGACTTCCAGTTGACTGAAATGCAGACTTGTTCAAGGTGTATCAGAAATGGAAATAGTTTAGGGGTAGCTCTGTTGGCCATGCAGCAAAATCTAAAATACATATTGTAGTGATGCATTTTATTAAGCTAACCAAAGGGCACAAACTACATTATGTGGGCTTTTCAAGCTAACTGGCTTCTTCATCAGGCAAAGTTGTTAAAAATCATACAAGAGAAGTGAAAATCCCAAGCCTGCATCCAGTTTGGTTAAGATGATGGTTTTGAGGGAGGGTGGATGCAGATAGAGGTGTAATCCCTTCAAAGCCATGTGGGGATTGAGGACAAAGGCACTAAAAGCTAGATAATTGAAATTTTTGCCTCCAGTAGGAGCACAAAAAGTGCTGGTTTCTCCAAGAACCTCTGGTTCTCAGTAAGGATGTGAAAGGGCTGCTGTGGTCATTTATTTTATTTACAAATATTTATATATTGCCTATATGCAAATATTTTGAAGCAGTGAACTTTGATAAATCATAAAATATACATAGTATACATATTTGCATACATTCTTTGTGGAATAGATGTCAGGTTGGACTGAATAGAAAAGGCATGTAAGTATGTTTTTAACATGTATCAAAAGCTAAGAATAGTTGGAGCATGTCAGAGGTCTAATGGAAGAGCATTTGATGTACTAAGTATCATCACACTAAATGTCCTATTCTGACTGGCTGCCAAGTGGACTTGAAGAGTACTTGTGCTGTCAGGAGGGCCTTGTGATGCTTGCATTTGTGCAGGCAGGCACTCTCCTGTTTGTGCTCTGATTTCCAGAAGACTAGCAAATTGTTTCAGAATGAAAATGCATTCCCCCTCTGTTTAGACCAGGGATGAATAATTGTGGCCTGCAGATGTTGGGGCCAGGAAGTCCAGATGTGTTGGCTTTGCTTCTGTAGTCATTGTCATCATCACAATGGACAGAAAGCAAGTAAACTTGCTGTGGGGAGAAGCACACAGGCATTTTCCTGCAAGGCTCCTGTAAACTGGAGAAGGGTTTGAATCTTTCATTTGGTTTCTTCATGGTGTTTTCATTTTAGCCCACCAACAGTTCTGTTGGATGGCTGTGATCCCCTGTGAGAAAAAGCCCAATTCCTAGGAATGAAGTCCTGAATTAAAGCTGAAAAGTCACTGGTATTTGTCTTTTCTTCTCCTGTGTGTAGCAATTGGCCGTACCCTGATTCCCCGCTACTTCCGCAGCATCTTTGAAGGAGGCGCTACTGAACTATACTATGTCCTGAAGCACCCTAAGGAGTCCTTCCACAACAACTTTGTCTCGCTCGACTGTGACCAGTGTACCATGGTCACTCAGCATGGCAAGCCCATGTTCACCCAGGTGAGAGAGTGTGGCAGTTTGAATTCACTGCTTCACCTTGCTGAAGACTCCTTCCTTGAATTGAAAATACAAGTAGTTTGGAGGTTCTTCATGAGCTCTTAAAGGAGCCCATTCCTGTGAAGGAAGAGGTTCTGGGTACAACTAGTCATGGAGGGCCGTGATTGTTTATCTGTGCTGTGAAGACAGCTTACCTGAACATTGTAGCCATTTGTTTGCTTTTCACTTGCACAGGTGTGCGTGGAGGGCCGTCTCTACCTGGAGTTCATGTTTGATGACATGATGAGGATAAAGACGTGGCACTTCAGCATCCGGCAGCACCGGGAGCTCATTCCACGCAGCATCCTTGCTATGCATGTGAGTCCGGTGCCGGGTATCAGCTGTTTGCTAAACTTGGTTTAAGCAGTTCTGTCAGCCTTTCTTTGGCTATAGAGGCATTCATTAGCTTGTGCTTGCTGCAATTGCTGCTGCTTTTTCCAACTCTGGCTTTTGTCACCTGAGTTGCTCTGGGCCTAAACTAGCAACAATCCTAGGAAGGCTGAAGTAGGTTTAGAATCCTAGATTCCCAAACTGAATGCCAAACATATGGCTTTTATTCAATTTACAGCCTTTTTTTTAATGCACTTCCAACACCCATCCGTCCCAGTGTCGTGAAAAAGTTGTGGCGTGAAATCGGTTTTTGCTGCTCCAGGAGCTATGGTTTTGTGTTTAAAGAGGTAAAGAGGTCAGGAAGCCCATAATATTTCCCACCCACTTCCAAAAGCAGAACTGGAAGTGGCTATCCAGTCTCCTCTTGTTTCATTTTGCCAAGTTTGTGTGTGTGTGCGCACGCGTGTGTGTGCGCGCGCATGTGTGCATGCATATGTGTGTTTTCTGGGTGTGGCTTGGAACAGGAAAAAATTTGTCCCACAACTCTGAAAAAGCTGTCCTGATCCTTTTTCTGTTAAAATTAGACAAAGTGGATAAAATAACGCAAACTACAAAACAAGACCCTAAAGTTACACAGCTGATTAAAAGTATTAGTAATAATGATTAGTAAGAGCAGAACCAACACCGTATCATATCTTTTGGTATGTGTCATAAATATTTGGATTGTGGGTTTGGGGGCAAAAATTGTCTTGCCTTTAGAAAAACATAAGCAGCTCTGAGAGTCTTTGTGGTATAAATTCTATGAAATTAATAAAGAAACATTTTAGAATTTCTATCTAAAGAGCTGGTTCTCCTTCCTTCCCCTTAAGACACAGTGATGCTTGACTACCTGCACATGCCTGTCTGTACAAAGTCCATGGAGAAGAAAAACAGAGAGATTGTGAGTCTTCTCTATAGTCAGATTAGAATATAGGCATACCTCAATTAACAAAGCCTTTGATAAAGAAGCTCGTTTTTACAAAGTCTTTCTGTGACTGCCCAGTCCCCCTTACCTCTTCATCCTCTGTCTAGCTGAAAGTTTTTTCCAGCACTGTCAGCATTGGAAAATAGTGAAGGAAAGCTGGGAGAAACACAGTCTTCCAGTGTCAGATTACACCAGTGTGTCTGCAGTAAACAATAAAACGTTGAGCTGGGAAAGTGTGGAATTCTGTTCTAACTGATCCTGGCATAGCTGTGGATGCCTCCTACAACAGGCAAGGTGAACAGCAGTTGCCTCTGGAACCCTATTCTGAGCATTTAAACAGCAAAACAAAGAGAAGAGTGGGGAGCAGACAAACCTGCTTCACCAGCTGCTTCCAGGATGTTAAACAAGCATAGCTGTATTGACCACTAAAATAGAAATATTATGAAAAATGGAGGCTGGTGAAAGATACTTTTTTGAATAAGTATTCAGTTGGTTCAAAATGTCACTGTTTACTTATATAAGGCTTGCCTGACCTGCTTGTTTCATTTCACATATGCATGTTGCAAGCTTTGCATAAAAAGTTTGCTGAAATGTGTTGAACTGCTCTTCTTTTTTATGGTGTAGGAACCTGTTGCTATTCTTTCCATGTTATTTGTACTTCTGGTACCAAATTTTCTTTATTAAGAAGTAATACGCAAGAACACATCAACTTGATTAACCGAGGTACCTGTACAAGAAGGGGCATGCTGGATCAGATTAGAGGCATACCTAGTCCATCTTTTTGTTACACAATACCCAACCAGTTGCCTATGGGGAGACTGCCAGCAGGACATGAATACAACTACACCCTTCCTCTCATGTTCTCCAGCAACTGAAATACAGAGGCATGCAGTCTTTAATACTGGGAGTGATACATAGGCAGTCTGACCAGTAGCCATTGATAAAACCTTCCTATCTTTTTGTGCAGCCAATATCATTAACTTACATGTTGCAGCAACAAAGACACTGATTGGGAAGGTGCTTGTCCTGTCCTCTATATCAGCATAGATAATTCTGTTAAAAGCTCTTTGTAAAGACAAGAAAAGTGGAGCAGCTTATTGAATACTGTATCTTTTAAACTGGTTCTCTGCAGGCATGTAGGTCTTAACTGGGAACACTAACAACTACTTGATCCAATATTTATGTCCTATACAGCGTTTGGAAAATTTACTTTTTTTTGGCCTACAGCTCTCAGAAACTACACTTAGTATGGTTAGTAGAGGATTCTGGGTATTATAGTCCAAAAAGTGAATTTTCTGTTTTGGTCTTGTCTAGCACATCTTTACATGATGACAGTTCCAGTGTTTGATGTATGTAGCACTTTCTTGTGCCACATATTCTTGTTTGACTCTTCAATTTCTGCCACCAAACCTTCTGATTCCAGGCACAAGATCCCCAGATGCTGGACCAGTTGTCCAAGAACATCACCCGATGCGGACTTTCAAACTCCACGCTCAACTACCTCCGAGTAAGTAGTCTGAAGATTATGGAATCTGTTCTGTGGGAGCCCCTGCAATTTAGTCTTGAGGAGCAAATAGGAAGCCTGTGCTTCAGAGATGTCATTTGGGTGGTGATGCTTCTTTGTTTATTTTTTACTCTTTTGTAGTTGTTTTAACATTCATTTTAGTACAGTGCTTCACTGTGTATGTATTGGGAGCTGCCTAAGCTTCAGAGGAGACAAGCCATAAGCATGTTAAAAAAACAAGCATATTCTCCCTGAATGGCCCTTCTCAGATGTACTAGTGCAGAGAGTTGATATATTATCTAGCCAGGGAATGAAAAAATTACTTTTCTTGATTATAATTGTCAGAATCCTCTCTCTCTCTCTCTCTCTCTCTCTCTCTCTCTCTCTCTCTCTCTCTCTCTCTCTCTCACACACACACACACACACACACACACACACACACACACACACCATGCTGGTTGGGAGAACATGTCCAGTGGGAGGATTCTGTGAAAAGTAGGCTAAAAAATAGCTTTTCCATGCTTTCAATCTAACTATATCTCCAAGGCTTTATGAAAGGTCCTAACAAAATCTTTCTAGACAAATGTTATATAGGAGGAAACTTGGAAAGAGTACAACAAAAAGTGATTTAAGTCTTATACAGATTAACTACAGATTTGTGTTAATTCATATTAATTCATTGGTGTCAGTGGATGCTCCACTGCTGCTTTTAATTAAAATGCTTTAATCCTCAGCTATTCCACTGTGTACAGAAAAGCCTGGGTATTCTGTGTGTACATGTACCATATTTCTAGAAACTGGGTTCCAGCTCTTGAGTGCCTATCTAACAAAGAAGAACTAAGGCTGAAGCTCAGGGAGATGACTTATTTTGCCAGACTGTCAGTCTCACGTCTTAGAAATTTTCCTTTTTTGGCCAGTAAATCCCAGAGTTCTCCAGTAGCCATTCTGTGGGACTTGGGAGTTGTAGTCCCACAAACTAATGATGAATTTTTAAATGGTAAACATTTGATGTTTTGCATACACATTATTTGCTGGTGCCATGTGTTCTTGATTGAACTTTGGTTTCTTCTGCCCTAGCCTTATCACTCCAGGTGCAAGATTTCTAGGCCCATAGAGTCATGTCTTGCTTTAGATTTGTCTAGGACTGTCCTTCGCTTCAACATAATAACCCACCCTTCCTTCCTTCTTTTCCTCCCGTCCTCTCTCCTTCCCTTTTGTCAGCTTTGTGTAATCCTAGAACCAATGCAGGAACTGATGTCACGGCACAAGACCTACAGCCTCAGTCCCCGGGACTGTCTCAAGACATGCCTCTTCCAGAAGTGGCAGCGCATGGTGGCACCACCTGGTGAGTGTAACGCAGGCTGCTGTGTTGGTGAAATGTTCTGTACCGTGACAGCAACTTAGACGTGTTTCCTATGGAGCCCACCAGAGGGTGCTGGGCTGTTGTGCTTCAATTTGAACGCAGCACCGTAGGAGAATTTGCATCTCCTGTGGCTGATCTGGTGAGAGCAGTTTGGTACCAGAACTCCTTGCTGTGTAAGCAGTTGTGGGATGGACCAATGAAACCCTAATAAGAGACATGCAGGTTGGTGAGAAAGATGAAGCAGATTAAAGCCAAGTGTATCAAGGAAGCTGGTTTTGGGGAAACCTGCAGCCAGGGACTATTGAATATACATGATAAGTTATGGTCTGGCTATTGGGGTAACGGGGAAACACCAGATTCTTTTACTGTGGTTGAGAAGTCTGACTAATATCGCTTTGCCAACACCTTCACAGCTGAGCCTGCGCGTCAGCAGCCTAGCAAGCGCCGGAAAAGGAAGATGTCAGGGGGCAGCACCATGAGCTCTGGTGGCGGCAACACCAACAACAGCAACAGCAAGAAGAAAAGCCCAGCCAGCACCTTTGCCCTCTCCAGTCAGGTACCTGTAAGCATCCCCTTTTCATTCTCTCTCTCTTGTAAAGATGAGCCCTGCACTTGCCTCAGACTCTGTTCTGCACAAATGCTGGGTGATGCTGGACATCTTGGCAAGGCAGGCAGACTTCAGGCTTCCAGTGGCTCCTTTTAAAAAAAAACTCTACAAACCTGGAGGTCTACCAGCCCTAGCCAAGTGCAGAATAGTGTCTCAGGCAGGTGAAGATACACTAAAAATTAAGCAGTAAGGATGCCTCCAAGCATATGCCCAGCCAGGAGATCTATGATAAGTACCACAACAAAGTTAACGTATCACAAACCCTATTCTTGGTTTGTCCCTCAAGTGTTCTTTTTTGACAACCTAATACAGGAACAAAAAGCATTTTAACTGATGCTTTGGTAGAGAACTAGGAGTCAGAAACCCTTGACAATTTATCATGGATCAACCAGCGGTCCATCTCATTTTCCTTCTACCTACTACACAATAGGGTTTATTTTATTTCTTAGCACAGTAGCCACTTGGACGATGAGCAGCCCATTGGAGCTCCTTTTGGTTCTGTACGTGCCAGAGCCAACTGCTGTCATGAGCAGGAAGAGATTCCTTCTTTAACTCCCATAGTTTTAAAAATGTAGGAGTCCACTCATCCTTGTGCCATGAAGTCAAAGTCAAGTCAAAAAGTAGGTTTCCTTCTCTTGAGGTAACAGGTTATCCTGAACTTATTCCACTTGTTTTTCCCTGGGTCAGAATTGGAAATGGGCAGATCTTGGGAAGTTATTTCTTTTTTTGAAATACATATCCCAGACTTGTCCAGCCAGCATGGTCTAGGGAATCTGAGTATTGAATACAGGAAAGTAAGTTTCCCTATCCCTGGAAAAGAGTTGGAACACTATCTCTCTTCAGTGTCCCAGTATAAGCCTACGCATGTCAAATGGCCAGGACGGCTAAGCCTTCAATAGATACTGAATGAAAACAGCAGTGGGATTCCATGCAGAGATATAAAATTGCCAGAGATTTTGAAGCCATGGGAAAGAAACTGGAGTGTTTTTTAAAAAATAGAAATTTTAAGAAAACCCTCTTTATAGATTGCAGTTGATTTTGTCACTTTAGGAACATAAAATTCATTATATATAACTTTTTTTTACATGATATTATCATGTTTAACATATTAGAAGTACTGTTTATTCAGAATATAATTACAAACTGAACTTTAAATTTTTTTTATTTTATTTTATTTTTTTGCTATAAACAGACCTACAGGGTCCTGAACCTAAACTATAAGGGACCTTTTTAGTTTTGCCAGTTTGTAAAGCAGGCAAAAAAACGAAAACAAATTAGAAACAGAACAAAACATCAATATGAGTCAAACAAAGAGAAAACTATTTTGTCTCAATTAGGTCTCCATAGTGTCAAGGAAACATAATGGACTAAGGAGATGTAGTGTCAAACAGACTAAAATGAACTAGTAGAAAGAAACCAAGACCAGGAATTGTAAGGGTCTGAAACTGTACATCTT
Source organism: Cyclura pinguis (assembly GCA_030412105.1). Taxonomy (NCBI): domain Eukaryota; kingdom Metazoa; phylum Chordata; class Lepidosauria; order Squamata; family Iguanidae; genus Cyclura; species Cyclura pinguis. The sequence continues at coordinate 61,157,133 of CM059601.1, forward strand.
ACATAGCAATCTTTCTCTTACATAGTTTTTAGAAGTGATTTTAGAGCAGTAAATATGCAAACATCTTGTCTCAAACACTTTATTCTTCATTATAAAAGAAAATATTCCATAATCCGTTTTTTCATTTTTTCTGGGGAAAAAAAGGCTTGAAAAAAACAGGGAAAATGTTTTTTCCCAAAATTTTTCATTTTTTTTCCAGGCCTTCACATCTCTAGTTCCAAGTAAGGAATAGGGAAAGGAGTTGAGGCCAGAGAAGGGACAGAGCCAGCAAAATGGATGCCAAGCAATTTGGGCCTTCCATTCCAGGAAGTTAAAGGCAGACGGTCCTTGATTTCCATGGCAATTGGCTCCCTCAGGCATTGTGGAGTAGGTCAGGGCAGTCTCCACCTCGATTATGTTTCGGGACCCTCTTCCCTCCTCAGGATGTGATGGTGGTGGGCGAACCAACCCTGATGGGTGGGGAGTTTGGCGACGAGGACGAGCGCCTTATCACACGGTTGGAGAACACACAGTTTGACGCTGCCAACGGCATTGATGATGAGGACAGCTTCAACAACTCTCCTGCGCTGGGCGCCAACAGTCCCTGGAACAGCAAGCCCCCCTCCAGTCAGGAGAGCAAGTCTGAGAATCCAACGTCGCAAGCATCACAGTAAAGCCCCTCCACCCGCTGCCCAGCCTGGCCTTTACCTGCCTTGGCTGGTTGCCCCACCCCTCCCCACACGGACTGAGTCGAAACCGTTCTACCTGGACAATTTGTGAAGAAGCATGGGCTGGCTGCCTGGCGTGGAGGTATCAGGCTGATGGGCACTGCAGCACCCAGCCTGCCCACCTACCTGTTTCCGGTTGTCCCAGCCACTCCTCCCTGCTGTCTGCACTCTTGGCAGTGCCCCTTAGAGGGCAGAACTTGGGGCGCTGGGCCAGGTGGCCCCTGGGTCTCTCTTTTTGCCCCATCAGAATTGTAATTCTCCCTCCCCCACATACATACGTACAGACACCCCAAGCGCCACTGCTGTGAGATGGTGGTTCCAAGTCCATTGTGCAGCCCCTCGGAGCCTGACGGCTTGGCTTGATTGGCAGGGAACAACACGGGAGAGGAAGGGGGCTGAAAACTTAAGGTCGGTTGGATGGAAGCCCGAGCACCGATTTTATGAGTCCAGTTCCATCTTCAGCCTCCAGGGGGCTCCTTTCCAGCAGGAGAGTAGACAACATTTTGACTCGCAGTGGGGGCAGCTAGTTTTTGTGGGATGGTCTTGAGCAGCCCCTCCTGGCTGCTGCAAGTGCGGCACTGCAATTACTCCTGCTCTGCCCGAAGACCCCAGAAAGCCAAGGTGGGAGGGGCTGGAGTGTAGTGAGGGGCTACACCTCATGGAATGTGGGTAGAAAATTACCCTCTCACTGACATGGAAGGGCACATGTCACTTCTGGCCTGATCTGATCCAGGCCCCTTAGCCCAGTCTGCTCTGACAGAAAACTGCAATCCTGACCCCCCCCCTTGCTTCCAGTTCTTGGGTTTTTTTAAAAGAAAAAAAAATGTTCAAATTGTAAGTTTAAAAGAAGAAGAAGAAAGAATCTGTCGTCCCTCCCTATTTTTCCCCAATCCTGATTTTTGTACAGGCTTGTCTACCAATGGGAGTCTTTGTTTTTATATACAGATCCGAGAGCTTCAAACCAAGGAGAGACTTTGCAGACTTCCTTTATACAATCCTCTTGAGGACAGCATGGCTGCCCCACTTTGCCCCCTATGTGTAACTTGTGTGTGCTGCTCCCCCCTTTCTCTACCACCCCCTCCTCCCCCCCACCTTTCGGGTTTGTGTACCTCGTGCTTGTATATTTCTGCGCTGTAGGCCGTGTGTATGATACTGTTCTTTCACTGTGTTCTCACTAATGCAGCTGCGCCCTCATTAGTGGTTGATGGGGGGGGGGATTCATCAGGATGGGCATCCTTCTTGGGAGTCAGGAGAGTTCCTAGGGTACTGTCATCCATTTGGGGCAGTGCAGAATGCAGAGGGGAGACAGGGTTGACAGCAGGAAATTCTTAGAAAATGTAACCTAGGGAAGTGGCTACTTCCTGTTTTAAAAGGAGGGCGGTCATTTCCGCTGTGGTGGAGCAACGTCTTACAAAAAGCCAGCCAGATCCATCCTTTTGAATGGGAAGTGTCAGGGTTCACCAGATCCCCAAGGAACCATGGCCCATTCCTAAACCCACCCACCCTGTGCTCTCCAGTGTCTGGATGTCACTCACATTCTTCCACCTGCGTTTCCTGCTCCAAATTTGTTCTGTGTGACCTGGAGAGAAACCCTTGTGTGTCACTGAAGACTCAAAGTAGCCATGTGTAAGGAGGCTTCTTTTTTCTCTTTTTGAGAGAGGAGTACAGTGTGGGGTGAGATACCGTGGCTATCTCGTGGCATGGACTGATGCTGAGTATGGTTGCATTTAAGGTACACAGTCTGAACTGTCCTGGCAACCACCCCTTTGCCGTTAATCAGACTGTTTCTCCAGGATGGTCTCTTTCCACAAGGATGTTTTCTTTAGCAGGATTCTTGCTATGAGTTTGCCCCAAATCCACTATGGTTTCTAGCCAGTTGCACCACAGTAGTTGGCCCACCAGAAGGGCTTGGGTTTCATCTGACTTCTGTCCTGGAGTCTAAGAAATCCTCCTCTCACATGGAGGAACCCAGCTGGATCAACCTGAAATCCATTCAAGGGGTGGAGTGGGGGTGGAGAAGGCTAGTCAGTTTTGTGTTACTGGGTCCAGAGGCTCCATCCAGCACCACCCCATGGAAACAGGCAATATGACCATCAGAGTCATTAATTTAAAGGCGTTTTTTCTGTATCCTTTTTTGTACCTAAAGATACGAGTGTCACGTCCCCCATTGCTGTGGCTCGGCATGAACTGGTGGCGTGTACTCTGTCCCGCTCTCCCCACCTTTGCCCTTCCAACCTACCACCTCCCCCTGGGGCACTGTAAAGCCTTTTTTTTTTTTGCATAGTTTGTGCCATTTATGGTCATGTATGGTACCAATAAAACAACTTTTCGGTTTGGCGCTCTCCTTCCAGACTCATTTCTCATCTGGATCCTGAGAAGTGTTGCGGGGTTGGGGGGATTCTCCCATGTGAATCCAGCCCTTTAGAGTTCCTTGTTTAGCCTGAAGCAGAGCTTGGAAAAAATACTTTCTTGGACTACAACTCATAGAATCCCGCACCTGTATAGTTCTTGCCCTAATTCCCAATTAGGATAAAATCATTGAATTCATTGCTGAATGGTATGTCAACATTTGTGTAAATCCCATTGATTTAGTTGGTCTTACCCTATTGAAGATTTAGCCCTGGGAACTGTAGTCCAGAAAAGTAACCTTTCCAAGCTGTGGCCTGAAGGAAGCAGCTGACGAGATGTCTTCAAGGAGTAAGGCCCTGAGGCCACCATATCACAATCATAAAACCATTCTCCTCTTCCACTTTCCTTTCCATTTCTGAAGAGTGGTGTTTGCTGATAATGCTGCATTCTGCAGTTTGTGTGCCACGAAACAATGGTCACATTTAAAAGTCACAGAAGAAATTCAGTGGATGGACACAAGGTCGTGTATGAAAGAGGAAATACAGGATGAAAAAAAGCAGAGAGAAATGTTCTTACATGTGCAGGCACCCAAGAATGCCTGCCTTTGCCATCCATATAGCGGTTGCACAGTTTTGCAGAAAAACAGGACAAACAACCCTGACAGCCATCATTTGAATATCAAAGCATCTTTAAATAAAACAAAATAGCAGATTAACTACAACAGTAGAATGTTCTGTGTTACTGAACTGAGCGGTCATCATGGGGTTGGGGAAGAGGAAAGAAATGTTGATATTTGGGCTGGCATACTTGGTTATTTGTTTAGGACTAGCAAGATGTGGGGAGAAGTAGCCTTGCATGACCTGGTTAATAGTGTAGTAGGTACTGAAGCCAACATTGCCTCAATAGGCAAAGCCACATTAAGCTTTACATTTGCTTATATGTGTTTTTGAATGGATGAACACTACCAGAAAATTGTCACAACTTGCATCTCGGTAATATTGGGAAAGCGAGTCTCCTCTTTTGAGACCTGTTATTTCTCAAAGGTGTTACAAGTGGTTTGTATCAAAGACATGGAGCAGACCGATCCAGCATTGCAGAGACCACAGTCTTTATTAACTCTCAAAACGAGGAGGAGATTTAAGATGTCAGAACAGAACCTTGAGAAAGCAAGTCACATACAGAATCATAGCCCTGATTCCTGCTAGTTGCCACATACTGAGGCCTGCTGGGTGGCAGCACAGGCACAAAACCCTTCTTGGCACAGAAGAAAACCACCTCCTGGAAGCTGAGGCCGTTATTGCTTTAAACTTTATGCAACAGACCCACCCTAGGGAAGCTCCAAACATTTTCCTGTCAAGATCATTCTTTGTGGTTCTATAAGAGTCCGGAACTTTGGGGGGAAACGGGCCTCTGTGCTATTGTCCCGGTATCAGTCAAGTTCCTGGCCTCCCGGTGGTCTGGCTCTTGTCCCATTAGCTGGAAACTACAGGCCTAAAGAGGACATCAGCCCGCACCAGTCATTCTGCGCTTAAGCATGCATTTGGGATCGAGTGGCTGGGGGTAAAAGAAAAATAAATAACAATCCCTATTGCCCTGTCTTATTATCTATGTGTAAAAATGTCAGGCAAAGCCTGGCTGAGATGAAATTGGAGGAAGCCTTGTGTTTTGTTCACTTACTCATTATTACATACAGCCAAGAAGCAGCATTTTGGCTAGGGTCTTTCTAACTCCTTTTCTATAAAATACAGATGGTGAACTTGGGATGGTTTTTGAACTGTTGTTTCCATCATCCTTCACCACTGACTTTGTTAACTAGGGCTGCTTGGAGTTGCAGTTCAACAACATATGAGGAGCCGTATTACTTACCCCTGGCATAAAGCCAGGAGGGAATATTAAAAGCGTAATTGGAGTGGGGGGGGGATGAACTGTGGAATAAAAAAACGCTCAAAGTGTTGTCTCTTCCTACTTGCTTTTTTTGTGACCTTGGGCCCAAAATCAATGTTATCTGTTCTCTTCTCAGTCTGTAGGTAGCCTACATCATCTGTAGTCAGATAAACAAATGAAACGGATTATGGTTCATTTTTCTCCAGCTGTATAATGTTCAGTGCGTGTTTCCTGTAAATCTCATTTTATATTTTTAAAGGATACTAATGTGAGACAGTGAACGTGGAGGGGTGGATGTAGCTAGCAAGTGGTCTTCACATTTGAAATTTGGTAGCTACTGGCAGAATTTTGTTAAAATTGTTAACTGCTATGATAAAGGCACAGGCCATGCTCCACAGGGTTTCTTTGCCTCAACGCATTACTGCTATGAGATAGTATTGAAGAAAAACTTGTAACAAGCATGGGAAGACTTGTTTTCATTAATCATGTGGTCTGTCTCAAACATATCTAGAGAACACATAGCCTTCTGTATGTTGTTGAACTGGAGCTCCCACAATTCACCACCACTGGCTGTGTGGCTCAGCAACACCTGGATCCTAACATATTTCTTGTCTCTGGTCAAGAAGGTGCAAGAGAAACAATGCTGCAAGTTCCTTAACCTGAAAAATTTATACCGACTGAAGGTGCCAGTCCAAAGAACTGTCTTCATATTTGTGCAGCAGATACTAGGAGGAAATCCAGTCAGCAAGATGCTTCAGCATGGTTGCCAGTTTACCCATTTCCATAAAGGAGTTAACAATGCGAGTGGTCTGACCTGTTCTGTGAGCTGATCAGCCTGCTCTCTGAAGTGATCAGATGAGTGCTGACTTGCTGGAGGGAACAGAGAGGCAGCACTTAAACAGAGTGCTTCTGGATGTGACTTCAGTTGCACAGTCACCCTGCATCATTCACAGAATTTTAGAAGATGTTTTGACAATGGTGTCTACTGCTAGTAATCCTGTTTCTTCTCTCTTGTCTTTTTATATAGCCAGACCACACACGTTAAGGAAGAAAAGGTAGAATAATGGAGCAATATTCAGATTAAGCACTAGAAGCTATCTGTCCGGAAACAGTACTTGAAACAGCCCTTGTGAAAACTTGATTGTAAACTTATTTGAATGTAATGATGTGGGCTGCCTTCAGGAGGCTATGTTTGTATGGATCTCTCATATTCAGATTTTAATATAACTGTCAGGTTTGTCATCGCATTCACTGTGGTGTGTTTTTGTGCAAAATCTGAACTTTGGGAAGTTAGCCATTGTATTCTGAAAGCTCATGTGTCCAGTTATTTATGTATTTCTACCACACTTTACAGCCAAGATTGGGTTTTGAAGTGGTTTCTAATTCAAATCTACATAAAGTCACAATAAAAGCTGGGATCTGTTTTAGGAGTGGTCTCTTCTGGACACTGGCAATTGTTGATATAATCCAGCTTTTTTTTTTCCTTGAGAGGGCAAAAGAAACTGCAGAAGAACTCAATTACAGATGCTAAATTACAGAAGGAGAAGCCTTGCCCTTGATTATTGCTATCCAAGAGGTGGACCAAAAATATCCCATGATATTTCAAGGAGCTGAAGAGGGCTCCTTCTGAGGCATGCAGATCTCTTTTGCCTCCTCTTTTTTGTGATCTTTTAGGCAACATACCTGAGAACAGACATGTTAACATTTATTATGATATTAGATACAACTATGTTAGCTGTGTGTTCCATTCTGCATTTAAAGTGTTCCTGAAGAAAAACACAACTATGCATAAGAACAAAAAATGCAACCCATAGGACTATCAACAGGCCTTTTGATAATCTCTTTCTCAGGGGTCTTTAAAGATGCAGCTGGATTATGAAGGCCTCAGGTGGTTCAATAGCTTCGGGCTTCTCCACAACGATGACCCCGGTGTCGGAAGAAAATGGTATAGCTTCTTTCCTGTTCTTCCAAGACCACTTCCGGCATCTCCTGCTGTTTCCTTTGCCATCAACATTTTGTGTGTATCATAGTCAGATAAAAATGCACGGGATTCAACTCTCAATATCATTGAAGTTGCAGGGCTAAAAATGGGTTCACATTTGATGCTGTTTGTGCTGCTGTCTATTGTACTTTGCATTTTAGTTACTATTTATTCATTCATTTAAATATTTAATGTCTGTTGCACTACTTCTAAAGTAGTTAAAAGAGGTACACAAAGAAGGCCTTGTATAGAAACTGCTCCAGGGAACAACCACCTTAATCCTGCCTTGCTTAAAGGGTAATTGCTATTAGGATTCTACAGGTTGATCATTGCAAGGAATGACTCTCTGCCTTTGGGGTGTTAGACTAGGTAGCTTCTAGGAGCTTTCTGTTCTTCATCGTTGATTCCAAAACCAGTCACCTATTCCAATTGTTTATGGAAACAAAGCCGCATTGTGCCCATTTCATGGCAGAATGAACTTCATTAATGCTCTATATCTGTTTACCAGACAGTGACGCTGACAGAACGCTTTGGCCTTACCCTCCTCCACCTGTTGCCATAAACTGCTTCCTCCTCGTGTTCTCATGCACGGCTAATCTCTGCAGGGGTGTTCCTGCCAGCCGCACCCATTGCAAAAACAAACACAGCATGCTACATGCTTTAGAAGTACAGCATTTTGATTTCTTTCTCTTAAGTATGTACGATTATGTATATCGAAGTGCTTTCCAGAGTTATTGTGGGGATTACTGAGGTAAGGTGTTTGAAGCAGTTTGAACAGTCAGAAGTCAGAATGTCCCTGCAGAGGTCCCTTCACTTCTGAATCTATGATTCTGTAAAGAGCAATCAATTCTGACTTTTCAGGAAAACAGAAGTACAAAAGTGACAAATTAGATAGGTTTGTGGTACAATTAACTTGAGCTGTTACCCATGTTTGTTAGTACTAGGAAGTACTGCTGCCCAGGCGTTTCCCAAAGAGGAAATGACCTTAAGCCAAAATGCTAAAAAGCCAGAAAATAGAGATTTGTAATGGTTTTTTCATGAACATTAACAAGCACACAAGGTTGGCTCTTGGTTTTTGTGCATTCCAGATAAGATTTAGTGTAGATTTCCCATTTGTACGTCTATCAAGCTGGTGGTGGCTCAACTGCCCACCTAAGAGCAACTGGCTGGGCGGGTTTGAGAGAAGCAAGTGGTAGTTGGTTGTTGTGTTCCTTCAGGTTGTTTCTGACCTAAGGTAAACCTATCATGGGGTTTTCTGGGGCTGAGAGTTTGTGATGTGCCCAAGGTCACCCAGAAGGTTTCCATGGCTGAACAGAGAATCAAACCCTAGTCTTCAGGGTCATAGTCCAATGCTCAGACCACTACACCACATTGTCTCTCTAAGTGGCTGTTGCTCTTAGGTGCCTTCAAGTTGATTCTGACTTATGGTGACCCCAAGGTGAATCTATCACAGGGGTTTTTTGGGCTGAGAGTGTGTGATGTGCCCAGGTACCCAGTCAGTTTCCATGGGTGAGTGGGACCTTGAACCCTGCTCTCCAAGGTGATAGTCCAATGTTCAAACCACTACACCATACTGGCTCTATATTTTAAAAGGTATTATCTTTGCACCATGCCTGAGATTTCCTATTGGCTGCCTAGTTTCTGAAGGAACTATGGTATCTCCTTTTTGTAAAGTTTTTATAGTCATACACTGTGCTTTGTGCTGAGTAGAGGTGGTGACAGTCAGCATTGTCCCTTGTGTCTGTGGTCACCAAGTGGCTCTTTCATGATCCCTAGGCATGTTCTGCTACCCAAACATGTAACCATGTCCTCTATATATAATCTTGAGTGGAACAAAGACAAGGCAAAACCAGGCATATAAAACTAATTCATTAGCAAGCCAGCTGGCAGAGACGCTTGCCTCAACCATTGATACCTGCACAAAACTTTAGACTGGTTGAAATAGCCTAGTTACTCTGAAGTGTGGTTGAAAAGCGATCATATTGAATCAGAATATAATTGCAGTTTCTTTGAGAAAGAACACTTGTATTTTAAATGTGCTGGGAAACTTCTAGTGAATGTTTGATATGATTATTTACTTTTATAATTTAGTCAGTATTACTAGTCTGCACAGTACTTTACAAAGTAATGCAAGCAAAATGATGAATGTCTGCCTCAATAGGGCATTATGGTCCAAATTTCAGTCCCAGGGGGTGGAGACATAGGGAAGAGAGGAAAAGGTATCTATGTTATGGAAAAGATAATAATGATAATCCTTTCCTCCACTGTTGCTTGTTTTTGAATGGAAACATCTTCAGTGCATTAAATACCATGCAGCCACCTCCCTCAGAGGAAAGAAATATGCAAATCTAAACATGCAAATTCACAGAAATTGAAATGGACTATTTAAAATAGATGTTCAGAAAATGGTGTGCCCAGCAGATCTCTTGTTGTACTGCTTTCCCCATTATCTTTTGCACCCAAATTCACCAGCTGATCTTTGAACTAGTGTGAAGCTTCTAAAGCAGAATTGTTTGGTGAACGGCAGGGAACGGGCAGACTACTTTGAATCCTCACACTGGAATGAACCTGTGCTATATTGTACCTATAAAGAGTGCATGGACTGATTTCTTAGCAGTCTTTAAAAGGGGCTTTAATTTTTGCTGTTCATATTTCATATTACAAACTTAGCATAGCAATCTATACAAGGCCTGGGGTTTGGGGGATCAGGAGTCCAAAAAATTATTTTTCCAACCTGCATTTAGAAATCTGGGTCTTCTTTGTCCTCATCTCTAGGATTGCTCTCTCAGGGCTTCTGACAAAAGAGGGATTCCAGAGTGAAGAGTAATAACTGGGGCAAGGCATGTATGTATGCGGCAGTTTATAATGGCTGCTGAGCACTGTTTGTTTGTTTGTGTATGCATTCAGTAGTCTCAGATCCCTAAGCAAATAAGTGTTTTCTCATGTCAGCCATCTCCACCTCTTTTGTCAACAACATGGCAAACTCCTGGTTTTTACAGAGTATTTTTCAGTTTTTAGTTTTTACATTTTTACCAGTGCTTTTGTAAGTGTGAGAGTTAAAAAATATGGTTCTTTTCCTTTTTTAAATCTGACATATGGAACTGTTGATGCACACTAGAATGATTTGGAATGGATGCTTCTCTCCAGTTGGCATAACTCCTCCTAAGGACAGTTAGAGATATGTGACAGCTGGTAACTGCAGATCTTGTGGAACTACAGAACTGAATATGTAGTCAGATGAAATCCACCTATAAAAATTAGTGCCATCTCTCCTCTCTATTACAAAAAGTGATCTCTGTTGCCTCTCTGTTCAAAGCTTCATCTGTCTATCCCTTTGTCTCCCTTCCTAGACCATTTCTGCACGAGACTGTTAAAGCACTATGATTCTGCTTTCAACATCCTGTGGCATCCTGGGGTTTGCAGTTTAGGGAGGAGCCGGCTGGTCCCTCCCTAAACTGCAAACCCCAGGATGCCATTGGATGTTGAAAGTGGAATCATAGTGCTGTAACAGTCTCGCGCAGAAATGGCCATACACTATCTCGCAGTCCACTTCTTTTTAAGCTTTTAATCTAAATGAAAATCAAAAGCACCAGAAGGGAAAAAAGAACCTATCAGTGATCTGCTGCTCTTCTGTCTCACAGCCTCTATGCAGAGCAACTAACCCCGCAAGCTAAGAAGTGCAGCACTGCATGTTCAGCCTCAGTAGGATTACTATATTAAAGTATATAGTTTCTAGACTGTGTCCTCAGAACCGCTGGGCAGATAAAACCCTGAAATTACATGAGTAGTGCAGTTTGTAGTTCTCCCTCCACTCATGCAAGTTGCCCTGAGCACTGTTTTATAGAAGAATGGCAGGATATAGATGCTTGTAATACAATCAACTTATCTGAATCTGGAAAAAAGCAACTTTCAAAGATTGTGGAGTTAATTTCCCTTTTTCCACAACAACCTGTTTTTTGTACCAATCACTCTCTTTGGTTCTTGCTTTTCTTCCTCCTGCTCTGCTGTTAGAAGACTGAGTCAGAGACAGGAGCATCTGTTAACCAAGATATTAGAGACCAAATCAGGGGAGGGTAAAGACAGAAAGTGGGGAGGAAGAAATACAAGGTGCATAGCAGCTGGCACCTAAAGGTATCCTATCTTTAACACATTTATTTTTCTCATTTTCCTCCAGGGCGGTAGAGGACAGACATTAGTCTTCTATCTTGGGGTTTGCAGTTCTTTTTTTTCCCAGTAGAACCCCAAGATCCACAAACCTGACCTGATATTTTAAAAAATGAGCTTAAAATTAGAGTACTCTGAGCCCAAGGATTTGGTCTGAGTTGTAGAACTGAAGTCAGTCCTTCCTCACAAATGTCATCTCCTAGTTATCTTGTGCTCTATCTTGGCCAGTTTTCTTCATTTTAGCAGTATAATTTAGGACAAGGAAAATCATTTTGCTGTTGCTATTGCTATAGCAATTAGCCGTCATGAATCTCGTGTATTGCAATGTCCTGCAAAATCACCCAGAAACTTGCCATTTGGTTCCACCCTACCTTCTGTCAATCCCAGCTCCAAAAGATAAGGTTCAGGCCCTTGGCAAATGTTCAAGAAAACCTAATCCTCAATATCTCCTAAAGTTTTGCTATCACTGGAATTTCTTCCATTGCAAGATCAAACATTGACCATTTCATAAATGGAGTTTCTTCTCATTAGAAGGACAGCTTATCTTGTAAAATTGGCCAGTTTCAATAAGCTGTATCTTTTTAGGGCAAAGAACAAGCTAAATGGAAGCAAAGCTGAACCTTCACTTTAGCAAACTTTGTTGAATCCTATCAGTGTGGGCTATTTGTTCTGTATGCAAAACAATTCCTGCCAGAGGCATGAGTTGTTTGCTAAGGAATGTCCCTCTAGAAGGATGAAATGGATGTGCAGACTCCCAGGCTGCCCTTTCATTTTCCCCCAAAGCACCCTTAGCAAGTTTGAACAAGAAAGTTCCTGTCAGAAATCCTCATTCCCTGTGCTTCTCCAAGTGATAGCTTTAGCAGCCTAAGTTGAGGTAGCACAACTACCCTTATGGGTGCTAGCCAGGTATGGTTTCTTTTCACAGGAGACAAGAACCTAACAGACCAAGCAAAAACTAAAATTCTGCAGGTCCACTCTCCCTGAGTTCAGACACTAAAGCAATGGTGTTGTCTGAGGATGTTCTATGCTCACTAAATAATGGTTTTCACTCCTCTAATCACAAAGGGAACAAGAGTACTTTGATATCAGAACCCTACAATCTCATCAAATTTATCAACATACTTCTTATTGTCCAAAGCATAATGGACAATTTTCATGTCAGAAGTGGTCATTCCAAACGCTCCTTTTGTTTTGAACTTCTGGCTCACATTTCTATATGGAAACTTAACTGACCCCTCTCACCTGACTCAAAAGTATGTCACCCTGCCCCTGAGTACTTTCACTAATTCAACATATACTTTATGATTATATTAGCAAATTGAGATTCTCGGAAGCTGAATCAGGACAAATTCCAGAAATGAAAATGAACCCTATAAAATGAGTTCTGTACAAATTAGGCCTGTGTCAGTTTTAAAACTAACAAATATTTTGTAACACAAGCTTTTGTTGGCCAGAGCCTACTTAATCAAATGCTTGAAAACTCAGAACCAGAGAAAGATTTAGTTAGCTAATGTAGAGATCCTAGACTTTATTCAATGAGACTTCCAAATAATTTGTTCAGAACTGTGGCTTAAGTTTTCTGCTCAGGAAACAGGCAGCATTGTTTAGATAAGATCAAAATCTTATTTTAAAAGCCTGGAATGCATGGTATTAACACATTGTTTTTAACAGAAATTCTAATTGGTAACAAATGTCAGATGTATTACCTAATAGCTCATACAGCAAGTCAATACATACTTAACACTGATAACATGGATAAATAGCACACAGTTGTGTCTTACTAATCCAATAATGCAATCTTAAAAGATGATAATGGAAATCAGTACTAAGAAGCTTTCAATACTGATAATTATTTCCATTGTTTTGTGTTCTGCTGCTGTTTCACCACATGCTGTCTCTTAGTGCCTACAGGCGTAATCTTTTGGCTAGCTATTCTGGTTACACTCAACCAGAATTGAGATCCAAAATTCATGATCTATTATTCTGAAACTAGACTGGTCACCAGTAGGTACAGCAGCATCCCTCCCTATATGGTGTTTTGGAATAGTCCTCCTTTCTTCAGCTGTGTTGTTTTCCCCTTGATCTTATCTTCTCACACCTTCTCTGTCTTGCCAGCTGTCATGGCCAGGAATAAAACAATGTATTCTCTGCAAATGTATCCAAATAAATTAATTAAAATATGAGCTCCACAGTCTGCGCGCTACATGCTACTATACTATAATAGGGGCTTGTGGAGAACCATCTTACCCTGAGGACAGAGGGAAAAAAGCAGAGCTTAGAAACATTAATTTTGTGGGCTACAGCTCCCAGAATCACTCAGCATCCATGGTGGTTGGGTGGTTATGAGAACTAGAGTTAATAATGTTCTCAAGCTCTGGAAAACAAAAAAAGCACAAACTGCATTTTTAATATTTCTGTTGAGGTGACTCTTCCTGCCCCAAATGGTACTGTAAGGCTACAGGGAAAAGACACTACCAAAATGTAGACTCCAGCATGAAAAAGACAGGTTTTCCGAAAGGGTTCATCATTTCCATTGCTTGTCTTGTAGAATTTACTAGATAGTTTGTAATTATGTTTATTTTTATAATTTTATGTAAACCACTTAGCAACACAAATACTTCTGCTATCGGTGCTGACATTGAATGCAAGGTAAATATTTGAATGTTTCCTATACACAGAACTCATTCTAATGTTTCCCTTCAACAGAGCCTTCAGATGTCATTTTTCACAACCTTGTGACAATCTCCCTGGTACCAATTTTTTCCCCAGGTGTTTGCCTAGAAATCAAATTCAAACTGAAACATGAGTAACACAGCAAAGAGCCAGCATGATGTGATGGTTTGAACACTGGACTATGACCCTGGAGACCAGAGTTCAATTCCCCACTTGGCCATGGAAACCTATGGGATGACCTTAGGCACATCACACAGTCTCAGCCCCATAAAACGCCGATAGGCTTGGCTTAGGGTTGCCATGAGTCAGAAACAACATCAGTAGCACAACAAAATATAAAAACGAGCAATACCCTTATTGGCTAGCCAAAATGCACAAAATATGCAAGCTTCAAGTCTTCACTGGCTTCTACACCAGACAGAGATGCTACCAATCGCACGGGAGAAATAAAATGATGCTAAGAGTCACAGGCGTACATTTTTTCTCACGTTATTTCTGATGTCAGTTATTATATTAATGTCAGTCAGATGTTATTTCTGTTAAGTGTGTATGTTACCTTTCCACTTTGAAACTGGGGAGCAGGTAACTACTATGGAAACATTTGGAATGATTTTTTTTTCTTTAGAAAAAAGGTTAAATATCACCACAACCGGCTTATAAAGGGTGATCAAGCCTAGCACATTGCACAGGTTGAGATCCTGGTTGCGAAGGCCAATTCCACCCGACCCCGTTATAATGCTATTCTTCCACTCTTCCCTAAATTGCAAACCCCAGGATTCCAGAGGAGGCTGAAAGTGGAAGCATAGCACTATAATAACAGTCTCGTGCGGAAATGGCCCCAGGCTATTCTAGTTGGGGCTGGCAATCCGAGGTAGGCCGCCCGCGTGGAATACTTCCCACCCTCAGAAGAGGTAAAAAAAAAAGTTACTTTCCCTAGAACGACCGTGGAAATAGAATGGCAAGTTTCAGCCACGGATGTCAAAGCACTAAATTATGACGTTCCGAGGTGAGTTTCCTCCACCCACAAGACTTGTGACGTTAAGGACAAGAGAGGGGGGGAAAGATGCTCAACGGGGCGGCCCACCCAGGGCTCTTCTAACTGCTTGTGAATGGGAAGGAACTGTAACGTTTGGCGCCCTTCGGAGTGATCATCCTCTTGCCTTCAAAAACCAGGAGTCACGTCCCTTTCTCCAGTCCGACCCGTTTTTTTTTCCAAGAGAAAGACCCCTAACCAGAAAAAGCCGGAGAGAAGAAACAAGGGCCATTTCCGCACCAGGCTGTTATAGCGCTATTCTTCCGCTTTCAACATCCTATGGAATCCTGGGGTTTGCAGTTTCGGGAGGGGCCGCTGGCCCCTCCCGAAACTGCAAACCCCAGGATTCCATAGGATGTTGAAAGCGGAAGAATAGCGCTATAACAACCTGGTGCGGAGACAGCTAAGGACTCCTGGCGCCCCTCAAAGAACCGGAGAGCGAGAGAAGGCGGGCGGCGGCGGCGGCAACGGCTCCCGGCGCGCCCCAGAGTTTCCGCGGCCGCCGCCGCGGAGTCCGACAACGGCTGCGCCCAGAGCGTCGCGTCGCTCCGGGCCCTGGGAAAAAGAGCCCAGACCGTCTCTGGGGAGCGCAAGACTCCGCGCCCCCGTCCCCGGTTGCTCCCGGGCGGGGAGGAGCCGCGGGGCACCCGCCGCTCGGAGGGTCAGGGCGCGGCCGGGCGACCAACGGAGAGCGGGGCGGGAAAAGGAAAGAGCGAGGCGGCAGGGGAGGGAGCGGGCCGGATTGGCTCGGAGCGGAGGCTATTCTCCGGGGGCCCAGCCCCCTCGCGCCGCGGCGGGGAAGCCGCGATGGGACCCCGGGCGCGTCCCCGCGGCACCCCTCGCGCGGCTCCTGCAGAGGTTTGCGCCCCCCAGCGTCCGCGGGGCGGCGGCGGCGGCGGCGGCGCCACGTGAGGCGAGCCCCTTCGTTCACTCCGCGTACGGGGCAACGGTGTGTGTATAGATGTGGGGCGGGGGCGGGGAGAGGGTCGTCATCCATCTCCTCCCTCTCCGCGAATTTCCAGTTCTGGGTTTTCGGGCAACGGGAAGCTGAGAGGTGGAGGCTGTGGACTGGCGAGGCTGCTCAGCTGAACTGGGCATGAAAGTTCCGAGGGGAAGAGGCGGGTGGCGGGCTGGGAGCACGGCGGGCACGGCTGGCCCTGGCCGGAGCTGAGGAGATCCCTGGTCGCCCCAGCTCGCTTCCTTCCTGCTTTGTGTTGCAGGTGAGAATCTCTCGGCGGTGGGAAATCCGGGTGGCGTTAGGTCATTGGGACCTCGTCGTCTTGTGGGGTTGGGCGCCTTAGGTCAGCCGTTATCGACCTTTTTACCTTGAGGGAACCCTGGAAATAATGTGCAGGTCTAAAGGAACCTCTGCATAAACATTCTTTTATCTACGGGTCAAAAGAAAAAAAAAAGGGGGAAAAAAAATCCAGTCGTGATCTCTCCTGAAAACCTAGGGTTCCAGGAAACCCTGGTTGAGAAACCCTGTTTTAAAGGGTAATCTGTATGACTTCATTTATTTCAGAGTTTACTTCTCCCTAAGTGAGATGGCTTGCGCTTGTGGCCTCTTCGGGTCATCCTGCTCAACCGGCAGAGCTGGCCCTGCCCTTAGATGGAGCCGAGGTGGCTTCTGGCAGCAGATTTTAGATGTCACAAAAAGGTAGCAGGATTCTTACTATCAGGGAAGAGGAAAGGCACTTTAAAACCAGTTTTGTGGACTTGTAGGGTGTTGAATTAGAAGGGAAGATCTCTTAAAGGGAACAGGGATTTTTTTTCCAGAGTAGAGATGGTTGTTGTGGTGTAGTGGTTACTGTGTTGGGCTGGGATTTCTGAAGTCCGGGTTCGAGTCCCCACAGAGCCATGAAACTCAGTGGGTGATTTTGAACCGGTCTCATTCATTACTCTTTTTCTCTGACCTGCAACCTTGTGAGGATCGGCGGGGGCGGGGGGGGCATGCCTGCCACCTTGAGCGCTTGGAAGAAAGGTGGTTTATAAGTGTAACCAGCTCAGCAGAGGATTTTCTATCTCATGTGTCGAAAACCAAACAATGACAACTTTTAAGTACTTATGTATCTTGGTTTCAGTGGGTGTTGTATATTGTCCATTATTTTATCCATAACAGCAAAATGTCTTGGGCTGCTTTTGTGAATAGGGCCTTGGATTTCTGCTCCAGTGGCCTACTTTGGTAGTAGTCTGTTGGTGAGAAGTCCTTGTGTAGAGCACTGATACAGGGTGGGGTGGTGGAACACTTCAGGAAGTAGTTCATCTTTAATGTCCTTTTCTGGCAGTGGCACTAATTCTGGTTGACAATCCTGGAATGACTCAAATTATGTTCAGGAAAAGTGTGGAGCTAAGGGTGTTGTCTGTGGAGTATTATTGTATTATTAAACAACTATAAAAGGAGAGATCTTAAGGAGAAGTCTAGTGACACAACAATGAACTCATATTACAAAGGAATGTTAAGTCCAGCATCCAAGGAGCAGACTTGCTCTTGATATCATTGAGTTACCAATAATGGCTTTGTTGGGCTGGAATTATAAAGCTGAACCTAAATATGGCCACCAGCATGGCTGCAACAAATATGTGGATGTGTTATGAAGAAGGGTAATTTTTCATCATATTTTGTGTTCTTATTTCATCTGCTTTTGCTCTCCCTCCTCTCTCTGTTCAATATAATCTTCAGTTACTGTCCATGTATTGTTGGATATGGTCGATGATTGAAGTTGGCAGAAAGGACAGTGGCAGTTTTCAGGAGGTGCAGATAACCCCTTGCTCCTATATCTTCTGTGCAAACCTTTGTAACTGCTATTTTGAGAAGACTAGCAGTTGACATGATAAAATGGGGTGTGTACACACTACCTTAAGGGCCTCCTGTTTTCCTAATCATAGGTTGAATATTGTCCACTGGGATGCCATGTCTTGTATCCAGGCTCCAGACCAGCCATATTAATCACATTCTTCACCACATCCCATTGCTGACCAGGAAGTAGTGATATTTTTCTACTTGGTTTTTTTCCCCTGGTTGACTTTGTTTGCTTCATTTTCTTCCTGGTTGGTTGCTGGGTTTATTCTCATTCATTAACACCTCTGTTTGACTGCAGGCAGGCAACACAGCTCCCTGGGATCAGTGGGGAGAAGACTTTCCAGCACTTTGCATCTCAGCGGAGGGTGAAGAGAGATCACTGAAGACGCCAACTGCCCTTCCAGAGCAGCGAGGAGCAGGAATTTCTATGGAGGAAGTCTTGTGAAACTCTTTGGAGTCCTGCTAAGCTTGTCCTGGACCTGTGACTGTGCTGTCCAGTTACCCTCCAAAGATGTCTCTGCCAAATCTCACACAGCCTGAGTATGAGCCACAACTCAGTAACTCAAATGGTGGCCTGGAGGGCTTATTCAATATGGTGCACTCTTTTCTGGGGTTGGTGCAACCCAACCCTTTCCCAGGAGGTAAGATATATTGGGAGTGGGGGACTCCTTTGGCAATGCTTTGTCACCAAAGACTGCTGTGAGACAGAAAACAATTGGGATATATAATAATGGAGGGTAGATTTATGTTCTCCATAGTATGTCATCAGAAACTCATTTTCTCTGTAGTCCTTCTGTTCATGGCCAGAACTAGGATAAATGGTAGGGTGGGCAGGGAATGCCTTTGGAGCCCCTTCGTCTTGACCCAAAGAGTTTATGGAGATACAGACAGGTGAGATGTTGGGGGTCCTGCTGCTGCTTCCTACAAGAATCCATACTTTTGTGTACAAAGCTGGAGGCTACAAATGAGAGTTATTGCCTGTACAGACTACATGCAACATTTCTTACTTGCAGTTCTTCCTTACTCTGCAGTCCAGCAGAATGATAGATACATTTCATTTGTTCCCTTTGCAGGAATAATGATCAAGTTGTAGTTCTCATGAGTACCTGATCCAAATTCTAGCACCCTTGTGGCTGAACATCTTTTGTATGTGGCCAACCTCAAATAGTCCTGGTTACAGAGTTTGTTGTAAGGAAAGAAGGAACAGGAGGGATTTAAGGAGGGGTTCTGTGGCCGAGCATGTGGCCTGTTCTCATCACGGAAAGATACACAGGCCAGGTGAGGAAAAGGCTTAAGGAGTGCACACCACCTAAGATTTCCAGGCAAGGTGCCACTGAAAAGGAATCTTCTGTGTAGATACTACAGGGAGGCACTTAAGAGTGGTATGAGGCCAGACCTCAAGGGAGGAATCTCTCATCCAGTGAGTAGTTGAGAGGGCCAGCACCAGGCCAAAACAAGATGACCTGTAAGACTGAGAAGACCTTCTTAGTGGCTACTCCAAAGTCATGGAACTGCCTCCTGTAGAAGACGAGATTGGCCCTCTCTCTGTTTTCCTTTGTCAGCAGAGGGCTTTTTATTTAGACAGACTTTTGGCTCTTAAATGATTGCTGCAAAATAGTCTTTTGATGGCATGAGGGTTGTTCTTTTATTCTCATAGTTATGACTAATTGCTTTTAAACTGTCTTAAATTGGTAGTTTTAATAGTATAGTTTATTTAATTGTTTTAAACGTTTTTTCCCACTATGATTGATGTAGCTGTATTTTGTTTTAATGTGTGTTACACTTTGGATCTCATATTAGGAGGAAAAAGCAGCATGGAAAATAAACAAATATATATGATCCAGTTTCCATTAACGTAGAAGATGATGAGACTTCGACCTCTGATGAGAGACTTGCTGAAATAGTAAAAGTGAAAGAACTTACCTACTTTGCTGTTGTTAACTGCTGTCAAGTTAGGTTTGAGTTATGGCGACCCTGTGAATGAGACACTTCTAACTCACCCTATCATCAACAGCCCTGCTCAAGTCTTGCAGATTCAGGGCAGCAATGACTTCCTTGGTTAAGTCTGTCCACCTGTAATGCTGTCTTTCTGTTTTCCTCCTGCCTTCTACCTTACTAAGCATTATTGTCTTTTCTAGTAAGTCATGTCTTCTCCGCAAATGTCCAAAATACAACAGTCTCAGTTTAGTCAACTTGGTTTCTAGGGAAAGTTCTGGCTTGATTTGCTCTAGGAACCATTTATTGTTTTGTTTTCTTTTTTAACCATCCAGATATTCTTAGAACTCTTCTCTAGCACCACAGTTCAATGAGTTGATCTTCTTTCTTCACTGTCTGGTTTTCACAATCATGCAAAGAAATTGCAAATAGTATGGCATGGACAGTTCTAACTTTAATATTCAATGACATGTCTTTACACTGCGGGATCTTTTCTAGTTCCTTCTTAGCTGCCTTTGTAAACCCTACCATTCTTCTGATTTCTTGACTGTAGTATCCATTCTAATTAATGACTGAGGAAAACTATCAACCCCCTGATCTGGGGTCAAGAGTAATGCAGGCTGCATTTTTATCTAAGAGCGAGTTCCAAGGAAGTTGTTAAAAACAGTAACAAACCAATCCATATCTACTAACCTGAGCATGGTGTCCTTGGTGACTAGCTTCTTTTTCCACATAAGACCAGTCCTGCTCCTATTAATGGAATTCAGTGTTGGGTTAAATGTTATAAATCAGTGGTTCTTAACCTTGTGTTCAGGGACCCCTAGAGGTCCACAGAGCTGTCACTGGGAGTCCAGGGAGCCCTGCTGCTGGACACCACCAACAGTGGCAGGAATGGGGACGTAGCAGTGTGGGGGTGTGTGTGGATGCCCAAACTGCTTTCTTGTTTGCAAACGAGGGACTAGTTTCAGCATATATACCCTGCTATTGCATCCCTGATGAAAGGAACACAATGGAGGTGTGTATGTGCATCCAAACTATGACCTGGAAACCACAGTATGAATCCACACTCAGCTGCAGAAATCAATTCTCTCAGCCTCAGATAAATGCAAAGGTAACAGAGCTTGCCAAGAAAACCCCCATGATAGATTTGCCTTAAGTCAGTTTTCAAAGGAGAGAGACACGAGGGCTAGAAAGAATCTCCCCCTGTCAGTGGCTCTTTGTTGTTGTGTACCTTCAAGTCACTTCTGACTTATGGCAACCCTAAGAGTAACCTATTACGAGGGTTTTTTTGGTAAGATTTGTTCAGAGGGGGTTTGCCTTTGCCTTCCTCTGAGGCTGAGAGAATTTGACTTGCCCAAGGACACCCAGTGTCTGAGCAGAATTTGAATCCTAGTTGCCAGTAGTTTTCAATAAATAAATAAATACTTGAATATTTAAATCAGTCTATGAATATTTAAATCTTGAGTTTAGTCTTGGGAATCCCTAGCAATCAGCTGCCTACCTTAGTAACACATCACTGAAGACATATGTGGAGTTTAGCATGTTGAGATTGTGTCTCTGTGGTTTTCTTCTTTAGACTGAACTCTGGCAAAGATTGAACTGGGATAGGGGCAAAATTGTATACACATTCTATGATCCTGGCAGATAAAATGCCTTCTACCCTTAATCTAGTAGGTACATTCATTCTGTAATATTTCCTTCATCAAATATTGAAAGAATTGAGCCAGTTTTGGTGGGCTTTTTATCTTAGTTTAAAAACACAACCATCTCCCTGTTTACTCAGAAGCAAGCTCCAGTGAAATCTGTGGGATTTAACCTTGAATAAGTGCGTATGGGATTTCAGCTTTATCCTTCCCCCTCCCATTGCCTGCCACGTCATTATAAGTTCTTTAGGATGTTGACACTATTTCAGGCATTCCTCCTTAACTACAGTATCTAGAATCCTTTAAAAATTGAAATATTTTTATTGAGGTGTCTTGTGAATTTGCACATACTTGTGTGCCCAAGTATATAGTTTTAGTTGTGAGCCAACTATGAGAGTGTGCTTACTGTGTGTTTGGCATGTTCTATGGGTTTCTTCTGTTGATTGTAATAGAGAACTTGCTTCTCTAGCTTGCAGCCAATGCTAGACTTCTACTTCACTAATAGAGAAGCCCTTGTGTAAGTTATAATATCACTTCTCCATTTCTTTGCACAGTGAAGATTGGCTGGTCTCTGTGTCAAACGCAGAGGAGGGTCTCGGTCCAAACAAGCATTTGAGCAGAAAGCCAGCCACACAGTCGCTTGAAAAGGAAAGTGAAGAAAAACAGTTTGCCTGAAGCATGGTGGTTGGAGCAACAATAGTCATTCAGTTCTCAGCCTTGGTATGCATGAGGGGGAAAGGGAGTCGGAAACAGAATTCACAGAGAAAAGAAGAGCCCACGTCCACTCCTGTTCCCGTGAATATCTGTATGCAGGCTAAGAGGAGCCACAAGAGTAACATCCTGCCTGTCCTCATATTTTGCTTTATAAAGCCATTATGATATATGGAGTTTTGTGATAAATTGTGCCTGGCCTTCCAGTAGATGACCTCAAAAGTTATAAGGGAGAGCAAGATCCAAAGAAGACTGCAGACATTTTGGAGTGAGAAAAATGCAGATGCCTCTGCACCAATAATAGCAGTAAAAATCTAATATCCGTACAATTTACTGACCATTAATTATTTTCTGAGGGACAGACGTGGTGGCAGGGGCCGAGTTACTTTAAGTGCACTTCTGCCCTATATGTATGAAATAGGTACTGAGGAGTTTTTTTTTTCCTTTTTTAACATTGGTAAAGGAAATAGCTGCAACTTCTATTGTCTTACCTCCCTATGTTTGATTGCCCAAACCTACCATGGCTCCAATATAAAAAATGAGTCAGGTTCACAGGAAAATACGAGAAGTAACTGACTCCAAGGAGGTAAGTTAGGAAAGGAAGTTGTCACACTGGGTGATGCTAATGATATTACAGCCCAAACGTTGGTAGGGCCAAATGCTCTCTCTGTCAGTGCCTTAAGTCTCATCAAGATCCATTTAAATGTGCTGTTCCCAGCAGTCTAAAGGCTGCAACTAAATTTATTCTTAAATGCAGTGTCCTGATTTTTTGAGAGTGGGGAGTGAGAACTTGGAGATGGGCAAATGTCATAAGTGTGAGTCTGAGATCAAGGCCAGCAGGGTTCTCAGAACCCAGTAAAGCTAGAGAGCGGACAAGTAGCTGACTAGAACTGATGTGAATTACGGTCCAACAGTATTTGGTAGACCACATGATTCCACTGCTGTGTTACAGCAACTCTACCCTACAGCATAACTAGGGAGAAGTTATTTCTCCCTCTTTCCTAAGGCTTGTATCTGAGTTCCTATGATGAAGCTCTGTGGTTAGAGATCCAGGGAAGATAAAAGGAAGTATTTTTTCCACACAGTGCACAGTTAAATGATAGAACTGAGCCCTGCAAGAAAGAACGATGGCCACTGTGTAGGTGATTTTAAAAGGCAAATTTGCCAAATCTGTGAAAGACAAGATCATCAATTGCTACTGGTCATGATGGCTGTGTATTACCTCTGGAACTGGAGGCAGTGCACATCTCAGTAACGCTTGCTGGGGAACAGAAATGGGGGAGTTATGTTGTGTTCATCTCTTGCTTATAGGCTACCCGGAGGTGTTTGGCTGGTCAATGTGGCAACAGGATGGTAGTCTAGATAGATCCTTGGCCTGATTTGCCTCCACATGTCTCATTTTCAGGAGAGAATGCAAATCAGATCACCTGCATATCCTTTTTCAGTTGTACAACATATACTCTCTGTTTAATATGCATAAGACAGAAGAGTGATGAACAAAGTGCGGCTATCACTGGCTCAGTCTGTTTTGGCATTGTGGTCATAGAATCATAGAAATGTAGAGTTGGAAGAGACCACAAGGGCCATCCAGTCCAACCCCCTGCCATGCAGGAACACCCTCAAAGCACTCCTGACAGATGGCCATCCAGCCTCTGCTTAAAAACCTCCAAAGAAGGAGACTCCACCACACTCCGAGGCAGCATATTCCACTGCCGGACAGCCCTGACCGTCAGGAAGTTCTTCCTGAGGTTCAGGTGGAATCTCCTTTCCTGCAGCTTGAATCCATTGCTCCTTGTTCTGGTCCCTGGAACAGCAGAAAACAAGCCCTCTCCTTCCTCTACATGGCATCCCTTCAAATATTTAAACATGGCTATCATGTCTCCTCTTAACCTTCTCTTCTGCAGACTAAACATACCCAGCTCTCTAAGTCTATCCTGATAGGGCATGGCTTCCAGGCCTCTCAACATTTTGGTTGCCCTCCTCTGGACCTGCTCCAGCCTGACCATGTCCTTCTTGAATTGGGGTGCCCAGAACTGGACACAGTATTCAAGATGAGGTCTAACCAGAGCAGAGTAGAGTGGTACCAGTACCTCCCTCGATCTAGACACCATACTCCTATTGATGCAGCCAAGAATTGTATTGGCTTTCTTGGCTGCCGCATCACACTGCTGACTCATGTTCAGCTTGTGGTCTATTAAAACTCCTAGATCCCTTTCACACGTACTGCTATCCAGCCACGTGTCCCCCATCCTATATTTCTGTATTCCATTTTTTCTACCTAAGTGTAGGACCTTACACTTCTCTCTGTTGAATTTCATTTTGTTAGCTTTGGCCCAGCTCTCCAATCTGTCCAGGTCATTTTGAATTTTGATCCTGTCCTCTGGCGTATTAGCAACCCCTCCCAATTTGGTGTCATCTGCAAATTTGATGAGCATGCCCTCTATTCCTTCATCCAAGTCGTTGATGAAGCTATGGAACAGCACTGGGCCCAGGACAGAACCCTGTGGCACCCCGCTAGTCACTTCTCTCCAGGATGAAAAGCAGCCAGTCGTGATCACCCTTTGGGTTTGGTTGGTCAACCAATTACAAATCCAACTAACAGTAGCCCTGTCCAGCCCGCATTTTACCAGCTTCTTTGCAAGAATGTCATGGGGAACTTTGTCAAAGGCCTTACTGAAATCGAGAAATGCTACATCCACAGCATTCCCTTCATCTATCAAGCTAGTAACTCTATCATAAAAAGAGGTAAGATTAGTCTGGCATGACTTATTTTTGAGAAATCCATGTTGACTTCTCGTGATTACCGCATTGCTTTCTAAGTGATTAGAAACTGATTGCTTAATGATCTGCTCCAGAATCTTTCCGGGTACTGACGTCAGGCTGACTGGGCGATAATTATTTGGGTCCTCTTTTTTTCCCTTCTTGAAGATGGGGACAACATTTGCCCTCTCCCAGTCTGCTGGAACTTCTCCTGTCCTCCAAGATTTCTCAAAGATTATAGCAAGCGGTTCCGAAATGACCTCTGCCAGTTCTTTTAATATGCTAGGATGCAATTCATCTGGCCCTGGAGACTTGAATTCGTCCAGTGTGGCCAGGTATTCCTGTACCACCCCTCTACCTATTATGTGCCTCATTTCCCCTGCTTCCTCACCTGCTCCCCAACCACCAGGTTGAGTGCTTGTATCCTTCTGGGAAAAAACTGAGGCAAAGAAGGTGTTAAGTAGTTCTGCCTTTTCTCTTCCCCCTGTTAGTAATTCGCCATCTTCTCTGCGCAGCGACCCTATCGTCTCCTTCTTTTTCCTTTTGCTACGGACATATTTAAAAAAGCCCTTTTTATTGTTTTTGATGTCTCTGGCCAGCCTAAGTTCGTTCTGTGCTTTAGCCTTTCTGACCTCCTCCCTACATCTCCTGGCTACTTGCTTAAATTCTTCTTTGGTGGTTTCCCCCTTCTTCCATTTCCTGTACATGTTTCTCTTAACACTTAGCTCAACTGAGAGCTCTTTAGTCAACCATTCTGGTTTCTTCAGATGCCTTCCATTTTTCCTCCTTATTGGCACAGTTTTAGACTGTGCCTTCAGTATCTCCCTTTTAAGGAACTCCCATGCCTCCTGAACTCCTTTCTCTTTCACTATTCTTGACCACTGAATTCCAGCCAGCAGCTCCCTAAGTTTACAGAAGTCCG
Source organism: Cyclura pinguis (assembly GCA_030412105.1). NCBI lineage: Eukaryota > Metazoa > Chordata > Lepidosauria > Squamata > Iguanidae > Cyclura > Cyclura pinguis. The sequence continues at coordinate 61,182,695 of CM059601.1, forward strand.
CTTTTTTAAAATCTAAGATGAGTGTCTGGCTACACTGATCTTCTCCTTCCCACTGAATGCCAAATTCCAATAGGGCATGGTCACTCCCCCCTAAAGATCCAACCACTTCTACCTCATTAACAAGGCCATCCCTGTTGGTCAGGATCAGATCTAGAATATTTGATCCCCTTGTGGCCTCTTCCACCTTCTGGACCATGAAATTGTCTGCAAGACAAGCAAGAAACTTGCTGGACCTTGCTATCTTGGCAGAGTTTGACTGCCAACATATATCCGGGTAATTGAAATCTCCTATTATTACTGTATCTCTCCTTTTTGAATGTGCGGTCATTTGGTTGAGGAAGGCATCATCAAAGTCCTCAGTCTGGGTTGGAGGTCTGTAGTAAACCCCCACCAGAATATCCCTATTGTTTCTCGCTCCCTTAATTCTTACCCAGATGCTCTCGACCTGGCTTTCTGGGTTTAAGTCACGGATCTCTTCACAGGTGAAAACATCCTTGACAAACAAGGCTACTCCTCCTCCTTTCTTGTTTGGTCTATTTCTACAAAATAGGCTATACCCCTCTATTCCTACATTCCACTCGTGAGACTCATCCCACCAGGTCTCAGTGATGCCTATCAAATCGTATTTATTTTGTTGTACTAGGAGTTGAAGTTCATCTTGCTTGTTTCCCATACTCTGCGCATTAGTGTAGAGACACTTAAATCCCCGGGCCCTTCCTGCAAGTCCTGTACTATAGTTTCTACTCCTCCTGCCACTGGCCGCTTGTACTACTCGTCCAAAATCATTTGGGCCTTTTCTCCCTGCGCTCGCCGAGTCCTGGCCTTGAATAATATTGTCTCCCTTCCCAGCAGAACTTAGTTTAAAGACCTCTTAATCCTCCTTGCGAGATTGTTTGCAAAAACATTCCTGCCAAGTTTCGTGAGGTGCAGCCCATCCCTTGCCAGAAGCCCACGTTCATGGAAATGCAGACCGTGTTCCAAAAACCCAAACTGTTGCCGGCGGCACCATGTGCGGAGCCAGTTGTTGACCTCTGCTATTGCCCTTCCCCTACGTGCGCCATGTCCTTGAACAGGGAGGAGAGACGAAATAACCACCTGCGCACCAAGGTCCTTAAGCGTCATCTGGTGGACTGCTTCACCTTGTATAATGGTGGGATAGGCACCTAGGTTATGATCTACTGTATTATCTTGGATATACCTGTAATTCCTCTTGTGATGCAGCTCAAAATATTGAATTCTTGTGGTAACAGCGGTTGCATGCTGACTCGTGTTCAGTTTGTGGTGAACTCTACAACCTAACCTTTGTGACCTTCCTGCTATTTTCTGTTTTCCCTTTCATGTCTAAACACAGAGAGGCTCCAAATACCAGTGTTCTTGTCAGTTACAGATTAAGTAGTAACTGCTAGGAAGTATCCAGCGTTTTCTAGCAGGAGTTCCTTTTCACCTTTAGCTCACTGATTTTGGAATAAAAAAGTAGTTGACTCTAACCTAATAACAGCTCTACTGGATCAAAGATCCACTTTGTCCAATATTCAGAGTCCACGAGGACCCATCTGTGACAAATCTGATGGGAGGCGGTCTTGACAACAGAGCCTCCTTGGCAACTGAGAGAGTTTAAGCTGATTGGCTGGTGAAATGGAACCTTGGATAGCCCAGGGGAGGGGCTGGTGGAAGGAGGAAAATAACGGATTTTAACTGTCTGGAGAGTGTTTGAAAGGGAGTGTGATTTGTGGTGTGTTTGAGGGAGGTTGGAGATTTGAAGAGCTCTGTGGGAGAGAGAACTGAGAAACTGGATGTATGAAAGATAGTGAATGAATTGAGAGAGAGAGAGAGAGAAGAATGGTGTGCTGTTTATAAACATTTAGATACAAAACATTTAAAGCAACAATATTACAATAAATGTTTGAAGTTCTGAGTTCCATATAACAGTCTCCCAGAATCTTATTTTGAGTCCTGGAATATACACACTACCAATAGTATCATCTTGACCTTAGTGCCAACAATACCACAGTCTTGGAAAATATAAACCACTGCTGATCCTTACATCTGGGAGAAGGGCAGATTTAGGGAAGGCAGTAAATGGGGGAGAGTCCTGAAAGGAAGAAGCCAAGGGGGGACAAGAGTGAGGAAGGGACTGTGTTCTCAGAGAGGGAGAACTGAGGCAGACCCCTTTGTCCTCGCCCTGGCTTGATTCAGAGATCTCCCTGGCTGTTCAGACCTGAACGCAAAGAGGTGTCAGGCTGGGCAGGCCTCGAGCGCGAGGCTTGGATGCGCCTTTTGCACTCGCGTTTTTGCGTTGTGATACCATCTGAGAGGGTCTGGCTTGCCATAATTGCTAGCATCCATGAATAGAATTCATGAATTTTGTCGGATTATGTGAAATGACTTTTTTTTTTAAAAAAATAGCTATCAGAAGTTGAAATGAGATGTGGAGGCAACAATGTGTACATTTCTGTTTAACCCATTAACAAAGAAAAACAGGTCAGGGCAGTGTGTAACTTTTAACAGAAAATAGAGTATGGGGAGAAGAGAGGAAACTCCACCCTTTCCTAGGCCATTTCCACACTAGGTTGTTATAGTGGTATTATTCCACTTTCAACATCCTATGTTAAACTGCAAACCCCAGGATTCCATAGGATGTTGAAGGTGGAATAATAGCATTATAACAGTCTAGTGCGGAAATGCCCCTAGTCTTACTGTGCTCTATTGCTTTAAGCAAGGAAACGGGGCCAGTTTTTACTCCCCAGCCCAGCAGATTCTGTTCTCTGCAAAATGTATACAGGACCGCCCTGTAAGTCTCCTTCAGCCTTTAGGTCATGGTCAATCATCACTGTAGGTGGTGGAACTCTTGTCCATAAATTATGAGTTGTATGAAAAAGCGCCTTTCTTTTGTTCATTTTCAGTCTGCTCCTAATCCGTTGCATAGCAAGACCCTGGGTTCTAATGTTATTAGATTTTCCTTCTGTTAATTTTTGCCATGTCCTTCATAACTTCCTAAATTTCTATTTTGTCCCTCTCAGTCTTTTATCTAACACCCCCCATGCCCCAAATGCTCTTGACTTTTTGCTCCAACTACTTGGTTGTGCTATTCTGGAACTTTTCCAGCTGCTGATATCATTTTTGTTGAGACATGGCATAAAGTATTTTTAAAAGTGTCCTCCCAGCCCCCATTTATATAATGCTGTTATTGCTGTTCTGTACCATCAAGTTATTTCTGACTTATGGCAATCCTAAGGCAAGGCTATCACAGAGTTTTCCTGGCCAGAACTGTTCAGAGGGGGTTTGCCATTGGTTTCCTCTGAGGCTGAGAGAGTGTGTCTTGCCCAAGGTCATTCAAGGGGGTTCCATGGCCCAGCGGGAATTTGAACCCTGGTCTCCAGAGTTGTAGTCTAGTGCTAAAACCACTATACCGAATTGACTTATTTATTAATTTTTCATTTTTTTGTATATCACTTTTGCTCCAGTGATCTCAAGGCAGTATACATAACTCTTCTCCTTTTCACTTTTTCCTTATAAGACACCTGTAAAGTAGTTAGGCTGAGAAGGAGTGACTAACCCAAGGTCACTAGGAGAATTAATGGCTCATTGGGGATTTGAACCTGGATCTCTCAAGCCCCAGTCTGACACTTGGTAATTTTTACCATTTCAGTACAATATCTGATAACAGTATCTCTTGGGGTTATTTGCAATAACTTTGGGATTTTATTGTTTTAAATATTTTGGTGCCATTTGCAGTCTTTACTCACCCTTGATTCTAGATCAGTTATTAGAAAGTTAAGTATTACTAGTCCCAATAGAGATACTGGGTGAGGTGCCATGTTGCCTGCTGCCGAACTGGATGGGCATTCCAGGGGCTACAGTCCAGAAAAGTAGCTTGTCCGAACTCTGGGGGTGGGTCATATACATTTAGGAATCTGAGATTGCCCTTCGGAGGAGAGTGAGGTTTATTAGTTTGTCACTGAGAGGTGGGACAGATCATAAGGTTGATTTGGAGTTTGGTGTTTTTTTCTTCATTTTTATAGGAACAGCATTCTTCATAGAAGGCTTGGGTACCAACATTTCTACTTGCAGCGTGGGAGCTACTCCAGCTTCTGTCAGTGATTAACTTTTTAAAATTTCCATGCAGCAAATTCCTAGATGCAAAACAGTATGTTGCAGGGGGAGGAGTGGGAATGGCAGGTAGGAAGGTGATGAAGCGAACACAAAGGTGATGTTGAGGCAGTGCCTCAGGACGAAAGGACAGAAGTGCTGCCAACAAGATTCTCTGTATCTTTGCTCAATATTTTCCAAAAGTTTTCCAGGGCTTGCTCAGAGCTCCAGCAGCACAGCACCACTGTCTGTTCAGTTATTGTGAGACTGGGTTTTGAATTTTCCTGAGCTTCCATAATGTGGTTTCTGTGCTTCTGTGGTTGAACTTCCCAGTTTCCCTGATATTGCTGCTTTTTACAGCTACAATTGTGCATGTCATTTTTTTAAGAGGTAGAAAAGTCTCATTTGGCCGCAGGCCTTTATTTTGGAAGGCAGAAGATCCTAGGTTCAAGCCTGACCAGGGACTATACTTCTTGGTCTGGAAAACATGACCTACCAATCCCAGCATTACAGGTTCAGGCTGAATTGTTCCAGTGATAGCTGAATATGTTGTGTGTTGACTCACTGCCTTATTATTATTTCATATGTTCCAGACATGGGTTCTGAATGCAATAAGTGCAGTGCAGTTGCTCAAACTGGTTACTTATATTCCAGTTCCGGCTTAGTCAGTGCTGAACAGAAGGCCACTGTTAAATATTTCCTACGTCTTTTGTTGGTATAGGGATTTTGTCCTTTCTGCAGCATGACTTTTATGATTCATATTTAGATCATATCCCAGTGTAACGTGCACAGTGTAAACACTTTCTTTTCTTCTTAAATCTGAGCATTTAGAGTATTGGTTTCTTCTGTCCATCTCTTCAAGCTATTTGTCTTTGCTAATTGTGATTACAATCCAGTTTTTCAATTTACTGTTATTCTCCCACATCGTTTGCTGGGAGAGGTTTTTTTCTTTTTTCTTTTGGTAATCTTATTTGAATCTTATTTAGATCATAATCCAGTGAGGCGTGTACATTTCTTTCACAATACTGGCTTGAGTCCAGCTAGTTTCCCCTTCTTACATTTGAAAATTTCAAGTTAACTATTTTTTTCCAGCACATTTCATATTTGGCCATGCTAAACGTGCTTCTGTGATTATAGGCCAAAGTGACTATACATTTCGCTGTTTAATCTTGCAGATCGTCTAATTTGTTTTCACAGTTTACTCAGTCAGAGTTTTCTCACAGTTAGATATGCTAAGTAAGAACCACAAAAGAAAGCTTACTTGAAGGTTTGGAAGTGGTTTAGGGGCCTGATTCTGTATCTTTTCCAGACATGGCTGGAAGATGGTTGGGAAGCTAATTTTGCTTTGCTTACTGCTCCATGTTCAGGATGATTGGCTATGATCTGTAGAGCCCAGTACAGCTGGGATCCAGGCTGTTGGAAATACCATATCTCCTAGTATGAGCCTGCCCAGGTTTTAAGATCTTCGGAGGATAGCTTTCTCTCCCTCCTATCATTATAAGAGGCACATTGGTGAGGACAGAGGAGAGAGTCTTCTCAGTGGCTGTCCCAGACCATGGAATTCTCTTGCACAGGAAGCCAGGTTGGCCCCCTCTCTGCTCTTTTTCCACTGACAAGGAAAGACTTTTTGGATTATACAAGCCTTTGAATGTTAACTATTTAATGCGGAAGGTCTTTTATTTGGAGTGTATTGTGTTTATATTTGTACTTTTATCATTACCACTATATCTTAACTGCCTTTTAAAAACTCTTTTAAATTAATGTTTTCAATATGATTGTTTAATTATTTTCCAAATTTTGTATTATCCATTGTTCTAAATTTTTTTTTGTTTTAACTCAAATGGCGAGCTGGCTTGGGTCCCATACTAGGAGAAAGAGAAGAGATAAATTAATAAGGTTTTAAATGTTAGGGCTAGTAGTGATACTTCTAATGGCCGAGATCCTATGTACTTTTAATGTAGCCTGAATATACACCAGTGTAGTTATGCTGGATCCTGCAGTAGCATAGTCAGAGTACCACAGCATTGAACTCACTTATTGCACAACAGTCTCTCAACCCTGTTTATGTCAAGTAAAAAATGAGAGCTTGCAGAACATGCTGGCAGAAAGTGCTGTGGATGTGCTTGAAGAATGGTTGCTTGCTCTAGAGAACCATACTTACATAACTTCTGAGAGAGTACAACTGTTTACAGAAGTGTTTTTAGTCTTGTGTAAATGTGCCAACAGGATTCTGGCCAGTACGTTAAGTTTTTATTGCCTGATTAACCTTCTTACTTAAATATTAGGCAGTAATGTCACTCTACTAATGTCACCCTGGCTTTTGGGGGTCCTCTGGGGGACACCTGAATTTTACAAAGGTTGGGGAAATTAGCAGAGCATGACTTGGCAAAATGGAGGGCAGGACAACGCAGCGAGATCTTTTATCCTATGTTTACGGGGTCAGACTGCATGAAAAAGAGAGAAGTCAAGTGTCCTTTTAAGTGGTCTTTTATTTGGTAAGATTGGCAAAGTTCCTCACACATATACACGAAGCATTCACTCACACAAGCACACAAGGGCTACTGAGGTTGAGAGTCTTAAGAAGGAGAAAAATTGAGAGGACACAGCAAATATACTGCACCTCATCCTGAAGGCTGCTGTTTTGGGAAAACACAGGACAGCTTGTCAAACAAAGAGACAGATCAAGAGAACGAATAACAAACGAACAAACATATAAATGGGCCTCAGAAAGAAAAATGAGACAAAGTCCACCAAAACTCAAAAATAGAGCCCAATTATAGGGAAAAACATCCCTAGGGGGGCAGACCCTTTTCCTGGGAAAGGATAGAAACTGGATTATGCAGATGGACCTCACTTTGTAGTTCCCGCGATTTGTGATCGCTAACTTCACTAACTTCGCTAACTTCCATAGTCTCTCAAGGTTCCAAAGTTGCAGTCAGCCCATTTGAAATGTATACATGCCATTTCCAACGTCTTTCTCTGGATATGTGACTGGGGCTACTTGGTCCGACCTACACCAAGGAGGATTTCAGTTCTTTGGACCTGAATATCTACGTTTCCATCCGGCTAACGACCAGCTCAATGGACATCAAAAGATTCTCTTTCCTGAGATAGGGTCTGTTATTAGTAAATTGATATTTCCCTCCTGCTGTCAGAGGATCAGGATCATCCATCATGGGTTATAGGAAGCCGCTCACAAATAGATGTCTGAAAGGTCAGCTAGATATTCTATAGGTTGATTTTTATACTACAAATAAAAACAGCTCTGGGTGGCTGCCAATTTGAATGGAGGGATCGGGGACGGGCATCTATATTTGTGTTTCTGCCAGCTGTTTGCTCAAAATGGGCCTGTGATTAACAACACATCCTGTTTTGGTGTGTGATCTGTTTCCTCCTGGAGTTCAGCATAGAATCTTTCAATTCTTCTGCCTCTGAAGTTGGAGGATAAACTTGGCTTATGGTTATACCGATGGGTTTTCCCTGAAGTCTTACTGATATTATTCCATCATGCTTTGCATTATATCCTTTGACTGCTTTTGCTACATTTCTCCTCACTATCAGTGCCACCCAATTTCTTCTCAGATTTTCATTTCCTGAATATAAAATGATGTAATAATCTGATTCAAAATGTCCCATTCCTGTCCACTTTAGCTCGCTCACCCAAAGTATTGCAGTGTTTATACGTTCCATTTCCTGTTTGCTTATGTCCAGCTTCTCCTGATTCATGATTCTCACATTCCATGTTCCTATAATATGTGTTACCAAACTACAAACTCCAGGATTTCATGGGATGTTGATATGACAGTTTAAGTGGAAGATAGCATTACACTTGTGTAGTGTGAATGGACCCCAGATAAGCAGGTAGGTTGACCACTGTTCTGTCAGTACAGAAGAGGAATAACTAGTTCACTTTCCCCCAGCTGTCCAGTCTGAGGAAGCACAGCTAATCTGGGAGCTTTACATTATAGTGGCTTAGCACTGACCACCTGGTGTTACTTCATTTTTCAGGTGGAGAATGTGAGGGCAGGGGTTGTGTGAGTTTCCTAGCTTGCCTAAAATACCTTCCTTCAAGCAGTTGAGAAAGCAGGGGGACTACAGCCCAGTCCAGAGGGCTTTCCATCTGAGCCTCAGGGATGAAACTGATGTCAAGCTTTGTTCTTCTGTATTGTGGATGTGGAATGCAACTTTCTAGAAACAAACGTGGTGAATCTAAGTATTACATTCAGGGCAAGACAGCTGAATTTCATGGAATTTGCTAGACCAGTGGTTCTTCACCTGAGGTCTGCAGAGCCCTCAGACTGGGTCAATGGAGCCCTGCTGCTGGACGCCAACACCAGTGGAAGCAACAGGGATGCAGCAGTGGCAGGGGTGTGTGCACCCAAACTGCACTTTCATTTGCAAATGAGGGAGTGGATGGGGTGTGTGCAAATGCCTTCGAAAAGTCTCTCTGTGCTCGCACAGACCCCGCTGCCACCTCCTCGACGAAAGGGATCTAGTGGCAGGTGTGTGCGCATGCCCAAACTGCTCTCTCATTTGCAAATGAGGGAGCAGTTGGGGCGTGCACATATGCCTTCCAACATGTCCCTCTGCGCCCACCCCCACCCCCGCTGCTGTGTCCCTGCTGAAAGGGGCTGAGTGGCAAGCACATGCATGCACCCACACTGCTCTATGATTTGCAAACAAGGGAGTGATTGGGGCATGCACACATGCCGTTTGCTGTGACCCTCTGTTCCCCTCTCCCACGCTGCCAGGTCTCTGAGGAAAAAGAACAGGAGGAAAGGGAACCAGTGGCAGATGTGCGTTTGCACCTAAACTGCTCTTTCGTTTGCAAACAAGGGAGTAGTTGGTATGTGCATACATGCCTTCCACTGTGTTTCTTGTGTTGGTATTTCTCCTCTTTTTACTTCCACTGAGGTGGTTCCTTTCCAGACTGGCATCTTGGTGTTGATGTGAAGTATCCTGCCAGGGATGTTTGTGTCTTTTGGGATAGGTCAGTAATGCTTCCTTGCAGCAGAGTCTGTTAGGACAAAAACAACTTTTCCTGCCCTAAACTATTGGTTAAGGTGATTCGCTTCTGGACATTAATGTCTCAGACCTTGGCTCTTGGAACTTATATTGTAAACCAGCCTTGCTAAGAAGTCCACAGATATTACTAATCCATAAAAATGTTACTAGCCAACTCAACAACTGTAGATCAATCATTTATTGCCGTCAGCAGGTTGAGTTGTTTATTGCACACCAGAAAAAAGTTGCAAAATAAAAAAAAGAAAAGAATTCCCCACTTGTGTACTTGGATAGAGTCTCTGTTGATCACAAGAGAGTGAGCAAGCAACTATTTACAAACCAGCTCTAAGCACAGAACAGCACTGCATCATTCATTTATGCCCCATCTTTTACACAATATTGGTCCCTAAGGTTACTGTAAAACCCAGAGCCATTGTAAAGCCAGGATTATGAGGAGAGGCAGCTCTGAGTAAGCGGGAGAAACATTCATGCAAACAGAGCAGAACTCAACTGCTATTGTGCAGATTAGGGTTGCCAAGTCAGGATCATTCCAGACCCTGTGTGTGCGAGTATGTGTGTGCGCATGCACACACACACACTTTTTAAGGTGCTGCTCTTGCCCCAAGATTCCTCCCCCTTGTCCTGAGCATTGAAGAAGAAGGGTCAGGCCTTGAGAACCCTAATGTAAATAGTTGTTGTGGTTTGCACTCTGCCTGTTAACCCACCCATTCCTTATATATATCAATGCTTAAGTGCTAAATTTAAAAGATGCAAGATAGAATGGAAGGTGTTACTAGTAGCAGCAGCAATAGCAACATTGATTCCCTTCTTGTACAAAATTTTGAAAATGAAGGGTGTTGACCCTCTGATTCTAAGTCCCAGATATATGTGGGCTGGTTGTGGCTGATCAGTGGTGAGAAGTAAAAATTCTGAATTTGCTCATATATAACATATGGAGTTGGCACTGAGAATACGTCCTCAACCAAAGCATAACTCGTACTAAACAATGGTCTGGTAAAAAGCAACAGCATCTTTCATTTCAGTCCCTGTAGTCAAACATTTGATGTGCGGATAATTACCACCGGAGGTTCTGTGGTTCTTCTGAGTTTCCATGTGGTGGTATAGTCCATTGCTCAATGTTGTACCTTTTAGATGACTCATTTTCTACCATTTCTGTGGCACAACACCCATTCTTTCAAATCCCTAAAAGGTCTCAGGCTGTGAAAACCATGAAATATGGCACCCCATAGTGGTAAAGTGCTGTATTACTTGACTCAAGCTACAAAGGCTGTGTGGTATTTCTTGGTGTTGGGATCAGATGCAGTGTCCCCAGTGCTTCAGCAGAATAAAGGGAGAGATTTCATGTATGGGTTGTAACAGGAAAGCAGTGGCTGGTGCTCACTGAGGCAGAGGGAGTAGCTTGCTAGAGGTGGAACCAACTGCATTTAGTGTACCATCCTGCCTTTTCTCTTATAAAGACCCCAAGGATTCTTAAACAATGTCTTAGAAGCATCTCACAGGTAAGTGAGCTGAAGAATTATCTCCTACCATAGTTCAGAAGGATTTGTGTGCTGTCAGACTTGGTGCTGTGGCATGCTGAGAGAAAAAGTGTGTGCCTCCCCTGCCTCTTGCGGTTGTGTCATGTAGTTTGGAGCACTACTGTTTTAACAAGAAATTGGCCTACAGACCTTTCAGAAGCATCACTTGACCCAGGTTGTGACTTTAAGAGAGGATTGGCTGTTTTGCCCTATGTATGAAGTCCAGGCTGGAGAAATGGATTTTGAAGGTAGATGTCCCAGGCCAGGCAGCACAGAGGAATACTAAGTACTATATGTGGATCTCAGAAGACCCTTTGGTCTTGGAAGTTGTGGATCTCCCTTTTCTGAGGAGTCAAAAGTTCCTCCTTGAAGTCAGAAGAAGACTTCTAGTGAGTAAATGATTTCTTCTGAGGATGAGAGGCTTCTTCCTGAGCACCAGCAATGACGTGTAGTTGAGGCCTGAGTAGGACTCTAGGAGTTCAAACATACAAGCTTCAGTCTGAGATATAGTCGGCTACATGTCTGTGTATCAGCTCTAGATATTGTTTGTAGCGTCTCTTATTCTACTGGGCTTTCTTGTGTTAGACCCTGTACTATTTCTGGAATTGCCATCGCCTGGATACCTACTCCCTGTTTGGATCCTGTTGGCGTAGACTCAGACTATGTTTAGCCTGCTTCTAGAGCCCATCCAAACACTATAGCTATACAGAGGCTGGTTGGCTTGCCATAAGGCTCTGTGGAGGTGTGAGCATCTCTCCAGAGCTGTGTTATTCAGGCAGGACTTTTGATTCTGTGGTTGATAGGAAAAAAATATGGTATCTAATCACCCTTAATAACCATGCTTATCATTCTTAATAACCATGCTTATCCTCCATATATGCACATTGCTATTCCAATGAAGTGTTTGACTGCATGAGCATAGCCTATATTTTTTTTAATTTTTCAGTTTTATATATATAGGAAACATACAAACATTTAAAAAAAACAATCATTCGTCCATCATTGCATCTTCTTAACGAGCGTAGCCTATATTTGAAGGGGAAAAAATCATTTTTCAGGACTCTGGTTTTGAGAGGCTTTGCTTGCTTTTATTGTCTTGTGGCCTTGAAAGGTTTTGTCCAGGGCTGTGGCTTGGTATTGCTGGAGCGTGCAGGGTTCTGAAGAAACTGTTTGACCATTCCTCTTCTCCTGTTTTGCACAGCTCACCATTCTTTCTGTCATGAAAACTGTTCAGTTTTTTTGTGATTCAAGTCTGGCATTTCCTTCATCTCCTTTTCCATGGAAAGCATTGTCCAGGGCATTAAGATTTTATGTTCGCTTCTGTTGTTTCATCAGAGTGGCGATGAACATTCTTAGTAATATCAGAGTTTGTTTCAGGGTTGTCTCTAGATTTTTATTCAGACACAGATATGGAAGTGTGGGACCATTCTTGTAGCAGCTGATTTCTGTTGTCTTGTACAGAATAGAATATACCATCTATTCTTTCTCCAGTATTAGGTAAACCTCACTAGCTTCATTTAGCTCCTGTTCTGCACATTTCTTGATGTGTCCAAAAGACAACTTTCCCTATACAAGCACTTCATCGGACAGTTTATCAAAATGTGCATTGCTATCTACAATGATAGTGTTGCAGCCTTCCATTAATTTACACCATGGCCTCAGTTGTTTTGCCTCTGAGCAGTTGAGGCTACTCAGAGAAGAGGGTACCAGTGCACTGTCTCTTGCAGCTGATGGCATTCATAGACTCGAAGATGGCAATCTTTGCTCCTGTAGAACTAGTGATTGTTTTCTGTATGTCATGGTCATGGTCGTGTGGAACAGCAATAGGGTGTAGCTATGGGAGGAGGCAAAAGAGAGAGAGCATCCCCTTCCAAGATAAGAATTCTGCGTCCTCCAAATGAAATGTTCCTTCCATCCCCACATTTTAAGGTATGCGGGAACTTAACATTTCAGGTGAACATTTAGAAATAAAGTTTAGGCATCCAAAGAAAAAGATGCAGGCAAAGTGACCAACGAATACAAACACAGAAAAAGAGTTCTGGGTGTGAATGATTTTCAGTTTCATACTCTCTGCAATTCTAGAAAGTTGGGGAGTGAAGGAAAATTTAATTTTGGGGAGCAACATTCTTGTATGGAAGGCAATGTCTTCACCCCACTCCAGTGTCCTCACCCCACCCCAGCAGCAGCAGGTATACAAATTCTCAGGCTCTGAAGAAATTCTCTAGCATCAGGAAGTGTGTGCTGTTATCAAACTGCCAAACTCTGGTTTCCTGAAAGCATTCTTTTTCATTGCTCAGATGTTGATTTCCTTCAGTCTGAGAATATTTCAAGAGCTGCTTTCTTATAACTTCCTTCTAAACTACATTCCTTTTCATGCTGGGAAAAGAGCACTGTTAGTCAAGAAGGGTCCAGAAGCAGAACCTACTTTCCTTGATCTGTTGTGATGCCCATGGCATGACCAAGTTCAATGCATGTGCCTAGCAGAGAATGTAGGGGCTGTTGGGAAATACATTATGGATTCCCTTCTGCATTCCTGTGTTCCCACCATGTATCACAATTACGCTATCATACTTCTGAGTGACAAGTTTCTTCTTTTCATTCTCTTATGGGAACAACTCAGTCAGCCACTGAAGCAAGACTGTAATGAGGATGTTGGCCAGGAATCTTTCAATAGTGTGAATTCGAAAGAAACATTCTACCAGTCCGCCCCACCCTTTAAGGATATATCAGAAAATAAGCATGATTTCATGTGATGTTTGTGATGTTGCAGTGGCCACAAAAGAAGTGTATATCTTTATGAAGTGATCCTTTACCACTAATCACATGCAGTCCAGGAGTTTGTTCAGATTGCCTGTGAGAGATTTCTGAACTATGGAGGTCCAGTTTGATGGCAGAGTCAGCAGACAGAATGAGATTCACCAGCCCCCTGAAAACTCCTGGATTTAGTGGAATCTGCCACCTTGTTATGGCCACAAAGTTCAAATGCTTAACAGAAATATTTGCAGTTGATTTTTTTTTAAATGTGTCTGTTCTTGACTTGGAGTGGTGCTTTATGAGAAAGATTCAGGATAGCCTTTTCCCAGTTGTTCTGCAATGTTTACTCTGTGTAGCAATGATAGCTCTGTGCAAATATCCATGTGATATAGGGGTGACATGTTGCTTCCTCTTCTTGGTGAGATGGCTCAAGTCTCTGACTGCCATCTGTGCCCATGTCTTCACACTCCAAATAGCAAGGGGGGAAAGGAAAGAAAACAACTTTGGTTAAGATGCCTTAAAACCATGTAGTATACTAAATACACCAAATTCCCAAGTATATCCTTTCCCTTTGTTACTTCCAGCCTATAGTGCATCAGAAAAAAATCTCTCCATCTATCTGATTTGTAGCTTCTTGGCCAAAATCAGTCTGGAGAAAGAAATTTGTTAAAGAGCTTCTACATTGTTCATAAGGATTCTTGATACCTTTATATGATGTTGGATACAGGGATTGTGATGTTACCTTTGAAAACAAGGGAAGACTTCTGGATTCTTAATCAGAGAGCAAGCTATTTTTTTTCCTTGATATACTTTGATATCACAGTCCAGGAAAGCAATAAAAAGTAAGGGCACAGATATATTGTCCAGCAGGAAACCCATAGCAAAATGCAGTACAATCCAAGGTGCAATCCAGTCCATAGTGATGTGAGAGTGAGCCACACTGAACAAAGTCGAATTGGTTCTCTGTGAAATCCATGGAACTGCAAAATTCCTAGGAGTGGACCAATGAAGACTGACAGTGTTTAGGGAAGTGGAATGCCCCAATGGTGAGGACTGAGGGAGAGGAAAAGCCATAGTTGAGAGGAGGCATTATGACATATTTAATCATGGAAAATCTTTTGTAGTTTACTGGAAAGCAGGTCAGAAGCACTGTCCCTCCCCTTTGGTTATGGAAGCACAGGATGCTGGAGAAAGGACAATTGAAATAGTCTTCATTATTCAGAGCAAATTTATTTAACATTGGGGAAGAGAATAATGGTTGCTATGTTACATTGTCTATAAGGAAGTTACTATATTTTTGAACATTGGAGCGCCCCTTTTCTGTTCATAGGTATTTCATTGTGTGGGTTGGAATTTTGGTTTGTAATCATACATTCTGACAACTGGGTAACGATACCATTTAATTCAATAGCAATGTTTGTTAATGGAAAGGAATATAAATATTTTAAATATATATGAATTATAATATTTGTTACGGAAGCACATGTAAGTTATGTAACAGCTATTGTATATATATTGTGAATTCTCTGTTGAATAATTATAAGGAAAAAGGTCTGACATGTGTTGAAATGTCTTGTAATAACAGTAAAGGGCTGAGCAGACATTTATACCTTTTTATAAAAGGTAGACCATTAAGCTGAGCCAGAGAAATAGTATTCTGTTATTTGTGGGAGGGGGAGGCATTATGAGTAACTACAGTAATTAAACAGAAAAACCGTGGCCAGTGAAACCTGTCAAAGAGGAGATATGCAGTGGGATGGTTCTTCTGAAATAGGCAATTGCATACAGAACATTTTGCTTAAAAAAATATTTTTAAAATTTTGTTTGCATTTAATTTTCATAGGAAAAGTAATGTTACATACTTTTGTTTGGCTATACCGGCTACTTTGAACCTGCTTCTTTTTAGTGGTGGTGGTGTTGATGGTGGACACACAGGCACAATAATGTCAGAATATAGATAATTCAAGTCAGTCAGTGAATCAGCCGCCCATCTACCCCAATAGTGAAGCTTTTGCTCACCTCATTTGATGTGCAAAGAAAAGAAACAGAGACAAGCAGAGATGTATATGGGCTGTTTTCTCCTGCATTCTACCAATATCAAGCTGGGAAAGTAAAATACACTTGTCGTTAGTATTCTGTATACCTACAGAATCTGATTCAATTGGTTCCTCCATGTCCTTAGTTAACATTCCATTTATGACATAGCAGATGGGTTGTGGGAGAGCCAAAAATTGTCCATGTATGGTACACAGAGAGAAACAGAGATTCACTAGGATGCCCTTTTTCCATACTGAACATTCACATCAAACACACATGGAAATATGCTGATAAAAAAAACAAAACACACAAATAAACACAGTTGGTACAGAAGAGTTGAGGAAGCTCTGCATTGGTAAAAGGAGTATTGTGTGAGCATTACACATCCTAAAATGAGCTTTCTAACAGGTAACTATTGTTAGGGGGCACTTGGGTGTGCAGTGCTCTTGATTTTCACACATTATAACTGCCCCTGAGCTTTGGTTTTGGTTTGTGTACAAACTGCAATTGATTTGTTGATGTCTTCTTTCTTCAACTAGTACCTTCTCTGTGCTTTTCTCCAGATACCCTGGTTCATCTGATCAAGCGCACAGTAAATATCAACAATCCGGAATTTCATAAAGAGGTGAATTTTTCAGCAATGTGGCAGTAAGACAATAAAGGGACTTGGATAGAACCACAGAACATGGGTTTTTGAAACAAGAAGCCACTCCAAGTATCAGTGTGGAAGGCTTCTGGGAGAGGGTGATAACCGCATCTGGAAGCAAAAGGTGGCGATTACCTAAGTTAATATATGTTGTACACATACAGGTTTTAAATTGCTCATTGTAAGGTAAAGAATCTTAAGAGAGGCACAGAGGAGATTAGTTGAGGAGTACAGTTTTACTGAGGACACAGAAATACATGATGGCTGCTATTCCCAGGGTAGTGAAATTGACAACCTTTAAAGAGTGGTGGTGGAGAAATGTTTGGAGAGGGCACTGTATTTTCAGGCAGTTTAGGGGAATATGGACTCAGCCAAGCCCACATTTGGGGCCACTGAATGGGGTGCTTCTGTCTGAATCTAGCATTGTAAAGATCTGTTGATGATACCATATGCTGATGACTTATTTCTGCAGGATGGGGGGGATAGAATTATGCTACAGAAACAGTATCAGACATTGAAGTCTATGTATCCAGGGTCACATCACTCATAGGAAGTACAGATCTAATGATGATCTTAGAATCATAGAGTTGGAAGAGACCACAAGGGCCATTGAGTCCATCCCCCTGCCGTGTGAGAATACACCATCAAGGTATTCCCAACAGATAGCCATCCAGCCTGTTTTAAAAACCTCAAAGAAGGAGACTCAACCGCACTCCAAAGCAGTGTATTCCAGGAAATTTTTCCTAATGTTTAGATGGAATCTTTTTTCCTGAAGTTTGAAGCCATTGCTCTGTGTCCTAATGTCAACACAAATAGAAGCTGTTAAAGTCCGTCCGCAAGCTGAGTTCTGCGTAGCACAAATCACACAACATACCCTGATGATTTGACAGGGGTAGCCTGGTTCATATCATGAGTGCCCTGGTATTATCAAGTTGGACTCTGAAATAATAAAGCCTGATGTCCACAGGCATTCAGGGAAACATTCTAGTAAGCCCAAATTGTTTTTGAAGCACAGTCAATGGAATCTGTCAATTCTGGAATAGTCTGTTTTGTTGAGACTGCAGTTCTTCCCCCCTCATGTTTTTGTACAGACAGTTTTTTGTCAGTGTCAGAGGATTGTTATAGCAACTAACTGCATGGTCTCTCTCTCTCTCTCTCTCTCTCTCTCTCTCTCTCTCTCTCTCTCTCTCTCTCTCTCTCTCTCTCTATCCCCCCGCCCCCCCATTTTGTAGGTGCTTCGGTATGAGACTGGCTTCCTGGTTTGTGCTGCCATTGGTATTCTGTTCATCGTCTTTGTTCCTCTGGTGGGCTTGTTCTTCTGTTGCTGCCGCTGCTGTGGACGCTGTGGAGGTTTCTTGTACCAGAAACAGACCAAATATACTGGCTGCAAGAGGCAGGCATTTTTTGTGTCTGTGCTGGCTGTCACTATAATTCTTCTGTGAGTTTTGTGCTGTGCGGAATATCAGAGGGAGGCAGGGTGGGGTTATGATGGTGACTTGTTCCAGCAGGGAACTGATTCCAAATCTTTCTCCTTATATTCACCCAGCCCTAATTTAAAGCAAGAGGTACCTATTCATGTAGCACAGCACTGTCTCATATGTACATAAAAGCATAAAATTTCACTCAGTCCACATGCCATAGCAAAAGAGAACTGAACAAAATACATTTAGGCCTCCACAGAATTACAGTAGGTTTTTATTAGCCAGAGCGGTGTCGTGGTTTGAGCTTTGGACTGTGATCCTGGAGACCAGGGTTTGATTCCTCACTCAGCCATGGAAACCTACTGGGTGATCTTGGGCATATCACACACTCTCAGTCCCCAGAAAATTGCATGATAAGCTTGCCCTAGGGTCACCACAAGTTGGGAACAACTTGAAGGCACACAATAACAAGAGGAAATACCTGTTAGAATACCCTGAAGACTCAGAATCTCCTCCATAGTCAATTGAGGTGGAGACTAAGGCCATTTCCCACTAGACTGTTATAGCGCTATTATCCCACTTTCAACATCCTGTGGCAACCTGGGGTTTGCAGTTTCAGGAGGGGAGGATTCTGTAGGATGTTGAAAGTGGGATAATAGCGCTATAACAGCCTAGTGAGGGAATGACCTAAATATCCCTTCCTGAGACTGAATGCCTTACTACAAAGGAGGCTGCTATACAAGCCCAGTATTGATTAGTTCCTTGTAACAGAAAGCTCAGTTTTTCTTCCACTTATAGGCTTTAAATATCTCTTCCACTTAGAGACTTTAAATACCTCAAAATCTGTGATTTCATCAATGTGGGTATTGATGTTCCACTAATGCAGACTGAAACTATTCGATGCATAGTTGTTGTAGCTAGTTTATCACCTGAGGGCCAACCTTCTTGCGATGAACTTCTCCATACTCCAGGCTGGTGCTCAGACAGCTAACATGCTATCTACCTCCAGGGCCATACACAATTTTTTTACCAGTCTGACAAAACTTATACTATCCTGGCATAGTCTTTGGCATCACCTCAGTTCCTAATGAGGTGAAGTAGGATTCTGTGGAGAAAGAACTCTGTATAGTTTTCTCCAATATCAAAAGAAATACTGATATTAACACTGTAGTGAGGCAAATCCTCCAGCAGTGTTAGATAGATCTGTCTTGGATTGCTGTGTCCCAAATATCTCCAATTTATCCATTGATTCTCTCTGTTCAGATCAGAGTCAGAAAAGAGCTTTCTGATACTCTGTTTTCATGAAAAATGAGTATTATATTTCAATGGTACTCACGTTTTACACTTGTAAACCAATGCAGAATACTCAAAAGAGGAAAAAGCAGCTACTGCATGTGATTTGTGCTCATGTGTGTAATACTCTTTTTAAAAGGATGATTATGTAAACATAGGGCATTTCCTCATTACACTGTTATAGTGCTATTATCCTACTAACATCGTGTGGAATTCTGGGGTTTGTAGTTTACTGAGGCCAAAGAGCTCTCTGACTGAGAATTCTAAATGCCCTTCCCTAAACTGCAAGCCCAAGGATTCCATGGGATATTCAAAGTGGAATAATAGCACTATAATAGTGTACTGTGGAAAGGCCCATAAAAAAGCATGTACAGTACTTTATGTGATTTGTAGTCATATATCTAATACTCTTTTTAAAAACATGATACTGAGTTCAGTGCTTGTACTGAGAATCCAAACTTGAGCAGTAGATTTTTTTAAACTGCCTGTTAATAGTGCCAAACATTCCTCTTTTTAGACAAGGAAGTTCCATCTTAGTTATTCTGCTCCTGTGATTAGCCATCTTAATCATCTTAGTATGTATTAGGGCAGACATAGCCTTAGCACTGTACTCTGATTAAATGACAATGAGTAGGCTTTAATATGCCCAATATTGTAAAGAGAAAGCCATTTTAATTCCTTCATATGCAGTAATGTTTGCCCACCCAGATTTCTGTACCAAAACCTAACTTGGAATGATTTAGAGACATGTAAAAGTGGATGTTTTGACGTAGGGTAACAAAATGTCAGGAGTCTTATTTAAGATCTATATGTAAGCAACCAATTTTAGTTCATTTTTCTTAATCTGCAGGAAGCAATAGCTTGAAGCAAATAACAAAACAAAATAAAATGGCAGTATGACTTCATTGGCTCTGTTTTAGAAAAAGTCTTTGCACTGTGCTGTCTCTTTTCCATTTGTTTTCCTCACTTGCATGGGCGTGTTAACATGCTAGGCAGGGACAGCACTAATGTGCTAATATTGTGTGCATATTGTTTGCTGACAACCTCAGTTAAGTGAGATGCCGGGGAAGTTCTTGTTGCCTGCATGGCGTTGCTTTGCCGTCTGGCCATAGTAGTTCATGATTGAGTTGTGGGGATGAGGAGTGGCTTCCTGAAACAGGGGGAAGGGTTGGCACGGTATCAACAGGAAGACACGACAGGGAATTGCCTCCATATTAGAACTCATTCCATTGTGTGGGACAAAAATATGAGATGGGAGTTCAGGCAACAAACAACAAGTTTTTGAGCCAATGGCAGTCCAAAGAGAGTTGTCACTGGAAATGTCTAGTAGCCTAGAAAATTGCCCAGCTAGGGCTTACCTTGTGCTACAGCTCAACCAGGAACCAGTTTCAAATGACAATCACATTCTAAGACATAAAGGCATCCCTGAGCAAATGTATACTATATTTATCTCCTTTCTGAATTACTGCAGGAAGCTTCCAGATATTGAGGACAAGGGGTGGATATTTATTAATTCAGTTGAAAGATTCATGTATTTTTTTTTAAAATACATACTGCCTTTCTCCCCAAAAAGGTCTCAAGATGTCTTATGACAGATTAAAAAACAGTATTGTGAAGTTACCATAAGTTACAATATTCAAAGACAATTAAAGAAATTATAACGTTAAAATGCAAACAAATGAAAACTATATCAAAATCATGTCGGTTAAGAAAAAGTAGAGCATCCACTTTAAGAGTCCTTCCTCATCAGTTAGCAAAGCTTGCATGAATAAAAAGCCCCTTTGCCTATTGGCAGAAGAACTATGGGGGTTGGGTAGCCTCACCTTGTTGGAAGGAAATTCCAGAGCTTGAGAACAGCCATCAGAAAGCCCTTTCTTGGCTCCTGGCTAAACAAGCCTCTGAAATAAGTTTGTGACTCCATTCAGCCTTGAGTACTAGCAACACTCTTCCTCTGTTCACGGTTGTCTCTCCGAACCTCCTGAGAGACGTGCAGTGCATAAAAGTGTGAGTGGGGCTCTGTGGATCAACTGAGTTTTCTATGGAAACTCTGGTTGTCAGAAAAATGGACTAGGGAGGATTTTGCTCTGGAACACTGTTGGAATAAACATTTGTCAGCACCCTCAGTATAGGGGCAGGGAACCTTTGGCCATATTTTAGACTGCTGTTCCTTCCCTTAGGCTGTGCTGGGTAGGGCCAGTGAGTTTTGTAGGCAAAACATCTGGAAGGTCAAGAGTTTTCTACTCCTGACTTACTACATGATTCTTCTGGCACAGGACATTTTGTTGACCCGAGTGAGCCAGGATATTCAGGCACAAGGACATTGTTAATGCAGGGATCATCAAAATCAGAGAGAATATTATAAAGTTGGGATACATAAAAATACTATATAGACTAACTGTAACTAGTGAGAAGGATAGTTCACTCTATGATCAATATATGTAATTCAGGTCATGATGTGTTGTTTCAAGACAGAGAGAAAATGTAATAAATCACATAGACACAACAAGCCTATATAATTCAGATATAGTGATCTTGATTTGGAAATACTATTAGGCAGAATGTGCTAGTTCCAAGCCTTGTGCTTCTTCCATTATAGTATATCTCTATCCCCTCTCAAATGGCTAGCACAGCACCATGTCACTTTGGGCTACATCTGATGCCTTGCAAATAGATTTCTGCTTTTGTAGCAGGACTTCCCCATCTTCTCTTTTCAATGGACTACTCTCCTAGTCTTTTCTGGAGCAGTTCCCCAAAGGTCTGGAACACAATTGAGGGTGTATAAGGAACACCCAGTGTGTATGAGGGTGGAGGTGGGGTGTGTGTGAGAAAGATAGTGTTCATTCCACCAGAAATCTTCACTGTATTCAGTGGATGGACAGCATTGGATGAACCCCTTTATTAAAACAAGCAGACAAACAGAACTACAACTCTGTTAGTCATTCCTTTGTTTTTGATCAGTTGCACGATCCTCTTAGCCTAGCAGCTTGAAGAGAAAGCAAAATCAGCTTCACAGCCCTCACACCTGTGTCATGTTCCTTCTGCTTTCTTCCTTCATTTGCAGGGCCGGAGACATCTGTGCATACATCAGCAACCAGCGTATATCCCAGACTGTAGACAGAGGCTTCAGCACTTTGAACAGTACAGTGCACAACCTGCATATCTACCTGGAGTCTATCCCTCAGGTATATAGGCTATGTTACACCTCTACCGCTACTTCCTTCTCCCAAGCCATGTGTCTTTTGCCATGTTCCACCCTCCATGCAAGGCCACCTACACTCTTCCCACCTATTCAGGCATTTTTCCATCTTGTTCTGCTTGTTTCCTGCTCCAGCCTCTATCTGCCTTGCCCTGTTCTCCAGTGAAGAACTTTCCATTCTGCCATGATTTTCCAATCTGCTTTCCATTTCTTATGGACAACCACTCTTGCACTATTTGATCTATCCACAGTTCCAGTAATTCAGTGGGGACCATGCCAACCTGAACATTCCTATCTGGTCCAGTTTTGAAAACAAAGCAAGCTCATTTTGGGTTAGTACTTTGATGAGAGGCCCAATACCAGGAATCTTCAGATAGGACTGGGACATAATCCTGACTGAAAGCTGGATAGTTGCTGAATATTTCAGCTATTCTGAGCTGAAATAATGGGATGGTTGTACCAGTAATTTGATTTGGTAGAAGGCAGTATTCCTGTGACAAACTGTTCAGGCACTGCTGCTTGCCAAGTCAGAGTTGGACACTATTAAAATCTGGATCAGAAACTAGTTGAAAGAAGAACCCACACCATGGACAGAAGCCAGTGGCTTTTGTGACATACGGGGAAAAGGTTGTATATAAGGTGAATATGGAGATTTTGATAGAAGTAAATTAATGTTATCTGTAGTTCTGTGATATATTTTACGCTCCTGTTTCCTGTATTTCTATTGGTTTCTTTATTTGATGTTTATTTATAAACTGTGATTTATTTATAAATTGTGATATTCATGTACTTTAAATGTGTAGATAGAAAATATAACGTGGACTTTAAAATTCTAGAAAGAACAAACATGCTTCACTATTTATGGAGAAAAATCGCAACAATGAAGCTGAGCTAGATTGTTTTTGTAACAATATTGTTTTCATAGTCATTTTCCTTGTAAGTAACTTTCACACTAAGTGCTTCAACTAATTGTGACCTGCTAAATTCTGAGGTCTTTTTCTGCAGAAGGAGCTTTTAACTGTTCTCCAGGAAATGTGCAAACTCCCAAAAGGAGCCTGAATTCATAAAAATTTTTAAATTCATTGTCATCTATAGGGACTGGAAAGAGTTAATGTGAGCTGAAGATTTGCCTTATAAACAGATGGATTGCATTTATGAATATTTATTTGCAGTAGTGCTCCATTATGACCCTCTGCAAGTATTTTAACAGAACAAACCTAAACATGTTTAGTAAGTCTTATGCATGATGGCACTGATTTCCTATTACGTGTGTGTAGAACTTCAGTTACTGAGACTAAGTAAATAATCCTGCTATGTTATTTTGAGATTCACAGAATCTTTTCTCAATAAGATCCATGTAAAAATGGTCAGTATGACTGTGAAAGGTATAGTGTGCATGTATACTTAAGTCCAATAAATAAGTTTTGCTACTCTTTATTCAGGTTGTATTGTAGTACTACAAGTAGCATTTTATATTCCTTACAGTTTTATATCTGTAACCATAATTTCATTCAGGCTCTTGGTTCTTTGTTGTTCCCAATCCATAAAGACATGAATAAATTGCACTGTTTTCCTTGTTTTCCACAGGAGATTGATATAATTATCAACACCAGTTCAGTGCCCTTGAATCAAGCAAACAATAGCTTGCTCAGTGAGTCTATGCCACCAGCTACAATTTTGGGGACTGTGTGTGTGTGTGTGTGTGTGTGTGGTGAGAAGATCACTAACTCTTGAGAACTGTTGGGAAATGTGAGAGATAATAGATCTTTAGCAGAATAATTAAATTGCCAACGCAGAAGTTTAACAACAAATCCCATCTCTACCCCCGCACAAACAGAGCTTAGCAGTGAAAGAAACAAAATTAGTCTTTTTCTAAAACACATAAAGCAGCTTTACTTATAGTAGGTTGTATATACAGATACATGGTCTAATGGAAATGTGTGAGATAAGAGAAAAATAGATGCAGGTCAGAATCATGTGGGAAAAAAGTGAGTGTGGTAAAGCAAACAAACAGAAAATCTGAAAATGAATACATGATAAGTTAGTAAGTACAAGGCATGCAAAGTGAGATGAGATCTAATAAAGTAAGGTAACCAACAAACTTAGAAGAAATTAAGAAGAGTGAGTTGAAAACATGGGATTCTAGCTGACATTTGCAGGTGAAATTCCCAATTCAGCTGAAATTAGATGAAATTCCCAAGTCTTATGGTTAGCACACAGCATGTGACTATAGTTGGCCCTCCACTTTTGTGGGTTCCCCTTTCACAAATTTGATTATTCTCAAGTTTGTAGCTCCTCCCCCTTCCTCTGCTTCTCACAGGGTAAGAAAAGGCAGAAGAGGTGCTATGTTGGAGGAAGAGACAGGGGGAAAGGTGGGAACTGGGACTGAGAGGTGGATCTTGCTGGGAAGTAAGAGAAGGCAGAGGAGGTGCTGTTGATGGAGGGGAGAAAGGGGAAAAGATGGGAAAGGGCTTAGATGTGGATCATGGAGTGGGAAGTAAGAGAAGCAGAAGAGATGCTGCTAGAGGAGGAGAAAGGGGAAAAGATGTGAATTATGGAGTGCGAAGTAAGAGGAGGTGCTGCTGGAGAATGAGGAAGGAGAAAAGATGGGAAGTGGAGCTCAGAGGTGGGTC
Source organism: Cyclura pinguis (assembly GCA_030412105.1). NCBI lineage: Eukaryota > Metazoa > Chordata > Lepidosauria > Squamata > Iguanidae > Cyclura > Cyclura pinguis. The sequence goes on from CM059601.1 coordinate 61,207,306, forward strand.
ATTGAGTGGGAAGTCAGAAGGCAGAGGAAGTGCTGTTGGTGGAGGGGAGAAAGGAAAAGATGGGAAGTGAGACTTAGAGGCAGATTGTGGATTGGGAGGTAAGAGAAGGCAGAGGAGGTGCTGTTGGAGGAGGAGAAAGGGAAAAAGATAGGAAAAGGTTTAGATGCAGAACTTGTGATGGGAAGTAAGAAAGCAGAGAAGGTGGTGTTGGAGGGCAGAGATGGGGAGGAGAAGGGACTTTTGCAGAGTTCTGCTCCTACTGTTGCAGGATGTTTGTATGAACTGAGAGCGCTGCTCTCTTAGTTACTCCTTTAAATCTCGCATGGATCAAGTGGAATTGGTTTAAATCTTAATACCCACAAAACATGGCTCTAACGTTTGAGACGCTACAGAAAAGTGGGAAGTATTTTGTTGGATTACCTTGTTCTGATTGTTTTCTTTCTTGCAGACATTGGGCCTACCCTGGGGAAAGAGATTAAGACTCAGCTTGGGCAACAAGCAAATAAGGCACTGGATACAGCAGACCGTCTTCTTACAGGTATTGCAAAGTAGAGTGCATTGTAGAATGCCGCTGAGAAATTGTGTGTGTGTATTTGTGGAGATGTTCATGACAAAGAAGGCCCAAAAGAAGGTTCTCATGAGAAAACCTAGAAGTTTTTCTGGGATTGAGCACTGAAGAGTTTTATTCAGGACTGGCTTGTTTGGCTTCACCTTGAAAGCACTACAACAAGAAAGAACAATCTGTTTTTTTCCAGAGCCCACGTAAAATGGTAGGGCATCCTGTTTATCTGGATCTCTTTAGCAGGGTTTCATATATTTAAGGGGTGATTTTCCTGTGTTAAAAATTGCCTGCAAAGTGGGTGGGGAGTACTTACTGTGAAATTCCTCAGCCTTTCCTCCTGTCCCTTGCAGAGATTGGTACTGTGGAACAGGAACTTAAGCAAGTCAACAAATCAGGCAGTCACTTGCAGACGCTGCAGAAGGAGCTGGACCGGAACCTGACCATTCTGAGGAACGATATCAACGAAACTTTGGATCGTTGTGGTGCACCTTGCCAGAATATGTCAGTGCAAAACCTGAAGCTTGGGGCAAATCTCAGCACGGTAAAGTGAGGTTGAGAAGGCAGAGAAGTGTTTGGAAAGGCATGATGGATTATTAGACAACATGAGGATAAAGGTTCATTTTCTAAAACTACCCACACTATTGGGAAGTGCAGAAATGTGGTTAATAAATAAAGCACTTAAGAATGCGAGAGGTTGGAGCAGTTGGGTGAGGCTGCTGAGACCTATGAAGCCAAAACGTGTAGGGGTGTAACTCAATGGACGACAGATTTCTACCCCACCATAGAATCATAGTTGGAAAGGGCCTCATAGGCCACTGTGTCCAACCTCATGCTCAATACAGAAAATCCAGCAAGAGCATCCTCAGTAGGTAGCTGTCCATCCTCTTTTTGAAGATGTCCAGAGAAACAGAACCTACCACTTCTATAGATAACGGGTTCCATTGTCAAACTGCTCTTACTCCCAAGAAGTTCCTTCTAATATTCAATCAAAATCTACCCTCCTCTTACTTAAAACCGTTAGACCTGGTCCTAACCTCTGGGGAACGGAGAACAAACCTACACCCTCTGAAACAGCCCTTGAAATGTTTAAAGAGGGCAGTCATGTCACCCCTCAGTCTTCTCTTCCCGAGGCTGAACGTGCCCATCTTCCTCAACTTTTCCACAAATGTTTTGTTCTCCATACCTTTTGTCATCATTGTTGCTCTTCTCTGAACCTGCTCCAATTTATCTATATCCTTCTTAAAATGAGGTGCCCTGAACTGAATGTAGTACTTCAAATGAACCTGACTAGTGCAGAATTTAGTGGTACTGTTAGAATCATGAAATCATGAAATCACAGTTCTATTAATGCAGGCAAATATGTTATTTGCCTTCTTGGCTGCAGTCATATTCAACTTAAGATCAACAGTAATCCCAAGGTCCTTTTCACTTTTCAAGGTCCTTTTGTAGTGTTGCTAAATCAAGTATCCCCAATCTTATAAGTGTGTATTTGATTTCTATGGTCTAAATGTAGAATTTTGCATTGGTCTCTGTTGGACTTCATTCTATCAGTTTCAGCTCAATTTTCTAGTTTACCAAGGTGTTTTTGAATTCTGTTCCTATCTTCCAGTATGTTAACTTCCCCTCCCATTTTTGTATCATCTGCAAACTTAATAAGGATTCTCTCTGACCCAGTATCTAAGTCGTTGATAAAAATATTGAAGATTGTTGGCCCCAGGACAGAACCCTATGGCACTCCACTTGAGACATACCTCCAGTTTGAAGTGCAGCTGTTAGTGGTGACTCTTTGAACATGGTTTTCCAACCAATTATGAATCCATCTGACAGTATTCTCATCTATTCCATGTTTAATCAGTTTGTTAATCAAAATATCATGAGGCACTTTGTCAAATGCTTACCTGAAATTTAGGTAAATGACATCTCCACCATTCTTACCACCTACTAGACTATTTATTAAGCCACAAACACACTGAGTTCTCCATGGCTTTATTTGATATTTGTTCCCACAGATTCCTGATGTCAGCTACCCACTGCAGCTGATAACCAATCTTACACAGTCAGATCCCAATGCCACCCTTATAGAGGTAAGACCTCTCTCCTGGTTTGTACTCTCGTAGTCTCCAAATAAGTCATGCAGAGCCAGGCTTTCTGAGGATTCTCTGCAGGTGGCAGTGTGCTAGCATAATCTAACTAGGACCAGCAGCTGGCACCATGCAGAGAACTACAGACCGAGCCTAGGAACTTTAATCAAGAGCTTAGCCATCAGAGTTCTTTGAGGGGAAGTATCTTTCAGTTTGAGGACTGAATCATGTTTTAGAAAGGTGCTGCCTTAGGAGGATACATTCTTGTGGTGGGAAGAGCAAAGACAAAATGGTGGGACTGGAACGATATATTTTATCTTAAAGCTCTTACTGCCAATGACTAAGTCTTATGAGAGGCATTTTAGCTTGTTAGGATGGAAAGAAAAAGCTATACAAAGGCTGGACACCATGACATGAGAGTGTCATGGGAAAGAGACATGGCTGGCTGGGGAAGCCCAGATGGCAGGACTGGGACCTCAGAAGGTCCAGATTCAACCACGATGGATCCTTGCTTTAATGCTTGTGTCCCATCCTGTACCCTCTAAAGATATGGTTAGTCTCTGATCTGAGGAGCATTTTAGCTGCCATCCTGAAGGCAGGAGTGGGCCACTGGACTCAAAAAGATGAAACTGAGGATCTGAGAGATGAATGAGTAGGAGTGCACCAGCCACTGCCCTGAAGTGGAAGTGAGCAACTGGCAACAAAAAGAGAGAGACTGAGGATCTGTGAAATGGTGGGAGGCATAGATTTGTACTGAGCATTACACTTGGATTCCCACCAGTTCAGTCTGTCTCCAGACTTGCATCTCATACACAATACAAGCAACGAACACATGAGATGCAAGGCTATTCTGAAAAGATATTGTATACCAAAATCAAAAAAAAATCTGAAATATGGAACATTTCTGGTCCTAAGCATTTCAGATGCAGAAGGTTCAACCTGTATAATATATGTGATTCTGAGACTTCTTCAAGGCTATGTCTTGATCAGTGTCTGTTTGTATTCTTGGGTGTTTATATTGGCAGGCACGAAAAACTCTTGAGAATATTCCAGAAAAGGTCTCTAACCAAACAAAAACAGTTGTGTCTGGTAAGCACTGCTCTCATTTATCCTGTTCTTCATTTCAGGTAGTGGGGAAAAGTCTGTTCCTGGGGTTGCAGGGGTATGACATATATTCACTTCTATAATGGCCTCAAAAATTAGAGACCTGGGATCTTTGCACACTATGCAATTATAGTGCTATGATCCCACTTTAACTGCCATGGGACTTGCATTTTCAGGAGGAGCATTTAAAATTCTCAGCCAGAATGCTCCTGAGTGCTCAGATTGCCTCACCAAACTACAAACTCCATACACAGGATGCAGCCATGGCTGTTAAGGTGGAATCTGGTGCTCTGTTGGTGTGGCATGAAAAGGCCTTTGCTGAATTCACTCATAGTTGCAGAATTAATTTTGTTAATTCAAATTAATGTGTGAAATGTAGCAACTGTTCAGTATAACTATTTGCAATAGTGCTGTAGTTCTGTTTTATCTATGTTTTGAATTTACTATTCTCCAAACATACCTTCTACATACAAACTTGATTTCACACCCTCCAGTTTCTTTGGTGTGCACATTCCAGCATTGCTTCATGCACTATGCAGTTTTCTGTCTTGGAGCCAGTAGTTACAGCTATCTACTGGGCCCGCATGGAATGAAATATTCCGGAGCTCATCATATGTAAGTGTATGAAACCACCTCTAAATGGAGCCAAACCAGTGATATTGTTAACTCTGGCTGGTAGTAGCTCTGCTACCCTTAGCTCATGGCTAGAGGAAAATGTAGCCTGAGGGCTGCACAAAGGCTGTTTCCTCTCTGGACAGTTATAGTGCTATTATACCACTTTCAACATCCTGTGGAATCCTGGGGTTTGCAGTTTAGAGAAGGGCTTCAAAGGCCCCTCCCTAAACTGCAAACCCCAGGATTCCTTTTTTTTTCATCATTTTTTTATTAATATCAAATTTATATTCAGTTATTTATACAAAATAAAGGTACATTATCATTGATCTTAACTTACTTATTACATTTCTTACAAAATTCTATTTTCCATACATTACATACACAATACTTCTTTCCATTATTTTCAATAATTTCTTTTTATCTTGTTATGTTATTATCATTATATATGTGTGTGTGTGTGTGTGTGTGTGTATTTTATATCATTAAAAAAGAAAACTAAACAAAACAAAATAAAACAAGACAAAAATTATATATAATTGCTTCCTCTAGTTTGGACTCACACAACTGGTTAACCAATATTTAAATATTTGTATTTCTTTTATTTACACTTCCCCTCTGTCTCTTCATGTTTCCATTTTTTTTTCTCTCTGTTGTCGTTGTTATTGTTCCTCCTTTTATTTGTTCTTCTTAATGTAAGTGTTCTCCTACTTCTCCTACATTTTGATGTTAATCCTTTGGAATTATACCATTACCATTAATTATTACCATTATTCCATTACTTATGTATTATTATACAATCCTACATGTTCCTTCTGTCACATTGCAGTACATAATACATACATACCTACTTAATACATAATACGTAGTACATGTTTGTAATACGTAATACATAATGTGAACTTACATTTGGATGTTTTAATCTTCCTCTGTACACACATCTTTGTAGCTTTTTATGTTTCTTCCATAAGTATATTACCCCATCTATTGCGGAGGAACTTTGTTACTGGGTACCATTCTTTCATAATTTCATCAGATTTCTCTTTTATACTTAAGGTAAATCGGTCATTTTCTTTTGCTTCTAATATTTTTAACATCCAGTGCTCAATACTTAGACTTTCTTTGTTTTTCCAATTTTTTGCAATTGGAAAATTGGCAAACCCCAGGATTCCATAGGATGTTGAAAGTGGAACAATAGGACTATAACGGTCTAGTGTGGAAATGGCCAAAGTCTCCAGGGCCCCACATTTTTTTTTTTTTGCCCCCAAATAACTTCTAATACTGCTTGAGGGATGTGGGAGGCTATTTTGGCAAACTTTGGGCACTCTGGGCTGTTATAACCCCAGGAGTGGCCTTTTTTCCCCGAAGGGTAATCAGTTCTGTTGGTGCTAAAATAGCCCAGAGAGTGATAAAAATGTGGTGAAATTTTCCCCTTACTCTCTAGGGGCTGTTGGGAGGCATTTGGGGGCAAAATATCAATTTTGAGAGGTGCAACAGGAGTGTATTCCTGCCAGGTGCCCTGGCAGGTCTACTGTGCTTCCCTAACCTCTGACAGCTGCCCACTCACAGGTTAGGGGCTTAACCTTGAGCTACAAGTCCTTTGAAAGCTAAGAATGAAAACAGGAGAAGAATTTATGCTGACGTTTCATGTAACTGCTAAGATGGGCTTTTATTCAATAATGCTTATCCTATAATAAATCTGTCAATCCTAAAGGGATCACAGGACTCTCTCTCTCTCTCTATATATATGTGTGTGTTTGTTGAGTAGGAAGTTAATCCAGAGAGAAGGGGAATTTATGGTTGCATAGTATCTCTCACAGTTTTTACACAAATAATTATAAATGGGAAGTGTGGAAAGATATATATTGCCAGCTGTAGTTTGTTCTGTCCCTGCTAGCATTGTCATGCTTCATCTTCTAAAGATAGGTATCAGTGTCAAAACATAAGTTTTTTTTTATAATCATTTTATTCAAATTCAGATATAAAACAAACAATTATAACTGTCAACTTATTTGAAATATTTCCAATCTTCCACACTGATCTAGATTTCATTATCAATATTTCTTAACATGCTTAAAATATTGTACTACATTTTAGTGCTATTATTACTTGTTGATTCTTGCATTTCAATCTCCATATTCCCGCTTCATGATATATGTCCTGTAGCCCCCTCATAATTTATCTTAAATCATGAATCACAGATTTCCGTCTGATGGTACCCAGCAATTACCCATTACAATTTGCCATTCTTTTTGTATCTCTTCGTCTGATTTCCCTTTTAATCTCTGAGAGACCATATCAGCATTTTTGTTTTCAATCAGTGTACTCCACCATTGTTCTAATGTGGGTATTTGCTGAGTTTTCCACATCTTTGCATATTCAATACGAGCTGTTGTTATCATGTACAGTAATATTCTCCAGTACTTCTTTATACCAGTACCTTCTAATACATCAGTCATGTTTAACAAATACAATTCTGGTAACTTAGCAAACTGTACTTTCATTAATGCACATATTTTGTTATGTATTTCAGTCCAATATTTCTTAGCTTTAGGACATGTCCACCACATATGATATATCGTACCGGCCTCATTCTGACATTTCCAACATTGTCCAGTACCTGTATTATAAATCTTTTTTAATTTATCTGGTGTCATGTACCATCTATGAAATAGCTTGTAATAGTTCTCTTTCAAATTCTGTGCTACTGTAAATTTCTGTGTTTTTTTCCAGCTCTGCTCCCAAGAAAAACATAAGTTTTCAATAAAATGGCATTTGCAAATTTCCCTGTATACATGTAATTCCCAGAATTCCACTGTGACCTTTATTCATGCTTACTTGAGCATTCTGGGAATTGTAGTCCCAAACACTACATGCATATAAAAAAGTCAAAGTGTCTGTCCCTTACACAAAGATACTACTAACGTACTTCAATAGATTTTTAATATTGCCCAGGAGCTAGTAAGATTGTATGTACTCATCTTTCCCCTTGATGGTGATACAGACATCAACCATGGTTCCCAGTTATCACATAATCTGTGCCAGTCTAAAGGGTCTCTGTTCCTTTCTCCATTGCTTTCTACTTATTACTTTCTATTTATTTTTACTTTGTATTTATTATTTTCTATTTAGTTTTACTAAAAGAATATGCACACAAAGTAATGCCGGATTATATAAAGTGAGACGGAGAAGCGCCATTCTGTTATCTCGAGCTTACTGGAGGAAAAGTGACAGATAACGCTATTGCTGCAACCACCACTACTACCACTCTTAACAACACATTTCTATAAATCCCTTATTTTTGCAAAATCCATTTATTTATATCAATAATAACTTAATAAAACTCAAAATGCTGTCCTTAAGAGAAAAAACCCTTAAGAGAAAAAGGTTGGGGAAGTATCGTTTTTAGGCTAGCTAAAATACCACAAAATAATGTGTAAACTTTTGAGTCTCCTAGATCATTAAGTCAAGGAAGAACAACCAGGATTTAGACAGTGGAGTAGTACCAGAATTTGCAGCCACCTCTCTCTGCAGAGCAAGGGTGGCCACTGCTTGGCTCTTTAGATTGGGGTGGGCAGAGAGTGACCTGCAGGCCACATGTGGCCCTTGGGACCCCTACGTGTGATTTCTGATGTCCCTAAAGCCCCCAGGCTCTCAATTTTTAAAAATTTCATTTTGGACAGATTTTTCAGGCTTTTCTTTTCTTTTCTTTTCTTTTCTTTTCTTTTCTTTTATTTTATTTTATTTTTGCTATAAAACTATCCCAAAGTCGCCAAACCTGCCTGGAAATGTGGTGGTCTGCGTCCCCTAATCCCCCCAGAGCCCTGCCAACCTCCCCACAAAAAGCCCCCAAAGAAAAATAAATCATTTGAAAAGTGGCCAAAATAGTGGCTGGATGTGATGGTGTACTTCAGGAGAATCAAAACAAATGGGTGCGTCCCACTGAGCAGGTTCGGGGGAGGAATGACCACCACCCCCTACACAGTTGTCCATCTCTGATCTAGGTACTATTGGAATGCAACTCTCAGTGTTCCTCATCATTGGTTGTGCTGGTAGGACTGCTGGGAGTTGCAGTACAATCTCATCTGGAGAGCTGCTTGGTTCCCACTGTGGTTGTAGGTTATCTTCTGTGTAATACAAAGGAGTGCTGTCCAAATGTTAGGAGGGCTGAATGACATCAGCTCTGTTGAAATGTGAGAAAAGTTGTCCTTGAATGGAAGGTGGGATTGGTGTTAGGCTGTTGGGCTTGAATGGGTGCCTTGTGCTCTACAGTGTCCTCTGGTGCACAAAAGCTAGTAACTGAGCTGTGTTCCTTGCAGATGCACAGAAGGAATTGCGTCGTGTTAAACAGCAGATTGATGACATCCGTGGTAACTTTTCCATGCTGAACTTTCTGAAGAATATCTCTGACTTCATGAATGACATCGTCAGGAAGGCGAGTACCTATAAGCCTGACGTTGTCACCTACGATGGCTACAGGTAGGAACCAAAATCTGCTTGTAGGTTGCCATGTCGCATGGTTTTGTTCAAGCCTTGGTCCATAGCATAGCAATTTTGGCTATTTTGGATAAGATGAAATGGATGTCTTCTGTCTCTACTGTGCATTAAATAGGTAGCTACTATAATGGTCTCAGAATAGCAGGTATAGAAACTATGGAGGAGCTGAAGTGTATCTGGTTTGATGGCCATTGATGTTTTCATAGTACATTGATGTCTTGATGGAACACCATGTACACTCTGCAAATGGTTAAGAGTATAATTCTTGTATTCCTTCTAATTTAGTCAACTGACTCGGATGACATTTGTTTCATCCCTCCACAGTGCATCTTCACCATCTTTGGGCTTGCTTTTTGTTCATATACGTAGGGCTTGAACAATGTATCTTGTTTTCTTTTGCCAATGTTTTGATTATGCCTTTTACTCATGGCAGCAGAGCACAGCTTTGCTGTTACCAGCTTAACAGGGATCTGACCCATTACCCATTTGGGGATGTTATGTTTTGACCGTTTCTTTTCTTTTATTGTTGACTTCTGTCGCACTAATACACTTGACTGGTCTAATTTGTCTAATTTCAGGTGGATTGTTGGTGTTCTCCTCTGCTCCTTGGTGCTTCTGATAATTGTCCTCAATGTGTTGGGTTTGTTGTTTGGGGCTGTTGGGCTAGACCCACAGGAGATGCCTACTCAACGAAGCTGCCTCTCCAACTCGGGTGGACTCTTCCTCATGGCGTAAGAGCCCCTTTTCCTCCCTCTCAAGAATGGTAGGAGCTACTCCCCAAATCCCCCTTTGTCCTCTTCCTGATGATGGCCAAAGGAACAGGTGTTTGTGTATGTGTGTTTGCTTATTTCTAAGTATTTCACTATTGTTGATGATCAAACAAAAACCAATTAAAACAATACAAATATGAAAGCATTTTAAAGCACATTAAAATACTCTTTAAAAACTCCAAAAATCAGTCTGAAAATAATCCTAGAATCCAATTTTAAAAAGGTTAAAACAGCAGTTTCAGAAACCACATTTTTGGTTGCTGGATGCTTAAAAGAGATGGGACCAGTCTAACTTCCTTGAGCAGGGAGTTCCACAGTCAAGGTGGTGCTACAGAGAAAGGTCAAGTTCACAGCTTGAGGGGTTCTCTTGGACCCAGTGCTGCTCCTGGAAAGCCAGGTTGCTGCAGTGGCCAGGAATGCCTTTGCCCAGCTTCAGCTGATGCATCAGCTGCACCCTTTCTTGAGGAAGGGAGATCTGGTCATAGTGGTTCATGCCTTAGTTACTGTAATGCTCTCTGAATGTGTCTGCTCTTGAAAAGTGTTCAGAAGTTGCAAATACTGCAAAATGAAGCAGCAAGACTGGTGTTGGAAATGCATTTTTGAGACTACATAACACTGGTCCTGCAAGAACTGAACTGGCTTCTAATTTGCTTCTGAGCTCAATTCAAGGTGTGAGTGTTGACATATAAAGCCCAAAATGAATTGGGGCCAAGATATCTGAAAGACTGCCTCCTCCCATATGAGCCTGCCAGAAGTTTGAGATCTTCATAGGAGGTCCTTCTGCATGTCCCAACATTTCATGAAGTTAGGATGGTGTGCACACGTAACAGTGCTTTCACAGGGAGAGCAATTCCATCCAGAACAGGCTCTGATCTCAATGTATATAAGTGTTGTCAAATCACCTGTCAACTTATGATGATCCCATGGGTTTCATAAGGTTTTCTTAGGCAAGGAATACTCAGAAATGGTTTTGCCAGTTGCTGTCTCTGAAATATAGCCTACAGCATCTGATACTTTTTAGCGGTCTCCCATCCAAGTACTAACCAGGGCTGGCCCTGCATAGCATTCAAGATCAGACAGGATCTGGTGCCTTTAGGGTATTTAGGCCTCTTGAATAAGAGTTAACCTTTAACAGAAATATTTTTACATTAGGTTTATTAACATTAATTGTATAAAATTGACTATATTTTACTATCATTTTGCTTAACAATAGTAAAATATATAGTAAAATATAGTTGAATTTATATTGTATACACACACTGTTGTATGTGTTAGTAATTTAGAGGAAGTTTATCAATATTTTAACTTATAACCATTAGCTGAGAGGCTGGAAGTCAAACTAGTCTTAAGCCTTGTAGTATTGTGTAGTTTTATTTTTTGTGTGTTTAGTGTAGTTAGCTTAATTTAGTCTTACTTATGTGTAGTTTTGAATGTGTATTTTTTCTTTTTGTGTATTGTTTTGTATAACTTTATTTTCTGTTTTTTTACATTTACATTTTTATGTTTTTAATACAAACATTTTGAAAAAAAAAAGAACAGGAATTTGCCAAGCTGCATTTTGGCTCTTCCCCACACACCCCTTTCTAAGCTGGCAAAGGAAACCCCTTTCTCCAAACAAAGATCACGTTGCCTTCTTAAAAGGTGGAGTGTGAAGGGAAGGCAAAGGAAACCACTTCCTTCCAAGATTGCTGTTACTTTTTCTGTTCCCTCAACCTGAGCAGGTGAAAATAAAACTGGTCCAGGCATCTGTTCTTACCACTCAAAACTCAATGTGAAAACTCGAAACAGCCTTGGTCTCCCTCCTCACTGTCTTTTCTCTCTCTCCTTGCTTTCTCATTTTGCTGAGCTGCACAGGCTCATTGGGAGAATTGTGCATTCTGGGTGAGACTTTCATTTATCTATTTATGGGAATTATAAATTTGAAATGTAAACAGGAGCAATACAAATTGCAAGCCACTTGGATAAGGACTCTGATGGCTACTTTTTGTGTCTAGAGTCCCAGGAGAATCCAAGAATTCTGAATGTGTCTCATTTTCCCTGGCAGGAGTGTTGGGTTCAGCTTTATATTTGCATGGCTGCTGATGCTGTTGGTTCTGCTGACATTTTTAATAGGGGGCAATACGTACACACTGGTGTGCCGGCCCTGGGCCAGTGGAGATCTCCTTGAGGTAGGTTGCTGGTTTATTGTTGTACTCAGTGCAGCTGTGCCCTATCAGGGATTGGGATGAGGGAACAGGGGTAATAACCTAGAACAGAGAAAGTTATTTGTATCTTAAATTCCAGCCTAGAATCCACACTGCAGCTCCTTTCGCCAGCTTTTGTCAATTGTGTCACTTTGGCCTAAAAGGTGCTAAAGTGTGCCTAAAGCAACTTAATATTTCATGGATGTTCCTCTAGAGCTGGAGGAGTACTTTGGCTGTGATCATGTCAGCTGCTGTAACTATTCCACTATAGGTAGTTGCTGTAGGTGCATTGACAGTATGGCAGCAGAGGTACAATAGCTGCAGGTTGTGCAGTGATGGTGATACCTCATCATACCTGTAGGCTTTTGGTGATGGCTTTCTCTGCTGCCTCCCAGCCAGAGCTTCGCACCTTTCCAAAAAAAACCCATTTACACTGGCATAACAGACTTTATGTTAGTGCAAGTTACCAATAGACCTTGCCATTCTGAATAGGTAGAGAAGGCGTTTCATCAACACTTATTTATCTTCTTCCAGTTCCTCAGCAGACCAGGCTTGTTCCCTGAGTTAAGTGTGACAAATCTCTTGAAGTTGAATAGTTCGGATGTGACCCTTTCCAGCGTGTACAAGTGAGTGCCAGGTTGGCTAGCTGATTTCCTCCGTGACGCTCTGTTTGCTGTTATTTTGGCCCTCAGCTTCCCCCAAGAGCAAGAGACATACATGAGGGAGGAGTGAAAGCTTTGGGACTTAAACTGAAGTAAACCAAGATATACATTGGGAGTCCTATGTGTAGAAATAGGCAAAAAGTAATATCTTTTGCTGACCAGTAGGCAGCATCAGTATACTTTACCCAGCCATGCCAAAGACCCAGTGAAAGTAAATCTATCTGTGACTCACAATGTTTCCACTTCTTCAGGATTTTAACTGCTAGCATGGCAACTGCATCTTCTAATTAATGCTGTTCCCCCCCACAAGCCATTTCACTGAATGCCTGAGGAAAAATTAAATCCATTGATCTCAAGGGAGAGCAAGATTCAAGCAAAAAGCTTATTTAGGTATCGATGCTGTTTCTCAACCAATCTTTGACACAGCATAATGTACCCTGGTTTCTTACTTCAGCTTTTCTTCTTAAAGGAGCTGTGAAGACAATAACTCCTTATGGAACACTCTTCACCTGAATGAAACAATATCTCTAGATGACCTCTTCAACATTAGCAAGGTCAGTGATGGGTGTCTAGGTTACCACAAGACTAAATGACCAACCAACCTGGCATCCTTAGATAAAAGGTATGTCCTTTATGCGGTTTAGGTATATTAGAGCAGATAAGAGTTCTGAGTTCTTCCCATTAATTGTTTGAAACCTCATATAGGATGTACATTCACAATCCCTAGAGAACCCCGTGCAGGAGGTCTACATTATTATGCATTCTGAACCTGCTCATTTTGTGTTTTTTCCTTATTACTCTGGCAGTACACAGGTGATATTGACTCTACCTTGAAAAAAATAAATGTCAGTGTGGGCTCTACTGACCTCTTGACAGATGAGCAGAAACGTCTCATGCAGGACCTGGGCAAAGAGGATGGCCCTCTGAAGCTGGACTTTGCCAGTGCTCTGGAACAAGTGAGATGGAATTAAGGAAAATTGTTATGGAAGGGCAGAAAGGTTTAGACAATTTTCTTTCTAGAACAAGAATGTTACTGGGTCCGGATGTTGCCAAGTTATTTGTAAGATATGATTTGTTTGAAATGGAATCATGATGTAAACTTCTGAAAAATGGATATGCGATTCAAAAATGGCTTGGATTATGACTTGCCTCACAGTAATATCATGGGCACAACCTCACGTGTCTATAACATTAGTGCGGTGTCCATCCACATAGAAAAATGTATGTATGCAGGATATGAATTGCTGTTCCCGTAGCAACTGCACTAGGAATCTACCATCTAGGAGAGATTAGCTGACAATGGAAAGCTTACTTGGTTGATATTGTTTCGGGAGTATATCAATGACTGCTTAGTCCATTAAGGAGAAAAGATTATTTATTTAATTTATATTAATTTCTATTTATAAAGCCCACAAAGGCTCTTGTCTGGTCTCCACGTCATGATTAGCATTGCAACCAAACTAAGGGCACAGTTGTACATCTGTTGATTTGGCTGGGGGAGGAATGTGTTTTATATTTGTAGGTAGTTTGTATTACTAAAACATGTATGTCATCTTACTGCCATAGTCACCATTCAGAGCAGTTTAACACAATTCCATCAAATCATCAATGTAATAAACACATGCCATTTTATTTAAGTAAGGCAGCAAGTCATAGACAGAATACTTAAACTAATCTATGTATCTTCTAAAAGCCCCAGTAAATTGGGGCAGGCTTTGCATGATGCTTAAAGGGCAAAAACAAAGAGGACAGGTCACTCTCTCTTGGAAGGGAGTTCCAAAGTCAGAACGCACTTAATAACCAAAGCCTTCTTTCTCGGAATGGCATGGAAGAGTAAGCCACAGTGATTAGGTTAATCCTGCATGCCAACCAGAACAGGCAGGAGTCCAAGTTCTTTTTTTGTAGTCACCTATGAAAGCACCCAAAAAGGGGCCTATGATTGCTATCACATCAGTTGGTCACATCAGTTGGTGGAAGTGAGAACTAAGCTGGGACAAGGAGGAAGAATAGTATACATAGGAATTTGTAGAGAAATGAATGAACTGAATTTGGAAAGAACATTGTAGAAGAGATAACAAATCTATTCTATAGATGTTACCCATTTCCATGTTTCTCAGAGGAGTTGATCCCTGTGTTTCTTCTCTGTCTCTTGTGTAGATCAACCAGAACATGACAAATCAAGACCTGTCTGTCTTGGCTGCTGAACTAGACACTCTGGCAACAGTAAGTGGTAGCCTGGCAGGATAGCCTCATTCTCCTCCAGTGCTCCTTCTTCCTCTCTATGAGAGACTCTACAGGTGCCTTTGGCGATCCCAACAGGGTGTAAAATCTGAAGGGTGTGGAATTTTGCATACCTAACTGGATCTTGTATCTCACATGGCCACTAAAGATGAGAAACAGTTTCATCCTGAGTTGCTGGAAATGAATGGCAGCAAGAAAGGCAGAGCAGGGGTGTTGGACTTGTATAAGATGGAAATAGGACAATTTTTGAACTGGACATGACTGTTGGGAAAGGGTGGAATAATGTGTACGTGTGAGGAAGGAGTTGAAAGTATAGTGTGCAGAAGTCTACTGAATGTGGTCCCATGCTGAGTGCTGCACGTGTTTGTGTGTGACAGAGAGAGAATGTGTGAGCAAACGACATATCTCTTGACAGTGGTTGGGGTATGTAATCTTTTCCAGAAAATTAACGATTCAGATCTCAGCACAAAACTGCGAAATCACGCTGAGGAGCTGAGAAAGATGCAGGCTTGGGTGGATGGCAGTTTTCTCCCTGAGATTGTGAGTACTATTTCCTTCAGTCTAATTCATTTTGGTTGCACAGGCCTAGTGGTGTCTTGAATGAGGGCTCTTGGGTGGGACGGATTCTTGTCCCTACATGTGTGTGTAACCCTGTGCAGCACAGCCTGTGGTAGAATGCTTAGCTCTAAGAAAGAATTATGGCTACTGTGAGTAACTGCAGCCTACAGTGACCTCTGAGCCATGGCTTGCACAGTTAGAGACATATGTTAAGAAATAATTCCACATTTGAAAATCATATAATTCCCAAACTTCACTCCTCCCATTTGATTCTGTGGAGGCTTATTTTAAGAAAAGTTGCTTTGCTTCCTGCCGCATTTTCCTTTCATTCATAAATCACAGTGCTGGATTTTATGTCCCAGTAAGGTACTCACAGTTTTCCTCTACCCCGCCCCCCACCCCATTTCAAGAAACAGGAGTTTTTCCGGGCTGGAGATACTGCACATTCCTGGGATGTGTGTATGTACCAGCGGTTTCTGCCATCACTCATCCTAATACCTGCCCTGAGCACAAGTCAGAAAGGGCCCAAGGCAGCAGATTGTTAATGTGTAGGAGCAGTTGTGTAGTCAATCTAGTCTGGGTCAATCATGGTTTGTCTGAGCAGGATGAAGGAAGAAGCACAAGGGTGGTCATTAGCTGGTCCAGAAGTTATATCAGCAGGTCAGAAGACCAGGTACACAAGCCAGCAAATAGTAAATAGAATAGTCCAAATGCAGCCAGTCCAAAGTCAAGACAAAACAAGAATGTGAGAGAGTACTGCCAGTCAACCAGATAAGACAGTTGTCAGCAATAAGACTGAGAGAGAAGTGCTGAGATATTCACCAGCATCTCCTTCAAGGCCACAGCTACCTAATTAGGTCAGCATTTATTATTTAACTGATGCTGGGCTTTCGGGGTGTGTTCCCTTTATACCCTGCTAAGTCCTGCTAGGGAGCAGGATCCCCTACTGCCCTAGCCCCATCTCCTTGGACTCAGAGGAAGCTGCAGCTTCTTGGCAATTTGCCTTCTCCTCCTCCTCAGAGTCCTGCAGGGGTTGAATTATGACAGTAATCTATGAGTCCAGGTCCCATGGTTCCCGCTACATCACAGAGCTCCTGGTAGGCAAAGTGTGTGTGTACACACACACACACACACACACACACACAGTAGATGGTATCTCTCTCCCCCATCTTTTCCCAACTCATCTCGCTGAGCTCTGTGGGAAGGATTGCCCCTAATTATTTTTCTTTGCCCTCAGCATGTCCTAAATAGCAGCATCCGGATTTTGCAGAAGGCTGTGTCTCAGATTCCGGTAAGTGGGTCAGGGTTGGGTGGAGGAGAAATGTGGGAGATTGGTCCTATCTACCTAACAGCTTCCTTAAAGGTCAATATTTGAGGGCTGGAGAAGTACCAGACTCTAGGGACATAAGTACAACGTCAAGTCATCTTAAGCAAGCCAGTTGCACAGATTTCTCATTGACCCTAGATGTGTTATTTATATATTATATATTTAATTTTTACATATTTAAGATATTGATATGCTTTAGCCCCTGAAGCCCTTTTGAGTTTAATCTTGCTGTAGCATACCAAGAAGGCTTTCTCTTAATGTGTTAGTGCTGCTCTATTATTCCTTATGTGTGATATAAACCCATAGAAAGGACTTCTTTGGAGGGAGCTCCCCAGTTTGCGTGGAAAGTGACAGTTGTGGAGGGCAGGCCCTGATATTGTCTGTGCCAGTTGAAATTGATAATACTATGTCTTGCCAGGTACTGGTGAATTCTACATTGTCGGAAGTAGAAGAGGCTGAAGAATTTATGAAGTGGAAGACAGAAGAAATTATAAAGAATGTAAGTCCTCATAATTGACCCTGTTTCTGGGGTGGGTGTACACTGTGGACATCCTAGGTGTGGATTTATCCCTTTCCACTTAATGTCATGTTAAGACCAATTTTCAACACTCCTACAGGGTTCCAGACCTGACGACATGGGCAGGTGGAAACAAGGTCAAGCAAAAGATTATTAAAATGCAGGGAGTTCTTTGATAATGGCTACTAATTAGGATAGCTATACATCATCTTTCGTATCATAGGCAGTATGCCACTGTATATCAGTTGCTGGGGAATGGGAAACGGAGGGTGCAGTCAAGATTTTCAGAGGCAACTGTTTGTCTACTGTGTGAACAGAGCATTGGACTAGATGGGACTTTAGTCTGCTCCACCATGTGTTCTTATGACATTGGTGGTGGTATATCAAAGGTAGTGTGGGTCATGTGGTCATGCATGGAGCAATCTTGCCTTTCTCCTCAACCTCCTGGTTTTGCTAGGGCCTCATATCCATTCCTGTTCCTGAAACTGTACATGGAGTTCATATAAGGCAATGTAGGCTCATCACTTGAAGCCCCTTCAGGATTTGGAAAGTTGTCCTATTCTTTCACTTCCATTCTCTTCTCTGTTTACATTTAGGCAACTTCAGCTTTTGTGAATTCTGTACTGGGTTTCTTAGTGTCATACGTCGACTGGGCCAAGAATAACGTAAGTCTTTCAAACTGCTGTTGATAGACAGTGGGCTTGATCCTTGGTGAAGGCAAATGGGAGCCTGGCTATCCTCATTCATATACTTACCCAATCATATCTTAGTTCAAAGAGAAACTTTGTTTTTATCTTCGGCTATGTATGCTTAGCCCAGTCAACCATTAATTTATTGATGTTAATAGCCATAATAAATTGCATATCCAGGCAGACAATGCTGCATTTATAGCTGCATTTACAGCTGGTTTGGATGAATTGATCATCTTTGTTGAACATGTACTGAACTGTGTATACCTTTTTCCATTGTGGAAATGTTTTGTGGAAGTTTGGGGTTCACAGACTTATAGCAATTGCTATCATGATGAGGGAGGATCTATTCAGTTAGGGTAAGTACTTACAAAGACAATATGGTGAAGTGGCTTTTATCCCAGCAAGTGAGCATGGAGCTGTGTTTTCTTCTCTGGTAGCCATGATATTTCTTTGTCTTCTTTGCTGGCAGATAAAAGAGGACGTAGCTCGCTGTGGCCCTGCAGCCTGGACAGTGGATAGTGTGAATACTATTTTCTGTGGTTACATTGTTGATTCTTTGGTAAGAAAATCAACAGGACGACTGACCAGAGTGCCCCATTTATTGCAATAGATATTTGAGATAGATCAGGTGCCTTATGTCCGTAAGGGTAAGGGACAGCATAGTGGCAACACAAGGGTAGAGGGATGGCTGTTGCATTTCAGGATGTGAGGGAAGACTGTAGGTGGCAAATCCATAGAAGTTGTAACTGTCTTGTATAATGGATTTTTATGGCTTTGTGGAGAGGGAAGATGAGAAACTAGAGAGGCATGCATGATAGCCATACCCCTTAAATGGGTACAAAGTAGGGAGTCCTTGATATATGGGAGGGGAAGCTCTAGAACAAAATTGGGAATTTAGGGAAAGGAACAGGTAGACAGCAGCTGATTCCCCTGTAATGACGATTCTTTCAGGAGCATGTCTAACCTCGAGCAGTGAGGGTGGAGGTAGCACTGAGACTGTTGAAGGATCTTTCCTGTAACACTGACAACCTCATTTCTCTCTTCTGTTTGCAGAATGCCTTCTGGTTCAGTCTTGGTTGGTGCACCATAGTTCTCCTGCCAAGCATCATCTTGACTGTGCATCTTGCCAAGTTTTACCGCAGGATGTACATGGATGATTTCTATGTGTAAGGATGGCTCATAACTGCTATGTGTTATTTTTATCTAGTACTATGGATGAAATACTTTTCCTCTTTTCATTCTCTACTGACTTTGTATAACCCTTAAAGAACATAGGCATAAGCCCTTCAAGATGGTTTCATTTCCTAGTAGCATGACTCTACCAGTGGAGCTGTTGCCATTCTGTATCTGTAAAATCAATATGTTTGCTTGAAAACATGCTAATGGAAAGCTGGGTACCCCATAATCTCATGTGGGAAGTCTCTGATCTCCTCACTACTAATGTAGAGACTTTGTTTTCACTTTTACTGGATGCTAGTTATCTTAGTTCACTGCAAACCATACCCATCCTGGTTTTGTTTCAATTCAATTTAAGTAATTTGATTTCTATTGAGTAATTAAAAGCCAAAACAAACCACGACAGGAGGGATGCACTATAGTTTTGGCAAACTCAAGAAACAGTTATTTTTCTGATTAGACAGGATTTTTGATGTTAAGCACTGAGGTGGCTGATTCTTATCTGAAGCTTAAAAGCTGGAAGCTTGAACGCTAAATTTCCTTGCAATGTTTGCCTCTGTGATGCCACTCACATATTAGATTCATCATATAAAGGAAAGACAGTGTGGCCCTCCAGATATTTTTGAACTATAGCTCCCACAGCCTTGGCCAGCATAGCCAAAAGTGAAAGAGGGGTGTTGCGCTCGCACATCTGGTCACATGTTCCCTGTCCTCACTATAAACAGATTGTGCTAGCCAGTACCCAGGTGGTGGGGGCAATTCACCATGCACCCAGGACAGAAGGGTGACAGTCCAGTGCTGAAAGGTTGCATTGTTCTGCCATGATGAGCAATTGGATTAGCAAAGTAGTCTTTTTAGTTTCCTTGCTCAGCCTGCTTTGTGGGATCTCTCTTGATACTTTCTCTTTCTCCTTCTAGGGATGATGCTAGTGAAACCATGGAACTGTAAGTATTTCTTCCACATCACGGTCCATCATTGCTGTGTAGCACTGAATTTCAAGCAGAACTTAGACTAAGGAAATGGCCGTCTAGTGGGGGTAAATTGAAGGAGAGCCCCTGCTAGAAAATGGTGTTGAAGAAGCATCAGATCCATTTCAGGAGTGGGGAGTTCTAGTACAAAGCCACCTCCCCCCACCCTCCTCTGGTGCTGGTAGCTGCATCTAAATACATATAAGACTCTGCAGGATGGCCTTGTTCTTCTTTGCACTAAGCTAAGCTTTCCGTTGCTTGCTGGCACTAACTGTAGAGAGCAGTGCCAGGGATGGGACTAAGAGTGTGGATGGGTACACTGAACCATGAAATCTTATCCTGGCATGAACTGGAAGGGAGGCTCTGAGCTTCAGGAAACAGAGGAGGGCTGGGAGGGCATTCACTGGCACTTCTTTTGAACAACTATAAAAATACATCTTTTGTTAAATACAATTAAAAGGGTTTTTTCCCCTTCTCCCATTATCCCTGCCACTGTAACATTGCCACTTAACAATCCAGGCTGAGACACAGAAAATAGTTTCTGATTTTTTTATTTCTCCTCCTCTGCAGATCAAGGCAAAGAATGTTCAAAATGCCTCGGGCAGAGCTGAAGAAGTAGCACATATCCATGCCTGAGGAGCACTGACCATGACTGTGCGAATGTCTACAGGACTACTGGACCTCTCTTGCATCTTTCTTCTAGGGCATATGGGTCATCATACTGCAGCAAATTCTCCCTGGCACAGACTGAAATGGTGGCAGGAGCCTTTTCCTATCAAAGAAATAGTTGGATATAACTGCATTGACTCACGAGTCCTATCGCAGAAAGGTGCAGACTTATTCTCACATGTAGAATCACACACCTTTTCTCTTAACTATTGTAGAGACTAAGTTTGCAGTCTCTGCATTATGCCCTTGCTGAAAAGGATTATCTTTGGGGATTATGGCTTATTGTGCAACATTACAGGCAAGATTTCTGTATGCACACTGGACCCCTTACCTATCCCCTAGACTTCAGTGCCCAGCACAGTTATATACTTCTACAGTCCTGGGTTAGCTGGCTGACTCTGATTGCATGCTGCCCATAATGGTGTTGCTTACAACACCTTTTGCTACAATCACTGTATCAAGGAAAACTGATACGAGCCCTCTCCCCTTTTCTTTTCTACACAAGCTTTGGGTTGAGGAGTGCCCTCCGTTAACAAGTCTCGGATTTAGTTCATCAGTGTCAGACTGAATGATACTCGCCTGGGAAGATGTTTGACAGTCAATCATGGGCAATACAGGAAGTGTCATACCAGGCAACACAGCAGTTCTTCTCAAAAGCAGGAAAGACACACATCAGTTTTAAGTGGCCTTAGAATCCAGTGGTCCTTCAGTATAGCAAGAATGCACACTGTCTATGCCTTAAAAGGGTGCAACATTTCTATTATGTGGAGTTGCTTAAAAAAATAAGTAGTGCCTTGCAAGAGAAGATCAAGGTTCATGTAGCCCTGCTTATTTTAGCAGGAATTTCAGAAGATGGCACACATTAAACTGCCAGTTTTCTGTCCATTTCTGTTTTAGAGACCACTGGAAAGATAGGAGCAAGAATGAGCCAGAGCTTAAAACTACTGGGCAGTATACTAGACTGTGTCCAGAAAGCATATGTTGCCTTAAGCTATTGCTAGAGTGCCTTGCTGAATTTCATTTTGTGCCTCTGCTGGCCCAGTATGCACATCTGTATGCTGTAATCACACATGCTTCTCTCTCCTATTTCTTTTTTTCCTCAGAGTTTGACATAGTTTTCAGATAAATGTTGAATTTCTGCAAGTGCTTAGTGCCAAAACTGTACTCCCCCTCTCAGATGTCAGTGAAAACTAAAAGAATTTTAAAAGGATTTAGAAATTAGCAGTGGAAATCAACAGGGTATGTAGTTTCATTAATGCAAAACAGTAGAGTCTCCAGTAACAGAATGGCATGACAGTAGTCCAGAAAAGTGGCAGCATGAGACTCCCATTAGTTCTAGACCAGTAGTATAAAATGTTATGCTTCTTATCAGTTACAAGCTTTTAGCAAGAAAAGCCAGAAGGAACAAGTGCCAAGTCATGATATGTTTTACATCTCCTCCTTGAGCTACCACTCCTTTTTTAATAACTACTAAATTGAACAGCATCATCAAAAATGGTAATATGAGCATACTTTCAAAATGAAAGTATATATAAAAAACGTTTATATAAAATGTATTAGAGATTAGGAGCATAGGTAGGTCATACCATTTTTTAAAAAATTGCCTTTGTTACTCCAGTGATGTAATGTATTTTCATTGGTAGGAAAAAAATGCTCTCTTTTCTTGTTTCTAATAAACTTCAAATCAGATTTCTAACACGGTTTCCTCTCCACTTGGTCTCTGCTCATAAGGAAATGTGTGACTGTGCACATTAATCTTGCTGCATTTGGGCTATTATCTTTGAACTCAGTGAGTTGAGACTGGACTGATTTCCCTTTCAAGCAAGGCCCTTTTCAAGTTATTTTAAAAATTTCAGTAATTGCAAAGGTTACACAATTCCTACATGGAATCTAGCTATATTTCCCCTGAGTCAGGGTTTGTGCTGTAGGGAATCTGTACCACTGTAACTCCTTCTGCATAAGACTGTCCATTACTGTGTTCAGTGATAAGAAGAATGTGATTATGGGAACGCCTCAAGCAGATATTGACTAACGAGTATGACATTGCTGGTGTGGAAGAGTAAATTTTCCTTCTCTGAAGTTCATTGGTGAACTTTAAGATGCTTTGGAACATTCACAGTCCTTTAAAAATAAATAAGTATCCATATGCTTAACTTTTTGTCAACTGTTGTCTCCTTAAATGGTTTCTATACATCTTTAGCCCCTTTCCATTCGCCACAGTTTTTATAGCCACTTGCGGCACTGGCTCATCTTGTACCCATTTCATTTTTTTACCATTATACATGTCCCCTATACTTTTGATCTTATCTCCTAACTTAAAAACAGATTGCTGTAGCTTAATCCTGCAGTATTTTTCCTTTCAGCTCCTGCCAAACTGAAACCTTTCAGATGAGTATAATGGTTGGGCTGATAAGAGTTATTCTCCAGAACTTCTGGAGGGGCTCAACTTGAGGAAGACTGTCCTAATTTACAGGGCCACATCGTACTCGTACTAGTTGTAGATCAAGTGAACCAAAGAAATACAGCATCAAACAAGGCAGGTAGATTTAACCATCTGGAAAAGCCCTACACTGTTATGGAAGAAAGACATGGTAACTCCTAAGATGTTTTATAGCCACTTCAAGAAGGGTAGAAGAGTTTTAAGTGAACAACAAAAGCTCATTTGAATTGAAAATTACGTATGTTCTGGAGAAAAACTTTCATGTAAGTGAACACACTGATGACATAGAAATGTGTTCCATGCACAATAGGGACATCACCAAAAAATGGCCCTCCTCAACAAGTGTTCCACAACACACTTCCAACTTTGCCTGCCAGCATGTGGTAAGAAACCTCATGACGGTTTCAGTAAATTATATGGAAAGTAATTCCACATTATTACTACCATGATAAAGATCCCTCACTGTAGGAAGGTAGTGCAACATCGCATTTTGTGTGCAAGTCTAGCCTGTGAAATATGGAAGTGATAATACTTCAGTCTCCGTGTGCTGTGTGATTTCCAGTGAATATGGTAAGCTGCTTGATTGTAGGATGAAAAATAGTAACTGGAACAGAACTACTGTATAAGATTATGGAATCAAGAATAGGAACTGATTAGCAATCTAAAATGAGACATCTAACCTTTTCCCTCCCCAATCTTTACATCAAGTCAAGAACAATAACTGTCCTGGTTACAACCCATGCAGAGACCATGTGAGCTGACCATTCTTGTCTAGCATTTTCTGTGTTGTTACACTAATGTTTATTTTGTTTTCAACTCAGTGCAATTACAGTTTTTGTGACTTTTTAAAGTTTTAAAATAAATCTGGAAAGGTTGAAAATTAATGCGGAGAGCCTATGGAGGAGAGTATTTATGGACTGTTGCTCTCTGAGAAATGAAAACCACAAAATCTAGTACCATCCTATTTATAGCAGAAACTGATACAACAGATGTGCTCATCAACAGGAATGAGTCCCAAGAACAAAAACCTTAATGTTACCTATACTGTGACCATCTTGTAAAACAACCTGGTCCCACCTCCTTGTGAAAGGATGAAAAGAAACTATCAGATATCAGGAAACTTAAGTCTGTCATAGGATTCTTGCACAAGAGAACAGCAAAGAAACATAGTTTGATTTACTAAAAAAAAACAACCATACTGCTCCTATGATTACAAACAAAAGATGAACTAGAGAATGCTTCTGCACTGGAGTGACAACTGCCCCCCTGAATCCAGTGTATTCTGCTTTAAGGAGCAGACATGAAGTTAGAATATTAGTGCAAAAAGGCAGCTTTTAAAGCCTTGAAGCATCGTGACCATAAAATAGTGCTACTTCTATAAAGATCCATCTTGTTCTCTTGACAATGTGGACTGATCCCCCAATTCCGCCCCCACTTTATGAAACAAGATCAAATTACAAACTAGTTGATACCTTTTGTTTCTCCCTTCTCCTTGTTCCTTGTAGCTTCCTCAAACCATTCTGCATTTTTTAATACTTGAGTGGGTGCCTTTAACCTCCTCTATATCAGAGAGAATAGTGAGGGAACCTAAAAGGTATACAGTGACCCCGTAAGCGTTTTCACAAAAGAAGCTGAGCAGCTGCCAGCACGGCCCTTGTGCTGTGACTCAGCAGACAAAGGTGCATTGAGTTCTCGCAGAACAGCCTGCTTGCTGCAGTTCCCCTTCTCAGCAACAATCTGTTTTCTTAGCAGAGGGACTTTTCTGGGTCAGGCTGCAATTTCTTGGTTGGACTTGTTCCCCATTACCAAGTGAGGCCCAGCCTGAATCAACAGCTCAGAGAGAAAAGACTCACATAGCTGGCTGACCACAAGGCACATGCCAGGTGCTTCACACGACCATCTTTTAATACTGCATTCATGAGACAGAAAGGGCTTCAAATCACAGAAATGCATTAAACGCAGAATAAGCTTGTTCAGCAAGATTAGCATTTAAAAGCCTTCTTTTTCTTTGCCAATTTCCTCGAGATGAGTAGGGCGCAAATTATCCAAGGACATCTTATGGGGAGCTACTTTTTCTCTTTTCCTCTTGCACAGGGGACCCCATTATAAAAAGGTAACATCAAAAAACTGCCAACCATTGTGAAGACCCCCCCCACACACACACACACAATCAAAGCCCAAATTACTTTTGCTAAGACAGGATAATAAAGACCACTCATAATGATAGCCTTGACAAGTAACTGTACCCTCCCCTCTGAGCTTTTAACTCTCAGCAGCACAAAGATTTGCTCTATTCCTACCCTTCAGACTGAATAAACTTGCAGCTGCCCAGGCAATATAATAAGGGAATTATCAACAGTGGAAAGTATTGTAGGTTTG
This sequence comes from Cyclura pinguis, assembly GCA_030412105.1. Lineage (NCBI taxonomy): Eukaryota > Metazoa > Chordata > Lepidosauria > Squamata > Iguanidae > Cyclura > Cyclura pinguis. The sequence continues at coordinate 61,232,744 of CM059601.1, forward strand.
GCTAGGTTTACTATAAGCTCTCCAAGCATGCTTTTGCAATTGATGAGTGCTGCAGAAGTCAACACACTCTCCCCAACACCACACTTCATGACTCTTAAGTGCCGAGTAGTGCCACTACTTCCTCACTGTCTGACACAAATGGAGTGGCAAGGGACCCCAAACTTATCCCCTTTTCCAGTCCAGAATGGGACTGTCCACAGCCAGAAAGAAGATCATTTATTCTGCACAGGCACCATCTATCATCAAGGCACTCAAGGAAGCTTTGGTCTAGTCAGAATATATGTGGTCTGCTTGGAATTCCTGCAACTCAGTATCAGGGCAGGATCCTATCTGGCCAAGAACCACTTCCAATCAGTTATCCTATGAATGCTGTATGCTTGGGGCCAATGAGAGAAAATTAAGGAGAGCACATACAACAATAACAAAGAAATGTAATCCCACATTTCATCTTGGGTAATGAGCTAAATTCACCCTTTGAGCAAACAGCATAGAAGTGCATAGTGACTGGCTTTTATGCTGTAAGCTACCTGCCTGCTTTGGACCATACTGGGGAACTTTTAAAGAATGATTTTGACTATTTTGTGAAGTTTAAAATAATGCCTCTCCCTCTTTTCAGGAACAGTTCACACCTCCTATAGATGAAACAAGAGGAAGGCTGTTGTGATGAAACTCTTGCTGGGTTTGCCTACATATCTGAAATGGTCTCCTAATTCCAGATAGTAGCTATTCCTAAGTAAAATGGGGTAGGGTGGGAAGAGAAATTGGATCTTCCACAGTGTCTCATTTTCCTCTGTAACAGAGACATATCTGGTTAAACTGTAAACCAGTGGATGGTGGTGACAAACAAAAGGCAAGGCAAGAGTTACAAACCCCTGAAAATGTACAGGAAGTGGGCTACTTAATGAACCATCTACTAACAATCTATTCCATTTTTTTAAAGCAACAGATAAGGCCGCTATGAAAGGACAAAGGTGTATGGATGAATAGATGGTAGAAATAGCTGGGGCTTTCCCTGCTACAGGTAAACACTGCATGTTTAACAGCTTGTGGGACAGACAAGGAGTGAGTCTTTAGCCAGAGAAGCAGACTGTTAACATGCTCACAAATCAAGGAGTTTCAAAAACTTTCATTTCAGGAGGAACTAATGCGAGACAGTGAAACCTGGCAACCCACAAGTTGGCTTCCTCCCAGGGAAAAAAGCCAACATTTAAAAGGTCTAGAGCAGAATGATGGGTGTTTCAGCGTACAGTCAAGGTAATTAGACCAAGGCAATTAATTACCCAGTGATATTAAACTCACATGTAAATATGACGGAAGAATGCAGACTGACATTTTACCAAACCATAGAGAAAGATTAAAATCAACAAACAACCCTGCCTCCAGCCCACCAGCATTGTTCATAAAAGGATGGAAATACATTAGCATCTTCAGCCAGCTTCACTGGGTGAGCAACGGCAGAGTTTGTATAAGAAATTAATGTGTTCCTGTTTAAGGTCCCAAAACCAGAAAACTCTGATCCTTGCTACAAGCTCTGGACTCTTGCAAATAAGCCCATCAGTTGGGATTTACCTCCCTCTTTTTGGCAAGGACAGCTTCCAGATGCAGGGCATACAGGGTCTCAGTGGCACATTCAACCAGCACGTCCCATCTCTTGTAGGACCCCAGATGCCCTCTTGCCTGTCTCCAACTCTAACATTAGTGTGAGGCAATGTCAATGGGCACTTATGTGTGACTCTGAAAGGGAGTTAGCTCTTCCTGAGAAGATGTCCTTGGAGGAACGTGATGCTGCCTGGGTGGGGTTGGTGGGGGGAAAGTGGGGCCCTGTAAAGCATCAGCATACAATTCGGCCTGGCCAGATGGGCTCTGTGTCAGCTTGTGCAACAATGGTTTCAGGAAGCCAACAGTCAGCTGGGCTGACCCCTCTGGGGGGAAGGGAGAGGGATCAAGTTCTGCTGGGGCTAAGTGTTGCTGGATAATGCTCAGGACATCAGAAGCACTCAGATCTGCAGGACAGAGCTCCCACAACCTGTCCAAGTAAGGGTCCAGTGCCCTGTGCTGGGAAAACTCTCCCAGGAGGAGAATAAAAATCTCTTTGTTCAGCAAAGGGCTCAGCTTGGAGAACTTTTCTGCGGCTTCCATCACCCTCTGCCATCTCCCGTGCCTGATAAGAAGATCAATGGCCTGCAAGATGGCTTTAGGTCTCTGGCTAGACAGCAAGAGCTCAATTTCCATTTCCCCATCTGCTGCTGAGCATCTGTGCCTCCGTGGTAGCACAGCCAGGACTCTTTTGTAGAGAGGCACACCACCCTCAGGGCCTTCCTTGTTGCTGTAAGTCCACCCTGCACCCATATACTCTTGTGACAGCTCCACAAAGCGAGGCAGCCATTTAGGCTTGAACTGGTGGAGAGAGAGACAGACTAGTTCAAAAAGAGGGAGCACTCCATTTATGGGGCCCTCCTCTTGCCTGCTCAGGCTGGGTAGAGGTCCCCCCAGAATTTTCTTCCATATGTCCGGAGTAGCTCTGGCTACGAGAATGCCATCCCCATTCTGTTGTAGTTGGAGATGATTCTGGATGGCTTTCCAGGATGCCTTTGGGAAAGAACTGAAGATGACATTTAGATACACCAGGTTCTCCCTGTTTGAGTCCAAGTGCAGAAGGCGGCTGAGCTCCTGCTCCACCAGGGCTTCCCCATAGCTCTCCACCTCACTTTCTGAGGCTTTGACAACACGAGCCTTGAGGAGTTCCAGGTTCTGATAGCTTTGCAATTCCAGTTGCATCGTGCCCAGCAGCTTGGCATAACGTTCTGGGAGGCTTTTGGGCTTCTTGTCCTTGGGAGCAAGACTATGGCACAGGATGGAAGATAGTGCAATAGGGGCCTGAAACATGTCCCCCTCCTTGAGCTTCTCCACGGTGAGCTGGGAGCTGCTAAGGCTCCGCCGTTGGTAGAACTTGCAGGCCTCTTCAAACACCATCTCAACCAGGTTGGGTTCAGGTTGTCTCTTCTTGACAGCACCAGACAAGTCAAGGCTATAAATACCATCTGGAGCAAGAAGCTGCATTTCCTCTTCTTCCTCTCCCCTGAAATCCAAGAAAAGCACTTCTCCAATGCTCAGGGTTTTCTTCTCTATCAGCTGCCTATTGTCCAAATCCATAAGATACAGTACCCCTCCCAAGAAGCAGGCCAGGGTGCTCCCAAATGCTTTCACCTGGACCTGCTCCCCTGGGGCCAAGACACCCACCCCAAAGTCAAAGAGAGGGCTCCACACCCCATTGGGTTGCACCAGCTCCACCACGCCAGCTTTGGTAACCAGGAGGAGCCCTCCACAGCCGGAGAGGGCACAGCTGTGAATGGCCAAAACATCCACGGAGGCCAAGAGGCCCACACAGCCCAGCACGAGCTTCTTGAAATCCACTTCACTGCCAGGATGAGAGGCTCTTGTGCAAAGGCACCCTCTGGATGGCACGGCAATAGCAATGACAGCATTTTCCGGCTGCCAGATGATGACAAACTTGGCTACGCTCGGGAAGGTGGCCGGAGTGGGTACCAGGAAGACACCAGAAGGGGAGGAGATTACTTGGTAAAGGGGGCTATTGTGCAAGACAACCCTCAGGGGGCTAAGCTGGGCTCCCTGCTCCCCAATCTGGAGGCCTCGGGTGCAGATACAGTACTGGAAGGCTCTCCTCTCTGGGGTGAACTGGGCATCTAAAGAAGGTCTCTCCTCACACCACACGAGCTGGCCCCCCCAGCTGCAGATGGAAACGATCCGGGCGCGGGCTCCATGGCAGAGCTCCAGACTCTGGACGAGGAGCCACCCCACGGCAGGTACAAAGCGCCAGAGCTCAGTCCTGCCTTGCTCCCAGACGAGCGCCAGCACCCAGGGGACGGCGGGCGCGGGGCTCTCTAGGAAAAGCAGTCCCACCACGGGCGGCTGCGACGGCTGCCAGCTTCTCTCCAGGTCGCCGCCATCGGCGCCCAGGCGCTGGAAGGCCACGAGCCGAGGCCGCGAGGCCGGCCGGTTCCACAACAGGAGCAGATGCTGTCTGTCCGGGCTGGCGAGGATGCGGCCGGGAGCCTCGCCCGGGCGGCGCTGGGCCAACAACTCCCGCAGGGCACGGCCGCGGGCGAAGTCGCTCCAGTCCGAGACCTGCCGCAGCCGCCCCCCGGCTCGCTTCATCTCGGGGCGGCAGCCGTCGGCCACACAGGGGAAGCAGCCACGCGCGACGAGCCCCGGGGAGGTGGGCCAAGCTTGGAGGACCTCGCCGGCCCGCCGCGGCGACGGGCTACGCGCCGCTTCTTCCAGCCGGAGAAAAGCCTCCCTTCTGCCCGGTCCTACCCCTTCCCCTCCACCGCTAGTATCTCCTCGCCGCCGCCGCGGCGCGCCCGCCGGCCTCTCCCTCGTCCTCTTCGCCGCCGCCGCCTCCGAAGGGTCCCCCGCTCTCCTTTTCGCCTTCCTCGACGCTCCTAAACTCCGTCCTCTTCATGCCTCCAGTCCGGTCACTCCGCCGCCCGACCCGCGGCGACGCTCCCCGCCAAACGTCCCCAGGAGGCGCCGCTTCCGACTCCCTGCCTCCGCTCCGTCCCGCACCAACTACTCCCAGCTGCCTCGCCGTCCCACTCACGCTGCTCCGCTTCCCTCTTCCTCGCGCGGAGGGTGGGCAGGGCCCTCTTCTGGTCCCCGCGAGCGGGCCGACAGCGGCGCTCCTGAGAGATCCCAGCGACTCTCCCGCAAAAGCGGAGCCCGCACAGGCGGCGGCCACCTCCCGGGGCTTCCTGCTCCGGTCCCAGGAGCGACGGCGCCCTTCTCCTCGCTGCAATCACGAGGCCCCTGGTTTCCGGGCGGAGCCGCTCCCCTCCCCGTACCACCGCGGCGCCGAACCCGAAGTGCCTCCGGCTCGTTTTCACTTCCGTCCTCGCCCGATGAGGTTGAGAGCTCGCCGCCCGGGCCGAGCCGCTTCGGAGGGGAACGGGCGCGCTTTCGGGCCTGCTTGGCTGTTCCGCTTCCCGGTTAAAAAGGACAGGATGCCACCCGAGTGGCGACCGGCTCGCAAGAGCTTTGGGCGGCTCGGTTCGGGCCCACGCGGGGCAGTGGAAAGGGTCGGACAGTTTACTGAGCACATCTGGTCCCACGCCGTGGCCGTTTCCGCACTAAACTGTTACGGTGCTATTATTCCACTTTCAACATTCTATGGAATCCTGAGGTTTGCAGTTCCTCTCTAAACTGCAAACCCCAGGATTCCATAGGATGTTGAAAGTGGACTAATAGCACTGTAACAGTCTAGTGCAGAAATGGCCCTTCTCTTACCTGTTTTGTAGCCCTTACAGTACTCGCTCCAGCCCTTTCCTGTGTCTGTTGATTCAGAAACAAGCTCCGTTATCTTACCATAACATCGCCTCTTTACTTAGAAATAAACTAATAGGATTTGACCCATCAGTGCTGGCTTGTCAAACGGGCAGGATGGCTGGTTCTTTTAAACAAAGAGCTTACTGCTGGCGTTGATGTTCTCTGACAGAGCAATACTAATATCTGTTTATTTGTGGAATCAATTGGAAGGTAAGGCTCATCTCGCCCAGTTCTCTCTGCCATGCAACTAAAGCACTTCTGACAGATGTCCAAAGACCTCTGATGTTTTTAAGACCTCCCAAGGAACACCTTCCAATGCAGTCTTTTTCATTCTTAAACAGTCAAATTCTTTCCAATCTTCAGGGGGCATATTTTTTCTTGTAATTTAAATCATTGGTTCATGCTCTAGTCTTTAGAGCAGCAAAAAATATGCTTGCTCCATCTTCTGCATGGCATTGCTTCAGATAATTAAAGATATGTCATATTTTTATGGAACGAACTTGTTTTGTAGTGCTCCAGAGACTAGGATATGGGGCAATGGATTCAAACTGTGGGAAAAGAGATTTCACCTAAACACTAGGAAAAACTTCCCGATGGTAAGAACTGTGCGACAGTGGAATATGGTGCCTTGGAGTTCGATGGAATCACCTTCTTTGGAGGTTTTTAAACAGAGGCTGGATGGCCATTTGCTGGGAGTGCTTTCAGTGTGTGTTCCTGCACAGCAGGGGGTTGGACTCAATGGCCATTGTGGTGTCTTCCAACTCTATGTTTCTATTATTTTTTTCTCTAACATCTTTTTTACACTACACAGCTACTGCACTTTGATATCACTTCAACAGCTGTGTCCTACAGATTCTTGGGATTTGTAGTTTGGTGAGGCACTGGAGCAGTCATTCCTAAATGTTGGTCCTTTAGGTGTGTTGGACTTCCAACTCTGAGAAGCCTCAGCTGGCTTGGCCAACAATCAGGAATTCTGGGAGCTAAAGTTTCAAAACATATGAAGGACCAAAATTGGGGAACCATTGCCCCCAGAGTTTTCTGGAGGACAGTTCTAAATGTCCACAAAACTATAAACCCCAGGATACCATAGGATGGATCCATGGCAGCTAAACTGATATGAAAGTGTTATAACTGTGTAGCCTGAAAGAGAGCCAGTAAGAGTCACAGTTCCAGTGGGGCTTACTGTACTTACAGGAATCTGTGCATCAACCAATACTTTCAACATGTGGTACAGTCCACAAATAACTTAAGCTACATCTGATATTGGCCTAAAATATACAGGGAGGGTTATATTATATACACACTTGGGAATAAATTCTACTTAAAAGACTTTGCTTCTGACTTTGCACACCCTAATATTGGTCTACCACCCTAAACTGCACATTCAATAAATGCATATAGCTTTATTTTAAAGAAGGTTCAAGCCTCTGCACCCTTACTTTTAGAATGATTGTCTCATTGAATACAATGAGACTTAGCAATTTTGATAAGGCTTATAAGACACACACAGCAGGCAAACTCAGTTATTAAGCTGGTTAGGATGGTTTATTAGCTACATTTATATCCTGTCTTTCCTCCACTGAGCTCCAGGGAAGGGATACTGCTCCTCTCACTTTATCCTCACAACAACCCTGTGAGGTAGGTCAGGCAAAAATGGCATGTATGGCACAAAGTTGCCCAGTAGATTTCGTGTTTCAGAACGTAGGTCTTCAAAGTCCCTGCCTACCACTACATCTGTTTGACCAGATGCCTTTCAAGAGGCAACTTCCTCCCCTTTATCTGCACCATAATAGCTTATGTGCAGGACACAGTTACATCAGTTCGATAACCTTACCGCTGCTGTGGCTCGCTCCTATGGAATCCTAGGATTTATAATTTGGCGTGGGACTCAGAATTCTCTGCTACAGCTCTCTAATACTGTAGGTCAGTTTCTCAGCAAAGTACTGAGACGACAGAATCATGCCAGCTGAAGTGGTACCAAACATGCAGTAAATAGGCCAGGCAGACAGAGCATAGGAGTGGCTGGGGTTAGAAAGGATGGAGAGTACTAAGGTGCAGATTCATGAGTACAACACAGCTGGTCAGGTGAGCCTTGTTGCTTCAAGTGAAGGAAGCTTACACTTAGGCCATTTCTGCACTAGACTTTTATAGTGCTTTTATTCCGCTTTCAACATCCTATGGAATCCCTCAGACCTCTCCCTAAACTGCAAACCCCAGGATTCCATAGCATGTAATAGCACTGTAACAGTCTAGGGTGGAAATGGCTCTAGAAAGCAGATATTGCTGCCAAGTCTTTCGCTTCCGGATTTACTTCTCAGAGATAACAAGTGGAGACAAGAAACAAACGAATAAACAAGCCGGCCAGGAATATGAGCAGGAACTTGGAAGGCAGCCGTTCTAAGTGGAGAATTCCTGTAAATCTGCTGACTGCAAGCAAGAAATCCCACCTAGGGGTGGAGATGGGCGAGGTGCGTGTTCTGCGCACAATTCTTGGCCAACAAACAGATCGATTGCATTGAAGAACTTTCGTCTATAGTTCTAAGGTTTCCGCGCAACTTTGCTTGTGTAAACATGTTGAAGGACGGCTCCCGGAACAAGACTCCTGTATGCAGCTGAACATACACAGATACCTAAAGAAGCCAGGATGCAGAATTCTTTCTTGTTTTCCGTAGCATGGGGCTGGGAAAAGGGAAGACATTTTCCCCTTAGGAAAGACGTAAGATTCCTACGAACATGGTAGCGGAGTCTTGAGTCCGATCCTACACGCGTTCACTCCGGAGTAAGCCCCATCGTGTTCCACGTACCTCTTCCCAACAGAACGTAGAATAAGCAGCATAGGGCAGAATAGTTGCTTCCATCTTCAGCTTTAGACTGGGGCAAGCGAATAGGATCCACAAGGACAGCACGTTTCCCATCCTCCTTAGTCCTGGGCCATTTCCGCACTAGACTGTTATAGCGCGGTGATTCCACTTTCAACCTCCTATGGAATCCTGGGGTTTGCAATTTAGGGAGGGGCCATAGGAGGTTGAAAGTGGAATCATCGCGCTATAACAGTCTAGTGCGGAAACGGCCATGAGTCATCTTTCACTTGCTCTTTCTCACATTTAACTGTAACCAACTCGCACTAGTACCCAGCGGGACCCGGCGCCCACTGCCCTGCGGTAGGAGGGACGCGCTTGCGCGTTGCCAGGGAGGCGGGATGTAGTTTTTCGACGACGCATGCGCCTAGGAAGGCGGTCCTCCCACTCAGGTAACGGTGGGGTACGCTCTCTTCTTTCGGAGGAATCTGGCCTCAGGTCCCCCTTTTGCCCCTCTCAGTATTCAAGCCACCCTCCAGGGGGCGGGTGGAGGGGAGCGGGAGTGCGTGTACACAGCCGGGGCCAGAGGGTGTGATAGTGTTGGATGGGGCAATAAAACATGCCGAGGAGAGAGGAGGGAGGCGTATTGGGGTACAGGTGGGGCTCGCCCAGGAAGGTGTCTGTGGTGGGTTCTCAGGTTCCTTTTGTGGGGACGGGGGACCTTTCCTGTAAGAGAGTATCTCTCTGTATGCAGCATACTAGGCTGGGGAGTCTTTTCTGGGAGGAGGAAAATTTGATTCTTTATATTAGCCAGGTGGGGTCGGGCAGGCGGGCAGCTGCTCCGTCTACGTCCTAGTCATCCTTCCTCTGCCTCTTCCAGTGCTTTCCTCTTTCTGACCTTAGTGCCAGTGCCCAACCTTCGTATGGATCCTCGTGAGCCCTGAGGTGTCCCAGTGGAACCAGAGATAATTTACTTCTCCCTTTTCCCACCGGTTTCAACCAAAATTTGGTATTTATTACCACATTCTAGAAGAGAGTGTGTAGTCCAAAATCATTTGATCTAGAGTCAGAGCCCCCAGCTGTAGCTGTTAATGAGATCAAGTTGGCCCAGCAACAAAATGTTACAGTATGGAATACTTCTGTCCAGGATTTCTGCTGCTCCAGATCTTTGCTTCATCTTAGGCCATTTCCACACTAGACTGTTATAGAGCTATTATTCCACTTTCGACAGCCTATGGGATCCTGCGGTTTGCAGTTTAGGGAGGGGCCTCAAGATCCCATGGGATGTTGAGAGTGGAATAATAGCTCTGTAACAGTTTAGTGCAGACGTGGCCTTAGCTTTTAAAAATCTGGGCCATTAAAATCTTTGATTTCTGTGGTGCCTGTGATACCACTAACTTCCAGTCTGTGAGACATTTTAAAATAGCTTCTTGGTGTGGAGCATGATATTATCAACCCAGAAAATGAGAGGATGTTGTCTACAGTTTTAGTTTGTTTTAGCATCTTCTTCCTCCTCCTCATGAAGCGTCATTCTATTCACCTTCTCTTCTTTTTCATTTTTAAGCAGTTCCTTTTTTTTCTGTCATCTTTCTTACCCGTTTGTTAATGTTTTGTCTCAATTTGTCAATAACCTGGCCCAGTTAAGGACTGGGTTTGGGGGAGGAGGGAAGAGGAGTTGTCCCCATAGGATATTTCCTCTACATTTTTCTATTCCTGCAAATCTTAGGGCTACCCTATGTGTGTTGATGTGTACATGGTCTGGTTTTGAGTATGTTCGCATGAGTGTGAGAAAACTAGAATTGGGCTTAGAAGAAAGTGATCAGGATTTTCAAGGGTGGGCTCCCTCCCCATGCCATCTTTCAGTGCATTCTTCTATTTTGATTAATGTGACTGTGTATTTGAGAATAGTTCTGGAACAAATTAATAGGAATACATGACACTATGCATAACTTTTGAGGTGTGAAAGCTAAATATGGAAGCTATGGAAGTTAAATATGGAAGCACATGTGTGGGAAAAAAACTAGACTTCAGTAAACATGTAGATTATGTCAAAAATTGCATTTATTTGTTATGTCTTTACAGGCAACCTGATAATACACAGGAGACAGAATGGTTTATGTGTAAATTCTATATGTCTCTGTAGTCACTTCATTTGCTATTGTGTGCCTTCAAGTAATTTCCAACTCATGGCAACTCTGTGACAAGTTTTTCTGTGCAAGGTATTTTCAGAATGGGTTTGTCATTGCCTTCCTCGGAGTCTGGGAGCATGTGACTTGTCTAAGGTCACCCAGCGTGTTCCTATGGCCAATTGGGGATTTGAATTCTGGTTTCGCAGAGTCCTGTTCCAACACCCAAACCACTACAGTATACTGGCTCTCACATGAGGCTGTGGTTTCATACAATTTCCTCTATGCATCTGAATTTCTAATCAGAAGTTATTCTAGATGAGTCTTATTTAGCCCTGAATATGCTTGCATATTATGATAAAATTGTGTGGCCTCTCAAAATACTGTAATCTCAATGTGCCAGTCACACTGAGTTTAAAATATATGCTCGTTTGATTGTCATTGCCTGTTGTTTAATGGAGGAACCTAACACTGGCTAAAAAGATTGTAGATGAAGATAAATGTTTAAAAAGTGACTAATAAAATAGATCCCATATACAATGTCCTATTTTAGTAAGGTGAGGTGAAAGAATAGCTTTAAAACATAAACAACAATGTGATATTTTCAAACAAAATTATGCATGGGGTTACTTTAAGTAACATGGACATATAAGTGGGATTTCTAAGAAATGTTACAATATATTGTCCCCTCATAATATATAAGTGCTGTTCAGAGTTCAAGGTGATGTTTTCTAGCAGGTTATCTCCATGCTCACCTGTTTTCAGTTTTTCTTGTTCAGTTAATGTGGAAAATTCTCTTGCTTCTTTTCGTTGAGCTATATTTTGGGTGGATTGTTCCCTTAGTATTTGTAAATTGTACTTCTGCAAATCTTGGGGTTCCCCTCCACATGCTAATTCGTCCCCCCTTGTTTCTCAGTGGCCACTTTATGGCTCCATTTCTTTTGTTACTTGCTACCTAAGTCTACAACTTGGAGTGAAGATGTCATTTTCTTCCTCCTCTCCAATGGGTGTACACTTTTGCACTGTACCACAGTGAACATCAGTTCACAAAATGCTTTCAGTGTTTCAGCAAAAAGCATTTTCTGTGTTCTGAAAGTATCTTGGTGTTTATCTAAGGCATGGTGAACCTATTGTGGGCCACCAAAGGTTGTTTGGACTACAACCATCGTTCCTTAACCAACATAACAGTAATGAGGATTGATGAGAATTGCGGCTCTCTAGCTGTTGTTGAACCACATGTTGTCTATCCGTTATCTAACAGCAACAGATTTCTTGACTTGTATGCTGTTCAGGCTGTGACAGTGGTGGAAAGATCTGTTCTTAATCACCTTAGCATGCTTTTGTCTACACTTCCTCATGGCTATCCTACAAAGGGGCGAACATTTCCATTTCAATGATAGAAACCTTTATTTTCAAACGTGTTCTCAACTGGATCACTAATCATGAAGAGTCCATATGATTTTGGATCTTTCAGAATTATATTAAAAATTGCTTATCACAGCACACTGCTGTGCTCTGGTGTGACAAAACATGAGTGGAGATTTGATCCTCTGTTTTGACAGTTATTTTAGTAAAAGACATATTGGCTTGGAGAATGATCTGACAGCAGTGTGTTGAAATGAAGAAGACTTTGCCCTGAAAGGTGATTAGATTGGAAACTTTCAGGGGAGCTCCACATTGATTGTTATGAAGTGCTCAGGAGGAAGTGCATCTTATATTATGCTTGTAAATATCGTAAAAAAGGGTTTGTTTGCGTAGATGTATCTGATATATCTAAAGGAAATCGGTATTGGCTTATTATTAGTGTGTCTGTCATTTTCGAGAAATAGTTGTGTTTTGTTATTCCAACTGTATCTGCTCCATTTCATTCTTATTTACTTTTCTTGCTTACTCTTCGTTTTACATCTGTATGTCCATTTTGAAATAGTAAGAGCAGTCTCTTAGGAGTTCCAGTTAGTAGAAAGATCTTACTAAGGTTGAAGTTGTTGGACAATGAGTTCAGTTGGCAAGTTGGGCTGACAGGTTTTGACCTGAGAGTCAGAAAACAGCAGAAAATCAGGAGTTCTTCCATTACAAAATTGATCTCATTGTGTTCTCTCTGCTTTCCTCTACTTTGTTTATATGACAAAGATACTAGTTGCTCAAAATAGGAGTTTACCTTGGATGGTGAAAGATCACTGTAGCTACCTTTGGCAGAGAACTTGGATCGCACCTGTAGTTCATATTATTAAAACTTAATTGGATAGGTTTGGTTGGAATGTTTGTTAATTTACATTAGAAGCTTGGTTTTCTCAAGAAAGGATAGTTTGATATTAAAGAAATGCAATTGCTATAATTGCAGGCCTCGGTATGAAGTATACTCTCTTTATGACTGTGGAGTGGTTTTGCAGTTTACACTGAGGCATTTGGAGCCTATCCCTCATGTACAAGCTGTTTCCTTAGTTCCAATTAGATACACTTGCACAAATATGTTTATGGCACTGGGGTCACAAGGAGCTTAATTTAGAGACACTGGAGCCATTCTGATCATTCTGATCAAGTCAATGTGACCTTAATTTCTTTCCGTTTATCACTGCTGGTAGAAAGAAATTATACTCATGGGATGCAGTTGCAAGTTATGATTGAGCAATATAAGTTTTTATGATGTGCCTTATACCACAGAACCTCCCCTTTCAATAATATTTCCAGTACCCGTTAGAGTTTGGAGCTATCACTCTCTACTTTTGCTTGGGCAGGCATGACTTTTGAGTTGACAAATCTATTCACTAGAGCAAAAACTTGGCAAAGTTCACAAGTATAGCTATGATGATAGGCAAAGCTTGACGTGATGGTATCCTGCCCTCTGATATTTCATGGCAGTTGGTGAATTGTTTGAAAATGAATGTTGAATGCCTGGCTATGATTTTCTTCTGCTACTGAGTGCAGTGTTGAATTAGACTGCTACGTGAGTGAAATAGCTCTGAGTGCGACTGTGGGGAGAGCTGTCATCCATCTGACTTACTGGTCTCTTGAGTTGGGTCTCCAGATGCTGAAGGCTCTTGGATTGCAGTGCAGCCTGCTGGGGGTTTTGTTTTGGCCTTGCATAGAAATCTCGTAACAGTTCTATGGGGAGAAAATATTTCTGCAGATTTTCTTGAAAGCAGTCACTTCTGTAAAACTGGTGGGAGCAGGAGGAGGAGAAAGAAAGACCATTTCTACACTATACTGCTACAGTGCTATTATTCCACTTTCAACATCCTGTGGAATTCTGAGGTTTGTAGGTTACTGAGGCCAAAGAGCTCTCTGACTGAGAATTCTAAATGCCCCTCCCTAAACTGCAAACCCCAGAATTCCATAGGATGTTGAAAGTGGAATAATAGCACTATAACAGTGTAGTGCAGAAATGACCAAAGAGAGAGATTGATCTCTGTAGATCATGAGACTGAATGAACCCATTAAGTTCCAGAAAGAAAGGATATTTGTACTATTTGTTCTACTTGTTATTAACTTTACATGTTTTACTTGGGATTTCTGGTATAGGGAGCTATAAGAACAAATACATTGTTTTAATGTGGCATCAATCAATATTTCTTATGTGTATGTGCTCTGTCTAGTTTTAGTAAGGCTGTGCCCAAGATAAGCTTGAACTTATCTGTGTGATAATGTTACTTGTCTGAAGCATAGTACTATTCGCTTTACAAAAGGAGTGAGGATCTTTTGGCTTACAGGGCATCCAGTGAAATTGCTGACATCTGCTGCTCAAATCCTGGTTCCACGTATCCAAGGAAAATATTAATTTTTTAAAACCCTTGTGTACGAACGTTGGAATCATGGCATTGGCTCTGGCTTCAATTCATTAAGTAATCAGATTAGAGCACTGAGAATGGATGTGTACATGCTTGTGTTGCTGTCTTTTGCCCAGAATTTTTATTTCTGGGCATGATGGAAAGAAGGCCCTTTGATCATTGACTTTTTTCTCTCTTATTGTTTCCTGATCAACATTTTTTACAAATTTTTCCCTTTTGGCTGTTTTCCTGTAATAGTGAAGTGTTATTTCCTAGGATGCAGGAAAAGAGAATGGGAAAGAATTTGGAAGCGAGAGAATGTCACTGACCTAGTACTTTTTTACAGTACATATTTACATTCTTTTGTAATCACTAGAAGGCCCTCAGGGGCTGGAAAGCTGTACTGCTGGGAGCCTGATAAACAGAAAGTTGTAGGAGTGTGATAACCGTAGTACACTGCAAGCATATTTCTCATGTGTGCTAATAGAGATTTGCTTACATTGGCCAGAAATGGACATTTTTTTCCAGAAGTGGTAATGCATATAGTTTCCGCAAGCTGTCTCATGGACTAGATGGTTCTAAAGTAGGAAGGTTACTGCTCTGTGCTCTGCTTCATAAAACAAATATTTGCAGAAAAAGGCTTTCTGAGTGATGGTTGAAACTGATACCAATTTTTGGAGGAAAAACTCCATGAGAAGAATTGTGGTATTCTCCTTTTTGGGAACAGCTGCTACCTACTTTGCTGTGGGCTGTACATCTCTTAGGCCCTCCATTGCTTTTTTTTTGTGCCTGAATGGAGCTGGTACAAGCTTTTTCTTCTGCTTTATCCTGCATGGACATAGATGTTTGTTGCTTTAAACACACTACTACTCAGGGGTTGAGTAGAGGTGGCAGGAGTCTTGAGAAAGGGATGCTTTTGTGACTTGTATATAGGCTGTGTGACTGAGGTGGAGCAGTGTGCTTCCCTAAGAAAGGTAGCTCTTCATTAATGCATTCATTAGAGCCACTTCATATGTTACATGATGTCAAGGTGAATTTACCATCATAGGTACATACTGTCAGCCTTACCTTCCTGAAGTATTATCTGTATGACACATGCACTGTTAATCTGTATTTCTGACTTGTATGCTTCGCATTTTTACATGAACATATACAGTATTTTATGTCTAGGGAATGGAGTGAATGTAGGTTTCCCTTAGAGATCCAGTGTGGTGTAGTAGTTTTAGCATTGGTCTATGATTGGAGACCAGGGTTCGATTCCCCGCCTGGCCATGGAAATATACTGGGTGACCTCGGCTGCATCACACACTCTCAGCCCCTAGAAAACCCTGTGATAAGTCAGTCGCCATAAGTCAGAAACAACTTGAAGGCACACAACAACAGCAAGGTTTCCATTTTGCTTAACTCCCCGCATCCCATATACCTTATGTCACTGTTTTAAGAAATATGTTCCGAAAGCAGTCCATTCTAATGTATAATAAGTATCCACCTGTTTTCCTCCCCACTTTTTCTCTGTTCGTGTTCTCCTTCCCCTTTTCTTCTTTACTGGTTCTTTCCTTTGAGCGCTCCCCTCAATGCTAAGTTTCAGGTGGGTAAATTTGATGGTATTATGGCTGTCCTCTCTCTAAGTTGTTATTATTACATGTAGTAATGACTAAAGTGCTTTGTGAATCTTCAGAATTTGCTAAGACAAGCATATTTAAAAAGATTGGGAGAGCTGTGGAAACCTACCTGGAGAGAGAGCTTTTCTCAAACGTGCGTATTTTATTCCATAGTTTGTTAAGCATGGCACAAGCTGAGAAGAAAGGTGGATTGCTTCGGAGATCTTCAGCTAGTAAGAAACCCTTAAAAGAGAAGGTTGTGCTGATGTACGATGAAATATTTACGGTAAGATATGAATTTTTGTTCCTTTCAATGTGGTGTCTTGGTTAGTTTGCAAGACAGACTTCCATTTTGATGAGGAATCCTACAGGCAAGCCAGACTGTCTTACAGCTATTTAGAAATGTGTATCTTTCTGTATCCTGTGCCATATCCTTTGATCATGCTCCTGGTTTCTATACCTACCCTTACAGATACTGCACCAGTTAGTATTATTAATTTCTAGTATTAAGAATGAGAATAGGAGACCAGGGAATCTTGCCTGTGAAATGCTTCTGGGCATGGTTTTGCTGCACTGCTTTGAAGACAGTATATCTGTAGTGGAGTAGACTTGTTATTTTCTCACTGTTTCTGTGAATTCTGCCATTGATAATCTGCAGGGAAAAAGTGAAGCCTACCTCAGGGGCCAACTATACATATAGTTTGCTCTATTTGGTATGGTTAGAATAGTGCTGTAAGAGCAGTCAAATTTTACATCTATTATTTTGTATTTATAGCTACTGTAATTCATTGCTATTGTAACAAATACCCCTCTTTTCTTTCAGACAGAAGATCCAAGTAAATGCAACCCTCGCTTTTGGGAGGAGCTTTTCCTCATGAAGGTAATAGACCAAAGATTAAAGCATTCTTCTTTCCACTAAACGTTTCTTTGTTTGATTTCCCAGTAGCAATTTCTAGCCATTAGTCATGTCCTCATTGGCTCCATCATTGGTTTTTACTTCTTCCCTTTGTCTGGTAGGTGAATTTGGAATACCTGGAAGGGAAGCTGGAATCTCTAGATGGTGAAGAGTTAATGAAGATAAAAGATAACATTAACTGTTTGTTCCAGCGCTGCATCCGGGCTTTGGGAGAAGAGCATCCCATCAGAGTGGTCAATGCATTACAGGTGCTGTACTGTACATTTTTCACAGAACAGATCTAGATTTCCATTGAGCTAAACAGTCTGTTAGTGACAGTAAGGTCAAGGCGTATGAAGGAAACAAAAACTGGACTGTTACAAGCTGTTAAAATACATATTAGTTCAGTTAGACCAGAGTTTCTTTGTGGGACACTGTTAATGCCTACCCCTGCATTAGACGCTGACCTTGTATAGTCAGTAATTTAGGAGCATGTTTAGGGGTTATTCTTGTCAAATGCAAAAAGTAGGCATATTAAAAATATCCGCTGAAACAGAGGTGGACAATCTGATGGTCTGGTCCTAAAGATCCACTGCAACTTGCACCAGATACAGAAGAGCCTGAAAAATAAAAACCAAAAATGGACAGAAGTCCACTTTCATTTTTTCTCCCCGCGTTGGTGTTTGTTGAAGCATTGGGAGGCATGGTTCATATTTGAAACACAAATTCTTGGTTTGCAGAGGCTTCCGGGAATGGAAAAATGCAGTTTTTCCTAATTTGGGGGGGTGGGGTGGATGAGATGCCTGGGGTGGTGTTCCTGGTAGTCTGTGATCTGTAAAAATGGGCCAGGTTTGTCCACACCTCTTCTGAACTCTATGTAAGATCTATTTGGTGGGGTATGCTAATCAAAATCCTTGGTCTAGCATCATAGCTTTACATTTCTGGGGCATTCATTGCTAAGTTCTTTGTGCCCTGGAGGGTTTTTTCACATTTCCTATCTCTTCTTTCTTCTGATCCAGACACTGTGTGCATTGATCCGTGGTGTTCACCAGAAGAATAAATCCACATCTGGTTTTGACATCATCAACATGCTGATGGGTTTTGACAAGGCTGAACTGTGCATGAAGGTGAGGAGTTGCTAGATTACAGAAAGAAGAGGTGGTATATATATGTGGAATAGGAATGACAGTCCATTGCTAAATACATTGAAAGTATTAAAAGGGGAGTCCATGGTTGAATGCAACTGATGTTAGGTTGCGTTCTTAGGCCTAAATCCATGTGCCAGTAGCAACTAGAATAGACCAGGTGAATCAGTGGGGTTTACATAAGCACACTGTCCATAATGTTGATGTATGATTCAGTGGATCTACTGTAATAAGGACCAGCCACTGGATTTAGATCTCAGTGTTTCATGTTGCTGGCTTCTTTGGGCCTCTCGAGTAAACTCAGTACTGGTAACAGAAAGGAAACAGCATTAGATGGTGCTTTTTCCACCATTGCTTTATTAATGTCTGTATTATGCATATTTTCTTATACTGAGTGCAAGATCAGAAATATTTTAAGTTGATAACAGTGTGACCCTGCCAAGAGTGAGGCTGCCCCTTATTCAAATACAAGATCCCTTAAAACACTTCAGAATTAAATATACCATGCTTGTTTGGATGGATATTATTTGTCAGTGGAAGAAAGGGGATTAGTATGCAGTATAACTATTTGACTGTTCCAGTGTAACCAGAGAATAGGGTGGGAAGGCTTCACATTTTCAGATTTCAGATACTGCCTTTATACTTCTAAATTTCTGTTCACAACCATTTGGGCATACTATTTTTGTTGATGCACAGCTGAGATCCTGAAGGAACACAATTGTGTGTCACAATCTGCATTGCATAATTTGCTGACATGACGTACACTTCTGGGGAAAATTGTTGCTGAACTTTCTTGAGTAAAGGCCCTTGTAAAGTGATTATTATGTTTGAAGGAGTGGGAAATCGTATCTTCTTTCAATTGAAATAATTGAAGCTTATACTACCTTAACTAGACAATTTGACTTGGATTATTTACCAACCATAGATCCTGCCCTACGTGAATCATGATGGGATTTTTGTGTCACACAGAGAAAAGAATCACAGCTTTAGACTATAAGCATTGTGTGAATTACAGTAACTGTTCCCTTCTTTAGAATCTGATGGAGAGTTTGGACACACTACTTTGTGCAGAAGGCTCTGAAAGCCTCAAAAGTTTGTGCCTGAAGCTACTGCTCTGCTTGGTGACTGTAAGTAATAGATAATAATGAAATCTCTACTAACCAGATTTTGAAAATGTCATTTTTAAAATGATATGACACTTTTACCTCTAGCCAGTCAGTGTTTCTGTTATTGAGACAATGGCTTTCATTGTGTTGTAATTTCTCAGACACAACCATTGTATTATGTACGTAAATGAGAAGCTGCACTTTTTTTTTTTTGGCATGTATGTGATCCCAAGTACAGACACACTTTTAAAATTGTTTTGGTATCTAATACTCAACAGTGGGAGATTGGTATTCTGGTGGTACTTCTCATTCTGAAGTATTGATCTCATTGTTACCAAGGGAAGCTTGATGCACGGAGTACCTAAATGTGTATGGTGTATCATATTTAGGACCCCGCCCCCCAAGGACAGACTATAGACCCAAACGAAATTATTAAAGGGCAGTAATACAGATGAGAAAGTAGCATTAATGTTATACTAAATAAAATCAACAAATTGTGTCATGTCGTGCCAGAAATCAATAACCCTAAGATAGCTGTCAGACAAAAGTGCAAAACTCCCAAAGAACGGGCTGTTCACAAAATATGGGAAAGCTTCAGTAAATGATATAATCAAGGAAAATTTCAATTCTTTCATTACTGTGTTGTATTTTAGAGGCAGTTAGATTAAAAAAAAAGCATGCATCTATGAATGTAGTAATTTAATTTGCATGGACAGTACTGAATGAGAATGCTACCTTATTTAGAAAATTTTTATATTTTTTTTCCTGTTCAGGTGACAGATAACATCAGTCAGAACACAATCCTGGAGTATGTGATGATTAATAGTATCTTTGAAGCCATCTTACAGGCAAGCTGTTTTCCCCTTTCATCTCTAGTTGAGCAGTTAATTTTCCGTAGCACTATGTTATAAATCATACAGATTTACTTGATTGTACTGAAATGTCAACCTAAGGTAAGTGTTAGGCACCATGTTGGAGTCTCCCTTAATGTCTTCTTGTTTTGCTTTGCTTTAGTTGTGATTTTGATATTAAAGGCTCTTCATCCAGATCATTAATGAACTTGGTAAAGAAGGAATCTACATAGCACTTTGGGCTAATTCTTTTTAGCAGTGCTAAAGAAGAGCTCTATAGTCTCTTCAGATGTACTCATTCTTCTCAAGGTCATAAAGATTGAAATTGCTGTATATACATATGGCAGTATGGTCCAATCTGTTTGTGAATGGTAAAGATTAGTTTTCCGTAATTGGGGCCTTGACTGTGTATTTCTTACACTGGCTGCCTATAGCTCTTTGAAATGTGAGAGTTTCAGTTAATTTACACTATTCCTTCTCTTGATTTTAGATCCTCTCCAATCCTCCCAGTCGCAGGGAACATGGTTATGAAGCAGTTGTCCTGCTTGCCTTATTAGTGAACTATAGAAAATATGAGGTGGGTGCGCCTGTTTTACCTTGCTACAAAGTTTTACGAATCTTGGCTGGCTTTTGTTAGTCTACAGTACATTACTGGTCACCAGAATCTTGTCCCCCATGGGGAGTAATCTTGTCCCTGACATTGTTCTGTGCCTTGGAAATGTAATCTTACACAGGGGGCTCTTTGTGGGAATTCGGTTTTGCAGTTATATTGCTCTTCTGATGTAATCCAAATGCTTACCTCAGAAGCACAACAGCACTGTGGAGATGTTTGGTGGCCCCCAGCTGTAAAGATGGGATGAAAACTGGGGGTTGTTTGTGCTCACTTGATGGTGATGGAATGCAGTAGCAAGCAAAACTATGGAAGCGTGGCCTGGTACTTTCTGTTCCTTAACAATCTGCACACAAAATTCTGGTAACTTGCTGATTTAAAATTGATGTTAGGCTCATGTAAGAAATGTGTGGCCCACTTGTACAATGATGTAGAAGTTTTGTGTCCAGGTCAGTAGTGTCCTTGTATTTGTAGTGTCTTCTCTGTGTGTGTGCGTGTGTGTGTGCGTGTGCGTGTTTAGCAACACACACCCACAGAGGTTTTTTTTTTTAGTATCTACAGTATTGTAATAAACAGTCACAAAATGCTAAGGAGGAGTATTATTTTTTTCTTTCTCAGACATTGGAAGTCACATTAGAATAGCATGCGTTTGCTTCAGTGCTTCAAATCTTCTCTTAGAGTGAATGTGAGAGTCTTTTCGTTTTGCAGCACTGTAGCTGATCATACCCTTGTTTCCTCTAGAGCCTCATGGGCTGCTTAAATGGTTCCATTAGTTTAAGGGGTCTAATTGCATTGAGTGTGTATTTGTTGCTTGTGACTTTAATGTGTATCTATAAAGAAAACACTAGTGTACTTGCAAAAAACAAAGTGTTTCAAGTTTGCAATGTCTCCTGAAGTCTTTGCTGTTAATCCTGTTGCTCTTTCTACTGTTTATTGCAAAATAATTTTGATTTATAGAAATTGCCCAAACTAGAATAAAATTTCAGATATTGGCCTCACTTAGAGTTACATTAGGTACCTTCATAGGCTTTCTTTATATGCAAGTGGTTAGAACTTCCTTCAATCTATAGGTTTCTGTCTTTTCTCATTAAATAAGAAAGTTTAGTGGTCTTAAACTGAGGATGAATTCTGGCCTATTAATTCCTAGGCTTGTGATGTAAATCCATATCATATAAGTCCATTAAAAGCACCCTTTTTGTGGTCTCTGTACATTATATGAAGGTTCTATACCTGTGCAGATACTTGACAAATTCAACACTCTCACTGCCCATGACTTAACTATAGCTTTGACCAAGCTCATTATTATTGGCTATATCTGGAAATTTCTTCGTCTGATGAAAGCCACTCAGTGCCAGGCTTAAGTTTTAGTGGCTTCAGTATTGATGTGTTGTCCAAGGGATCTTCACCTCAGTTTGCCCCCGGTACAGTGGTTTATCTGATGCACAGTTGTGACCTCCTTCATGGAATTTGGTTCTAACTCCTCTTTGTACCTTGTCTGGCAGTTGTCATTGTATCTTTCTTGAGATGAGGAATGCACTGCAATCCTTGTCAAATTAAGTGACTTGTTACTACAAGGGAATGTCATCTCCACATTGATGTTTCTCCAATGAACAAGGCCATCCCTATGTTTGAGCATATGTTTGTGGAACATACTGTGCAGATTGCTGTAGACAATATTGTGGTAACCTTTGGTATCAACAAATAGTGAGCCATGTCCTTGTGATGTTCAAGATGATGATTACAGCTGGACCTCTCCTTCTGAGACTGATATTGGGGTGACAAATATTTCTCATCAATATTCATGTAGTCAAGGGTCAAATCAACAATTGTGCAGGCTGCCTCAGCTCATCAGGCTCCACTTCTTAAAAGTGGCAACTAGGGCACTTAGTAGTCTGTGCTAGGTTTTGCTAGCGAGGATGGCGGGCCATAAAAGCAAAAGTTGCTATAGAATGAATGTCCACCACAATGCAGTGAAGTGAATGCAGAAACTGTGTTCATTTTCCCATCGTGTTCTCTATGCCTTTGCCACCCATTCCCCTTATTGCCAGGATTATTGTGAAGATAAACAGAGATAATATGAACATCATACTTATTGTATTGTGGTGGCTGAGGCAGCGTTACTTCCTTGCTCTACTCTTTCTGTCACAGTGCTCTGCTGAAGATTTCCGGAGTCTTCCAGTCTTCTATTCCTCACCAAGGGCTGTATAAAGACTTGGGCTTTCCCTATGTTTACCTGATGATGTGAGGGTCTTCACATAACTAATCTCCTGCAAAGCTGCTGTACAGAATACTACACAGCCAAGTGTGATCACTTCCCCAATTTTGTCACCCAGTTTGAGGCTGATCCAGGTTACTGTTCTGTTATACTAGTCCTGAAGGAGCTGAATCTTTCTAAACTGTGTCCTCTCCAAAAGTGTGTCCGGTCTTTCACTAGGTAGGATCATGCTCCTACTGGATATAATATTTATTCCTAAGGAGGTGTCCACATTCTGTTTTGGCCAGGATATCACTGTACTTGTCTTCAAATCTTTGTATTGCTGGAATCTGCTCTGTGTTCAGTTAGATACAACTGGTGATAGGTAGACGTGGGTGCCAAATAAAGCGTTGGTGTTCCTATGTAAGGGCTAGGTCTAGATGTGTTGTGATAGCTCACTGATGAAATGTTATTCCTGAGGCAGGCTCCTACACTCAAAATGAGAATGAGAAATTGTTTTGTGAGGCAAAAATAGTGCCTTTGTGTGAAACAAAGCCCTTTTGATCTTACTGACTGTTTTCAAAGCTATCCGCCCAGCTCATCAAGGTCATTCTATAGAAAGGTTAGAGAACTTGAGTACACAGAGGAACTGTAAAGATAGTTTAGTTTTAGTAGTGTGAAGAAGAGACTGTTTTGCTTGTTGTGTCATACTGGATCATGAAAAGTTTCAAAATGATTATTTTAATCATTTGTATCCTGGTTTTATGGAAAAGGCAGGATATAAATAAAATGATTAAATAATGAGGATAATGATTAAAGATTTAAAATATCCAGAAATCTTGAAATCTTTAAACTGGGGGAATTTTTTTCCCCCCAGTTTTGGAGGGAGAACTGGAAATTTTTGCAAAAAGACTTAAAAATGCAAGATTTGCACCATTTACAGATTGAAAGTCACTTTGTAATTTTAACACAAAATACATTTGTGTATAACTTGTCTTGACATAAAATTATCGTATTTAATGTGTTAAAAGTATAGTTTATTTAGAAAATAATCACAAATTGAATTTACTTTTTTAAATTTTATTTTTGTTAAAATGGTGCTACAAGGTCCTTATCCTTGTAATTACAAAGAATCTCTTTGGCTTTGCCAGTTTATGGGAAGCAAGAGAAAAAAAACCTACAAAAGCAGAAGAAGCTGTCATTGTTTAAAGTAAAGAAAATTAGTGCCAAGCAGATATAAAACATTCATTCCCGTAAAAAGAACTGAGAAAAGGAAACAAAGACCAAGAATTTTAGTGATATAAGATACTGTATATTTTAGTCTTACCTGAAAGTCTATCTGCTACATAGTTTTTAGCTTTTAGAAATAATGTGGGAAGGAAGACACTTTGCCTTAAATATTTTATTCATTAATCTAAAAGAAAATATCTCATAATCTGTAATGTACCACTCTGTTCTGCTTTGGTCAGACCCCCTGGAATACTCTGTCCAGTTCTGGGCACCACAGTTTAGGATGGATATTGACAAGCTGGAATGTGTCCAGAGGAAGGCAACCAAAATGGTAGAAGGCCTGGAAAGCATGCCCTATGAGAAGCAGCTTAGGGAGCTTTGTGTGTTTAGCCTAGAGAAGAGAAGGTTAAGAGGTGACATGATAGCTATGCTTAAATATGTCATATGGAGGATGGCGCAAGCCAGCTTTTGCCTGCTCCAGAGACTAGGACATGGAGCAATGGTTTCAAACTTCAGGAAGAGAGATTCCATCTAAACATTAAGAAGAATTTAATAACAGTAGGCACAGTTTGACAGTGAAATATGCTTCCTCAGAATGTGGTGGAGTCCTCTTCTTTGGAGGTTTTTAAGCAGAGGCTGGATGATCATCTGTCAAGAATGATTTGACAGTGCATTCCTGCATTGCAGGGAGTTGGACTCGGTGGCCCTTGTGGTCTCTTCCAAATCTATGATTGTATGATCTATTTTTAAATTTTTCTAGAAAAAAAGCTTAAAAAAAACCAAAGGGAAAAGATTTTTGTTGAATTTTCCCAGGCCTTCACCTTTTTGATAATGATAATGATATATCAAGTAGGTGAATGTTGCTTTTCAGCTACATATTGACATTTTTTTCCACAGAAGGCTGTGGCTATATTTGGATTATATGTACAGGGAAGAAGTTTTTTGCATAGTGTTTTACTCATGCGTTCAGATTAAGAAGAAGTTTCATTTTCATTTTCACTTTCATTTTCCCACTCTTTTTAAGATGCTGTAGTGGGATTGTGTGTGTATGTGTGTGTTACAACTCTTTTGCATTTTGTGTCAAGAAAATACCAGCCAGTAGTAGCCATGTCCTCCCCTTGCTCCTCAGATTTTGTTTTTTTGTCAAGTCACCAGGACATATCCTCACTGCAGAATCTAATAATCTAATGATAATGTTGTTATGATTGGTTATTAATGGCTTAATTAAAAGTAAAAAAAAAGTTAACTGTCTTTTTTCAGCTAGAAGAACAGTGTGGTTATTGCACTTGTCATCTTGGTCATATTTTTAATTTATTTTTATATTTGTTTTCTGCTTTGAAATCTAAGAACATAATTTTAGAGAACACTTTTCAGCAGTGAAAAAAATCATGAAATCATGTGGAATCAGCTTCATTCTTCTGCAGTTTCTTATTGTGACCTAATGAGCTTGTGGAGTCATGATGGAAGAAACTGTTGAATAATATTTGCCTTTTGCTGAGAAAGAGGTGTCTGAATCAAAGTATGGAAACAAAGTCTATCAAATGCCCTGCTTGCTCTTGGGTGAGCAGCTGCCTTTCATACTTGAGCAACCAAGGAATATATTAAAACAGGAAGCAGAATAAGGAAACTACAAAGATCCCTGATATAAAGATATTACTTTGTAGCCTTGCCCAGACAAACCAAGCTGTATTTTATGCTACTTGGCTGCAACTCTTACTCATTGATCTACTACATCGACTTGTATCCTTCCACAGTATGCTCTCATAACGGTTCAGCCCTATGTGTGTCTGCTCCGAAGTCAGCCCTGTTGAGTTCGCTGGAACACTGCTAGATAATCATGAAAGAAGTTTGCTGCAAGGCTGCAGTCGTGTGTGTGTGTGTGTGTGTGTGTGTGTGTGTGTGTGTGTATTAGAAGTAGAAAACTTATAGCCCTCCAGAAGCTATTGGATTCTTACCTCCCATCAGTTTTGGCCAACATGGCTAGTGGTTAGGAGTGGTAGAATATGTAATCCAGCATATGGAGGGCCTTGTTATACTAAATCTTTGCTCGATAAATCTTTGCTCGTTAAAGTCAATTGGATTTGCCTCTGAGTTGTAGTATTACACATCTAATAAAGTAGACCCAGTCTATGAAGGCTTGTACTACAAGCTTCTTTCTGTCAGACTCACGTACAACATCCCTTTGTTTATCTCTGAGTAGATATGTATAAGATTGCCCTGTGAGATAACCTGTTCCTGGTATTCCTGTTTTGGCCTTTTGTTTTCCTCACATTTAGCTATCCTTGTCCTTCTGTCTGATAGGTTAGGCTCTTTCTGGAAACTTACAACATAATACATTTATCTATCTTTAAGATGACACAGTAATCTCTATTGTGTTTCCATAATTCGGTAATGGCTTTTCCTTCATTTTCTCTTTGTTTCTTAAAACCTGACTCCATTTAGAATCTTATTGTGATATGAATTTAGCATTGAATTTTGAGCTTTTGGTTCTATTTCTTTTTATTTAGGCATTGATTCTGACACAGCCTTTTGAACTGCTTGTCGATTCTGTCTTGTACCTATTGAATTGTTCTAGTAGTAGTAAGTTCTTGGCATTGTTAGAACATGTCTGACTTTGAGTAGGCTTTGGTAATGGTTCCTGAATGTAAAGAGAAACCATTGTGGGGTTACATGCAGTGGTAACAGGCCTGCTGTTCTTGCTTTTTAAACGTTTTAGATACTTCAGTCTGCGCTAGGTCATATCTCACACAGGAACTGATGTGGGGTTACCATAGGCTGGATAATCTGTGCAGTGTGTCTCATTAGGTGGTGTTCATGTAAGCGATATAGAGAAGTGTGGAATATGTGTCTGATTTGAAATACTGCTCAATCAAGGGCATAGAAAGCTGCTCTACTGGTGGTCCCTCAGGCACAAAAACTAGACAAGTTTAAATCCAGCACATTTGTTGGTTTATTTACCTTTTTTTTTTTTACCTATTGAAATGATCGTTATGGCTGAAATGTAAAATGTGACTAGGCTGACAATGACTTGTAGTGCCCCAGAGGGGTTGATACGAATGGATCTAAATTCCCATGGTTTTAATTGAGGGGCACATGTATACCCTGGCAAGACAAAGAAGACTAGACTGTATGTAAACTAACTTAACAAGTCCCTAAATTAACTTATGACTTTCCTTCTTCCCACTGTAGTCTGTGAATCCTTATATAGTGAAGCTGTCAATCATAGACGATGAGGCCACACTCAATGTGAGTACAATAAATTATAACTGCTGTTTGAATATGGCAGGTTACTCAGAATAATGGAAAGACACAAGAAGCTGAACTTAATTAAAAATTGTCCCCAGGGATTGTCAGGCACTTTGATTTTTGTGTTCATGACTGTCACATACCAGAATGAAACTTTGAGGTGGGGATGGACTGAGTGGCTGTGAGAATGGTTGAAAACGAGGCTGCCATATTTCATTTCTCTTTTTGAGCACTCATTCCAAGTCTGGGGTGATATTCCTCCAGTAGAATTGCTAGTACTGAATTTATATCCCACCATTTCTTCAAGAGAATTCGGGGTGGTGTATCTCTTCCCCATCCCAATTTTGTCTTTTCAACAGCCATATAGGTTAGCTTAAGTTGAGTGAGTGCACGATTGGCTCAGGCTCAAAGTATGAGCATCATGTATGAATGACAATCTGAATCTGGATTTCCTTCTCCAAGTTGGGCACTTTAACCATTCCGTTACACTGGTTTACATGGAATGAAGCTATGTGGAAATTATCAGAATCTTAAAAGAAGCCTGGCCTGTAGGTTATAGACCAAGTCCTGTGGACATTATTGTGAGTTATTTGGAGAAGATGTTATTGGGATTGCTATTGTGTGTTTGCTCTGATTTATGTGATATATAGTTAAGACTTGGAAATTAAACAGTTTGCTCTGTTCTTGCAGGGAATGGGCCTTGTTGTTGCTCAGGCATTATCAGAGTACAACCGGTAAGTCAGCTTAAGAAACTCTGCTTTTACAACTGAGTAATTAGTTGCGTTTCTCTTTCTGAGAAAACTTCCTGATGTTATTTGTTGACCATTTTCCAAGGCAGCCTAATAGCAAATGAAATCTCTAGATGTTTGAGTTGTTGTATTCCTGCTCTCATTCCTCACTTCAAGTGTGTGCTAGACTTTACAAAACATAAATATTAGAGGTTTTGTTTTACATGGGAAAACCAAATTGTGAATGCATGCTGAATTGTATTAACTTTTCTTTTTATTTGGTCATCAGTGACAGCATCTTTCTGTGAACTGTCATGTGCTATTCCCCGATGATAGAATGCTACATTGATCTCCAGATACTGCTTCTAACAGAATCTATTTGGATTAAAACATTTTGAAATAAATAAACCATGAAGAAACTAATGAAATCGATCAGCCTGATGTTCCACTTTATCTAATTCCATCTGATATGGGAATTAGCTGTTTGAAGGGAAAGTATAGAGCTTTGAGAAGAGAAAGATGTGTATGAAAAACTGGCTAATTTCTAGTCTACGGCTTTCTGTCGGTTGCAATACTGGAATATCCACAGGCTTTTATGGCTCTCCCTGACCCTTTGTATGTGTATTTATTAATTTAATTTAATTTATATTAAATTTGACTTAATTTAATGTAAAGTTAGTTTATATCCCATCTTTCTCCCAGTCTGGGATCCAAGATGGTGGAGTGTACTCAGAAGCTCAAATGCATCTTTAGCAGACTGAAGCTGCACTTGCTCACTCAGGATGGAAAAAGATAGGTGCTTTCAGCATGAGCAAAATGAGGAAAGAGAGGTCTGTTAACATTCGTTAGGGGGTAAATAGTAGCTCAGGCAAATGGATTACACAGAGTAGATCTTTAGTTATTCCTTTGTATTCTCCAGTAGAAGAATCTTAGGGAAAGTGTGTATGTGTGTGTGTTTGTATATTTGTGTGTAAGAGAGAAAGAACATGAGTATGTAACATTGCTCAGATAAATGGACTATTAGTCTGACAGAGCATGTGTAAGTCATTTCCTTTGGTATATTTCTTTAACTCAAGGTGCCTGACATTTGCACATCTCACTGGCAGCAAATGCTGCTTCTCCCCTTTTAGTGTCAAGCCATATGCCACTCTGAGTTGTCTGGCTTTTTATTTGTTTTAGATAGTATTGAAACTAAGTGCTCTAGATTTTCCTTGCCCAGCTGTGCTGCTCATGTAAATGCCTTGTTATGGATAAGCAATTGTTTTTGCTGTGTAAGCAGACTACCTTCCTTTATTTGAATTTCTCTTCAGTATAGTAGAAAATAGCCCCAAACGAAGTGGACTTAATGGAGACTTAGAGGCTACGTATAGAAGCTAGTTATTGTAATGTATGCTGATGTGGGCATGTTCAGTTTTGTAGCATTTCCTAAACTTGAACAAGCAAGTTTCAGAACTTTCAATTTTTATTTCCTCCTTTCTTGTCTCCATTGCTCTTGTTTCTGACTGAAATAATAGACTCCGAATGCTACAAGTCATGTAATAGTTACACAGGTCTAATAAACATACTAGTTTAAAGACAGAATTGCTAATGCTTCAAATGTGATCATCTTCTTCATCCTTCTTTGCCCCTACTGGACTGCCAAAAGAACTATGTTGCAGTGTAGGCTCCAATATGAGTTTTCCCAGGGAAGATTTATGCAGTGGCCGCTCCACTTTCACAAGGGTTTGGAGTGCAGAACCCTCATGAAAGTCAAAAGCCCGTGAATAACTCACCTCACCTGAGTGAGTGCTTCCCCCTCCCATTTCTTTGCCTTTTGGCCGAGCACACTGTTGTCCTTCTCTGTACCTGGGCAAAAGGCAAGGGAATGGGAGGGGGGAAATGGTGGAGAAGGCTCTCAAGTGCCTTCTTTGTGCAAAGGCTGCCCCTCCCATTCATTTGCTTTTGCCTGGGTGGAGAAGGAAGGCACATGTGCCCAGGCAACAGGAAAGGGAATGGACGTGAGCCCTGCACACAGTGAAGGTCTGTGTGTGTGCGCCTTGTCCCCATTCTTATCTTTTGCCTGGGAGCCTTACCTTCCTTCCAGGCGCCTGGGCAAAAGGCAGGTGAATTGGAGGGAGCAGGCCCATGTGCAGAGAAGGTGCGCATAAGCCTTCCCTCCCATTCTTCCTCTCCCATTCCCTTGTCTTTTGCCCATGCATGGGCAGTATGTCCAGGCAAAAGTTAAGGGAATGGAGGGGGAGGCACACGTGCACCTTCTCCGTGTGTGTGGCTCCCCCCTCCCATTCGCTTGCCTTTTGCCCGGGTGCCTGGAAAGAAAACATGTGCGCCCAAGCAAAAGGCAGAGGAATGGGAGGGAGAGGAGGAAAGTGAGTGCCTTGCAAATAATCAAATTCACAAAGGTCAAACCTGTGAATGTGGAGGGAAGACTGTAGGGTTTTTTCACCCTATTTTGGGATGTGAACAATCAGGCCATTTCTGCACTACACTGTTATAGTGCTATTATTCCACTTTCAACATCCTATGGAATCCTGGGGTTTGCAGTTTAGGGAGGGGCATTTAGAATTCTCAGCCAGAGAGCTCTTTGGCCTCAGTAAACTACAAACCCCAGAATTTCACAGGATGTTGAAAGTGAGGGAATAGCACTACAACAGTGTAGTGAGGAAATGGCCTTGGAGGGGAGTGGCTGATATAGTTATAGTGGGTTTTCAAATGGAATCCTCTTCTGAGTTGAACTCAGTATTAACCGTTGTTATTTTTGCTTTGCCCTGAAGCCTGGGCTTGCTTGCTTGTGTTATCTGGACAGGTTTATTTTGCAGGCACTAACCAAAATCAGGTTGGGCAAAACCGTTTCACTTTGGCTTCTTTCCTTCCTGCACAAAAAGGGCAAATACAGTATGATGTCATTGTGCATTTAATTTTTATGTTTAAAAGGTATAAATAGCCATTCAAGGAAGGAGTGATGGACAGAAGAATTGTGTAACTGTAGGTGTTTACTCTCCATTCCTCCACTGCAGTCACCATGAAAATTGCTCCCCCTTAAGCTATTGTTTTGCATCTGTAGAAAAGCTCCCATGGATCACAATGGAAGCTATTTTCCCCATGCAAAACAGTAGAGTTTAATTGCTTCCTCCCTGTCTGTTTGGTTTCAGTTCTGTTCTTTATCCCTTCCTACAGTGGATCTGTACATTTTTTTAAACTGTATTAAATTCAATAATGTAGTTGGTGTAATCTTCAGTTGGGATCAAAGCAAGTTGCTTCTAACATCAGAAGTAAAACTTAAAAAATCAGAACCTAAATCCAAGTACGTGTGATTCTTCTACAGTAGTATAGTTATTTTTGCTGTATTGTTTCTGCTAGCCAACACAAACTGTCCATCCTGATACAGGCCACAGCCATCATTTCTGACTCCCCTCATCAGTTCTCTTGAACACTCTTCACATGACAGTACTATTATGTGTCTTTCTAACAGTGGTGGGGAGTGAAGAGTATGCGGTGTGCTTTCTGAGCCATGGTGGTGGCAGCCCTTCCCCATTCCTTGGTGGCGCCCATAACAGTTTTCCTATTTTTAAATATACACGAAAGCCACTGAGGGCTATCATGTGTTTCTGGAAGTGCACAGGCTCTTGTGCTGCCAAGAAGATGCTTGACTCACCCTTCTCTTTTCTTTGCTCAGTCACATCTAAATGATTGATTAGGGAGAGTGTTAGCTGGGTCAGTTAATTGGGGAGTGGGATTGGGCTACAGTAACCATTGAGGAAGGGTGAATACTGTGACTGGGGTGGGAGGGAGAAGGGGGTGCCAGAGAAAAAACAGGAGGTGATCAAATAGAGTATACATGTAATCTATGGCCCTTGGCCTTACATGCTGTTGGCTTTCAGCCCTTGGAAGTTTATCCACAAGGGGATCTGGTCCTTGGACGAAAAATGTTTCCCGCCTTTGCTCTAAATCTTCAAACACATTCAGATATTAATTACTAGTCTTAAATGATTGTGAAGCCAGTAAAGCTGCTGATAAATGCACTGCTGCTGATTGTGTTGTAACTTTGAAGGTACACATTGTTGGAGAAGTGACGAATGGGTTTTGTACGGTAGTTGTAAAACTTGAGAAAGACTTGAGGCCTTGTATCGTGAGAGTTTAAAGCTGATTTATAAAGGAGAGAGGTAGCAGTTTTTATTTCCTCATTACAAAGAGACTGTGTGTGTCTTCAACAGAATTATGCAATGAAATGCCAGAAAGTTAGGGGTTGTTGCATTGTTTTTTTTTCTTTAAAAAGATAACAAAAGTAGATAAAATTATATCTTTGAGGGAGACAATCTGAAGCAAGAGAATATGCAAACATTCTTTTTCTATACAATTTTTCATCATGTGAATTAGTCCAGTTCTTTTAAAAATAGCTTTTCTGATATCTTCTTGGGTGTCACTTTGAAAATAAAAGTGAATGACTTTAAAGTTTTATCTTTTTTACCCTAACAATTTTGGTTAAATAAATCATGACCAACTTATTTGCTTACATGGTTCTGTAACAGTGTGGCTTCATCCGTTGTTGTCTGTTTTGTTCAGACAGTACAAAGACAAGGAGGAAGAGCACCAGAGTGGGTTTTTCTCAGCCTTGACCAACATGGTAAGAACTGAGTGTGTTTTGTTAGACAGTGTTTACCTTGTGAAGGACTGAATCCAAGTGTTGTGAATGGTGATCTGAAACGTACCTTAAAAGTGCTCTCTGTTTTGAGAGCTGTGAGCCACTATCTCTTGGGAGAAGATCTCAGTAGATTCTAAAGTGTGCATTACCATTTCTTTCCATAGGTGGGCAGCATGTTCATAGCCGATGCTGATGAGAAGATCTCAGTTCAGTAAGTACATTCATCAAATGTCAATTTGCTACCCTGATTTAGAAGTTTAAGACATTGTTCCTGACTAGCTGGCCTTGTGACTTGCTTTTAATTTTAAAAATGTAAAGCAAGAGAACATTAACAACAGTTCAGCAACAGGACTGCAGGTGATGCCACTTAGTCTAGCATAGTAGTACCTGCCCCTGACCCCTGACTTCGCTTTCTGCGATTACCCATACATCTTCTCTCATAGACTCACTTTCCTCCCTCCCACCCTGATCCATGCCTTGGCATCCAGGTTACAGCACCCTCAACAACCTGCTCTGGATCCTGCCACCTACACTTTGCCTGCCTTTCTCCCACCCACTTCAACCACCCCTCCACCAACACCACCACAAGAAATGGCTCTTGCCATCTCTGCAAGTAGCCCTCTTAGCTGCACAGGGACCATAGAGAGGCTTCGAACTATTTGGTAGTATGAAGCCTCTTTATGGTCCCTTTGAAGCCAGAGGGTTACTTCCAATGACAGTATAGGGCTCTGTACTATCTACAGTTTCAAGGATCCATGGGGGTCTTGGACTATATCCCCTGCAGACAAGCGGGGACTACTGTACATGAGTGAATTAGCAGATGCTGCACTTGCAATCTGAATTTGTAGAGTAGAATAGTTCCATTCTTATGAATTTATAAGGTAATGTTAAGTGGAAGAAGCACAGTAGAAGAATTGTCACACATAGCATTTGGGTATCCTTGTTCCAGGGCAGACAGTTAGCTTATCCCACATCAGAAACTTCACCATGTTCAAATTTAATTTACAGTGAAACAAAATTCTTGGCTGCTTACAGAGCAATCACTGTAATTTTGAAGAGTTGAAGGCAATGAAACAGTTGGATTGATGGCTAAAGTACGAATGGCAATAAATTCACAGTAACCATATCTAGACTTACAGAAGAGCATTTCTACAATAGGCTGAAGCAGGAGTGACGACGGAGAAATTTTACTTTGTGTTGCCATTGCATTTTCTCGGAGTCAACCAGTGGAACTACTTAAAGTGATTAACAGTGTTCTTGGTAGAGACCTGGGAGAACACAGCATGGAGTGTTCTGAAACCTGCTGTGACAAGTTTGTCTTACATTTTGTAGATAAATATGCTTATGTTCATGCTGACCATGGTTTCAACATAGGTAGAGATTGATGAGGCTAAGACACTGGCTTGCCATTCTATTGTGGATGCTTCTCTGCTTGTGCAACCTATTTATGGTACATGGTACTTGGAGGGCTGAAACATACCATTTGTTCTTTTGATCTGTGCACTTCTTGGGTTAACAGAAGCAGCCAATTTGAGTTCAGAGATTAGACTTCACCAGTGGTTAATTCCCTTTTAATATTGGAGACCGGATAGGGAAAATGCAGCTCAAATCTGACTGATTTTCAGCAGCATTGACTGTGATATCCTTCTAGAATAGTGGTTCTCAAACTTGAGTCCTCCAGATGTTTGGATTTCAGCTCCCCGAATTCTCTACTGTTGGCCAGTCTGGCTAGGTCTTCTGGGAACTGAAGTCCAAACAGTTTGGGGAATACTGTTCTAGAATGTTTTGCTGGATTGGCATTGTATTATGTTATATCCATGCCTTCCCAGTGGATCAGTGTCAGAGGATACTGCTATGAGACTTTAGTCCCACCCTGTGGCTGTTGGCTTATGGGACACAACTAGTTTCTGTGATGTCCATCATGATACCTGTATGAAACTATTGAGTGCTGTCTTCAGCAAATTTTGGCTCTGGTATCATCAATATGTGGATGATACTCAAGATGTACCTCTTATTTTCATCTACAAATATAAAGGAGGCTATAAGAAATCTTGAACCAGGAGGGCTGAGAATCTGAGTGTTCTGAAGGGAAGGATTGGGCTGGTGTTAGATAAGGTTGCATGACTCTAAAGGACCAAATTTGTTGTCTGTGGATTCCCCTGGACCTCATGCAAATTGTGCTGCTGGCTGTGAGTGTGTTATACCAGATTAGACTTCTATGCTATCTAGGGAGATTGGATCTTGCCTTGGTTATCTGTCCACTAGTCAGATCCTGGTTAGATGCCTGGAATGGGTAAAGTGGCTGCTTCTAAAGATGGTTTGGAAAGCAGGTAGTATCAAATGTGACCGCTCAGATGGTGGTGGTGGAGGTTGAACAAATGGAACCTAATCACCGGTATGCTACCAAGCCCAACTAAGCCAGCTGGTTTCAGCTTGTAAAGCCTGAAGGAGGTTGGGACCAAGCTATTTCTAGCATTTACATGCATTTATCAATATGCCTGAGCATTAAAACCTGCCTTAAAATGTATCTTGTTGTATATCTGCTGGTGAGATCTGTTTGCTTGCCTGGTATAGAACACAGGACCTTCTTTCCCACAGTGGCTCCCAGACTGTGCAGTTCTCTGCCCACCAAAGGTTATAGAATCTTAAAGTTGGAAGAGACCACAGGGGGCATCTAGTTCAACCCCCTCCCCTGTAGGAATACACAAGCGAAACAGTCCTGAAAGATGCCCATCTTATGCACCGTTAGTGTGGCCAATTTTTAATTTAAGCAAATTATTCTGGGTTGCTTTCTCTTACTCTTACTCAGTTTTGTAATAAATTAGCTGCTTAAAGAATTGGGCATTCCTAGATGTGTAAGAATGCTATTTTTAAAATTGGTCTGTAACTTGATCTGTGACTTGTAATGGAATTACATATAGATGCCTGCTTTCATTATGTTCTGTGTTATAATTTATTGTGAGGTGCTTTGTAAGGTCTGCATTCTAAAAGATCACCTATAAACACTTTACAAAAACAAATAAATATCAGAAGGAAGTATTCTGATTGTGATGTTATGACATAGTATGGCCTTGTCTTGATCTTTAGTACATTCTCCTTAATTATGTGTGGGAGAGGGGGAGGTTAGGAATGTGTGTGTGAAGGAGAAAGAGAGAAAGTTATCACGAGAGAGTATTATATAGGAAGTGATCTAAAACACTCTCTAAAGAGTGAGTGCTGTGATGAATGAATAGAAACTATGACTGCACAAAGCAAAGTAGATTCACTTGGTGCACTTTTGCCAGATGCCTAGTAAGTGTGGAAAGCCTTGAGGGTGTAGTTTTCCAGCACAGGCATCCTTATTAATCTTACTTGACAGGTTAAGGACCACAGCATTGTCAAAAAGCAGAAATTGTTGAAAAATGGAACGTACTGCGACTTGACTTAGTGCCATTGAGTCAGTTGAGAGAAGAAGCAGTGTGTGGTTGCCAGTACTGTGTAAGAGATGCACTGCTCACAGTTTCTAAGAGATGCACTGCAAACCTCTTAGCAACTGTGTGCAGTGTATCTTGTATACAGTAGTTGTGACCACACAACTCTCAGTTGACTCGGGGCCTGAACAAAAAGATGATGCTAAGTTGATTGAGAGAAAAACATGGTGTGTAGTGATTTTTGGATGGTCTCCTCTTTTGCTCCTTTTCAAATACAACCAGAACCCGAGTCAAAAGAGCAGATCATGCATCAAATATATAGGTTCTAATTGTAATTGAAAAGAGTCAAAAGAGTGAATCATCAAAAAGTGGACCATATGAGGATACTTTGTTCATTAAGTGGAGTGCCCAAAGTTGCTATATGTCCAGGGTGGTCACATGAGTGCTGCAACAAATGTGTTCTGTTGTGTTCTTTTTGCAGAACCAATGAGGCTATCCTGTTGGCTCTTTATGAAGCTGTTCACTTGAATCGAAACTTCATCACTGTGTTGGCGCAGGTGGGGAATGATTGTTGTTGTTGTAGGTGTTATCTGACAACACAAGTGGGAATGAAACTGTAAAATAGCTATTCTAGCAGATCTTTACATTCATCCTGTTTTTTTAATCAGATATAGTCATTGGTAATATATATTAGTATACTCATGTGGCTAGGCCTTCCTCTCAATATGAGAGGGCATATATCCCATGCCTTTTTGTTTCATTCTTCCCCCACCCCATCCACAAAAAAAATAATGAAACAGGAGGCAGACCACCCAAAGGCTTCTGAGCTGCTAGGAGGATTGCATACTAGCCTGTGTTGAAATGATCCTGAAAGAGAATGTATATGTACTTATCAGCTATCAAGAAAGGAGGACAAAGGCTGTGGAATTATTTGTTTAGCATGGGCATACTATGGGGTAAGCTAGTACTATACAGAATAGTTCTTTCCATCTGTAGTGCTCTAAATGAGACTGTTAATAGAACTAAAAACAATTAAAAATGATATCCTTAAAAAAATAGATAGACCATACAGCACATTTTTAAAGGCTGATTCCCCATGAGTGAAGGCCTGCTGAAATGAAGAAAAGTCCTCACCTGTTTACTGAAGGCTAATAAGGAAAGTGACAGTTTTGTCTCTCTAGGAAGGGTGTTTCAGAGCCTGGGACCAGTCGGTCACCAAGAAGGCCCTGTCCTGTGTTCCTATCAAATGTACTTGTGAGGGTGGTGGTACAGAGGGAAGGACCTCCTTAGAAGATCTTAAAACGTGGATGAGTTCATATGTAGAGACATGGTCTGTCAGATAGCCTGGACCTAAGTTATATAGGGATTTATTGTCACAACCAGCACTTTGAATTGTGCTTGTAAATGGACTAGCAGCCAGTAGAACTTTTGAAAAAACTTATGTGTGCCTGCTGTAGCCAGCCCCAGTTAACAATTTGGCTTCAACTCTTTGGGCCAGCTGAAGTTTCTGAGTGTTCTTCAGAGTCGTCTCTCCATAGAACACATTATAATAATCCAAACAGGATGTAGCTAGGGCATGTGTCACTGTAGTGAGATATGTTGTTTCTGTGAATGGGCACAGCTGGCACACAAGCCTTGATGTACAAATGCACTCCTAGCCACTGCTGAAACCTGAGCTTCTAGGCTCAGGTTTGCATCCAGGAGTACAGCAAGTTGGGAACCTGTGTTTTCAGGGTAAGCATAACCCCCATCCAGCACAGGCTGAATCTCTGTTCTCTAATCTACCTGTTGACTGACCAGGAGCACTTATCTTTTCTGAATTATAGTCCTCCCTCCACGTTTGCAGGTTTGACCTTTGTGAATTTGATTATTCAGGAGACACCTGCTTGCCTGTCCCCTATTCTCCCCCTCCCATTTTCCTGTCTTTTGCCTGGGCACACGTGCCTTCTTTCCATGAACCTGGGCAAAAGGCAAGCAAATGGGAGGGGGCAGCCCCATGTGTGGAGAAGATGTGTGCATACCTTCTCTGAACAGGGCTGCCCCTTCCCATTCTCTTGCCTTTTGCCCATGCGTGTAGAAGGAAAGCAGCATGCCTGGGCAAAAGGCAAGGGAATGGGATGGAAGACACGTGTGTGCCTTCTCTGGATGTAGGGCTGCCCTCCCATTCACTTGCCTTTTGCAACTGGAAGGAAGGCAGCACGCCTAGGGAAAAGGCAAGTGAATGCAAGGGGGAGGTATACACACAGAAAAGGTACACATGTGCCTTCTCCCTCTTTCATTTCCCTTTTGTGCCTGGAAGGACGGTAGCATGCCCAGGCAAAAGGCAAGTGAATGCAGAGGAAGGAACACTCATGTCTTCACTGAGTACAGGGTTGCCCCTCCCATTCACTTGACTTTTGTCCAGATGCCTGGAAGGAAGGCATTGTTCTGTGGCAAAAGGCAGACAAATGGTGGTGGTGATGGGGGGAAGGTATGTGTGTGGAGAAGGCACACATATGCCTCCCCCCCATTCACTTGCCTTTTGCACCTGGAAGGAAAGAAGGTGTCCAATAGGTTCTTGTGAGAAGTGCAGTTCAGCCAATATTGGATCCCATACTTGAGCACACTGTAATTCTACTGCAGTAAATTTTGTGATGTTGTTTTACAGCAAGTTTAAGCTGATCTTCCAAGGCCTTAGTGTACTATATTCGTTCTAATAAAAAAAAACTGAATTAGAATGCTTCACATGTGTGTGTGTCCTCCAAATTGGAACCACAGCTAAAACATATGCAATTCCATATGTGTTTGAGTTACTTTGCTTGATTTATATATGCTTTGTATGGACTGAATAACAGAGCAGAGCTATGTTGGATTAACAGATATATGTTGAATTAACAGATTTTTCAGTGAGAAGTGTATAGTTTCCACAACGTAATATTGGAAGTTGTGTTTCAGAAGTGCTGTGCTAATAGTTTGCTGCTAGGTGGTGCTGTTATCCCTTAGCTGGCACAGGAGTTATAAAACCCATTAATAGGAAAATCCAAGCTTTTATTTCATGGAGTTGTTTGCCTGCAGTATATTCAGCTGACAGTTTATTTCAAAGCTTGCATTAGAGGTTGGTTTCAAAAACTGAGCCTACAACAGTTGGCTATGTATTCTCTTTCGAGATGGATGGATAAAGAGTCCTTTAGTAAAGCAGAGATTCTAGCTCTCTGCCATGGCAGGCTTCTCATTGTGTGCAGTTAAAAGCAGATTGGTAGTTTTAAAACACAGTTGAATTTGCCACAGTGCTTGCTGCACAGTGAACATTTGGAAATGCATTGATATGAAAGGCATTCTGTGAGACAGACTTCACTGTTGGATATAAAACAGAATAATATACTGATCTGAAATGTCTGTACTTATGGATGACAATGACAAAAATGGAACCGTATGGTGTATAAAGTTAAATCAGAAATTAGATGGGAGCTGCTGGCTGAGACATAATGCAGAGAGGAACTTGTGAAAGAAAGCGGTGAGAATCAATAACAGTAATATTACTTGTGTTGCCTGTCCTTTCCTGCAACACTTGAGTTAAGCAGTGGGGTGGCAATATGATGCATTGACTTGCTCTTCAAACATGAATATATTGAGAGAGGCAATATAAGGACATGGAGGAAAATCTTGCTTTCTCAGCAGCCGTCTCCATGATATCAACTAGTCTCCTCTGGTTGTTGAATTTAATCAGGTTTTGTTTTGGTTAGTACTTAATGAGATACCAACAGGGAATTCCAGGGATCTCCAGGTAGGATTAGAAAAGAATCCTGCCTGAAACCTGGAGATCCTTAGCTAATTAGAGTTGATTAGGCTAGATAGACCTGATCTGACTTAGTAGACTTCTTGTGGCTGAGATCCTATGGGGTGCCTGTGCTGGTGTTAATTGTACTGGTGTAGGTGGCAGCAGTGGTGGGGCAGGGCATAAAAGGTACAGCAACTGTGAAGGAAGTAAGGCAGTCTTTCTCATCACGAAGAGAAAGCTGTCAGCTCCGAGTAGCTAATTTTTCTAGTATGAGGCTTAGGGCCAGGTCTGCTGAAGCAAGAGGCTTGCAAAAGCTGGCTTAGGTGATTATCTGTTTCTTGGTGCAAACAGTTGCCCAAGTCAGCCTCTCCTAAGCACCTTGCCTCTAAGTTCCCCTCTGGAAGTTGGCATTGGAGAAGAGACTTCTTGGAGTCAGCAGTCTTCTTTTTCCGATGATGAACATGACAACTATAGGTTACATCCTCTGCATGACCTGGGTTAAAAGTGCAATTGCCAGTATAACACACCATTACATTGGCACAGTGCACCAACAGGATTCTGGTTTTGTCCCTTTTGGAGAGCAGAAAACCTAAGGTGTACTTTTCAGTCTATCTATATGCATGGCCAGTAATTGGCAGATTTCAGTAGGGAGTGCAGGAACTGTCAGGTGGGGGAAAATTACCAGGCTACATGGATCTGAATTGATCTATCTTTGTTTGAATCCTAGAGTCATCCTGAAATTGGTTTGGTGACAATGCCAGCAAGCCCAGTTCCAACAACTCCGGTTACTCCACTTGGGACCACACCACCTTCTTCTGATGGTGAGCTGTTGTACTTATTTTCTGTTTGCCTTTGATATATGCCTGTGCTCTCAACAAAGTAGCATCTACCGTTTCCCCCATAGAAAGCTGAGGCTTCATAATCCAGTAGCAAGATTTTCAGCTGTACCTGGAATTCCATCACCAGTAGAATGAGCCACAGCATGGGGATTTTGTGTGGTATAGTCATAAATTGGGCCCTGATGAGGATTTTCCTGTGACTGTTTTTGTTATGTGGGAAGGCTGTTGCCATTAAGCAGGAGCCAGTTTGCCACTGGGTGTGCAAAGTTGTGGGTGGAGAAAACAGATTCAGTTATCTAAACCTGCCTGCATAATTTCCCAGTCTGTGTTGACTGCTTTATGCGTCACAAATGGCTTAATGGAAGAATGTGATGGGTTTGAATACAGCTCAGTTTGTAAGCATCTCACGGTGAGAGCTGCATGTTTTACCCTCTTATAGCTGCTATTCAGGTCACTCTGATATCCTAGCAGGAGAGTATTCTTTTCTGGGAGGATAAATTCTTCTTGGTTGCCATGGATATCAAAAGCTTCAATTTTTAAAAATTATGTCTTCTACCTCTCTGCATATGTATTCCATATGATACTGAGGGTTGGGAGCTGCTTAGTCTTCTTTCAGATTGTCACTGCAAATGTATCCACCCACACATTTTTTTTATACAGCCGGGAAAATTGTGCTTACCTTCAAAACTCTCTCTCTCTCTCTCTCTCTCTCTTTCTCTGCCCCCCCACCTCTAATTTACATAGATAAACCCAGACAGTTGCAGACAGGCATGGTGCACGCTGCCTTCTTTCTGCTGAGAGGTTGATTAGCAGTAATAGAGGAATGTTCAGCTTGACCTGCATCAGGAAATGTCTTTGTTCTCTCTTTGTGGTTTTTATGCCCCCTCTTGTTTTCTTAGTCATCCAAAGCATACCTCAACTATTTCTTGGTCCCCTAGATTTTTGGCTCTCTTTTTTCAAGAGTGATGTTAGGATTGTTCCCCTACCCCTTACAGTGGCCTCAAAATTATGTAACAAAATGTCCTTTGGCTTACTAAATGTCTTTAATTCAAAGTAAAAGGCCACTTTTCTTGTGGATTTGTGTTTTCAAGAGCATTTAGGCAAGACCCTGTACATGTTGTTCTGGTTGCTTTCCCAGCTGCTTTATGATTTGAAACCAGTTGCTCTGCCTCTTACTTATAACATTGATTAAACACTCTTTTTTATGTTTCAAAATAATACCTGTTTCTTTCGTGAAAGAATCAAAGCTGCAGGGAGCAAAGTACGATAAACAGTAACTTTCTCCACAGCATTTTTTTTAAAAAACTCTCTCACCTTTTCCTGTAGCATGAACTGTATCTAAGATGCCTGTCACCATGGTATCTTAAGTACTGATTTCACTTGCTGTTAAATATTCATTCATGGTGTGCATCATAACAGCTCCAGAAGGGCTCGTTATAGCTTCTGAATACATATTAGCTAAATCACTATGTGGATTAGGGGCACTATGGGAAGGTTGTGTACTTGTGGTGGTAGGTTATGCTACTGAACTGTGTGCCCTGTTAGCAATAAGCTGAGGACAAGTCTCCTTTCTGGTTAAATGTGAAGGAATGACACACAGAAAATGTTTGTCACCAGACTGACCAGTCTCAAACTACCTTGTTACTCTCACAGTCTCTCTTTTGTGCTACAATAGCAAAGCCAGAAAAATATATTTAGGGCTTACAATATATATCATTTGGTCATTGAATTTGGAATGCTTGGATGTCATTCTTAAACCCAGTGTTGTCCTCAGCTGGAAGTACCCCCTGACAAGAAAAAAGCATGTAAGACTGTACTGTTTGATCATTGGGGGAAGGAAAGACTAATAGACGTTATCTTTACTTGGGTGTCCAATGAAGCTTGGATGCGTGGACGTCTTCTCTTAGCCCTTATTTAGATAAAGACCTTTAGGTAAGATTAAAATGTTTGAAAAGATTTTGCAGGAAAGGGGAACCAGTGAAGAAATATGCTGATCTGGGAGAATAGATTTTATTTCTACTCCTTGCTTCAGTTATGTGGTTGTCTTAGGACTGACCAGTTAAGAATAACAATAATCCAAAGGAAGATTTTGAGTTTCTGTCATGTAAGACTGAATCTGGAGAACAGGATGTTAGGCAGTTGGCAATACTACAAAGGCAACAATTTCCTTGGGCATTTCTGTGAAGTTTTGTTATGGAAAGTTGTTACCCTGAAAATCTGGGGGTCCCAGAAGGACACCTCAGTATGCTCCAAATGATGGGGAAGGTAAGCTCAACAGAGCACAAGCAACAGCAATGCGAGAGGCAGGGTAACCTATCGAGATCTTTTACCCAATTTTTACGGGATCAGGCTCAGTCAGAAATCACACAAAAAGGTCCAATGAATGACTTTATTGAACAGTAATAGCTTTCATCAATGTAAACACTCACACACGCATCCAAGGGCTAAAAGAAATAAAGAGTGGAAATAAGATAGAGGGATTGTTGAGGGATTTGTAGCTTGGGCGAAACTGCACCTTTTCCTGAAGTCTTTGGTCCAGTAAGCAGCAATCGAACAGAAGCTCAGCGAAGGGACGCTGAGAAGATGACACGGCTAATGGGAGGGGAGACCGGTCAGTTGGTATGACTGGGAGGCCTCCTTTTCTCTTTTCTGCTAATCCAAAAACGGGGATTATTTGTAGGAAAAATTTTCTTTAAGGGCAAATCTTCTCCCAGGGAGAACAAAGGGGACAGCAACAGAAACAACTTCACACCGGCACCTTCTTTGATATCGGAAGATAACAAGGTGTTATCCAAGTAACAGGATCTTCTGCCGCTTTGAGGCCATGGTGTGAGTTTCTGGAGATAGATTTGATAAGATTTTATTGCTTCCAGTGCCCAACTTTATGGGAACATTCTTACTCCCTTCATGTTGGCTCCTTAAAGGTTGATGACCTTTTGTCCACCGTGAGTTATTGCAACATGAGGTCTCCCGTGGCTACGTGACTGGGGAGTTTACTGGCCTGACCTGGTTCGTTCGATCGTACGACCGTTATCGCCTA
Organism: Cyclura pinguis; assembly: GCA_030412105.1. NCBI lineage: Eukaryota > Metazoa > Chordata > Lepidosauria > Squamata > Iguanidae > Cyclura > Cyclura pinguis. The sequence goes on from CM059601.1 coordinate 61,276,066, forward strand.
TGTGCTCATCTGGGTGACCTCTCTGGTGGGTTAGATTAATTTTATATCAAAGTTGTAGACCCTGGGACAGGGTTTACCAAGGAGGCAACAAAGCGTTCTCTTATTCTTAGGCGATACAGAAACAGTTTGTCTTTATTCACCTTCGCCCAAGATTTGGTTGAGCTTTAGTGGCATTGCCTGGCATTGCAAATGATTGTGAATATGAAAAGTACCTGTGAGAAATGATGCTGCCACAGCTGAAGCCATGAGGGCTTTGGAACTGCTGGTGATGAGTAAATTTTATTTGACCTTTCCTAGTTATAAGCACTGTGGAGCTGCCTCTGGATGCTGATGTGCAGACCAGCAACCTGCTGATAACTTTCTTAAAATACAGCTCCATTGTCATGCAGGACACCAAAGGTAAGCAATTGTATTGACACAGCTTTTCATTTCTGAAATTTGTTGAGAGGAAAAGAGGTGTTGCTAGTTGGGCTGCTTAGAAAAATCTGCCTGGACTCCCCATGGAGATGAAAGCTCTTCATATCCAGAGAATGAACCATTTTCTCATTGTCAGATGGCAATTACTAGAGACTAGGAAGCAATTGATGGAGACTGAGAAGCCCCAGTTCTACAGGGGAGGAAAAGTAAATACAGTAGGAAAAACTGTAGTTCATAACAGCCAGAACAGTCTCAGCATGCCGCCTTTAGCAGGCAGAGTTCCTTGGCGTATATAGTGCTGCATTTCTAGGAAAGCCAAAAGGTACAGTGCCTAGAATACTTAGGGACAAAAATAAACAGTATGTATTGTTTGGTACCTGCTAATATGCTGGCTGGTAAAAGTAGCTTGATGTTGGCTGGTATAGGAAGACTAGGGCTAAAAAGAATATTTTAAAAAATGGCCCCAAAACGTGTTTCTCAGTCATCAAGAAACTCTGTACTGGCAAGAACTCTCAGTTTGGGACCTTTATTTTTTATTTTTATTTATTTATTTTGCACAGAAAACCACATTTTCTGTACAGTAAATAATATTTCTGTGTAGAAGTACTTTCTTTGCAGAAAATCCCATTTCTTGTGCAAAAATACCATGTGTGAGTTTGCACAGGAGAAATCTCAACTGTTAGTAGTTTTTAAAAACTGCACAGTTTTCAAAGATTTTCTAGCACTGGGAAGAAAATTGCTAGAATGTGTAATTGCTTCCTTCAAGAACAAAATTTGCCAAGAACTACATCACTAAGGAAGTGTGGAAGGCAAAGAAAATTTAGCTGGGATTCATAAGTTATGGCTTTCTTCACAAAGTGGTGTCCTGAGCCATATGTGCAGCTGTGATGTACTCCATCTACGTCACAGCTGCGTAAACCACAATGTCCTATAAAGAAGCATAGTGCTGGAATGAGCCTACAACATTTTGGTTGATGTTTTATTTCTGATAGCATCCAGAAAAATTTAAAGGAAGAATTGTAGATACTTTCTCCCATTCAGTCCTTTGAAATTTTCATTGCAGTTCATGGAGGCATTAAGATGCTCTCTGTCTCCGTCTCTGTGTCTTGTGTGCCCTGTAAAAGCAGGTGCTGTAAGTCAGGTTTAGTATGCGTACCATAAAGTGTGTCTTCTGAGAAAGAGCTTACATTTTTTTCTCTCCATAAAAACATATAAGATAGTTTCTAAATTCTGTGTATTTATTTTTAGAGTGGAATGTAATTAATCATTGCTAAGTAATATTGTCTGTAGCATTGGAAGGGTTGGATTATAACTACTACAACTGGAGTGGTGTTGTGTCATCTTGTGCATCAGCCACACTGGTTTTATTGTTTTGGCATTGATTCTTAGGCCACCTCTCAAATTCTCTCTGTGGCTAGCATTTTATAAATAAATCCACTGAGTACTATTTTCATGTTACTTTCCTTATTTGTTAAATGTTCCCTTGTGCCTCTCTTTGTCAGGTACCTAACTTTTTGCTAGCAGAACTTCACTACATTTCTCTCTTGGCCTCTGTTACAAAGGGCAAAAACTGACGTCATCTCAGGGGAGCTGTGCCGTTTTTTAACACACTTAAAGCCTGTAAAGAGTAGTAAGCTGTTCCAGCACTAAAGCATAAATTTTTGCTCTGTGTAGCAGCAGATTCATAGCCTTTAGTCTGTGGCTGAAAATAATACATCACCTATAATTTGAGTAATTTAAAACCCAAGTACTTAGCATTGAGCAGTAATGCTTGCCATGTAATTCCTGAGGAGAAGGCATGGCTGTAGCAGCACCTGAGCAATAAGCTGCAAGATTTTCCAGTGAAAAGATAACAAGACTCCAGAGTAATGACACTCTTTAGGGCTGCTTCTTCTTCCTGGTTTGAAAAGAAGCATTTTAGCTTATTTTAAAGCTGACATCACTTGAGACAAGGAGTGTTACCTACTGTTAAATATTCTCATATATAGTTATATATCACTAATAGTTACCCACCGAAATGGTCTGAATGTCCTAATAAGTCATGGTTTATCATGACTGGAAGGGGCCACATGAACATCTGGCTTGTTCATCCCTAACCCTCCTTTTGGTTAGATATTTATCAGTGACTGTGTTACATCTGAACTGGGAGCTATGGCTAATGGCTTCCAGATCTGCTAAGATTTGGAAGCTAACTTTAAACCATAGCTTTAACCATAGTTTGCCCACTTAGATGTAATGGGAAGCTATGGTAAACTGTGGCTTCCTGCCTTGTTTTCCTACTTACACAAAGTGAAGAATCTGAAGCAAGAGCAAAGGAGGTGTATGAAGGTCAAGTGTATCCTGGCTTATTCAGCCAAGATGTAATCATCTGAACTGAACTGAGCCACTGTGGACAATTGAAAGCATATTACACTATCTGCTGCATTCACTGTTACCTGAGGAGAAAGTCAAACAGAAATAATATGCTTGCAGTAAAAGAAAGACCAGTGGCTTTATTCCATAGTGGAAAAACAGCAGAAATGATTAATGCTAAAGATGGAAAAAGAGGAGGGGGTACCAAATCTTTTTCTTGAAAGCAAACACCTTGTTGTAAGCCTCTGGGGTTTTCTGGCTTCTCTGTTAGGATAACAGCTTGACACTAGTGGATGCAACGCTGCTGGTATCTCACCTCTTGTTCTGCTCTGCCCGTGGAGCTCTGTACTTCCTGCTCCAAATATTGACCCTTTGACAGATCAAAGCTTATTGGTTCATGTGAGGTTTATTATTGTTCATTTGCAGATGAACACCGACTCCACAGTGGCAAGCTTTGTCTGATTATCCTGACCTGTATAGCTGAGGTAGGTCCTTTTGCCTGTATACTCCATCTTGTTAGCACATGCATTAATCTCTAGCTTATGACTGGAAGCTATGTTGGCATTTCTTTGCCTCCTTTTCTGTGAAGGCTGAATTGCAGCCCATGTGGTTGTGATTGTTAACCATTTACTACCACCCAGAGCATGGAATATATTCTCTCATCTTGTCTCTTACTTATATTCCAATACAGAATGGTTTAGTGAGGGTATGAGAGACTACTTAGGTCTATCTGAGCTTTCCAAGATGTAAAAAAAGAAAAAAGAATGGTAATTCTAGAGTGAGAGTGGACAGCCTTGGCAGATTTCAAGCGCATCATCGTCACCACCACCACCACCACCACCACCACCACCACCACCACCACCCTCATCATCATCATCATCTGGTCTTCAGGACCCATAAGCATGTCAAAAATGCCAAACAAAACTGAAAACCCACTTTTCTGAACAGTGTAGGGTGCTCTTGTGACCTCTTTTAAAGGTGAAGCACTGCTCCTGGAGGCTTCCTGGAGAGGTGATTTGGTCTTAACTTTTTGCCATAGAAAGTTTGGGACTCCCATAGGGGAGCCTGGGAAGACCAAAGGCTACAGGAACAGTCCTGAGGAGCACATGTTGCCTATTTTTAATTTAAAGCAAGAAAGAGGTATTTTGTTCAAGTGAGAGAAAGGCAAAGATAGGAAGAGGCTAGCACAGGCATGATCTGGCTTTTGATGGTATGCCCTGGTGCTTTCCTGTCTCCCAGAGAAGTCCTGTTTGTCTGATGGATAACACATACACCCAAGAGCTGATTTGGATACAGAGGTGAGCAACTGTATAGGTGCCAGGGATCAGTTTTTCCCCAGAACCACCCCCCATGGACACACAGCCCACTGTAAGCCCAAGTAATTTTGTTTTCTTCTGTAGTCCTTCTCAAAATGGTGTTAGGAAGAGACATTGTGTCAGTTCCTGTCAAACATCACTTCCTGTCACCACTGCGAAAGGGATCGCAGAAAAGAACAGCTATCAGGGGATAGTTTGGGATCTTGGCTTGAGTATTTTTCTGTTTTTTTTTTCAAGTATCTGGGCAGCTTTTTGAGCAATTTTGAGCAAAACTTGGCTGAAATTGCACCATTTTTTAAAAAAAGATATTTTGGGTAGCTGGTGGAGGGATTCAGGGGCCACAAAAGTATGATCCAGAGGCCACATGCAACCTGCACTTTGCCCAGCTGTGTTTGAATAGGAAAGGGAAAGGCTTATTTTGCTTAGAACTAAAGCAAGACCCTTCTGCCTTTAACAGGTCCCCTGTATTAGCCTGCCCCAGCCATTGATCATATTGGATAGGGATGATGGGAGTCATAGGCTAGAATATTTGGAAGGTTCCAGGCAGGGAAAGGTTGCCCTGTAAGAATACCATCCAGTGGTTTGAATTTGTAAAGTAGCACTTTGTGGTGTAAAGAAGTAAGTATTTGTTCCATTAAAAAAATTGTTACTGTTTAGGTGCTGTGACTATTACTTGAAGTTACTGAAGTACTCTGTACAAAACAGTCTAACCAGGACATGTTGATTACAGAAGTAAAGTGTTTGCAGAAATAAAGGAAAACGCATTTTTAATCTCATGCTTACAGTATACACACCACTATTTTATTTAGGATTGATAATGGAACAGGATCTGCCTGTGAACTAATTATTTTTTGGTGGATCAGTCTGTAATAATTTTAACAATGATGGGTCCATCAGAGTGCCACTATAACATTCACTATTTCTTTCAGAATATGCAACAGAGACTTTGTATGAATTCTTCAGAGCATGTTATATTTTCTTCATACTTTCAGCTAGAATGACCAAAGAAGGGCAGGCAAAATAATATAAACTGTAGCTATTTTTTGAACTGGGATAATCATCTAGATCAGAAGTCAACTGGAAACTGTTGGTCAGAATTATTCCTTACTTGTATCTTCATGCATTAATTCTGACTTTCAGCACTGCTTTAGAGTAACCATACTTACAGCTTCTTTCCTTCTTCAATAGGACCAATATGCAAATGCTTTCTTGCATGATGACAATATGAATTTTCGAGTCAACTTGCACAGAATGGTGAGTCTTCCCACTAAGAACCCTAATTTTTTAACAGTCTGGGAATAGAGCCTTAGATATATTAACTGCTTAGGTCTTTTGTCATCTTGGGTAAATAAGCACTTTGGCTTCAGGTATGCATGATGGTGCTAGGAGACACTGGAAAGTTTCCTTAATGTGGATTAAATGCCATTTAATGTATGTTAAATAACTGATGTAACTAAAGAGCTTTTTTGAAGATAATTCTAATGTAGGAGAACATTATAAATTAATCCTGAAAAGTCCCAGATTAATGTGGAGCTGCAGATGTAACCCCCCTCCTCTGTAATAAATATCTGTCACCCAGCTACTAAACTTGAACAAATGTAGTGAATAAAATATTGAATCGACCCACATTTGATTTGCCGTGAATCCAGGCTAAAATGTGGAGTGGAACTTTTAAACTACATTAATAAATGATTTGTCTGGAGTATGCTGTACAAACTAGAACAAGAGTGATTTTATGTATGCAGTGGCACAAATATTCAGGCTTGCAGGATGTTCCTTGATTTCCAGTTTAAGGATTTATTTAAGGACTTGCTTGTCTGGCATAATATGATGGAGCTAGAAATTTGCTCTTGATGAAATGACTGAAGTTCCCATGGCTTTAGAAGAGAGTTTAAAAACCGTAAGAATTATGCAATTTGCCAACAAATTGTATTAGAAAACTACAAAAAGAGCTGTGGTAGAACAGGTTGTACATGCCCAGTTTCTCTCAGTGACACAAATATGAGACAGATTGAAGCCTAAAGTAGTCAGTGTTTTCCTTGTTCACCCTGTCCTAGTTCTCTGCTGGTACAAGTTTGGTAATTTCACTTCCACCAACAGAATCCAAAATAGTAGAAATCCTACAGTCAAATATTTCTGAATGTATTAACTCCCCAGTGCTCTGGGAAATGTCTTTGGAATGTCTTCTCCAACTAATTATGGAGAGAAGGGTGCAATTCCTGACAGCCCATCTGACTGGAAACTTTTAAAACATAGGGTGATATTCTCTTACCTGGACCTCTTTTTTTTTGTATAATTATGTGTAGTCACATTGTGGGCAGAGAAAGCAATACAATTGCACAGGATGGTTCTTTTTGAACATGTGCATTGGGTAGAAGACTAAATTATACAGTTACAAAATATGTAAGCTGAACCGTGATATTTTGCTGCTTCACAAGGAACAATGATAGCACACTGAATAATTCTTGGGATGGCATGGAAGAGTAATTCACTACAGTTGGTTTCATCTCCGTGTGCCATCAGGAATATCAGGTTCTTTTTCATTTGAGGCGGTTGGGATCCCCTCTCTTCCCTGACAGTTTTTTTCTAGATGCACTGATCAGGTTTTGTCCTTTCTCTAACAATTAGTAGTTAGATCAGTTTTTAGTTAAGAAATACAGAGAAGAAGGTGAGAGAGGAAAACAGTGGGAGCAACAGCAAGTGGAGAGCTCCTGAATTGATGAAAAATGTACTGTCACAGATGACCATCAACCTGTGAGGCTCTGAGGAAGAGAAAACAGAGAAAACAAAAAACTTGCCCATTCAGATGTCTGTTAATCTGTGAGGCTCTGAGTTGGAGATTTGAGGGTATCCCGCTGTCAGCTCATCTACATATAAACAAATTTCTCAGGGGTGCAACTATCTCTGTTTTCCCAACAAGGCACAGGTTCCCTAGCTGGGGTCTGAATTTGGTTCTGAGTAGACCCTTCATTTGAACCACTCAGGGAGGTTTCTTTGAGAATGTTGACATTAAAAACACCTTTTTTAGTTGCAATAATATCAGTGAGGTGAGTATCTGAGTTGGTGGCATGGTCAATAAATCCAAATCTGTTTTCAGTTTGGACAGGACAGGTTAACATTAGTATTGGATCCAACATTTCTTCTGAAATGTATATTGCATAGAGAGGCACCTGATATTATTTATCTGCCAAACTTTTGTCTGTAGCCAAAACATCCAGAGGAACGGAGATTGCATAGCCTGGATCTCAGGAGTTCTGTCAAGACCTGCACAGTTGAGATACACAGAGGCTTTATTTGTCCCTGTAATCCTAGAACTTTGGGCCATAGTGCTTCAGAGATGGTGACTGGGAGACGGATTAAAGTGTGTATTTTTTTGTGTTTTAATTATGAAAACAAGCCCAAGAGTGTACGGCCTCATTCAGTGAGGTTGATGGCAACTAGTACAGCTTATGCAGTTACAATTTCTCTGCAGGACAGATCTAATGCAGCAAGATAGTCAGAATCATCAGCTTTTGTGAGACATTATAAATTGGACAAATTTAAATCAGCACAGGCAACCTTTGGTAAAACTGTGTTGCAATCAGTAGTTAAAAAACATATGAAGGAATCCCATGCAGGGGTGGCTTGGAAATTCCCAGTCGTTGTAGATTACTCCTCTGTGCCATCCCAAGAATGAGAGATTGGACTTACTGTGAAGGTTCATTCTGGGATGGAACGAGGAGGAATCCACACCTACCCTTAAAAAAAAGTGGGGGAAAAAAAGAAACTGTTCAGGGTGGCCAGGTTATAGTTAATTAAGGTTAGGTTACGTATGGCTAGATAATAAAACTGTCAATAAAGGGAAGGAGTCCTAGCTGCCTCAAGTGAAAATAAACATGGACTCCTGCCTGTTCTGGTTGGCATGCAGGAATTAAGCCAATCGTAGTAATTTCCTCCTCCTGCCATCCCAAAATGAGCCTTCATGGTAAGTCCAATCTCTCATTCTCTCATTACAATTATAAACTGTAAGTTTGTTTACCTTATTTTTTAAGAATATCCTTCTCTAGCCCATTTTTAAAGATTTGAGCCATGGGTATCTTAACTAGACCCAGTACACTGGTCCTCAGCTCATCCTGAGGGGCTCTGGAATGAGCGTGTCTGTAATTCTTTCTCTTGCATCTTGGTGTGGGTCCTTTATTTACAAAGATCTCTCCATCATATATATTCCCTTCTGCATTCTGTTACTTGAAGATTCTAGCATATCTTCTCCCTGGAAGATTCTAAACTGATCTTAACCAAGTAAGTGCTTCTGTAGTCAACCATTGGTCCTTATACCTTCTATTCCTTTTATTAAAGCCCCTCAATTGGCAGGACATGTTGTGCAGGGCTGTCCCTCATTTTAGCTGCCTCATCCTTTTAGTTTCCCGAGACACTTCTAGGGCCATGCTAGAAAAAGGTGCTGGTGAAATTAATGATAGTGCCATGGCTGGAGCCTTGAGTGGTGTTGTGTGCCTTGCAGCAAGACTAATGGCTCCTGTAAAAGTTTCAAAAAGGGGGAAGAAGGAAGAACCCAATTTCCACTGGTAAGCTACTAGGGTATGGAGGAAGGCTGCTAGTAAAAGTAGGAGTGTGGGGAAGGGTTGTGAAGTGGCTGGGCATGGAGGGAGAACAAAGTGGGAGGAATCAACAGGGAGTTGCAGGGATAACAGGGAATGCAGTGAGTAGTAGTTCTGTAGAGATAGAGAGGGACTTGTAGAACAGTGTGGAGACAACTTGGGAGAGGAAGAGGTGATATCCAGGACTGGAATGGGATGCTGTGGGGAGCAATGAGATATTTTGTTGGCATAAGTGGATATATGTGTATATAAGAGAGGAAGAACATGCATGCATTTAGTAGCTGATTGAGGCAGAAGAAAGAAATATATGGATGGCTTCTGATCTTGGGCAGAAGAAAGTATATATACAGTGATAGGTGATCTAAGGTAGGTGAAAGTGTGTGCCTGTTTGTGGAAGGATGTCTGATAATCCAGGTAGAGAAAGAGAAAGATCTGTAGGGGCAGGGTGAGGTTGGCTCTGGCAGAAGGGAGATGAGTGGATTGAGAATAATGGATTGAAGTATTGAATTTGGAGGAAATTGATTTGCGGATGACTGTAAGCTTTTTTAGAATTAATGTTGGGGAGTGAATTCATTTTAGGGGAATGATGGAGAGACAATTTGAGGAAATATATTGGTTTGGCCTCTACAGTATTTTGTACTTTCAGTATTTTGTGCTTTCAGGGATCAAATATATGGTTTGGGGCTCAGACACAGCTTCTGTCTGATACTCAGTTACTTGAATGTTTTACTTGATTTTAGCAGATTTTTTTGTGATTAGTACATCCTACCTTCATGGTGGCCTTTTTGAGTGATGCTCACAAGAGTTTTCCGGACTTCTAAATATGGCCATAGGCCCAAATTGTTTGTTAGGAATGAGAAAAGTGGAGACATTTACATATTCAGTTTTTGTACTGCAGTTCTCTCCCACTGATCCTGGAGTTCAGCAAACAGTAGTTTAGGTTGCCATTTACCCAAACTGGCAACTGTAGGCAAATGCATCCTTTGGTTGGTGTTATGTTTGAACAATGTTATTGTGAAATGATGGCAGCCTTTCCCAGGATGACATATGTACTTGACAGAGGCCGAGTTTCACCAGTTAGACACGTGGAATGCAAGTCAATTTAGTGACACTTGAAAATACGCTTTAGCTGGCAGACAAATTGAGTTTGGAGTGGACCTTTGTTACTGTGAAAGCAGGTGAAATTTGAAATAGAGAACGCAGAAGATTCTTAAGTATTGCTAGTTATTGGATTCTGTATCAGGAGAAAGGTGAGATACAAATTAAATCAGTAAGTATAAATATAAGTATTACTGGACATTTAATTGAGATTTGGGCCCAAAATTTATTTGCAGGTAATAATGGTTGTAAGACATAAACATGACAGAAATTGTCGTAAGTATGTAAACTGTTCATGGATGTCATGCAGCAGTGTGTCATGATTATGGAAAGGTTACATTATGGCAAGTCAAATAGTTAGAAATCAAGCTGAACTTCTCACTCTGGTTGTAGCATTTTGTAGACAAAAGAGTTTTCACAGTTCTGGCTGGGAAATCAGTTGATACTTTCCTCTTCCCTATTTCCAACTTTCAGAAGAAGGAGGAGATACTTTATGGTGGCCATGAAGCTTAAAATTGCCAGCCTTGCCACACCAGTCTAGCGGTCTTTGAAAGCAAAGAGGGCCTGTGCTCCCGGGAAACTTGGATCTATTGGACTTGGGAGCTTCCACAATAAATGCAACATTGTTACAGCTTCTTTCTGCTGCTCTCCATCATCTGCATGTTTTACCATTATAATTAATAAAATTACAATAATTAATAAAATCTTCTTTAACAGAATTACTTATTCTCATCTTAACTACAGATTTGTTGCCTGAGGCCTGAGTGTATCAGGTTTTTGAATAAGATACCTGGCTTCTATGTATAGCATTCCTCTATGATATAAGTTAGGGAGGATGGTTCCTTGTGGTTGGAGTTCTTATTTCTGTGGAGAACAGCTGATATAATGTACCTTGGTGTTGTTGTCCAGCAGTAGCTGACTATTTTATATATTATCTCTTTGAAGCCTATGAGACACAGAAAGAAAGCTGCTGACAAGAACCTTCCCTGTCGGCCCCTGGTTTGTGCAGTACTGGGTAAGTGTACGTGGCCAGATTTGGTCAGCAGTTTCTCTAAAGATGGAGGTCAGCAACTGACACAAAGTGGGGAATACATGCCTCCTAGATAATTCTGAAATGCGTTTGACTTACCAATACAGCATCCTCTTGCATTTTCTCTCCAGTCCTTTGTTCTGGCAGGATGAAAAACAAATCTTTATTGATAGAGATCCAGTGTGATGTAGTGGTTTGAGTGTTGAACTACAACCCTGGAGACCAGGGTTTGATTCCCTGCTTGACCATGAAAACTCAGTGGGTGACCTTGGGGATCTCAGACACATTCTTAGCCCCAGAAAACTCCATGATAGATTCCTTTTGGGTTCACCGTGAGTCGGAACTGAGCTGAAGGCACACAACAACAACAACAGATAAATCCATCTAAAACTACCTGTAATATAATGAAATTCATATATTCCAAGATATTTCAGAGGCTAATGCAGTGTCTGCTCTGCCAGAATTTGTTAGCTGGATGATACGCTAAAATTTAACATATTCAAGCAACTGCTGCACATAAAATTAAGTACTGAAGACTTTTGGTAAGAAACTGGATAAGCAAATGTGAAAGATTGAAGGGATCCTTTAAGGCAGTGCTTCTCAAGCTATGTGATGTGGGGTGCCATCGAATTTTTTTCCCCTAGTATGCCAGAGACTGGCACTATGTTTGAATCCATTGAGAATAACATTTCTTTCTTTCCTGGACACTGTGTTTTGGGTTATTTTCATAGTTACAAGGAACTCCTTGCTGCTTCTCTTATTTAAGATAAATATTATTCCTTGTTATAATAATTTTCTGAAACTTGTTTCCTTCAAGATTTTTTCGGTAGGACAAGATTTTGAAATACATGCAGTTCTAGTCATTAAAGATAGCTTTTGATATGGGGACAGTGAAGAAGATAGGCAGCATTTGTCAGGTGTGATGCTTGGAATTTAAATGGAATAAAAGAGATTCCTCTAAAGGCATACATTTCTCACTGGCATATTTCTATGTTCTTGGAAAAGAGGAAAAAATTAGAAGCTAGAAGTCTACCTTAATTGGATTAATTGTCTGATTATGGGTCAGTACTGACAGTTCTCATCCCTTAACTTGTGTAAAGGATACAGAATAGGCCAGTCTCTCCATCAAGTATTTCTGGATTGCTCTTAATTATGATATAGTAAGCTGGTTATAGATCCTAGATTTTCATAGTCATGTCTGTATCTTTTGCTTCCAGATCTGATGGTAGAGTTCATTATAACACACATGATGAAAGAGTTTCCCATGGACCTTTATGTGTAAGTAACTGTTGGCTGAAATGCGGCCCTGAGCGATTTTGAAGTATTCATCAACAGTGAAATCAGCTTTTTATTTCTTGACTAAAATTTCATTTTCTGGGGCCAGCGGAAGGCCTGGCCAATTTCAGGGCTTCCCAGAAACTCATGAGCCTCATGTTTTTGTTCAATGTGCCAAGAAATTGAAAATGAAATAAATGCCATTCTTTCTGAGAGCTTTCTTAGATTACTTAATCAACAGAAAGAGAGGAAAAACCTTAAGCCTGAAAGGATTTCAGAGCACTAAAGAAAAAAACAGCCTGAATACCACAAAACAAAAATGTGTGTGTGCGTATATGAGAGGAGAGAGCGAGAGGGAGAGGGAGGGAGAGAAGTATTCCTCAGTAGAATGGTGCAGGACAGTGATAATGGCTTGGAAAAGACCAAAATAGAATTTGAGGTACCAGTGGATTGGTAGATTGGTAAACTGAAAGAACCCACTTGCCAGGCATTATGAGAACTATGCATCCAAATAAAAATCTTGGGATGCTAATTTTCAGGAATTATTTTTGTGAAGCATTTATTCTTAAAACATAAGGTCGGTTTGGATTTTAGCCATTTCTAACTTCTGTGTATTGTTCAAGACTGGCAATACTAAGACTATAACATTGACAGATCCGTTTTTCTGTTAAAATGATATGGTTGATCTTATACAGTTCAGTGGTAGATCAAAATTCATGAGGTTTAATTCTCAAGAGTTATTGTTCCTCTCTTGGTAGTGATGCCGCAAATATAAGTTAACAGGATATTTTCTTAATTCCCATAGCTCTTGTTTCAAATACAAAGCATCTTTATGGAATCAAGTTGAGCCAATCTGAGCAGAAGCTACTGACTCTTGAAAGCCAAAAAATATTCAAGGGAAGCACCAGCCCTCATAGCTTCCAAACTGCTTTAATGCAGCTATCCTCTCAAAGAAATGGTGCACTTTGTATTGAATGTGAACTAAAGCCTGGTCTTCAGTAACAGATTCTGTGCCTTTTATTGTCCAAAGCTGCCTACTATTTTATTGTACTCATTTTTTTATTAGAAGAATGTATTAATTGCTGTTCTGCCCACTAGGGCCCACAAAAAGTTATACAGTAAAATTGTCTTGGTCTGCTCTGTAGTAACATAATGTCTTCGATATATTGTAGACCAGTTCCAGTGCAATTTTTGTCTGTCTTGTGGATTTCCGTTGTGCAGAAAAAAGTATTGTGTGTAAATCATAACAATTTCTTCAGTAACTGTCAAGCCTGTACCAATTCTGGAGATAAGACACTGTCTGATGTGAAGGTATTCTAGTCAAAATCCGTGCAAATACCTTTGGACAAAAAGGGTAAAGCACTTAGATTTACATGACTGCACATACCTCTTTAATCTACTATATAAAAGTGAAAACTTGTCTGTGAGTTTGTCTGCGTCAAGCAGACGAAAACCTCATATGATTGGCTGTGTGAGGTGAGAAGACCTCATATGATTGGCTGGCTGTGAAGATTCTATGGAATCCTCGGTTGGCAATTTAGGAAGGGGCATTTAGAATTCTCAGGCAAAGAGCTCTTAGGCCTCGGACCGGTTGCTATGGAGATGAGGCCTAGCAGCAAGAAGGAGGAGGGCAGTATATTCCCTCAGGAACCCAACCTCTGTATGTTAACAACTCTGAATACAGATTGGATTGGGGAATATGGGGAAAAGTTACAGATACTGGGATAGGCTGGTTGCTATGGAAATGAGGCCTAGCAGCAAGGAGGAAGACAGTGCATTCCCTTAGGAACCCAGACTGTGTATGTAAATAACTCTGGACACTGATTGCATTGGGAAATATGGGGAAAAGTTACAGGAACTGGATAAGACAGTTGGATGAGTTCTTAAGAGGTAAATAAAATCCTAGGCAACGCTGGGTAAATATGCTAGTACTAAATATATTCCCCATGGATGGAGACAACATTCTTAGTATGTGAATGGTCTGAACTGTAAGTGAAATGAAAAGAAATGAAGTGAAGTGAAAGCTCCCACAAATGGTTAGTTGTACTTCATTCAACAGCCCAGGTTACTGATTCTAAAAAAATCCACCTGGGATATCAATCTTGGACTAGTCTTCTCCAAATAGCAAGTTAAAATTGTTAGCTAAATCCTTCTGTTTGCCACAACCAGAATCTTACTTCCATTGTCCTTTATTTTCTTCAGTTACATACATGTGGTTTGGCACACATTTGTAGGTCCACAAATAAGCTGAATGTTTCGCACTGTTAATTTGACTCACCATCTTATTAATCAGGCTGTTATTGAGCTGTTACTGAGCTTCTGTTAACATTCATTCTAGTCAGTATAGCCAATGATCAGGCATGAGGGAAGTTGCAGTTCATCACTATCTGAAGGGTCATAGATTTCCCATTTTATTAAAAGTAATTGGCCTTACTGAGAACTGATAATATATGCTGCTCATTACATTAGTCTTTTCTCTGTCTTTTCTCCAGGCGCTGCATTCAAATAGTACACAAGCTGCTTTGTTATCAGAAGAAATGCAGAGTGAGGCTCCATTATACATGGAGGGAGCTCTGGTCAGGTAAATTCTTGGTTTCCTTCTCATCTTTATCTTCCTCATCCCTTTACTAACTTGATACTAGTATATTTGGATTTAAGGTTATTAAGGTTTCAATTCTGTGGTCCTGGAAATGTGTCCAGGGGCCACAAGATGAACTGAAAATCCGCCTTTGAAGGCCCCTTTCCCAGCACAGCACAGCCACCATTGAGAGTTTCAAGACACCTTCCTGTGTTTGGTACTCCCAGCCTCAGAAAATGGTAGGTTTGGGCTATGGCATTGGGTGAAGAGAGAAAAGGAACTACAGCCTTTGTATTTCCTGACTCAAAGATGAAAGAAATTGAGATCAGCCTCTGTGCGTATCTTAACTCTTTTTCTATCTTTGCTTGCAATAGTTTAGGTAAAAAAATTAAGCCCCACGAAGAACCAAAAATTAGTAGCTCCAGCAGACTGTTTTGTTTTGGATGAAATGGAGCCTTCAAGATTGGAAAATTGTATCTACTGGTTTCCTTGGGGTTACGCCCTAAAATAAGTGAAGTAAATTAATAATGCCCTTCTGTGCATTATGAAAGATCATTTCACCAGGAAGTGTGATGAATAGGAAGAGGGAATGGAAAAGATAGCTTTTTCCATTCCATTGCTTAGGTTGAGCTTCTTCCAGTGTAAGAGGAGAAGCATCTTTACTTTAATGACCTTGAAATACTAGAGTGGAATTAAGTGTACACCACAACACAGGACTGCCAGCTCTATGTTAGACTTCCCTTTCGTTCTTTGTTTAAGGCACATTTAATCTGTCTCCTGCCATCTTCATATTATATCTTCCACTTTATTTTTGGCTATTGGAGTAAAAGGCATTGAAAATGGTGCAGCAGTTCTCCTTAAATGTTAAGAAGGGGTAAGGTAAAGCTCAGCATGAAGTGATTGTTTGCACTGTAGTTGTGTCAAGTAACATGTCTAGTTCTGCTTGGATTATTTAAAATAAGATTTGGCATAGCAGTACTTAATAGTCAGGGACTGAGCTTGTATTTTCCCTCTGGATGATAAAACAGATTGAGATGGTAGGTTTATTTAGTCTCTGATTCTGTGCAGGTCTCCTGTGTTTGGAAGACAGCTGATGTTTGAGTGCAACTAACCAGTCGCATTCCACAAGTGCTTTCCTTCATTTCGTAAGGACTATTTTACAGAAAGAGCCCAGTATCCTGTCATATGTCTGGGGAACTATGACTGTTTGCTTCTTTTATTCTGTGATATTTTTCTCTTAAGAGGGCTCTTGGGAAGCTGTATTGAATGATTTTAAAAACAGTTCTCTATTAGTTGTCTAGCAGTCTTTCTTCGGCTAAACAAAACTAGATGAAAGTGGTACTGTTGTCTGATTCTGTGGTATGTTGCCTTTTTTTGCATCTGGCACTGTGGAGTTTTTGAAATGAATCTTTACAGATCAGAAGTGGATGTCCATGGACATTGGGACTGAATCTTGCCTCCCTAGGGTTTCAGTCTCACCCTGTGGGTTTCTCGGAGAACCATTCCTCTTTCTTCATGACACCATCATTTTCGTATGTTCCCAGTTCCTGTACAGTTTTATTTCCTTTTTTGAAGATGTTGAAATGCCTCTGCTAACACAGTAATGACAGTAAGAGCTGTATGCTAAAATTGCTGGTTGTCTCATTATTTTGCCTTTGGCCATGGCCACCAACTGGAATGTAGTCCCCAAGAACTTTTCTACAACTGAATTTGGCTCTTGAATGGAAAAAAATTTCCCATGGTGGTTGTGGTGATAATGAGAGAGGATTATGTGTAGATTATATAGATGGAACTGAACATTATGTGAGTTTATGACAAATTGCTGTTAAACCATTTCAGGATTCCTCCATTCCCACACTGAATGCTGTTTGGTTCAGCAGAGACAAGCAATAATTTCACTCACCACACCTGGCATTTCTGATGTAACTGGGAAGGGGAGAAATGTAGGACATAGCAAGCCTCCAGATGTTTTTGATTTCAGTTCCCATCAGCCACAACCAACATGATTAATATCAGGGATGATGGGGACTGTATTCTGACGATATGTGTCAGCAGCCAATTAGAGCCTGTTAGATCTATCTTGAAGGTCAGAGAAGTTTTCCATGTTATACAACTTCGTATAGTAATTGGAATTCCATAGTATTAGGGTTTGCATAGTAGTAAGATTTAATATTCCTAGAATAGTTTCCATGTTTAATAATACTGGCCTGTGCTATGTAGGGTTGTATACCCCCAAAGATGAGACAAATGGATTTGCACAGTTAAAGCTAGCATCCCAGCTCCAGGATAAGTCTGATCTGACCTTGATAACACATGGGTTGGTTACATCTCTTTTGGATTACTGTAATGTGCTGTATGTGGGGTGTGTTGGAAAAATACTCAGAAACTTCAGTTGGCCCAAAGAGTTGAAGCTGGATTGTTAACTGCAGCTGGCTAAAGGGAGCAGACAACTTCCTTGTAATAGCTCCTATGGCTTCTGTTACATTTCCAAGCACAATTCAAAGTGCTGGTTATGACCTGTAAAGCCCTCAGTATTGGCTCCAGGCTATTTGAAGACCCTGTTAGCTTCCTTGAGCTCTAAGATCTTCAGGAAAGGCCCTTCTCTCTTTCCTACTACCTTCCCAGGTATGTTTGATAGGAACAAGGGAGAAGACCTTTTCAGTGGCTGCTCCCAGACTTTGGAACTGCTGCCCTAGGGATGGCTCCTTGTTTGCTCACCTTCTACTGGCAAGTCAAAATTTTCCTTTTCCATCAGGCTTTTAGGAATTCACTGTCATGGACTTTTAATGGGAAGTCAAATTTTTCCTTTTTCCATCAGGCTTTTAGGCATTCACTGTGATGGACTTTTAATGTTGTGCTGTCTGGTTTGATTTTTTTAAATAGTCTGTCTTTCAAAGAATTTTAAACAGTTTTAGCACCACAGATTTTTCAGTTTTTAAAAATACTTGTATATATACTATTCTTTTTGCATGTGTTTAATCTGTGTTGTTTTCAATTCCAGTGTTGGGAAAAAGGGAGGTTATAAAAGCAAATAACAACAATAAAAACAACAGTAAAGCTGACCAAAGACAGGGCATAATAAAGCCAAAATAAAAACTGGTAACAAATAATGAAAAATACTTTAACATGTAAAACCAAAATAAAATAAACAGCAAGATAAAAGATTCAAAAGCAGTCAAGACTTCTTAACATACCTCGGTGTTAAGAAAGTTATCACTGGGTATTGAAAAGACAATAAAAAGTAGACATCAGACAAGCTTGTGTGGGGAAGACAATCCCCACACAAGGGCTTTTCTGTTTTAGCTATTTGCCTTATCTCATTTGACTGAGGCTCTTGGTGGAGTCTTAGGATCCAAATAGATCTGAAATTGTGACAGAAAAAATGGGTTTTTTGAATCTTGATTTTTCTGAGTTGCTGTTTAAAATTAATTGTTTAAAATAAATGTTTCATTTCTATTTTTTAAAAAACTTTTTCCATTGGATAATAAGTTTCTACTAAAATCATTAAGAGTCTGTTGTGAGGTTGTGCTAACCTAAAATACTCATGGAAAGAGAATGAAAGAAAATGTAATCACTTTTATCCATCAACTGCTTTTTCAAAAGAACTGTTTTCCCTTTTCCATTGGGAGAGTGCTGCACAGTCTGTTGCATGTCATACCTCTTGTACTTTCGATTGTCATCTTCTTTTGTTTAAAATACTATCCTATTGCACTTTGAAACATTTGTGTTAGCATAATTTTGCTTGGTTTATTAATTAGCTGCTCTTTGTGTACAGTTTAAGAAAGAAAAAAAGCATTAGGTGTATTGCATGCAGTGCAGAGTGTGTTTGTGCAAAAGATTCTGGGCTGTGTGTTCTGAGCAGGGCTGTCTGTTTTCAACACTGAATGTTTCATAAAACTTTCATGAGTGTTTTGCTTTTTAATTACTTTGGATGGCTAATTTTGGCTGCCAATGGAAGTGTCTTAAATACCCCTAGCAACAACAGCAAGGTGAAGAATATCCCAAGACTGGCATGAACAGTACTTTTGTGATGTGTGCCTTCAAGTTGCTTCCAACTTACGGCAACCCTAAGGCAAACCTATCGTGGGATTTACTTGGCGAGATTTGTTCAGAGGGATTTTGCCTCTGAGGCTGAGAGAATGTGACTTGCTCAAGTTACCCAGTGGGTTTCCATGACTGAGCAGGGATTTGAACCCTGGTCTTCAGAATCATAGTCCAGCACTCAAAACACTACGCCACACTGGCTCACAAGGAATGCTTAGCCAAGTATTAAAAATAATTCAGTCAATCATTTTATATGATGATTTTTTTCCATGAATGGATTGCAAAGTGACTTCCTATAAAATTACACAAATACAACTAAAACGTAAAGTGCATAAAGCTTATTAATTAAAAATTTGATACAAAAATGCAAACAATGAAGGAAAAAAACATTTAGTTAATGCCACTTCTGGAGCAATTAAAGTCAGCTACTAAAAGGGTGTCGCGAAATAAAGGCAACTGGGAGTGAGCCAGCTTAATTTCCTTCATCTGGGAGTTCTAGAGCCTGAGGAACAGCCACTGAGAAGGCCCTTTCTCAGGTCTACATTATGCATGCCTGTGAGGGTAATAGGACTGAAGAACACATCACCTCCCCATGTGCTTCAGATAGCCTATCTCCTAGGTAATATCTGTTGAAAATACTATTTTAGGTTTTTAAATGTAGTTTGTGATCCTGGTTGGAAACTGTGGTTTAAGAAACCGATTGCTTCTCTGAATTGAGGCGTAAGAAATGAAAAGTAGCAAAAGAGAAAGGCATGGAAGGGAGTATGAAGGTGCAAAGCTCACTCATGGTCTAATAGACCCTGTTGGACTGAGATGGTGGTAATGGAGTGAGTCAGTATGCATCCTTTTTAATCTTTGGGCACCAAGAAGTCCTGAAGAAATCTATATAACAGTACTTTTGAACTTGCTTAAGAAAATATCTATCATTTTCCCAGTATTGTGTTGTTTATGGAGGCCTCTCTGAAGACAGCTTGGAAGCTAGTTGACTGAGAACATGGTAGATTGGATGATAACCAGAACACTAGTTTGACACATCTTCTTGTTGTTATGTGCCTTCAAGTTGTTTCTGACTTATGGCAACCCAAAGGTGAACCTATCATGTGGTTTTCTCTCTCTTTGTTTGTGTGTGTGTGTGTGTGTGTGAGAGAGAGAGAGAGAGAGAGAGAGAGAGAGAGAGAGAGAGATTGAGAGATGCACCCAAGGTCATCCAGTGGATTTGATGGCTGAGTGGGGAACTGAACTCTTGTCACTGGGTTGAAGTCAAACTCTAAACCACTATACCATGCTGGCTCTGTGAAAATACCTGCAATGCCTGCTGGTATGGTTCTGGATACAATTCAAAGTATAGGCTTTAAGCTTTAAAACCCTAAAGTCTTAGAATCCAAGAATGGAGAAGTTAGTGAGCATGCATAAATTAATATGTAAATTGGGAGACATAAAGGATTCAGCTGGAGCAGAAGAATTTCTTACCACTTGATTTTCATTTCTGGATTATGATGAGATACTGGAAGAAAAGAGAAACGCCTCTATAAAATGGAAGTATATTGTCTTTATTGAAGCTGACAGTAATTCCTCCCTGTGGTTTTCCAGATTTGCTTCTAACACTTCAGTGGTTCTCTCATTTGATTCTGACCTGCCTTGATATATATTATATGGTTTGCTTTGCAACTGTACCGTGAATTACCCACGTATTTTTCAGTAACCCAGCAAGTGGTGATCGTCTTATTATTGATTTTAAGCCTCATTATCATTGTTCTGTGCAGTTTTCTATTAAAACAACTTTATATAGTGAAATCTTGGTGATGGTAATTTTTTAAAAAAATCTGGAGATCAAGGTAATTATGGACAGGTTTGATATCTTATGATCAAGAAACCTTTCACTGACTGACTTCACCTCCAGAGGTTAAGCAGATAGTGGCTGGTAAGTGGACCTTCTCAGTGGTAGCATTCTGATTGGAATGCAGCACCTCTCCCAAGTTAAAAGCTTTCACCTACTGAGAATTTTTGGATGGTGCTTCTGTTTCAAAAAACTGGTCCTAATGGCTGTTGTTCAGCTGGAGTTTCCATTGCATGTTGTTTGTGTTTGGTAATAATTAAGAAAAATAAAATAGCTTTTTACTCTAGTGTTGTCATTTTTGCTGTTTGATTATCAGCTACTTTGAGACGTTTATTTTGTTAGAAAGAATTTTTGTATAAAGGTGAATAAATCATATGTCACTGCAGAAAGCATCTTGGCTAGTCAAGTAGATGCTCTGATTTACAGTGGAGTGGCCTCTTGTCAGCAAAATTTTCAGTCTAGTCTATTAGTCCATTGCTCTGAGCACTTCTTGTGTGAGTTAGTACCGGTGTCTTTCCTGGACTAAGAGAGAAGGAAAAATTGTATGGACAATATTGTGGTGCAATTTTAAATCAGTTAATGGCACGGAGTCACCTCCTTAGTTTTAGGAATTCCATATTATGGAGCATCGACAAGCTGGCACTGAAATTATTCCTGGTGGCTTCACAAAAGTTGCATATGCTAGGTATTCCTTTTTTGTAATTATAGCAGACTATGGGAGTTCTGGTACAGTTGCGTTTTACTGCATATTTCCAGTGGCTGATCACAGTGTGTCCATTGCTTTCAGCTATGTGCCAGTTCACAGCAGGCATTTTTTTTCCTGCTTGTGGCATTGTCTGACTATGCTTTTGCTTGTTTCTTCTTTTCCTTGCTTTAAATATATTCCCCAGCTCCCCTTTGGCAAAATCCCTTTGCTTTTCCGATTGATTGACAGTGAGCTAGTGTGTGCCAGCAGTATCTCTAGGTAATTGCCCGCTATGTCCATGGATTCTGGGGTAGACTGTGCCTCCAGGAGGTTCAATGCTTCCGTTTGAAAGAAAGGAACAGTTATTTCTAGGACATACTCTGAATCCATGTGTCTCCCTTTCTCAGGAGGGCACTGCTAATACTTGTCTGTCAGGCTGTATTTGTAAATAATCCTCTCTCTCAGGAAGTGAGTTTTGATCATTCTTCTGTAGCAGTTCAGTTGGTGTTGAGTGTGGCTGGTCCCTGTACCCCTGTTAGAAAAGAAACCCTTGCTGTTTCCTTGAGAGATAGATTAGTTCATGGAGTCTTCCTACTTCCAGTCTTTAAGAAGTCAGTGTTAAGAGATCATAAGCATATTTTAACAAGTCTGATGGCCTGGCCATGGAATGCTAGTTTTGGAAAAATGAAGAAACTGAATCCTAACATATCAGTATTTTAGGCCAGTCTCAGTTCTCTTGTATGGAAAATGTAGCTGTCCCCAATGGTCTTTGCCTACTGAGCTGATAGCATGAGCTGAGTTTAGCTGACTCTCATAATTAGGATACAAGCAAAAGATTCCAGCACAGTTTGTTCAGCTAACTAGATATGATTTAGAACTTCGCTTGTAATGGCCTTATGGTGAAAAGATACAGTTAAGTGTTTGAGCTTTGTATTCGACATTCAATTTAATATGCCAGGCACTGCAGGAATCATCTCTACCTTGTTTTATGTAGCTGCTGTTGAAGAATGTATTTAAAAGAATATTGTGATGTGCTTAGCTGAGCTACCCCAATAGAAGTCTGTATAATTTTAGAGGTTTGCTGTTATGATGGGTTCACTACCTGGTCAAGCACTTTTAACTGAAGAAGTTTTATTTACTTCAGGGATAAGTAGCATGATCCATAGGTTCATGTGGCTTCCATGACTGTTCCTGTAGCCGTTCCTTCCTGCCAAAAATGTTCATTAAAAAACAGAGAGAGAGAGAGAGAGAGACGGGGACAGAGACAGAGAGAATTGTTGCTCCCAGAAGCCTTCAGGAGTCACACCTCTTCTTTGAAACTAGATACATCCTCTGTACTTTGTTTTGCCCCCAAAAGATTTTTGCAAAATTGGAAATGAACATTCAGTTACTTTAGATGGCGTGGTGGTCCTAACAAATCCAAGAGATAGATTGCCTCCCAGACCCTTCATGCTTGCCCAGGCCGGTTTAGTTCATTTCTTTCTGCTCTGTCTTCAGTTATGGACGTTAGTTTATCTTTACTTTATAACACTTTGTACTTTTTAATATATCTATAATGGTGGAGGGAAGATGGCGGTATCAAAGTAAGGAGTGTTTGTTTTGACTCTTCAAAAATTAAGCTTTAAAAGATAAGAACCTCAGAGTTGGATTTTAGAATTGGAAAGTTTTGGAAACCAGCCATAGGCCATTTGATTAGGGAGGTACTGGATACTTTATATTTTGAAACTAAGACCTTGAAGCTTTTTAAGTTCTTATCTCTTCCACCGAGTGCTGTTTGAATTGATAGTACAAGTTATAATTGCACTAAACTTCTTGAAGTTTTGTGGAGTAGATATTTCTATATCAACAATACGGTCCAAAAGTGAATGAAAATAGTGTCAACAATTACAGTGAGAGATAACCATTGGTTGGAAACATTGCTGCTGATATTCAGTAAATCATACTCTGTACTTACTTCTCTCTGTATGTACTTTTGCCATACTTTATTTGTCCACTCTGCATACAGACTTACTGTAACCAAGCTGAGAGGTGGGAGATGGAAAAAAGAATAACTGGGATAAATGCTGACAGTATAGTGTTTACCAGAAAAATGTATAAAGACCTAGGAATTACACCTACCTTGCAAAGTGGTTCTCCAGAACCTAGGAAAAGGCAGAATACAATCACACAGTATTTCCAGCAGAAGAAGGAGAGTGTTGAAAACGTGAGTGAAAATGTGCTCTGTGAATCCTTGCAGAATGGATCAACCTCTGTACCGCCTGCATTGGACTGGTCAATAGATCTTAAAGGGACAATACAAGAATGCAGGACTTTAGGATCTTCATTAGACCTGGCCACAGAGTTGAACCTTGTGGAATCACACCAGGTAGATAAAGCTGAAATGAGGGACAAAGAGCTCATTGAAGATCTCATGCAGATTCTTGAGCTTGTTTTTAAGGAGTCAGCCTCAAAATATAAATCTATTTCTACTCAAACTGAAGAAACAGAACTAAGTGATCTTCAAATCCAGGGACAATTCCTTATGGTTTATAGTGAATTAGCTCTTATCAAAAATTTTCTTTCAGAAAGTAATGGAGTGTTAACAATACTGATTGAGAACTATATAACCCAAGAAATGAGATCAGGACTAGAAGGAGCTGACAAATATTCCATGCAAATGCAGCTGGAAACAAAGAGCACTGTAAGGAGTCATCCTAAAGATATTAATAAAGGGACACATAAGGGAGAACATAAAAAAGCAGAAAAAAGTAAAAATATTAAAAATAGAAGAAAACAAGTGAATAAAGCGCATTGCAGTCAGTCAAGGGACCTAAAGAGGCTAATTAAATTGCTAGACGCATGTGCAAACTCAAATTTGGATGTGAACAAACCCTCTGAGGGCCTGCAAGAAGAAAAAGAGAAAGAAAAAAGGACCAACCAATGTCACAAATTCACACCAAATGCCAGCGGAAGAAGGCATGATAGAGGAAAAAACAACAATTGCCCCCAGTGAAGAAGAAATGCAGGATCCATGGGCAAATGTACTTGGCAATATGGGGAAGACAGAGGATAACAATTGTAATGCAAACTTAAGCTCAGCACATCATCACATAAAGCCAAAGACAGATTTTTACTCCATAAATGCTTGGAACCTGGTGATGATTCCACATAAACTGGTATTTGCCAACTATCCTAAACCCAAAGGGTTTCTTGCACAGAAAAAACGTATAGTACATTTCCTGCACATTTTAAATGCTTTCCTCCCAGGAACATTGAGGTTTGATGATATTGTTTACATAGAATATCTGTATTTTGATAGAATTAATGCCTGGGCTATGGTTACATTTAAGGACCAAGATGTAGGTAGCTTTATTTACAAAACAGGGGAGATGTTTTCAAAACATGGATTAATAAGTTTAAGATTTTTTGAAAATCAGGTTCCACCAGTTCCATTATTTGGAGTTTCTGCCCCCTTTTTCAAGGATAACTCTGAGACAATGAATGATATTGGAAATCTTATAGACTCTCGTCCTTCCCATATTCATTCAGAGATCCCAAGTTCAAATCTGGCAGAGTTAGTTGTTACTGATTGTTTAAACCAATTTAACATGGAAAGGGTTGAGATCTTTATGCCAGAAGAAAAAGCACTACTCATTTCTTATTGGCAATTGCCACATACTTCTCAGCCAGAGATTTTACAAAAATTAGATTTACTGAGAAAGTGTTTAATAGGAAAACAGCCATATAAAATAGAAGGATTAATGGACTTCAATGAAAAAGTTAAGGAGCATAATCTAACAATGATAAATGAAGATGGAACTGGGGAACAAGAGAAAATTCCAAGCAATGAGGAAGTTTTGGACAGGGCTGATGCAGTTGAGGAGAAAGGAAAGATCCACATTGGAAATGTACATGGAGCAACAGAGAAGCTTGGCCTAACATATAATGAATATTTGAGCAATGTGGGGGTCCCAATTACTAAGGAATCCCTGGGGAAAAAGAAAGATAGGTTACAGCCAGGTTACAGCAGCAGTAAATTTAATATTAAATAACATTGAGCAAAATGAGAAAGATCTGTCCCCCATTACAACTGAACCAAATTCTGGTGCACTTAAGCCTTTGTCCTGGACAGACATAAGATACATAGGGGAAGAAGAAAAAGGATCACCACATAAAAAATCCAACCCAGTGGACAACTTGCCTGACATGATATGCCCAGTGATCTCAAATGTTAGTAGACTGTGCCCATCTATAGAGATCATTGAACACTAAGAAGAAAATCCATGGAATTCAGCCAAGCCACCCACTACTAAAGAACCATTTCACAGCCAGGCAAACCCCAAAATTCCATCTACTAGGGCCTGATATGGGCTAAATTGCTCACGTGGCCAGCTGAGTTTTCTTTCATGGAATATTGCAGGGTGGAAGAGGAAACTGGCAGATCCAGCCTTCTTGGATTGTCTGAACAACCATGATATAATCTTGTTACAAGAGACTTGGGCTAGGGAAGACGTATTTCTAAATGGCTTCACAGCATACTCAGTGGAAGCAACTCCAAGTTCCAAGGGAGGACGACTAAAAGGTGGATTGACATTACTGATCTCCACAAATATCCAAGTTATTAATATCAGACTTGACCCCTTTGCTAACATTGCAGATGCTCTGCTTATTAAATTCAAGTGGGCATGGTTACTTGTTATAAATATTTATCGTCCACCACAATGCCAAAATAAATTGGTGAAGGATACTTGGCACAAACTGGAAGACTACATTGGCAATTTAATTTCTCTATAACCAGAAGCCTTTGTGATAATGGCTGGGGACTTTAATGCTAGAACAGGGCAAAATGAGGAAGACTTATATTCGCATTTCCACACACCTCAGCCTGTAATGGATGAGGCTCTGAAGTTGCCAATTAGACAGTCTAAGGATAAGGGTTGTAACTATGCTGGGCTATGTCTTATACAAATGATTAACCGGCTAAATTTTGTAGTTGTAAATGGATGTGTTGATGGTGATAAAAATTGTGAGTTTACATGTCTGTCTAGCCTAGGGGCATCCATAATTGATTATTTTATAGTCTCATATGATTTACTAAGCATGGTCTCCAGATGTACTGTAGAAAAGTGTATTGACAGTGATCATTTGCCCTTAGTTTTATATTTATGTTGTGATCTTCACATGACATATGCAGAACAAAAACTAGTGTTAAATGGAGAGATTGAAATAAGAGCCTCTCGTGTTAGATGGTCTCCTAAGCTGGAGAATGATGTAAAGAGGCTATTATATTCAGATAGGTGTCTTCATAAACGAAATGTTCTGTTAGCGAACTCCACAGAAATTGTGCTTGGAGAGTTTCAAGAACTGAGTCTGGATTTAAAAAGCTTCTTAAAGCAAAAAAGCCTGACAAGGAAATGTGTCTGCTCTAATAAGTCAAAACACTGGTTCAATATGGAATGTATTGTAATGAAACAAACTCTTGTTGAAAAATATAAAACTCATAGAGAAATTTTTTTACTAACAATACCTTTAGAATGGTTTCAGTTAAAGAGAAAATATAAAAACTAATTAAGATAAAGAAATACCAGGCTCAGAGAGAGTCCTGGGGAGATTTAATAAAAGCAGCCAGGGAGAAGGATACAAGGACATTTTGGAGAATGGTTGCTGGGGGGTGGCCTAATTCCTCAGTCAATATGGAATATGATATTCCTGTGAGTTCATGGGAAACCCACTTTAGTAACATATATGAAAGAGGGCAAAATGGTCCCCAGAGCAAAAGGGACAATATATGTAAATACCTTGAATGGCATCCTGTAACAGCCTTGGAAATTAAGAGTCTTATTTCTAAACTTAAAAGCGGCAAGGCCCCAGGAAATGACAACATTCCACCTGAAGTATTTAAATCTAACACAGACTGGAGGGCACCTGTGCTGGCTGCACTATTTACAAGCATTAACATTGAGCATGCATCCCAGAAGATTGGGGGTTGGCTCTTATTATCCCAATCTATAAAAAAGGAGAACGGGCAGATCCAGCAAACTGTAGACCTATCAGCTTACTAAATATCATCAGTAAGCTATATGCTAGCCATTTATTAGAAAAATTACAAGATCGGCTAGAACAGGAAAATATACTTAATGACGAGCAGGCTGGATTCAGGAGCGGGCGTTCTACTGTAGACCATGCATTAGTATTGCAACATCTTGTAGACAAGTGTACAGCATCTTGGGGGGGGGGCACCTCATGCTGCCTTTGTCGATTTCAAATCAGCCTTTGATCTTATTTCAAGAGACAAATCGTGGGAGAAGTTTGAGGATACTAATATCGATCGCCGGCTGCTTTCTCTCATTTATGGTTTATACGAAAATACTGAGAGTAGCAACTGAGGGTGAGATGCAGCAGTGCAGGCCATTTGACTGGGCCTGTTCCCACTTTTAAGGTAGTAAAACAGGGTTGTGTATTAGCACCAACTCTGTTTAATTTTTATATTAATTCCTTGATCAGAAGCTTAGCAAAGGTGCACTCCTGCCACCCCAGTTTGTCAAATAGACCCCTGTCAATACTGCTTTATGCAGATGATGCAGTGCTGTTATCATTGACAAATGTTGGATTAAGGCGTTTGCTCAGGGCCCTGGACAGCCGTTGTTAAAATGAACAATTGCAAATTAATCATGATAAAACTAAGGTTTCCAGGAAGAGGACAAAGTATGAATGGTGAATAAATGACCATAAAATTGAGCAGATGACCTCCTATAAATACTTAGGAATAATTTTTCACTCACTTGGAACCTGGAGGGTACATTCAAAATGTGCAATTACAAATGTACAGAGAACTGTGAAGGCACTCCTCTCCTTCTTTTATAACAAGGGAAGGCAACACATCCCCTCAGTAATCCAGGTTTTTATGGCCAAGGTGATATCCTAGATGTTATATGGCTCAGAAGTATGGGCACTTGATAACTTTGTCCCTCTGGAAGCTGTGCAGACTAATTCTTAAGGGCAATATTTGGCATCCTGAGCTGTGTTCAAAATACAATCACCCGCTTGGAAGCAGGAGAAATCTCTGTGGAAGTCCGTATATGGTTATGTAAATTTCATTTCTGGTTAAAGATGGTTGCACCAGTTGGACTGGCTCCACTTACATTAACCGATTCTTATCAATCAAAGTGAAAAAAGTCATTAAATATGAAATTACCAACCTTAGGTTTTTCAACAACGGCCATTCAAACCCTAGGGTATACCAAAGCTAAAATTCTCACAGAGAATTCGAGACACTGAATTTCAACAACATCTAAGCCAAATGGCATTATATCCTGCTCTTAGGAATAATAGTGGGCCATTTATACTCCCAGATTATTTGATAGACCTGACCATTCCTAAATTCAGAAAGGCATTTACGCTAGCCAGATTTAATATTTTACCATCTGCTTTGCTGGAAGGTAGATACAAAAAGATCCCTTACAGCAAGCGGGCTTACCCATGTGAAATGGGAGAAGTAGAGACAGTGGGCCAAATCCTACGTCACTGCAATTTTTATAAAGATCTAAGATCTGTTTATATAACCCCAATCATACAAAAGATCCCAGGTAGGCCTGAGGAGTTTTATTTAGACTATCTCCTGTCAGATTGGAATGACAGGGTCACAACTACAGTGGCAAGCTTTTGTGGAGCAGCTATTAACCATTGAAAACAGCTAATGGGTTAATATTTTTATATTCTTTGCAGATGGGTTTGCTGTTCTTCTCCCATGGTGGCTGTATGTTTGTTCTTTAAATATATGAATTTTAGCTCCATCTACTTGTTGCTAATGTCAATTGTATTTTATGGTTGAAGCTTTTATCAGTATTTTAACAAATTTTAACACAACTTGTAGATAGGTTTGTTATCTTAAAGTTTTAATTCTTATTATCTTAAATTTTACAAATTCAACTCCACTTACTAGCTGTTGATCTTAAGTGTTTCATTGCATTTTATGATCAATGCTTTTAACAACTTTTTAATGGAATCTACTATTGTTTTAACTGTACTTTATTATTCTAATT
Source organism: Cyclura pinguis (assembly GCA_030412105.1). Taxonomy (NCBI): domain Eukaryota; kingdom Metazoa; phylum Chordata; class Lepidosauria; order Squamata; family Iguanidae; genus Cyclura; species Cyclura pinguis. The sequence continues at coordinate 61,305,314 of CM059601.1, forward strand.
TGTAACTTCTGCTGGCTGTTTGCCATAATAAATGAATGAATGAAATATATCTATAATAATTATCAAAATTGCATCCCAGCCTCTCCTTTTAAGTTTCATTCCTCCTAATTAAATGTCTAATTCCTTCAGACTTGTTTCATATTTCTTCCTATCTGGCCAACCTTTTGTCATCTCTACTGTTCTCTTCTGCTGCTTCCTGACTTGTTTAATATATGTTACTTATCTCAGGGGTAGATTGTGATGGAAAGTCTTTACTGATAACTGCAGGTAGAAGATGCTAAAGAAGCCATTCCTCATAATTAATTAATTTGCTTGCAAAATTAACCTTTCTGTTTTGCAGAGTTGATAGTCTTGATTACAGTTTATTATTTTGTTAAACAGTCATTCCATCAGATGGTTGTCCCAGTCAACATGGGAAATGAATATGTTTTTCCATGGGGTCTTGCAGTTTCCTTCTAAAGGCCGATGAGTATCAGTGGGCTTATTTTTCTATATTTAAGATACTGAGAGTGAGATACAACAGTATGTGCTCACAGCTCCTGTCTTCCTCACAACAGATTCTCCTCACCTACCTTAATCTGATTACATTGTCAAGAGTACAAAATATGACTAAGACCAAGAAGAGTTTCCTTGCGGTAGAGGCTTTGAAACCAGACTCAAATTTGCACTTTTGAAGTTTGATTAAGATGGGAACTCCAGTTAACATGAACTAAAGCTGATATTTTATGCTACTGGACACATCTGCTGAATACCTCATCCTATACCTCTTGGCACCCAGATGGCCCTTTTGTCAGCAGTAATCTGGCTGCTGTCTATGGTTGCTTCAAACTGCTGTGCTTCAGATCTCTGAGCTGGTTCCAGCTCAGAGCAAAAGCTGCTAGATCTATCAGTTAATCTCAGGGTTAGAGAATGTACATTCTACGTCTGCATTCACATGCAGTTACCTGTTAGTCTGATCTAATTCTGGCTCTGTTTGTATAAATTAGCAAATAATCTTGTGGCTGCAGGAGGGGTTTTCTGTGCTTTTCTGGTTATCTGAGAAGGCCAACAGCTTCTTGTTTTACAGATACATGAAGTGGACTATGATGTTCCTTACTTCTTCTCAGCTGAAACTTGTATCACTGTGCAGGAGAGTGTATAAATCTGGGGAAGTTTCATTCATTCAGGAAATGAATGTTGCCTGACACATGCATGGATTTGGTAGAATGCTCTCCAGGGACCAGTTTTCTGTTGTTTCCTTTTTTCCTACCTTAAGAAGTGGAATGTCCATGGGAGTAAGTATCTTGGAGATGGAACTGACTCACATTCTTTGGGAAGTAAGAAAAGCCTCTTCCTTTCCAGGGTACCATGAGGGAGCTGAGAAAATTACACCTGGTGACTAAGAATGTGTGTAGTGCCTAATACTTAACGTGTTTGCCTGTGTTTCTCCCAAAAGCTCAGCACAGCTATCATAATTTTTAATATATATTATGCAACTGTGGAAGGGTATCTGGCATGCGTTTTATGAACCATTATGTAAATTCCTAAGTTTTGACCTGGTAGAAAGAGGAGATAATTGACAAGTTCAGAAGGTGAGAGGAAGTACTTCTCCATTCTGTTGTACATTACTTCAGAACCTGCCGTTGATGCAGGATTTTGTGCAAACCTTGCTCACCTTCTCTGTCTTTCTTATATTTTCCTATCACTCCCAACTGCTTTAAGTACATATTGCTGGAATATCAAAATAGAATGAAAACTCTGAAAACAGGAAATGCTGTGCTGAATTCATTCTAGTTTAAGGTGAATTCTGGAACTGCAAAATCAGGAGGGGTTGTTGGTGACCAGAAATATAATTTTTTTTTCCAGGATAGAGAAAAGGAAGAACCTAGAATATATATTTTTTTCTCTAATGGACAGCAGACACCTAACTCATGTACGTGAACAGGGAATTTCCTTTGTTACCACTCTTGCTGAGCTGGAAGTGTCCATTTGCAGATGGATCCACATTGTGCAAGCTGAAGAACTATATAATTTGCAGCAATCTCAATTTTGAAAAAGTATCTTGAGAGATCAGCTTAAAAGCAGGGCATCCTACGTTTTTCCTTTTGTTGCAGTTATCTCACAGAGAAGAGACTGAGTGAGAGCTATAATCAGGGGTGGTTAGATAAAATGTTAGTGCTGTCAGGTAGGAGCAGTGTCTCCTCCTCTAACTTCTTCCCTGACCTCTGTAGTTTCCTCTTGCTTCCAAGAGTTTGGGGGTAGATGTTTTTAGGCCCTTTCATAGTAAGAAGTGAAGAGATGACAGTTAGAAAAGAGAGGGATCATTCAGACCTGAATGAAGTACAGAACAAAATGCTTGAGCTGCAAGTGTGGTGGTGTTAGTGTCATACTGTCTGCTTTGTTACTTGAATATTTGGGAATTCAGAAAGTGAGGTGTGCAAGCTGAAATCACCTTGGACCTCTTGGAAGGGAGATGGGAGAATATTTTGTGGCAACCTGATTACTATTTGAGATAGCCCTCAAAAGTGGTGACATTTTCTTCTTTGGACATTAGAAAAGAAAAAAAAATTCTCTGGACAAATACTCAGGTTTGAAGAAGAAAATTTCACCAGTTTTTCTGGGCTATCTCAAATAGTAACCAGGTTGCCACAAAATAGAGTCACCATGGTATAATAGTTTGTATATTGGATTATGATCCTGGAGACCAGAGTTTGATTCCCCGCTTGGCCATGGAAACCCACTGGGTGACCTTAGGCATATTGCACATTTTCGGTCCCTGAAAACCCCATGATACGTTCGCTTTAAGGTTGCCATAAGTTGTAAATGACTTGACGGCACACAACAACATTCCTCTAAAACATGGTTTCATTCTTTATAGGATTGGCAAACAAATACATTTTTAAATGGGCTGAACCATTTGTATTTACTGCTTCCTAGCTGTCCAATTTTTGACACTCTTCCTCAGTGCATGTTGATCAACAGCTTGAAAGTAGTATTTGTTAAAAATAACTGACATATAAAAATGAACAACGATCCCTCATTCCTTCTTTGAAAAAGGCTGTCTTAAACTCAATTACCTTCCACATAAATGATCTGAGCAGAATTTACTCAAATCTCAAATTTTGTAACTAGTAGGTGAATCTTTTGGAGCAAGTGTACATCACGTGATGCCTTGGAGCAAAAGCAGAGCAAACTGAGTGATCCAAAGGCCGCATTTTTAAGTGGAGGGATAAAAATGCCCAAGTTGTCTCATGTCTCTTCTCTTTAGAGCATTCTTATGCATTATGACCCTTTGCAGTCTGGGAACATGATAATTCTCGGGCTGACAGGAGGAGAAATCCACTACGCATGGGTTGTGATCCTCGCACCAGCCGATGCAGGAGCTGTCCATGTGTCACATCGAAAGAACCGTTAACTGCTCCAGTCTCTCTCTGGCCAGTTCGTTTTTCTCCTGCAAACCAGCTGGGTGCTTTTCTGACCCTCTCTGGTTTTTTGTCAGATTCGGAAGGTGTTTGAGGGGAACACTAATTTACCAGGCAGGAAGAAAAATAAACTATCAATATGTCAATGGAGAACGGAATTGGAGCGGCTTCAGGTGACTCAGTCCGAAGCACCGCAGTAGCGCAGGGCTCGGACAAGGACAGGCACCAACCCGTCCAGAAAACCACTACACAATGGGTCACGGACGAGGGTTTGAGTAAGATCAAGCACCATACCGTCCAGAAAACCACAACTCTGCGGGTTGCGGACGATGAGGTGGCCGGTTCTGGTGGTAGAGCCAAACCGGAAAAGGTGCTGCAGGATGATTGCTCTGTGGACTTAAGAAAAATATTCTTAAGCTCCAGTGAGAGTGAGGTGGAAGAGATAAAAGTTTCAGCCCGGGCTGTGGACAATAAAAAGGTTAAGAATGTGAGTAATAAGGAGAAAAAGGTAAAGAAAACTGACAAGTCTGGGAGCACTAAGAAGCTCTCAAAGGTGCCAGAGGCTGCACAAAAACTTATGGTGGAGAGTTCCACCCGCCATCTTGAAATCGGCCATTCTAAGATGGCGCTGTGTGATTCCAACAAGGCCTCAGAGGCCTCTGAGGAAGGCAGAAGGAGTGGAGCTGCAGCTCAGGTGACCACGATGGCTCATCCAATCAGAGAGGGAGTCGTGGCACCACAGAGGGAGTAAGCGTCTGCCATTTCGGAGCAGCATACAACTGGGCCTTGCTTCCCAACCCAGGAGCAATGGAGGCTGCTACCGGAATTCAAGCAATTCCTATCTGGCTGGATGGAGGCGGCGCCTGCTTGGGCCAGAGAGACGGAGGCTGCAGCATGTGAGTCGCAGTGGGGCCCATGCCATGGCCCGCTGCCGTGCCCTACGAATGAGTTTATGGGAGAGATACAGCAAATTGTTAATGAGGCTGTACATGCGCAATTGCAATCAGTTTTAACAACGCAGCTGCCGCCAATGAATTTAAACTCAAATGACTTGCAAAGTCAACTCAATATGTGTCACTTAATGAATTTATTAAATACAAATACTCAGAATCAATTTACACTTTTTAATCCAGTGAATTTACAAACACGGCCTACAGGCCAGGAATCCAGCATGGCGGATGATGAACTTAACCAGCCACCATCAAAGAGGAGGCGAATGGAGCAGGTGGAAAGTACAAGTGTAAACCAAATAAAGAATAGTAACAGCATGCGAACCATACCAGCGGGAAAAGAAAGAAGTGCTAACGATGCAGAGCTTGTGAAGGAACGCAGGAATGAGAAAAGAGTACTACAACAGGAAGTGGTAGATAGTGATTTAGAAGATGAGATACGGGAGGAGGTCTTAGATTTAGAGGAGAAAAATTTCATGTGTACTGATGATGAAGAGGAGGAAAAGGCAGATTCAGATAGGATGTTTGAAGTACATGTTTTCTGTAGTACTTTGAAGAGAGTGCTCCAAACTTTGGAATTGGACTCTGGCAAGGAACAGAATAGTGATAATACCACTAAGGGGAGTCAAGTGGCTTCTGTAATTAGAAGGAAAGAATCAAGAGGTATAGAGTTGCCTATGCCAGAATTTTTTAAGGATGTGATATTGAGTGAGTGGTTGTCACAGTGGTCTACTAAGAAATTATTAACTTATTCTCAAAAGTTATACTCCTTTGTGAAGTCTGATGTGGATTTCCTTAAAGTGCCCCCAGTGGACGCCCCGATTGCAGGGTTGGTCTTGGGGACCATTGTCCTCAGGGAAGGAGACACACAATTGAAGGAGGTAGATGAGAGCAGAGCAGAGACTTCTCTGAAAAAAGCTCATGAGGCAGCATCCTTAGTGATAAAAGCTTCAGTGGCTGCTTCTATGTTTGCAAGAGCTGGGGTTCTCTGGTCTCAGGATATCTTAGATTCCCAGGATTTGAGTGTGCAAGAATTAATGAAAGCTGTAGAAAGAATTCAGAGAGTGTTAAAATATGTGGCTGATGCTGGTCATGATGCTACCGCGTTTGCAGCAAGAAATATAAATTTGTTAACAATTGCAAGGCGTTCCTTGTGGTTAAGGCACTGGGAGGCGGACCAGAAGTCCCGCAGTAATTTGACCTTTGTCCCTTTTCAAGGAGAACTTTTATTTGGAGAAAAAGCGTTGGAGAAGGTCTTGGTTGAGACTAAGGAGAAGAAATAGGTAATACCCACTTTGCAGAGGAAAAGGGTAGATAAAAGAGCTTTCAGAGGCTCAAACTACTCCTTTTGTGGAAGTAGATTGTACGGTTTCTCTGGAAGAGGCTCTGAGTACAGACCGGGTAGATATCAATGGAATAGACAAGGAAATCAGTTCAATAGACAATTCCAATATCACAGGCAAGGACAAGGAAAGCTTGGAAATAATTCCAAGCGTGGAAAACCTCAATACTGACTATCAACACCAGGTAGTGGGGGGAAGACTTTTGTCTTTCGGACACAGATGGTCTCGAGTAACATCAGATCATTGGGTTCTACAGGTAGTGACCCAAGGTTACAAAATAGGTTTCCATAGGAGACCGAAAGACAGATTTCTTCAATCCCCAGTGTCAAAGAACAAGGTCAAGCAATAGATAGTTCTACAGGAGATTTATCACTTGCTACAGATAGGGGCAGTAGAAAACGTTCCGAAGGATCAGGAATTCTCAGGGGTTTATTCGACATTTTTTGTCATCCCCAAGCCCAATGGCAAGTACAGACCGGTTTTGAATCTAAGGTGCGTCAACACTTTCGTGGAATACAGAAAGTTCAAGATGGAGACTCTACAGACAATCAAAGAGAATTTGTCTCTGGGGGATTATATAGCTTCCATAAATCTCAAGGAGGCATATTTACATGTCCCCATGAACGAAGAAGACAGGAGGTACCTGAGATTCCATTACCAGGACTGTCACTGCCAGTTCAAGGCTCTGCCTTTCGGTTTAGCATCAGTGCCACAAGTGTTCACAAAAGTGTTGATTCCACTGATAGCATTTCTCAGGGTGCAGGAAGTGCAGCTGTACCCATATTTGGATGATATCTTGCTGAAAGCGGGCTCAGAGTTCAGGTTGAGGAAGGACGTAGAGTTAACAATCCAGACGTTGAGGGACTATGGTTTCCTTCTCAATTTCGAGAAGAGTATGTTGAGTCCAGTCAGGGTGCTCACGCATTTGGGAGCACGGATAGACACCTCGAAGGGGAGGTTATTCCTTTCTCAGGACAGGCTAGTGAAATTGAGGCAGGAAACAGCCAAAGTGGAGCAATGCATGTCAGTGGATCTGATGCGATTGGCAAGGCTGTTGAGGATATTAGTATCTTCCACGCAGCTGGTGCAGTGGGGAAGTTTCCGTGTGAAATCTCTGCAAAGGCTACTGATGCGACACCAGTTGGCCATATCGGTAAAGAGACATTATCAGGTGGCGTTGACAGAGCAAGTTCGGGAACAACTCTCCTGGTGGCTGAAGGAGAGGAAGGTGGCTTCAGGAATTCCCATTCACATTCACAGCATGGTGCATGTAACAACAGATGCCAGTCTCCGTGGCTGGGGTGCGCACTGCGGAGGGTACTCAGTGCAAGGTATTTGGACGCTTTTAGACAAACGGCACAACATAAACTACCTAGAGTTGAAAGCCGTCTGCTTCGCGCTGCAGCGCTTTTGGCAGCTAGTGAAACTGCGTCACGTGAAGATATTCACGGACAATATGACGGTCAAAGCTTACATTTGCAAACAGGGTGGTCTACATTTGGTGCCTTTGGTGGAGGAATCCACCCGCTTGTTCCGCTGGGCAGAGAAACATCTGCACTCACTCACGGCGGTACACGTGAAGGGAGAGATGAACGTACAAGCGGACTACTTGAGCAGGAATTGGCTGCACCCGGGAGAATGGTCTCTCAATGGGGAGGTCTTTCACACCATGACAGCTGTTTTTGGTCAGTTACAGGTAGACTTGTTCGCTTCTGGTGGAAACACCAAGTTGAAAAGATATTTTTCAATAGATGGAAGCAGAGGTGCAGAGGCAAACGATGCTCTGCCAGTGAAGTGGCCGCTGGGTGTGCACTATGCATTTCCTCTGATCCGGATCTTGTAGAAAGTTCTATCAAAGATCCGAGTGGAGAAGGCGTCAGTGGTTCTGATAGCGCCTTATTGGCCACGGAGACCGTGGTTTCTGATGCTGCTGCAAATGGCACAGGCACCGCCATGGAGGTTACCACTGAGGGCAGACTTTCTCAGCCAGGATCTAGTGGCCCATCCAGACCCCAAATAGTTGAGTCTGGCAGCATGGAAATTGAACGGAAGTTTCTAATGTGCCAGGGATATGCGGATAATGTGGTCCGGACTATGTTGGGTTCCCGACGGGAGACCACTCAGAGAATATACGATAGAACTTGGAAGGCTTTTCAGAAGTGGTGCGAAGTGAGCAAGGTTGATCTGGGGGAGGTAAGTGTTTCCCAAGTCCTGCACTTCCTCCAAGAGGGCTTGGAAAAGTGTTTGCACCCTAACACCTTGAAGAGACAGGTGGCGGCGTTGTCGGCTTTTCTATCTTCAGATGGGGAATCCTACACGAAGCATCCGCATATAAAGAGATTTCTGAGAGGTGCAACTTTGACATCTTTTCCAACCAGGCATAGGTTCCCTACCTGGGATTTAAACCTGGTGCTCAATTCCTTAACGTCGGCACCTTTTGAGCCACTGCGGGATTCTTCCTTGAGATTCCTGTCTTTCAAGACTGCGTTTTTGCTTGCAATTAGTCAGGAGAGTTTCGGAGCTGGTGGCTTTATCTGTCAATGAACATTTGTGCAGATTTGAGCAGGACAGGCTGACGCTTGGCTTCGACCCTTCCTTCTTTCCAAAGTGTGTGTCATCAACATCTCACCTGGAGGAGATACATTTACCGACTTTCTGCCCGAGGCCTGTACACCCTCTGGAAAAGAAGTGGCACACTTTGGATGTAAGGAGAGTAGTGAAGGCCTACATTAAAAGAACAAAAGGGTTTAGGCAATCCAACGCCTTGCTGCTGTCTTTCCAGCCAAAAACGTTGGGACAACAGACCAGTAAATCTGTCATTGCTGGTTGGATCAAGACATGTATTTTCCTTTGTTATGATTATGCAAAGAAGCCTTGACCGGAGAATATGTGGCCACATTCTACCAGGTCAATGGCAACATCGGTGGCATATGCATCTTCATGCTCTTTGGAGGAGGTATGCAGCGTGGCTGGCTGGAAAGAGTCATCGACTTTTGTTAAACACTACAAGCTGGACAAGTATAAGTCTGCACAGGTAGCGTTTGGGCGCTGTGTTTTGCAGACCGTGCTGTAGATATATACCCACCCATAGAACAGCTTGGGAAGGTCCCATGCGTAGTAGATTGCTCCTCCTGTCAGCCCGAGAATGAAGAGTTGGTACTTACGTGAACGGTCATTCTGGGATGACAAGAGGAGCAACCCACACCCACCCATAGGCTGAGGGAAAGTGCATATAAGTCTAAGGTGGGGGACCAAAAAAAAACAACTACCTGGATACGCTAGGAAAGAGAACTGGCCGGCGAGGGACTGGAGCGGTTAACGGTTCTTTTGATGTGACATGTGGACAGCTCCTGCATCGACTGGTGCGAGGATCACAACCCATACGTAGTGGCTTGCTCCTCCTGTCATCCCAGAATGACCGTTCACGTAAGTACCAACTCTTCATTCTTCTTTAAAGTCTATAGCCTTCTATATTTTTACTATCAGTAGCAATGATAGAGTGCACTGGAGAATGGTGTCTTCTGAAGATTGTGAGTCTCATCCTGTGACACTTCCCATCCAATTTTCACATTCTCCCCATCTCTCTCTCTCTCTCTCTCTCTCTCTCTCTGTGTGTGTGTTTGTGTGTGTATGTATGTACGTATGTATGTATGTATTGGGTTTGGGATAGTTCCACTCCACCTAAAGGATGAGGACAAAATTAAAGGATGAGGTTTAGCCAAATAGTAGAAGAAGTTATGACACCTTCTATTTTTGAGCTTTAGAAATGTCTTGCATAAACAGATTGAAAATATTCAAGTAGGTCATTTGTTTATGAGATTATTGATATTTCGCCATAAATGTTTCCCAATAAATCTTTGAACTTTTGTATGCAATGTTAGAGAGAAGGCTTATCTGCTTGTGAGTTTTCCTCATACCTTCCTGTACAGTTCTTACTGCTGGATGCTCTTAGAAGCAGACTGGATGGTTCAAATAATTTTGTAGCATCCGAAACAAGAGGCTAAGGCAAGAAACTGAGCTTTCCATATTAATAATGGTGGTCCATTTTCTCCTGATTGCTACAATTGGCTGGGGTGAAATAACAGGGTCTGATTATTCTTTCAAGATCTGTCTCTGAACTTCCCGAGGGAATCTAGCTAGCTGCTTTTGGAAACAGGCTGTGTGTATGTATGGATGGTTAGTCTAATCCAGCAAAAATTAATATTCTGGTGTTTCTTAATCCTAATGTAGGTTTAGAATCATTACCAGAAATTCCCAATAAAAAGAATTCTGGAACTAATTCAACTTTTTTTTAAATATATATTTTTACTGAAGTTTATAATTAAAAATAAAAAAACCCTCTCCCCACTTCCATGCTTATTTTCCAGTTGGATCTGCTTGTTTTCAGTCTATTCATACATAGTTACAGCTTACTCAAAGGAGAAGATGATCTTACATTATTACATCTTACATTGTTACATTGTTGTGTTGTTACATTACCTTATTACATTGTTACATTACATTACTTACAATCTTACTTTGTTCCAACTAATCCAACTTTTAGTTTCAAAATTTTTTGCACATTAGCTCGTATGGTGTACCAGAATCTCTTTGCTCTATCACATCCCCACTACATATCATAAAAAGAACCCACCTGATCTTCACATTTCCAACAGTGATTGTTCATATTCTTATTCATTTTTGCTAATCTGTTGGGTGTCAAATGCCACTGATACACCATCTTTAACACATTTTCTTGGAGGGCATAAGATCTGGAGTATACCATATTATTTTTCCAAATTGTTTCCCACTCTTCCAAAAGGACATTGTGGCTAAAATCTCTGGCCCAAGTTATCATACAATCTTTGACTGTCTCTCCTTCTAAGTTGTAGGTTAACAACCTCTTATACAACCTCGAAAGTAACTGTTTTTCTCCTTTTAGTATAAGGTCTCCCAATTCAGTTTGTCTTTATTCCACCCCTTCAGCTTGTAAATCTTTCTTAAATCTTTCTCTTATTTGCATGTAGGGAAACCACTGTATTTCAGGTCCTTCCTCTTTTAACTGTTGTTGATCTTTCAATAAAACAACATCCCCACTTTGTTTTAACAGATCCTTGTAAGTCAGCCAATTGCCATGTCTTCTCAATCTCTTGATAGAAAGTGCCTCCAGTGGTGAAATCCACGATGGCTTTTTGGGACAGAAAAAAAAACTTATACTTCTCCCAAACAGTGAGGAGTGCTTTACGTATTACATGGGTTTTTGGTGCAGCTAACAGTATGGATTTCTGTACCAAAAGATTAGCTTGGCATTTGATTGTGGCAGCCAGACTTGTCTATGCTAAATACTGGAAATCAACTTACATCCACACGGTCAATGAATGGTTAGAGAAAGTTATCGAAATTGCACAGATGGACAAAATGACTTATAGATTGGAGAACAAGATGGATAATAAGTTCTATAAGGCCTGGGAGTTGTTTACAGCATTTCTTCAAAACGAGGAAATTCCAACCAATGGTCTTCAGCTTTGAGTATTTAAGAGCGATTATGGGATCCCTTCTTGGACCTAGTTTATTTTAATTGTTATCTTTAGTTATATGGGGGAGTATGCTACGTTTCAGTAATACAGTATGTCTTCAAAGATTAAGTAGGAATGATACAATTTATTGTTAATATTTGTAATCATAAATTTTTGGTGGTATTCCCCAGACAATATTGTGGAGGGAGGTGGAAGAAGGAGAAGTAGTTTTAATGTGATTGGTTTTTCTTTGACAGAATAGGAATGTGAAAGAATACCATTAATATTATGATTGAGACAATAAGGATTTATTGTGAATAATGGTATTGTTATTATATAATTAGAAGTTGATGCAGATGTATGACAATCAGAACACCATTTTCTCCGTTTCTTATACAGAGAGGTTTATTTCATGATATTTTTGAGTATATAATAAGGCTGTATCTCACTCAAGGGGGAAGTTCTCTGTGTTTTGGTCATCAATTATGTAGTTAGTACGTAGTATTTGTATTATTTGTATATATGTGTATTAGTATGTTTGTAGGTGGTTATGTGTAGATTGTATGTTGTCATGTAGGGTTTTTTTTCCCCTTGTTCAGTTTTTCAATAAAAAAAAAAAGAATCATTACCAGGAAATGCCTGCCTGCTTCTGTGAAAGGTTCTTCCTGAAAGTTAATAGAAATAAGAATACTGTAAAGTGAGATTTCAGACCAGCAGGGTTAAAATGAATCCCCACTAAAAGAGCTTAATTCATGATGCCAGTTTATGGCTAAATATGGATGTTTCTCTCCCTCCCCGCACCCCCCCACCAGTACCTGGGAAGTGTTGCCAAGTCAGAGACAGATAACCATTTTCATAGAGTATTGTATGGAGCCTTCCAAACACTTGAGCCAGCGATCTGGCTGTGGAATTTCTTAAAGCTGAGGCAATGAGTAAAAGCGTATTATAGTTGCTTACGTGAGACGTGCCCGGTAAACTGCCATCATAGACACTCAGGACAGTTATCTGTGTCCCAAGCAGTGATTGCCTTGGATGGTGACATTTGCCATGGAGGCTTAGTTACCTTGGAAACATGTTTTAACAGCATCTCTTGCTCCGTGAAGAGCCCATTTGAAGCTGCTGCTTTGCTCTGAAGGCTGATGCCTGGAAACACTATGTGGGCAAAAGTCTCTTCTGAGCTGAATCAGTCTGGCATTAAGGATCTATCCACAATCCTGAAAGCATAATTCGCCACAGCACTCTCAAATTAAACTTCTGTCAATGGGCACAACTCCCCAAGAGGTGTGTGAATTGCTCAAGGAGGGAGGGTCAGTGCATGTTACTGAAGTGACAGGCACACTATACTCTAAATCTGCAGATGACTTTAGGAGCAAAGATACTGGTCTTTGTAGAGTAATCATAGCTTAGAGTCAGGAAGCTGGGTTGTTTTGAATGTTTGACTAGGACACTGGAAACCAGGGTTTGAATCCCTGCTTGGCCATGAAAACCTACTAGGTGACCTTGGGCAAGACACACTATCTCAGCCTCAGAAGAAGGCAAGGCCAAATCCCCTTTGCGCAAATTCTGCCAAGAAAACCCAATGATAGCTTTGTCTTAGGGTCACCATAAGTCAGAAATGACTTGAAGGCACACAACAACATAGTCATAGCTTCGTTCATGTTTCCAAGACTGAGATGGAAATTGCTTTTCCTTTTATTTGGTTAGATGTATTTGGGATTCAGAGGAATTGCTAAACATTGTTTGAGGTGAAGAGTTAGCCATGTTACTCTTTGCAGAAAAAAGTAACACAGCATCTTTTGGCACCTGAAAGACTAAGAGATTTTATCCGTCCCTTAGTTGCATGATTACCTGATCACCAAAAGTACCTATAAAATAGCTTTAAAGATACTTCCTATTCCTCCTATCCTTCCTTCTTGTGTAGCTCATTACAGCAGAGGTGGGCAAAGTGCAGCAGAGCTGACTCCCCATATAGTTGCTGAGGCAGCTTTTACGTCCCCAGAGCTTCAGACCACCTTTTTTGCTCAAATGGCTTATTGGCTCATGTGCTAGCCTCCAGGAACATCAATTCACGTTTAAAATAGATCATCTACACTTCCAATTCTGGTTTGGATTTTCTGCCTGTCCATGTGGCTCCCTGAGAGTCCCAGAGATTATAAAACTGGTACTTGAAGGGATCAGTGTTATCTTCCTTTTTACTAGTTTCTCTTTGTCTACTTTGCTTTCAACTCTTGCCATGACCAAAATCTTCACATAAATGAATGGTTGGCATCTGGCTAATCTGTCTGTTCTGCTAGACTGATCTCCCAGTCTGGCTTCCCATTGTTCTTGGAGTTGTCACCTAGTGGATAATAGAGCATGTTACTTTTGTGCACAGCAGTCTCTCCGTAAGTAGAAATGCTGTTCCTGATATAGCTCAAATCATACCTTTAAAATTAAGCTTGCAGGCTGACATTAAGCAGATCCAACTGGAAAGCTGTGAACAGGCTTTGACAGAGTCTTGTTCTTATGGCTTCCCGACTATAAAAATTCCTCTTAGGAGTTTGGTCATATAACTGCCACATCTACACCTTACCTCCTCCTAGCAGAATACTGTCTGATCCACTTGACAGAGTCAGAATCAGATTCTTTTGCATAAACAGCAAGCCAAAGTGCCTGTTTGAACACTGCTTTCTCTAGCTGTCTTAGTGATTTTGATAATGGTGTCAAATATACACATTTCTTGTCAGTATTCAGAGTGCAGGAATTCTTCATAAGTTGTTTGTGATCCAGATCTTTCTGAGTTACTAACTTGTTTGCTTTCTAAGATGGAATATTGATGTAAGGGAAGGATGCAGAATCCAGTGACTTTTTATTTTCAGGCAGTGCTGTTAAGAGGAGACTGACATGACATGTCTTCCCCTAAATAACTTGACACAGTGTCAATGTCGTTATTTAGCTACTTGAATAGCTGCACTGTACCTAGTTGTGCCTTGTGTATTGTCAGCACAGGTGTCAGCTGAGGTAGACTATTTGTCTCTTGTGTTGGCAGTATATGAAGCTGAGAGCAGTCAGCTGATTTCCTGGGTCCTTCGGGTGCTGACAAGTAGGAGAAAACCGTCTGTGTCAGTTGGCTTTTGAGTGGCAGATGATTCTGTATGAACTTGGGCAGGTCTGATAAATTGGGGCAACAGGTCTTCAGTTCCCATAGCCACTTATTTGTGAGGGATGGGATTCTAATTAATGAACATATGCTGCCTTTTTAGATTTTGGGCAGGTACCTGACTATGAAATGTGGCTGCATTCAAAGAACACTTTTTCATTCTTTTCACAGCTTTGATTAATCTATTGAAGTTCCTCATGTCCAATGAGACTGTTTTGTTGGCGAAACACAATATCTTTACCTTGGCTCTCATGGTGAGTTTCTTATCTTTGTGCACAGAGCAAGGAGATACATTAGTACCATTTAGGATAAACAAGGCTGAATAATTTCCTTTAAAAAGGAACCTAGTTAGTGGGGCATTCATCAAAAAGTACATTCTAGGTATTTTGACAAATTCTGTTACTTGTCATTGCGTTTCTGTCTTGCCATGTAACTGGGTTAAGAACAATGCATGTTAATTCAAAGTGGAGATGGGTCCAAAGACTGTTTCTGCATCTGGGTATTTATTTGGAACACCAAAGCATTTGGGCAAGCTGCTCGATGGAAATGTAGATGAGGGAGAAATGCCCCTTCATGTATATTGTATTGTACACTGAACTGTGATGAACAGGCCTGTGGCTGCTTTGTGTAATGTCATTTTTTTCTCTTTTATTTTTCCACTTCTACTAAAATGTCCCTGTATAGTCAGAAGGAAAAGTATTTTTAATGCCTTACACTATGGGGAACCTTTGATCTGTCGTATGTTTTGGACTTCAGCTACCAGAAGCCCTAGCTAGCATGGTCAGTGGTAAGAGATTCTGGGAGTTGTAGTCCAAAATATCTGGAGGACCAATGTTTCCCTGAGCATACATCCTCAGCCCTCTACCCTGTACTTAATATAGGCTGTTGAAGACTTGAGCAGACTGATTCTTTCCCCTGTTTACCATGTTCTTTTTTCTTCTTCCTCTCTGAATACCTGAGTATTCTGTACAGCCTCGAAGCAAGCTTTGCTTTGAGGCTGTACAGCCTTGAAACTACTTGTCATGGGCATTTACAGTTCTTAAAACATTTCTTTTTCTTTTCATATATGTACTTAGCTATTTCTGCACCTAGGGAACCACACGAGTATCTTGGAAAATGCTACCCTATTTTTGAGTGGGTCCATTTTGCTCCTAAATTGATATCCGCTCAACCACTCAAGATTACTTTTGGAGGATGTGATATTTGCTCTCAGTATTGTGGATGGCTAAGAGCAGCTCATTCTCTCTGAATAACATAAAACAATGATTTTGTCAGTTAAAGAAAAAAATGTTGCATTAATTGTGACTAAATACTTTTTATCTAGAAAAGTTAAATGATATCTTCATTATTAGTAGTGCTTGCAATACCTGCATCTCATATATATTCATTTCCTGTAGTAATTTCTGTGGTCTTTTGTTTTTAAAGGTCGTAAACCTGTTTAATATGTTCATTACATATGGAGATACCTTCCTTCCGACTCCTAGCAGCTATGATGAGTTATACTATGAAATCATTAGGATGCACCAGAGTTTTGATAACCTGTATTCTATGGGTAAGTAGTGATGAATAATGGGTCTTTCAGTTGACAAAATACACATACATGAGAGAAAAAAATGTGCGGGTGAGAGGAAGGATTGTGTATGACTCCTGATTAAACATGGTTCTACCTCAACAGCAAACTTGTAGAAACAGTGTTGTTGGGGTGTGGAACGATCACCTGATTCACTGATGTGTGCTTTGTGTGTGAAAATGTCCTTGTTGCTATTGCCAGGCATATAATATTTAGATGGCAGCAAGAACACACTGTGCCCTCATTTAGAGCGTGCCAGCCTACTGTGTGCAAAGTGCTCCCAGCTGGGAAAATATGCCTTAGTCTCAGGTCAGAGAGCAAGCGCAGCCCCCAGAGCCAATCAGCAGCAGGAACCAGCATAGTAAACGAGAAGCGAAAAAGCATTTGATGTAGACACAACAAGAAACCTAATACACAGAACAGGTAGCACATGGACCTCAAAACATCCAGAGAACCAGGTTAGTGCCTTAGGTGGAAGCAGGAAGCAGCCTCCACAATATTTTTTGAAGAATGGTTCAACCATGAAAACGTTCCAGCCTGAAAATGGTGTTTTGGGGTAAGGGAATAGTAAAATGCTCTAGAAGGGAGGGAGCACTTTTCAGTGTTTTTCTGTTGCAGAAAGTGATTGAGGTCTTGTGGTTTTTAACTGCCGTCAAGTCAACTTCAACTTATGGCAACTCTATAAATGAGAGACCTCCCAGTCATCCCATTGTCCATTGCCCTGTTCAGGTTTTGCGGACTCAGGTCTGCGGCTTCTTTGAATGAGTCTATCCACCTGGAATGCTGTCTTCCTCTTTTCCTACTGCCTTCTACCTTACCAAGCATTATTGTTTTTTCTAGCAAGACATGTCTTCTCATGGTATGTCCAAAGTATGACAGGTTCAGTTTGTGGTTTGCATACCATTAATGGGCAGAGCCAAAGCAATCGTGGGCACATACCTCCCTTCTCTTTCCCCCTCCCACTTTTCATTCTTTTTCATAAACATAAACCACCTACCGTTATTCGTTCATTCTCTTTATCTCCATCACAGTATAGGCCTGTCTTTCCCCATCCCTCCCTCTCACACCCCTTGTTCACATTGTTATATGCATTGTGTTTATTGGTATCTTGCCTCTTCCCCACTTCAGTCAGGAGAGAAATGTGCACTGTTATTGTTGTTGTCCACTGCCTTAAAACAGGAGATGCCACAAGACATACTTTGAGGGCGCATAGTCCAGAGTTCAAATGTGGCCTGTGGATCGTGGGTTGTCCACCTTTGCTGTAAGGTAGTAACAGTGCATAACAGTGAAACAGAAAGCAAAGGAGGAAGAGAAACCACTGGCGCTGATTTGTTATCATAGAGTTCAGGAGTATTGTTGCTTCTTAAATGCTTGAGCAGGGCTGCTGTGATAGCTGCATATAAAAGAGCAGTCTTCCCTGTCTCCATTGCTCTCCTCTCTTTCATTGGTTTCCTCTGCTCTTATAAGCATACCATAGCCATTGCAAAAAATTACAAGTGCAAGGATATAAAAAGGGGAGAAAGGTCATTGATAAATGGAGAGAGTTGATCACTCTCTGCAGCATGGTAATGATAAAACAGCAAACCTTTAAAATAAAGGTCAGAAATCATTAAAACAGTGAATGAAACACTGAATGTAGGTGCTTATTCAAAGCTAGACAAAACTGAAGAACAAAATTATGTTCTTCTGTGATTTCTATTACTTTCTGAAGAACCAGTATAATAGTCATTGTGGCAATAGTTTTATTTGCATTTTGAGCAACGTGGCAGCAACACAATGAAGTTCCAGGAAAGCTATTTGGGCTGTGGTGTGCTTTGTCTCTGGTATTGTATTTCCTTGCTTTCAAGGCAGGGAAACTGTATGCCAGTTTCAAGGAGGCCTGCATTTGTTTCCATCAATTCTGCAGTATATCAGATGATTCTACAGGAATGTCAAGCCATCACTATGAGACCTCAAAGTGGGTTATGCAGAATGACCACAATCATAAACATACAGACAGGTCCACCAAGGAATAACTGTAGACATTCTGTGTTTCAAAAATGGTTTAGTCAAAGTCCTTGGACCCCAAATCCCACTGAAATGTTGTGGCAGGGTGTCAACAGAGTTGACCGTGCAAGATAGTTATCAATATAACTGAGCTGAAGTCATTCTGTGAGGAGACATGGGCCAAAAGCCCTCAAAACTAATGTGAGAGAATGACCAATAGTTAAAGTGAACACTTATTTGAAGACATTGATGCTCAAAGGAGTACCACTTGATAATGACTTTAAAATTTTACATACTTTTTCCAGTATGGGTATTGACTGTTGAATAACTTGTAGATAAATAAATATGGTAAGTGCATCATATATGTGTGTCATTTGGTTTTTAAAAAGCTTTATTGTGCTTTATTTAAACAGTCACAAATAATGTGTTTCAATGATCAGTTTTCAAGATATGTGAAGCAGGACACAATCTTGGAATCTTCATCATATCTAACAAACTACTCTGAATCTTTCCTAGTAATAACATTGTTCCACATGTCCACATGTGATTTAGGAGAGGCAACGGAGTCAGTTGAATGATTAATAAAGTCAATAAAAGGAAACTAGACTTCCAAGAATAACAACAACAACAAAAACACCCTGTGTCTGTCTGATCGTGATTCATATCTCCAAGACAAGAAAACGATAGTTTTTCCATCAAAGCAATATCCCACAGATGTTTCATCCAAGATTCTATTGATAAACAGCTCACAGTTTTCCACTTTGAAGCAATTTCAAGCCTTGTAGCTAAACACAAAAAGCTAATTAGTTCTTTATGTTTTAGGAATCTGTATTGATTATCAAATAGAGTAGTCCAATTTTAGGGTCAACATTAACTTTTTAGTTTGTTATTTTGCTTAACATTTGGAAAACTTTGGTCCAGTATCCTTTTACCTGTGGGCATTTCCACCACATACATAAATAGGTGCCTTTTGTACCAGAGTTTCTCCAGCATTTACCATTTAGAGCACCAGCCAGGTATTGCAATTTATTTGATTGGTGTTAAATACAAACAGTTGATTAATTTGATTACATGGTCTTTAGTGCTAGCAGTGATAGTCTTAAATGGTAGATTTTTCCATAAACAAGAGCAGGTGTTATTGTCTATATTGCATTTGAAGTCATTTATCCAAATCTGTCTGACCCCTGTTGGCCCAGGGAATTTGGTTACCAATAGGACAGAATAGATCTTGGATGCTAGGCCTTTAGGATTAAACCTCCATCTCTTATAAGTGTTTCACACTGACTTAATGGTCTGTGCAGTTTTTGTTTTATTTCATTCATAAAAGAAGGGAAATTGACTGTAAACATTTTTCCTGGAAACTTTGGGATGTTGATTCCTAGATACATAAGGGTTTTACATTTGAATTCTATTGAAAACAAATTTAAGATATGCTTTTGGTGTTCTTGTGACATATTGAAGTGTAATAGGTTAGATTTTGCTTTGTTAATTTCTAGTTCAGAAGCTTTTGGAAATAAATCAAAGATCTTAAAGGTTGCCTCTAGAATCTAGCCTGGGTTGGCTACAGTAACTGCTAGACCATTAACAGACAGATTTAGTTTTATTGTGGTATTTTTATGACAGATTCCACTAATATTCAGATCTATTCTCATTGCACATGCCAGAGATTCCTCACAAATGTGAAAAGGAGTACAGAAAAAGGCACATGTGTCCCTTTGGTTTATGAAATTATTGAATGGTCTTAGCTAGGAGTAAGATTTATATCTAATAATATTTTGGGTTGAAAATACAACATTTTACTATTATACTGTCAAAAAAAAGACTGCATTGTATTTATGTATTTGCTTGTCATGGTTGGAGAATGGTGATGGCTATATGTATCAAAAGATTATTTCTGTTTTTGTCAAGGATGTACTTAGTCAAATGACTGTAGTCAAATGGGTACCACAGAATATAATCCCCTTTTTGATTTCTCCTCTTTCAGTTTTGCGATTGTCTACTAATGCTGGTCAGTGGAAGGAGCCCGCCAGCAAGGTGACCCATGCATTGGTCAACATACGGTAAGAAACTGTAGCATAAAAGTTCTAATTACACATGTGTACTATCTTTCTGGGGGCATGCACTTTTTGTTGCTGGAATGAGCCACACTGTTGTGTTTTTCAGGTGAGATTGTGAGATTGAACCATGTCCTAAACAAGAGTTCTGTAGCAGTTTAAATTTATAATAAATAAATTTGTTAAGTCTTCAAAGTGCTATAGGATAGCACCTTACACTGCAGCATGTAAACAACAAAGTGTTTGGTTGCTTTTCTTGCTGCAGAGTAAGATGGCCACACCTCTGCAAGTTATACCTGGAGAACTGTAAAAGTTCCCATTTCAGTGGGAATTTTTTGCTCTTGGGGCACAAAAAGACATGCGGATTTTTGCAGCCAGGAGAGTGGATGAAAGAAATCATGGTTGGATTTCAGAAAGCGGTATTCTATAAGACTAAGCTGCAGACTGACTTGGGTCATGGGCAAAGTGCAAGTATTTGAGTATATAGCTGTAATACTAATTTTATTCCTTTCCCAGGAGTTGTATTTTCAAAGTTATATGCAAGTGTCTGTTAGCTTAATCTTCATAATATCCCAGTGGAATGATGCATGTTTTTGCTGGCAGGGAAATTGATGGTCTAATGGGCTTTTCTGCATGTTTTGACTCTTAAATGTCCTGGCAATTGTAAAGGTTGAGGAGTGAATAGTAGCTGGCTTTTGGCATACTGTGTCAGTCCTGGGTGGTAGCTTAGGAGCTTCTCTCCAAAGTAGAATTTACTGAAATAAAAAACCAATATTTAAAAAGAACTTACTGCCTGAAGTATATTTGTCTTTCCAGTGCAAGTCAACAACAACTAGTTGCCAAACCATGAGATTCATTTTCTATACAGGCAATTTGATAACTGAGTCCTTTTCTTTGTGGCTGTAACTGGAGATTACTATATTTGCTGGCATATAAGACGCACCGGCATGTAAGACTCACCCCCATTTATATGCTGGCAAATACTGTTTGCTGGCGTATAAGATGCACTGGTGTATAAGACACACCCCATTTTCAAACAGTATTTTTCAGGAAAAAAAAAAGAGTCTTATGACTTTACCCTACCCAGCAAATAGGGTAGTCTAATTGGGAGAGAAAGGACAGGAGTTGATTCTATATGTTTGTGAATTGCATTACTGAAAGTTACAGATAAACATGGGATTTACTGACAGATATCAAACATTTTCTTGTCTGTTCTCTAAGAGGCAGTTGTTTGTGTCACGGTAAGCAAGAACAGAAGTCAGTACTTCCTCTGTGACTCAGAATCTACCTTTGCTGAGGTACTTCCAGCTTCCTTGCTCAAGAAGACAGCATAAGGAAAACAAATTCCCGCTAGGCATTTTCTAAGCAACTTTATGTGTCTGTAAAGCCAACATTAAAGATGCTTTCTGCAGGCCTGTGAGTTTCATGTCCTTACATATAGGTTCTGCAAGATTTACTTTGCTGCTGTCTTTATTTTTCATGAGCAGAGATAAGTGAAACTCTTGGGGAATGATACTGTTCTAAATGTAGCAACTGAAAAAGCAGTCATAAGTAAGAGGATGTTATCTAAAGGACAGAGCCTATCTTTAGAATGGTTTGTGAATCCTTTGGGAGGGGGAATCTCAGGATAAAAAAAATCGCTACAAGAAAGAGCAGAAGGAAGATGAATTATGTTTGTAGATTCATGGTATGTGGTTGGAAAAAAGCCTGGTTGGAAAGCAACCTGTTTTTTCTGAGGACTCCTTGACAATTATTTACTATAATTAATCATCTTGGCTGATGGGGAAACATCCACCTGACAGACAAAGTTTCATTTCTGGCAGCGTAACAGGACAGAGTAGCCCTACTACAAGAATGATGTTGCTAACTCTTTCAGTATTAGGCTGTCTGACCAAAAGGTGCTTAAATTGACTTGAATGGGCAGTTGTGTCTTGCCTGTGTATTTATTGTCTGGCAGATAATGGCTAATTGGGGATGGAAGCTAAGGAAGCTATGATCAGCCACATTCTACTCCCTCCTGACTTGGAGTTCTTAATGTTGGTTTTTTTCAAGGAGGCAGCTTGCCTCAATTCCATATGGATATACTTTATTTTGTGGTGTTTGGACATGTATGCGGATATGTTGTATTTGAGTGATTTAGACCTTTCGTAAACTTGTTCCTTCACTTGAAATGATGTGGCAGTTATGGGGTTCTGCTTCTGTCATTTTGACTGCAGAGACGGATATTAAAAGCAGCAGTGATATTGCAGTGGCACTTCCATAGTGAGAAATTTGATGACTTTCAGGACCTTGTAAATGTTTTCTCAATTGTAATTTTTCCTGAGTACTTTGCCAAAGCAGTTTTTACTTGAGTCCTGCAGGTGATAACCAGTCTTCTGAGATACTGTTTGAGATGAGTTTTCAGTAAGACTTACAGAGGTTGGTTATGTTGTGTTTTTCTTGGTGTTAATATGTCATCACTATGCTGCTGACATGTTTATTTTGGCCCTGAACTCCTAGCTTCTGTCATTTGAGTCAGCGCTCTTCTGTGACCTACTGTGATCTTTCCTGATGTGCCTACAAGAAGGTCAAGTTTTCTGTCTGTTTTAGAGTGCTTTAGGCTACGGATTTCAGATTAGTTGCAGAGGCAGAGATATAGTTTCTTCTAAAAATAAAAATCAAAGTTTTTCCTCTACTTTAATATTCTATTTTAACTAGAGAATGTGCAGTTGGGAGACAATTGGTCATAGGACACTAAATTTTTGTAGTATATCAGTTGAATCATTCCTTTTTTTTAAGAACTAAAACTTTAGAATACTTTTCTAGTAATACTGAGATTATTGTATTCTATATTACTGAAGGACAAAAATAGTTGTATTCAGGATATCCAAGGGGAATATCTGTCTACCACTTAATTGTAGCCCTGTGGGTAAACCTCAGAGAAATTCTCCTGTCCTGTAGTTTTTCTTGACTATTCTGCAGCTATCTCCTAAACTACCTATTCTGATATACATTTCAATGAATTTTCACCATCATATTCAGTTCTTTTCTTCAGTTTTGCATTATGATTAATTTTAAATAGAGCTATACAGTACCACATTTTTCACTATTTTGAGATGGAATGTTTTTTCCCTACCTTTAAGTACTTGATACCATTTCTTACAAGTGCTTGTATATCTTACTCTGTTATGCTAGTGCTTTGAGGCTATAGAAACGTTTTAACTAGCCCAACCAGAGACGACTACAGTGATATGGCATGGAGCCGTGGAGCTAGTTTTGATTTGACTGTTTAGCAGTGTCAGTGAAGACAAACATTGCTCTAATTCTGAAAGCCTAGTCTAGCAGAAGTAAGCCCAAATCCTTATTTGAATATGAAAGTGAACACTCATCAAAATAGACACTCAGTAATGTATTGCATTGGAGGCAGTTTCATGGAGTTAGTAGTATCCACAATCTGATGCACATCTAGATTGATGCATCCTGTTCTACTACATTGCAGTATGATAAAATTAAAAATATGAAGCTGGTTATTAAGACAATTGAAACATACTACTTCTATTGTAATACTTTTGTACTTTTTTGAGTGATTTCCCTATTGCTAAAAATATTAAATGGGCATAAATATGTTTGAAAAAAATCCCTTCCTTTGAAAACCTGAGCTTCCTAAGACTTGTTTGCAACATTTTGGCTTAGTAAAATAAATAGTTCCTTAACTTCTGCATAGTAAACAAATGTTAGGCTGTTCTTTGTCTGCTAGTGTTTCAGTCCTGCAGCATACTTGGTGAACCAGCTGGAGCAGGATTGTGTCTTGCAGGTATGATAAGGAAGATGTTCTAAATGTTTCTAGCATTCATGGTGCTAGTTTGGTTTGTTTCCACCTCAGAATAAGTTGTTGTTCTGTGCCTTCAAGTCAATTCCAGCTTATGGCAACCCAAAAGCAAACCTAGAGAGCCAGCATGCTGTAGTGATTTGAGTGCTGGACTGTGTATGACCCTGGAGACCAGGGTTTGATTCCCTACCTGTCCATGGAAACCCACTGGGTGACTTTGGACTTGTCAGCCCCCAGAAAATCCTCTGATAGATTCTCTGTAGAGTCACCATAAGTTGGAAACGAATCGAAGGCACACAATACCACCAACAACCAGGCAGACCTATCACATGGTGTTCTTGGTAAGATTTGTTCAGAGGAGTTTGCCTTTGCTCTCGCTCTCCTTTGAGACTGAAAAAGTATGAGTTGCCCAAGGTCACCTAGTGGGCTTCCCTGGCTGAGTAGGGATTTCAACCCTGGTCTCCAGAGTTCATAGTCCAATGCACAAACCACTACACCATGCTGTCTCTCTCAGAATAAGTACTAAAAAGTAATGTGGCTTCATAAAAGTATCGCAAGTGTTTTGCCAAGAATGTTTGCATTTTGCATCCTTAAAATAAATAAATAAACACACATGTACTGATGACTTTTGTGTAATACACTTCTGCTTGTTATAGGAGGGAGCAAGAGCTAGTTTGTAGCTTGTTTGAATATAGCTTCCTGATTCTAGGAATGTTGTTCTACTTCTGTTCCCATTTCTGAGATTTCATCAGGCATTGTTGGTATATACTCAAGCTCCTCCTTTGCCACAACACCTAAAAGTTTACCCTTTTTTTTAAAAGGGGGGAAATCGATATCTGATTTCTCTGTCCAAAAGACAAGTTCTGTATCTGTATGTTATGGCTGTGCAATACTTGTGTCAGTGGCAGAACGGTAGCACCTTAGTCTCTAGTCTTTCTTGATTGTAGCAGAACAGGCAATCTCACATTTTCTGTGAGTGTCATATGGTGCTTTTCCATGTAAAATTCCTGGTTTTGTTGGTTGATGTATCCAACTCAATGGTTAACTAGAAAGCTGACCTTCACTTCCATAAGGAAATAAGCAACTTTCAAGGCAAGCAATTTTTCCAGGCTAATGAGCCCCTTTACATTAACATCTTGCAAGTTTGCATTTAATGAGACTTTTATTAATGCAGGGTTTGAAGGGGCATCCTCTGATTGCTCACTAAGTGATGGAGGTGCCGTCTGAATCATTGTATTCTTTTAATAGACTTTCTTCTGATCAGTAATTTTCTCAAGGTGAATAAATAGATTAACCCCATGATTAATAGATTCAATTGCTCCATTATCTGTAATGCAGTCACATCATTTTATGTTATTTTTTTTTCTACACTGAAACATTTCAGAATTGTCTTGTGCAGTCTTTGCTATGCAGCCTGTGGTAATATATCTTGGATGTATTACATCAGTAATTGTGTTTCTCCTGGTGCAGCCCATTGTGGTGTGCCTGCTTTAATTCTCCCACTTGCTTTATTATCTCAGCTTCAGATTCTCTCTGCTCTAGTTGCCCTTGTTATATGCTTTCTTTTGATACAGTAGGCCCTGCTGCTTTTTGCAGTACTGTGAGAGTGATTGGTGAGGTGTGGTTGTTCTTAGAACATCAATTGTGCAGGTGTAGATAATGGATACGGTAGCTGTCGAGTTATGTTGGCAGTAGGGTTGTAATTCTTTGAAGCAGAAATAATTTAATGTTTAATTAATTTATCTCTTAGAACTTGACCATCTTATAGTGTGGCTGGATTTCTCAGCTTATCGGTGTATATTCTCCTTTTGCAATTTCAAATTTTTGATGGTTCAGAAGATGGAGGGGCTTTTGGGGTGCCCTGGCATACTCAAGATTACCCCACCTGTATCTTGGATATAGCAGTTCCTGTGGTGAGAATCCCTGTCCTAGGGTAAGGAAAGGGTGCTGTATTGAAGCTTTAGTCACTTATCAGAAGAATGACTCTCATTAGTTCTGCAAACAGCTTAAACCAGCACAGGCTCTGAATGTGTTGGTCTAGTTAAGGTTTTTTCCTTCAGGGTGTTTCTTTCTGTACTCCCAGGTGACTCCAGTGTCTTGGAAAAATGGAGTGTTCAGAATATGCTTGTTTCTGCAGGAAATCCAGGATTGTAGACAGCTATACTACATAAGTCAGTGCAAGTTCATTTACACATTTTTAAACTAACATTTCGCTCCTGCCATCCCAGCTTTCCCCTTAATTTTGCTATTTTGGCTTCGTCAACATGGATTGTAATGCTCATGTTATAAACTCCATCTAGTGACAGTACAGTGATTAAGCTTAACTTGTTCATTGAGGTATGTTTAATAGTAATGACCTTTGACATACTGTCGTTGCTAATCAAGGCTAGCAGATCTCAAATTGCTTGATAACAAAGAGCAGCCAAGTAGCTAAAAATGCAGCCCTAGCTCTTGCTGATTTTACATTTAAAAACTCCTCCAAAATTATTGCTAAGATTATATCTGTGATAAATTCTAAAATACTGAATGTGCTTACAGTTAACACACATGCACCTTTTGGCTATACCTGCCAGCATATGCTAGGAGATAATTACATCTCAGTGTAGTGTTGCTAAACTCAACAGGAGGAGGGGGAGGGGGAGAGGGAAAGGGAGAAACTTCCTCCTTCAGTAGAATTGGGATGTAGCAATTTAGAGAGATGGCCCTGTAGTGTTGTTGGATATGGAGAATAGATTTCATAAACTAAATAAATAAATAATCAATCAATTAAGCAGTCCAGCCCCTGCTCCACATTTGTCATGCCCTACTTCCAGAGCACACTCTGACTCAGACTCTGAAGCAGAGGGCATGCCAGAGGCTGAAACAGAAGGCATGGCAGGGCCTGCTGTACAGAGAGAGATTACAGTGCTGGAAACAGAACAGGGGATGGTGCCAGCTCCAGCAGAGAGTCCTGCCTCTTCAGATATAGAGGAACACTTACCTAGACTCAGCTTCACGCAGCACAGGCAACAAAGAGAGACTCAATGTCACTCTCTCAGAATTTATAACCGGCAATAATCAATCAAGGCACAGCTGCGCTAGGCTTTGGGTCTATTTAGCTGCCATCCTTCCCCTCCAGGAGTTGTCAGTTTATCTGACCTGCTACCTTACTGGATGCCTTGACAAATGCTCATATTGACCTTGACACTCCCTTGCTGTGAAACCCTGCTGGACTTTGTTTATGTTGAACTTTATTTATGACTCTTTGCTTACTGCCTGGAAGTAAGTAACAAGCTGGGAGATGTTCAGTTTGTTTGTTTGATTTATCAGCTGTGCAGGACTGAGATAGGACAATTTCTTTAAAGTGATATGTTGGATCAATGTAATGCCTTAGAGATATTGCCCAATTGGTGTAAGAGGCATTATGTGAGATGCTTTTGATGTTAATTAAATACATATATTTAGTGAAAATGCTTTGTGATATTCTGCTGCAAACCTGTGTTACCTTTTAAGTTAGGGAAGTGGGTCTAAGTAACAATTTGCAGAGGTGCAGTGTAGGGTAACTGGTTTTACCTTGTGTTTTTTTTTTACTTTGCAAGACCAGACTTATGAACACTGCCTTTCACAGTTTTTTTTTCTTTTCCTCCAATTTAGGCTTTATTACAGGTATCTTTAAAAGGCTTCGTTCTACGGCAAATCAGTACTTCAATAAAGTAGTGATATATCTGATCAGATTTTTTTAAATAGATATTAAACATCTTCTGTGCTGTCCTCCTCTAATCTTTTTGTTAAGGGTATCTGCTTTCCTGAAGATGTTTGAGTGCTATGGTGACTGGTGTTTATAGAATATCTTGGTTTTCTGTGGCTGCTGCTTTGATCTTGTGCAGAAGGAACTTGCCTGATTACTCATGTGTGCAGCAAGGAGCAGGCTTTGAGCACAGGAAGCTTCCTTGGTTTGAGATTAAGCTGATCCATTTTGCTCATTCCTCTACTTGAGTGGCAGTGGATCTCTAGGGTCTCAGTCCCCATACCTTTTTTAAAAAGCAAGGAAGGGACACACAAGTAGGACTTACAATGCTGATGTCAGTGTGTGTGTGAGGCCAAATTTTAAGTTACCTGGACTCTGGAAACTGTGCAAAACATATCTTCTAGTACTGAGCTGTTCCCTTCTCCAGATTAGTCACTCTTTTTCCTGCTAGGATGTACATTCTTACCACTGTTCTGAATCACATTTAAAGCCAACAGTAGTCCTAAACCAAATTTGGAACTCTCATCTGGAATCTTGGTTGATTAATTAGAAACTCTGGTTGCCCTTAACTAGGATTAATGTTAGTGTTGATTTAACATTTATGAAGCTAAGCTGTAGAAATTAATGCATGAAAAGAGGAGTGTTTGCAGGAAGGGAATATGTGGTTTGGAAGTGGTAGTTCCTCTGACACAGTTCATTTTGGCTGATATAACATTTTGCCTTTAGACTGAGAAGGAAGTATAAATAGATTCCAAAGCAAGCTCTTTATATTATTCCAGTTTGACTGGTGCCTTGCAAAAGAAAACTGGGGAAATAAAGTGGTCAAAGGCTTTGATTTATTCACTTCTTATTTTGGCTAGGATTATGGGGCTGTGGCCCCCTTTTTCACCCTAGCATAAACAACTCAGAAACTTATAGGGTTTTTTGTTTGTCAGATAATTACATAGTGTTTTAGTCAGGACATGATAATTTAAGAAGAAATGGGGTGGCATTAATAGTGAGGAGAGATGTAGCAAAAGCAGTCAGAGGATATAACGCAAATCTGGTGGAATAATATCAATAAGACTTAAGGGAAAATCCATTAATGTAACCACAATCCAGGTTTATGCTCCAGTGACAAAGGCAGAAGAAGAAGAAATGGAAAGATTCTATGCTAAAGTCCCGGAGGAAATAGATTACATACCAAAACATGGCTTGTTGTTAATCATAGATGATTGGAATGCAAAAGTAGGAAACAGAGCAGAATCAAAGATTGTAGGAAAATTTGGCCTAGGATCAAGAAATGAAGCAGGAGAGAGACTGATTGAATTTTGTGAGGCCTACAGTTTATTTATTGCAAACATATTCTGCAAGCAGCCAATACAGTCCTCCCTCCATGTTTGTGGGTTTGACCTTTGCAAATTGATTATTTGTGAGCACATGTGCCTTCCCCCCCCTTCTCCTCCCCCCATTCTCATGCATTTTGGCCCTGTATGGAGAACTCGCACAAAGGCAAAACAGAAGGATATGGGGGAAAGGATTGCGCGAGCCTTCCTGTCCCCCTCTGGAGCTCCTCCCTTCTCATTCCCATGCAAAATAGAAGGGAATGTCTGGGGACGGGAAGGCTCACATGAGTTCTCTGTGCCAGGGCAAAATGCATAGGAATGGGAGGCAGAAACTCTAGCGGGGAGGAAAGGAAGGCTTGCAGGAGCTTCCACCACCCCCATTCCCTTCTGTTTTGCATGGAAAGGGGAAGGAGGAAGCTCTGGAGTGGGAAAGGAAGACTCACATGAACTTCCCCCATCTCCGTTCCCTTCTGTTTTGCATAGGAAGAGGGGGAGCTCTGGAGGGAGAAAGGAAGGCTTGTGTGAGCCTTCATTTACTCCCATTCCCTTCTATTTTTCATGGGAACAGGAAGTGGGGAGCCCCAGAAGGGAGTGGGAGTGGGAGTGGGGGCAGTTATTCATGGTTTTTCCACTTTCATGAAGGTTCTGCCTCCCAAACCCTTGCAAAGGTGGAAGAGGATTGTACAATCATTCAGGCAAGCAAAGAGATGACTGTATACATGGATGTCACCTGGTGGCCGATATAGAAATCAAATAGACTGCAT
The DNA here is from genome assembly GCA_030412105.1 of Cyclura pinguis. Classification (NCBI taxonomy): domain Eukaryota; kingdom Metazoa; phylum Chordata; class Lepidosauria; order Squamata; family Iguanidae; genus Cyclura; species Cyclura pinguis. Next base: position 61,334,876 of record CM059601.1, read on the forward strand.
AATAGAAGCAGAAGACAGAGAAGCTGCATTCCCTTTGCAAAAACAAGATTAGAAGCAGATTGTGCACAGGCCATGAACTGTTAATAATTAAAGCTAAAGAAGAACACCAAACCAATCAATGTGTTGAAATACAACCAGAAGAACGTTGCCATAAAATTTAAAGATAATGTGAAAAATACAGTCACATAGGGATGGGGTGGTGATGGGGCGGTTTGCCCCCAGCAGCAATTTTTTAGGGGCATCCTGGCTCCTTGCTTGCCCTCACCCATGTGTTATAGCCCTGCCTGCCTGTCATAGCTCCGCCCCCACGTGCTGTCACCCCGCCCCATGCACCGCCCGACATGCCATTGCCATGTCTCCAGGCACCATATCCATGCCCCCCTCCACGCACTCCAAGCTCCACCACTGGAAAAATATATTTGCACTGTTCAGTCTAACTGACTGGGAGCCAGAAGACCTTTGGACTATAGCTGGTGACATTATTAGGGAGAAATGCAGAAAAAACACTATCTGCAGCCAAACAAAAAGAGAAGTCTCAATGGATGAAGGATGAAACTCTGCAACGAGTTAAGAACAGAAGAGAAGTAAAAGGTGAAATGAAATAGGATCAGAACCCAGAATACAACTGTGCAGTGCCTTGTACATAGGGAGAAAGAGAACTACTATAATAATTAGTGCAGAGAAATTAGAAGACAATAACAAAAAAGAAAGCACAAGAGGCCTTTCCCACAAGATATGAGAAATTAAAGGGAAATTTAAACTTAGAGTGGGGATCCTCTGTGATTAGCAGCGGAACACATTAGAAGCTCAAGAATAAATAAAAAAGTGAAGGAAAGAATACACTGAAAAACTGTAGGAAAGGAATAGAAAAAGAGAAAGACTGTGTTACAGATGGATAGATTCAAGGAAGCCACAACCCGCAACCCACAACCCTGAGTTTGAAGACCTGAGCTGGGTTGTCGATAATAGGGTGACTTGTATTTCTCTCATTCATAGGGTCACCATAAGTCCAAGTTAACAAGAATCCCATGAAACACAACCTTGCATTATATATTATTCATAGAATCGTAGAGTTGAAAGAGACCAGAGGAGCCATTGAGCCCAACCCCCTGCCATGCAGGAACATACCAGCAAAGCATTCCTTACAGATGGCCATCTGTTGGCTTATTCAGCTTATTTACAATTTATATAGCACTCTGCATACACACAAAAAAGGAGTCAGTATGGTGTACTAGGACTCTGAGACCGGGTTTTGAATCCCCGCTCAGCTACAGAAACTCCTTGGTTGACTTTGAGCAAATCACATTCAGCCTCAGAGGAAGGCAGCCATAATCCTACATGAACAAAACTTCATGATACAGTGTTTTGGTTGCTGTGGGTCAGAAATGACTTCAAGGCACATAACAATAATAATGGGAAAAAAGTACACATCTTTTCTTACTCATTTTTGATCTCCAAAGTAGGTAACCATTCTTATTGGGCAGATGAGGAGCTGAACATGAAAGGCGTTGTTGTTGTTGTTGTTGTTGTTGTTGTTGTTGTGTGCCTTCAAGTATTTTCCGACCTACAGCAACCCTACAGTGAACCTGTCGCAGGGGTTTCTGGGGCTGAGGCTGTGTAATGCCTCCAGGGTCACCCAGTGGGTTTCCATGGCCAAGTGGGGAATCGAATCCTGGTCTCCAGGGTTGTGTATAGTCTAGCACTCAAATCACTATACTGTGCTGGCTCTCCATAACATACATAAATTATGTGTATTTTCATTTTGTGTCTTAAGTCACATAATTATGCTGTTCGCTTTGGAGAAGTGTTCCACAGTGCTGAATCCACCACCACTGGAACATTTTTCAGTAGCTGTTTCAGCTTTTAAGCTTTTGCCTGGAGTATGGCACCTCCCTCCCATGTTTAATGCTGGTGGAGTGGAGAGCCATGCTGGCATAGTTATATGGGACTGGGGACAAAGAATCGGGACAGACGTGGAGAGGGTGGATGGGGACAACCAGCTGAGCTGTAACATGGTGGGTAGTTCAAGTAATCATCTGAGAACTTCTTGGTTTACCTCATGAGCCAATAGGCAGCCATCTTGGCTCGTAGGAAGGGGGAGATCTGTGCTTGACCAAGTGATACGTTTGTGCAAGGAAGTATTGGATTCCTTATTGTGTTAACTTCAAAAATGTATGACTGCTCATGTAACTAAGGGTCATATAAGTGTGGTGCCACTTCTAAATCCTGGCTCATGTTTTCAAATATTTTCACAACTGTTAGAGGACAGAAAGTTCCTTTCTTATTTATTATTTTTTTAAGCTGAATTTCTTGAAGACTGAAGTTCTGTACCCATTACCACTTTCTGTACTTTTGACTATTTTTGTGTACATCCCATTACTTGTCAAATACGTAGTTGCTCAGGATGCTAAGATATAGTTCTGAGCATGAGGATATAAGGTCATCCGCACTCTGAAATTAGCATAACTCAACCCCTCTTGGATTTGAGATTGTGACTCTCATCTCACTTGAGCAGCAAACAGCCTCCTTGAACTTTTTCATTAATTTTTATGTGGCAGAAGTCACAGTTTGACACCTAAGCCTTTTAGGGGATCTATTAGAAATATTTTTCAGTGTTCCTTGGTTCTTTGGAGAAAAGAAAGTTTTTCCCTAAAGCTCCTTTATGAGGTCAGCATCTAATATTCATCCGTTTTGATAGTCACTGAAGTCTGGAGTGCAGGTCTCTCTGTCTGCTGATTAAAATCCAAGCAATGCCTTACTCTTTACATTTAACATGATGAGCCTCTGTCTTCTCACTCTGTCCTAAGTAATGAGGAGGCATTAGGTTTGCTGTTGTTGGATAACCTAGTTCAGAGTATCCCTAAGCATGCTTGTCACATCTTTGCATGATATTACAGACATAGCCACAGTCCTATTAAATTACTCACTAGAAACAGAGATAAATTTTCCTGTAAATGGACATGTAGCAATGATTTTTCTACCTTGGACTCATTATGACTGATTCTCTTTTTCTCAAGTAAAACAGTCTTCACCGATGGAACTGTGTGTTCTGGGCAGTGGTGGGGCTTCTGGAATTCTACCCCCTCCCTCGTGCCCCTTTGCTCCTATGTGAGCGGTGTCAAGGCATTCTTAAACATTTGTATTCCTACTCTCTGGCCAGTGTGGCTATATTGACCAAGAGAATGAGGCTTAGACCTCTCCATAATATGTGTGAGGTGCGGAAAGTGCACCCAGCACAATCATGCAGTTTGGGGATTGTGACAGTGCATTTTGGGAACTGCTCACATGCGTTATGTTGCAACTAGCAAATCAAGTGAGGGATACATTTTTTAACTGATACAAATTCATTAGAGATAAGATGAAGATGGAATAAAATCAAACACAAATAAAATAAACAGGTGCCAAGATTTGAAATAACGTGCAACTTTTTCTAACTGCCCAGTCAGGTTTCTGTTTGTGTGTAACAGCTTTTGAAACCAAAGGACTTTCAGAATTAACTTGTGATACAGAAGGAAGTGTGTGTGTTTAAACAAAGAGTAAACAAGTCAATAAAATGTGTGGTTAGCTCTATATGAAGTAGTTCTGTGCAGTTTTCAGCAATGTTTTTTAATTCATATTTACATCTCTTGTCCTATCATTTAGCTTTTCCCAATATAAGCCTAGAACTTAGGGGTTCAGGACTTGCTTTGAAATTATTCTATTAGTGTTGCACAATGTGCTAGAAGTGGGTCTGTTTTCCTTTGTTGAAGACCAGTGACATTTTCCCAGGTTAATTCTTAATGGAGCCCAGAGTCTGTTAAATCCTTTCCCAAGGGGCCCATATGATTTCATGTCTTTCTTCTACTTCTATGCAGTGACTTTACACTGTCATCCTCTGCATAGCAAATGTATATGCTATGACTCAGGCAAATGTTTGTAAATTAAGAGGAACTTCCTGGGATATAAATCTCTAGGCAAATAGGATTGATCTTATCTTTGATTGATTGATCTTTAAAAAGTTTTCAAATTACAAAATTCTTAATTTATAAGTTCATAATTTCTGGAGTGCATTCAGACAGTAGCCACTGTCAGAGATATATGGAAATATTGAAGGCTATTTTCTTAACTATTATGTGGTGCTTCAGTCATTTAGTGACACCGAAACCAGTTTAGGCTTTTAATCTATGCCTCCCAAATCTATGCCAGATATTGGCGAATTTTATTTTTCTGTATTAATTTAGGATAGTTAAAATGATAGATAATTATGGCAGAATCCATTTCCATTAGGATGAACAATTGACTGGCATTATGAGAATAGGTTTCAGGAGCCAAGGAAGAATGGTTTACCTAGAATTATTGCTGTCCATTGGATCAGTCAATCACTTAGAACAGTTTCTTTCGTTCTTTCTTTCGTTCTTTCTTTCGTTCTTTCTTTCTTTCGTTCTTTCTTTCTTTCTTTCTGCAAGTAGATTCCCTGCAACAAGTCCCTTAGGACACACAAGCATTGTACTGGAATGTTGTACCTTGTGCTTACAGTTGCTTTTGTTTTTTGTCACATAGCAATATATGGCACTCTACTTTGATAACTCTTTTCATAGCAAAATAAATTCTTTGTCAAATTTCCAAATGTCTCTTATTCCTCAGGCAGCAAGGCAGAACTCCTGAAGGGAGGAATAAAAAGATGATTATTTGAGACCTAAATACCCTAAAGGTGTAAGAGGAGCAAACATAATAATCCAAAGTTTTTAGGGTATCAGATCCTGTATGATCTTGGAAGCTAAGCAACGTCAGCCTTTGTATGGTAGATTGTCAATGAATGCTAGGTGCTGTAGGCTTTATTTCAGACAAAGAAACTGGCAAAACCACTTCCTAGTATTCCTTGCCTGAGAAAAACCTATGAAACTCATTGGATCACCACAAAATTGACAGGTGACCAAGGCAGATACTCACAAATACAGCTTCCTCTTTCTAAAAGGAAATTGGCTACCTTCTTCTCCCATCTGAGGCAGAAAGAGATATCTGAAGGAAATACTGGAAGAATGCACAAGCAGCTTGATTCTGTGCAAGTTTTGTAAGGAATTAGGTTCTTTGGTGTTTGTGTTGTTGTGTACCTTCAAGTCATTTCTAACTTATGGCAACTCCAAGGCATATCTATCTGAGGCAGCAGTTTGGGAGTGGGGTTGTCTTTGTCTATGAGGCTGTGAGAGAGTGTGATTTGCCTAAACTCATCCAGTGGGTTTCTATGGCTGAGCAGGGATTCTAACCTCGGTCTCTAGAGCCAAAAATCCAGTGCTCGCACCACTGTACCATGCTTCCTCATTGTTGTTGTTGCTGTTGTTCTTCTTGTTGTTGTGTGCCTTCAAATAATTTCTGACTTACAGCAACCCTAATGCAAAACTGTTGTGGGGTTTTTTGGCAGAATTTGTTCAGAGGAGATTTGTTCCTCTAAGGCTGGGAGTGTGTGACTTGCTTAAGACCATCTAGTAGGTTTCACTGGCCAAGTGGGGACTTGAACTCTAGTCTCCAGTGTCCTAGTCTAACATTCAAACCACTACATGCTACGTAGAAAGTATTCTCAAATGAAGGTGCACAAGATTGCAGCCTTTTTTTTTCAGCCTCTTTATTCTGTCTAGGATAGAGGAGCATACCAGAAGAAGTGAGGACGTAGAGGGGAAGCCAACTTTTCCATACAACCTCTTGTTCTAGAAAGGAGACTCTACAGGATTCAGGTTACTTAGTTATTTCCTAGGGGAATTACTGGGTCTCTTTCGGTTCACGTGTTGAGAGAGTTCTTGCTACCCTCATATTCCACCAGATATTGGAAAAGTTACCTTTTTTGGACTACAGCTCATAGATCATAGTGCCATTCAGGGAGCTGTAGTCCAAAAAGTCACTTTTTAAAGCTCTGCTGCTTACGAGGAGATCTCAGCACTACCCAGTAAAATTGCAGATGGAAAAACATTTTTGCATGCTAGCAGTGGCTGTCTACTATCAGATTACGTGGGGAGCAATGGGACTGGGGAATCTTTCTTGTCTATGTTGTTGCCTATATAGGTTATATGTATGATTGAATAAACACATTTTCTCTTTCCAACAGTTTCCAGCTGGCTTTGAATGCCTTAAATCTGCTTTAAATTCTTTGAGAAATTTTAATTGCAACCTTCTATACATCAGTAGGATACTGCAGCAATTTCTACTTCCTGTTGCTTAAATGAGAAAGAGCAGCAAACATAATTTTTCAGCTCCTAGTAATCTGAAACTTGTGTTTATTGAATAAGAGACACTCCAAAATCCAATAATGTTTTAATTAATAGGTGATAAAATTGGGGTTGAGGATGATTTTGCTAAAGAAACAAATTTCCATTTTTGAAAATTTTCCTTTAGGACTAGATTAACAAAGCATCAGCTGATTAAAGCATCTGCTCATTAAGGTAACAAAGTGCCTATTTTCATTGCCAACTGAAAAACAGTGATTATAGTGACTGGCACCATTCCAGTCTCTGAGATAAGCAAGAAAATGGTCCTGAGATAAAAGCAAAGATTATAGTCTCATGTGCTCAGGAAGGCGTTGCAGAGTGCCAAGAGAAGATAGCTTCCTGGTTAGAACTGCATGCTGGACGTGGGCATTCAAAGAATGCCAGACAGCACAGCAGATAATAAATTGCCACCAAAACACTGGCTGGAAGGCAAAGGAATGCATATTCAATAAGTCACTAAATGAATTTTCTTTCTGATTTTGAAAGGTTCCTCCTAAGACAGCTGCCTGTCTGCAAACTTATATGGGCTGCAGCAGGAATTTGGTTGAACTGGTTTTGTAGCCCTTTAGAATAAATATTAAAAATTTGTTTGATTTTGTCCTTCATAATAGAAACTAAGGTTATGCTTGGGATTCATACTGTAGGAAAATATACTCTGCATTCAGATGGCTGACCATTGCCTTGCATTTTGTTTTGCCCAGTATGGGAGAGGTTTTCTGTAAAATATTCCCAGAAAGAGTGGAACATGTGTTGCTTTCTCTAATATGTTCTGCATACCCCTACAGATTTGATGCATTAATAGCTGAGGTTTCTTTAAGACACTGAAATTATATGAAAATGAAGGCTTTTTTTGTCATATGAATTCTATTGTCACCAATCCATCAGAAAAGATCTAAACTGCACTAGTGACACCTGTGTTGAACAGCCTTCCTAAGAGATTATGAAAACTTGAAGAATGTGTTCCTTGCCATTGATTATGTCAGTAAAGGTTGGACCAAACCTGTAGAAAATACTTTGTGATGTGGGTCGTTAAGTGCACCCGTGGAGAGCCATGTGACTTTAGCTGAGTCATGCTGAGTCATGCTGATGAGCAGCCAGGGGAGAAGGTTGCATCAGGTGTGGGGAGAATGCAAAGGCTGGCAGGATTGCATCAGCTAGTGTTAGTATAAATATAGCTGACAGCTAGCCAGCAAGTTGCATATGGTGCCTGATGTGTCTGCTGTAGGCTCTGTCAGAAAGAGCAAGCAGAGGGATGCTGGAATGCCTTCTGGAGATACTTGTAAATACGTACACATTGTAATTGAAGAATAAATTGTCTCCTTGATGGAAGAGAACAATTGGCGTGGGTGAGTTTTTCTGGCTATAGTGCATTGCTGTTAAGGTATTCTCTGCTGCTGGGCATGCTTCCAAAGCTGTGGGAGCAATCTCTGCTACATTTTGGCCATGACATTTGGTTATGGGCCCAGTTTTGCCTGATTCTGGTCAGTTTTAACCAGTTTGGACCAGGTAACCCTGTTGGTTTTGTGGCAGACAGCCTGTGAGACGGCTCAGAGTCTCAGCTGGAACAGCTTTGGTGTGTGAAGGAGTTAAAAACCACGTGGGAGGATTTTTTCTGCAGCAGAGTTAAGCAGCTGTTTTGTTTTGCCTAGCCAGCGTTTTGTTTCTATTTCTACACCCACAAGATCTACCAAGTTGTAAATTCAGGCAGAGCTGCCAGAGTGTTTATTTTTGCTTCTGGTTTTTGAGTAAGCAGAATGGCAGCCACAATGTTGACTGTGCTGGGGTTCGAGAAGTTGACTAACAGCAGCTATCAAACCTGGAGTCTTATGATCCAGAGTTTGCTGGTCAGGGACAATTTATGGGCTGTGGTAGAGCACCCACCTAAAGATGCAGCTGAGACACCAGCAGATCAGGGTGCCAGAGTGACCATGATCCTGAGCTTGGAGCCAAACCAGCTCATCCATGTGCGTGGTAAGCTGACCGCAGCTGACGTGTGGGATGCGCTGAGGCAAATTCACCAGCAGGATTCCTGTCTCTCCAAAATGCTGTGGACGAGGAAGCTGTACAACATGAAGCTGGAAGAAGGGGGAGACGTGAAAGCCCGTTTGGACACCATGAAGTCTTTGTTCCTCGGGTTGGCTGATAGAGGTATGGCCTTTGATGAGGCCCAAAAATGTTATATCCTCCTAAGCAGCTTGAGTAAAGAGTGGGACTTTATTCTGCATAGCCTGCAAAGTTTGAGGGAGAGAGACTTAACCCTTGATTTAGTCATGTCACGAGTACTGGAGGAGCGTGACAGGTGAGCTTTACAGCCCAGGATCATTTAAAGTGCGCTTCTGAGAGGAAAGCGGAGAACAACCGGCACAAGCCTTCACGTGAGGGGGAGGAAACTGCAGAGTGCAGCGTTGCCAGATGGTGTTTCAAGTGTGGCAAGTAGGGACATGTAAAAAGGGACTGTAAAGCCACACTGTCCAGGGACAAGGACAATGAGAGGCCTGGAGTCCAGAGGAAGAAAGCCAGCACCTGTACTGTTGTCGCAGCTGTAGCAGAAGGAGCAGTCTGTAGGGACTGGCTGCTGGACAGCGGAGCAACCCATCATATGGTGAATAGCAGGAGCCTGCTGAGGAACGCCCGAAGAGCTCCTGCGTGCTTTGTTAGCATGGCTGACAGAGGTCACTCTCAAGTGTCCTACCTGGGGTCTGCATTTGTTCCCTGTCTGGGGAAAAATTTTGAAAATGTGTTGTGTGCAGAAGGTGTAGAACATTGTATACTTAGTGTGTCATGCCGGATGGATGAGGGGTATGAATTAGTGTTCAGAGGGAATAATTGCACGATTAGCTATGGTGGGAGAGTCTGTGCTAAGGGTGTGAAGCAGAACAGACTATATTTGATGTTACCAACTGCTAAGGGTTCCCAGACATCCAGTGTTATTGCCAATGTCCCCCTACATGACATTTGTTGCCATCATCTGCATTGGGTCATAGGTCATGCAAATTTTGGAGGGCTGGAACAATTGGCAAGGGTGTGTCCAGACCTGAAAGTCAAGAAATGTGCCCAATTTCTTGACTGTTCAGTCTGCAAGAAAGCAAAAGTAAAATCCTTTCCTGTGCCAAAGGAGAGCAAGATTGCCACCCAGAGGCCCTTCCAAGTGGTGCATGCTGACTTGGCAGGACCTTTTCCTGAGAGCGAGGGACGATCCAGGTATATCTTTGTGATTGTGGATAGGCACACCAGGTACAGGTATGTGTTCCTATTGAAAACAAAAGATGAGGCCTTTGAGAAATTTAGAGACTGGGTAAGCATGGTGGAGAGGCAATTTCCCCACAAAGTCTCGTGCCTCAATATGGACCGTGGTGGCAAGTTTTGTAATGCTGTATTTCAGAGTTGGCTCAGGAGGAAAGGCATACAACATAAAACCACCAATCCGTACACACCAGCAGAGAATGGGCTGGCAGAGTGCAGAATTGGAGTGTTGCAACAGATGAAAGATTGCATGATGCTAGACTCCAAATCGCCTCCTGGATTGTGGGCTGAGGCTATTCTTGCTGCCAACCATGTCATTAACAGGATGTGGTGTGCCATTATTAAGCAAACACCTTACTTCATGTTGTATGGACATACACCTGCTCTGAAGTATTTAAGAGTGTTTGGTCAGTTTGCAAATGTCCTAGTTCCCAGTCAGCTGAGACGCAAAGGACAGCCCAAGTGGAGGAGGCTGAGGTTTGTGGGCTATCTGGGAAACAGGTATAAGTTTTATCTGGGACATGGTAAGCTCTTGTTCTCAAGGAGCGCCAATTTCGAGACAAATAGTGGCTGGGAGGAGTTGCATTGCAACAAGGAAGTGTTCATACAGCCACTGGATCTAGAGCAGGGTGCGAGCCCCGGGAATGGAGGGACGGTACCATCTGACAGTACCTCACATACACTCAAGGAGCCACCAGACAGTTCACCTGATACTTCCACAACTGATGACACTACATCACCAAGGGCTCAGGTAAAAAGGGAGCCAGAAGTGGAGAGGGCGACTAGAGAGTCTAGTAGTGATGACGGCCTGTCAAGGTTTGAGACCATCATCCCTAGGAGGTCCAAAAGAGTAGGAAAAGCCCCTGAGAGGTTTGTCATCCAGGAAGCCAGAGCTTGTTTGGTTGTTGGAGTGGAGCCTGAAAGCTTTGAGGACAAGGAGGTGGTGCAGAATGTGCAGAAACAGCTTGAGAATAAGTTTAAGGTAAAAGACTTAGGACGCCTCAAGCAGTACATTGGTGTTGAAGTAGACAGAACACAGGATGGCACAGTGTATCTTAGCCAGAAAAGGAAGATAGACCAAGTTGTGCAGAAATGTGGTCTAGAATGTGCCAAAGTTACAAATACACCCATGACTGTAGACTATCCAGAGCTGGAGTCTGAGCAGTTGTTTGGTAAACCTGATCTGTACCATTCGGTTATAGGCAGCTTGTTGTATGTGGCCAACCATACAAGACCAGACATTGGTTATGCTGTGAGTTTACTAAGCAGAAGAGTTGCAAAGCCTAGAATGATAGATTGGACGGCACTCAAAAGAGTGGTAAGGTACTTAAAGGAGACCAGAGACTTGTGCCTAAAGGTGAAAGGCAGTGAAGCAGGCATGGAGTGTCACATAGACAGCTCATTTGCTTCAGAGGCGGACAAGAAGTCTGTTACTGGTCTGGTGATTAAGTACGCTGACAGTCTGATCGCGTGGAGATCTAGAAAACAAAGTTGTGTGGCACTGAGCATGACAGAAGCAGAGTTTACTGCACTGTCGGAGGTAGCGGGAGAGCTACAATGGATCAGACAGTTGCTAGAGGATGTTGGGGAAGACTGTAAAACCCCGATTACAGTGAATGAGGATTCACAAGCATGTATAGCCACGGCAGAGATGGAAAACCTAAGGAACAAAAGCAAGTACTTGGCAGTGAGGTATCAGAACGTAAGACAGTTAGTGCAGGAGGGGCTAATTAGATTACAGTACTGCGAATCTGAGAGTAAAACAGCAGACATCCTCACGAAACCACTACCAGCCACAAATTACGAACAGATGGTGCGAGAATTGGGGCTGGAAAGGTATATTGGTTTGGAATAAAGTACTGGGTCTGCACATCAAAAGTATTTTGGAGGGGAATTGTCAGTAAAGGTTGGACCAAACCTGTAGAAAATACTTTGTGATGTGGATCGTTAAGTGCACCCGTGGAGAGCCATATGACTTTAGCTGAGTCATGCTGAGTCATGCTGATGAGCAACTAGGGGAGAAGGTTGCATCAGGTGTGGGGAGAATGCAAAGGCTGGCAGGATTGCATCAGCTAGTGTTAGTATAAATATAGCTGACAGCTAGCCAGCAAGTTGCACACGGTGCCTGACGTGTCTGCTGTAGGCTCTGTCAGAAAGAGTGAGCAGAGGGATGCTGGAATGCCTTCTGGAGATACTTGTAAATATGTACACATTGTAATTGAAGAATAAATTGTCTCCTTGATGGAAGAGAACAATTGACGTGGGTGAGTTTTTCTGGCTACAGTGCATTGCTGCTAAGGTATTCTCTGCTGTTGGGCATGCTTCCAAAGCCGTGGGAGCAATCTCTGCTATGTTTTGGGCGTGACAGATTAGTATTTAATTAGGCCACTGTTCCTGTTTTTCTACATCAATTATAGTGAGGTTTTCATCTTCATTAGGTCAAACATAAGGCGTCCATTGTTGCTTTGGCCAAGGAAATGTAATTCAGATTTACACCATTTAATCTGTTGTGTTTGGAACCTGATATTTGTTAAGTGAACATTTTGCTATGTTTAGGGGAAGCAGAGTTGGTGGTATGGACTCTGAAGGGTAATAAAGGTGACAAACAAGGACTAATGATATTCCTCAGACTTCAAATAAGGAGAAACAGGTACTGCCCCCCTGGAAGGCATACATACTTTACATAATAATACAGGTTGTGTGCCATGTGTGTTAGGTTTGTGTGATGATACATCTCATATGTTTGTACATTAATCTTCTTGATGAATCTGTCTTTTTCTTTTTCTCTCTGTCTCCTCCCACCCTCCAGGTCTTCCAAAGTAATATTACTACCACTACTAAATATATGTGCAAAGCAGAGAGAGCTCATTATTTATACACATTCTCCTAAGAGCTTGTGATTTTGTGCCTTAATTGACTTTTTCCTGGGGATTCTGAACTTTTCTGCATTAATTTTTTATTACTAACTGAGACAAACCAGTCTGATGCAGGTGTGCTCTTGCACATTTTGAGGGCAGTGTGTCTGCTGTATGCACGTTTGGATTTTTCTAGTTGTTTGGTGTTCAAAAAATTCTTGTTACTTTGGAGTCCACCCAGAGATAATATTTGGCAGAAGACAGTAATGCTTTCAATAGTACATGTCACTAGCTTCTGCACTATTGGTACAGGGGCCTCTCAACTTTTGCAAGGTTTCAGGGCACGGAGTCCTTGCAAAAGTAAAAAAAACCCATGAATAACTCTCCTCTGTCTGAGTGAGCACTCTCCCTCACATTCCCTTCCACCTCTTCTCATTCACTTGCTTTTTCCTTGTGTGAGCATGCCCTTCCTTCTCTGAGTGTGGGCAAAAGGCAAGTGAGTGGAAGGGGGCAACCCTGCTGTTCAATATTTTCATCAGTGACTTGGATGAAGGAATAGAGGGCATGCTCATCAAATTTGCAGATGACACCAAATTGGGAGGGGTTGCTAATACGCCAGAGGACAGGATCAAAATTCAAAATGACCCGGACAGATTGGAGAGCTGGGCCAAGGCTAACAAAATGAAATTCAACAGAGAGAAGTGTAAGGTCCTACACTTAGGTAGAAAAAATGGAATGCAGAAATATAGGATGGGGGACACGTGGCTGGACGGCAGTACGTGTGAAAGGGATCTAGGAGTCTTAATAGACCACAAGCTGAACATGAGTCAGCAGTGTGATGCGGCAGCCAAGAAAGCCAACGCAATTCTCAGCTGCATCAATAGGAGTATGGTGTCTAGATCGAGGGAGATACTGGTACCACTCTACTCTGCTTTGGTTAGACCTCATCTTGAATACTGTGTCCAGTTCTGGGCACCCCAATTCAAGAAGGACATGGTCAAGCTGGAGCAGGTCCAGAGGAGGGTGACCAAAATGGTGAAGGGCCTGGAAGCCAAGCCCTATGAGGATAGACTCAGAGAGCTGGGTATGTTCAGTCTGCAGAAGAGAAGGTTAAGAGGAGACATGATAGCTATGTTTAAATATTTGAAGGGATGCCATGTAGAGGAGGGGGATGGCTTGTTTTCTGCCTCTCCAGAGACCAGGACAAGGAGCAATGGATTCAAGCCGCAGGAAAGGAGATTCCACCTGAACCTCAGGAAGGACTTCCTGACAGTCAGGGCTGTCCGGCAGTGGAATATGCTGCCTCGGAGTGTGCTGGAGTCTCCTTCCTTGGAGGTTTTTAAGCAGAGGCTGGATGGCCATCTGTCGGGAGTGCTTTGAGGGTATTCCTGCATGGTAGGGGGTTGGACTGGATGGCCCGTGTGGTCTCTTCCAACTCTACATTTCTATGATTCTATGAAAATTTGTGAAGGTCAAACCCATGAATGTGGAGAGAAGACTGTACAAGCCAGCTGAAGTTATTAAGGAAAGAGAGTGATCCAGAAGGCCAGATTGGGCCAGTTTCATAATGTTAACCCTGAGCAGGAATCAGAATGAAATTCTCAACCCTTTGAAGAACAGGAAAGTGATATAGCTCCAACTAGAAGACAAAGCTTTGCACCGAGACATATTAACTCAAATGTAAGTTGTCTGTTGGCACATCTTTACATATGCCTCTTTCTAGTTAATTAAAAAAAAAAGACGCTAAAGAAGCTAAGCCCAGAAGGGAACAGGCGGAGCTGCCTGTTATCGATGAACTTGCCAGCATTCTGGGTGTTGTGAATGAGCTTCAGCTTTGAAACACAGTCATTTTTGAGAGAAAATGAGCTTGAGTATGATTAATGCTGTTCCTAGCAATCTGACAGGAAGTTCCCTGTTGACTTGCAACCTTAATATTGCATTTCCACCATGTGTAAGTCTATGAAAGACTCATCCATAACTGTAAGAAATTGAGCAAATTAAGCATATCTCTTTGCTTGAAATATAATTAGTGTGGATTAACTGTCAAGTGAATTAACCTCTTGTTTTGGGGGATAAATCTCATACTAGTTTAGATGCTGTGAGATGAGAAATACATACTTTATTGATTATCGGGAATTTTGTTCCCCTCCAGATTTTTTTTGGTATGGTTTTTAATGCAGGTGTTGATTAGTCCTTGCCATTGTATACCTGGATCCAAGAATCTTGCATGTTATTTTAAAGTGAGGATTTATTATATGTAGTCTAATACTTAATGTTCTAATTGACTTTTATAATTTTGTGTATGGTCTTAATAGGTTTATGTCTTTAGCATAAATCCTTTTCCACTTCTCCATTCTCAAAGGGTGTTTCTATTAATACCAATTTTTAGCAGCATAGCATTTATATTTCTTGAGTTGATCTAAGAACTCAGCAAATAGTTATGGATGGTAGCTCCCCATAGCTGGATGTTACTCTCTTGATTGCCTCATTATTCTTTGATCAGTGACACCGCTTTGCAGACTCCAGGAATGTGTCACTTGAATTGATTCACAGTGACTAGAAGGAGAAGGTGGTGGAACCTGCATGTCTCTTGCAGTCTTTCTTCACATATGGCTCCTCTCAGGTGAACACAATGAGCTTTGCTCAGGTTACTCCATTATAGCAAGGTGTACTGCAGTGTTGCACTGTGTATCTTGTTAGTTACTACTAGGAGATTGGATTTGCTATGCGAATGATTGTTTATTTTTTCGCCTTTTAATATGTGGTCAGTCTTAAGCAGATGAACTGCAGAACAAAAGAGAGAGCAGCATGACAACATAAAATAAATGTATAAAGGTGATTTTAAATGGCATCTTGTTCAGGAGCAGGACGGAGAGACAATGAAAGCTGCAAAAAAGAGTTTGTAACAAGATATCAGTATCCTGCTTCTGCCAGAGCCTTGGTTTATGTTACTAACTGCCTATTTTGTGTTCACTTTGAGTAACTAAAACCAGTGTGGGTGCGTGGACGGGATTTGAATAGCAGAGCTGCAGGGTCTGAAGCGACACATAGCTTGGGTTGTTCACACAAAAAGAGTTCCAAACAACAGCAGGAAATTTTGGAGGCTGCTTTGTTATGGGCACAATACTTTTGGAGCTTAGTGCGACATTATATGACATGGGTTGAGCAAGTTTGGCCTGTGGGTCACATGCAGCCACTGAATGCCACATTTGCTGTCACTCAAGCCTTCTGGCAGTCCCCAAAGCCCCAGAACATCCTCCCAGGCTTATCTATGGGTGATTATTTATTTGAGAATGACTCAAGATATAGGAAAACTGCTTCTAAATGTTGCAGTATTACTTTTCACCTGCCGATATATCTCAAAGCCCTTGACAGCTCCAAAATGGCCACAGTTGGTGACCAGCACCAATGTGACTTCACTTGTGGTGTGCTGCTAGCATTCCAGTGTGGCCTGTGAGATGGAGGGACGACTCATCCTTGTTGTGAGAGGATATATACAGGAGACCCTTGAGTGTTTGTAAAATTGTATGGCATGTATAGCTAGTTCAGACTTTAGAAAGAACTGAGTTGCTGCCTAAGTCGAAGCCTTGAGGAAACTTGGAGTCCAGTGTATTTGAACTTTAGCAGTAGCATATTTATATATACTACTTTTGGGATCATGGGGCATGTATATAAATTGGATACCTGCATCTTTGAACAGTTTGTACATCTTCTGCTGACCTAGGCACATCGCTAATCTGTATCAAGAATCACTGTGTGAAAGTGTCACCCTGCTTGCTGGTGGTCCCTTAGGGGATTCCTGACGCTTGTCAAAATTATCATTTATTGTGGGAAATTAGCGATGAACACTGCTGTAGCAATGCAAAGAGGGCAGGGTAATTAAGGATCTTGAGCCCAGCGTTTACAGATTTAGATCACAGAGAATCAGGCTAACTGTTCAAATTTCAGTATTTTATTGGAAAAAATGTCAAAATCCATACAAGCACTCACGCACACAAGCATACAAGGCTATAGAAATTTAGAAAGAGGTGAAAATTAAGAGAGAGATAGGGGTTTTGGGTAATACTGTACCAATCCCAAAGTCTTCGATTTGGAAAAGACAAGCGGAGAGCCAAACTCAGCTTAGGGGAGGGGCTGAGGGGAGCTTCAACTGGCAGAGTGACTGCCTGCCAGTCAAGTCTGGGAGAACTCTGAAATGGACGGGAAAAAGAGGTTCTAGTTATAGGGCTGAACATGTCCTGGGGGCCAGATGGCTGAATTTTTATGAAGATGGATCTCAGCTTTGTAGTTCAAAGAAAATACAGCCAGGCATCCTTGTAGTTCTTTGCAAGATGGCTATCTCATCCAGGGATGCATGCTTCCAAGATGTAACATTCCTGGCTATTTGAAATGTTAATTTGATCCCTGAGACCTTTTGTCTCCTGTTGGCGCTGTTAGTGTGAAAGTCCATCTAAATGGTCTATGAGAACCATTTCCGAGATTCTTCTAGGATGCGTGACAGATAACAGTGCTGCCCTTTAATCTATATACATACCGTAGCTCTGCTGCCTACGTGTCCTTCCAGTAGATCTCAATGGCTCACTGTTTGATATAAAAGAGTTATTTTCCTCAGGACATTGGCTAGGTGTGGTAATAAAGGTGGTGGCAGTACTTGCTATTCCCTTGATCTACCAGATGTGCATGCAGGTAGTGTACTGTTCCCCAGTACAGTTGCTAGTACTTCGAAATGCAGTCTCCTCCTTCTATTTTCTCTATGGATTGTTGTTCAGTATCCTTGCCACAAGGAAAAACTCCAGGGAATCTCTTCCCTATAATTTATGTAGAAGTCTATATTATATTTTTATTGGTTTAAGTAATTTTATGTCTCCTGTACACAATCATGGAATCAATTGGAAACGAGTATTTTTAGTGGTTAAAAAGAATGTAGATGCTAGTAATATGAGATAACCTAATGTCAGTCATAAAAATTGAATTTGATGGGCTCAAGTGTGCTAGTTGTGTTCCACATGCAGTGTGATGCCAAAACTCTGCCTTCATCTATTTAGGGGGGAAAAAAAGAATCAGCCATACGATTCAGATAAGAATTTAATTGCCAAATCTATCTCATGAGGCTTCAATAAAGCAGAAAACATTAAGCAGTTGTAGGAAATGGTGCTCCCCAATATTTTAGGCTATTTCTTCCTCAGTCTCTGGCCATTGGCAGTGTTGGTTGTAACCAACCAAGGCAGTGGGAGTTGTAATTCAGTTTTTTTTTCAATTCAGAAAATCTGGAGTGGCACATGGTTGCTCACTTCAGATTAGCTGAAAGATCCTGAATAAAAACTTTTGCCTCATGAATATCTAGTGTTGAATTTCTATTCCTGTTCATTAACATGAGAGATCATCACATCAATGGCAACGCAAATGTTCTTGTTTATTTTTATGTATTATTGCTTGTGTTAGGATAAAACCCATCCTTATCATGATGATCAAAAATCACTTTTCTGTGCAAACAGAATAGCAGTTCCTCCAATGATGATCTGACAGATAGCTTGGAATACATTAGTAATGATAAGTGTATTCTTCTTAAAGGGAAATTTATTCATTTAACTTAGTACTTCCAGGATTAATTGCTTGCCAAGCTAAATTGCTCCATAAAAGTGCATACTTTCTTATCCAGTTTTTTCATTGCATGGTTAGTTAGACCATTCTGTGCCTTTGTATGTTAATTATGTTGGCTTTTTCTTTACTTTAATTATTATTAATTCTTGCACAGCATGTTTTCCTTTTAAATTTTTTTGGCTGTTACTTTAGGATCCTAGAGTTGTTTTCCTTCTAAATATCACATTGTGCTTTAGAAAAGAAAGGAAACTGCTCCAAAAATGAAGTTAAAGGTGCTCTTTAGCTAACCACCAGTTATTTCTTTCAGAAATCCATTGCTGCCAAGTATTTTTTTTAAATGTTAAAACATATATGCTGCTTTTCCACCACAAGGACCTTAGGGCAGCATATCAAAATACAATGAATGATGTTTTGAAGGGGGAAAAAACAGAACAGTAAAACATGGTTTCATATCAAATCCAAACTTATTTTACTGCACAGAATGTTTAGATTATTACGTAGCATATGAAATTGTACTGTTTGCTATATTCATGGCATTTAAGTATATTTAAGCTTCTGTATTGTATGAGGTGAATCGGGAATATACTCTGTACTAATTTAAATGGGAGACTACCAATGAATACCATGTGCTATAGGCTATATTTCAGAACAAAGAACTGGCAAAACCACCTCTAAGTATTCTTTGCTTTAAGAAAAGCTATAAAATTCATGAGGTTGCCCTAAGTCAACAGGCATCTTGAAGACATGTGCACATACACATACTGTATACTAAAAGAAAGCTACAAATTGCTGCACCATGTGCCTTGTACACTGTGAGCCTGCCGTATCCACGAGCCTGGAATCTACAAATTTCATCCACCATGAACTGAAAACGTGTAAAATAGTTTTTAAAAATTATGTGACATCCAGTGCAGAAGCAGTTCCAGAGCAGTAGGAAAGGTGCCAAATGCACATTCTCAGGCCTTGCAAAGAAGATGCCTTGCGTGCTACGCAAAGGCAGGGCAACAGGAACAGGAACAGATCTTGTATCTTTTATGGTGTCTGAAAGCTTACCTCATGGTGCTCTTGCTGCCCCCCCTCCAAAGTTTGAGACTGATTCAGAGAAATGTGAGGATCTGTGAAATGGTGGGAATTTCCTCCAAATGGCCTCCTGCCATTTGACAGATCCTTGCACCTTTTGTGGTGTCTGAGAGAGAGCTTGTCTCACTGCGCTCTTGCCAATGCTGCCACCCCTCCCGCTAAAGCTCAGAGAAATGCAAAGATATGTGAAATGGTGGGAATTCACATCTCCCACCATTTCACAGATTATTGCATTTTTTGTGGTGTCTGACAGAGAGTGTGCCTTGTGGTACACTTTCCCCCACCATTGTCACCCTCCTCTTGAAGCTTGAGAAGCTGATTCAAAAAAACACAAGGATCTGTGAAATGGCAGGAATCCAGCTTCTGGACATTTTTTAAATAGGCATGTGTGATTTTTAGTATCCGTAAGGGATTCTGGAACCAATCTTTTATGGATACAGTAGGCCTGCTGTATTTAGATTTTCCTATTGGAGAGAAAGGGAAAAGGGAGGAAAAACGTATATACAAACCACAGATTTTGTAACAAACAGAATGAAGTTTATAATGAATGAAGAGTGTAATGTGGACAGTGTAATATGTGGACAGAAACAGTCATATACAATCACAGTCGTAAAAACTGGACTACCACCTTCTTTCAGTTTGAAGTCTGATTTGACATTAAGAATACTTAGAATAATAGTGGAATATTGGTGTATTATCACAAACAATTAAAGCCCCCAGTATTATCCTCTCATGAAGCTGGCAGAACCTTCCACAGCCAGAAATGCATCTTGGATTTGAGTTGTGGGCATGTCTAATACACTCAAAAGAATTATCATTCTTTAATTCTCTATACTGTCTTGGATGTTATCTCCATGGTATACAATTTTGGCATTTTGAGAAAAAATTGTTTTAAAAGCATTTTGCTCATTCCAAAAGAAAAACTATTTCACCAGAGATTTTTCCTGTGTTCTCCAAGTTTCCAATTTCTTTGCTAGAAAAAACTGAAAACTTGTCACTGGGGGAGAATCCCACATTTAGAAAGAAGTCCTTTGTCTGGGTCTTCACGTTTTTATTTCTGGTATACTGAAATTTCTGGCAAACCCCCTGAAGTTGCCTGCTCCAACCTAAAGGGGGCATTAGTATCAGCGCAAAAGCTCCCAAAAGGGTTTACAAAATTGGATTAGTTTTCATACAAATCTAGTCCCTCAGGTAAATTTTTGCATGATTTTGCATGTTACTGCTTTTCCACGAACAGTTGGGAAACCATAAGGAAGGTGCTTCAGTATACTGAAGCTAACATGATCCCTAAGCTGTCTTGTTGCTCAGTTCTATCAAAAGAGTGTAATCTATAATATATAGTGGCCCGTTGACTTTTGCGAAGGTTTGAGGTGCAGAGGAATTGTTTGGGACTGAGATTTTTGCAAAACTTGGACTAACAGTCAAACCTTGAACAAACTAAACTTGTAAAACCTAATGGTAACAAGGATTGGTGAATGGAGGCCTGGATAAGGTAAATTATACAGCTGTATTTGAAGTCCAGAATTTTTTAGGGGGACCTTTTTGTATGTATTGAATTGTATTTTAGCTTCCAGGGCAGGTGTGTGCTTTGCAGCGATGGTGGGGGAGGATAGAAAAAAAAATTAGCCTAGGCTCCCACATGGGAACATCACATTTATAGCAAAGGGCAAACTTAGATTAATAAAATCGTAACTGTGCAGTATTAAACCTAGGAGTTTTAATATTTAGAAGTTAATGATCCCCTAGCAACATTACTTAGATCCACTAATACACACTGTTGCACTTTTATTACCGTTTATGTCATTACCTCCAACTCTAGCAATGTTTACTGTTTGGCTTGTTAATTGGAAATATTAATATTTCAATTTCTTCATCTTAATTCTCACTCTACTATTGCTTTTCTGCTAGTTTTTTAGATCTTTATAGGAGCATTTCAGTGATTCTGCTTGACAATTTTTGAATACTGAATGGGTATCATGTAGCTTGTATGCTCCAAGGGCATGGGGATCACTGCCCCACGCTTTCTGTCATTAGGTAAGCTCAAGGTGCTAGCCAAAAGAAAGGAGTACTTGGCTTCTTTTAGATACAGTTTGATGGTAGGACCATACCTTGAGGGGTTGAGCTCAGTGGCACAGATGAGCCCATTCTTACAATTTTGCGCGAAAGACCTAGATTGCAGTGACTTTGGTTAACTGTAAGGATAAGTATAATTTGTGAGCTGAATGTGGCTGCCAAGGTTCTCTAACCCCTGCGTGACAGAGTCTGCGGGTGTGGCTAGCAGAGCAACCTAGTAACAGGGGGTGATATAATCACATTGGCTCTGACTGAGGGAAAAAACCCAGCCCTAGGAAGAGGGAGGCACTGTAGGTGAGACAGCAGAAAGCATATATACTGGGAGCATGGTTTGGAATCTAGCTTCCTTCAGTGAGATTTGTAGAGAGAACTCTATGTCAGGGTTCCAGTCAACCAAAGGAGGGTTTCCTGGGAGAGGGTTATCTTCTCAGTGGCCTAGCGTGAGGGCAGAGAAGAAACCAAACCACTTCTGAAAGGGTCGGAGAGTGGAATCCTGAGTGGGGAAACAGACCTTTGTGCTAAGGGGAGCCAAAGAGGTGTGTGTAAAAGCTCTGTTGGTAAACATTGTGGTGTTCTGAAAGAATTCAATTTTGATTATACAATACTTTTTTCCCTGTTTGCTATTTTAATGATGACTTCATTCTATTTTTATAAATTTTGTCTCAACAGAGTATTTTCTTCAATTTTATTGTTAATAACATGCTACTCAAGCCGCCTTGGGTCCCATTCCGTGAGAAAGACAGCACAGAAATATAATACATACATACATACATACATACATACGTACATACAGACATACATACATACATAAAATAAAATAATACCACAAGTTATCAATCCCTTTTGGAGTAACCATTGATGAGCTTTGCCCTTTTAACCACTATGGTTGTGGGTTTTAGGGAAAGCAGGGTTGTGATTAAGTGTGGGGGAGGGAGCCAGGGTGTGATAACAAGATTAAAAGGAGTGCTGCTACTCCAGTGAAGGAGAGAAGAAAAGCAGGCCTGGTCAGTCTCTGCCCTGCTTAGCCTAAGCAAGCCTTCCTCAGCCCTCCCTTTACCTTCCTCCCCTCCCCACGTGATAACCTGGATATCCCCTCATTAGTTTTTTAAAGTTTTCTAAAGGTGAAAATCATTTTCATATGTGATTTTCACTTTCTAGGAGCAGCAATATATTGCTGTTCTTGGAAAAGGAGTTTTATCTGTTAATACCTGAGTTCTCGCAACACTCACACGCTAGCCCAAAATTGCTCAAAAAACACAAGAAGTGCAAACTATTTCTAGGTAGCAGTTTGGTTGGAAAACACAGCTGTGAAAATTAGCCCCTGCTCCTATCATAGTTGCCCACAGCTGCTATGGGGTGTACTGAGATGCTTGAGAGTGCTTGTGAGCTTCTGTTTTGCTTTCTCCAACCTAAATTGGGACTGTTGGGTGATTAAAATATTCTCACTCAAGTCGGACAAATATTTTCAAAACTGTGAGTTGTTTGGCCACTCCAGAGTAATGAAAAGGCAAATGATTACCAGAGTTGTAGTTATGGGGGGAGCTTGCCCCCAAATAAGAATTCTTCACCTCCTCCTTCAGTTTCCAAATTTCTAATGTTGCAGAGGGTGAGAAATTGAAAATAGTTCACACCTAGAACTTTCTCTTTGTTGTGTTCAACAAGCTTTTGGTAACTTTGCTTGTCACTTTTCTTTGAATGCCTAATCTGTGTTTTCTATATGATCAACTGAAGGTTGAAGTTACTGGGATGCTAGACGTTTTCGGACTGAATGAAAATATCATTGGGGAGCAGAATTCTTATGCAGGGAGCAATGCCCTCATTTTGCCCCCCCCAACTCCACTTTAGAATGGATGGTTAGGCATCCGACATAATGTCACAAAGAAACATGTAACACCTCCCCCGATATGTATAGTTTTGTGAACCAAGAGGACTACATTAATACATTCAGTTCTTTTCAGTAAGTCTTGTGCAAATCAAGCTTATCGGGAAGATGGAACTAATAAGTTTTAATAAACACCCTAAGCCTATAGAAACACAAAGGGAAAGAGAAGTATGGTGAATTCAGTATATATTTTGGGTTAAAAGACAATATGTTCTTAGAAACTCATGGAGCTACAGCTATGAGACTGCTTTGTAGTGCTTTCTTTCTCTTTTATGTCTGAATCTTAATCTTTTCAATTTGGGGGGGTAATATTTGTATTTGAAGGGAATCACCACATTTTGTACCATCTCACACTGAATAGACAGTTGAAGTAAAAGGTGCCAGCTCTTGTTTCCACCATGCTGGCTTCCTAGCAGAGTGCAATTATCTTTGGAGGCTACCTGAACTGAACATAAAAGGCAGACTCTGGGGAACTGTCATTTGAAGGGTTTTTATTGGAGATCTATGGAATAACCTCTTCCTAACAGTGAGGTGGTTGCTTTTGCAATTGGAAAAAGATTCCCTGTGGCTTGAATTCCTGCGGCTCTGGTTCTTTCCACACCAGAACTAAGGAGGTACAATAGTTTCGTCCAAGGTGGGGCTGCTAAAAGTCAATACTTCTCCCATCTGTTTGATCTCTGATCAATGTGGCCTCTGATGAACTGAACCATCTGTGCTGAAGTGAATCCTGCTGTACCAAATCTACAGGCCTCCATTTGTATAGGTTCATATTGATTATATCTTAGTGCTTAAAAAGCACTCAGTTCTCCTTATGAGTCAATGTTTAAAAGCCATAAATAGTGCACATATAAGGTGAAATCTTTGTTGTTGTTAACTGCCATCAAGTTGACTTTGACCTATAGTGATCCTTTGAATGAGAGACTCCCTGCAAGTCACCCTATCGTCAACAGCCCTTCTCAGATCTTGTACATTCAGGGCAGTGGTTTCCTTGATGGAGTCTGTCCATTTGGAATGTGGTCTCTCTCTTTTCCTATTGCCTTCTACCTTACCAAGCATTCTTTTCTAGCGAGTCAGGTCTTCTCAGGATATTTCCAAAGTAAAACAGGCACACTTTAGTTATCTTGGCTTCTAGATAGAGTTCAGGCTTGATTTGCTCTAGGACTCATTCATTGGGTTTTTTTTTTTTTACCAGTCCAGGGTATCTGTTGAACTCTTCTCCCGCAACATATGTCAAATGAATTGATTTTCTTCCCATCAGCTTTCTTCACTATCCAGCTTTTACAACTGTGAAGGAAGGGAAGGCAGAAGAGGTGCAGTTGGGCAAGCAGAAAGGAGATGAGAAGTGGGACTTAGAGGTGGATCTTGGGGTGGGAAGTAAGAGGGCAGAGGAAGTGCTGCTGGAGGAGGAGAAGGGAAAAGATGAGAAGTGAGATTCAGAGATGGATCGTAGTGTGGGAAGTAAACGAAGGTAGAACAGCTTCTTCTGGACAGTGAGAAAGGGGAAAGATAGGAAGTGGAGCTTAGAGGTGTATCTTGTAGTGGGAAGTAAGAGAAGGCAGAGACGAGTTGTTGGAGGATGAAAAAGAGGAAAAGATGAGAAGTAGGGCTCAGAGGTGGATTGTTGGGTGGGAAGAAAGGGAAGGCAGAAGAGATGCCACTGGAGGATGAGAAAGGGGAGACAACGGGAAGTGGAGCTTAGAGGTGACTCTTGGAGTGCGAAGTAAGACAAGGCAAAAGAGGGGCTGCTGGAGGACAAGAAAAATGAGAAGTCGAGCTTGGGTGGATTGCGGTTTATGAGAAGATAGAGGAACTGCTTGGATGAGATAAAGGGGGAAACAATGGGTAGTGGGGCTTAGAGGTGCATCTTGTGGTGGGAAGCAAGAGAAGGCAGAGGAGATGCTGCTGGACAAGTAAAAAGGAGAAGATGGGAAGTGGGGCTTAGAGGTGGACCTTGGTGTGTAAAGGCAGAGGAGGTGCTGCTGGAGGAAGTAACAGTGGGAAAGAAGAGAAGTTGAGTTTAGAGGTGGATTCCCAGGTGTTCAGTCAGCAACGGCAGAAGAAGTGCTGTTGGAGGAAGAGAAAGGGGGAGATATGGGAAGCAGGGTTCAGAGGTGGATTGTGAGGCAGAAAGTAAGAGAAGACAGGTGAGGGGTTGTTGGAAGATAGAATTAGGTGAGGGGAGGGGGAGAGGAGCTGGATCAGCCACCATTGCAGCGAATGACTGTGTGGTGCTAGGAGGCAAATGGGCTTTTGAAATCTTATTCAAGATTTGTCCAGTTTTGTGAGCATCTACTGCTCCTAATTCTGGTGAAGGAGGGCTGACTGTAATTTATAAAGCATAAGCTGATTTTCTTCTGAAACTCTTTGGGATGCTCCATCATCCAGTGTATGTTTGCAATATTATCCCTAGTACTTCTTCCTCTCTTTAATCAGCATGGACATCTGGAATTTCTTGCTCCATTTATTGTAAAAGCCTTTGTTGTAGAATTTTGGGTATCACGTTGCTTGCGTGGGAGAGTTATGCAGTGGCCCTGTGGTTACTGCAATCCCTGGTGTCCCCTTTCTCAGGGATTGGAATGCATATTGAGCATTTCGAATCTGTGGGCAATTCTTT
Source organism: Cyclura pinguis (assembly GCA_030412105.1). Taxonomy (NCBI): domain Eukaryota; kingdom Metazoa; phylum Chordata; class Lepidosauria; order Squamata; family Iguanidae; genus Cyclura; species Cyclura pinguis. The sequence goes on from CM059601.1 coordinate 61,360,460, forward strand.
GTTCTTTGTTCTGTGGGCCATTTCCATAGTTGTTGACAGATTTTATTTAGAACTTGAGTAGATTCTATCTCTGTAACTTAAAGCAGCTCTATTAGTATGTCGTCTGTCCTGGTGATTTTTTTTCTTCCAAATGGGCTGAATGCTGCTTTCACTTTACTTTCTAAAATTTTAAGTTCATCTGCATTTTGTTCTTTCTTGAATAAATCTGTCATCCTTCTATCTCTTTTATATAGTTCTTCAGTGCATTTTTTTGCTATTGTCATTTTGTTTGTTCTTGGTCATGTAAGCTGTTCCCCTGCTGGTTATACAGCAGAGCATCACCATTCTTGGTTTAAATTTCCCTTTGATTTCTTGGATCTTGTAGAAGAGCTTTCATGTTCTTCCTTTCTTTTGTCATCTTCTGTTTCTCTGCATTGATTATTATAGTAGTGCTCTTTCTCACTGCACAAAGGTCACTGAATAGTTGCATCCAGAGTTCTGATTCTGTTTCTGTCACTTTTTACTTTTGCTTTTTGTCTGTCCTTTACTGCTTGAAGAATTTCATGTGCCATCTGCTGAGGCTTCTCTTTCTTTTTGGCTGAAGATAGTATCTTTTGTGCATTGCTCCCTCATAGTGTCCCTGGCTTCAGTCCAGAAGTCTTCTAGCGCCCAATCAATTAGGCTTAATAGTGCAAATAATTCTACTTTTTGCATCACCTTTCTTTGGGTTTTATTTTGGCATGATGCATGGGGCACAGCTCTCCAATTAGAGATTTTTTTTTTTATCAGCAGCCATGAACAAAGTTAGCTAGTTATCGGTCATTGTTTTTGCCGTCCAAGTCTGTAGTAAATTCAGAGCTATAGTCCGGTAGCAAAGTCCATACACAAGTTAAGGGTCAAAACTTCCAGGAACACAAGCAAGAGATCCGAATGTGAGGTGTGTTGCTTCCACTGATAAATAGTCTGCAATGACTTCTTCCTATCTCTTTCTCTGTTTTTATGGACTGACAGCCTCTCCCAGTTATTTGCCTAATTGGTATGTCCTTACTATATAAACGCTCTGAGTCTCATGGCCTCTCTCTTTTTCACCTATGCTGGCTGTAGTAAGTATTGTCACATTCATGTCTCTGTGTTGTGGCTATTGGGAATGGACCTGTCTGGGTCCTAGGATGGAGGCATGACAGGTTGGTTTCATGTTCTTCTTTAGCTTTACTCTAGTTTTTTATATTAGCAGTCCATGGTTGATGCCACAATCTGTTCCTGCTCTTGTTTTTGCAGAGCTTCTTCATCTTCTGCTTCCAATTATGTAGTTATTTGGTTTCTGTATTAGCCATCAGGTGTTGTCCCTGTATACAGTCACCTCTTGAGTTGCTTGAAGAATGTGCTTGCAGTGAACAATCTCTTGGCCTTGCAAAATTCAATCAGTTGCCTCATGCTTCATTTCTTGATGCTAGGTCATGTTTTCCTACAATCTTTGATTCTACTCTGTTCCTTATTTTTGCATTCCAGTCACCTGTGATTAACAAGAATCTGTGTTTTGTGTGTGAACAATTTTCTCCTGGACTCCAGCACAGAATCTTTCAGTTTCTCCTTCTTCTGCCTCTGTACTTGGAACATAAACTTGGGTTGTAGTTACGTTGATGGGTTGGAGCATAAACTTGGATTATGGTTACATTTATTTCCCTCAAGTCTTATTGATATCATTTGGCCAGATTCTGCATTATATCTTTTAACTGCTTTTGGTACATCTCTCCTCACTATTAATGCCACCTCATTTCTTCTTAGACTGTCGTGTCCTGACTAAAACCCTATATAATTATTTGACTCAAAATGTCCCATTCTTGTCCACTTTAGCTCACTCCTTGCAAGTATTGCAGTGATTGTGTGTTCATTTCTTGTTTTACTGTGTCTGACATCCTCTATTCATGCTGTTTCAATAATATGTGTTGTGCAGCCTCAGACTTCACTTCTGAGCATGTCAAGTGCTGATTGTCCTTTTGGCTTGAGTCCAGTTGCATGATTAATCACTGTTACTCTCAGTTGTCCTCTGTTATACCCTGTTTGCTCATTGAGTGCTATTTGACTAGACAGTGACATCTTCTGGAACTATATCTTGCTTTATTTAGGACCATCTGATCATAGGTTTTATTTTGTGTGTGTGTATGATAAATGACATTCAAAAGGGGTTTACTGTGCTTCCTTCTGTACTGTACTAACAAGGGTTAGGTATGGTGCCACAGTTATTGTTTCTGAGAGATCCTCTGCACAGTGTTCCTACCGGTAGCATTGCTGCCATCAGCACAGCCTCTTGCCTCACAGGAGCATGCAATCCATCACGAAGAAAGGCAGCACCGTCGGTGGAAGATGAATTTTACTGTGTAAGAATTCTGGGTTGATAATAGTATGTCTGTGATTGCTAATTTAAACTAATCTAACTGTGGCAAGGGTTCATAAAGCTGCAAAGCTAATAGGTGTTATGTTTGTTCTTTATCCTTGCTCATTATAACATCAGTGTAAACAGAGAGATTTGTGCGCTCTTAATAGAGAATGGTAATCAGCTTTCTAAAAACAATACCTTCCAACTTAATGTGAAAATATTCAAGGGCTGCTTTTCATAGAAATAAGTCAAAGGTACAAAACAAGATACAACCCCCATGAAAGATCTTTATACATAATCCTGACACTGATGTACCCAGTTTTTTGTTCAGAGGGATTGGAATGAGATTTACGAAAATCACATAGCTTCATCTGCTTTCTCACAACAAACACGTTCTTTGAAGGAATGTCAAAAGAGTGGAAGTCAGTATGGAGTATCCCTTTCCACAGAGCTGAAAAGCAGAATGAGCTATTGAATAGGCTTTTCCTTGGATGCATGTGCCCTGTGTAGAGGCAGGATATCCTCATGGATTAATGCTTCCATTTCATTTATATTTATTTATTTGTACTCAGACTCCTTCTGCCTACTACTGCTCGTCCAGCTACTTCATTTAATCCAATATACCTAGTTACAGAGTATTCAAATGACAGAGTGGGGTGGGGGCTTCATGCCATGAGACTTGTTACCTATCAAAGCTGGAAGGTTAAGCCTCTGAGCTTACTTCTCATAGTAAAGGTGACTATGAGGCAGGGCACACTTGGAAAACCAATACAGCCCTCCTCTTTGAATGCCATGATCGCAACATGTTCTGTGAGCATTGTGTAGAGGTGGTGCAAGTAGCAACAGTGGTAGCTCCATGGTAGGCATTCCTCTTTGGCATGGGCCTTGTGCAGTTGGATGCGGGGGTCAGCCACACCATGGTCCTTCTCCTCCAGAATGGGTCTGACTGAGGCAGGAGGAGGCCAGATGAGATAGTTGAACAATAGTACTTCTTTCAGTTTCTTCTTCTTCTTTCTCCTATATATTCCTGGCATATCTTTCATCTCCCGGTCACAAAAATAGGATGGTCCATCTCATGTCATCCTTTAGCAGCTCATTTTTCATTCAACTAGTAACAACAGGAGATGAGACTAATCATTTAGTGGTGTTGTTCTTTTTATGTGCCTTTCAAGTCAACTCCAATTTATGGCAACCCTAGCATAGGGTTTGCAAGATTTGTTCAGAGGAGGTTTGCTATTACTTTCCTCTTAGGATGAGAGAGTGTGACTTGTCATCACAGTTAGTTTCTGTGGCTCAGCAGGGAGCCAATTTTATAAACAAGTTTTCTCTCTCTCTCTGGAAATGGGATAAAGGAGTTTTAGCAAAAGGTGTGCTTTCAGGTTCTTCCCATTGTATCCTTTCCTTTGAACCAGGTGCAGAGGACTGAAACCGGAGTTGTATCCATGCAGGGCTTTCAAGACAACAGACCACATAACAGGCAAGGCTGCCTTACCATTGGGTATTTAGGATGGTCTGGTGCCATGATAGGGAATAGACAGGAAGCTAGGCATGCCCCCTCCCTGCTCTCCTTTCGCGGGCAGGTGAAAACTTTTCTCTTCAAACAGGCTTTTATGTAAGCCGGGTAGCTTTATTTATTATCTGTTGTAATTATCCTTTTAAGTATTGTAATGATTTTATATCCGTTTAATTTTTTAAAACTGTTTTAAATGTATTTAAATTTAAAATTAAATGTATTTAATGTTTTTTAATGCGTATTTATTATTGGAAGCTGCCTTGGGTCCCAATTCCGGGAGAAAGGCAGCCTAGAAATACAGTAAATAAATATATGTATACAGACCTGCCTGGCATGTTGGGAGTGTATCTGGGAGCCCAAAAGGCTCAGGACATTTGGTTATACTAGGAAACAAAGAGAAGCATAATTGGGCCAGAGTATTCTGTACCAGTCCTACTCAAAGTGTTTCTTTTGAAAAAACTCATCCTTAAGAACATATTCTGTAGTGGCTGCTATGTTTGCTAGGAAATTGCCTAGGCTGGGGATGTTGTTCTCATATTCTGGGTTGTGGGTTTTTCATAGCGATAACATCCCCCTGAGATTAAATTTAATCCAGTAGAGGAGGGATTGTATAATAGCAATTGCTCTACTATTCCATAATTCTGCCTATAAGAAAAGATGCAAATAATCTTCTTTCATTTATCAGCAATTTATAGCATAAATTAGCAATTTGCAGCCTGTAGACCACATGGAATTCTTTGAATCTCTTTTTGTTTTGTGATCTTACAGCCATGTCCTGCTCTGTTGGGGAATCAGCTGCCTTCACCGCAGTGCTTGTTGCTGAAAATTTCCCTTTTGTGACAGAAGGGAAGGATACCGTCTGTCCTGAGTTTCACAGTACACAATACTCTGTGGTTCAAGGGGATGCTGTAGAACTGTTTTGCACCATAGAGCCACTGTAGTGGTCCCTAAATTATGGTGGAATGTAGAGGAGTAGCGGAAGAAGAAAAAGGTATTGCTCAAGGTTTGTAGGAGGGACAGTCTGGTCCCTCAACAAGATAAAGTCCCCTCAATCCTGTTTTACGGTATTCACAGCTGTACATAATCCAAATGTGGTGCAAGCGTTGACAAGACACCTCTCTGTGATGAGTTCCTATAGACAATCAAGTTATTGTAAGGAATCAAGTTGCTATTAAGAGAAAAGGTCAACAGCTAGCATCCAGCTCTTTATTCATATGGAAGTATCAGAGTTATTGGCTTTATAACTGCAACGGGTCTAATGTCTGGTAAAATGATGCCTGATGCCAGAGAACCTCCACGTACTTTTGGTGATGTTTTTCTGTGTGGTTTTTATTTCTCACAGTCTGATTGTCAGGCAAGGTCTCCAAGCTCAGATTTTACTAGAAGTCCCCCCCACCCCACCCCCGGAGATTACACACCTAAAAGAGAAAGAACGAGTAACACTGAATAGCCACTGGAAATGCTACAAATTGATTTGACTTAAGAAAACTAGACATCTCAGGGGTAAACTGGTTGTGACAGGAAACATTTCATTAGAAGCCATCTTGCTTAAAAATCAATGAATAACACTAGGTTCAGAGCAGGACCTGATTTTCATGAGTATTTGGAGGGGATTTTTTCCTCTCCAGTTGCAGTTCCCTTTCAAATGCAGCTGTAACAGTCATTTGTACTAATGGGAACTCATTGTCCCCACCTCCTGATTGACATTCATGATCAGGTAGGTTGGGAGGGATTTTTTCCTCCATATTGCAGCTTATGAAGGAAGGGTTAAGTTTCCTTGCATACCTGTAGTTATAATGAAACTATTTCATCTTATACTGTACTTACTATAAAAAACAAACTTGACATGGTTTCTAATGGTATATTTAGGATCATATGTAGTTTGTCCCTCAGTAATGCGCATGTAGTACAAAAATAGGTTTCAAGCATTGGTAAGTTTAAGCATCCCAATTCGCTGTTAGTCAGCAAAACAAAACTTTACTCAATAGGAGGTGAATCAGCCATTAGAACATGCAGCCCTCCAATTATTGTTGGACTGTAATTCCCAGCCGTGCTAGCCAACATTGCTATTAGAGGAAGTTGTAGTTCAACAACATCTGAAGGGTTGCATGTTTCTCATCTCGGTGTGAAAATAAGCTGTCTTTGCTCAACTTTTTTTTTTTTTGAATTCTTGTGTCCTTTCAAGGTCAGTAAGTTGTGTGAATGTCACAGGAAAGTATGTGGAAAGTATAGAAGGCCAGCTAGATGAGCGGAGGCATAAGGCTCTGATTACATGCCTTCCATATTTCATTTTATAGTGTATGTATCTTGTGATAGGCATTTGTGTTACTTGATTTAGCAGCTCACTTTCTGCAATGAAAAAGTCTACTTGCCTGGGATGTAGAGTAACTGTTGTGAATTTTAGTCTTTTCTTGGTATATTTGGAAACCGTTGTGTGATCTATCTAATATACTGCAGTAAAAGAAACCCCAGACGTGTCATGCTTTTAGAAAGGATAGAAGCATGTAATGAGATGACTAATTAGACTGCTAATGAGCGTAAAGAGTAATTAAAATATTTTCATTTTTGCTAGTGCCAGACTCTGAAATGTTTTAAGTCTCAAAGGGCTGGAATCTAAATCCATTATGAGTTATTTTGAAGCATTTGGTGTATGATGAACTAATTCATAGTCATTACTGTTCAGGGGGAAATCAGCATTTACCAACAGTCTGTATTGGGAGGTGGCTAGGGGACTTTTTAAAAAATCATTCTTGAGAACTCTGAATACTTTCACAGTTCTGTTTAGCTTAATTAGTAGTACTTCCTTATGTGAGGGTCAAACTAAGCATGACTTCAAAGACACAGCTGTGTCCTTAAAGCATCATGTAGTTTGACCCTCATATTCCTTTTCCTAGAGTACAAGTGGTGTCAGAACCTAAACTTTCCACTTGTACTCTTTACTCACTGACATTAAAGAGTAGCAGGCTGAAAAAACATAAAAGAAACTAGTCTGAGTATCTGTTTTTATTAATATCCCATAATATGTAGGCTTTGTAGTGTATGCCAGGGAAAGAATAGGAGTAAGATGTGATACATCCCTGACCCTGTAGATCAAAGATGGACAACATCCAAGGGTTGTGAGGGTCACATCCAGCTTGGAACCTCTGGAAGGCTGCATACACCTCATTTTCACCCTGTGGGGTGCCAAGAAGAAGGAGGAGGAAGAGAGGGAAAGAAAATAAAAAGAACTAACCAAAAGTGTGTCACCCCTCACCCCAGTTACCTCCCCATCTTCTATAATCAATAAGTGGGCCCAGAGAGTCTCATGTTTTGTATTCAAACTGATATGTATGTTGAAATTGTTCTTGAAATTGTTCTGCTCAGCAGATGACTCTATATAATAAGTCAGCATCTTCTCTCCATACCACTTTTTACTCACCTTTCTTATTTCTGTGGAACCACAACCTGTCAAGCATGCAAGCATTGAGGCAGAATGACTACTTGGTGAGAGTTTTAGCAGGTGGTATTAAGAACCACAGAGAAGCCTATCCTCTCAGACTGTCAACTGTAAGGAGGCAGTCTATATGGAAGAGAAATTCCTCACCTTGGGTAAGTCATACTCTCTTAGCTTGAGAGGAAGACAGTGACAAAACTTCCTCTGAACAAATCTTGCCAAGAAAACCCCATGATAGGTTCTTCTTAGGGTTGCCATAAGTTGGAAACATCTTGAAGGCACGTAACAACAGCTTTGCTTCTGCAGCACCTCATGCCTATAGAATTTATTTTAAACTTTTTCTTAAAATGAAAGTATAGTTTAGTTGTGTTTTAACTTTTGTAATAAGTTTTAACAATGCTGTGTTTTAAAGATGTTGTACGCCACCTTGCATCCCATGCTGGAAGAAAGGTAGGATATAAATTAAATAAATAAACAAATAAGTAGTCAGGAAGAAGAAATAATTAATAGAATTGTATAAGTTTTGGATTATCGTTTCAGTGCTTCAGGCTATTCAAAGAACTTATGCTATAATCAACTCTGCTATTCTAGGTATTCATCAAAGGCACTGATACTTCTCCGTCTGCTGATTTTACGAAAATTCTTGCTGGTATGTGGCAGACATGCTGTGTGAAATGTTATGGATGTCTCATTTGTATACAGTGTCACTGGTAAATGGCCATACTGAAGCAGTTCGTCTCTGTACCTCTGCCGTTTACCATGCAAAAGAAGTCAAAGAGCAATGATTTAGAAGGGATGGAGGAAGAAAACTCTGACTTTTCATTCATCTTAAATCTATAGGCATGAGGTGCAGCAGAAAATTAGCTCATTCTTCAAACCAGGGAGAGAGACTCAGTTGTTTAATATCCAGAAAATGATGAGGTACAGAAAATTGTGTGCCAGGGAAGGAATCAAAAACATTTGGTGTGTTCCACCTTGCAAGCAAACTGAGCCAGATGAAAGGAGAGAAGGTGAAAAGCTGCTGAAGGCTAAGTCTGCACATGAAGGCCCACTTACTTTTCTCTACTCCAACACAGAACCCATCTACTATACACAGGATACATCTTTATTTGACAGGAATGAACAAGTGTAACAGGCTTCTTGCTTTTACCTTGTGACAACACTGCTGACTCAGATCTTTTCCTGTAAGCTGAAAAATGATTGTGCTGTTGCTCTCTGATTAAACTCTCCCATTATTTTGCCTTTCTCCTGCAGTATATTTCTATGGCTAGTGGATTCCTCCCCTTGAAGCTCAAGTTTGTCCATTGTTTTTGTGCTTGTTATTTGTGGCAAGGGGGAGGGGACCCTCACATCTTGTTTAGGGGAACAACTGTCTTATGATTGAATCTGGGCCAGAAGGAGAATCCTGGCTGCTCCCTCACCCAGTGATTTGCTTGTTTTGAACAAATGTACCTATGTAGTGATAGAAAACCACATGTGGGACTGGTTTGGAACATCATAGTTCTGTGTATGTGTGTGTATGTGCCTTCAAGTTGCCTGTTGGCTTATGGTGACCCCATTAATTTCATAGAGTTTTCTTAGGCAAGGAATACTCAGTGGCCACTCAAAATTGCAGCACAATCTCCTTGTGCTCAGGATTGCCAAAGCACCATTCAGCTGTTGCTCATATTTGGCTGTCATTCAAAGCCAAGAGTGGGAAATGTTTTCAAGGTGAGAAGTGAGACCACCATCCTTCTGCCTGAGGTAGGCAGGAAGATGTCAGAGATCATGGCCATACTTTTGGTATCAAGGGGTCCCTAACCAGTACATGAGCATTTCTCTAGCTAGCACTCTTGTCAGGAATCAAATATCTTTCTCACATCACCTCCCCTATGTGGATGAAGTAGAGGGACAGCAAAGCACATTAGGTACATTTAGATGGTTTTCAGAACGCTGGCTGAGTGCATCCAGCTGGGTTCCCCCCATGCCTTCACCAAACAGGGAAAGTGAGGATGAACAAAACTCACTAAATTACAGACTCTCTTAAGGTTGAGTTGAACTTTATTCCACTAAAGTAAATATACTGTTAAAATGTTTTTGCTTTGCCTAGATTTTGCCCAGTGCAAATAATCACTGGAGTTAATTTTGAGGATCAAACTGCACCTTATGTTAATTGCATAGCATGCTGTTCCCCTCCGTCCGTCCGTCCGTCCGTCCGTCCGTCCGTCCGTCCGTCTATCTATCTATCTATCTACCTACCTACCTACCTACCTACCTACCTATGCTCTTCACTGTAAAGCAAAGTGGAAAACAGCCTGTGGGCTGTATGCGGCATATACCAGGGGTCACCACAACCCCAAGAAGATGAATTGAACTTCTGGTAGCCCCAGGAAGCACAGTTCACTTTTAAAACACTCCCATGTTTTGACAGCCTTTAAAACAACCCCCATACCTTTACCCATATGTTGTTGCTCTGCACAATCAGGTCAGCCTTGACTTTTGGCAATGTATGAATGAGAGCCCTCCATGAGATCCTTTTATTAACAGCCCTGCTCAGCTCTTGCACTCTCAGGGCTTTCTTTATTGAGTCAATCCATCTATAGTATAGTCTTCCTCCTTTCCTATTGCCTTCAACTTTCCTGAGCCTTATTGTCTTTTCCAGTGAGTCATATTGTCTCATGATATGTTCAAAGTACAATAGCCTAGCTGGCTTCTAGTGGGAAGCTGTATTTTTGACTGTCCACAGTGTCCATAAAAGTTTCCTCTGGAACCACATCTCAAATAAGTTGATTTTTTTTCTGTGAAATATCTTCACTCCTATGCCTAATGAAGAGCAGGCTAAATTTGACAGTGGCCTTCTGTCACCTGTGGCTTCAGCAGGAGGTAGTAAAGCAGATCCTGAGATATAAAGTCAGCCCACAGAACTGACTGAAACTGCTCACTTCTGTGCTACAGTGAGTGAATGTTACCCTGATCTAGAAAGCCAACTGCTTTCCTCACAGGTTCCTCACAGGACCTGTGTACCATGAGAGAAAAATAAAAAAATAAAACAGCTGTACTAGCACCCGGTGGGGTAGGGGTCCCTCTTTTTAAAATTGCTGTGGATAGGCACAGGGAGGAGTTTCAAAAGGAAAGTGTGTTGTAACCACCATGCGGTAAGGTCCATAAGCTGAATCATTTTGTTTCTAAAGCCTGTGTGCATTTATGTCATTTGCTTATAAAGGAGAAAATAAAAAGGATATACTCAGGAACATTGTCCAGGTGGAGCTACCTGTCCCTGGTTTTGAGTGACCTGGAGTCTGTTGAGAGAAACCCCTCAACATGCGTATGGGCTTGGTTCTTGTGATGTGTCTCTATAATAGGTTTCTTTTTCTGATAATGACAATTTTTAATGAACATGACATTGTGACAGAACTGCCTCTGATACTGAGAGATGGATATTCTGTTCAGTCCATGAGCATAAAGTGAAAGGCACATGACTGTTTAAGTTTTCAGAACTGCAGATTTTAATTGGTTGATGCAAATCAACTAAAGCTTTCATTGCAGATTGAAATTCTCTTTCTGATTTGTCAGTGCAACAAAGAGCGAGGCTTTGGAAGGGGATGATATTATGCAAAATGCATAGATATGCTGGCTTTATCTTCCATGTAGTGATGACAAAAAGGCATGCGCATAGCTTTTTCTTTTTCTTTTTAACTGCAGCTAGAAAATTGTTTGTCTTCTGTGAGGGAAATTTTCATAGCTTTTTCAGACAGTGCACTATTGAGATCTTCATCATGTACTTGCTTGGTCTTTGTCACACACCATCAGCTATGCTACTCAGGGCTGATGAGAATTCAGTCCAACAACATTTAGAGGGCCACACTTTCTCTCTTGCTTTTGCTTAGATTGTTTCTGACTTGCAGTTCTTCCCTTTGACCAGGATCTTTTCAAGCCACCATTGCTGAAGCTTCATAACATAGTTGTCGTTAAATTTAATTGAGCAAATAGTTCCAAGCTGTACAAATTTAAAATTTCATACAGTTTTCTTTGATTGACAGCCCTACAAAGCTTCATTCTGGAGAAACAGGGTTTGAGGGAATTAAGGAAAATATTCTGTGGTCTGAAAAAGATTTCCTATTTACAAATCCAGCCTTAAGAACATGTGCTGGGACAGAAGGCTTACGCCATGGGAGGGGCCTTGGAAAGTGGTGGTCTGAGCCAAGTACCCAGAATGCAGAGGTAAATTCAAGAATTAGTACAAGCCTCAATAGAGTAGTACTGTTGTTAGTTTTTTTAGTGTACAGGTTGCAAACTTGTATCTCCAGGTAGGCAGATGGAGTGAAGCCTGGGATTAAAGATAAAAAATTTGGATTAGAATTGTATTCATATTGTACTCATATAGAACTGTACTCATATAGGAATCAACGGCATACTAAAACAAAACTGAATGTCCTTTTCTTTTTTAAGGATGACATAGAATATTTGGTGGCGGTAAGGGAGTTCTTTCTATAGAAAAACGTCTGTGGCCGTTTCAGAGATTAAAACTATTTGAGGTAGATCAGAGAGGAAAACTCTGCAGAGGAGCGAGTTCTTCTAATTAGTCCATGTAGGAGGAGAAGAAACACTGTTGAGGCAGAGAAAAAAGTTACCTGAAGCTTCCTGCCAAACAGGTGCATTCATTTTGGCATGAAAAGTTTCTCTCTCAGCTGGCTATTTTTATGTCTTGAAGCAGGGCTGGGGAATCTGTGGTGGAGCCTTCCAGACCTCAGCAGTGTCTTGGCCAAGTGTGAGGTTATGGAAGCAGTTTCATCAATATCTGGAGAGCTATGAATCTCCAAGTCAAGTCTTAAAGCAAACTCCTACACACTTTAGATCATTCACCAATGATTTGAGTGTATCCATCAAACCACTGCAATGACAAGTGGCCCAGAGCATCTTCACCCAAAGTTATTCCTATTTTCAATGACAGTAACGTGAAGTAAAATTATATACAGTTTGCTGTGTGAGGCAAATGAACGTCTTTCTTTGCACATACGTTGGAAGGAAGACTACACTTGGCAGTAGGTTACTTCCATATATATCCACACTAAAAGAGACTGTATGTATTTATTGCACATTATGAAGCACAATATGGCTCTTCTATGTGGCAGTAGAAGCCTTCTGTAAAAACGCTGTCTGTGCAAAGCAGCTCAGCTCTCATTTTAAAGCAAACCAATATCCTGACTGTGCTTGATCTATGTGTTAGGGTACCTGTCTGAAACATTCCAGATCAGTTAAGGAGGCTTTGGTTATGATAGCCTAGGTCTTGAGTAGTTTACTGTTAAGTGATTTGGCCAGGAGCAAATAGTTTTGTTGGATTACTAATCTGAAAAAGAAGGGTAGAATGTCAGCATAGATACTATTTTGAAGCACAGAAGCATTGCTTCTAGAGCAATGGTTCTTAACCTTTTCTTTACCAGGGAACCCTAGTAAAGCGTGGGAATTCAAACCTGGGTCTCCAGAGTCATAGTTTGGGCACATGCACACTCTTGTTCATCAGGGATGCAACAGCAAGGTGTGTGTTTACTGTGGGACACTGTGGCAAGCCTATGTACACACCTAGACTGGTTCCTTGTTTGCAAATGGCACCCATATACTCCCCACTGCTGGTGGTGGTGGTTGGATGTCTAGCAGCAGGGCTCCGTGGACCCCAGGTTAAGAACCTATTCTAGAGCATAAGGTTTTTGTCTTATGATGGTGTGCAATTCAGTGACATTACAAGGAAGCACAATTAGTGTGTCCTAAGTTGAACATATAACTAAGGACCCGCCAGACTTAGCATCATGTGGGAAAAGAGATCATTATGCTTTGTTGCTATTTATGCAGGTCTCCTTTTTGCCTGTTTTGTCAAGCAGACTTTGGGAAACAATATTCAGTTACCTTGATAATAGACTGAAAATGATTAATAGGAGATTCGGTCAACTGATCACTAAGCGCAGATTTATTATCCAACTTTTTCAAAAAATGATAGGTAGCTATGAATGTTGTCAACTTGATCAGAGCAGTTTTCCCAGTTAAAATCCCCTTTGCTGCTAGTCCCAGTCTATAAGAACATTGTTTTTTTAACCTCGTTTATTGTTTTTTGAATACCTTCTAGCCATTGTCTCCTGAGTGTGGCTAATGGCTATCAATCCTAGGTGGTATTGCTGAGGAGCTCCCCATATCTCAAAATACTGTTTTGAGAACACTTCCAAAAGATAATGTATAGCAGACTCTCCATTCTCTTGCAAAGAGATTATGTGACATTAAAATATGTGGGCAGGATAGGTTTAAATATTCTGTCAGGCAGAGCACAGTCATATGTTCTTTGTTTATGAAGGAGGCCTTTACCAGCATCTCATGAATACCAAACACTTCTTCTACTTACTCTAGCATGGCAGGGATGAAAGGTCATGCTTGATGTAGCTTGTAGAGAATCAATAACTTTTATAAGTGCTAAGCCCCACCAAAACTAATTATTTTTGCGGTCCAGCAATACATTAGTGCTGCATTATGAAGCTGGCATAGGCAATAAAATCCATCAAAGTCACTATACAGAGAGGAGGAGAGCAGTTTGCTTTGAGATAAGGATCCTCCTACTCTTATAGACAGGGTCTGAAATTTGCTGTATGTCTGTATTTTCTTAAAAGTAAGTGAACGAATGATTCCTGTTGCTTTCTTGGAAGGATGCCTGCCTTACAGCAGACAGTGAAATTTTTCATTCATATGGTCACTATAGATCAAATCGGACTTGATCGCAGTTAACAAAACAACAAAAGTTTTTCCAAAACTTCATATACATACTATTCCCAATCTTAACTGACTGGGAGAAGAAAGAGTGGTTTTACAGGGAAGCATTTGTTCTCAGTATTGGGAGAACTGTTCCTGCAATCCCAGTTTTGGTAGGAGTATGGAAAATTTATAGCGGTTATCATCTAGGTTAGAGAGTCCCAGAGTCATCTTTCTAACCTTGCTGTATTTGGAAGTGAACCAAATAAGACCATTGAATGTCTGTGGTTTTTGTGTCAAATGTTCTGTATTTTAGCTTAGTTGTACGTACTCTGGGAAGGGCACAAGTAATGTGCTTCCTGTTTCTGCTTGTAACAAATTTCAGCCCTTCAACCCAACCAATAAGGCCAAAATTCATCCCTAAGTATGTTATCCTCTCATCACCACTGTAAAACTTTACAGTAAGCCCCATTAATTCCCTTTATTAGAATAAATGTCAAAGCGAGAATAACTGATAACCCCTTTCTTGTTAAATGAGGACAGCTGCTTGTTTTAGAACTGTTTTTACTTGACACTTTTGTTCATTATGAGACACTGTATTTTTCTTTCCGGTTGCTGTATCAATGAACACTTCTTAAAATAAAGAAAGCTTAAAAAAACTGATTCAGGAAACATTCTTAGCTGGCTGAAGAGTGAAATAGATTCTGAAGATTCAGTATGTAAAACGTCTGCATAGTTTAACAGCTTGAAATTGTAGAAAAGACTAACATAAAATACAGTGTTTTGTAGGCAATATATGTGGTCAGTTACTTCATTCAGCCCATAGGCCTAGCTGATGGTTCTGTGGAGTTTGCTGTAGTTGCTACTCAGGAACTCTTGTAAAAGAGCACATTAGAAGAGGATACTTTGCTTTCTTATCCAAATGGTAGACAAACGGTAGACATATATGTATATTTCATTCTTCTTCATACAAGATGATAACAGGGTGATAGCAGATAGAGCAGATAATTGTTAACAGTTAAATCCCTGTGATAGATTCCTCCTTAGGGGCACCATACAGCAGAAATGGCTTGGAGGCATACATCAACAAGAATGAACTCCTGCCTGTCCTGATTGCTGACATGTAACTGGGAGGGATGCAGTTGAAATCAGTCTTAGTATGGTCTTTCAACTGAACAGTTTCCAGTAGTACAATTGATAAAACCCCAAGAGATAGTATTTTTGTATGCCTGTGTCCCTGATAGGTAGGGTTTCCTATGTGGTATGAAACAGCAAAGGATTTTCAGTCTTTGAAATG
Organism: Cyclura pinguis; assembly: GCA_030412105.1. Taxonomy (NCBI): domain Eukaryota; kingdom Metazoa; phylum Chordata; class Lepidosauria; order Squamata; family Iguanidae; genus Cyclura; species Cyclura pinguis. The sequence goes on from CM059601.1 coordinate 61,375,767, forward strand.
CTAAAAGCCACAAGGATGCTATGTGCAGGCTTTTAGCTCAGTACTGTTTTTTAAAAGAAACTTACGCAGCTTTGGATGCTGGCAAGCCATATCTAGTTTCTGATTAGTGAGAGCAGAATATAAACCTCTGCTCATTGTGTGGTTGTTACTTGAAACTGCAGCCATCAAATGGCAGAGGAACTGCTAGCATACTCTGCTCCATTTTGCCTTGATCCAGACCCAAACGCCACCTCTCCAGGCAGAATTTTTTATTCCACTGTAATTGTGAAACTTCTGGGACAATCTCTTTTACCTATGAAGTAAGAAAAAATGGTATAAATAATTCTGCTCTCTGAAACGAAAATATCCAGGTGACCCTGAAGAAATATAGACTGTATGTGTGTGTACGTGGGTGAGTTGATGTGCGCCTATGTACATTTTAAGCTGAGATTCTAAAGCATCATGTCTGGGCAGATTCAAGGGAGGGCTTCATTTTAGTGTACTGTCAAAAAAATGATGAATAGGATGAAATGACATCTTGATAACTATCGAATGGTCCTGTTTTGATCAGTATTTTGCCATGTAAAAGTGATAGGATGTGTAACATACATCCTTTGATCTCTTCCCACAAGATTTTGTCAGCTAATATAGCTTTATAACTGCACAGTATAATAGAAGATAATTTTTCTATTTTACATTAGTGAATGGGGAAGATGTTTCTGTAACTTTTGCATATGGTATAAAATTTCTCTCTTTGTTTCAGAGCCATCATCAACCACTTCAATCCAAAGATAGAATCTTATGCTGCTGTGAATCACATCTCACAGCTCTCAGAAGAGCAGGTGAGTTGCATGCTTCTTTTCCCTAGTGGGTATGTAGGTGATTCTTTATGGCAAATTTTTGTTCAGAAGAGTTAATCTCCCAATTGTCTGGCTCAGAATTTTTCCAGTATCCTCAGATGATGTTCATCAAACTGTCAGACTAGCTGTTTATAAGCTGGAAGTAGGACTTGTGCTGTCATGTGGTCAAAGTCCTATCAGGTATGGGTTCAGAGGAGAACATCCCATATGGTGAGAGAGTGCATGTCAGTGTCAGGGTGCATCCTCATTTGCAAATGTGTATTCTCAATACCTGGTGGCCTCGGTAATATACTGTGAGAAGTTAGCAGTGGATTGGTTTGCTTGCTTGACAACAGTGTTTTGCTAGTTAGAGAAACACATGGAATGCTGTTTCTTATGAGAGCTGTTGGGCGAATTAGAAGATACATGGTAGTTAATACCGACTCTTCAGAATAATGGAATTCAGTAAGCCTTGAATATCTATTTTAAGTAGGTTTCTAAATGAGAAGATCTTTTCTAGGGAGAACAATTAGCTTTATATTTTATTTTCTCATAATTCACCCTGATTTCTCTGTTTCCTGCCTTGCCAGAGTGATGTAAATGGATCTTCCTTAAGATAAAATAACTCCAAAGAAGAAAGGTTTGGCCATCTGGTCCAATTTATTAAAACACGTACAGAAAGAGAATTAGGATTTAGAAGGTTCAAAATAGTAGCTAGCTGTAGATTTGGTCGACCTGCTTTTCATTCAGTCATAATTTGAGATTGTGATGCATTACACCAAAACATGGCTATCTGGGTGAGTGATGGAACAGCCTTGTTTTTGCTGTGTGTCCTTAGTGCACTTGATCTGCAGAAGGAGTACTACCTGGCTCCAGACATTTAATCTACTCAACTCAGTTTTCATGCCAAGAGTTGTTCTACCCATTACTGTATTCTGTGATGTTGTATTTTACAGATCCCCAATCATCTCTTCCATGTTGATTATATCACCCTGTGCTTTTAAAAATCTCTTTCAGTATGTATAGTAATTGAAAATGGGGGCTTGGATGTGGGAGGCTTTCCTGCAATGCTCAGCTTAGTCTGATAATTTTAAGAAAGGGAAGCAGCTTCTCCCTGTCAGTGCAGTGGAGCATTCATCCCCCAGTAGTTCAGGGAGGTCATGCTGAATTCTTTCTTCACTGTACGCTTGTGCTTTAAATAAAACCAGCAGCAGCAGCAGGCGACAGGTAATGAAATCAGCTCTGATGCACAGAGCAGTTTGAGGAGAGATTATTAGGAAGCAGGGAACTGGTTTGATTTCTTCTTTCAAAGAGAAGCATTACCGTGAAGTGGTAGAAATGTCAAAACGAAGAGAAGTCAAGAAGAGGTTGGAACCTTTAGAATAGCCCCATAAGGGAGGCTAAGGCAATGCTAGATAGTGGCCTGGTTCAGTTTTGAGCATGAAGCTAAAGCTTTGGGGTGGGAATGTCTTCAACAAATACCTTCAAATGTTTACTGTTCTCAAAGTCACTTCTCTTTTATGCTTTAATACCATTTTTTAAACTAGGTCGTCTTCCTGGGAATGGTGAGCCCAGCCAGTGACAGGTTACACAGCAAGAGTAATGATTTTGTTGAGGGCAATGAAGCCAACTACATTGCCCTCACTATGAATTATTGGTGGGTGGGGAGGGATAGCAGGAAGCATGTCCCTGTTGCTGAGGCAACTAGACTGGTAGTCTTTTTATCACTATACTGCCTTGGATTGGATTTGTTGCCTTTTCTTGCTATCTCTATCCCTGTACAGCAGCCAAACGGTTGATCCCCTTTCTCCAGATCTCCACAAAAATCAGCAGAATTTGGAGGAGGGTTTTGCATTTTCTCACTACTGAGAACTTCTGAGAATTTCCTTCAACTTTTTGACCCACTCCTAGTATACACTTAAGATGATGCTAGACCTACTTCTGCTAGAAGAAAAATAGAAGCATATTAGATAGGTGGCCCAGCTCTGTTTTTTAGTATTGAGTAAACATGTCTTAATTGTTCTGCTTTTAACCAGCCAGCTGATGACTTACTGAGCTAAAATATGTATTGCTGTGTTTCGAACAATCATTGGGCTAAATGGTACAGACAGACTGTTAATAATCTGGAAAATCATGTTAAATGCATTGACTAAATAGAGAAAGACACAGTGTCTTTTTAGCAACAGTGTGCTCTGAGCATTTGAACAGCCTTTTGTGGGGACAGTTCCAGTTAAAATTGATAAGAAATCCAATTTTGTAACCTAAAAATAACTAATAAAGCAATCATATGATTATCCATGGGTTATGTTATTGCTTTTTCATAGTGCTAAAGCACTGTTGTTTAGCTCACAAGTAAGTGCCAGTGATGTACAGAGTGTTAGATATGCAGGAAGTTACAACTGGTGAAAGTTTTGAACATCCAGTTTACAAATTTAGGATGTGTCATTGTGACCTGGCTCCTTCTCAAGTTCAGAATGTGCAGGCAGCTCCACAAAGTGATACTTGCAACTGGTAGTTGTGATTAAGTTATCATGCTTCTTGGTATGTCTACATTGTAGCCTTTCCACTTATGTAATGTGTGGTTTTTGTCATATTGTTTACTGCATGTTTACCTTTCAACAGCTGCTGTACCCTTCAGCTCAGTTTTTCTTTTGTATTATATACGATGATACATAATTGAGTTTGACCCCTAGATTGCTTGGGTGAGTTTACTGGCCACTTTCCAAGATAGATTCCTTTCTCAATGCATGGTGAAGTAATGTAATCACAGAACACCAGAGCAAGCAATACTGTGGCAACCTTCAGATGATTGCTGTGATTTGTGCCGCACATTTAGGGTGTCAGTGCATTCAGTATAGAGTCCTTGTGCCACTCTTCTTTCACAATGCTGTAGCAATACAGTTGTGTTATGAAATGAATGTGTGGTAAGACTTTTCTTGTACCACACCACATTTCATTTTTTGTCCAGTCCCTCGTACTGAATGTTTATTACTTTTTCTATGATTGTTTATCTCATGGTTGCTCTTAATGGTCACAAATTATGATGTAATCAGTTGTATTTTATTCAATAATACTAGTTTGTATAGAGCTATTCAGTTTATGTGCATCTGTTTTCCTGCTTTTCATTTCTTCATTTCAGTTTTTAAAAACTTGGGATTTGGGTTTCTTTTTGCAAAACTGTTCTTAACTACGGATGTTGTCACTGCCGTAGCACAATCTCAAGTATTCGGTTATTCTGATCTCTATAAGCCTGATTTTGTACAGTCTCTTGACACAAAGAATGTACAACTGGTTCAAATGGCTCTAGTCTGTGCGGTAATGAATGTAGCTAAAGCTTTCCAAAGCACTGTTAGCTTTTTAAAACAATCAGATACCATGTTACTTTTTATATATACGCAGCCAATTCATAAGGGGCATTATGCAAATATATGTAATACTCATAAACTGATATCAAAGGTAAGATGTAAAGTGGCTTCTGCTGATCATGTGATCTTAATATATGTACTCTTCTAAGATGCTACCAGAATTGAAGGTGGTTGTCTTAAATGAAAACTAGACATTTATGAAAAGACAACCAACTTTGTTTTCTGTGGTTTGAACTCCACATTCAGTGATAATGATGACCTGATGAAGAAGTGAAGTTTCTACTTTTAGTACAGACTGTGCTAGTTTACAGTTGGAGAAGCGCACAGGAGTATGTAATATATTTTGACAGCTTTAGAACTTGCATATGACAACATTAATTGTGTCCAAGAGATATTCCTGCTTAAACTACAAAGAGAATGATAGAGAGGAAAAAAATCAGAGTTAAGCCTCAGAGCAATTGCTTCAGTGCTTTTTAGTAGTTTCCATTAAGTTTAATGTATCAGATGCAATAAAACAAATGTCACTGGTGCAGGAGGCAATGGGCAGAAAAATTGTCTCAGAGAGACTATTGGTTTGCTCTGTACTGGAGCAGTTTCAAGTTTTTTTCATTTTCAAGGAAGAATTGATTTTTTCTTTTTTTTTCGGTCCCTGATTTTCAAGCCATTTCATAAATCCATGCAGTTTCTCAATTAGTTACATTTTAATTCATGGACAGATTGTAGGGTTTTAGGGCAACAAATATACTTGGCTTTCTGTGCTTTCTAAATTTATTGGGGTGATTTCCATCTTTCAAATGCAAAGCTGCAGGACTTAGATTTGCAGTTTAGAAAATATCTGAAAGTGCAACAGTCTCGTTAGGTTAGCAGCACAAATTAATTTTTGTTGATAATTAAAGAAGAGAACACTGAGATCCGTTGTGAGACAGCCAAGGCAAATTAATATTTTCATTACCTGAACTGAAATTAATTGAGTTCTTTTACTGCTGCATGTTCAGTTGAAATGTTTGTCACTATGTGATTTGATGTTCTGAATGAAAAGATAACCCTTTTTTCTGATATAGTAAAGAAGGTGTTCTAGATCAGGGTGGGCACCCATGAAAAGTCCAGGATCCATTTTTCCCACACAACTGGACTTGGGGTAGGCTGCACCAGCCACTTCTGATGGAGGTTAATTCCAGTTCATCAAATGCGGCTTTGAGGGCTAAAATGGGGTGTGAAGACGGGGTCTGTCAGGTTCTGCCAAAGAATTGCTCTCTGTAGGGTTGTCTCTTTCTTTTAAAAAAATCATGGTGATGTGTGTGGCAGCGCTGGGGACTACCAAAAAAGGGGGGGAAAAACACAAAAAACTTTGATCAGTTGCACAGTTCCCACTCCTATTTTAGATTATTCAGAACTGCCCCTCCTGCCAAAAGGATGCAGGACCAACTTTGTCTTGTTATAAAAAAGACACTTCTTTTCTTCTAAACCAGTTCTAACTTGTGTCTAGGAATCAGGATCTGTGTCATACAACCACTTAATTAATATGTAAATTTTAATTGTCTAAAACCATATTTTCCTTTTATTTCAATAGTATTCTGTCCCCGTTTCCTTTACCTAACATATTCTAGAAAGGGATGAAGCTATTTCAAATGGATGAGAGCAGAGGAACTTGGTGGTGGATCCCAGCATCCCTATCCCACATCTGCTCATCAACTTATGCTTGCAAAGCCACACAGCTATGTCAACTGCCCTGTGATTGCTTTGCCATTTTTCTATGCTGCCAAGCCTTATTCTTAGGCAACAGTGGGTCAGAAAAACAGACATTCAGCAATAGAGAGCAATAAAAAATAACTTACGCATGCTATCTTCCTGGTGGCACACACCATTTCCCCCGGCTTCCCATGCCAGATAAGTATTTCTCAGACAAGCTTTCTTCCTTAGCTGAAATTAAACATGGAGGAATGGCATCATTAAAGCAACAACAAGAACAAACATCTAAGCGTGTTTCAGGTTCTTGGACCTTTCCCTAACCATGTTTTTTTTCCTCCCAGAATGGCATTTCTCCTGCATTTTGCTTCCTCCTCCAGGCTAGGCAAGTAGGCTAGGGTACAATTCTTCTCTCTTCCCAGATTGCATTTTGGATGTGGTGGGAAGTTAATTCCTTAAAGGCAGGGGGTCCCACATGCCTTTTCCCATTCTAGCAACTTGAAGGGGGATAAGGTGAGTAATGTGCTGGAATGGGCGGGGAATACGGACTTGCTTTCTTCATCTGCTCTGAATTCCTGAAATGAATCAACAAGTTAATGGCCCAAGGGATGCTAAAGCCATCTTATGAGCTGGTTAAAAGGAGGACAAGATACTCTAGAGCAAACAAATCCTACTTCCACTCACATTGTGGAAATACAGCTTGTAGGCTGTATATACTTCCACTGGGCTTCTTTGGGGCCCCCAGCTTTCTCAAATAACTCTGTTAGCATCCATACCTCCTAAATATTTTTATTTTTCCCCATGGCAATTCTTCCCTGAATGGCTGCTAAACTCCTAAAACAGCAAATTGTAGTTCTAGGAGTAATGCTTTACTCTTATCTGTATCCTTCAAATTCACCCCACTCTTAAAAGTCCCCAAAAAAGGCCTTACTGGAAACTGAAAGTCACAGAGAGTGGCTTTCAGGGTTGATTTGGAATCAATGCAGCCTGCTGCAGGGTGATAATTGGCCACTGCTACAGCATATACTTTGTACTTTCCCTTTGTTGCTTGCCTTTAACATATCCCCAAATCCTAATATCTTGTACTTGGGATCTTCTTAAAATGCATCATATATTTCTGTTTTGTGTTACTTGTTGTTCTTCCCCACTTTCATCCATAGGGAGGGGCAGGTAAGAAATGATGATGATGATAATGATGGTGATGATGGAATCTCCTTGGTAGATATCTACTTCCACACCCATACCCCTGTGGCTTAGAAAGGGGAAGCAAAAGCATGCATGCTGGGGGACCTGCTTGTTGCCAAAAGGGTTCAGAATTCATGTTTCTGATGCTTATGTACAAGACAATCTTGCTGATATACATCTGACCAGAACATACCAGATGTTGTTCACTGTAGCAGTTGATACCTCTGGAACTGAGATGGTTGTCGGTCTGTAGAATGAGCTGAAGGGATGCTCTGTTGTCATGCACCTGTTTCTTGTGTCAGAATAGCACATTTAGTTTAGGTGACAAGATATTTGGTCCAAGGTGTCCTGTGCAATAAGTCTGTACTATGCTAAACTGTCTGTGTGTCCAAGGCTACACAAGGATGTGTAAAGAACTTTACAGGACTGTTCCTCTATTGTTAACTATTCTGTAGGCATGCACAAAAGCCTGGATGGCTTTCAGAAGTATTGTGTGATGTTTCTAATTTTAAGTCATACTTGTAGAAGTTCTTTTTTATTCTTTTGATATTTCAGAAGAATAATTTGCAGTGAGCCTTTGTGATAGAGCAGATTTTATTTCACTAAAATTTCAGCCACCAACTCAAGAATGGCTGAATAGGTTATTAATCTATTTTTTTATTGTTATATGAATTCAGTGAGGTACAAGGTAGCAGACCTGGGGTCAAAGCACGCTTGTTTGTTCTGTTTGTTGATTATATCTGTGAATGCTCATAGAAAACTCTCCAATAATTTCCACAACTTGATTCCTTAAAATGGAGCAGAGGAACCTCATGCCTTTTCTAACACTGAGTCTTAATGTGATGGGATTTGGAAAGCAGATTGAGGTTTTTGTGATGGAGAATGTTGTCAGTTCAAAGTGATGCTGTTGATTAGCCCTGCCATTAACCATCTGTTCCAGCTGGATAAAGCACCACCGAAGATTGTTGAAGAACAATCGAAAGAGTCTGCATTTAGAGAGATTAAATTACAACTTTTTGCCTCTGAAATTAAAGGAAGAGTTGTCACTTGTCAGCTTTCACGAGTATTTGATTATCAGCATTTTGTACAATTTTTCTGTTTTGAATCTCTCTTGAAACCAAAAGAACAATAGGCACCCACTGATTCCAGGCATCAGAGGCAGGAGCATGCACTGCAGGGAGGCACTGTGCAAGCTGGCCTTCATGACATTTGGTATTAGTCTTGAGTATCCAGGCTCACTGCATTGGGTCAGTGGTCCAGATGCCTGCAGCATATTTGGACCATATAAGTAGAGCCTGCTGCTTTGTCCCTCTTTGCTTCTCCCTGGATTATCTGCCCTGCGTGGGTGACAGCCATTCACCAAAATGACAAACTAGGTCATCTGATCTTTTTTTGCTGCTAGAAGAGAGAAGCAAATCAACTACTTTTAGAACATCAGAACAAATGCTTGTGGAGCAAAAAGGTGCAATATCTATAGGGAAAACTGCGTGAAAGCAGAAGCACAAATTCTGCTTCTTGTGGTTGGTGTGCCTCTGTCTTTCAGATTCTATGCATTAACTTCAAAGATGTAGCCAGCAAAGCCTGTCATCCCCAAGATGCTCAAAATGATGTTTTTATTCCACTTGAAGGGAATTGTGCTTATCTGTGCTGAGATATGTCACTATTCTGTGTTTTACCTGTCCTGGGGACCTAGGAGACTGAACAGTTCTAGGCACAGGAAGGACTAGATATCACGTAGGCATCAGATTTCTTAAATAGAAAGCTCCCAAATTGTTGGTGTAAAGAAGGCAGAGTCCAAAGAAACTGGACATTAGAATACTCCTTGAGGTGGCCGGAAGGCTATCTTCACTGTCATTACTACCCCCCAGCAGAATACAAGGTCGAACTCTAAACTCCCAGAGGAGGGACAGCTTTGCCTTTTCATCATGACATTCATACTCTTTCTGGAGCATCTTTTTTTCTGATCTGTTGACACCCCCCCCCCCAAAACACACCTGATTTCATTTGATTTGGAAGCTAAGCAGGACCTGGTTCACCTTTGGAATTCCTAAGTAGGCCTAGGAAAGATTCCTGTATGAAGCCCTGGAGAAGTGCTGTTAGTCAGAGTTGACAGTGTTGGGCTAGATGGACTTGTTTTGACTGAAGGTAAGATGTCAGTATCCCACTAAACGATGCCCTGCAAGAGAGACAGTCCCCTAGAAGAGAGCCCTCCAGCAATTCCTAGGATTCCATTATCTCTTTAACAACAGAAATGCAATGGGGGAGTGGTTTCAGCGGGAAAATAAGCTTGTTTTTAGTGTATTAATCAAAGTGGTATCTTCTCTGAAGCCTCACCAGGGATCCAGGAAAGAGAGGGGACAAAGGCTAATCCAACTCCACAGCCCAGAGGGGCTAGATCTGACTTTTCCAAGGAGATCTCACACAAGTTTCCATATGTTTTGTGCAGGGTTGCTTGATAAGATGACACAGATGGATTGGGTCAGTTGTTGCCAGAGATCTTTTTTTTACTGTATTTCCCAGAATCCCCTGGGCAAGATGGCTTTGTATGCAGACATTGTCCTTGGTTGCCAAAGACATTAAATATTATCTGTTGTACCCATTGCCTTACAAGCATTGATTTCTTTGGCTGAAAGAGCAGCTGATAACACCTACAAAGGTGTTAATTTTGTAGTGTCTATGTGTTATACATTTATTTTATTTTAAGTAAAGCCCAAAGTTAAATCCCTGGATATTGCAGGAGGATTTTAGTAATGGTCTGTAGGAAGGAGTCAGTTATTTGAATGGCTTAAACTAGATAAAATCAGTTGAATGCTGGGGAAAAGCATTCTTCAATTTCATGGGATCAAGATAACTCACAGTCAGCCTAGCTTTTTCAGCTTGATTTCAACCAACTAATTGTAATAAAGTGTATGTGTGAATTATCAGCTATAGAACAAATTCCCTTGGAAGTACTTTGCTTCCATTGTGCAGGGATAGATACTAGGAGCTATGGCCAGGTATCCATCTTGTCAGATGAAAAGCCTTTCCTGTCACTTGGCATGAGTACTTGCAGGAGACTGGCAGATGTATGCAAACCCTAACTAGAGCAATAGGTCCAAAATCCCCATGTGCATTTATGAATTTGGAACATTTTTTTCCCTAGTTTTTGAGCCAGTTTGTAAATACGTGAGCCGAGCATAGACCAGCCATTCAAGGGAGATGCCATTTTGGAACAAATGCTTTGATCCTATCTTCCCCATTGTGGGGATACTTACTTTTAGCATTAGAAGGACTGTGTACTTCAGGCAAGAGGCAATCACCTTAGTGACTGAACAGGACAAAAGCAGGTAGAATTTTGTGGTAAATTAATGTACTTTGCAGGAGAACCTGTGTTATGCTCAGTAGGAGTTTAAAGCTTCAGTATTGAGTCTTTTAACACTGTGTTTTGATTTAACCCAGCAGAGGAATGGGACTCATGGCTTTGGTTATCTTGTAAAGATAAAGCAAGTTACAGTAAGGAAACAAATCCTGTCCTCTGGCTGGTGAAACTGACATTTAGAATACTCTAATTTGTCAGCTTTCAGCAGGAGTTACATGTGTGATTTTCTTTTCCTTCTAAGTATTTGTCTCTGCATTCTACTCCCAAACTTGAATTTCAAGAAATCTGAATGTTGATAGAATTGCATTTCATTATTATAATTCATTCTGCTAGTTTCCTATGTACTCTTAAAGGTGGTCTAAAATAATTGTAAATAAATTAGGCTTGGCAAAGTATGACATTGTCACGATATGAAGATTACCTAGATCTGAATATCCTTTGAAAAATCATCTGCTTTTATTCCAGCTTTTTAACTAAAGAGTTAGAATTCACTGGATAGTGCACTGGAATTTGAAAAACTTTTTAATGAGGAATGCATATGACTTGTACATCACCTGTGTTTAGTTGGAAAGATCTCAGGCATGGTTACCCATCCCTTGCCCACTCCTGTAAGTTACGATCTCTCTCATGTCTGACATCTCTTCCACTTTGTTCTCATCCTTACTCAGTGTTAGCACACAGATGAAATGAGGCTAGGTTACTGTGACATTTGCCATTTGAGGAACAGCAAGATCTGTTCCCATTGTGGCAGGCTAGAGTAGCCCAATCCTGTTCTTTCTGGTCTAGTAGTCACCCATACACTTCTGTGTACACTGCAGAGCTATTGTTTCTTTCTCTTGGCAGCAGAGGGACTTTGTAAAAGCATAATTAAATAGGGTTGGAAAAGCCAGGAGCCAGTTAATCCAACCCCCAGCCAGTGCAGGAATCCACAGTTAAAACATTCTTGAGAGGTGGCTGTCCAACTTCTGCTTAAAAACTTCTATAGATGGTGAGCCCAAGTTATTCCTAATGTTCTGTTGTAATCTTCCTTCTTGTAATTTGGATCCATTGGATCCTCTGAAATGCAGCAAACAAGCTCGCTCCATCTTCTACATGACAACCCTTCAGATAATAATACTAAACACATACAACTCCCTCAAGCATTCCTCATAAGGCTTGGTTTCCAGAGCAAGTTGCTGGTCTCTGTGTCTCCCTCACTGCTGGGTAGGGAGATAGGAGCGAGGGACCCAAATATGCTGCCCCCTTGTTTGCTTGCTTAGAAGTGCAATACAGTGCTCAAGTGGCTCCTAGCCTTCACATTTTGTTCTTCCTATTCTTTTGTAGGTTAGAGTTTGAAAGTAGTGTAAATTTAAAGGAATAGCTTACAGAATGTGGCCTTGTTAAATATGGCTGTGTTCTGTAGACAAGATTCAGGACTGTTGTTCTCTCCCTCCAGAACTCTTGCCTTAAAAGCCAACAACTCCCACTGAAGAAGGCAGAATAGGTGTCTAACAAATCATCTTCTCACAACTCGCAGCCCAAGCAACTGTTTGCAGTCCTGTATTTATTGTCTCATAGGACAAAGTGCTAGGCATATATGAATTTGTGATGCTGCTAAAAAAACAAGGGTCACTGAAGAGAGGTAGTAATTTTAAAAAATTAAACCACAGGAGCACTTGTGCCTAAGACAGGGTCAATTGTACCTTTGATTAAAGTCTTCTAGGAAAGGCAGTCTTTTTATGTGCGATTTCCCATGCTCCTCTTTTGAAAGATACCTTTATAAACAACAAAAGCAGTGTTTTAAAACTATATGTCTGTTTCTAATAACACATTCAGTATCTGGAACTCAACAATATGGTGATTTGAACAGCTTTATCCCTCTGCTGACTACTGGGCAGGAAAGGGTCCATGTTGAAAGTACCATATGGTTCCTTGGCAATGCTAAAGCTCATCCTTCTGCACTGGGTACCACTAGTAGCAGCTTGTGAGTGCTTTGCTCCAGTGAGGCAAGCAAATAATCAAAATAAAACAAAAATCCTTCCCATAAGCAAGATGATAGTTTATCTTCTTGACAAAGAGGCAGATGGTTCCACAGACAAATAATGCCCTTTCCCAAGATAATCAGGGCTTTTATTTTCTTTTTAACAGGAATTTGGTGTGGGACAACAGAATCTGTCACTGCTTCCTCTATGTTAGAAGATTCCAGATCTAGAGAGATTCTTAGAGCTGTTTAATTTCTAGGCAAAGTTAGATGCCTTTTCTCTAGCCCTTCCAGAACTGGAGGCACAAGGCACTGAGGCATGTTGTAGCTGGTATAGCTCTAATTAACATTTATCCTGCCAGATTTTCTGCACTTCCAGTTCATGCTGTTGAATGGGAATGTACCTATTTCTGTGAGAAAGTTTAGTGCTTTTGTACCTTTATGGATAACATTTTAGTCCCTCTGATTTTTCCCTTGAAACATTTTTCTGTGTGTGCATATGTTTTAGGGAGATTGCTTAGAGCAGGAGTGGGAAAAGGAAAGTCCAAAGCTGCACAACATATATTATAGGAGCATAGAATGTGAGAAGCATAAATCAGGGTAAGCTAGACATTGGAAAAACTAAGAAATGGCATGTATAAACATTGCAGTAGTTGGGGTGAGTGAGTTAAAGTGAGCAGGAATGGGACAGCTTGAGTCAGATAACTAACTACACAGTGTTCTACTCAGGAAACGAAAATCTAAGAAGAAATGGAGTGGCATTAATAGTGAGGAGAGATGTAGCAAAAGAAGTCAAGGATATAATACAAAGTCTGACTGAATAAGACTTTAAAGAAAACCCATCAATATATCTATATTCCAAGTTTATGCTCCAGCTACAGAGGCAGAAGAAGAAGAAACTGAAACATTATATGTTGATGTCCAGGAGGAATTTGATCACATACCAAAAAGAACCTTTTGATGATCATAGGAAATTGGAATGCAAAAGTAGGAAACTGAGCACAATCAAAGACTATTGTTGAATTTGACCTAGGATCAAGAAATGAAGCAGGAAAGCAACTGATTTAATTTTGCAACTGATTATTCATTGTTTAAGTCACCCAAGAGGAGACAGCATACACAAACATCACCTGATGGCCAATATAGAAATCAAATAAATTACATAATCAGAAGCAGAAAACAGAGAACAGAAGCTCTGTTCTCTGCAAAAACAAGACTAGGAGCAGATTATGGCAAAGACCATGAGATGCTAAAATTAAAAAATAGAGTAAAGCTAAAGAATCATAGAATCATGGAGTTGGGAGGGGCCTCATGGATCATCAGGTCCAACCTCCTGCTCAATGCAGAATCCCTAGCTAGAGCATCCCCAGCAGGTAGCAGTCCAGCCTCTTTTTGAAGACATTCAGAGAAGGAGACCCCACCAGCTGTCTAGGCAATTGTCGCCATTACTGAACTGCTCTCAGTGTCATGAAACTCCTTCTATGGTTCAATCGAAATCTACCCTCCTGTAACTTAAAACTGTTACATCTAGTGCTACCCTCCGAGGCAACAGAGAACAAGCCTGTACTCTCCTCTTTGTGGCAGCCTTTGAGGCTTCTTCTCTTCACCAAGCTGAACATGCTACCCAGCTACTTCAATCTCTGCTGTTATGTTTTGTTCTCCATACTTCTTACCATCCTCATTGCCCTTCTCTGAACTTGTTCCAGCTTCTCTATATCCTTGTTAAAATCAGGTGCCCAGAACTGAACACATATTCTGACCAGTGTAGAATATAGGGAGGCTATTCCTTCCCTCTACTTGGAAAGTACTGTTCTATTAACGCAGGCCAAGACAGCGTTTGCCTTTTTTGCCGCAGCATCACACCGTTGACTCATATTCAATTTATCATCAACAATAATCCCGAAGCCCTTTTCATAAGTAGTGCTGTTGAGCCAAGAATCCCTTATCCTATACCTGTAGGTTTGATTTTTGTGGCTTAAATGTAGAATTTTGCATTTGTCTCTGAACTGAATTTCATTTTATTAACTTAATCCCAGTTTTCTACTTTCTCATGGTCCTTTTGAATTCTGTTCCTGTGTTCCAAAGTATTAGCTAAGCCTCTTAGTTTTGTATTATCTAAAAACTTGATAAGGATTTCCTCCACTGTATTAGCTAAATAATTGATAACATTATTGAAGAGCATCCACTAAATCAACCACTGTGTCAAAATACAATCTGAAAAACATCCCCATAGAATTTAAAGATAATATAAAAAATAGATTTGCACTATTAAGCCCAATTGATCAGGAGCCAGAAGAACCTAGACCAAAGCCAGGAAACTCTTCAAAGCGGTTAAGGACAGATGAGAAGCAAAAAGTGACAGAAATAGGGTCAGAACTGTGTATGCAACTGTTCGGCAACTTGTGCACAGTGAGAAAGAGAACTACTATAATAATCAGTGCACAGAAATTAGAAGATGACAACATAAAAGGAAGAAGAGGAGACCTCTTCCACAAAATCCAAGAAATCAAAAGGAAATTTAAACCAAGATTTGGGGTATTGTATGACCAACACATTACATGACCAAACATAAATAAAAAGCTGATGGAAACAATACAGTGAAGAACTGTATAAAAGAGATGTAAGGCTCACAGATTCATTCAAGGAAGAACCGTTTGAAGATGAACCTACACTTTTAGAAAATGAGGTGAAGCTATACTCAGAGCACTTGAGAGAAATAAATCATCAGGAAGAGATATTGTATCAATAGAGCTGCTTCAGGCTACAGAGATAGAATCTGCTGTAGTTCTAAATAAAATCTGTCAACAACTATGGAAAATGAAAGAATGGCCCACAGATTGAAAATGCTCAATATGCATTCCAATCCCTGAGAAATGGGATATCAGGGATTGCAGTAACCATAGGGCCATTGTATAACTCTCCCATGCAAACAAAGCGATGCTGCACATTCTGCAACAGTAACTTTTAAGGCCCAGGAGGGGCTTTACTTTCAGCCTTTGAAAAGCCTTTCATGGGTATAAAATACCCAAAGCAGTAGTGGATGCATGGTAAAATTCTGCCACGTTCCCAAGACATGTTTTTTTTTAAATTTAAAAAAACTCAAAATTTTTGGGAGGTAGAGGGCTGACTAGGATTTTTTTTTTTTAAAAAAAAACTCTTTTAAGATTTGTGAATAGAGTCTGATAGTAGATTGAGCTCAGCAGTTTACTTGACAGCATTGTGCCGGGTAGACTCTGGCTTGGTAGCTCAAGAATTAAACCAATTTCACGTAGAAAAAAACAAGCAGTAGCAGCAGTTGATCAGCAAAGAGCAAAGAGCATACATGCAAATTCACCAGTAAAGAGCAAGCACTATTTCTAAACTTCTCATGCTCTTTGTATCCTGTTTTAGTGTAATAGTTGCTGTTATATCAGCAGAACTTATCAAGATGTTATGGAACATGGCTCAGAAAGTTTTGCACATGTATATCTTTACTTGAAATCACTGGGAACCTACAACATCTTCTATACCTAAGGAAACTGTTCTCTTCAACAAGGGTCTACTTCATTGTCACTTTCTTATTTGTCTCCTTCAGGGCATAGCAGGGGGATGGAATGAAGGGTGTGTGAGAGCTGTAAACCTTGGGTAGTTGCCCACCCTCAGCTTAGATTCAGCTAGGCATGTTTGCTTTAGCCTTTTCTTTAATATCACAGAGTTCTTACACATTGTATATAATGTGTTAAAACCACTAACAAGCTTGGCTCAATTGATCTGCTCCCATAACAACCATGATCTTGAGGTGTGCTTTTGGCCTCATGAAAGTATAGTCTGAATGCAAACATGGGAATGATGGTTGAATCTGTTGCTGTGCAAAGGAATATTCCATAGTGGAAAAGTACAAACAATAATACTTTCTAGCTAACTCTTTTCTGGCCCACACACTCAAGGTACTCATATGCTGTGCTACAGAGGAGGCAGTTTGACATGATGTGGGTTTTGTTTTACCCATGTTGAGAAACTTTCTTGCTATTGCTCTGCCACACTTGCTGCACTTTACTTTTCAGGCAGTTTTATAAAAATATAAAGTGGGTCATACTGTTCTTTTTGTGTTTTGTGTAATCCCAAGTATGGAAATGTGTCTGTACAGTCTGGAATGTTCTGGAAGATTAGATTGAGACCATACTTCCTTGACCGAGGGATAGTACTGTTCGTAACATGAGGTGAAGAATGGAACAAGACCACCTCATCAGATTTTTGAGGGGGGAGGTGATCAAATAGTGAGCAGAAATTAACTTCTTTTCATTTGATAGCTCTTTTAAGTTATTCGTCCATCTCCTGTTAGAATCTCTCACTTGGATGAGTGGAGTGCTCTTTAACAAGCATAACATCTTTTCCAAAAATTCCCTAAATTTCACTATGGTTATTGCTTATTTTGACAACACTGGAAAGGACATACAGTTTTATTTTTGTACCACCTCATAAACTGTTCATTGACACTTCCTTTTGAAGCCTAGGCTTTGAGGCCTTTCACCCATCTGATGTACTGTGTCTTTGCTAATTTAAAGGGCTTGTAGTTAAACTTACATTAACGTTCCTTATGTGTAATATTGTTTAGAGAATCTTTAGAAGAGATCTCCTCCTAATGTAATGCTGGCTACCTGCTTTGTTATCTTCCTCCCACCTTTCTTAGTTGTGAGTGCTGCTAAAGTCAAGCATCCATCTGCTCAACGTTCACTACAACACCAAATGTTGTAAGCCTGACTATATAGTAAGATAGGGAACCCATTACTCTCCAGATGTTGTGGGGCTACAGTGTCTATCAGCCTCAGTCGGTGCAGCTAGTGGCCAGGGAAGATGGAAAAGTTACACTTCAGTCATTATGAATATGTAATTATTGAAGACTTATGGGTTGGTGTCAGTTGTGTTTGCGATAGATAATGTTGTCAAGGAGAACTGAGAACTATCTTTGTGTCATTTTTCTGATTGAAAGGTAGAGGCAGCTTCTGAGTTCTTTAGAGATAGGGCCTCATCCCAAACAGGGCCTGTCTTCTGTAGGTCATTTTTTATTTTCTTTCCTGGAGCTCTGTGAAGTACTGATGTCTGACTTATACTTACCTTTTTTTCTTTTTCTTTTATTATGACTTCCTTCCTTGCCTCTCTTAACAGTGACAGCACACGGTGCTTAGAAGGAGAGAAGGTTCTCTCCTCTGTGCTCCATAAGTAAGAAATAAGGAATTAAAATGACTGCAACCTTTTAAATCCCCAGTCCCTCAGTGGGAATGTTTTGTCCTTCAAGTCCGGGGAGAACACAGTCATGAAATCAGAGGCAGAGACTATCATGGATTCCTGGAAGTTGGAGACACCCTCACAAGGATAATTTTTGAATGGATGAGGCAGGCCACAGGGCAGAAAAATCTTCGAAAGCAGTAGGTGGTACTAGTGGCTGTCCAGCAACATATGTAAGAGATCATTGTCAATGAACACACTTGAAATCCACGACTGTTATATGTTAATGTTAATGCTTAGGGTGGTCGTCTAGGTATTTTTTCCACACCTCTTCATGTTGCTTCTTGCCTCTTCTTGTTGCTTCCTCATCTAGTTCTCCTTCCTTTTTTTTTTTTTAACCAAGAATAAAAAAGATAGCTGCTGCAGCAGGGGTGATGGTAGGAGAGAAATCAACAAATTTATTTTCTTCCTGCCACTCCTGTTTCACCCCAGCAACAAATACCACCATCTACTGACACATTGGCCTTGTCTAGAAGATCTCAGTGTGAGTGCTGAATCTGCTAAATCAAATCCTTATTTAAAGGACCTTTCTTACCAAGACTGCAGCCTACATACCATTAAAGTCAATGGTAAACCTCTTGTTAACTTGATTGACTCTGAATTGGCAAGGACACCATTGCTGTTAGGATTTAGGTCTTTGTTAGGCTGTACCGTAGGAGTGTTCTACAGAAACAGTGGTTTTTAGATAGAAGCCAGTGAGAATGTATACTCTCGTTTTTTGTGCACGACAGTTTCCCAGATAATGTACACACTCCAAAATAAATAATTGTACTGTAGTTTAAATGTAGGTGAACATTGTGAACTCTTCTATCACAGTAAAATGTCATTTAAGAAGCAGTCTTAATTGTAATTAGACGAAGTAGTGGAGAAGGTCATGAAAGAAAGCAAAACAAGGTAATAAGACCATGAAGACAAAATAATTATATAAAGCATGCTGTTTTCCACAGTACAAATTAGTCATCTAAAACTGGGAAAAGCTATTGACGTTAATCTCTACTGCAAAGCCTCTGTGTTTTTGCAAATGACTTTTGAATGCCATCTAATCCTTCTGAAACTTAGGAAATACAGACCTGTCACAGTACCTAGTGCTCCTGTAATCAGAGGAAATTAACCAGACGAAGTGAAGGAGACATAATTAAATAGATAAATCATTGACAGTATGGAGCTGTGTATGCACTATATTTAATTGTATTTTTGTAAATTAATGTACAACTTCTTCTGAAATGCTGCTGTGTTGATTGCATGTGCTAAAATGCTTCAGTGAGGCTTTGAAATCTGTTTCATTGGAAATGTCAGAATGAGGTTGGTACGATATATCATATGTGGTGGACATGTCCTAATGCTAAGAAATATTGGACTGAAATACATAACAAAATATGTGCATTAATGAAAGTACAGTTTGCTAAGTTACCAGAATTGTATTTGTTAAATATGACTGATGTATTAGAAGGTACTGGTATAAAGAAGTACTGGAGAATATTACTGTACATGATAACAACAGCTCGTATTGAATATGCAAAGATGTGGAAAACTCAGCAAATACCCACATTAGAACAATGGGGGGTACACTGATTGAAAACAAAAATGCTGATATGGTCTCTCAGAGATTAAAAGGGAAATCAGACGAAGAGATACAAAAAGAATGGCAAATTGTAATGGGTAATTGCTGGGTACCATCAGACGGAAATCTGTGATTCATGATTTAAGATAAATTATGAGGGGGCTACAGGACATATATCATGAAGCGGGAATATGGAGATGGAAATGCAAGAATCAACAAGCAATAATAGCACTAAAATGTAGTACAATATTTTAAGCATGTTAAGAAATCTTGATAATGAAATCTAGATCAGTGTGGAAGATTGGAAATATTTCAAATAAGTTGACAGTTATAATTGTTTGTTTTATATTTGAATTTGAATAAAATGATTAAAAAAAAGGAAAAAAAAGAAATCTGTTTCATTGATTTCAGTGCACATCAGCTTCAGTTGCCCTGGACAGCTTCTAACAGGGACTTTTTGCAACCAAGTTGAATTTATGTAGTGGAAATTCACAAAGGAAATTGAATAAACCTCAGAGTCATGGAATGAATCAAATCTCATTTCCCACTGTATAGAGAGCAGGCTCTTTGTCCTTTGTCTCTTTGTCTTTCCAACAACTTTCAAATTGCAGTGTTTTCACACTGCCAGGCCAGAATCACGTTTCGTTTTAATGATCAGTTCTGAGTGCTTGGCCACTTCCCTAAGTTTTTCTTTAAAAAAAAAAATCCATCTGAGCTAATGGTGTCTATGAATCCTCGTGCCTTTCTAGAGCTCTGTGACTTTAAATCCCCCATGACACTGTTTTGGCAAAAGGAGTTATGGGCATTTTCAAGCCCACTTGGAACATAGTAGAAGCTGGGTTCCCAAGTGCTTTCTGTAAATAGTTATCTGGAAACAAAATAATCATATAACAGATCAATTCAGCTTAGAATTGTTGGGACACAAGTACACCCAGAAACTCCTGCTGTGCCACTGTTTCTTGTGGTGCTTCTTTTTGTTAGAGTTTTTTGTATGTGTTTGAATTCTTAGTCTACCCAGGTTCAGCAGGCCTGGATAGACAGAAGCAAAAACTTAATTTATTAATAATCATTTAAAATCAGAGCAAAATATGAGTGGTAGCAAAATGCAACTATAAAAAAGGAATTAATTCCTGACATCCTAAGCCAGTGCAAATAACTATTATAGTACTTCCTGAAACTTCACAGGCTTAATCTTACAGATTGTTAGGAATCTTGAGTTCCACAGTTATGTGGTGACATTAAAATGGATTCTTTTCCTCCCTTAGTTGGCACACAATTCCCACCTTTGATTTAGGAGAAGGATGCAAATACTGTAGCATCACCATGTTGTCTGCAGTGGCCTGCAGGCTAGAGAATGGCATAGTCTTGAAGGCAGATATTTGGATGCTATGACTTATTAGGAAAGAGGCCTCACCTCTGTTTTGTGGTTTTTATTATATCTTTGTGAACTTGGTTGGTACTCTGTTTCTGTGTAGAGAGCAAGGTTGCGTAGGATTTTCATGTATCCATGGATCTAGGAGGCCTAGATCCATGGATATATCTACCTTCTGTAGAATTATACAGAGTGGCTACTTGGTCATCCAGTCAATATAAAATACCCTGCTGAATGTGGCTTAACTGTCTGATTTTTCATACTGTGTAGATTTTGACTATCACTGTGATTCAAGCATCTTGCAAATTTTAGCTCACTGGGGGGTATTGGAGAAATGCATTTTTGAAATGTTAGTTGTGAATATCCTACTTAGTACCTATTCATATAGCATTTTATCATGCCTTCTTTTCTTTTAACCATTACATGATGACTTCTTTTGCTCAGTGCAGCAATCCTTGTTTGTACTCCTCCTCTCTCCTAAGCTGCACAGACTGAAGACTGTAATGATGAAATTGGCTGTTTTATGACTTAATTCATGGCCCAGACACTTTGTTTGTTCTAGTGCCAGCTCTGATTGATTACTGTACATCATATTCCCCACCTCCAGCCCATCCTTGGTGTAGAGCCCTAGTTGTCTGAGCTAAACACCTTCCGTATGCTTTCATTCTCTTCTTTAATATTGCAATGAGTAGAAGATTTGCTGTATCCTCCTGCCTGACAGTTCGGCAGTGCCACTGATTTACAGATGTTCAACTGTACAACTGGTAGCTCTAGCCTCTCTTGGGAGGGCCTGTCAAGTTCTGCACTTAGTTTAATTGCAAGTGATGTAAACGTATTAAATGTTCTAATCCAAGGTAGTCTGAGCCATGTGCTTTTTCAGCCCTGGCAGGCAGGACTACCAGTGCTGTCTGCCATATACCTAGTTCTGCAAAATAACCCAAAATAGCATTTATGCTACCAGCTGGAGAAGATCTGTAGTTTCCAGGTCTCTAATAGCAGCTCTTGCTTTTGCTTGCACTGTTTAGAACCAAATGTTGATAATAGCTCTTTGTTCTATAAAGAGTATTTCCTGAAGAAGGAATCTATCAGGGTTTGTATGTATGCACACAGAAAGGTTAATGGTCCTGCTTGGACCTGCAGCAGCCTCTAGGGCAGAGATTGGCAGATGTCCTGTATTAGCAGTGGTTTCATAATGGGTACAGCAGTGAATTGCTCCCTTGATTGAATCTGCAGGAGGGGGACATCTTAGGGATTTGGGGTCAAATTACTGGAGCTGGGAGTTGTCCAAAAGCCAAATGATCATCCCTGCTGTGATTAGCAAGAAAACAAACCAACTGTTAGGTCTTTTCTGCTTCAGACATTAACTTCCAGATAGTGTCTGTCCTCCTAAAGTTTTCAAACACATTGCAGAAAAGAGAAGCAGCAATTACTATGGGTTCTGTATGCAAAAATACCTGCAATCCCCCCCCCCAAACAATACTAAACATTAGATTGGTGAACATGTGTTGTAACAGAGTGCCTTGGATAGAGTAGGAAACTCTTCCAATCCTAACAAGTTGAAATCTGTGATAACTAATACCTGAGTCAGCCTAAAGAAAGAGTAACTAAAGAGGTCCTATGGAGAACTAAGATGCCAGTTCTCTTCTTGTGTCTGTTCTTAAGAGAATTAATAATACTGTCCATAGAGTTAGGAATCCATACACATGGTGATCAACTTGGGTGATATTTGCCAGCAATGCCCTGTTGCTTCTATGTAGAACAAATAGGCCAGTCACTAAGGTAATAATAAATGACTTTAGAAATGATTATTGTTGTTGTTTTTGTGTGCCTTCAAGTCATTTCCGACTTATGGTGACCTTATCACAGAGTTTTCTGGGTGCTGAGAATATGTGATACGCCAAAGGTCACCCAGTGGGTTTCCATGGCCTTTTGCAGAATGGTCCCTGATCTCCAGAGTTGTTGTAATCCAGTGTTCAAACCACTACACCATGCTGGTTCTCAGTGGTACAGCTATTCAAAAACTGACCTGGGAACACTTTGGCCTCTTGTTGCCTGTTCTTGAATCATCTCCTACTTCTCCTCCTCTGATTCAAATGATACCCTCTTCTTAGAGGGCCAGTTGGTACCAACTTTGGTGTTATTCTGGTATAAAGTAAAAACTTGGATTTTTACTCAGGCCGTTGGTGCCTAGTTAAGCCCATTCAAATTTGCACGTTATTTTAACTTGTCAGAATGTTTAATATGCTTTTATTCTGGTTAAATTATTTCTATTGTCTTGAATTTGTTAAATGACTCAATTGTTCAATCCCCTGAGATCCCACGATGTAGAGCAGAATATAAATATTTTGAATGAATGAATAAAAAAACAAAGGAATGAGTCTAACAGCTGAACAATATTTCATCAAGCGATTGAGCTTACTAAGCATTTTGGGTGATGTTCCACACAATATTGATGCTAGAAAATAATCCAGCAATAATGGTGCCTACAGGGGTTGTGTTATTGGGACCCATTGTACAGTGTTCTTTGTTTTCATTATATACCAAAAATCTGTTAAGAATTGTGCCAGAGATGTGAATACTGCTGTGGCTGAATATGTGAATGAGACTCAAGAATTCTGACAGCATCTGAAAGGTCATGCATTAATGGTACTTTCCCAATTGAATTGTAACCATGTGACCCTCATTGACGTGCATGGGTATCATGCTGCTAAAACACTTTAAAATCTAGTCCATGTAACAGCTATGCTGGGAGCCAGCAAGGGAATTACAGCTTCTCATTAATATGCGTGTAGTTTTGCAAACTGTGAGTATAGCTAGGGAACAGTAACTCCAACAATACCTTCCCCTTTCTACAGTGAGGCCAAGACTGTAGAGTTCTCTTATTTTGCTGTGTTACATAGCGCACAAAGCCAATTGTTAACCTTGATCTGTCACAGTTGGTTGCCCAGCTAGGTCATTTTAGATCCTGAACATAATACCTGAAAAAAGCCACTCTGTATTAAGTTGCCTGGACTACTTAAAAAAAATAGTGAATGGGTCCCAGAGCAAATCAAGCCTGAACTCTCCTTCGAAGCCAAGATGACTAAACTGAGGATGCCATACTTTGGCCATATCCTGAGAATACATGACTCACTAGGAAAGATAATAATGCTTGGTAAGATAGAAGGCAGTAGGAAAAGAAGACCACCACATTTATAGATGGATAGACCCAATCAAGGAAGATATGTCTCTGAATCTGCAAGACCTGAGCAGGGCGGTTGATGATGGAGTGGCTTGGAAGTCTCTCATCCATAGGGTCGCCATAAGTCGAGGTGGACATTATGGCAGTTAACAAAAAATTAAGTCAGTTGTGAAGCATGTAACTTATATTTCTGTACATAACATCACATGCTTTGCTTACAGTTGCTTCTAAATTCCTGTTATGTTTTAGCCAAAGCCTACTTGCCAAACCTGGTTCAAAATAAAAATACTCTGAGCGTTTGCAGTTATGAATTTAAATTAATTGAAATCATAGCACTATCTAGGAAGCAGATTCTATCTTCACACCAAGATGCAGTAGCAGCAAAATCATTGTCTTGTATAAACAGAGCATGTGGGGATTGTGCTCCTTATTCTTCAGGTAAATCACACTTTTTGGAGGCTGCTAGGAGCTGGCTGTTGTTTCTTCTTTTGACTGAAATGACTTTGCTGCTAGTTCTGCCCAGTCCAAATTCTACCACAGGGGAGTGTGTCAGCTGGGACTGCAGAAACCATTGGGGGCCTATGGGACAGATGTTGGCCATCCTTGCTTAGCGGCTTAGTCTGCAAATGAAAGTCAGCAGGAGGAAAAGCAGTGGTAAACTGGAGGGGTTGCAGAACACACGTGAACCTTGTCATTTACTTGGTAGTAAGCGGCATTTGTTTTAGAAAAAATAAATAGCTATATAAAGAAATAATAACATCAGCATCTGTATGCATGTAGATGCCTGTCAACCACTCGCTTTCTCTCTTTAATAGAAATAATACTATGACAGCAGTGTCAGTCCCAGTGGGCCCCGCTATGCCTTTGCTGACCTAGGTGTGGGTGGCAGGCCTGGTCATTCCTGTCGTCATCATCTGCCATTTTTTGAGTGGTCATTAAGGGCTCTGGACTTTGGCTCCAAAGTCGAGCCCTAGCTGCATTACTGACTGTTGTCAATGTTATAAGAAACATGGAGTGTCTGCTGATCTAGGCTGTATAGCTTTCTACTCATGAGGAACTGGGCTCAATTGATATGTGGTTTGCAGTTTTTGGGAAGTAATGCAGAATCATGCTTTCTACAGGGTAACAAAGCAGATGGCAGATGTATTTCTCCAGGTTTACTCTGTATTGTGCAACTAACTGTATTCATTTTGCTGTTTGAACTGAATGAGGTCTTGGTTCCTTTGTGCTAGGATAGCAAAGCTCAACACTAATCTCCTTGTAATCAAATCTGTGTGGCAAACTTCTGTATAAGTAAGTACAGCTGAAAGCCTTTCATGCATCATGACAATCATTGCATTTATGACTTTTAGGAATATTCACGTGAAAGAAAAGGAAATGTAAATGCAATTCTCATGCCTGGCAAGTACTATTAGAGACTAAAACATCCATATTAGGTACCCTTTCCATTCTTCTATTCTGTTAATGCCATACATCCATCAACTGAAAAATCTGGTAAGTCCAAAAATGTAACAAATCCCATGTGATAACACTTCTAAGGACAAATTTGACTCTAATTTTGTCTCAGCCACATACTCACTATTTGGGCGGAAGGGGAGAGTGTTGCTAGTTAGCCTCAAAATTTCTTACCAAAAAACAAAACAAAACTAGGTGTCCACAAATTCACTTCTCAGGTTGAGTGTTGCTTTCTTGGCAAGCATGAAAAGGGGAACATGAGCCTGTGAGTTCAGCATTTGGGAAGAGGGCAGCAAAAATAGCCTTGGAGATGCTTTGATGCAGGATGTGAGGGCAATCTGATTGCAACATCTGTCACCCCATTGATCGCCAGGGTTTATTCTGGCTGGCTAGGCGGGTTTTCCCTTCCTCCCTCACCACTCCATGTGTGTCCCTCCTGAAGCTGCGCGCTTGGTGGAAGAGGACGACCATCCCAGATGGGAGTGCACCATTCTTCGGTTAAGGGTATACAATAGCGGTGCTCCCCTGCTAGAACCTCCAAATAAGCTCAAGGAGATGCTTACTGTACTTACAGAAGCTCAGATGATGTCACAGAAGAATGTCATAATCTTCATTCCTTAATCTAGTCAATACTCTTGCAACATTGCATTTTTGTGAAGTCCCATCCTGATTTGGCTGAGGAAGAGTTGAACTTTGGCACAGTGTGTCGTCCAAAGCTGCCCAAGGATTCCATGTCTGAGCCAGGATTTTAGTACATGTTGTCTGGGTCTACCCTATGTTAAAGAGTAACGCTGCCTGAAATTGTTTTAAAAATACTTTTTAAAAATGGTTGCATTCACTTTTCAAGAGGCTAAAGATTGAAGAGGACCACATGCTTCAAATAATTCTGACCTCTAAAGCACCCTTTGTATTGTATTGTAATGTATTCATTTATACCCCACCTTTCCACCATATATGGGACTTGAGACGTTGTCCAAAATAAAAGAAATTTGAGTAAAATACATATATGTAAAAAATATACCAAAGGGTGTATAATAGCATTAAATTGTCAATAAAATGAAAAGTAATTAAAACATATTCATTTTAAAGTCAGTGATAAATATTAGTACAATACACTAAGGGTTGGTAAAATAGGGCCTTGGTCCTGTTTGTATATTGATTATGAAAAAACGTGAAGTTGTCACAGACATCACCCAAACGCAGGTCACTGAAGAAAAAAAGTATCAGAGGTGAGCAACTGTGATAGTGGTGGGGAAACATTCTTACCCCTTGCCTAGCCAGTGGGCCTCATAACCACTGTTTTGGCTCCGGAACAGCTAAAAATACAGTGTAATGGGAATAGAACTGCTTTGAAGATTTATATCTTGTTCTTTTCCAGCACAATTTCCATTGATTTTTGCCAGTTAAAGTAAATTGTAGGGGGTTATGGTGTTGTGAGTAATTAAAGGCATAATACCATTCCTGGCAGCATTTTGGAGCACTCAGTTTGGAAAAAAAATTGAGGTGGTTGAGTTTGGGCACTCAAGAGTGCTAAAAGGGTTGTTGGCTACCTGTAACCCACAGCCTACATTTTTCCAGCTCTAGTTTTCACTGAAAGAAGTGTATACACAACAGTATACAGTGAAAAAACTCCATTTTTTTAAAACAAAAAATAATTGCTGATTAAGACTTGGTAGGTGAAATTCATTTCCACTGTGGCCTTCAGGCTTAATTATCTGGAGAGAGGAGAGATGCCAATCTTTGTGGATGCTTTGTCTTCTTTTATTTATGGAAATCTGGTTCCTTTACAGTTCTCAGATCCCTGTGAAGCATCTGACAGGTGTATATCACCTTGGTTTGGTTTCAGAAAGCTAGAAAGGGGCATGAAAATTCCCCCATGTGCTTTTATCAGTCTTCAAAACCCTTTTGTTGCAATGAAAAATGCAAAGCAAGGCCAGGTGTCAGTGCAGTTCTGTTTTGAGCAATTGAAGTTGGCAGATGATGGGTTTATTTTGGAGAGTGTGCCCTTGGTTAATGCAAATCATTGACTTCAGCTACTGGGGGATGTTTTATAAAGCTACAAACTCTTAATTTATATGCATTCTGTCCAGCTGAACTAATGAATGTGTATAGTAAACAATAGGGAGCATGACCAAAAGTCAGGGCGAGCCAAATTTATCTGGGAATAGAATGTCCTGCCAAGTTCCAAAAGCACTGTTGAGTTTGTATCTTCTTTGAAGGACTTCAACTATCGTGCTATAGCAAGAATCCTCCAGCATTGTGCACAACCTCTGCAACACATGCACACACTGCAAACTGAGACCATCACTTATAAATACTCTTTGTAAATAGTAAATCACTTTTCTGTTCATCACAGTCGTCAAAGCAATGTACATAAAATCATTAGAAACAGACTTTAAAAAAAAAGCCAGAAGGCCTGAGACGGTAATACAGTTTTGACTGGCTGTCAAAAACTCTGTAAGGATGGAACCTTGGGAAAGAAGTTGCTGCTGCAGAAAAAGCTCTGTCACATATAACCCTACCTCCCTTATTGGAGTGGTGGAATATGCAACAGGACTTCCTCTGACCTCTTTTTAAGTACAGTTGGCCCTCCACATATATGGGCTTGAGTTGCAAGAATTTGATTATTTCTGAGTTTTTTCAACCCCTGCCTCCCTCTATCTCAGGCACTTCTTTACCAGGGGAACCTTCCCTATCAGTGGCTCCAATCAGGTCACACAACCCTTTTAAAAACTGCCTCTGATTTTCCTCCTCCAGCTCTACTAGCTACTGCCTGGCTACGGAGGCTTGCTTGGAACTGCTTGCACACATAGCAAGCTGAGCGGAGGGAAAACGTGCTAAGCCAGCTGACAGACTTTGCAAGCAACACATGCCATGGTCGGTAACAGCTGAGCCACCTGTATGTCCTTCATGCTCTCTACAGTGTGGTACATGGATTCCACTTTTCAACCAATGCTGTTTGCTGACAGCGCTCTGGTTCCAAACCTGTCAGATAAGTGGGAGAAGCCTATACTTTCCTTTTGACCACCATCAGTTTTCTAGAATCCTAACTACTTCCTCCAAACTTCTGGGACCACTAGACTCGATTATTAGTATCTGTTGTCCCTAACTGTGACACAGGTTTTGGAGGAAATGTTGAGTCAAAGGTTTTCCAGAACATATTCTGCTATTCCAATAAAGAGGGCTGATTTCCTTGTTTTTATTTTTTCTTTAGTGAACCAATTTTTAAAGAAAAGTGTGTTAATTTTATGGGTACAAATATCTGAAAAGTGTTTCTAGTAGTCAGAAGTAGTTGATGTATTTGATTCAGACAAATACTTCAATAAAGCAGTATGGAAAATTATTTTGAGACAATTTCAGCAATTTTAAAAACTGGAATCATTGCAAAGATTTTAAAGCATAACAGCATCATAGCATAGAGGTCCCTTACATTAGATTTTAAGAAAAAATTAAAGAGATTGAAAACTTAATGTACCTGTCTTAAAATATGAACAGAGCTGTGTATAAACAATACGGACTTCCTAGAGTTAATCAACTGTAAAAAGGTAATTGCAAATTGATTTTATATTTAACTTCACTCCATTTGGCAAATTTGACTGTATTGTGTTAATGCATTATCATGTAAGTAATGTTATAAAGCAGTACATTTTTAAAGATAAAAAAATATACTGCAGGAAAATATTGTAATGGAAATAGCTTACTCAGAAAATGTTCTACCCCACATTTCTGGTCTCCAGAGGTCAATCAGTTCTTTTGAGTTAATGCGGACAGGAGAGTTGATTTGACTTGTTGACAGAGACTGGTGGATTGTGACTGTGGAGGAAGAGAATGGAAATTGGAGAAAATTCTGTTGGGTACTGGGATCAAGCCTGGTGCTCCTGTCTGCTATTTTGTACTTCTTTCTCAGGTTGTAGAGGTGCTCAAAGCACGGTCCCTCTCTGGGAGGTTGAATACAAAGTGTTAATAAAAGATCAGCCATCCATGATTTTATTCTGGATGAAGTCACTGACTTTGCTAATATCACTGAAGCTGTATATTTGATACATGGGCAGAAGTTTGACTTGATAGAGAAATCTGTCTGTGATAATTCGTGGGTAGCCAACTGCTGTTTCCTTCTTGTTTTTGCAATGTACTCTTTTCCATTTTATATTGATTTTGGTTTTTTCAGTAAACTAAGCTTATTGTCAGCTCTGTATCTGTAATGCAATGTCTGAAGAGCTTTGAATGGGATGAAGCTCCCCAGCTGGTAGTCTCTTCTGTTTGAACTCTTGATCTGGGAATTTAGAAGAAAGCCATGGCAAACCCCCTTTGAAGAAATTTAGCCAAGGAAACTCTGTAAGCTTACCATAAGTTGGAAACAATTTTGAAGGCTCATAAGAACAAATTGTGGCATATAACAGGTTAATAATTAATTATCTTAAGCAGGGATGCTATAAAAGCCTTTCAGTGTTGGATGATGAAACATGAGATGTAGGGCAGTTTTGTATGTGGAAAAGTGAACTCCTGATTCCGGTTCTGCCAACGTATGCATTCTCTTATAGAAGCGGCTGCTGGGGAGGGTTGGACTCTGGAGGACATTACAGCAAGGCACCTCGAGTGATGGTGTGGTAACTAAGCAACTACTGTCAGTGCTGATTTTAGTTCATCTGGGATTGCAAAATAGTAGGCAGGTGACAAAAGCAACAGGTTAACTGAATCAACTTAGAAAGCCAAAGGTGTGTCTAAATAAAAAGATCCTTACTTGTTTGCAGAAGTTTCCTAAGGCAGTGGACAAAATGGGTCTCCTTAGGAAGGGAGTTGCGATACTCTGAAGCCACTGAAAACACTTTCTCTCAAATATTGGTGGGATAGGGTAAAACCTGGGCAAGTTTATATGGGGGAAGACTATCCTTCAGGTAACTTGATTCCAACCGGTTTGGTGCTTTATAGTCCAAAAACAGTATTTTGTATTGTGCTTGGAAACAGACCAGTAGCCTGGCGACCATCCTAATTTCAGCAGTTATGAACCAGGTAGATTTTCTGAACATTTTTTCAAAGGCAACCCTAAGTACATGACTCCAAATGAGATGTAAGTAAGGCATGTGTCATCAGGCCAATTCTGACATTTCTGAGAATGAGCACATTTAGTGCACTAGCCTCGGGTGTGGAGAACTAGTCATATGCGTGCCTTGATAAAACTATCCAATTTGGCTTTTGTTGATTTTTTTTAACCTAGTACAGCATCTAAAATTATCTCTAGCTTTGTTACTATAAAGACTGAATAGTTTCTCTTTGTTCTTCACTTATAAAGCAGCCTGTATGCCTCACTCAGGAAGGTGACAGTTCTGAGTAAGAGCTAGATTTTACATTTTCAAAGGCTGGAGGGGAGGGGGAGTCAAACATTACTTTTTTTCTTGCTTGAAGGAGATTAGCAATAGCTCCAGCTGCAACCTGCTAGTACCTAATTTGAATGTCCGTAGACCAGGGATGAGAGCCACAATGGTATAGTGATTTGAACATTGACTATGACTCTGGAGACCAGGATTTGAATCCCCGTTCAGCCATGGAAACCCCACTGAGTGGCCTTGGGCAAGTCACACTCTCTCAGCCTCAGAGGAGAGTCACGGCAAACTCACTCTGAACACATTTTGCCAAGAAAACCCCATGATAGATTTGCCTTAGGGAAACTGTTGGAGATGCAGTCCAACATCTGAGGCTCTTCAGCCTTGGAATACAGTGATCCCAGTCCATTTTCAAGATGCTTAGCCAAGGAGCGTCGAGTTGCCACAGGCTGGAAATGACTTGAAAGCACACAACAACAAAAACAACAACAAAAACATGGGGAACTTGTGACTCACAGTCCACAGTGCAGATCTGTTCCTCTTTGTTGTGGTGTCCTGACCCCCAGTTCAATGCGCTCCAACCCCCACCCCCAAATTGGGATAAAAATGCCTGAGAAAGGTGAGTGGCTGCTCCTTTAGGCCCCAAGAAAAAGCGGATTTGCTATCACCCTGTGTCCTGACAAATCACAACCAGAAGTCACTTCAATTTGCCATTTTTAGTAATAGGAATTTTAGAATTAGTAGATGATCTCATAAGATACAAGTTTGGGATTAGATGCAATTGCTGCATCTTCCTGGGTTTTTTGGGGAAGAGGAAGATACAACTAGATCTACATAAAGCTTTTTTATTTGTGAGGTTTATTATAGAGTTTTTAAACAGAAGCTGGATGGCCATTTGTATGGAGTGCTTTGATTGCATTGCAGAGGGTTGGATTGGACGGCCCTTGTGGACTCTTCCAACTCTGTGATTCTATGGGATCACCAGGTTTGATTTGATCAGAGCTTCTGATAGTCAGGAGTAAAGTTTATGGAATATGAATAATTCCCTATGCTGCTCTAAGATTTGTATTTGTAGTTTAAGATTTGTAAAGATCTCTTCCAGCTTTACTTTTTGCCTTCCTGCCATACCTTATCCAGATATTTAGCATACTGAGAAGTCCAGTGTTACTGCAATAAGGTACCCAATTTCTGAAATATAAAAATGTGAATATTTTTATTCTGTGAGAGAAATTTGGATTTTGGTCCAAATGAGCTGAACTGATGGGTTTGCTAAGATTACTATTAGAGATGGCCTGATCCCATTTAGTGCAGAAGTCTACAAACAGTTACAAAAATGTGCTGATGGTTCTGTTTTTATTTAAATCTAATTATTTTGATTTGTCTTTGCTGATGCAGGGAATTCATTCCAGCAGAGATTCCAGCAGCATCAGCAAATTCTTAAGATGCTGCCTGCAGAATATGATACATTTTTTTACCCTTTTCTATATTAATTAGAATGTATTCTAGTAAAATCTGTCAATTATCTGTTGCTTTATGTAAAGATGCAGTCATTGGTCTCCAGTTAAAGTGATAAGTCTTTCAATTACAAGAAGAAATTCTGTTAGCAGCAAGATGCGTCTAGAAACATCCTTTTGGGTAGTAAATTAGCATGTTAAATGTGGAGCTACTTGTGCATGTTGTGACATCCTGTGCTTTATTAGCTTTATTGGCTTGAAGGAACAAATAAAAAACAGCTGGTACAGCTACACACGAACACTCCCTCCTTAGACTGGCCTTTTCTGTATGACCATATTCTTGAAGGTAAACGTGGTGGATCTAATATGTTTCTTGTAATTCAGCATTCATTGGAAGCCTTTCTTTTTCTGGGAGAATTTTTTTTTCAGACCTCTTAACATTAAGAATAGTTTTCTTTACCATAAATATTTCACAGTTCTTTCAAGAGAACAGCTGAAGGAGCTCTCCATCCTGTTGGAGATCTGTGCTGGGATGCTTGAGGCTTAGGGGGAACTGGTACTTGAATGAGCACTAGTCTGATGGCCTTGGTAGCCAGCCTGTGCTGTGAAACTTGCTGTTACAGGAGTTGGCGGGTGTTGCCCCTTTCAGAAGAAACTAAAATAATTGCTGCTTTGGCCTATCTCCTTCCTAGCTCATTAAGAAATAACCTCACAGGTGATATGATGAGAGGAAAACCAAGGACCCGTAAGAAATCCTGAAGGGTAACTGTGGGTTTGTGTGACCTTCTGTGTGTGTTCAAATTGGAAGATATGGGGAAACCAAAATTGGGACAAACTAATTGCACAACCTTCCTTATTCCCAAGGCAGCTTGTAAAATCTAACATGTTTCTATTTTCTATGTATGTCAGTCTGTAATCCCTAGAGCTACAATTATTTCCTTGCTATGGGGTATTTATTTTTCCCTGCTACTAAGTCTATAAGGCAGTTCAGAGAGTAAAGTGCAGTTTAGTGGTATAGTGGCAAAAAATAGGTGAGTATCTTTCCTTACAAATTCTTGATCTGCTTGAGAGTGGATACAAATCACTTGTTAGAACAACAGTCTATGTGAGGATTGCTGTTGTAAGCTGCATAATCTTTAACAATAAAAGAAAATGAGTGTGCTTCTGTGTCTGTCACTACTGTAGCTCTAAGATTCTTGACACCACAGACTTGGCATGGGTATTTAGGAGACTGTAAAGTGTGCACTACAAAACTGTATCATTTTAAAACAACTGATTAATTTTACTTAATAAAAATTCATAGCGTGATCTTCAGTCACTAGGTATAGACTTCCCTAACATTTCCTAACCAGCAGAGTAAAAGCTAGAATCAAGCCAGGAATAATAATGTCTCCAAAAGGCATCTAGAGAACTCCACATGATATTTCTCTCTACAGGATCCCTTTCATGTGAAATAGTGAAAGAGGAAGAGGGATAATCCTGCTGTCTGCTAAAAGCAGGGCAGAGAGTGAACAGGGGAAGGGGCTGGGCAAAGCAAAAGGGAGAGAAGGATGAAGGAGAAAGACCAGTAAGTAAGTAAGTTGGAGGGAGAGAAGAGATAGTGAGATGGAGAACATTAGAGTGGGGCTTCTAGGTGAGTGAACCAATGGGTTTTTATCTTTTGGAAATCTTGGGAATTTCTGCTTGTGCCCAAAAATGGTATAAAAGTGGCATTTTACATATATACCAGAAATATGATATCAACCTGGAGACATTTGGACTTTATGACACTTCCACAATCTCTCTCCCCCTCCAGAGGATATTCAATGATCATCATAAACGACACTGTTGAATTCTGTGTCATTTTTTATAGGAGTGTGTATCCTGACATGTAAAATATAAAATGTGACACAATTTGAGTGCAATTTTCTCTAATCAGACACTGGAAACACAGCCCACACTCTTCTGATACCTAATTTATCTGGACACATGTCCTAACAGAATAAAATAGCCATGCACTGTTTCTGTTCCTAACAAGATATAGCTTTTTATACGACTTATTCCCCTAGACGATTTGAGAAATTTTTTTTGAAATTTTAAGGGTTTTAACGTTTTTAAAAAGGCTAGATAGCCATCTGTCAGGAGTGCTTTGACCATGTATTCCTGCATGGTAGGAGATTGGACCGGATAGCCCTTGTGGTCTCTTCCAACTCTATGATTCTATGAAAATGTGAAAGTGTCAAAATTCATGATGTGCTTTTGATGGTGTCTCTAGCATCTCAGATTCAAAAGAGACCTGTGTGGTGCAATACAATTCCAGAATAGTCAGCATTTCTGATTTATGATCTCAAGAACACTGAGGATTGCACAATAAATTTGAGTGTGATAGGAACTTCACACAGTCACATAAGACCTTGTGAGTGGAAAACTGCCTTTGACCATAAAAGCAAAAGAGCCTAAATGTCCACAGCTTGCTTATTAAGATTTGTGTTTTTGCTACACAAGACCCAAACTCCAGTTGGTTTACTGAGTGATAGTTAGAACACTTGTGTAGAGAACAATGAGACTCATCTTATTTATTAGAGAGAACATTTTCTATCTTCCCATTGAACAAAACTAGTTCAAGTGTAACTCAAACCTCTTTGATTGAGAGCTTGCATTTGTTCCATAGCAACTGTAACATGCTGCCGACTTAGCCAGGCTGCAATACTGCAAATTGTCATTAGCATCTCTAGAGTATGTTTCTAAATACCCATACATCGAGAAACCATTAATGTGTCAAGGTTCTTGGGAGAAGTGGCAATTTGCACAGGAATAAAGGATTTTGTGGCAAAAAGACAGGCTCGCCTCACCGTCACCCATATATTGGAGACTTGAACTATGGAAAGCAGGAGGAGGGGTAGCTGATGATTTTGAAAAAGGTTCCTGCAAAAGAATCTAGAGCAAGATGTGTCTGGAAACCAATGCAGAATTTAGCAAGGAAGCCAGCTCTGTTCCTGCTGCAAGTGATCTCCTTCAGCTTAGAGCTTCAGAAATTCTGAACTACATGTGTCACTAGTGGAAGAAATGGAGGTTCATCAGAACATCAGCAAATATCAATCTTCTAATGACATGGAAGGTAACAGGGTTATAAATAATGGTTTTTAACTAAGGGTAAGAATGCAGAACCCTGATCTTTTGAGATGTTCTCTGCCAAATTCTTGGCCTAAACCTTTGCAGCTATTCACCTACCTGCTGGGACTCTCTATTGCCAGAACTCCAGCAGTTCTTTTTGTTTGCCATCTGTGCTCACAAATTAAGGTTTTTTTCTGTTTTGGATTTTCAGATAGCGCGGTGAGAGGCGAGTTGTCATTAAAGCTGCACCGATCTATCAGAGATCATTAAGTGCTCTCTCTCTCTGTGTTCTGAGTAAGGTGTTGTGCTGCTCACTGTCCCACCCACTTAACCTTCCCCACCTCACCCTCTATCTGGTGGATGGTGGATGGCATTTTCTCTGCAGTTGCAGTCTATCAGGGAGGAAACAGAGCTCCCTGTGCAGCAGGAACAGACTGGCATGGGGCATGTGCCTCATAAGAGCAAATATAAGTGCCTAGAGATGATGTCAGGGATTGCAGATGAGTTCTCAGCAGTGGCCCAGGATTTAAATGGGAGATAACTAAAATGTAACTATGATATCCATAATAAGATACGCAGTTTGAGAACTTGTGCATGTGTAAATTCTTTTACATTATCACTGTCTCTTGAGTTGAACTTCATATTTTAAAAAAGAAGATCATATGAACTTTTTCGATCTTTCAAAACTGATAAGAACACCATGAGAACCAGCATGGTGTAATGGTCTGAGCATTGGACCACAACCCTGGAAACCATGGTTTGTTTCCCTGCTCAACCATGGAAACTCACTGGGTGACCTTGGGAATGTCACACGCTTTCAGCCCCAGAAAATCCTGTGATAGTTTCACCTTAGGATCACCACAAGTTGGAAATGAAGGCACACAACAACAACAACAACAACACCATAAATAACACCTTTGAAGAAAATATCAGGTGGGAGTTCTACTCAGAGCATCCTTCTTTTTTGAGCATGCTTGGCTTCCTATTTGTGATTAATTACAGGTCACTTGAATCTTTCCAGCTGGCAAGAGGACAGAGTTCTGATTCATGGAAGCTGTGATGTAGTCCTTTATTTTACTGTCTGATGGGGGGTGTATTATTCTATTATGCTCAGTCCCTAGTTGCATTCCAGAGTGAATTATTCCTCCTCCAAGGTCTGCTCTCCATAGAGGGCTCTGCACTTCTACATTTATTATTCTCATCACAGCTTCAGCACATGTGCAAGAAAATGGCCAATTGAATTTGTAGATAGCTGTTATTGCTGAGGAATTTTTTTCCTCACTGCCAGTAAACCTGACAAACAAAATTAAGGAAGAAGTCTGTTTACAGAGGAGGCTGCATGCTCTAGCAGCAGCAGGATATCTGACAAACTATTCAGAAGTGACCTTGCAGTGTATCAACATTTATTCATTCCCTGCACCTCCCTGTTCTCTGTTGTGGTGCATGGATTGCACCTGCGGAGAGCATCTGCTAGGTGCTAGGCAGCATGTTCTAAAATCTCTCTTGGCAAAGCTTCTCTTGAGGTTTCTGGCAAGAAGGTGGAAGGCTAGCTGTGTGTATGTGTATGGGTGTTCCTACTACTCAAGCTTCATAGCTGACGCATGACTATCTGCTGTTGGATAATGATTAATCAGAGAATGGCACAATAGAAAGCAGGGAGCTGTCCAAATTGTGGAAAGTTTTTCTGTTTTTCAGGCCACAGAAACTTCAACATGTATGTTTTTGAATTTTGGGATCTATGTTAGCCAATGGGGTTTTTCCAAGAGAAAAAGTGGGCATTCTTCATGCTCAAAGTAAGTTTGTTCCTGTATTCTGGAGTGGGGAATGTCACTCAGTGAGTTAGTTACATCTTGATAAATATGGAAGATCTTGGTTTTCTTTAAATTCACCTCTCAGGGAAGAGACAATGTTTCAAGATAGCTTAGTACTATTGTTCATTAAGGCATGTTGCCTGTTAAGGCACTAACAGCCACACTTCAGGAAGGGTTGGGATTTGGGTGGCCCTTCAGAGGGTATTGGATTGCAACTTCTAGCAGTTCTAGCTAGCATAACCAGTGAGGAGAAATGCTGAGAGCTGCAGTTCTACAACAATTGGGGGTAATACAATTCCCATCTCTGCTTTAGGAATCTGGTTATCTGGCAGTTCTGGAGACAAGGAAATTATATAACATAATGATACACCTTGTTTCATCCTGTTTCTATTTCAAAGGGGCGTATAATAAAATACAATACAATAGTAAAACAGCAAATATATTACTTAAAAGCAGAGTTTATAATTAAATGTTCAAATTATCTGTTTAAATAAGAATACTTGCAAAAGACTGCAGTATTGACTCTGGGTGAGCCTCTTTAGGTCAGACATTCCATAACCAGGATCCACTGCTGAAAACATGCTCTCCATTGTTGTTGAATAAATGCCCCTAATAAAGGGGGCATATGAGGAAGGGTCTCAAAAATGATGAAAGCAGGGCAGCTGTGTTGATATTTGAACATATCTTTTTCGGACAGTATAACAAAGATATTTTGTATAAGGTAATAGGAAGATGCAGACCAAGCATCCTCTTTGCTGAACTTTCTAGCTCAGTTATGAGAACTTGGGGGTTAGAAAAGTTCAAATCCCAGTGACTCTTCTCTGTTAAAACTTTCCCTTTTATTGCAGAAATTGACTGTGATATGTTGAATGCGAGTATGTTGACTAGGTTCAATGATTTCTAGCTTTACTAAACACAGTCTGTGAAAGCGTGTGTGTGTGTGTGTACATGTACATACCTCATACAAATACAACATCCACACATTGAGCTCATCACTATTATTTTATTCCCCAGGTTGTTTCAAGAAGATCTGATCTCTCTAGGAGTTTTGGAGAAATAGCTCTGGGCTTAATGCTTCACCCATGCATAGTCTAGATAGCGTTCAACATGTTGATGCTTCTTTTCATTGTTTGTTTGTGATATAGGTTTTGGAAGTGGTGCGCTCCAACTATGACACACTCACCCTAAAGTTGCAGGATGGATTGGACCAATATGAACGCTACTCTGAGCAACACAAAGAAGCTGCTTTCTTTAAAGAACTGGTGAGTTTTAACTCTCAGATACGCACCTCAAAGTCCAGGACCACAGTCTGACTTCCAGTGCCACCACAGCCCAACCTGAACTGGCTGGGTACCCACAAAATACGTGGCTGGTAGGACTGCAGAAGCACATGCATTAGTGTGTCTTTCACAGAGTAATTTCCAACTACATTCCAGACCAACAAAACTAGGAACAGAGAGGTTTAATCTATGTTTATCTGGGGCTTCTTTAGCTCTTTGCAGCATGGTAGATGGCAGAATTATGTGTCTGGGAGTTATTCTTACATACTCATGAAAAAAAGTTGAGAAATCTCATGATAACTACACTTCCCAGAAGCTTATTGAGCGTAGGTTTCCAACAAT
Source organism: Cyclura pinguis (assembly GCA_030412105.1). Classification (NCBI taxonomy): domain Eukaryota; kingdom Metazoa; phylum Chordata; class Lepidosauria; order Squamata; family Iguanidae; genus Cyclura; species Cyclura pinguis. The sequence continues at coordinate 61,414,274 of CM059601.1, forward strand.
TCCATTGACAGAATAGGAATCAGAATACTTTTACAAAAGACAGACTTTTCTCCAGGGTTTGAAGTTTACAAGCTGCGCATGTCCCAACCACACCCAAACAGCATTCTTAAATTTTCTCTTTACCAGCTTGTAGCTGTAACTCCCTTGTGTCTTTGTGAGATACCTCCACATTCTGTATTGCAAGTGTTTGAACAATGGAACATGGGTAGTGTGAAAACTTTCTTCTTAAACCAATTTGTGTTTAATCAGGGAGATAGCTGACTAGAGATGCCTGTGCTCAATAGTGCAGAAATAGTCAAGGTTTTGTTCACCTGTACAGATGAAATATTCTCCTTTCTTGTTGCCATATCCATGGTTTCATTTTGTACGTCACCTGCCTCCCTTTTTTGGCTTTACGTTACCTTCTTAAGTCGTTCTTTCTGTGCTCTCTTGTTTACTATTTGAAGAACTTTTCATTTCTCCTGATTAAACTAAAGATTTGTGTTTTCTAATTTGCTGATGTTAAAGCTTCCTTTCTGGAATTTATCCTCCTTAGCACTAGTAATTTGGATTCAGCATCATTGAGTATAGTTAACATCTTTGCCAATAGTCTTGCTTGTTTTTATGAGATATGACCAAACAGATCCATTCCCAGTTGACTAAACATAGGAAAATTTATTATTCTTCATCTAATGATTAAGCAACCAGTTTAATCCCTACTTCTCTAGAGATTTAATGAGGCTGCACCAAACCAATCCCCCATTGAGAACTACAGTGAATGTTTAGTGTGTCTCTTGAGTTCAGTATCAAAGCAGGGAAGGAGAAGAATCAAGTTGATCTGGTTTAGTGCTTTGTTGACAAAAACCCATTTTCCCATTAGGGTATTTTCCTTCTAGAGCCAAGCTACAAGATAAGATTTTGTTTGTAAACTGAGCTTTGGCATTAGATTATGTCACACTGAATGGTGCATGTTGCCCATGATGTCACTAATGCACATTCTAAGCACATAAGGAGCCTTTCTCCATACAAAATAGCTAGAGAAGGCACAAATTTGGAAACAGAGGAATCTGAGTTAAAGCCCAGTGCTTCTGCCATATTTGATGTTTAACATTTCTTCATAGCAAATAAAACTTTGAAGGAAAGTGAACAGAATGCTGGTGTGAACCAAGATTGTATGTTTCATGCATCCAGACACTGTTGTTGCTTTTATTTCTAGCCCATTTATGACAATTTGATAATATGGAGGTACTGTCTGTTTTCAACTTTACAAGGACTTGTATTGTAACTGGCATTAGAAGACCTGCTATAGAAATTGCTGTAAGGTTTCAAGAGTTTCAGTTCCCCCAACAGCATTTACAGCAATAACATATGTCAGTGGCTCCTGGTATAGATGGCTTGGAAAAGGAGTGAAAAGTCATGGATAGGTCTGTGGATGGTTGTTAGACAAAATATCTAAATAGAACACTCTACATTCATAAGGTGTACACCACTGAATGCCAGTTGCTACAAGGATGGATAGTAATAACAAGGGAGAGCTTTGCCATTCAGGCTGTGTTTGGGATCTTCTCAGTTAACATCTGCCTGGCCTTAATCCCACAGCTAAAACTCTTTGAGTTCTTTCTGGGCTTTTTTTCTGGGACTACTCCTCTTACATGAAAAGCTACCCTAGCCAAAGCTTCCTTCAGTGCTACCCATGACAGCCTGTCTCTGTGTTACCTGTAGTGACTGTTCGCTCTTTCCCACAGGTTCGGTCCATCAGCATCAACGTGCGGCGGAATTTGGCTTTCAACACCCTCAGCCAGGAGGCTTTGCTTAAAGAATTTTCAACCATTTCCTGAAGTGGAATCACTTGCCTGCTTCCTGACTAGTCTTGGTGTTATTGCACCCCTTCCCCAGCATTGACTGTAGCTCCTGGTTGTGGCAAGGCCTAACCCTAGCGTGTGTGTGTGTTTTTCCAGGGAAAATGAGGGGGAGATTTGGACTTGTCCCATATTCTTGGGACTAGCGAACCGACGATATGGACTGCACTGGAGAGTGGCTGTGGGGAAGAGGGATCTGTAGTCATTGTTCTTCCTCACTTTTCTTTGTGCTAACTCCTGTGCAGGGGTAAGAGTTTGCTCCCCAAATGAGCAAAATTAGAACAAGACAATGTTTCTCAAAGGGCTTATCCTTCCAGTTCTCTTGAAGCTGTTTGTTGCTGGGCAGTAGCCTGAAGAGAGCAAGTGGTGCAGGAGCCAAGCCCTTAATAATATGGAGTAGACTAAAAGAGCTCCTGCCCTATGTACACATGGGCTATAAATCCCTAGTCATCAGCTTGGCCTGGGTGCTTTGAATTAGCTGTCCTTGTGTATTATTAGCTTCTTCTCTGCTGGTGTTGACATTAACAGTTGAGGGCTTCGTCCCTCCCTCTGAGTTAGTGCCTCCTGTTCTGAATGGTGCTTGCCAGAGTTGCTTCTGGAGGATTTTCCCAGTGCCCAGCCTAAAATACTTGGTCTCTAGAGTTCCTTAACGAAGAGGCTACCTCTGTCAACTCATCCGTGCTGTTACTACTGCCCTATTTCAAGACTCCAGAGATGAAGTGGTTATTATGTATCTGTGATTTAATTTCAAAGGAGCAATAAGGGAGGGTGTCCTGTGCTTCTTTTGCTCATACAACTTGTATGTGTCAACATGAGCCATTTCATCTTGTTTCCAGGAGGCTGGCAGACCTTCTGCATTAGATTCTTTAATATCTTTCCACTGGCTTGATACGCATGGACTTCTGCCCCAGTGCTGAAAAGATGATCAACTGCTCCTGGTCACATTGTCAATATCTTCTTTTTCAAACTGCCCAAACCAAGTTCCATGCTGAACAGAAGCAGGAACAATGTAACACAGTATTTTCTCTGTGTTTCAGTGGAGTGCTTTATTAGTTAGCTAGCTTTAGGGAGTTAATTTGCTGGATTTAGCAGTTGTCATAGTATTTTAAGGGAAGGAGAGCTTGAGAGAGGGGGATCCAGTGCTCTACATCTGTAGTACTTGCTTGACACTAATGTTCAACAAGTGATGCAGCTGCTGATTACAGGAAATGTTGCTTGTGTTGTCCCATCATACTTCTGTCTTTGTGCAAAATTTCTGTTTTCCCAGGTTCTTAAAAACAAATATAGTAAAGACACTAAATTACTTTCATTTATGCACATAAAAGAAATACAGTGCCCTGTTTGGAAAGCCACATTGGTTCTGCTTCTGGAACTGTACCTGGTGAGGAGATTTCAATCCACCAACATGCTGTTAACCTTTAGTAAAGGATGTTAGTAGAATTTGGTACTGTGCCAATTTAGGATGGGGGAAAAGGAATACCATGTGTATTCTCATCCACGTTGCAGGATCACTTCCACGGGATACAAACAGATGTTGGGCAAGCAGATGTACATGCACCTTACTGGGGTCGTTCTTTATACTAGTTTAGCAGATTAATATGCAGACAAGCTTGGTTTCAAAGACTGCTGCTGTCTTATGTAATTTCTGTGTTCTTTTGGATGAGAAGTGCTCCCTCTTTGTGCCCTTTCCCAGTGCATCAGTGAGTATCAGCGATGCCTAGCAATGAATATTAGCACCACAAGTTCATGGAAGAACCTTAGTTTCGTAGAAGGAACACTGTGAGCTGCCGAAACAAAACCTGTAAGTGGATGTATATAGGACTCCTGCAGAGATCAGTCAAGAAGGGAGGAGGGGGTCATTCTTTTGTGTGCAGTGTACTTTTTTTGTGTTCTCTTTGGGTGGGTAATAAATTATTGTTACTCTTTAACATTTCTGTGGTAGCTATGGTACTCAGTATAAGAATGTAGCCTTTTGCTTCATGGCACTTGTCAGCCGAGAGATGCCTATAGCAGAGATGGGAACTGTCTTACTTGCAGAGTCTACCTGCTTCTCTTCTCCTGCTTGACCTCTTCTCAGATGCTGTTTTTTTCTTTTTCCCCAGGAGGAACAGAATAATGGCACATTGCACATTCTGGGGAGCTTGGTCTAGATTGGAACCACAGAATGGAGGATTTAACTCTTTCTCTTCCCCCACCCTCTATCTAATATGCAAAAGACAGCAGGGAACTGTCAAATTAACAGTTTGTAAACCACTCTGGGAGCCATTTGGCTCTAGGGCAGGTTATAAACACTGTAAACAAACAAATTTGCATCCTTAGAAGAAAAGATTCCATTGGGGCATTTTTTTTCCCTAATGCAAATTGAAGGTACTTGGGCTCCCAATCTAGATAGAGTGGGGAGGGAAGTTTAAAGCCCTTCTGTACCACACACCAGGATTCCAATCTGGATTGGGCCCCTAGCTTGTTGCAGTTTGCATTAAGGGTAAAAGCACATTTACTGCAATGGGAAGGCTTTTTTTTCCTTCTGAAAATTGTCATGGAGGCCCTAAAAGTAGACCATGGGACCATGGGGGTGGAAGCCAAGTTTTACAAGTCCTTCTTAGGCCCTCCTCCAGTTCTAAGGTGGCCAGGACCCCAGTGCCTTGAATTTGTGGGCACATCTCACATAAGCTAATTGGAGGCATTTCTGAAATGCAGATTGCAGCTAGGGGTTTCAGCATGGGCATATGTTTTTATGTGAGTAAATGAATGTCCATGAATTAGTGAGGATGGATGGATGAATGGATGGACAGATGGATGTTTAAGGAAAAGATGGGAAGTGGGAGGCCTCACCCACTTTTATTTTGGCCCTACCTACTGATGGCTTGGAGCCTTAGAAAATTACTCAAGAGAGCGGAATGCAGCCCTTGTACAGATAAAGATGCACAATCCTGGCTTGTAGGATGGAATCTGTGAAGTGGGGAGAGGTTACTTTTGAAAATGTGCTATTTACAAGATTAATTTACAAATTTTTGGAAGTTGAGGCGCCTGAAAACATTTTCATTGTTGAAAAGAAAAACTTGTAGATTTCTTCCAGTCTTTTTTTGACTGGATTTATGGTACCTCTTACAGGAAGACAGGGTCACCCTATTCTGACTATATCAGAGGAACGGTCACAAACCTTGCCCTTCAGACCAGCCTCATTTGGGATTTTTATAGGATTGGCCTGAGATCTTTCAAACTGGCCCTTTCTCTTTCTTACTTAGAGTGTACAGAATATTCAATTGTTTATCCACAACTTCCTTTTGAAGCAAACTTTTCATTAGAATAGGTTTCCCAGCTAATAGTGATTGATATTCTTATGACTTTTCCTATCCCTTTGAGTCTGTCTGGTGCATTTGAAAACATCATGAGTTAGCAGTGTAATTTTTCAACTGGAGTTTTCCGAGCAATTATGCATTTACTCTCTGCTCACATATCCCTTGATGATGCATGCTTGTGAAAACGATAGATGAAAGAAAGATACCACTTTCAGTGTATGCATATGTCAGGTAATACAGGATACCTTTAGGTCAACTGTCTCCATTTTTGTTGCGGTATATCCGTTTTTCTGAGCCACACTCATGCGTTTACTCATGCTAAGGAACTGCATGAGACCCAAGGCTGCTGTTAATCATAAATAAAACTATGGGTTTTATGACCTTTTTCACTGCCTTTCCTTTTTTCATGCCTAAACTGGAACCACAGGTTTCCTTCAGGCAGTACTTTGCTCCAGGAGGAGTATGTAAGGGAAGCAGAAATTGGTTGCTGCTCAGAGAAAGGGAAAAATCTCATTGCTACAAATTTGATTTATGCTTAGCAAATCTAGCATCACTATGTCTAGTGGCATAATAGGATCTCCCCTGTTCTGAGCGGAGAGCTTAGCCCTGCTTGAGAAAGCTATAGCTTTTCATCTCTTTTCATTTCTCTTCTGTGTTTATCCACTCCTTCCATCTGATACTGGATGAGACTAAAGGCAGAATATGTTTAGAGTTAATGAGAAGGACTAACATGAGACCTGAGGTTAAGAATATGATGAATTTTGTACTGGTTAATTTATAGTTGCCATCACCTTCAGTTTAACTGCCTCTGAGACTTGGAAGCTTTCATGTCTTAAAAAGAATGGCAGAGGCCAGCAGACAACATTTGAACATATAGTGACCTATTCCTGTCAAGGAGAAATTGGTTTGGGGTGGGTGGAGGTACGCTTGTTGCACTTTAATTTTTATTTCTTTTTGAAAGCATGGCTGCATTGAGAGAAGATTTTCCTTCTGTGGTAGGAAGGGTTCCTTTTTCATTTCAGATTTTCCCGGAACTATGTAACCCAAAGGTCCTGAATATTTTCCCCCCAATATCCAACACAGATGCTTTACAGATTAGCTCATACTATAAATGTCTCAAGCATACTTATATCAAAATATTCAGAGATCAAAGCACCTTCAGTTCAGGAGGATTTAAGGCTCTTACAAATTCACTCATGTAGAACAAAGCAGAAAATTTTAAAGTACCTGTTTTAACTTACATATCATGAAAATGGTAAATATATTCTATTGCCCCCCATAAGGTACTTGTTTGCAATATAGTTTCTTTCAACCGTATTTTCCCTTTGTATTTTCATTCTTGTTCCTCTTTCTCTATAGAGTGGAGGCAATTCTAAAGCCTAGGACCAATGGCACGTCAATATTTAATAAGATGGATGCTTTTGAATTCTAAAATTTTAATTCTCACCATCAACTTCTTGGAAAGCTTACATAATTTCAGAGGGTGATATTGTGAATGTAGTAATGAAAAGTAACAAAAGAAACCCAAACCAAAACACACATACCAGTGTACCCACCAGTACCAATGAATCAGAAATTCTGTCTTCTAAATTCTGTTGCTGAAGCCTGTTCAATCCAACAATGGCCTTAATTTTAAACACAGAGGTTTCTTGGAAAGCCCCAATTTGCTTAACAGATATATGCTCAGAATATGTCCTCAGTTAAATGATGGATTAAAATGGGAAGTTTGAAACTTCATAACCTTCAGGCCTATGCAATAATTTTTAGTAGTCAAGGGTAGATTTCTATAGCGCCTTTACTCACCTGACAGAATCTGAAGAGACGAGAAATGGGAGGTATCTTTTCAGTGGTCATAAGAATAATTGGAAATGGAGAAGCCTTCTTGATCCCAAAACAACAGCTGTAACATGACTGTTCATTGGAGATATACAAGCATTGTTCTGCGTATCCTAGAAGACTTTGTGTAGATTCAAGCGGAATGTTAACAAACCATTGAGCTTTTGGGAATTATTTGATTGGGACATCATGAAAAGCTCAGAGACGCTCACCTTCCCCTGCCTAAGTTATCTCTAGGCAGGGCAGGAAGAGGTGATGACAGGGGTGCCCAGGCAGAGCATCATTCCCTGCTGGAGAAGTAATTGAGACTACCACTATCAGAATTGCTGGTGGAAAACTGGAGCTATTTGCCTAATTTTTGCTGGACTCAGAGGACCTTTTCCTGGTAGTAACAGTGTACAAAGGTTTAGTTTGCAGTCTCTCTGCCCTCTACAGTGGATAGAGATGTTCCAGGATGTGGTGAATACTCACTGCTGTGTCTCCCTCCTCCCCAGGTAAGTTATTTGACTTTGAGTACATAAGCTGGAGCCAATGAAAAGCCTATTTAGTCCACTATTCTTACCATGTTAGCCACCAAACAAGGGCATTTGGGTATCAGATCTTGTTGGAAGCCCACAAACAAGACATAAATGGGATAGCAGTCGCTTGTCTGTGTTTCCTAGCAACTGGTATTGAAAGGTGTATTATCTCTGATAGAGGACTTAATATACGGCCGTCCTGACTAGAAGCCAGTGATAGCTTTGTGTTCCATGAATTTGGCTAATCCTGCTTTGAAATCTAGATTTGTGGTTGTCCTTGTATCTTGTAGCAAGTTTCAGAGTTAAACTCTACCTTGTGTGAAGAAATACTTCCATATGTCAAGAATCTCCCATCTTTCAGCTTCATTGGATGATTGTGGGGTTTCATATTACAACAATGGGAAAAAATATATCCATATTGATTTTCTGTATACCATGTGTTACTTTATACATTTCTCTCATATCTTCTTGCCCTTTTTTTAAGCTCAAAAAATCCAAATGTTGTGATTTTGCTGTGTGCAGGAATTTTGATTATTTTGGTTGCACTTTTCTGTACTTCTTTCATCTCTAAAATACCTTTCCAGGGATGTGATTAGAACAGAACACAGCATTCTAAGTGTGGTTGTGCCACAGATTTATGTCATTATGGTATTGGCAGTTTTACCCTTAGTTCCTCTCACGATCATCTCCAACAGATATTCTTCCTTCTACGGAAGATGCCCCCTCAAGGAGACAGTGATAGCTCTTGTAGGGTTGAAACAAGCATTGTTCCTGCACAGCAGATACTAGTCATCTCAGTTTGGCTCCCAAACGTTAGAGCAGGGGCTCACTGGGATTTACTGAAACTTGGCAACAAGCACATTTTTTTCCTGCCAAATTGATTACTAATAGGATAAATCATCATAAATTTAGAACAATTAGGGTTTTCTGACTTTGTCATTCAAGAATGCTGGAAAAATTGCTCTCTGCTTTAACTGCCTCGAGTGTGCAGCTGTTCTGCTAGTTGTGTACACACAACAGTGCCACAGACAGAGTGCTGTTGAACCCAAGAGAGAGAGCCCAAACTTCCTCTTATCAGAACTGTCAGCTACACAAAGGTTTTCAAATGAGCTAGATGGCTCAGGTCAATCATGCTCCATCATGTCGGGCAGAACTCAGAAACTGCTATCTGATATGGGAAATGATCTCTTCCCCTGCAACACTTCAGCAGCTGGATGATGTTGGTGTGTAGTCATCAGGTCCATGGGCAAATCACTGAGTGGAGGTTTTTGTCCATGGCCCTGCTTTGTTCCTCCTGCCCCTTTGGTTCTGTGCCATTTGTGGATCTGTCTCCACAAATTTGTCCAATACAGAAAACTGGTTTCTCTATTGCGAAATATTGCAATACTGGTTTGCAAAACTGATTGCAAAACTCGTTTCTCTATTGGGATTTGTTTCTCTGAGTTTGTTCCTTGCAGAGTGCTCCCACAGCTTATAGGATTTACCCTTTGACTATTTTGCTTTATTTTATTTATATTCTGCCTTTTCCCCAGTACAGGATTCTAGGCAGCTTACAACACAGATTGAGATAGAATATTAGTAAAACCAATCGTATGTATGTATGTATGTATGTATGTATGTATGTATCTATCTATCTATCTCTCTATCTATCTATCTATCATCATCATTAGTATGTAGGTCAGCAGTCCAAAGATCAGTCCATATGCTCAATGCAGGCTGTCATAATCAAATACATTTCCCTTTTGATTTAGCTTTGGTCACTGTATCCTCTAGAAGATTGCATCTTTCACATGAGAAGATATAACTCCACCCTATAAATGAATTGGTTTTCTATATCCTGAAAGGAAAGGCTATCTCACCACTACTAAAGAAAATAAAATTGGAACAGACTGTAAATTTATGTTCTCTGGAGTTCCATGGTGGGCAGTCGTCCTATCCTCATTAAAAGAGAGTGAGTGCGAGAGAGAACTTGACAATCAGAGGCAAGACTGCAAGCCAGTAGCCTGTGATTTGTTCTTTTTGGATGTCTGAATTTATCAGCATCCAGCTTAGCTACTCTGAGTCCAGTGGGATCTCCTAATGCTTCTTTTTCATCAGTGTATACTTCTTAGTGCACTTACACTACTGAATATTTTTCATGTTTTTTTTTAAATGTAGTTTTCACTTTTATTGCTAAAGAACTTTCTTCCAAGATTAGAGATGAAGGGAGCCTTTTCCCAAAGCCAAAATAAAGGCTGCCCCCAGCCTCATTTCTTCTGACTAAAAGGTGCAATAAGCTCAGATTTTCCCTGTCTTCAAATATACTGGCTTCGCCTCCTTACTGTATGTGGAGAGCTTGCCAGCCAACTGCCTATGAACTGTAACTTGTTCTAGCAGTCATTCAGCAAAAGAAGAAAACAATTTCAGACCCATCTATATACTCACGTTTTGTTTAGTGTGCTGACTTTGGTTCAGACAGATTCAACACTCTTGATCCTGGGTCTCACTAAAATGTTCCACTTCAGACTGCAAATTTGGGGTCACGTGACTGAATGCTGTTCCATGTGTACATAAGCACAATTAGTTCCCATAAAAAATACTGGGAGAGCAGGGAGAAATCTAGGCATGACCTCTTCACTCTAACCAGTTTTCCAGATACAGAAGATTGTTATTTTAGAGGAGGATTATTAAAGCCTCGTCAGCCATCTGAAGTAGTGTAACCTAGACTTGAGTCTGTCATGTCAGTGCAAAGTAAGCCTTTATCCGAGAGGAATAAATGTAATATTGTAGCCGGTGGTGGTGGTATTGTAGCCAATGATGTTAATTTGAGGTGTGATAATAGCTAACTTTTCCCAAGTATTTCAAGTTTCTACTGACAAACTGAAATACAGTCACCAATGACAATGTATTTTTAAAAGAAGGAATAACACCACAACTCTTTGTGTGAGAGAGTATTAACATAGTAAGGTGACTCTGGCAGCATATTCTGCATAATTGCCTCTGGGTGACAGAGGATATCTTGGTCAGCTGCACCATCTTGGTATGGGACAAGAAGAACATAACCACACATCAACAGCCAATGTAGTAGTGTAGAGTACCAACAGCCAATGTAGAGTCCTTCCCCGACTCTTCATGGGCCTCCTGTCCCCTGAAGGAATATCTTTCCTGCAAAGGTTGATACCAGGATTGCAAATTGCAAATTGCAAATTGAATTACAAATTTCAGAATCCCTGTTTGGAAACTGAGATTATTTGCACCACTTCTGCCTGGGAGAAGGCCTGTGCTTCTGGACTCTGACTCAATAGCCCAAATCCCAACTCCACAAGAAAAAGACTTGCTGATGGGGCTGCCTTGTTTCCTTGGGAGGCAATCCTCTGGATCTTTACAAATGTTTAGGTTTTGTCTCATAAAATTGAAAATAAGCAGCAGTGCCTTGCATTGTACTCACAATTTAAGTCTGTCTATGCTCACAGGGAGAAGGAGCCTAAACACCACTGATCAGCAGATCAGTGCTCACAAGGAAGTGTTATCAGTGGACCTGGCCCAGGATTTGGCAGAGTGTAGAGTTCCTTCAGCAAACTTATGATAGAGATTCAAGAGGGGAATAGCTGCTGTTTCTTCCTCCAACTGTGCAATGCCAGGATGCACCAATGCCGATCACTGCCCCGGGGCCACTCAGCTGCCTTTGTGCAGGCAGGGAAGAAAGTGCCCTCTCTCACCTGCTAGATGTCTGGGATTGGAAGCAAAGGTTTCTCCTTCCCCCCTTCCTCCACTATGCAGTGGCAGCTGGATGGCACTGGGGTGCATTTCTGCTCTCTCTACATCCTTTGATTAGCAACCTAGATGCACCCTGGGATCATTTGGCTGCCATTACACAGGCAACCGAGAAAGCATGGATGTGTCCTTAACTCAGTGTCCTCAAAGTATTTGTGCTAGCATAATTCCAAATTACACCTTCACAGACCATGAAGGGGATTCCAGCTTTGGAAAAACACGAGGTTTATTACCAAAAAGAAAAATTTAGGAAAGAACACAAAAGTGATAAGCAATATTCCCCCAAACATCCCTGTAACATCTCAGTGGCACTGAAAATTGAAGAGGAGAGGGACACTGGAAACCAGGAATGGGAGAAATGGAATGCACAGGAATGGGAGAAATGGAATGCACAGCTGGATGTGGAGAAGAGAGACAAGAATTAAAAATGTGTATTAAAAACAAAGAAGCATCTTGTCTTAATGGGTCATTTCTTGATTGACATTCAGAAGCTATCTTAAAATGTTCCCATGAAAGAAGTTAAAGCTGCCCTCAGAAAATTCTTTAGAAATAAATTTAGTGTAGTTGTTATTAGAGACAAGTATGTACAGAATCCATCTCCCGCCACACAAAATTAAAATGGAGAGAAACTAATCAGTGAGCTTGAGCACGCTCATGAAGCACCAGAGTGAGAAGGGACATCAAAGGAGGGGGGATGGAGTTGTGCACCTGGAAATGAACAAAAGAACTTTGGTACTCAGGGCTGCCAAGATGGGATTGGGTCCTGCTGGTTTAACTTAATTTTAGAAAAGAAAATAATCACTGCCACCCACAACCAGTATCCTTCACTACCCCACCCCACCTGCCTGACATCCCTCTTTGACCTGCACCAGAGGCTGCCTCCTCTCAGGTCTCATGCTCTTCTGCAAGCAATCAAGTCAGGGGATGTTTGGGAGCTGCTGTCAGAGCCAGAGGAGTTGGCAAAAAACCACTGCTATACTCACCAAAATGTTAGATTAAAATGGGAACACATGTGACCAAGCAACATCAGAGTGTGGTCAAGATGGCAAAAGCTATTGATGAGGAAGAACACACAAGCAGCAACGTTTTGCTTTTGCTTCAGCCTAATGGGTAGGGCAAGATTCCTCTCCCTCCTCTCTCCTTCTTGCTGCATTAATTGAATACAAAAATAGTTTGCCAATGGACCCAATGTATGTACTTGCTGGATCAATGTCAGTTGACTGCACAGAAATCATCACCAACTTTCACATTCTAAGGCCACCCCTTAAAATAAGGTAGGGGAACATGTGAGCCTCCAGATGTTGCTGTATTGCAACTGCCATCAGTCTTAGCTAGCATAACCAGTGGTGGATGATGGCAGCTGTAATCCAAAAAACATCTGCATGGCTCCATATTCCCTAGCTTTGCATTAGAGTTCCTGCATGCTAGTGCTTGTTGGGGTTAAGGATACATCAAGGCTGGAATTAACTTTCTTTCTCTAGACGTGAAGAGGCTGAAGAAAGCATATTCTTGTTCATGAAGAACTACATGTGCCAGAGGCATATGTAAATCTCCATGGTTGTCACTAATAAATTTTGGAAACATTCATTTTTTGGACTACAACTCCCAGAGTACTTCAGCCAGCATGACCACTGGAGTATTCTGGCAGTTGTAGTCCAAAATGATAACTTTTCTAAGCTCTAGTACTGGGAACTGCTTCCCTATAGGCAATGACTGATGAGCTCAGCAGAGCATTTTTCTATTAGAGTTGTGCTGATGCTTACTCTTGAACCCACTGTCTCACTACTGAGTGTTGTATGGGTGCCAGACAAATATTTAAACTGGCAGCATGAGAAGATTTTGAATGTTGTACAACCAAGCAAGTTATGTGACAACAGAAGGAAAAAGAATCCAGTGTAAATCACTGAAAGTGCATCTGACTGCAACTGTGTACCATGACAACTAATTATCAGTGAAATTATTTCTCATTGCGCACAGAAGGAAAAACAAGAATCCTTCTGATCCTGGTAATCCAAGCAAAGGTTCCCTCCTGTATCAAAAGAATGAAAACCACTTTGTCCAAGAATGCCTGTTTCTGCCTCTTCTTTGCTGACTATGCTAAAAACAAAACTGTTAGCACTTGGAACTTGTTCCATTTTTCAAGGTGGCTGGGACATCTGAACCGAGTCTTCTGGCACAAGCTCGTGTCCCAGAGTCCGTATTTGTTTTTGTTTATTGCCTACTCGCTCTGTCTCTGTGATCCGTGCTGGCTTTTGAGCCAGCTGCAGTGTTGGGGATGGGCCAAGGGAGGTGCATGAATCGTATGGCAAGAAAGCATGGAAGACACGATACCTTACAGCATGATAACTGATGTCCTGCCTTGTCTACAGAAGAACACACCTCCCCAGGTAAAGCAGGACTTGATGGCTAAGTACTGTGATTGATGGTGAGCCTTTAGCATGGGGATTAGCTATCCATTCTGGGTCAGCTTGGCTGCTTTGCAGTTATTTATTCCAGTTTCGTCTCTTAAAGCACCCCTGTTGTCTAGCTGCAAACCACCATGTGGCATGACATATTTCATTCTGTTGGCACAGAAATGAGGCTGCCAGCCTTGGTTCAAAGCTGTTTGTATCCCTGACTCACAAGTGGCCAGTTCTTTAAATAGGAAGGTGGCAGGGAGAGTACTGCACTTCACAACACAAGATGAAGTCCCATTCTCTCTGCCTCTCTTTGGGTCTTGGGACACTTTTTATTCAACTAGTGTGATCTACACATTCCATTGATCAGAATCAGCTGCTGTGTCTGGTGCTGGGGGACACTGCATGAGAGAAACTAGTTTGACAGGTGTTTGCATACTGAAGATACTGCTATTACTTCTGTTGAGGTATATTTCACACCAATACACAAGTACCACTGAGTTTGGTGGGGCTTACTTCCATGTAAATGTGAGTGGAATTGTTGCTGTGGTGTTTTGTTTTGTTTTTCTCTTGCTGGAACTCAGATGCATCAGGAGAAAAGGAACTCCTTTAGGGAATAACAGGGCTCCCTTTTGCAGATTGATGTATTATAGAAATTTGTCCCATCTTTGCTGATATGGAGAAGAATTCAAAACTAGGCCATTCCACTGCCAAAGACAAGTGGATTTTCCTACATCATGCTATTAACTATTCTGAACACAGATAGATTGGCTTGCTTGTCCGCTGCCATGACCTACCCTTTAGTCACTGCTGGGGGCTTTGAATCAGTTCCCTTAAAAGCTCACCTTCCTCTCATTAGACTGTCTAGCTGCTGATGAAGTGCTGCATGACTTGGCCTCTGTCTCCCATGGCCCTCCTGGGCTAATTGAATTAAACGGATAGAAAATGAATCCAATTGACTAGATTAAATGAGCAGGCCACACATCTGGCTAGATCTTGGAGCACTGAAAGTAGCAAGCTCTCCCCTGGGGCAAACCAGTAGCTTCACTGGGCACAGCCTGGAGTTGCCCCAAGAACCCCACCCCAAATCTGCCCTTGCTTCATCACAAGGTTTCCTTTTGTGGAATTTAGCCATCTGTGGACTTCCAGCAGCCCCTGCTGGGAAAAGACAATGGCTCCCCTCTCCTCAGAATCTCTGTGTTCTGTTGCACAGGGCCTTCTTACTCTCCAAGGTAATTAGTGGATAATTAGCCAGGCTGTCTGGTTTCACCATGGCCCCCTTGGCTTATGCTTCCCTCATGCTGGGACTTGGGGCTGTGTGTATGTAATGAACTGAAAGCTAGGGAAGGCCCAAGTTGCATTTGCTCATTTGATTTCTGCTGCCTCAGCTGCTAGCATAATGGCTCAGAGGCTCTTGCTGCGCTTGGGGTTTGAGACTTCTGAGCTGCTTTTAGGCTGCACTTGATGGGTGTAAACAAGTGCCAGCTGTGGATGTCACAGGCTGTAAACCACTGCCTTCTCCAGTGCCAGTGATCCCTGTATGTTTTCTTCCCAAATGTAACAACACTCAGGAGTGCATAAACTCCAGTTGTCGCAGTTTGGCAGGAAGTCTTGATTAATCCTCTGTCAGCTTGGTTTTTCAGCTGCTTTTAAAATGTCCCAGTTTCTCTCTCTTCCTTCCACTTTACTCCTTTGTTCTTAGTTTACTTCAGTTGCTGCAAATTGGGCTCAAAGTGCAAAAGTTGTTTGCATTCAACTCAGCAAGGAGAGAGGAGAGGAGTGGGCAGGATCTTGCTCTTTCCAGTAGGCTCAGGCAAAAGCAAACTGCTGGGGTCTCTCCTTGCTTGTATGTTCTTCTTGATTTTTGCCATCTTGACCACATCTGATGTTGCATGACAGCATGTATCCCAATTTTTATCTGTGAGATGCTAGTGAATATGGGAATCCTGAGCCTACCCAGGTGCTGCCATACTGTCCCAGGTAATCTTAGGAGGCTGCTAGTTGGATCCCACCCAACACATAAGCCAGGGAAGCCTAAGCAACAGTAGTAAAGGTTTGCCATGGTCGCCCAAAAGGGGGGAAAAAAACCCTAAAGAAATGGCTGGACAGTACCTTTTCTAGGACTAACCAAAATGTACATGTGTATGCAAACTGTTTTATGTTCTCCAGAAAAGGATGTGGGAGAATTGACAGAAAACTCTAAAAATTAGATGAGATATTGGGATCATGAGGTGTGCAGTTAAACTCAGTTCCAGGAGGGATATTGCATTGCTCCCTGAATTGGAGAACTAAAAGAGCACTTTTGCTTGCTGGTGTAGCAGGACACAGGTAGTGGAGGAAAAGGCATGATTCAGAGGCACTGGATTACAATTAGGTGTGGATGAAGGAAGTTCAAGTGTTCAGGATTTAGATAATGGTGAGATGGATGCTTTTTGGAATGTACTAACTCTGGGGTCCGGTGCTTGGCTTCTACCCCTAGAGTTAAGTTGTAAGAATGGAAATGTGCAATTAGCCGACAGTGGGCTCAATAAGAAAGATCAATGCTCTGTGTTAGCTTAATGAGCTGTTAAATTGCATCTCAGAGACACATCACTTTGAGACTAACCTGCTATTGTGGCTGCAGGGAGAGGTGCTGCATTGATGAGGGCCCCATGCTCTAATTTTAGCATGAATGAACCTTCCTGTCCTCATGGCATGACCAAAGGCATTTAATATAACTGTTCATTTGCCCTCTTGTTTTACAAGGTCACAGCATCTTCATCCTGAAAGGGACTTATCAGAATGTTTACTTAAGTTGCAGCATGGTCCATAGGCTATCTCTTGCCACCTCCCACCCCCATGACTGCTTTTATGCCCTGGAAGCCAGTGTAGCCTAGTGGTTTGAGTGTTGGACTATGACTCTGGAGACCAGGGTTCATTCCCCATTTGGCCATGGAAACCCACTGGGTGACCTTGGGAACATCTCAGTCCCCAGAGAACCCCATGATAAGTTTGCCTTGGGGTTGCCATAACTCAGAAATGACTTGAAGGCACACAAGAACAACAACAAACAACAACTTCAGTGGCCTTGGAAGAGCACATAGAACAACCCAATTCATTTTCACTTCAGGTTGCTTTAACATCCCAGATTACAAGCTTTGGGTATAATGCTTTTGCAAAGCCCACTGTACCTGAGACCTTCTCAGTTGAGGTTTTGGGCTTTCCTGCTTTGTAACTGGAGATGTTTGTGTTGGGTCCATTCATTAATCTTAATTGACATTTTAAAAACCCTATTTATTAGGTTTTTCTAAAAAAGACAAAATATACGTAAAGAAGATGGACTAGCTATCTCCAGGATGGGGGAACATGTAGCCCTCCAGCTCTCACTGGTCATCAACCCTAGTAGCTTAGCCTGTGGTCAGGGCTGATGGGAATTGTAATCCAGGAGAGTTAGGAGAGGCATAGATTTCCTATTCCTCAGCTATAGTGTTCCATGGGATCTGAAACATGCTCAGATGTTTTTCAGCCCTTTTAGGCCACAAACTTGTTATTTTAAAGTTTGTGGTGCATAATGCTACACAGCACCAGAGGCATTTCATCTAAGGCATGTCTTCTCTGCCATACTAACTGTAAAATGCCTATCTATCTACTAAAATATAAAATTCAATTTTGTTTGTCTGTGTCAGGCGAGAAGACCTCATGTGATTGGCTGTGTCAGGCGAAGACCTTATGTGATTGGCTGCCTAAGAAGATTCTATGGAATCCTGGGGTTTGCAGTTTAGGAAGGGGCCTTTAGAATTCTCAGCCAGAGAGCTCCTGGGCCTGTCTTGAATAAGCTGGTTGCTATGGAGATGAGGCCTAGCAGCAGGGAGAAGAGCAGTGTATTCCCTCTCTATGTTAATATGTTAGATTAGTAACTGAATACAGGTTGGATTGGGGAATATGGGGAAAAGTTACAGGTACTGGACAAGACCGTTTGCAGAATTAGAGACACAGGATCTCAAATCTTTCTAACAAGTATTACCTATGGGAAAATAAAATCCCAGGCAATGCCGGGTATATACACTAGTTTCCAATACCCTTTTTGTTACTAATATTAGAAAAGCATATATGACATTTTTGTGTGCCTTCAAGTTGTTTCCGACTTATAGTGACCCTAAGGCGAACCTCTCGCAGAGTATTCTGGGGCTGAGAGTGTGTGATATGCCCAAGGTCACCCAGTGGGTTTCCATGGCTATGCAGGAAATTGAACCTGGTCTACAGGATCGTAGCCCAACCCTCAAATCACTACATCATGCTGGCTGTTGTATATAACAGACTTTCACAATAGATTAGTGATGGTGAGTGTAACTAATTATTTAAATGCTCTCTGTGAGGGATGGAGAAACTGTGGCCTTTCATATGTTGGACCACAACTTCAGTCACCTCTGACCATTGGCTAGGAATGATGAGGGATGTAGTTCAACAAAATCTGGAGGGTAACATGTTCCCCCCTCCTGAAGTAGCTAAACCACTTCCTTGAGGAAAGGAGTTAAGTGGTCCCTCTGCCTGGGAGTGTTCCATTTGAACTCAATCTAAGTTATTATTTTGCTTTTAAAATTAAAAAAAACTGATGGAGACAAGATATGCATGACTGCATATTGCATCTGGTATGGTCCTGCCTGCTAATGCATCAAGGCTGTCTGAGCAGCTTCTTTTGTGTCCAAGCCTTTGTGAAACTCTTAACACTAGGGTAAATCAAATAGCCTGAAGAGGTTTATCATGAAGCAAGTTACTTCAGACAGCACAGGTATGGCTTAAGGCAGATTAATATCCCGCAAAGAACTTGCTAAGCAGAAATGACTTGGTCATTTGAAATATCGTTTCTAAATTTAAATATAAAGAAGTGCAATACATCATCCCCCCCCCGCCCAATTTCTACTAAAAAGAATGCAGAGAAAAGAGAGTTGATTTTGTGTGCTGAACAACCAGAAAGATAAAAATTCTGTCCAACAAACCAGATGGAAAATATCTTCAAATGGGTACATGCATTGTTTTCAGTGCCAGGCAGAATATAAAAGGCAAGGAATGGCAGAAGAACCATTCAACTGAGCTTGTGCAGACAGCAAGCATGGATGGCTGAATGCAGCATTAATCTGGTATCTCTCTTCCCATATATCAGGGGTGGCCAAAGTGTGGTCTGGGGACAGACCTTTTGCTGAGCTTGGCCTCTTCAGGCTGCCTGGAGTACTCCATTTGTCCCCACTCCCTCTGAAGATATCTTCAGAGATGAAAGGGCCGATTCTCATGCTTCAGAAAACTGCCTTCCACTCTGTGTATTCTGGAGCATCCATTTGCCCTCCCCTGGGGGACGTCTTCAGGGTGAGGATTTGGTATGGTCATTAGCAGCTGGCAAGTGGCAGCGGGCAGCCTTCCTGGAAGTGGCACAGATGTGATTCACCATCTGAAACAAGTGCTTCAGCTTGCCTTATGGAAAGACGAGGCATATTTCTGTCTTCTGTTGCACAATATACATACTGCAAGGACTCTTCTGGTACCCTCAAGAAGAACGAGATTCATTGGGCATAAACTTCTATGAGCTACAGATCATTTCAGAGGACTGCTCCTGGAATTAGTCAAACAGAATTACTGGGTCCATCACCTGGGGGCTGATAGTCTTTCCTTGCAGCAGGAGTTTGAAATGAATGACTGCTTAGATGACAAGCGGTGACGGCTGAGTCATAGAAGGCAGTCAGCCTTGAGAAGAAAATTCTATGGCCATTTTGCACCAACTTGGTTTAAAGAACTCAAGTATGGTTTGGCTTGAGGTGGTAACAATAATCATCACAATCACAGTTAACATTTACAGAGTATTTGTAGAGTCTTGCAAGTGTAATATCCTGCAAACATAGTATCTTGAAATCCCTGTGTCACTGTGGGCAATTGAGGCTGACAGCCAATTTTGATGGGGTGTTATTTGTGTTGTTTGGCCTGGTTTGTGTGTGTGTGTTAACAAATAGCCAGCACGAGAGAGGGGACTTCAGGCCTTTTGTTTGTCTCATTATACTGATTTGAATTGCCTCCCCTGGCCATGTCTGCTGCTAACAATCAATCAGAGTTTAATTTCAGCCAAATGTCAAGGATGCTTAAACTCAGAACCTATATTCAATGCCTGGGATCTGCCTCTGCTGCATCACCGGTTATACTCAAGTAGAAAGAAATCACAGAGTTTATTAATGAGAAGGTGAGTTGTGTAAGAGGGAATAATTTGCACAATAAACAAAACATAATTGTGTTTTCTAGGCTAATGGTAGCTCAAAGAAATGAGCTTAATGTCCAATATTGTAACCCCTCAGAGACTGTGGCATCTCATTAGAAGTTCCAACTGAGCAAAGTACTGTAGTATATTTGTTCTTAAGAAAGCTCTGCACAAAGTGGAAAACCTCCATTTGGATCAACAAATGGAAGATGTCTTAGATCAGTGGCTCTCAAGCTTTTTCCTCCCTGCTGTTCCAAGGACCAGCACCATATTTATGCACATTGGCTACAGCTGTTTCTTTCTTTCCTGGAAACTTACTGCACACTCGCAGATGATGGCTCATGGACTGGCACCAGTCCATGAGCCACCAGTTTTACAAGCACTACACTAAGTGTTTTGGATTTCCCAGACATCGCAGCCAGCTTGGCCAAAGGTCTGAGATTCTGTGAAATGAAGTCCAAAACATCTGAAGGAATAAAGAGTAAAAGGCACGGTCTTGGATTTTGTACCTTGTGATTGAAAAGAAAATTGGAAGATAAAAGTAAAAGTGTGTGTGGCAGAATTTCTACAAACTGAATGAGGAACAGAAGACCAGTTTTTCCCCTTTGTACTTCCACCTGCTGTATTTGGTTCTTTCTTTTTTCCACTTTTTTTCTTTTTGCCATACTTCCATAGTTGCAAAATCAGTATATGTGTAAACTACAGTTCTAAATCCTTCGTTATGCTAAAGACAGAGAACTTGACTAGAAGAACGGAAGGCAGGGAGAAACCTGGGATATGCAAGCTTAGGGATATGTTCTAAGTCATCAGCTATATAACTTGAAAAATCCGTGGACAGATTCTTGTGTGAACATCGCTATACCATTTTATTAAAATTCATTTTAATAATTTTCTTGGAAAATTCTCATTTGCATATATGCATGCACACAAACATGAATAAAGAAAACTAAGATACTACTGGAATGTTAGGGAACAGAGAACTTGGAATGTGCTTGTGATTGGCAACTCCATACTTCTGGTATCTGATCAACCATATCCCCTTCATGGTTATCTGTTCGGAAAAGCTAAGGTGGCATAGGGCTTGGATGTGGAAGCAAAAAGGTGACTGCTGTTATATACAACTTCAGATTAAAAGTGAATACAACTTAATTGATAGTTAAGGCAGAAGAGATTGTGCTACTCAGTGACAGGTAAAGGCTGATTAAATCAGGTAAGTTGTTCATGAGGAGGCCGGTGAGGGGATACAATGTCACCTTGAGGGAGAGGTATAATTTAGAAAAAGAAAATTAAGTGCTCTTTAGACCTTGGAAATGTGCGCACTGTTGTGTATGTGTGTCAATGTTCCTTCAAGTTGCCTGTTGACCTGTGGCAACCCTATGAATTTCATAGGGTATACTTTCGGGAAGAATTCTCAAAGGTGGTTTGCCATTGCTTCCTCTGAAATGCACCCAACAGCAGCTGGCGTTCCATGGCAGTCACTTATCCAAGTACTGACCTGAGATGACTGTGTTTAGCTGCCAAGATCGGATGGGATCTGTGGACCCTATTGCACTATAATAATTCCCTTGGACCCTGATATCCTGGTAAGACTCCAACCTTGAAGCTAAAACATGTATGAAATGTAGTAGTTGTTGTTGTTTTGTTGTTGTGTGCCTTCAAGTCATTTCCGATTCATGGTTTGGGGGCTGAGAGTGTGTGATACGCCCAAGATCACCCAGTGGGTATCCATGGCCAAGTGGGTGAATTTAACCCTCATCTCCAGGTTCAGAGTCCAACGCTTAAACCTCTATACCATGCTTGCTGTCTTATGCAAATGTACATTTCTCCAATTAGAATTTGTGTTTTTATATTCTTTGATGCTAATATTGATTTCCCCTTATCTCATCTTTACCAACTCCTTACTCTTTTTAATAAACTTCTTCAATTGGATTTTAAGTGGTGACTGCTTCCAGGGGTTTTCAACTTGTCTGGGCTGCATAGACCAAATGAATCATTTATTGTTTCTGACAGCCCCACAGAAGGCCTGGGCTTAGCGTGTGGCTCTCTTTGCTGCAGAGGGAAACCACCAGGACTCATAATATCCCAAGAGGAGGTGAGCTCAGCATTCTGACTAGAGATGGGTGAAAATTTCATT
The DNA here is from genome assembly GCA_030412105.1 of Cyclura pinguis. NCBI lineage: Eukaryota > Metazoa > Chordata > Lepidosauria > Squamata > Iguanidae > Cyclura > Cyclura pinguis. The sequence goes on from CM059601.1 coordinate 61,436,265, forward strand.
TGGTTCATTTTTTATATATATATCCACTGTGTTCAAATTTTTTTTCATAAATAGGAAGAATGTGAAAAAAATGAAGGTGAAAGAATGCAAAACAGATTCAGCCATCTAGGAAGAGTGCTTAGTTCCTCCTCCTCCTCAAGAGCTTGAATGCCTTTGTGTCCAGGGGCATGGTTCTTATGCTGATTTAGGGATTGCCAGCTCTTTTTTCCCTCATAAGCTCCTGATCTTTAACAGCTACAACATAATAATCTCCATTAATGGGAATAGCTGTATGTATTGACTGTGGGTAGTACAAATGGCTGAGAGTTTTGTACCATTTTTTAAATAAGAATTTAGCAAAATCTGCAATTTCTTCATGTATTTGGTGGAAAGAAATTGAGATGGAAAAAGAATATGGGAAATCTGTAAGATAGGAAATGTTTACCATTTTTTCACAAGGCATATTGGAGAACTGTGTTGCACCAAGAAAGTGGGAACCCCTGTCTGTCCAATTTGCCTGTGGAATGTCAGGGCAAAGAACTCCGTCTTCACCATGTGTATTCCCTACCTTTCTCAGTGGGATGGGCTTGATGATCTCTAGAGATCCACCTCAGTAGAACTTGAGGAAGCTGAAGCTCTGACTTTCAGACACTCATTCTTGGGTACAGTTTCTCCACAACTAATTTGGCTACTCTGTCTCTCAGTGCTAGGTTGCAGAACAGCCTTGGTCAACCTTTGAATCTTTACATGGCTCTCCTGTCTGCTTTGGAGCTTCTGCTATCTGTGTGCTCAGGTTTCCTTCAAGCCTCTGATCCTACCTCTTCTTTGTACTTTACAATCACTCTTAGGACCCCTTTGAGGTTCATGTGGTGCCTACAAATACCTCTTCTCTTCAAGTCTTCCTGTGCAACCTTCCAAAGAGCTCGGCTGATACCCTGGAGTCCAGTGGACCTACACACTCAGTCATCCAGCCCTCTTTCCAAATTCCTCCTAGGAGAATTTGTTCTCCAAATCACGCCTTTCAACAAGGTCCATCGATGGCTTGTTGGATAGCCGTGCTGCTTGTGCATTTGGCAATTAGGTCTAATCAGTACTGCACCCTCCTCCCCACAAATCCACAAACTGTTCTTTAGGTTTACTGATTACAGGGAGAAGATGGAGAGTTTTCTCTCCCTCCCTCCTGAGCCAAATATGTGTCTCACTGGCTGTGGAAATGCTGAACTCTGCATACAGTGTTTAGAGGGAGAGGAAGGCAAACTGAAATTAATAACTTTCCTACTCACCATCAGACTGAAAGAGAGTGGAGGGTGTGGGAAAGAAAGAGGTGGTGGCGGCATGCAACAACATGGGGAAAAATGTCTACAAGGAGATTTTCTATCAAAGGCAAGGTGCCTGGGAGAAAAAGCAAAAGACAGGCACTGGGAACAGAGACTGTTACTCTCCTTTCTGGCTGCTGGTTTAGAGGTTGATTTCCCACTGTGCCATGTGGGACTCACCTGCTCTAAAATGGCATTCAACCTAGAATCAAAATAACCCCTCTTCCTCCATCCTGCTTTTTGAAAAACAGAAATACACAACAGCAACAATAACAGTGGACAGTGGAATATGCTGCCTCGGAGTGCGGTGGATCTCCTTCTTTGGAGGTTTTTAAGCAGAGGCTGGATGGCCATCTGTTGAGAATGCTTTGATGTGTGTTTCTGCATAGCAGGGGGTTGGACTGGATGGCCCTTGGGGTCTCTTCTGATTCTATGATTCTATAACAAAAGCCATCTTGTTTAAATTGTTGGGAAGAATGGGAAAATAGTAGGCACATTTCTCCTGCAGCTTGAACACAGTACTAATGCTGCTGAAATCATGTTTGCTCCAGGGACTCTGTCTCTGAGGAATTTCTGGTAGACAGAGGATAAGAAATTGGTGAGGAGAGGTTAGGAAGGCTCTAATGGAATGACTCTATGGACACAAAATCAGACCATTCCTGGAAACAATTCAAAACTGCTGGTTATGGCCATTTCTGCACTAGCCTGTTATAGTGCTATTATTCTACTTTCAACATCCTACAGAATCCTGTGGTTTGCAGTTTAGGGAGGGGCCTCAAAGGCCTCCTCTGCTCTCTCCTTGCTGGCAGACAAAGACCTTTTTATTTAAACAGCCCTTCAGCTTTTATCTGGTTGGGGCAGAAGAATTTTTGAAGTGAGGTGTGCTGTATTTTTCTTTCCACAATACTTTGAATATGTTTTTAACTGTTTAAAATTTGTTTTGATCTTGTTGGCTATTTAATTTTATTCAAACTTTTGTATTACATATTGTAAGCTGCCTTGGTCCCCTATTGAGAGGAAGGCAGGATATAAATTAATTACAAATAATAAATAATTAAATAATACAGGGGTTGATCATTGGGATTGTCAGTTACCAGTGACGAAACTCTTCCACCCTGCCTGAAGACTTGCCTAACTCCAAGCCTGGACAGCTTTCAGAAGCCTTGAAAGAGTGGAACCAGCACGATGTAGTGGTTTGTGTGTGGTCTAGGACCGTGGAGCCAAGGTCTGAATCCCCATTCAGGCACAGAAACCTACAGGGTGATATGGTAGAGATAGAAAGGTTGGCTTTTTCACTTAAAAATAAACCAATCCAGAACTTTGAAAGAGAATGGCAAGAAGTTTTGAATTGGATAAAGGAATGAGGAAAAGAAATAAAGAAGGAGTGTTGGTAATGATGGAAATGAAAATTAAGGATGTTATAGAATAAGTATAAGCTGAATGTAATAAGGTCAAAAGTAATAATGTAGAATAGAAAAAACGTATAAATGGGATGTAAACACAAACTCAACTGGAAAAATGATGTTCGGAAGCGGGGGGGGTTATTTTATGTAAAACTTTAATTGATAGATGATAGATGATAGAAAGAAGGAAGGAAGGAAGGAAGGAAGGAAGGAAGGAAGACAGACAGACAGACAGACAGACAGACAGACAGACAGACAGACAGACAGACAGGGTGACCTTGGGCAAGTCACACTCTCTTAGCCTCAGAGGAAGGCAATGGCAAATCCCCTCTGAACAAGTTGTTGAGCAAGAAAACCCCATGATAGGTTCACCTAAGGGTCACCGTAAGTTGAAAACAACTTGAAGGTGCACAACAACACGAGTGGGGAACTCCTTGCAACCAGATGACTGGATTAAATTTTGAAGAATTTCTAGGGAGTTACATTACAGTGGTACACCAAGCAAAAGGCAAAAGGATAGGAGTACAGATATCAATTCATCCCAGAGGGTCACATTCAGCATAAGGGCCTGAGATTCCCTTCTTCTGTTGAGGCTCAGAATGAGAAGAGTAAGATTTTAAGGAAATTTGCTTCTGTTTTGCTAATCTTTGGTGTGTAACCTGCCTTTAAGCTCTAGGGGCAAGGTAGATTATTAAATAATACATTATATATTGTCAAACCAAAGCTTGACTTCAGCTTGTTTTCCAGATTTCCAAATTGGAGATCATTAGAGCAAGGAATTTACATTCCAGGTTTGCAAAGGTGTTGGACTCCTCCTTTTTCTGATCCAGAAGGCGCATCAATTACTGGGCGGGGGGAAGAGTTGGATATGACTCCCAAATGATACACTGTGAACCATGTGTATGGATGCCGATGTCATTTCTTGTTCTGAATTCTAGGATGGATTTATTCCTCTTCCTTATGACGTGAATTGGTGTAGACTGGAACTCTCAAGTGAGATGATTGGGAGTTCAAATATTCATGACAAGAAATGCCCATAATCCAAATTGATCTTTGCGTTTGATAAATGGCACTTACTTTAGCTTCCCATGTGTGTTTCTTCTAGATAGACAGCTGCCAATCTAGTGTCAGCCGCTCCCTCTGAGACAATCCATCAGACGAAATTACCTCTGACATTTCACAAGCTGCCCCCAGCCCCTCTTCCCTCATCCCTGGCTGCAATTACTTGCATTTTCTTTCTGCATGGTGGATGTTGTGCTCCTTTAAAAACAAATTGCTGTTTGGGGAGATCCTTGCCTTTCTTCTGGGTTTGTGATTCACCTCCCTTTACAAATCTCTTTTACTTGACACAAGGGAACACATACTCCCAGTATTTAGTTTTGGCAACCTCGTTGTCATACAGGTTATACTGTGGAACAGAGGCTCCCATCTCTTTGAATTTAGGAGTACACAAACAACTGAAGAACAAAACTTAGATCTAAGGTGTTCACTCTCCCAGACAACATGCTAAGTCCAGTTGCAGCCACCTCCCTTTTCACTCTACTTGCTAAACTGAACAAAGGCCAGAGCCGCGGAAAGGCTTACTGGGGATTCTGGGAGTTGAGTTCCATAGGTAGGGTTGCCTGGTGTCCCTTATTATAAGGAATGTTACTTATTTCAGAGTTAGAGAACTTGTCCCTGATATGATTGGCAAGTGTTCTGTATTATAAGGGATGTCCCCAATTTGAGGGTTCGAAAGCTGCTTCTTTTATGTATACTGAACCAGATGCTTGTATTTTGGGGTGTGGGCCATTCATACAGACAGAAATGTGTGCATTATGTAATTTATGAGTATAGATAATATACTAATTTCTTCAAATCAAGTTGTAAAACTTTGTTTTATTGCCAGATAGAAATTCATACACATTTTCCTTAACGTAGTTTTCCTAATGTACACATCTACCTCATTAAAAGTGTGTTCATGTGTTCATTTCAATTTAACACAGCCTTTGGTTATTTATGTGGTTTTGTGTATGTTTCATTTTTCTCCAAAACACACTGTAAACCTTGCAAATGTGTGAATCACTGAGGCAAGGTGTAGCTTGTCTCACAAGAAGACTCTGGAGGTGCTAAATGGGGATTTTCCTCAAGAATCTGAACTCCAGCAAAGTGATTTGCTATTCCTAGCAGCACCCCTCGGAAACCTTATCCCTGACCAAATGGATTTCAAGGAGCCTGTTTCCCTGACACACACAGGCCAAACATATTTATTTCAGTGGATTTCAGGTGCAAATCAAATACCATTTGCTTAAAGCAGCTGAAGTCCTATAAAGCATTATAGAGTATCATAGAAATACACCATTACCTCCAGATCTCAAAAGGCCTATAACTGACCATCATCATCAGTCCAAAAGAATTAGGCTACACTGGGGTGGGTAAAATAAGCCCTAGGGCCATACGTGACCCTCAAGCTTTTTTTTTGTGGTCCTAAGTCCCTCTAGTTTCTCCACACTACCCTTCTTCTACCATGCTCAAAAACTGTGGGATCAATTGCTTCTCCTGGAGGAGCAGCAATTTACCTTTTAAAGAGGTTGCTGAATCTCCCCTTTCCCCTATATTGTTTAATTTATTTTTTTTTTTTTAAAAAAGGATGACCTGTTGTTCAAATTCACTGAAGGTCCCATCTGATCTGGGAAGCTAAGCCAGTTCAGACTTTGTTAGTACTTGGGTGAGGAACTACCAAGGAATTCCAGGTTCTGTAGACCAGTGCTTCTCAGTCTTCGTGATGTGAGGAACTGACAGCTCTTTTTTCTACTGTGCCAGGGACTGGTACCACATTTGTGCCCATTGGCTGCAATTGTTTCTTTCTTTTCTGGAAACTTTCTGCAGAACAGCAGTCTATGACTTGTGGATTAACACCAGTCTAGGAATCGCACCTTTAAATAGCATTGCTGCAGAAGATATGCCTGTGGAAGGCAATGGCAAACCACCTCTGAGTATTCCTTGCCTAAGAAAACCCAGTAAGATTTATGGGGATGCCATAAATTGACAGGTAACATGAAAGCCTGTATTTTACTTTATATCTTTCAAAACCAGAAGTAGGTTTCCAGTCATTTCAAGAGCTTTTGTTTATGCTTTGGGAGTCCATGCGACTCCTGGACCTGCTGCAGTCATTCAGCCCTTTCTTGAACACCCTTTCCTGGGAGAAAGCCCACTGAAACTCAATGGGACTTACATTTGAAGAGAGCTAAGTAGGACTCTAAGAGCCAGCATGGCATATTGATTTGAATCCTGGACTAGTTCTCTGGAAGGTGAGGGTTTGAATCCCTGCTCAGCCATGGAAACCCACTGGGTGACCTTGGGCAAGTCATAGTCCTTCAACCTCAGAGGAAAGGCACAGCTCCTCCCCCCAGACAAATCTTGCCAAGAAAATCCTGTGATAGGTTAACCTTAGGGTCACCAGAACTCAGAAGGGACAAGAAGGCGCACAGAAGAAGAAGAACTGTGTTGTTAGGTTCTCTGGGAACCAGACAGTGCAGCAGCAGAGAACAGCTGAAGCTGATAGATACCAATTAGCTTTTTCCTGAGTATTATCATACTGCTTCACAAATCCATACTCAATAATGGCATGTGTGGGAGGAGGGAACGTGTATCTTCTAAATGGGTGCAGCTTTGAGTTTCACCAGTGTTTCTTTGCTTAAATAACTGTGAAGTGGCTTTTTTCCCCACACACATGCACTCTCCTCAGCTCTTTCAGGTGATGTACAAACTTCAGCTTTCTGTAACACAGAAAACAAGCTAGAGCAAAGAGGAGGTATTCATCCGAGCAGCTTGTGCCAGCCTGAGTTACCTCTGCTAGAGCTGAATCTTACTGAATCTAGAGCCTTATATCAGCCTTTTCCCACCAAGTGCCATCCAGAAGTGTTTGGACGTTGAGCCCTATCATTCCCAGAGTCTTGGAAGCTGCAGTCTGCACATCCAGAAGGCACATGATACAGGAAGGTGTCCTTACAAAAAGAAATTATAACAGCAAGAGAAGGCCAATGCAGGAATGACATCATCAGGGACGTTTGTGGTCTTTGGGTTATCCTTCTGCTTTGAGGGACATATTAAATCCTAGAGATGTAGTTACTCCCTGCCTTCCCTTTGCTGGTTTCCCATTATGCAGTCGGTGGTGGGGCAGAACGTTTTGTAGCATTGCCTACAATGCTGTATAGAGGTTCAGGGATGGAATCAATCTGGCCAGCATTTGAGCGGTGCGGCAGTATGAATAGTAGCACTCATTAATTAAGATTAACGGTGTGGGCTGAGAAATGTGAAGAAGATGCTTTAACTGCATTTCCAGACTCTCTGGAAAGATGCTTTCTTTAACTTTTTTTTTCTAAATCCCATCACTCAGGCAGTTGTAAGAAACAGAGAAAGAGGATAAAATTATCAGAGGGACAGAAAAAGATCTTTCTTGCCAAGAAATAGCAAATCATGGCAATCCCTTCCTTATCCAAGTTTTGGGACACACCCGAGGCTGACCCACTGCAATGCTCCTCCCTGCCCCTCTTTGCAGCAATCCCAGATCAACACACCATCACACTGTGTCTGCTTGTAAAGATGGGGTAAGTTGTTCAGGTTTGCCCAGTCATGAGATGAGTGGACAGGTATGAGCACAATAGGCAGAAATCCAACTCTGTGGAAAATGCTGAGATTCAATGCATCCCTAGGGCAGTACTCCCAGCTTCTGAAATCCATTCTGAGCGAGTGTTCCTTTAACTTAGCCACGGGACCTCTGATACCTGCCTATTTTCTGTCTCTTGGGCCTCCTCAATGAGAGACTCACTATCCTCATCCGAAGTAGATGTCTCCTTCCTCCCTTTTCCAGATGGGTTCAGGCTTGTGCCTTTAATCCTGGCAGGTCTCTTGTGCCGTTAGAAGCTGCAACAGGTAGAAATTCAACAGGTGAAGCTCTTCTATTACTATGTCTTCTTTCAAAAAGGAAAAAAAGCTTTCTTCTCTTATCACTTACAGGTTAAGGTCAGAGAAGTGCGGCCAGTTTTGTTTTTCTTCTCAAGGTGGAAACTTTCCCTCCTTCTCCATAAACTGGCTCCGGGGAGGACCAGACAATCTCACCGGCTCCGCTAAACAGTCCCAGAGCTGCTGGGCCGCGAAGCTTGCGAATATGCTTCACGGGCGAGATGCTGTGGAGGACAAGCCAGAGGCGCGTGGAAAGCGTTTTTCCCAGGAAGACACCGGCAAGCCTCGGTGGCCACTTCCACATTAGGCTGTTACAGCGCTATTATTCCACTTTCAGCCTCCTATGGAATCCTGGAGTTTGCAGTTTAGGGAGGGTAAACCGCAAACCCCGGGATTCCATAGGAGGTTGACAGTGGAATAATAGCGCTATAACAGCCTAATGTGGACGTGGCCGGTGGCTAACAAGCGCGGACTGGCTGAGGGAGCGGCCCTCGGGGGCCCCGCGCGGTGCGAAGGCCGTCCGTCCTTCCTTCGCGAGGCGCTCGGACCCGCAGCGCGCGCCGCCCGCCCCGCCGCCTCGCCGCCCGAGGCCGGCCCGTGTGTGCGCGCGGCTCTCCGCCGGCGAAGTGTGGGAAGCCGCCGGGGGAGCGCCCGCCGCGCTCGCTCTGCCTCTTAGCGACGGTGCAGACGCACATGCCTCTCGGCTCGTGGAGACACGTGTCTAAGTGTAGCGCTCCCCCGCCGCCCGTCCGCCCGCCCGCCCGCCTTTTTTCTCCCCCGGAGCCCTCCGCTTCCCGTCAGTGGAGCGCGACAGAGCGCCTCCTCCTCTCCCCCGGGGCAGGGTGAGGAAAGGGCCGCCCGGTTTAGCACGGGGAGGGGGTTCGAGGAGGGCGCGGAGGGGCCCAGCGTCAGGACCCGAGTTTCGACCCGCAGGAGGGACCCTCTGTTGCTCCGCTTTCTCTTTACCGCCCCCCCCCCGCCCCGCGGCCCGTGGGAGCGCGTCGAAGGCCGCCCGGGCGAAGGGGGGAAGGCGGCGACCGGCCGAGCGCGGGAGCTGTCGAGGGAGGCGGCGAGGCAGCTCCGGCGAAGCGGCGGGAGGCGGCCTTCGCTGCTGCCCGGTTGCCAAGGAGGCGGACGCCGGCTGCCCCTCTCCCGCCCGGCGCCCCCGGCGGCGGGGAGATCGGCAGCGAAAGCGCCCGCGGGCGGGAGCGGGAGGGAAGGAGGAGCCCGGCCGGGCCGAGCGGGGTGCGCGGGGAGGGGGGGAGGGAGCCCGAGCGCCCTGGGCGCGCCGCCCCCAGAAAGGAGGCGAGCCGGGCGAAAGGAGGCGAGCAGCCGGCTCTCGTCCCGTCCCGTCGCAGCTCCTCGGGGCATCGCCGCTCCGCAAGATGCGTGGCAAGGAGCGGAAAGAGAGCCTGTCCGACTCCCGAGACCTCGATGGTTCCTATGACCAGCTAACGAGTGAGTCCTTCCCGGGCTGGCGGCGCCTTCTGCTCGGGAGCAGCGCCGGGGCTTTTGGGGATGGGGTGGGGGTGGGATGGGGGAAAAGGTGTAGCATCTCTGTATCAGCGAACTACTGGAGGAAGTGTGAAGGTCTCGCTCCTGAAAGGCTTCCCTCAGAAGTGACCCCCCCTCAACACGCGCGCGCGCACACACACACGCGCGCACACACACACCTGTCACAAGGCGGGTGTCTTCTCTCTCTGGGTCCGCCTCACGATTTTGGGAGCCAGGGGGTTCCTCGCACAAAACGTGTGCGAGATTGGGGGCTGCCTGGTAGCCCGTCGACTTTGCCCGGGTGGCATCGGGGGCCCGTGCCGGGGGAGAAGGCACCGTAAACGTGCTGGCTGGCTGGAAGAAGTGTGAGTGTCGGTTTGTGTGCCAGCGTTCAGGGGTGTGTTTGCAGGCTGGAGAAAAAGAATCTTGTTTACTTGGGATTTACTTGGGAGCGTTTGGAACATGCTCCAGGTGCTGGGACTATGTTGCTGACTGTGATGCCCCCTTTCCGAGACTCCAGCATATGCTTGATGGATGGCATCTCCCAACTCCTGGGTCGAAAACCGAGGCCACACTGCACAAATGGAGCCTGGCGTGACTCTCACGAGGCAGGCAAGTTGATCATATTGGAAAAGGTGCGTTTAAATCCTCCAGGCACTGACATGGAGTTCCACCTGAGAGATGCTTAGCTCGTTAAAGAAAGCGAGAACCCAGGAGACTTGGTGGCTTCATCCCCCACCTGAAAAAGCAGTCTAGCCACCAAGGACTCCCTCTCCGGAGGCCTGGAACTGTCCATGGTGCTGGATTTTGTCAAAGCCACTGAGTCCTCCGCTATACCCCGCAGGCCAGTCCCCCGCCTCCACCTTCTGTTGCCCCTAAATGTCCCTTGAGTGATTCATCGCCTACAAAAATTTTTAAAAAAGGGGGGCGAGGGCTTTTTTTTTTTTTTACCTACAGAGATGTGATGTGATATTTTGAGCAGAGTAGGAATTCAAAGCCCACACAACTTTCCTGCCTCTCCGGTGACTTTAACACGTCTGTACAGATTTAAAATCAAAAGTGAGTTAAAAATAAATTCGAATCCCTCCCAGGCTGCGACCTTTGATTGCAGAACCTGCTGGGGAGTCATAAGCATTGTGCTGCTAATCCGCTGCTGTCCAGGTAGCAGCCTTGATTTCACAGCAGGCAGGTTTCCTCCTGCCCTCCGCTTTATCTGAAGGAAAGGGAGGCACGGCGAAGATCAAGCATTGCGCTTTCCAACCCCTGCTAGTGAAGAGCCACAGCTAGCTGAGGTGGAGGTGGTTGTTCTGAACACCGTGAATTCATTCTCCCTTTCTCTCTTTCCCCCCTTTTTTTGCTTTCCTTTCGTTGTGGAATGTTATTTTATTTTGGAAATAAAGTTAAAATCACAGGGAACAGAAAGAGGAGGGAGAGAAAACCAATTCAAAATGATCACTGAAGAAACCTCATTCAATGTAGCTCTTATATCTGCGGTATATTTGTTGCGTAACTAGAGTAAAACTTCGTAAGTTTTTCTCTAGTAAAAGCCATTGTCTAAGGAAAAAAACCAGTATAGAAATAATATAATGGCTCTTAAGATGTCTGGACTCATACTTGGATCATTTTTTCATTTTCATTTTCATTTCTGTTTACTATTGGGCAAAATTCTCTCTTGAACCAGATTTTGCACCTTAAACAGGTACAAAAAAAGATTCTGAAGATTTGCCTGATGAATAGATGTTATCTTTAGGACATTTGCAGTTTTGGTTCAGGCAAGTCAGGATCTGAACCTGTTCCTCTGCTTATCCTAGTCACTTGCTGTCACATCCTTTTCATATATCTGCTGTGTGTTTTCATTCACATTTTAGGTCAGCTTCTGTGTTGTGTTCCCTTCACACACTGCAAACACGCACAGCAAGGGGAACACAACAGCATTTGTATTTTGTGACTTAAATCACGGAATCTGAAAACTACATAAACTTGGATCCTGTGGTTTGCTGTCATCAGCACTGCCATAAAATAATGTCTCCCACTAGATTTGGACAATATTCTTCTCTTTGTGTTTAGCTGGCACAGTGTCCTTGATTTGTTAACTACTTCTACAGATGTCACAGGGAACAGTGATGAGGGAAAAAGGCAGATCTATTTACATCACTAGGTACAGGTCAGGGCTACTGTCTAAATCCAGATTGTGACTGGATACATCCTTAACTAACTTTTCAAAGGATTTCCGTGAAAGGTATGTCCAAAAGCATGCAAAGTAGGTTGGACTCACCAAAAAGTGAATTTGTGTTTAAAGAAGCAGTTTAAAGATGGTGTTGTAAATTGAGGTGAGCAACCACAGAAAATCTCTTTCTGTGTCCCTGTCTGTGTTCACAAGGGCCTCCAGAAACATTTTATTTTGCAAGTGCCTCTCAGCCTTTGGCCAGTGGAGTACCTGAAAAGCAATACAGAGTTCTGGCCAAACATCCTACACATGTTCATAATGATGCTTAGGTATTACAGGAATGCCCATTCACTTTCCGCACTTACATCTGGCCAGCTTGAAAACAGCTGTGCTTTTTCAAAAGGATATTTGAAACCACCCTTGGATTCTGAATCTGGTTAGACCACCATTGCTTGATCCTGTCACTCCTGCCAGTCATCTGGAACTTGCAAGCGCAGAAAAATCCACAAAACATTTTTGGGCCATCACATTCCTTTTTAAGCCACTTCAATCTTTTCTAAAAGGGTGGGCTAAAAAATCTGAAAGCCACTGTATCCAGTCTACTTTGCTTTCTTTGGTAAAATCTGGGAAATTTTCAACATGTAATTGCTATCACACTCTTTCTTTGAGAATCTTGCAGAGGGGTGAGGAATATGAGGGGAGGGTTAGAGCTATTAGGTGAGCTATTTGGAACTATTTACCCTCACAAGTGACATGAACAGGACTTTGAAGAGAGCTACCTGGAAATCAAAGCATTACGTAAAACGGTCCTGTTGCTGTCACAAAAGCTATGAATTATTGCCATTTGTGGGGAAGACCCTGAATTCTAGGACTCCTCAATGTAACTCAAATGAAGTACAAATTTGACCTGAAAATGTACTATTAGATATGTATTGCTTTTGTCCTGAATGATTCAACTGTTGTAGCCACTGGTCTATTGGTCTGGGAGGCAATTGTTTTAAAAAGTCTAGACCAGGTTATGACAGGACCATTGTTGGCTCTATTGTACAGCTATTACCTTGGACTCTCATTCTGACAAAATGGGATGTTCAGATTTACAGAGCACCCCAGGCACTTGAAAAACATATAGGAAGCAATAGTAGAGCAAATCACCATCATTACTTTTATCACCACCATTACAGTCATCACCATTGCCACCACTACTTGGTGTATCATGTGTCTCCTTCAGACAGCAGGACCTCCTTGGACTTTTCTGAATTTCCATTAAAAACTGTTCACTGTCTCCATTTTACAGCTCCCACGATAAAGAGTAAAATCTTCAGCAGACATATAAGATGTGGCTGACTTTGGCTTTTTTCTCCATCCTGCATGGATTCACGATCTGTTTTACCACTCGCCATTCAGGTGTGGGTTGTGCAATAGCCAGAAATATGTGATACAGAGCAGTCGTTAACTCTCAAGTCTCGATCATTCATCACTTTGTAAGTGTCACTAGCCTTGGTGAAGAAGTTGGCCTCCAAGTCTTGGGCACTCACATGTTGCAGCTTTGGTAACCCCCTTTTCCTCTCTTGTGTGACTTGGTTTCCTCCTTCCCCACCCCAGCCGCCAATGTCCAGCAAATAGTCTTCCTGAAAATCCTTTGTCATGTTGTTGATGCCGAACAGCTGGTGCATTCAGCCCCAGAGACGGCTGCATTTTGGCAGTGGGTGAATGATCACTATAGAAACAGCCTACAGTGTGCTTTGGGACCCTGTCAAGGCATAAATTTATTTCACTCCATTACAGTGACAGGTAAAGAACTGCAGTAAGTCATATTGTCTCTTCCAAGCCACCCACTGGGAATGTTGGCATATTTATGGATGGGGCTGCAAGGTAGCAGGTGGCCTGATCGTTCCCCCCTACAGCCCCCAGAGGGGTTGTGATTAAACTCCCTTTCAGCATTAAATGTAATGTAGCCTAGTGTGACATGTAGTGTGGTCTTGTCAGTAGGCAAGCAAGTGATGGAGGTGTGATTATTGCCCTCACCTGTTTGTCTGCCTGGGAGGAGGTAGCCAAAGATTATGATATTTAAACAAGCATGGACATTTTATGTGCAATTTAGCTGTCAGAGCTTGGAGAAGTTTTTTTTTCTTTTTTGACTCTGACACTCAGAATCTCCCAGGCAGCATGGCCAGTAGCCATGCTATCTTGTGCATAAAATGTCCATGCTTGTTTAAGTATCACAACCTTTAATTGCCTCCTCCCAGGCAGACATACAAGTGATGGAGATTCTGAGAGCGGGAGTCTTTAAAAATTACCTTTTCCAAATGCTGCTGATTATCAAGAAGTGCAAAATCTTGGGCAATCCATGTCAGGATCTGAGAGCTTTTCTTATAGTTATCCTAGTAATAAACTTCAGTGTATTCCCTTGCTTTCTGTGGCAAACAGTTTATTAAACAGTTTACTAAATAGGAGAGACCTGATTTTTGTGTGTACCTGGCGTGTAGGGTGTATGTATGCGTATATTTAGCACAGGGTTGAGAATTGTGCAGCACTCCAGAGATTGCCAAACTGCAACTTCCAGCATCCCTTATCATTGACTATGCTGTCTAGGGCTGCTGGAAGTTGGAGTCCAACAATGTCTGGAAAGGCAGATAGTTGCCACCCTGGTTCAGGAAGGATGCTGGTGTTACATGTTGCTGGTTAGATGGTGAAGTGTGTGGTATGAGGCAGGATGAGTGTGAGCATGGATGCCCCCCCAGTCTTCAGACACAGACACACATACACATAAGTTGCTGGTCCTCTTGCTGAGGTTCTCTTTTGCAAATTCTATGGCTGGATTTTGATACTTTTTCCTTCCCTCACACTTTAGTCTTTGAGAATATCAGTTCTTGCCCATTTCAGCCTTGATTCAGCCAGTTTCATGCTTTCAGGACTGTGGGGACAAAGGCTTCTGCTTTATGGCCTTGTCAGGGGAAGTAGATAGGCCTAGCTGGGACCAGATGAGACCCCAAGTAGTCCAACTCTCCTATGAGACTTCCACGACCAAGTGTTTTGCCCTGCAGGGATGCTGCACCTTGGGAATTAAACCTTGTGCTGTACTGATTCATACTGTACTGCATGCCATCTCTTCTTTATGTGCTTTGTTCATTTCTGAGACTATCATCTCTTTTGCTGTCCTGGCTTGGAAATTCTCTTTTAGGTTGCCTAGTTGCGTCTGACTTGCTGTGGTTTCACTTTGCTCTGTGGGTTTTGGGAAGGGAAGGCGTTGGTGTGTGTCTGAATGTCTGGGTGCTGCTATCCTGCTACAAAACGGATGAGTTGTTGTGGAGTTTTTGCTTGGAGTTGGACAGAGGCTGGTTCACAGTAGCCAGACTTGAATCCAAGAGGACATGAGCAGAGGATAAACAGGACATTTGTGCCAAAATGCATGAGTTTGGAGAGACAAGAATAAAGTCTGCAGCACTGATGGCAATGTGCTGGTGTCAGCAGTGCAACTACGAGCAGAGCAAAGTGGTGTTGTGGGCTACCTCCCCCAGGATGCCTCTCAACCATATTGCATCTCTAAGATTGTTTTATGCTGGTTCTGGAAGGAAGGGATGAAAGGTGGAAATTGTCCATCTTAGCCTGTCTGGTGGAGTGCTTAGCAGAAAGGCTGGTGAGGTCCCACTGATAAAGGGAATTAGGGTGAGGAGTTTTATCTGTATCTGAATCTTTATTGCAACATTTGCATCTGTCATAACTGATCAACAATTCAGGGCGAATTCAGAAGAGTAGAATTAACCATTTTTCTCATTCCCATTTGAGGGGATGAGATTTTCATGTCACTTTGTGCCGTGGTTGCAGGAGTGCTGGCAGGTTCTTTAAAAGTGTGTTCGTTATTGCTTTGAGACTGCCCCTATTACAAAAGCAACAAGATGTTTCAGCAGCCAAATGGACACCAAGACATGATGCATGGTGACACCTTGGGGCAGTTGGGGTTTCTGCTGTGCAGGAGCCAGGAAAACCAAAAAACTGCAGCTCAGGTTGGAGGGGCTTGAACAAAAATGACAGGAAAGCCAGTCTTGGGGAAACAGGGACCCGGGAGGCAGGGTTAGGAGAGGTAGTGGTCTGACAGAGCTGAGCATGGCAACACACGTGTCTACAAGTCTTCCATCTGGAACTAGTCCTTCTGTGTAGGATGTTTCCTTTGGTGCCTGGTTCATTTGCACTTGGATGCCCGCATACCTCTTTCACACCCAGATAAAGCAGGATGAACAGCCCTGCCAGTACTCCTTTTCGAACCTGGGACATTCCTTGTCTTAAACTTGAGAGATTTTGCTAGGTATTTAAGAAGAGATGAGGAAGGATTGCTGTTGCCATTTTACAGCCATATATCCAACCTAATCCTTGCCAACAAACACAGTACTCAGGTACCTAACTGAGCTGGCAGGAAGGAGACGGAAGGAAGGGAGGCTGGATTCATTCAACCATTTGTGATGAATTCCTGAGTATTTTCTGTTCTTTTAATCCTGCCTTTCTCTAAGCATGGAAGAAAGACCAAACATTTGGAGTGAATGAGGAGACAGATAGTGGGTTTAGAGTGTGAGACAAAGGAGATCCAAACTATGCAAGTGGAAGTATAGGCTGGGGTTCCAAATATGAAGTCAGGTTGTGTGGAGTTTTGTAAATCAACACAAATGCATTTTCCTGCAGGCAAAGAGCAAAAGCCTCCATGTTGCCCGTTGGTAGGCTTTGGTTGTCATAGGAGTTTGGCATAATTTGATATGAGTACTTTGTGGTTTATAGATCTTGGGAATGATCAACCTGCAAACCCTCCATGCTTGTAGAAATTTCTAAGTGGAGCTGGCAGCTGCTGTATTTGCAGAAGCTCAGAATTCATGAAGAAAAGAACAAAAATGGGGGAAATGGGGGAAAGCATTATAAATCCCTCTCACTCAAACAGCACTGAAACAAATGATGGTGAATGGGAACATTTTGTTTGTAGGGATGAGGGTGGGGAATGGCAGTAGCTGAGGAAGTTACTTTCTGGACTATAACTCTGAGAACCCCCAGCCAGCATGACAAGTGAGGAGATTTTGGAAGTATCATTCAAGAACTCTGCCACGCTCTGAAAAATAGCATTTCAGACCAAAGAAACATAGCTACCTTGGCTGAGCTCTGGGTGACCCTTTCTTATATATGTGTCCCCTGAAGGGGAACTAATAACCTTGTAGAGTTATTTCATATGAGCTCTAAATTAGATTGATAAAATGGGGAAGGCTTGGATAGAGGAATGGAAAAGGAGATTGGTCTGACTCTTCCAACAGACGGGATTTTCTCTCTCTCTCTCTCTCTCTCCCTCCATCCCCCCAGCTTTCCTCTTTATCAGCAATGATTTCATTAAGCAAAGTGCTTTTACTTTGGTTTAAGGCAGATTGCTATACAGTGAAGCAGTGATTAATCAGCCAGGTCTGATGGCTGCTTCTTTTCTTAGGGATTGTAGAAATAAAACTGCTGGAAGAGGCTCCATGTCTTCCTTACATAGATGGATGGGTGGTGGGCATAATTTTTGACAAACGTGATGGCATCTTGCTTTTAGCACATTTTAGCTGAGGCAGAGTTTGGAAATGTCAACCCTTCTCAGAGTACAACCTCCAGAATCTCCCTGGCCATGCTGGCTGGGCAGATTTTGAAAGCCATAATCCCAAAAGAGTGTTCACCAGGGCAGGTTACAAGGACCGTGCTACTATTACAACAGTTCCTGTTACAACTGCTCCACTGGCTGCCAGTTTGTTTCCAGGCACAATTCAAAGTGCTAGTTTTGAGCTATGAAGCCGTATATGGCTCAGGCTCAAGCTATCCTGCAAACTGTATCTTCCTGTATGAGCTTGCCTGGGCCCCAAGATCATCAAGAGACGACCCAGTCCTCCCTCACACTTTTTCTATATCCTGTTTTTTCTCAAAATTGAGGCTCAAAGAGGCTTATAATTTAAAAGAACAATGCGGTTGAGAACATGCAAAAAGTGACTTTTAAAACTATTTACAGCATTAAAACAATCACATCTGAATAAAACAACAGTTAAAGCAGTATAGCAACCCCTAGCCCATTCTTTAAAAACTTTCTGTTTTCAGAAAGCCTGTCTGAATAAAAAGGTTTCAGAAGAACAGCAAGGAGGCCTCCCTGGGAAGGGAGTTCCAGAGTCTGGGGCAGCCACTGAGAAGGCCCTCTCTCGTGGCCCCACCAACCGTGCTTGAGATGTGGTGGAACTGAGAAAAAGACCTCTCCTAATGATCTTAGAGCCTGGACTGGTTCATACAAGGAGACACAGTCTGCTAAGTAGCCTGGACCAGAGCCACAGAGGGCTTTATAAGCCATAATCAACTTTAATTGTGCCCAGATGGTGATGGAACTTCTCTCAGTTCCGTCATTGTCACAAGCATGATTGATGGGGAAGCAAGACAGGGCCTTCTTGGTGGCTGTCTGTAGACTCTGCAACTCCCTTCCCAGCGAGGCCGGAATGCCTCCCCTCCCTGTTGTCCTTCCATCAGCAGGCAAAGACTTTTTTATTCTGACAGGTTTCTGAAACAGAAAAGGCTGAGGGTGTTGCGCTGTTTTAAACTGAACTATTTTAATTGCTTTTTATCTTTTAATTGCATTTTCTCTTTTAAAATACAGTTTTAAATCATTTTAACATCGTGTATTGTTTTGTATGTTTTTAGCTTGATTTTCTTTTTTAAATTGAAAGCTGCCTTGAGTTCTAATTATGGGAAGTAGATGGGAGGAAGAAGAGGAGGAGGGGGAGGACGAGGATGAGGAGAAGGAGAGGAAGAAGAAGAGGAGGAGGAAGAAGAAAAAAAGTAGCAGCAGAAATATTTTCAAGAACTGGGATGAGATGGTTTGTGAGGAAACTGGAGACCACATCAAGCTAAACCTCACTATTCAGGAACTGGCTATCTCCCACTTGGTCTCCTACTCATTTATGTCCAACATGACAGCTGTATAATTTCAGCTTCCAATCCATGCAGTCCTTTTCTTCTGGTCTTCACTGAGATTTAACAGTCCGTTCTATTTACAAGTGTGTCTGTACCTGGTAGATTATTCCATTGTAATTCCACCATAATTGTGCAAGTGAGAGTAGGTAGTATTCAGTTAAGTCACAGAAGAACTAATGGCTCTAGACACTGTCCTTTCTCTGTCTCAGTTTCTCACCTGTTAAAAGGGAGTAATAATGACTACCTCTGCAGAGTTTTTGTCAGGTTAATGAGCTAAAGACTGTGAACCACTTTGTGAACAAAGAACGTGCTAGATGAAGTAATAGCCTTCTGTTCATTTACAACATCTGCATAAGGATTGAATTGTGGGGAAGAACATGAGGGTAAAGTAGAAAACAGCATAAAATGTGCATGTTTCTAACTAGAAGCAAAGTAAACCATGCCTGGGAATCAAGATTTTGGATCCTGGTGAAAAGAGAGATGTGAGTGATCATTTCATGCAGTCTGAGAAAAGATGACCCAGGGTGAGCAGGTCTTGTGCTAATGTTATGCCTTCTAAAAGCAGGCAATTTATCTTGTTTTGCTTTTGTTGTGACACCATGTTTGGGTGAGGTTTTGGCTTACTGGAGAAGAAAATGTCTTTTTGTTTTTAATCTCTTTTTTACTGCACTGGTTTTACACACACACACACACACACACACACACACACTCTTGGTGAGAAGATATCTTAGATCTCTGCAGTCTCTGTCCCATTTTCAAAGTTAGTTACCTAATCATGTTGTAAGTCATTCTATATAGAGAGACAGGAAGCAGGTCCTCTTTTGAATGGCAAGTCTGACACTCACAATAAGAGAATGCAGGATGTCTCCCCAAATGTAAACACTCTTAACAGCTTATAATTCTGGATTTTTTTTTTACATTCCCCTCCCCACCCCAATGTATATACCTACTCTTAACAGGATTAAAAATTCCAATAATAGAGAAGTGTCATGAAATTACAAGAGAAACTTTAAGTGAGGTTTGCAGATCTATTTTATAACAATGTGAGCAGTACACTGCTGCGCAAGCACAACAATTTGAACACCTTACATAAAATTCCAATTTAAGAATAGAATTTGTAACTCTGATTAAATCATTATTATAACATTTATTCTTCTGTATCAGTGTATTTACTTAGCCTTCAAATAATCATGATAGCCACTATTAGCTGTTAAAAGGTATATACATTTTTGGGGGTGGGGGGAGAGGACATTTTATATTTGCAATACTTTGAGCATTTTTTTAAAAAAAGTACACTGTACCCATCCCTATATGGCATAGTGAACTTGTTCTTTCACTGTGGAATGTGGATCCTTATGTAGCCCAAATAGCACCAAAAGAGACATCAGCAAGTGGGGGACAGAGGGTGTGCTGAAATGTGAACAAATCTTGAGGGAATTCATGAAGTTCAGTAGGAATTGAATGCTGAGTAAATGATTGGAGAATAGAATGGAAAACTGGGGTGGGAATAAGAACAGAATGGAATATTTTGGTAAAGGATATGGCTGGGTGGATGACTGGAAATCTGAACGGGAGCATTTTGTGCTTCAACATTTTGCTGCAAATTCTGCTCATAAAGACTGGTCTCTTTTCCTGTGTTCTGTCCAATCCAGAAAAAGAGGATTCTCAAAGTTTTGTGATAGCTTGACTACAGAGGGGGGTATAGGCAGTAGGATGATACTAAGCTTTTTTTCCTTTCTCCTCTGGGTCCTCAAGTTCATATGGTGATGCTGAGATGGTCAAACCCCCTGCTCTCTCACATAGAAACAAGGATGTTCACAACAACAATTTAAAAAGGCAAATTGGTGATCTGGGAGCATCAATTCAACCCTTTTTTATGATCAGTGGAAGAGTGGTCTGTGGAGTCTGGAATGGTTGAGGGCCCCAAAAAGAGCCTTGGAGGACCATATGTGGCCCCAGGGTTGCCCTTTGCCAACACCTGCCTTACAGTAGATGTTATTCTGTGTTTCAGATTTTAATAAATGATTGTAAGTAGAAGACCTCTGTTTGTAGTGCTGATTCCCATATTCAAAGATCTATCTCTTTCCCATTATCTCAGACCTGCCTTGCCCTGAATGTGTGCCCCTTTGCTTTTCCCCTACTTCAGTGTTAACTGATGGTGTCAGAGCAGACCTAGGCCACTTCTGCACTAGACTGTTATAGAGCTACTATTCCACTTTCAACACTTTGAGGCCCCTCCCTAAACTGCAAACCTCAGGATTCCACAGGATGTTGAAAGTAGAATAGTAGCGCTATGGCAGTCAAGTGCAGAAATGGGCTAGATAGCTCAGTTCTCACAATTCCCTCTTTCTGTGCTGGGTCTTCTGCAGCCCTGCTCTCTCCTCTTCCTTTCCATTGATTTGTCTGGCTGTATGCCCAGGATGGGAATGTGCTTTGCTGGCTAATTTGTCTTCATTTTGTCACTTACAGTTGCAGAGGCCTGGGCCATTTGTCTTTTCTTGGGAGGTGAGACTTGCTGTGATGAAGTTTGACAAACTTTGCCCTAGACTTCTGTGCAGGTAGTTACCATGGCAGATCTATCAGCACCCTTGCGGAGATGTGGATTTCTCTTTCCTTTCTCATTCTCTTTTCCCAATCCCTCATTCTTCCTCACTTTTCTTAGTCTTTTCTCAGGGCCAGTCCACCCTGAAGCCTGGGAAATATTGGTTTGTACAGCATCCTCAGCAATCTGCTCTTGTAGCTGCTTCAGATTTCATCTGGAACTTGTGCCACTAGGAGCTTTTAGTGCTCCAGGTGTCATTGGGTTACAGTTGTCACCATTCTTTACCATTGGCTATGCTGGCTGTTTTCCGGGAGTTGAAAACTGAAACTTCTGAAGAACCAAAGATTCCCCATCCCTGCTTTCTTATCATTTAAAAAGTTGCACGGGGAATTTTGTCATGTATGGAAAATTTTTCAGGAAACTGGGCAGCTACAGACATCCAGCCAAAAAAGTTCCTTTAAAGAAGTGGAAATCAGGCCTACCTGTGGTATGGTTGCTTCTTACACTAAGACAAATGGACAAAGAAAGGCTAAGGTGGTCCACAGGCCAGAAAAAGAAGAGCTCACTTGGGAAAATATCCAAAAACAATCAGATATAGTTGTATTATCTGAAATATATATATATTTAAAAAATCCTCCCAAGTAGAACTATGGAGAGTGTTCTTCTGCAGAGTGTTTGCAAACCGAAGATTTTTTTTTAAAAAAATAAACAGTTAACTGCCCTAAGAAATGGCTCCCTGTACTTTTACTCTCACTGTGACTTCAGAGTCATCATGCACCCTTGAAGTTCTGCTTTTGAGAGAATAGTATGGGGAACTGTGGAACAGGAAAGACTTGGCCATGGTGAGAAGTTCAGGGTAAATCTAGCACATCTGGGTACATATTTGTCCTGACTGCTCAAGGTGTTGGAGTTGGATGCTTTTCTTTCCTGGAGGTTGTCCTGAGCAATTCAAGGGCAACACTTGGTAACACTTAGTTTTTCAAGCATGTCTGTCCTTCACATCTCATTAAAGCAAATTGGCACAGCTGAGCTCCTGTAAGCAAGTCAGGCATGGGTAATGAGATTCTTGCCTTGTCCCAGTTAGGGGAGTTGCTTAAGAGAAGGGCAGACAGGGATCTTTTCTGAGCCAAGCAGAGGCAACTTTAAATGCTCCAATTGAGGTATATATGCACTGGTATTAGTTACCTAAAAGGGTACAGTTTGTGCTAGCTCCAGACGTACCTTGGTTTCTTGCCTGTGAAGGGGCTCTATCCCATCTCCGTGAAGTTAAAGGCGGGAACAGGCCAAGTCTGAAAGCAGCAACCAGACACTGGTGGGATGTGGTTCAGGATGGGTAGACAGCAAACTGAGGCACAACAAGACCACAGGAGTTTTGATCAGCAGCAAACTGTTTAGACTGAAGAGCCAGCTCTATTATCCAGGCTTTGAAGGGCTTATTGGATCTGGATTGTCACTTGGGGTCAATTGATATTGGACTAGCTGGAACCACAGCTTAGATGACACCTTCCAACTGCAGAGCTTAATATTCCAGGTTGCTGAGGAACCAGAGTACTAGTTGTGTAGAATGTAAGGCTACCAGGGGCGTGGGTTAAGATCTCTACCTCTGTGCCTTCCAGGAAAAGTGGGTTGTCTTATAGGGGACTGGTGGGTTGTCTTATAGGGGAAATAACCTGCCCTTCGACCTTATCCTGTTTTTGATAATTATGTTCACTTTAAACATTATGTGATATAAAAACACGTTGAGTACTGTCTCCTGTCTCCAAGCAGGGTAGACAGTTTTGGTGGTTCTAAGTATATTGAATACATTTTACATATAGAACAGTAAGATAGGTGACGCGGACATATGTTTCAAAATGTATCACAATAATTGTATGCCAAGTCTGTCCAAATATTCCAAACAGAATTTATTCTTCTAACTTGATACAGAAATAACACATCACCTGTCCTCATTTCCTCTATCTGTCTCATTCTATATATCCTATGCATTGGTAGTATTTGGATGCTGAGCAGCCTCTTTCTCTCCTCTTCCAGCAGGCATTTAACCCTTGGTTTATTGTTGGTGCTTTCCTGTTCGGGTTTTATTGCTGGCTCTTCACATCATTTTAATTTCTTAACATTCTGATATTTTAATTGTTTTAATCTTAGCTGTCTTACTTGATTGTGTTGTAATACTTGTGATTTTATGGATTGTCTTTGTTTTTATATTTGTAAATTGCTGAAGGGCATGGCCAGTTGGGCAGTGTAAAAACAAGTTCAAGAAGGAAGAAAGAAAGAAAGCCAGCCTGCCTTCTCTGAACCATAGCTTACATCAACTTTAAATATTTTATCATTGACCACCATTTAATCTCCTTGTGCAGAACGGGCAGTGTGACAACATTACCCCATTGCTGAGCTTCCAAAATTCTTATGGCCTTCAGCAAGTGTTACTTAAGGAAAAGCTTAACTTTCCAGAGTAATGCAAAATAATTTATCACTATATAGATTGCTAATGTCTCAGTTCCTGTGATTTCCTTTATCTTAGCATTTGATTCCAAAACATTTATACATACGTGCCCGTAAATCGACAGGCTACTTGAAGACACATAACACACATTTTTACACAGATATTCTCATCTCATACACACACACACACACACACACACACATATATATAATATCCATTTTGATGTGGTGACATTCCCAATAGTTACAGGTAAAATTTGATTGTTCCCACGAAGCAAGATGCCACAGGACAAAGATTGTAACAACAGGCTTCCATTATATTAACACAAAGTACGCATTTCACCCTGACAGCCTATACAGTCAGCCCTCCGTATCTGCGGATTCTGTATCCATGGACTCAACCAACTACAGCTTGAAAATACCGCCCCCCCCCCAAAAAAAATCCAGAAAGCAAACTTTGATTTTGCCAGTTTATATAAGGGATACCATTGTACATAACAGGACTTGAGCATTCACTAATTTTGGTATCCATGTGGGGTCCTGGAACCAAACTCTATTGATTACCGAGGTCCCACTGTATATATAGACTCAAACATTATCTGCTGCTTTTGAAAATCTATATTCTGTATTGCGCAAAATGAGTTTCTTTTCATACATAATCTCTGTTATTTATTTATACAGCACCATTAGCATGCACAGTGCTTTAGAAAATATGAAAGGATAAGTCTCCAAGTCACACAAAATGTAAAATTTGACATAGGGAAAAAGCAGAGATGGGAGAAAGCGGGTAAACATGCAACTATTTTAGTTGTGAATGTTTGAGCTTAGTTGCAGGCTGTGTTACAATAAGACATAGGAATAATTGCTATAACTTTGATAACAAACCTTTGATCTTATCTATTATTATCCACTCAAGATTTGTCTCAGACATTCTCCTGTGTGTTTCTTTTGAAGCCAGCTTCTTTTTCCTTCGTTTGCCCAAGGATAATATTTTGAGGTTGCATTCCTGTCTTTCTGTTGAGGAATCATTCTCTAAACACACACACAGTGCTTAACCCACTCCAACTCAACCTTTCTTTGAACATTATAGCAGTTGTCTAAATCTGAACAAGATGACTTTACTATGTTTCCTTTAATCTGCATCAAAATCTAAATTTAGTGGTCCTATTGGACCAAAATATTTAGTAACTTTTGCTAGTTTTCTAAACTTGTCGATCATTTACTTCAAGTATAGAATTTTGTGAGACAGGGGGAATTGGGAATCATATACATTTTTCTAAGAGGGCTTTTTTTTTAAAAATTGCCAGATTAAGAAGCATTCAGTTTCTTCAGCATCTGGAGATCTTTTGCTGGGTTGCAATTTATTATTGGTAGTTTGTTCAGTATGTAAATGTGTAGATTATTTTAATATCTGTCTGGCCTCTGACTCCACTGGGGATTAATCTCTGTACAGTGATTTTTTTTCCTTTGTTGTACGTTTTGATGACACCCACTAAACCTGGGTTTAGGTATTATTGAAATTGGCCCTGATCCAATTACTAATCTCAACTAGAGTTGCAGCATTGCCAGTTCTGCACAGAAAGATTAAATAGTGATCAATGATAAAATCTTTAAAGTTGATGTAAACTATGGTTCAGAGATGGTAGAATGGCTTTTTTTGTTGCTGTGCACTTACATGACACCAAATAAACCTGGATTCGGGTATTACTGTATTATATTGGCCTAATTCCAGTTACTAATCTCAACTAAAGTAAACTCATTGAATCCATGGGATTTACATAAGTGTTGATTTACCCTTTAGCAATTGGTTTTATTCTAGTTGGGACAAATTGGATTTAGGCCGTCATATCCTGACATGACCACTAATTTATGAAAGATAGATTTAGCTCACCTCTAGGATTGTATAGGATTGAGGGACTGTAACATAATGTAATGTGCATAAAGTGGTTTTTTTAAAACTCCATGATGTCCCAGTTTTATCCTTTTAGCAGGAGCATTGCAGTAAATGAGTCCTAGTGATAAAATAGATGGAAATTGGTAAATGCCTTCTCCAATTCTAATCAGTACTGGGATTTGTTAAACTGATCATGTAATACTGGGCTGGATCCAGATAAAGATAGTCACATTTACATCCCACTGAATTCAATGTGAAAAGTAAATCATGGGAATTCACACTGAATTGCCATTTTTAATTTCAGTAAAACCACTGTTTGTGTTAGTTTGGATTCAACCCATTGATTTAATTCATTACAGACTTTTGAATCTTAAAGCCATTTTGATAAAAAAAAAAAAGGAAGAAGAAGATTTAGCGGCAGAAGAGGAGGAGGCGGCAGTGACAGGCCTTGGAGGTAGGGGAGCAACTTCCATGCTTGCCCTGGGTGTTTTCAATATGTATGCAGACAGAGACCAGGGTTGTGCAGGATCTTTACATCAGTGCAAATGCTGGAATGCTAGCAGATGTGCTGTTAACAGGGTTGCTTGAGGATGTCTCCTTGCACAAGGGGCTTCTAGTAGTTTCCCCAGTCCACTATACTTTCTGTTGACACTGAGGCACAGCCCTGCACCTCTCAGCCCTGCACCCACCACCCTTTCTGTGATTTCATGGAGTCGCACTGGCAGAGCCTTCTCCTCTGCCAGTTCTCAACAGGTTCTTGGTTATTTCACTTTCTGTGTCATCTGGGTTTATCCCTGAGAGCTGGAATTGGTTATTACTTACTGCCATATGCACACATGATTGCAAACCAGTGTCTCCCACCATGTAACATGCGTAAATGCTACGCAGAAAGAAGCTGTAGACCAGGGCTGGAAGTGTGTCATTTAATAAGGCTAAAATTGTGAAATTCTTATTGGAACTGTTTTCCAAAAGCCGGTTATTGGCAGTGCTGATGGCATTTTTGTAAATAGTCTGTGCACCTGATGTCTCTTGAGCAAGGAAGTTCATTAGGACTAAACTGTACTTGACCTTTAATGAGTCTGTGTGTTTAAAGTATCAGGTTTTTTTTTAAAAAAAATGCAAATTGCAATAGTTGAAGAGGGTGATAATTACTGGGTCCATACCAGGCATGAAGGCAGGATTTAACTCTCTCCTTCCCTACTCTAATCTACAACTGAAGCTGGAAGTCATTTCCCCTCAATTCCATCTCCACATCTGCTGTGATGCACAGGAACATTTAGCAACATGAGCGTTAGACTGTGACTATGGAAAGCAGGGTTCAAAATCCCACTCAGCCATTAAAATCTGCTGGGTGATCTTGGGCAAGACACACTCTCTCAACCTCAGGGCAAGACAAAGGCGAACCCTGTGATGGATTCACCTTAAAGTTGCCATAAGTTGGAAATGACCTGAAGGCACACAACAACAATATAAAAAAAAAGGCTAGCAGACAGGATTTCCACTGTGATAAATTGTCTTTGGTTTACAGGTGTTTGCCTTGCTTAACAAAGGAAGATGTCTGTCTATATCTGTGTAAAATAATCACAGGATCACTGTTAGCATGATTATAGTTTCTCAGCAAAAATTTAATTACAAGTAAGCAACTAATTAAGTTAATTGACTCAAGAAAGCTATAATTTTTTGACAGTCCTATCTAGCGACTGGCATCATCTGCATAAATGTCTGATTATGCCTTGAATCACAGGGTGAAGCAAGGATAAATGCCTTCCTTCAGCTACTAGGTCCTGGCTTTAATGCATTGTACCCCCAAACACAGCTTGATAAAGTTACTTTTTTAGCCTACAACTCTCAGAACACCCAGCCCATACTAGTGTCCATGCTAGCTGGAGGATTTTGGGAGTTGTAGTCCAAAAAAGAAACTTTTCTGAGCGATCTTGCTGTCTGTCCTCTTCCTTGTTCCTCATACAGTGGAGCCTTGTGGGCTAGCAGAGAACTAAAAAATGAAATAACAGGAGGACTGTGCTAAAAATGAGAAGAGGTAAAGAAGAGTTTTAAAAAGCTCTTCTACAAAGATTCTTGTGTATGATCCCTTCTCCTTTGAGAGATAAGATCCAAGCAATACCATGGCTCTGTTTGAGTGCTAGCTTCTGACCTATTTATTTGTTTGTTTGTTTAATCTATATATTTTATTTATATTCTGCCTTCTTCCTGGCATGGTACCCAAGACTGTTCCCAGCAGAGGACATCCTCCTCTAATGTCACTGGACAGTTACAGCTCAAATGCACAGATCATTACAGGCAGAGGAGGCTGTATGCATACAGTTGCATGCATGGATCTCTCTGCACATACAGCTGTAGTAGAACAGAGCAGACTGATTATTACTGGGTTGGAAGGGACTGGGGTCTGAATGGGTTGAAACTTTAGAAAGCAGCCTGAGTTTAGAAGGGATCCAAGTAAAAAATGTAGAAAAGCACTGGTCTTGCATTAGATCAAATGGGGCTCCTGCCTAAGGTGGCAGATGCAAGGTGAGGGAATGTCAGAATCCTAGCAACTCTTCCTGAACCCCTCTTCTGGCAATTGTCCTACTTCAGAAGACAGGGCTGTGGGTATTCCTGCTCTCATTGCCAGTAATTCAGTCAGATTCAACTGCCACTCCAATCTGCTTCTGTAAATGGAATGGGGGAGAGTACCATTTAGTTCTTTGTGTTCGAAGTGAATGTCTTGGGCTTGCTGTGAAACACTTTCCTATTTGTTTGTTGTTGGCATGGTCTCACTGAGGCTATTGTACTTTGGGCATATCATGAGACAACATGTTTCCCTGGAAAAGGTAATAATGATCAGTAAAACTGAAGGTAGAAGGAAAAGAAGACCACAATACAAATTCATTGACTCAGTAAAGAAAACCATGGCCCTGAATTTGAAATACCTGAGCAGAGCAATTGATAACTGGGGCTCATGGAGCTCTCTCATTCATAGGGTCACAATAAATTGAAACCGGCTTGATGGCAAATACTAACAGCACAGCAACAGTCTTACATCTCTGTGTAAATGCCGAGTGTTTCACAGATAATTCTAACAGAGAGCAATTCTCAGCAACCTGATTAATTTTGGGCTTCAGTGGATTTGAAGAGTCGATATGATTGAGCAGGAGTCTCCAATGGCAACTTGTTTGCCTGATGTGAAGGGAGGGTGAAGAGATGCTGGGGTTTTCAGAAGGCAGTGTCAGAAATTATTTTAAGCACTTCCATGCTGTCAACAACTTTAGAAAATTGATAAATTGTTGTTTTTCTTCATCCTCAAGGAGAAGTGTTGGTAAAGCTTGGGAGAAATATATTCTTTTGTACTACAACTCCCAGAATCCTCCAATGAGCATGACAAGGGGCCTATTGGCTAGGGGATTCTGGGAGCTGTAATCTTAAGGAGTACCCTTCCTGAGTCCTGGCCCTCCGAGGGTTTGGGAAAGGAGTTCTCAGGGCTTAGATGGCTTCCTTTATCAAATTATATCTGAGCCATCATTCTGTGATCACCAGAACTCCTCTCTTAGCTGGATTAGATGAATGAACTGCTATTTGGATAATCACTTTGTTTTGCTGTTTGATTAAATTTTAGAAATTACATCGTGCAATGGAATTAGAAAATCTCTAACCTTAGATATGTTTGCAAAGCAATAATCTAGATGGCCTTGTGACTTTGCTGAGCCCCGGTGTTGCCTATGCTCCACAAATTGGTCTCCCCCACCCTGTGTCAACATGCAGCTTCTGACACTGTTGAAGTTGCTGGGAGGGAGCTGCGTTAATTCCATATTCAAGCTGACTTGCCTGCTCTTAATTTTCTCCAATGAAATGTCATTGAATTTTAGATGGTGTGAGTTCTGGTGACGGCAGCCTGAGTTCCCCTGAGAGGAGGCCGAGTGCCTGGTTACAGCAAACCTGTCATAGCAGCGTCAGGAAAAAGAAAGATACGTAGTTTCCACAAGGACTAGAAAGCGCCACTAGGGCTGCCAGTTGAAGGCACTTCAGCATACAGGACAGATGCCCTCCAGGAGAAGGCAGCAAAGGCAGGGAGCTCATTCAAAGCCATGTTAAAAAGAGAGGCTACCTGCCTCCAGACTTTTTTGGAGGGACATGAGATAGGAGGATGTGCCTGCTTTTCTGTATCTCAGCATGGTTTGCCTATAAAGGCTATCAAACTGATAAAAGGCTCAGTGAGTCAATCAAAATGTTATTCTTCCTACTCAGAGTAAGCACTTCAGTGAGGAACCAGCCTAAAAAACTATAGGCAAGTGGTCATGGGCTGATCACCAGTATGCACATACTGTTTACATGCAGAAAATGACAATAGAAGCAAGATCACAAGGGGCCCATTTTCTAGGCAGGGAAAATAATAGAATCATGGCCCTTTCTGCCCCCTGCCCCCCACCCTCAATGGTGATGGGATTGTGATGATGGTTCTGCGTGACATCATTGCGATCCCGTTGCAATCCCATGGCCACATGTCGCAATTGCAGAATAAATTATTGACAGGTTTCTTCTGTCAATGACCCGTGATTATGCAGTCCTTCCGCTTCCCTCCACACTTACCTGCAGTGCAGAGGGTCAGGAAGCGCAATAGCTGCACTTCTTCCCCCAGCACAGCCTGGGAAAGTGCGCCGCGGAAGGGAAGGGCGGAGCCATCACGCTTCCTCCTGTCCAGTAGGCAACCAGTGTGGAGGGAAGCACTTCTGTCACACACCCCTCCAGGGAGAGTCAACCCTGGGATGCCCTGTTACTGCTATTGCTAGCCCAAGCTTGTGGGATATAAAGATATCTCTTGATATCAATAATTCGGCCTCCTATACCCATTCCCCCCCACGTGCTTGTGAGGCCCCCGGACAAGCACACACACAGGCTTGGCCAATAATCGCTGTAATATTCCAACACAGTACAGGCAGGCCAGAAATAGCCGTCCCGCTGCTTCAGGAGACCTCAAAGGCAAGTACCTCAATTATGTATGCACGCAGCTTTCAAAAGATCCTCTGCCCCGAGCAGGCAACTTGATTAGAAGAATCCTCATTTGCCAAGCACTCCGCGTTTGTCAATAGAGTAACCAGTATGCAATTTGGCTATAACTCAATCATTCAAATTCTGACCTTACGGAGGCTTTGTCTCCAGCCCCAAACTCATTGTTTTCCCCAAGTACGAACTAGCCTGCGGTCACAATTTTCCCTATAAAAACCCCTGACTTTGAACGCTTCCTTGGATCGCTCTTGGCTTCCACCCCGCCTTGCTGTCGCTTTGTCCAGCAAGCCTTCCCCTCAGCTCCACGTGCTGAGATCCACGCTCCCCAGCTTCTCCGTTTCTAACCGGGCTTCAGGACAGGTGGAGTATTACCCAAACCAACAACTCCTCTAAAAATCCCTCTATCCCACTCCAACCTTTATTTCTTTAGTTATCTGTGCAAGTGTGCTGCATACACTGTTTGATTGTATTTTTAATAAAACAACATTTATTATTTCAACTTCTGAGTGCTCCTTGACTCGGCCTGACCCTGTAAACATAGGGTTCAAGATCTCGCTACATTACCCTACCTCTCGCATTGCTAGCCTGTGCTCTTGGCTAATTTTCCCAACTTATATAATTGAGAGCACATTTAGGTGTCCCTCTCAGGACCCCCAGAAATCAGGGTAAAACTCCACACAATGGATTTGACAAAAAGTAAGATGCTGAAGGGGCCATAGAGTCGAGAGGGGCTACAAGGGCCATGTTAGGGTCAGAGACCCAGGCAGCGAGACAGCCTGGAGAAGGGAGTGGGAGAGCTAGCAGAGTCCTGCCAGGAGGAGTCAAGGAGTCAAGGAAGCACTTACTCAAGGGAAGTCCATTTACCTAAGCCACAGCAAAAAGGAAAAGCCATAGTCAGAGTTCCAAAAGCCAGGGGTCTGGAGCCAAGAGATCAATCCAAGGTATCAGGAGCCAGGTGCTGGAAGCAAGGAACAGACAAGGAGAGAGCTTGTAAAAAGTTTGCCACAAGCAAAGAAATGCTTCCAGGCAGGCAGGTGTGGCTAGTCACTGCTTCTTGAACTTAAGGAAGCCTCCCTTTGCTCAGCTCTCTTGAGTCTCCACCTTGTCTCCACCTTGTTTGTAGGCTGATTGGCACAGGCTCCAAAGCATCTTCAGAATCGGATCCCTGTTGCCCTAAGGGAGCAGGGAGAGGGATGTCCGCGCCTGCTTGGTCCATGGCAGCAGGGGGAGCTCTTGAGCTGCAGGACTCATCTCCAGCCAGAGCCACGGGGACCAACAGCTGCTGCTCGTCATCAGCAGCTCTGACAGGGGCTTCAGTTATCACAGGCCACCTAGTCCAACCCCTTGTCATGTGGGAAGGCACAACTAGAACACTCCTGAAATATGCCCATCCAACCTCTGTTTCAAGAAGAAAGAGAATTCATCATCCACCAAGGCCATCTATTCCACTGTTGAATGGTTCTTACAGTAAAGAAATGTCATCTGCAACGTAGTATTATCATGTGACTGATGCAGAAGGTGGAGGGTTGGACTGCAATCTAGCAGCTCTTTATGAGGCTACCTCTGTCATGAAATCACTGATAGTCACTACAGTCTTAGTCACTCTTTGCCTAAAAGCTTAGAAAGTTCCTCTAAAACAATAAGTAATTTCTATTTGAAGAGTGTCCTTTATTCATTCCAGTACTGAGGAAAGTAGTTTGTTATGTTATGTCTGGTGTTGCTCATTACTTTTCTATTGCTTTCTGCGTTTCTGCAGACTTAGGATTCATAAGATAGCGTAAAACTTGAAAAAGTCCTATCACAATGCCCCTAAAAGTAATTTTTGAATAACTAGAAATGAATACTCATTATACCAATAAAGTAACTTCAGTTTTTCCTATTACATTGTTTTTGAAAGATCACTCTTGTCCTCCTAGTACATAATAAATTGTAAATAATTTCTTACTTCCATGCTGTCTCTTCCCTGCATTCCCCTCTCTGATTCTTTGTAAAATGGGAATAATCATGACCCACTTCACTGGGTTGTTGTCTCACAGCAAGCAAGAAAAAGAATAAAGCTCTTAATAAATTAGAAGAACATAAATGGAAAATAGCAAATCATGTGGGAGCTGTGTACAACAACAACTCATGACTACCAGAAGTAAGAGAGAGCTGAAATATTCTGGCAGATAGTGTTATCCAGAAGAACAGTAATTTTGCTCTCAGAGTTTCTTGTGTAGTGCAGCCCCTTAACACTTCCTCTTCCAGGGTCTGCCCTACCATTAGGCAGAGTGAGGCAACTGCTTTGAAAGGCAAATGCTAGAAAACAGCGACGACATCTCCCCATCCTTTCCCTCAGCCTGTCCTGCAGGCCTTAAAATTAGCCTGCTGCCCTCAGGTGGAGTGGAAGACCTTATCCAGTTGCCAGTGCTGAAGCAGCAGCGGTCCTGTTAGCTTCTGTACCTGGATTGTCTTTTGCCTCAGGTGAGAAAATGTTTCCGGCTGCCTCTGTCCTCAAAAGGTAATAAAAACGACATCCCTAGGAAGGTTCTCTTGCATGTTTATTTAAGAACATTATGCCTCCCTCCCCCTCGGCCCTGCATATGGAACCATTCCTTCTGCTGCTGATGAGCTGCTCTTCTCTAAGCTTTGTGGCACAGTCCCAGGTAGGCAGAATGATTCCCTGACTCCACTAATTTGTTAATGCTGATGAAATGATTTGTTACATAACTGAGCAGATAAGCAAATCTTCGTTGCTTTGATGAGTCTCATCAGCTAGGTTCCTCTTGCAGCCATTTCTCTGTAGCCCCAGAGGATAGTCAGTCAGGCAACTGAGTCCGGGAGCTGCTTTCCTCGCACCTTTCTCCCCCCCCCACTGTAAAGAAAGGTGCAGAAGTCTGGGAGTACATTACCTGACATGGTTGTGGCACTCAAAGTCTAGCATCATTCACACAACTATAAGTCCCCAGTGGTTAAGACTTGTCCGAGAGCTTAGCAGCTGTGTGACATTTGATGCCATATCTCTCAGGATCATGGGGTAAGCTCTTCTCCAAGGAAAGAAGACCTCTTTGTATATTACCTTTTTTGGCACATACAGTAGAGGCCAATGCAAAAATCAGATCCTTTGTTTTCACCAGTGTGTTGGGTGTAAATCATGCATGAAGAACAGCTCCACAGTACAGGGAAGTCAGGATTAACCATAGCTCCCTTTAGATGTATACAGGGGTGAGCAACAGGCTTAGGGTAACAAGATACTTCTGCACCTTGCGAATCCTCCATGGACTGGATTATGTTAGGACATATGGCTGTACCCTGCAATATCACTGGCTTCTGGGCCAAACTGCTGGCTGAAGATTTTCCAGTTTGTACTCTGGCTGGGGAGCCAATGCAGGGAAGATGATGGGGGTAGGGGGAGAGAAGCTAAGCTGGCCAGCACCCACCTAGTGCTTAAAGGACTCAGCTGGGACTTAAAGTGTTGGCTGAATGTACCTGTGTTACCCTGTGTACTGGGGGTCCTGGGAGGGACACCAAAATATGCTCAACTAAAGGTGGGGAAAATTAGCTCAGAACACTGCTTAGTGTTACGAGAGGCAGGGTAACTTGGCGAGATCTTGAACCCTATGTCTACGGGGTCAGGACGAGTCAAGGAGCACTCGGAAGTTGAAGCAATAAATGATATTTCATTAAATACAGGCAAACAGTGTATGTGGCACGTTCACACAAGATAACTAAGGAAATAAAGGTTGGAGTGGTATAGAGGGATTTTTAGAGGAGTTGCTGGTTTGGGTGATACTTCACCTGCCCTGAAGCCCGGAAAAATAGAGAGCGAAGCTGGGGTGCGATGTAGCTCAGCACGTGGAGCTGAGGGGAGGCTCGCCAAGCAAAGCGACAGCAAGGCGGTATGAAACTCGGGAGTGATCTGAGGAAGGTCTCGGAATCAAGGGTTTTTATAAGGAGAATGTGACTGCAGGCTATGCTGTACTTGGAGGAAGACAATAGAGTTGGAGTTGGAGACAAAGCCTCCGAAAGATCAGAATCTGAATGATTGAGTTATCGTAGAGGTTCTCAGTAGAGTAGCCAGTATGCAAACGCAGAGTACTTGGGTATTGTATAGTTTACCCATCAAGCTGCCAGCGTGGGGCAGAGGCTCTTTTTGTAAGTTGCGTGCATACCTAATTAGAGTACTTGCCTGGAGATCTCCTAAAGCAGCGAGTCAACTATTCCTGTATTGTTGTTTGAATATTACGGCGATTAACGGCCGAGCTTGTTTGCGTGCTTGTCCGGGGGCCTCGCAAGCACGTGGAAGGCATAGAAGGCCAAATTATTGATATCAAAAGGATATCTTTTAATATCTCCAAAGCTTGGACTAGCCAGGGCAGTAACACCTGGCTTGGCTTTCGCCCATGCCTTCTCCACACTGGTTCTTGGCAGGACAGCTGGGTCCTGAAGCTCAGCTACTTGAGTGCATTTTTCCTCCCAAGCCTTGCCATATTGAGAGTGGAGTGAAGCTGGTTGTGCTTGACACGTCAGATGATTACCATTGAGTTCTCTTCTGAATAACCTCTCTCTCTCTCTCTCTCTCTCTCTCTCTCTCTCTCTCTCTCTGTGAGAGAGAGTGCTGGTTGCAGAGATCCCTAGCTCATGTCCAGTCTCCCTCCTTCTCCATCTTCTGTCTGGTGGGGTAAGGCTTCAGAATGGGAGTGGGGTAGCCAAGACCCTCTGCAAGCTGGTTTCTTTCTGGTAGATCAAATTAATCTAGGTGTTTCCTGTTCTCTGGTGTATATTCATAAGGAACAGTGAACATTTTTGATGTATTTTTGAAGTTGCTCTTAGCTGCTTGGTAGCCTTTGCTCTTGCAGCTTGATGCAACACAACCAGAAGGGAGCTGTTGTGTTCATACTTGCTTGTGACCTTCCCACCAGCCTCTGCTTGGCCACTGTGGGAAATAATGCTAGTCTTGACAGGCCTTTTGCCAAAGCAGGGCTTCCCAGTGGTACAGTTTTGAAGGTATAGGGTCTGAAGCTGTTCTGTATGATGGTGGGGAAGGATGGTACTGATAGGTGATTTCATAGTTGTGAAAAGGAGGGCAAAGTAACAGGAGCCTACACTGATGTGGCAATATAACCTGGTGATCAGCTGTACAGAGACAGGCCACTTCAAACTGACTGTGCAATGAAAGTAAGATGTAGCCTAGCAACTACTGAGCTCTTAGCTTTTCTTGTCAAAAATCTTTCTCTCTGCTATTCTCATGTTGCTTTCTAAATAATGGCTGGTGTACACAAGCCCCCTGCTTCCCCCACTTCTTTCTGCCTACCATGGCTCCTTTGTTCAGAGCAAAGACAGCGTCTGACTTGTTCGGTCTCAGCAGAACCTGCAAATTGTGATGGTGGCAGTAGCATGTGTGCACATATGTGACTGGAAATTCTGTCAACATGACTGGGTCAAAAATAATGGTGTTCCCAAAATGAGTGGAAATGCCCAACACAGAAATAATTATAATTATAAATTATAATTAAATTAAATAATTATAATTATAATAATTATCCTGGTGCTGTCTAATGTGGGCCTGAACATGTGTTTTTATAGTTTACAAGTTTAAAAGATGTTAGAAATGACTTAGACCATTTGGAGAGCTTGGGAAAGTTACTTTTTTTGGACTATTGTATCCCCCATCCCCCAATCACCATGGCTATTGGCCATGCTGATTAGAGGATTCTGAGTGTTATAGTTCAATTTTTTTTTAACTTTTATATTGAAATGGGTACAAGCCAGGAATGTCCATTGATTCCACTGATATTCAACTTATGCTTGGAACTCTTAGCATCTGCTATTACATAAGACTTCAGGATTTCTTCATGTCATTTTAGAATTTAAATACATTCTTTTTGCAGATGATCTTTTGCTGTTCGTTGCAAAAACCCAGCAGTTGATCCCTGTTTTGGTGCAGCTGATTAATCATTTTGGTAAAATATAATGGTATTCAGTTAATTGATATAAGTCAGAAAAACTGCCAGTGGGAGACAAGGCAGACTCTAACATATTTAAAGCATGGCAGTTTCAGTCTTGCCCAAATTCTATTGCTTATTTGGGTATAACTATATCTAGGGACTTATCTCAGATGATTAATCTTAATAATAGTAAGCTGCTAAAAGATATTGCACAAGATTTAGAGAGATGAGTGGGCTTAAAGCTGAGTCTGTGGGGTAAGGTAAATGCAATTAAACTGAATATTATACCCAGAATTGTTTATTTTATATGTGGGATTCCTCTACTTATGCCTTGCATATATTTTCGAAACTCAATATATTGTTTAGGAGATTTGGGGCTGGGCACATTTCTTCATAGAATTTCAATGAAAACGATGCAAATTTCACCACAGTTCAGGAAAGATATTGACAAGCTGGAACGTGTCCAGAAGAGGGCAGCCAAAATGGTAGAAGGCCTGGAAACCATGCCCTATGAGGAGTGGCTTAGGGACCTTGTTAACGTTTAGCTTGGAGGAGAAAAGGTTAAGAGGCAGTACAAAAACCATGTTTAAATACTTGGAGGGGTGTCATATGGAGGATGGAGCAAGCCTATTTTCTACTGCTCCAGAGACTAAGACATGGAGCAATGGATTCATACTTCAGGAGAAGATATACCATCTAAACATTAGGAAGAACTTCTTGATGGTAAGAGCAGTTTGACAGTGGAACTCACTGCCCCCGAGTGTGATGGAGTCTTCTTCTTTGGAGGTTTTTAAACAGAGGCTGGATGGTCATCTATCAGGAACGCTTTGATGGTGTATTCCTGCACGGCAAGATGGCCCTCGTGGTTTCTTCCAATTCTATAATTCTATGATTCGGACAAAGGGGAAGGGTTCAGCCTTCCAGATCTTCTTACATACCATTGGGCATCTTTGTTATCTTGTATTAATTTTTGGACATATCCATTTAAAATAAGTAATCCACCATGGTCAGCCTTGGAGTTTTCATTTCTAGCACCACTGTTTAAATGGACAATGCTTGTTTCTCATTTTATTAAAAAAGGCAGTGCTTTGCCAGCAATTCCAGCAGTTAGAACCATGTGGCAAATATTGTCTCATCATTGCAGTTTGACCCATATGCTCATGCCAAATTGACTTTATAGTGGAATTCAGAGTTGAAAATAGGTAAGGAACCATTTTGTAGAAGATGTGGGATGATAATAGGGTTGTTACCTTAAATCAGATATTTGATGTTGACGATGAGTTTTTGCCTATCACTTAAATGGCAACATCTACAACTGAAACATTTGTTGAAAACCAAATTTGACTCTGCAGCTTTAAGTGCTTCTGAGGATCCCTTAATATTAAAGATGTTAATTGAGGCCAACCAAATATCTAAGTCAACAATTCATATATATAAATTTCTGTTGTCTATAAATATATATGACATGCAAGGTTTACAGCAAGAATGGAAAAGAGAATTGGAATACCCAATTCTGAGAACCGTAATCAATTACCATCAATTTTAACATCTTTAATTAATAAGGCTATAGATCTCCAACTACGTCTTATCCTGTATAAATTGCTCTTTCAGGTATATTGGTCACCACAATGTCTATTCAGGGAAGTACTTTCTCAATCAGCAAATTGTTGGAGATATAATACTGCTAATGTTTCTTTAACGTATTTTTTTGGAGTTTTGTCCCATAGATGCTGCATCTTGGGAGGAAGTAATCACCTGAGTAAATTTGGTATTGGAAAGTTTGTTGATATTCAGGGAACATCATGGTGTTATCTTTCCGGTAATGAAGTATCCAATCTTTTAACAGTCAAAAGGGCATGAAAAATCCACTTCCATTGGCCATTTGTTATTAGGCCATTTCTGCATTACATTGTTATAGTACTATTATTCCACTTTCAACATCCTATGGAATCCTGGGGCTTGCAGTTTAGGGAGCGGCATTTAGAATTCTCAGCCAGGCAGCTCTTTGGCCTTAATAAACTACAAACTCCAGAATTCCACAGGATGTTGAAAATGGAATGATAGCACTGTAACAGTGTAGTGCAGAGATGGCCTTAGTTTCTTGGAACTAATGGAAGTGGATTTTCCATGATCCATGATTACTGAAACTTTGGCTACTTTGTAACCCAAAAGATAATTTTCCTCTACCTGTGATCCAATGGATAGAAGATCTAGCAAAACTTGCAGCATTTGAAGAATGATGTATAGATGAAATTTATGAATGGACTTCTATTTGGACATTTGGTCAGCTTTTATAGAAACTTATGAATAACTAGCGTACATACCTGGCGTTGCCCAGGATTTTATTTTCTCATAGGTAGTACTTGTTAGTAAGATTTGAGATCCTGTGTCTCTAATTCCCCAAGCTGTCTTGTCCAGTAGTTGTAACTTTTCCCCATATTCCCTAATACAATCTGTATTCAGACTTATTAACATGCAAAGGTTGGGTTCCTGAGGGAATACACTATACCCCACCTTGTTGCTAGGTGTCATCTCCAAAAAATGGCACCTATCCTTGGTTGCTTTGCTGTTTGCAAAACACTCACTCCCCAAGAGGTACTAGAATTCTCAGAGCTTGGAAAAATTCCTTCTTGCTGGTTGGAAGACTCTGGGCACTGTAATGCAAAAAAAAGAAAAAAAAGAAAAAAAAGAAAAGAAAAGAAAGAAAAGTAATTCTTCCATGCCCTGGTGTGTTGTGCTTTGTTGCCTTGTGTGTGTGTGAGTATGTGCGTTCAAGTTGCCCGTGGACATATGGTGACCTCATGAATTTCACAGGGTTTTCAGTCAGGAATACTCAGAGGTGGTTTTGTCTGTTCCTTCCTCTGAAATATAACCTACAGCACCAGGTATTTGTTGGCAGTCTCATATCCAAGCCTTGCAGAACACTAATTTCCAATCACAATCAGTTTCCTTTTCCTCCTTAACACCTAGGCTATATTCCTTGTGAAACTGAGCACATGGGAGCAGTACATAAAATTATACTGGGGAGCATTAACTCTTTGTTTGGTGGACCTGCCTGTACACCACCTCCCTCCCCACATCATTTATACACACCTTTCTGTGTTAATTACTGGCTGCCAGAATTCCCAGGGCAATACGGTTTGCTTTTATTGTCAGCTAATTAAATAACTGGAAGTACGAGGCCATTAGCACTTCATTAGCTTGAGTTAATCACATTATTTAGTGAGTTAGGGAGCAAGAAAGACTGGGGGTACCATGGGATGCTAGGGTTTCCAGGTGAAAAAGAGACATCCATCAGACAAGAGTAAGAAAGGGGAGAAAAGGCTTCTGCCTCACCCTTTTCAGGCTGAAGTTCTCCCTCCTCCCCATGTTTAGTGGTGCTACCAGGGTAGGACTGAGGCACAGCTACAAAGCTTCATTCAGTAGAGTGAGCAGGAGTATCAGGGACCATTTCCACACTAGACTGCTATAGTGCTATTATTCCACTTTCAGTATCCTATAGAATCCTGAGGTTTGCAACTTAGGGAGGGGCCTTTAGAATTCTCAGCCAAAGAGCTCTTGGGCCTGGCCTGCTTTTATACACCACTGTTTCAACAAATTTTAATATATTCTAGTGGACCAAACTGCCATGCTTTTGCCCTGTGCGGCTGTGGAATCTACCCACACTTTGTGGAGATTTTCTTGTTTTTTGGGGAGAGAATGAGGGGGGAGGGGAGGCAGAATGGCGTTGACATCCAACTGCAATAGCACATAGGTCCAAAGACATAACAAGAGCCCTGCTGGAACAGAGCAAAGTCCTACTGAATCCAGGACAGTGTTCCTCACAGTGGCCAAGCAGAAGCCTTGGAAAAGCTGTTACCCTGATTTCTAGGGGTCCCGTGAGGGACACCTCAATGTGCTCAAAATAATGGGGGATGGGAATTAGCTAGAGCACTAGTTAGCAATGCAAGAGGCAGGGCAACGTAGCGAGATCTTTTACCCAATGTTTATGGGGTCAGGCTGAGACAGGACCAAGACACAAGAAAGCTCAAATTATGTTCCTTTATTTATGAAGTCACAGCAAACTTACGCAC
Organism: Cyclura pinguis; assembly: GCA_030412105.1. Taxonomy (NCBI): domain Eukaryota; kingdom Metazoa; phylum Chordata; class Lepidosauria; order Squamata; family Iguanidae; genus Cyclura; species Cyclura pinguis. The sequence goes on from CM059601.1 coordinate 61,476,398, forward strand.
TCACTCACTCGAAATTAAGAAATACTGCACAATTGCATAGTCACGCACGCAGTCCTAAGAAAATGAAGAGAGGAAAATAGGGGATTTTGAGGAGGATTTTCAGGGAAATACTACACCTGGTCCTGTAGCCCGGTAGAAGGAGAGAAGCTTGGGAGCGTAGATTCTCAGCACGTGGAAGCTGAGGGGAGGCTCGTCAAATGGAGCGGCAGCAAGTCGGGAGGCAAGTCATGAGCAATCCGATGAGACGCTCAAAATCAGGGGTTCTTATAGGGGAAAATGTGCCTGTAGGCTAGTCCGTTCCCGGGGAAAACAGTGGGTTTCGGGCTGGAGACAAAGCCTCCGAAAGGTCAGTCCTTTAGATGATTGCATTATGACAACGTTGTCAATAGCACAGACAGTATGCAAACGCGAAGTGCTTGAGAGTTGGATATTCGGCTCGTCAAGCTGCCTGCTCAGGGCAGGGGATCTTTTGTAAGCTGCGTGCATACATAATGTGATATTAAGAGGGTGCTTGCCTGGAGGTCTCCTGAAGCTGCAGTCTGGCAATTACTGGCCTGCCTGGATTTTGTTTTTGAATATTCAGCTATTTTCAGCCGCGCCTGTGTGCGTGCTTGTCCGGGGGCCTCGCAAGCACGTGGAGAGGAATGGGTCGTGAAGGCGAAATTCTTGATATCAAATGATATCTAATATACCTCAAGTTCAGACTAGAAACTCCATGATAGGTTTGCCTCTGGCCTCTGGCCCCTCCCAAAACTGCAAACCCCAGGATTCCATAGACTATTGAAAGTGGGATAATAGTGCTATAACAGTCCAGTGCGGAAACGGCCAGACACTGACAGCATCTACCATAAAATTTGTCACACACTTCTCTTAAAACTGTCTAAGTTGAGAGCTAGGGTCAGGGCATGCCAGAACTGCTTTGGGAGACTTTGGGCAAGTCACACACTCCCAGCCTCAGAGGAGGACCACGGCAACGCTCCTCTGAACAAATCTTGCCAAGAAAGCTCCATGATAGGTTTGCCTTTTGATCACTATAAGTTGGAAGCAACTTGAAGAACTAGAACAACAAGGTCCTGCAGAGAACTTAGTGAAGATTCTCCAGAGAAGAGTCAATATGTAGTACTCCAAATGTCCCTACACTGAATTTCCCAATATCTCTAACCAGCTCCACCAGTGATGACATGTGATGGGACATCCGGTGCAACATCCGGTGATCTCAGTCCATTTTCATGGTGCTTAACCAAAGAGATAGGCATCCCACATAAACAAGTTGTAACCAGTCCCATGACCAGCAGGTAGACAGGAGAACACTTTTCTCACCTTTTGGAGTTTAGAAGATGGGCTACAAAGGTGTTAATTAAAAAGGAAATGGCACTGGATGGCTCTGCCACACTTTATACATTGAAAGGCTTCTTGCTTAGTGGAACTGGAGAATGCAGGAAAGACTGCATTTGGCCATGTATAAATCTATGTCTGTTGTTAGTACTCTCCTTGGTCTGTTCTGAATCTCTCAACATTCAGTTTCCTTTGAGGATCTTAGGTTCTAGTTTTACAAGATAAGGAGAAGAGCTTCCCTCTGTCTACTTCCTCTACTCCAGAGGTGGTTGACTTTGCAGAGGGCAGGGTCTCTTCCCCCCATGCTCACCTGGTGGGTCACATTGGGACATTTATCCATCCATCCAAAGTGATGCAGTAGACTTCTGTCTACCATTTTGGCTGATTTTCAGCCCCCCACTTTTTTTGAGGGGAGGTTTGGGGCACTCTAGGAGGTTAGAGGAAGCAAACTGCCACATTTCCAAGCAGCTTTAGCAAAAAAAAAAAAAAAAAAAAAGGCCACCAAAAATCACTGCTAAAAAATAATTTGGGGAGGGGCCTAGGAGCTTTGAGGGCCTTCTGAAGCTTCACTTAGGGGTCCCAAGAGCTCACGCAGCCCATGGACTACCCTTTGGCCACCCCTTCTCTACACCATGCAAACTGACATGTTGTGTTTTATCATGTTCCCCTTCAGTTTCCCTTTCTCTTAATTGCCCGAAATGCTGTGTCTCTTTTTTCAGGAATGCCTCTTTACAGAAGAAGGTAATTAAATGCTGCAGCAGTGCCCAAGGTGAATAAGTGACTGTAATGCTTATGTTGTACCAACCACTATAAAATGTGCATTTTCCTTGTGCCTATGTATGTATATGACTGTTTTGTTGTTTAGAGTTGCATTCCATGACATTTAGAAGCCCACACAGAGTGGCAGGAAATTCTCAAAACAGAGATTTAACAGCATTAATGCAGAAATATTATATTCAAGCATCATGTCTGGCAAGAACAAAAGGAAAAAACAAAACCCAGATTCACAGAATGCGTAGAACAGGCCCTGATAATGCCATATTGGATATTTTCTGACATCCTCATGTTCATCACAGCATTGAAAACATCACATTGCTTTTTGGGGAAAATCAACTTCTGTTACCTTGCAAACCTTCTTGAATACTTTGCTGAGTCTACTGGAAAGGTCTTTGGCAGAAGGATGAGAAACTTTTACATGACATGAAATTTGAACTGCAGTTTTTCTTCTGGAACTGCATTTTTTTTTCCTGGAACAGAAATACACATTTTTTGTTTGGTGGCTTCATTTAAAAAAAAAAACTGCTACAAAGACACTGAATAATATCTTTTATGATTTTAGACTGGTAAAAATGGCATTCAACACATTTCTTCTATATATGGTTCCTGATAAGACTTTCAGTAAATATATACTTTCATGAAAAAGTACTCAGGATCTTAACATGCTTTAAGATTTTCATTCTTACAAGGGACAAATTATTCAGTCTGTATCCCATTCTGAATTTATCAGTTCTTCTTCAGTGGATTTACTCACAATTTATTCCCAAGCACATTTTGCTGAAAAATCATTTGCCCTCCAATTAACTAGCTAGTTTATCAGTCATTCTCACTCCCCATATGCAACTGATTGCAGTTTACTATAAATGAAAGTAAATGCCACTGTGTAGACACTTAACACTTTCTTGCTTGTCTGGAGAACCAGATATTAGTTGTGGAACATCAATATCTAAAGTCCTTTGCCAAAATCCTATATTATCTTTTACTTAATGTAACTTATACTTAGCTAAGACCATTTCTGCACTAGCTCGTTATAGTGCTATTATTCCACTTTCAGAATTTTCATTCCTGAGATTCAACTATGGCATTATACCTCCTTTTTAATGCCCAGGAGACCTTGTCCTAGCCTGTTGCTCTGTCTGCAAGGCAACAGTGCCCCTTGGACACACCAACAAAGATGTGGGGGAACATTTCGACACCTAGAGTTTCCTGCTGTGCTTTGGTGCATTAATGACATGAAAGAGACTCCTCTCTCGGCCATTTGGATGTGACAGCACCAGAAGCTTTCTTTGGCTCTCTTTCTCTCCTTTCTAATCAACACAGGCATCCTGAGAAATAATAGGCTTGATTACAGAATGGGAGAAAAACATTGAGGTGTCTGCATTTGCTTGCAAGCAATAGAACCAGGAACATGGTCTTAATATTGCCACTTTTGTCCCATTTAGTAGAGATTATGTCCTAGCTAGAGAGACAATACCAGAATATTTGGCTTGTTCATCTGTTTTCAGAAGCAACGGTCGTCTGAGGCTTTCTGTCAAGAAACTTCAGCTTTACCTGTCACAAGATGAAGATAAGTTCATTTCCTCCTGTGCCCTTGGTTTTTCTGTTCATTAAAGAACATTCCGGCCATTTTTCACTCTCAAATCCACAAATATTAACCCATTGCTTGAGTTTCTCTGGAAGCTAGGGATCATTCTGTATACTGTCCTGTAGAGCCCGGTTTCATTGATAGCAAAATCGATGTCCTCACTCCACACACAAACCAAGCCATTGTAGCCATGCATTTTCAACAGGAAAATCTCACACCTGTCAGGGCCGAAGTAGATTATATGTTAAGCATGTGAATACAATTACTGTGTCTAATTTTTAAATTTTAAGATAACAGTCATGGAGGGATAAGGACCAGGACTGTGGCATGCTGGGAGGGAGGGCTGAGTCCTGTTGAAAATCCACACCTTGGAATGATATTTTAAAAAGCTAGCGTGTTACCATTAGCTTTACTTCAATTAATTTCTTTTAAAGTAACATTACTCATTAAGTTACATGTAACATGCTGGTGCTACAGTACTGCTGATGTGTTGTTAGCTTTCATGTTATTATTTAAAAAACTCTTCAAAACAGAATAATTGCCAAAAGTGTCCAAGATCCCTCAAAATAACTGCAAAATTGCCAACATGTTGAAACATTACAAGTAAACTTTATTCACTGTTCAATACACCATGAAGTTAACAGTGCTTGCAGGTCATGGTGTTTCATAATATTGTGGCCCTTTTCACACACCAGTCCTGTTGCGACATGGCCTCGGGAGTGTCACGCGATTGCGAGGACTGTTCCACATGACGTCCTCGCAATCGCGTGACGCTCCTGAGGCCATTAGGTGGTGATTATGCATTATATCATTTTCGGCTCGTTGCCGAAAATGATGCATGATCGTGCATCCCTCCCGTGCCCCACATGCACTTACCTTGTGTGCAGAGGCTCTGGATGCATGGCCATCATGCTTCCTGCCCCAGTGCAGCCTGGGAAAGTACCTGGCTGCGCTGCTTTAGGAAGGGGCAGAGCGCTCACCCTTCTTTCTGCCTAGCGCAGAGCTGATGCGGAGGGGAAGTGGAGGGGACGCGAGTGCCTCGCAGATGAGGCTTTTCGCACAATCCCTGTGCGATGCCAGTGGCACCAGGTAAGGTGCGAAAAGGGATTAAGTCTCATTGTGGAAAATGTCATAACTTTTAATGGATCACTTCTAAGCTGTATGAGCCCTCTTACCCCAAGCTGCTGTTCCTCCAGGGAAGGAAGCTTATTTCTCTGGTGATCCTGAAAAAAGTCTTAAAAATCTAAAGCAGGAAAGGGAAGTGAGTGGCCCACTAGATGGTGTTGAACTGCAGCTTCCATGATTCCATTTGTCTGTTTCTTAGTCTCCATATATTCAGTAATGTCACATCTATATGATGTGCCATTTTCATAGAATCATAGAATCAGAGTTGGAAGAGACCCCAGGGGCCATTGAGTCCAACCCCCTGCTCTGCAGGAACACCCATCAAAGCACTCCCAACAGATGGCCATCCAGCCTCTGCTTAAAAAACCTCCAAAGAGGGAGACTCCACCACACTGCAAGGCAGCATATTCCGCTGCTGGACAGCTCTGACTGTCAGGAAGTTCTTCCTGAGGTTCAAGTGGAATCTCGTTTCCTGCAGCTTGAATCCATTGCTCCTTGTCCTAGTCTCTGGAGCAACAGAAAACAAGCCCGCTCCCTCCTCGACATGACATCCCTTCAAATATTTGAACATTGCTATCATGTCCTCTCTTAACCTTCTCTTTTGCAGACTAAACCTACCCAGTTCCCTAAGCCGTTCCTCATACGGCATGGCTTCCAGACCCTTCACCATTTTGGTCGCTCTCCTCTGGACATGTTCCAGCTTGTCGATATCCTTCTTGAATTGAGGTGCCCAGAACTGGACGCAGTATTTCAAATTTTGCCAAGATATCTTGGAAAAAGTAGTTCTCTCTCTGTTGGGGGCTGCGTGTGGCAATTTGTGGTTCGTACCGCTTTGTTAAAACCATAACTCCCAGAATCATTTGATATAAAATAGATGAATATTTACATCAGGAGTAGGAATTGTGGAGCCCTTCAGTTGCTGTTGGATTGCAGTTCCCAGCAGCCCTAATCAGCATAGCTAGTGGGTAAGGAATGATGGCAGTTGCACTTCAACATCATCCCATCATGATTTATGGGAACAAATTTATGGGCATAAATCCCATCCTGTTTTATGGAAATTCATCATTACATTAGGTAATCACACCTCTTTTAAGAGCTCTGGACAAGTGTGTATAGCATTCCTCTCCCATTTCCTCCTCACAATGTCCTTCTGAGATAGGTTAGACTAAAAGAGCTTAACTTATGTAAAATCTCCTACTGAGCTTCATAATAAATTGCAGACCTGAGCTCCGTTTTCCCCAGTCTTAAGTCCAGCCTCTGTCCACAATATCATGCTAGTTTCTTTGATGCATCAGCATGTGAAGGGACATCATAAAGTGTTTAGTATCGTCAATTTCTTCCTTTCCGGTCCACCTGAATGCTGTTTTGGAGGTAGAAGAGTTGGGAGTGAAGAACAGTGTTTCTTTTCCCATCTCTCTAAGCAAAGTTTGTACTAATTAACTTAGTTTGTACTAATTATTTCCCTCAGCCCTCCCCCCCTAAATCTAGTCAAGTTTGTAGCATGAAGGCATCTGCCAAGTGGCTGAGAGGTGGTTTGGTTGTAGTACAAAGATGGTGTGACGTTTACGTTTGTGGACAGTAGAAATTCTGAGAAGAATATCTAAAACAGTTGCTGGGAAAATATGACTGGGCAGCAGACATATGAGGCTGGATGGTTTCTTTTCAAAGTAGCTTCAATAATAATAATCAAGCTCAGAATGGGACCACATGAAATGTAGGAGGAGGAAAGTAAAAGGAGAAACCTTAATAGCCATAGATACTTCACAGAACTGAAGGTCTTTGTTCTAAATCTGTTTGATTTAGACTGTTGGTGAAGACGAGGATGAATGTGCTTGTTTTGAAAAAGTAGTTGCCTTCCAAAGAAGACCTCATACCAGTCTCCCCTGCCAGCATTACCTGAACTTCTTTGACCTGAAATGATGGATTTCTAGATACTTCTTTGAGTGCATGACTGATATCATGGTTTTATCCCTGAACAAGGACTGGGATGTATCAACATATCCAGAAGTGCTGGAGATCCCCACAACATAACCTTAGTCCACAGCATTGAGGGTACCCTTGACTCCGGCCTCTATTTGCCTGTGAAGCTGACTGAGTGACTCTAAACCAGTCACCATCTCTTAGGCTCTTTCTGCACGATGTCGCTGTCCTGCTTCTGCCACAGGATGGCCGTGGTCAGCAGGTCGTGCTTCCACATGACGTCGTCTCCGTCCCACTGCCATCCTGTCGTGAAGTATCGTACTCGCACAACACTGGCAAAATGGAACAAATCCATTTTGCTCCGCCAGTCGCGCAGTGCTCCCGTACTTACCATTGTGCAGAAGCCGCAGAAGCGCAACTGTGAACCTTCCCTCCTCAGCACAGCAATGGCAAGTGCCCAGCTGCACTGCAGAAGGAAGAGGTGGAGCAATCACACTTCCTTCCACAGGGAGCGAGCAGGTGTGGAGGGGAGAGTTGCTGACACTCTCCCTTCCAGACCTGAATTGCAGCGTGATGACGTGGAAGAGTGTTGTCATGCGGAAATGGCCTTAGTCTAACTTACCTTGTAGGGTTGCCATGAGGATAAAACAGGGAGAAGGACTATGAATGCCACCTAGAACTCTTTGGAGGAAAAGTACAATATGGATACACCAAACAGAGAAATAAGTAGAATTAGTGCTCTCTCCCATGATGCAGAAAGAGGTAGCTCTCTCAGGTGGGAAATACCAGAGGGCAGGAAGTAGCACCAAGGTATTGATATACAGAGCGGTGGATGCCATACACCATCTAACCTAATCTATTGCCCTCAGGTGTAGTGAGGGACATGATTCATCAACTAGACTGATAATATTTCACATGCGGTATTTGGTGTGTGTGTATTTGTGTGTGTATGTGCACCGGTGCACATGCCATTTTGTTCTTTACTTCTATCACTAAAGTGCCTTGGGTTGGCCCTGTGTTCTCATTATTCTCTCCTCTCAGTATAAAATATTTATAATGAAGATTCGAGTGATCTGATTACAGGTGTGTGCAAATGATTTGTCTTTATTATTTTGGTGATGATGATAAATGATCTATGATAAAATCAGTCTTAGGGTGGCTTACAAATAAAAATATCAATCATACTAAAAAGTAAAAAAAAAAAAAAAGCACCGGTAATTAAAGCAAGTAGATCAGTAGTGGCAAAACAGCATTTGTAAGAATCATGTCAACAATTGCAGACTAAAAAGTGTCTCTGAGGCCTCTGGTTAAAATGCCTACTGGGTTACAGCAGTCTTGAGTTGATTAAAAGTAAGTAAAGTGTTACCCCATTGGCATATTTTATGCCAATTAAACATATCTGCCAATTAATATATTTTGCCAATTAAATCATATCAAAGCATGGGGGTGTACGGCCTAGCAACAAAAGAGGGAATCTTTTTTGGGAGCAGTGCTGGATTTAAGCATAGGCTTAGTGAACTGTAGCATAAAGCTCGGGTTATGAGAAGCCTCTCTGCTGCTCTCCGCACTAGACTGTTATAGTGCTGTTATTCCACTTTCAACATTCTATAGAATCCTGGGGTTTGTAGTTTGGGGAGCGGAAGGCTTCTCTCTCTCTTTTTAAAAATCTGTTAAAATAATACACATTTTTGAAAATCTCGAGTCTCCTGAATTTAACATAAGTAAAGTGCTTGTCTTGTCTTAATTTGACTTTGTTTACAAATAGGGTAGCCACCTGTCCTTGTTGGTAGAGGATTGTTCTGTATTTGAACAACTGCCAGAGGGCGCTCTTTTTTTTTTTTTGAGTGTGCCTTCTGTCTGAAGGACTGCTGAATCCATGAATGATTTAAAGACAAAGCACCTCAAGGAGGCAGATCAGCTACCCTGAAATTACCCATGCACAGTTAGCGAATGGGTAATTTATTCACCAAGTACACATGAGTATACTGGTCTATGACCACAATAAAATATCAGTTGGTCTATCTGTCTGTCTGTCTGTCTGTCTGTCTACCTACCTACCTACCTACCTACCTACCTAGCTGTCTCTCTATTTATCTGGGTACACATGTGGTCAGGTTTCAGGTTTTCCCACTAGGGTGAGTTGCAGTGTGTTTCTGCTTAAATGATTTTTTCTTAAAAAAAACATTTCTAATTTTGCCTATGAAGACTGGCATATATAGTTTTATGTAAATTTTGTTCCCTTTTTTGGTGATGTGTAAGTGACCACCTTGCGTAGGAGAGATTGTTCCATTTGTCGGGAGCCACAGTGGAAAATGCTTGAGTGTTGGTGAAGAAACAGTGTGGCAAACCTTGGAAACTCAGACATCTGTCACATGCTGGTTTCAAGCTGTATTGTTACCCTAAAACGTGGGTGACTCAGGGGTCCATCCGCGATGCCAGTACCTCCACATGACAGAGGGGAATCAATTAGCTCAAAAATAGGAGGCCTGCGAGAGGGAGATAACTTAATGAGATCTACCACTTATGTTTATGGGGTCCTTGCTGGTAAGAACCAGCCAGAGATTCCAAATGTAAACTAAATGTATCTTTATTGAAAGAAATTCACACAAGCATACAAAAGATCCAAACACTCTCACGCACATATAAGGACTAGCCAAAGATAAAGGGAGAAAAATGTGGATAGAGGACTTTCAGGGTTGAGGAGATATTTACCGTTCCAGACAGCAGTGAAGAAAGCAGTGACATGGCTTATGTAAGGAAGTAAGGACAGTTCTCATTCAGGAATCAAATGGACAGGGTGATGTTCAGAAAGTCGAGAGACTGCTCTCAACTGCTCAAAATTGGGGATTCTTATACCCCCTCCCAAAAAATCCTGTGGGTATGGGTGTGAATCACTCTCCCAGTCAAGCGGACAATGGGAGTTGCAACATAAACAATGAAGTGGTTTTAGTGTTTAGGTGACTAAGGGTATTGGCTGTCATAATGGCCCAGCATTATGGAGAGATTGGCACGACAGAGGGAAACATCCAGCTGTGTGGGATCAGGGCTAAGACAATAACAATTTAGTGGGGATTTCCCCTTTCTATTCTGAGATATCTGACCCTTTAGCATAAGCCTGTTGTTTCAAGAGTGGCCGCATTATTAGCCTGACAGTGACTTCGGTGTTTGCCTAGGAGGTGGTCGTGGCTGGCCTGACTTGCTCTCTCACGTTTACAGTCAGTAATCTGCCTCTTCCAGTTTGACCTTCCAGTCACCTCAGGTATTATTTACATTAACACCAATTAATATAGTGCCAATTAAATAATATTGCCAATTAAACCATGCCAATCTTGGATGGTGTGCGGGGCCATAACAGTATTTATTTACTTATTAAAATATTTACAGACTGCCTTTTAGCCCTATTAGATCCCCATAGTGGTATGAAAGATTAAACATTAAAACATGCTAGAAACATTTAGAAGCCATGTGGAACAAAAACCAGTTCTGGGACCTTGAAATGAGTCTTAAGAACAGAAGAGTTACAAACTCAAAATGTCCACCTGCTTTTCAGACTAAGCATAAGTCCTCACCTTATCTCAGAATTTTAACTTGATGCACTAGCTTTTCTGGGTTTTCAAACACTGCAGAAGCAGTGGCAGGTTCAGTGAGGTACACTGGCATGTTTCCAATGGGCATATTAATTTAATAACAGCTGGATCCAAACATTCTTGGCATTCAGCTCTCTGAAAATTATATGTCATATAATTTTTCCAGGCTGAGCCTGGAAAAGTTAGTTTGTTGGATTTTGTCTCCAAAATTCCCCCATGCTGACTTCAATGTTTTGGGAGATGGAATTGAACAAAGTAATTTTTTCAAGTTATGAGATATAAGAAATAGCATTCTACCATTCCACAAAGAAGGGACATTTCTGCTCCAGCGTCTTGAAGAAGTGAGGCAATATCTGGGAGAGGCCAGCGTTTAAAAAATGCATGTTCTGTCTGGGTAATACAGATGCTTTCACAGATGTGCACTTTGACCTATACATTTTCTCCACAACTAGGCTGCCTCTTGAGGTGTGCAGAGGGTATGGTGTCGTGCACTGTCTGTGATAGATATGTATACAATTTGTCTAGCAGCCATAAATGCCACGTTAAGCTACAGGTCAGAGAAAACATTGGTTTTTAAATAGCAAAGGACAATCCAGGAGAGAGGGAGTGGTTGGAAAAAAAGAGACTGTCTTCCCCCTCATTGAGCATGAAAGCACCTGAAGACTGCTGAATCCCAGTAGTACTGTTAGAGGTAGGTTTTGCATGCATATGCTTTCAGAATAAGATGTAGTTCTGAACCAGTTGTACTGTGTGCCTGAAAGTTGTTTCTGACCTGCATCGACCCTAAGGTAAGCTACAGGATTTTCTTGGCAAGATTTGTTCAGTCAGGGGGTTGCCTTTCCCTTCCTCTGAGGCTGAGAGAGTATGACTTGCCCAAAATCACTCAGTGGGTTTCCATGAGCAAGCAGAGATTTGAATCCTGGTCTCCAGAATCATATTCCAATGTTCAAATGATTACCCCACATTGACTCTACACCAGGCATTAGTTTTATTCTACACAGAGCTTAGTGATCTTGGTGACTAGGGAATTCTGGCAGCTGCAGTCTAAAAAAGGGCAACATTTCCAAATTCTAGTACAAACACAAAAACACATCTTTTTCCAATTTCCTGTGTAATTGTATCTTTGTGTTTGGCTTCTTGGTGAGATTAGCAACTAGAATGTATATGGCCTAAGGATTCTAATATCATCCAGTAATTAACTGATTCCACATCTTCTCAAATTGGATTATGAGAAGGGATGGATGGATTTGGGGACTCCATTGGGGATTTTCCCAGGCTATCTTCAGGTTGCCTTGCATATAAGATAAGGTGCAGCAGGATTGACCCAAGACATTTTGCTGAAGCAAAATAGCAAATGATGCTCTACTCTGTCCACCAAAGTCTAAGCTTATAGTACCCAAGTCAGACAAATTATTCTGGAACATGAGACAGCAAATCCCATAAGCACCTTTCTCCATCCTTGGTAGTAAAAATACAATAACAACATTCTTAATTATCATTTCACATCACCCAAGCCCTGCTACTACTGCTGGAGGCAGGAAATTCATTCTGGCTGATAGTTGATGTAGGCAGATAGTAGTTGTGGTGGTGGTGGTGTTCAAATGACAGGTGCTCCATCCTGGCCTTATATTTTTATGTGGACAGGCTGTATATAAAGAGTGAGGAACTATTAGGGGTGGGGGCCAATCCTAGCCACAGTCCCCTGAAATTTATGAAATTATTTTTTGGCCCTTATATCCCCTTCTACACATGTTTTTTTTTGTCCCTCTCTGGACTGTTTTAGGCCCAGGAAAAGCGTTTTTCCAACAAGAAGTGACCTAGAAGTCGTTGGTGGTCTCTCCAATAATGTTTTGTTTCAGTTTCTCCCTAGACAGTCTTTCTAGCCTTAGTAGGGAGGAGCTCCTTGTGATAGAATGGCTTGAATTCTATTAACCAGAGTAGGACCATTGAATCAGTAGGACTGACTCACCATTTAGCAGTTAATTCAATGGATCTACTCTAGTTGGGACTCCTATTGGGAGACTTATACTCCAAGTCTCTAAGCAAGGGCTAGAAAGCATGGTGTCTACCAGATTTTGTACAACTGTAGTTTTCAGCATTCCTCAGCCTTGACTATGCTGGCTAGGGCTGATGGGAATTGCAGTCTGACAACATCTGGAGAGTTGCATGGTTCCCACGTCTGCTCTACATGTCATGGGTTAATCATTGTTTCATGCAAATACAGACATTACATTGAACTTCTATAATTGGAATGTCTGACGCCTTTGGATGGAGGTAATGCTATTGGGGAAGCATAGCAAAATTTGAAAAAGGGACAAACAGTTTCTTCAGTTGCCTCTCATTTCAAGCTTTTCTCATCGATCCGTATGAAACCATACATCTGTGCCTTGGTCATGAGCCAAACTAGGGGTATGATTATGCTTCTGGAAGAAGGAAATTATGTGAGTTCCAATCATACACCCTCAATGTAGCACACAGTACTGTAGGATTGGAAGGGACTATCCATTTAGTCTAACCCCGTGCGATAAAGGAATACACAACTGTAGCATTCCTGGAAGCTGGCCATCCAACCTCTGTTTAACGGCCTCCAAAGAAGGAGGCCATTTCCGCACTACACTGTTAAGGTGCTATTATTCCACTTTCAACATCTTGTGGAATCCTGGGGTTTGCAGTATAGGGAGGGGCATTTCGAATTCTCAGCCAGAGAGCTCTTTGGCCTCAGTAAGCTACAAACCCCAGAATTCCACAGGATGTTGAAAGTGGAATAATAGCACTGTAACAGTGTCGCGCAGAAATGGCCGGAGAGCCTATTTCTCTCCAAGGCAGTCTATTCCTTTGTCAAGCAACTGTTACTATCAAGAAGCTCTTCCCAACATTGGTGGAATCCCTTTTCTTGTAATTGAAGTCCATTGGTTTACGTCCTAGTTTCTGGAGCAGCAGAAAACAAGCTTGCTCCATCTTCTATGTGACATCTTTTCAGGTATTTAAAGATGGCTATCATGTCACCTCTTAGGCCCTTTTTGCATGGCATTTGCCATGTAAAAGGGCACCTGGAGCGTCGTGTGATTGTGAGGAGCGATCTGCACAACACACTCACAATCATGCGATGCTCCAGGGTAGGGCAGGCGCCGCTTGCGCTCTTTTTCATTTTCGGCTTTCAGCCAAAAATGGTGTGCGATTGCGCATTGCTCCAGGGCCCCATGCACACTTGCCATGTATGCGGAGCCTCCGGAGCTGCGGCGGTCACGCTTCCTGCCCCAGCGCAGCCTGGGAAACTCCCAGGCTGTGCTGCGGAAGGAAGAGGCGGGGCTCTTGCACTACCTGCTTGGGAACAGGCAGCTTGTGTGGAGCTGAAGCAGCAGGGACGCGAGAGCCTCTCACTGGAGGCTGCTCGTGCGATTCCCCGCACCCCAGCACCGAAAAAAGGTAAGGCATGGAAAGGACCTTAGTCTTCTCCAAGCTAGATATAGCTGTCTAAGCCATTTGTCATGTACTTAGACCCTTAAAGAATTAAGTTTTGCTGTCTTGCCAGAATCAGTCATCTCTAAAACAGGGAGTTGCTTCTTGGCTGCTCATGTTGCAAGACTTGGTTTAAAGCTGGTTACGCACACTGGTTTGATGTTACATGAAAGACAAACTGAATTCTAAACTAGATGCTTTTAAAAACTCTTGACTTTCCTCTTTTTGTTTGTATGAGGCCAATCTTATTTATTAAAAAGTTTGCCTGAGCTGAGTCTTCCTATCTCTGTTTAGAATATCTGACGCTAGAGTATGTTTTTTCCCCCTCAGTGGAAATCCCTGAGTCTTCATCCTTTTTAGCATAATGTCAGTTCTGAATTCAGCAACAGCGTTTGAATTTTACTGCCCTCTGCCTGGCTCCTTGTGAACCTACTTAGAGATCCCCCAATCTGTAGCGTGCCCTGAAAAATTGACAGTACATTTCACATTTGTTTATTTGTTTTAAATTCTGCCTCTCTCCTGACATGGGACCCAAAGTGACTTACAACAAGGCTAAAACAAGTTAAAGCTAAAAACTTGATTATAGAAAAGTTGAAACACAATTAAGTGAACCAGTAACCAGTGAAACTGTTTCAACAAGGGAATTGTATATTAAAATGCTACTAATTTTAATAGGTGTAAAACCAGTTCAAACACATAACATTAAAGATAAAAACACAGCACATGCACATTCTTAAAAAGACTCCCTGCCACCACTTAATCATCAAATAGTTGTTTAAATAAAAAAAAGTTCTTTCCAGAGAAAGGACAACAGAGAGGAGGCCAACTGAGCCGTCTGTGGAAGGGAATTCCAAAGCCTGGGAGCAGCTACTGAGAAGGTCTTCTGCTGTGTCCACACCAGATGGGCCTGCAGTGGTGATGTGACTGAGAGAAAGCCCTCTCTTTAGGATCTTAAGACTCAGGTAGGTTCATGCTGGAAGATACTGGCCATTTATTACACGGTAGTACCAGGTTAGGGATGTGATGGCAGTGGTCCGCAGGTCGTTTCTTTGCACAATGTCGTTGCGGTCCTGCTGCCATCCCACCCTCACCTGTTGCAATCATAGGATATTCACTTAACGGAATAAATCAGTTATATATTTGTATATATATTTGTATATTTCCGTTAAGTGCCCGCAATTGCGTAACACTTCCCAACCATGTGGAAGAGCAGGAAGCACAATGGAGGTGCTTCTTTCCCCAGCACAGCATGGGAAGGAGCCTGGCTGCCCTGAAGAAGGCAGCGTGTGTCACTGACTGACCAGGGACAGAGGGGAGTGTTCCCTTTTCACTCCCTTCCTGGCAAAGGCTCTGCTGGGATCACAGTTGGAGGGCAACGGGATCAGGTAAGGTGAAGAAATGGCCACGGTCTTTTAGAGTCTGGATGTAAGCCGTACGAGGCTTTCTAGGTTATACTTAGCCTTTTGAATTGTACCTGGAAATGAACCAGTAACCAGTGAAGCTGTTTCGACAAGGCAATTGTGTATTTCGTTCCACCCACATTCTGGTTGCAACATCTTGGACCCACTGACGTTTCCAAAGGCAGCCCAGTGTAGAGTACTGTACCATAATCCAAATGGGACGTAATCAAGGCATGCATTGTCTTCTGCCTCCTTTCCCACTTGCCCCATGGAGATTGCAAGCTTTGGATGAATTTCATCTGATTCTTTTGATGCAAATCATAACATGATTCTTATGAAATGTTCCTTTTAACATTCCAGGGATACAATTTTATAATTTGATGCTTTAACATTACAGATAGCTTTTTATAGCATTAGTAATGATCTCTCAATTTGCCACCAGGGCATGGGTACATCTTTGTGGGACAGATTTGTGTGTTCTGGCTGTTCTTAATTAGTAGGCTAATATAAATATAAGGTGAGCATCATACTGTCTGTTCAGATTAAACTGAGGTTGGGTGGTTATTTTTAAGAGTCTCAAAAAATTAATTTTTTGGATTACAACCTATTAGAAACTTCCAGGGGATTCTGGAAGCTGTAGTCCAAAAAGTATTGTCTCCAACCTCTGCATAATGTCCAGTGCTTTCTGTGGGCTCAGATATTGTTCATTCTGCAATGGGAACATAGACTCTTGTTCGTTCATTATCTGGACTGCATATGACTGCCTCTGTGGAGAGGAGGGTAACCTGCAGCCAATTTGCAACTCTAAAATTCAAAATTCACCCACTCTGCTCCCCTGTCTCTTAGGTTTCTACTGGGTGAGGTGGAATAAGCAGGTAATTCACGCAGATGTAACATTTGGGGATAATTATAGCTATATTTCTCTGCTTCTGCAGGAACCATTAATGCATCTCACCCGAGCACAAGAGAAGGCAAGGCAAATGGGCCTCTAATTAGACTCCCGAGGCCTCCAGGCAGAGCTGTGGCTTCCTGCTTACTGGTTATTAACATGCTTATTTATGTGCTGATTTATGGAGCCAAGGGAAGGAGGCCTGGCATGAGTGCGTGTAGTCAGGCTGTCTTGCTGGGCGCTCAGCAGCCAACTGTTGGGGTCTAAGAGGGGCTGGGACTCCCCATTTGTGGTCAGAATGGACTTGGAGACCCCAGCTCAGCAGGATATTGCCTTGCAGCACAGAATTCCTCACAGAGAGAATCTGTTAAGTTGATAGATGATTATGTGTGTTTCAAAATGTTGGTGAGGGAGGAGGGCTCTCCTTCTACTGGATTATAAAGCGCAAAAGTGTTCTTTTGAAACACTGACTCTGTCTTTCTGTTTTCTTACTTTCAAAGCCCTTTTTTGTATGTGAAGCGTCAGCTTCTTTTGTTGAACTTGAAGGAACATAACTAGTCTGTAGAGGCTTCCCAAAATGCTTGGTATCTAATTTACAAGTAGTTTTGTGCTTGGAGAAGGCAGCTGGCTGTCCAAAGGTCTGCCAGTCATAAGAGACACGGAGTGGGTTGGGCTGTATTCACAGCCCTTTTTTACCAGGCTGCCAGAATCACCAAGGTATAACAGGGAGAGCTTAGTGGTGACATCATGGCTCTCCATCAGATCCATAGCTTGGCACTCTATTTTGTTTTGGACTATTTGTTCAACTCCCATATAATTCCTTTAGTATATAATGGTAGTATTCACACACACACACACACACACACACACACAAACACACACACATGCACACATTCCCATCAGCTTGGACATTTTCCACATACAAAACACAGCTGAATTCTTTGCACGTTTACTCAGAGGCAAGGCCAAGTGCTACAGTCTTCAGGCATGCAGGTAGGTCTATGTATATCTTCTGAGAAGTAAATAAGGTAATGTGTGTGGCTTCAAGTCAACTGTCAATTTACGGCAACCCCGTTAATTTCATAGGTTTTTCTTAGGCAAGGATTACTCAGAAGTGGTTTGCCATTGCTTTCCTCTGAAATATAGGCCATTTCTGCACTAGACTGTTATAGTGCTATTATTCCACTTTCAACATTCTATGGAATCCTGGGGTTTGCAGTTTAGAGAGAGGCCTTGAAGCAAGGCTTGAGGCTTCTCCTAAACTGCAAACCCCAGGATTCCATAGGATGTTGAAAGTGAAATAATAGCACTATAACAGTCTAGTGCGGAAATGGCAGCAGCCTAGAGCACCTCGTATTCTCTGGTGATTTCTTTTGCAAGTCCTAACTAGACTTGATCCTACTTAGCTTCAGAGATCAGATGGGATCTGGTGACTTCAGCATATCCGGACATTTAAAGCATAACCCTCTAATTATAACATCTTCTTGCACGTAAAGTTAAGTACACTGTTCTTTAAATGCCTTTAACATGTAAAGGCATTTAAAGGGTTAAAGAGAAGTTAAATCCTTTAAACTTCTTATCTCCAGTCATTGATCAGAGAGAAGAATGGGTCTCTGCTTAGTGTGTTGAATGAGCCTCCCCCTGCCCCCTCCTCCCTGTCTCACCCCTACCAATAACAGCTGTCTTTCTCCCTGCAACTGCACTGGTGAATAAGGCTGCAAGAAGAATGGGTAGAGGCTGCACGATCAGCTATAAAGTCTACACAAGATTTGTAAACTTCTGGGGCCATTTTTCTAGCCCCAGGGCCTCATAGGGGCTATACCTGATTGTCCAAATGACATTTTTATTGTCATGGGGACTCTGCAATTTGTCAAAGATGGCCTTGGGTCAGCACATGCTTCCCACAGGCCACGTGCTTTTCCCCTACCGTAGGCTCTCGTAGAATGAAATTGGTTGGGTCAAGGTCATGCTAATATTACAATTTATGACATAACACTTACATCACACATGTGGTGTATTTTATTTCTGCAGTCACAACAGCAAGAAAGCTGTGTTACAGTCGTACAGAACATTGAGGCTAGACAATACTTTTTGGAAAAGTGGCTTTTTCAGAGAACAGCTCCTATAATCCTCCATTTTGATAGTGAGAAATGTGTTATGTCTCTTTTAATATCCCTGGGATGCTGGCAGGGCAGTAGCCCAGAGAAGTCCTTTCATTAAAGTCTAAGGTTCTAAGTCCTAGAGGTGCTGCTGTTAATATCCTGGTAGGCAAGTAGGCACAAGCCGGTTTTTCTCATCCAGGTTCGGGAAGACAGGGGGGCTCTTGGGCCAGGCCTTATCATCAGACTGGAATTGTTTCTATGGAATGTCCTGAAACAGTTGTATAGCACTGTTCCCAAGGGGCTCTGTGGGCCTGGTTTTTGCAAAACATCTGCCTGAAAAATAGATGTAAGTGAGCAGCCATTCAAGAAGCTGGTGCAAGGGCCTCCTAGAGCCTTTGTGAGAGAATCTAGGTGAAACAACACCTGTCTTTGTTGGGCTGCCTTCTCTGAAGTCACCTGCTTTCCTCTTCCCTCATTTTGCTGACCTGACAGAAACAGAGCTCTCTGTAGTAAAGATGGATAGTGACTCTTGGGTGCCCTACAGGGGACCTCTGTACCCTGCAGTGAAATTAGGCCTCCTGCTCCTCTGATGGCAAAGGTTCTTCTTTCCAAGAGAGTTTGACTAGGCAGTTGTGGAAACCTTCTAACACATTGCTGGCAGAACTGTAATGAGATACCTCAATGAGAGCTTGTAACTGAAGCACCCACTCCTAGCAGCAAGAGAGTTTGAATCGCTCTCACAATAGGTAGAGGCAAGTGCTCATTTTAAGTGTTCAAGAGTTGATTTGGTTACAGTGATAAAGCTGTAATAACAAGACATCATCAAACCAAATTTATGAGGTGGTTGTTGGTGGGTTGTTTTAAGAACTCCCAAAGGAACTTGGGATGTCATTAAGGGATGACATTTCTTCTGAATCTTTGCATACTCCGTGGTGACTTCTGGTGACTATTAATTGAGGCTTGGAGACAGACATGAGTGCGGTGACAGGTCGCCTCATTGGCCATTTCCGCACGAGACTGTTATAGCGCTATGATTCTACTTTCAACATCCTATGGAATCCTGGGGTTTGCCGTTTAGGGAGGGGCCAGCTGGCCCGTCCCTAAACTGCAAACCCCAGGATTCCATAGGATGTTGAAAGTGGAATCATAGCGCTATAACAGTCTCGTGCGGAAATGGTCATTGTTAAGGCATTTGGAATTGCCAGCATTTCTTTACTGGTCTAGAAGGACCAAGCTGTGTGGATGAGGGGTCTTCTTGGTATGGAAGATAACAATACTGAAAGACCACTGGGGTCTTCTTAATCTGGCAGCTCTTTTGCAGCTGGGAATCAGGTGGACTGTTCTGCCTCATGCCATGTTGCTGCATTCAGTAAGTATACAGTCGATTTTCTCTTCAGCTGTTGATTCATCCCTGGTGTTCAGAGAGGCTTTTTCACACTGGGCAGTAAAGTCATACTGTGATATTAAAAGCCATTGCCTGGAGTGAAGGACCACTTTAGGTCACAGCCTCTCACAGATTCACAGACTTGTGTGGTCTCCTCTATATCAAAGTGCATTAGGTTAGAAGGGAATTGGCCCAGCAACACTTTTTGTTTATTAAAGAACAACCAGTGCACAGTTGTGGGGAAGCCTCTTCATCCAAGGGACAGTGACCTTCGGTAAGAAGCAACACTTGCACTTACAGATGTCATTACTATCACAACAAAAGGACAATTAAGTTTAATGGGAGCCTGGAGAGTTTAGGAGCGGGTAGGGTAGTAGCAGTGGCAAGACTAAGTGATTTTAGACTCTAGACTTAATAGTGTTTCATAGACACTCTCTTTTTGGTGGCAGTTGTTTCCAAATGTGGTAAGACCAGCCATGCTCCATTTGGCTCAGCTGCTCATTCTGCCGAGTGGTTCCCTGGACCATCTGCCTCAGCATTCTGTCCTGATGGCACCATTCTATAGTAACAGAGGCTGAAATGTGCCAAGTATTCAAAAGAGCTGGTTGGCGCATATTGCTATTTCCTTGACATGATCTGGCCTATTTCTGCAGGTAGTGTTGGCATGTCCATTTAGTCCCATGAATGGATTTTTGTTGCTCCTTTATACATTTCAGCCTGTTACAGTCTTAACCTGTTTCTGGATGTGCCTCTGTCTGCCTTAGCTGTGTGCATTGGATCCAGGATTGCAGCAATTCTTTGTGCTTCACACAGTGAAGGAACCAGTGAAACTACCCTCTCTACCTCCTAGACTGGCGAGACAGGAGGAGTCAATTATTCATTCCTCCCTTGATGTGTACCACTGTACCCTTCTTGGCTGCCTGATGTGAATCTGGGCTGACGGGCCAAGAGCTTTCCTATGTAAACCCCTGAAATATTTAGCAGAACGGACTGAAAAATAGAGATGTGCTTGAGAAGGGAGCTCATTGCACTTATCTTACTCAGAGCTAATTCAGAGTGGAAGATGCTCATGCAGGCTAGCCCCCTGGCACTAATGTTGTTTGAGACTGATCTGTTCTACAGAGACAAACAAACAGGCATACACACACACGCAACTCTTCTGTTAATGTGCGTACTTTCTCTCTCTCTCTCCTTATCTCATTTGATTTGATGGCCTCTTCCACTGTCAGCATTCCTACACTACTTCCCAAGATTCTGGTAGTCTTTGCTTTCTACCAGAGCTTGGAAGTATTACTGTTTTCAACTGCAGAATTCCAGAATATGCCCAGCCAGCATGGCCAGTGGACCAAGACCAGTGGGTTCTGCAAGGTTCCAAGCTCTACTACTTTCTACTGGGCAGAGGAGGTAGAAGGTCCGGAAACCAGCATTTAAGTGAAGTTGCATAGAGAAGTCACTCTAGGGCTCTCTTCACTGGTGAATCTGGGGAAAATAACTGGCAAGGGAATATAAAAGAAAGAGTAAAGAGGGTTGGGATGTGTGAAGAAAGCTTCTATAATTCTATGCTGGTGTTTAGTATGGTTGACACTGATGCTATTTTATGGGAAGGGGCATTTTTCACAGGAATGGGTCTAGACATTTTTGCTGCAGAGGCAAAAAACTCCAAGATGGTACCCTGTCCATTCCATGTACAGAAACAAGCTGGACTGACAGTGGAATTTGGTTTCAACAGTGGTAGTGGAGTAGGATCCTCTACCACACACCTGAAGTCAGAAGGCTACTTTAATTGATAAGCTGTGGGGATAGATTGTGGGTCAAATGCACTTCTCTATCTTCCACCAGAAGGGAAAGTTTGAAAGACTCAACAGGAATAGCTGAGAGCTGCTGCTGTCGCCCCACAACATCTGCTGCCCAAGTCAATTGACTCATTCTGCCTAATGGTGAGCCAACACTAGGACCCGTTATTGCAATAGCTTTCTGACTGTTTGAGAACATATTAAAGGACCAAGTGGCTTATCCAAAACAGTTTTATTTTTTATTTTTATATAATTCATTTAGGAAATGGGGGGGTGCACATTGTTGACTGGAAAGATTGTCTACTGCCTGCCTACTCATGCAAGGGGTTAGAAAGACTGGTAAATAGCTTGTTGTTGTTGTTGTTGTTGTTGTTGTTGTGTGCCTTCAGGTCATTTCCAAGTTATGGTGACCCTAGGGTGATTCTGTGACAGAGTTTCTGGGAGTTGAGAGTGTGTGATGTGCCCAAGGTCACTTAGTGGGTTTCCATGGCTGAGTGGGGAATTGAACCTTGGTTTCTAGTGTCCTATCCCAATGCTCAAACCACTACACCATGCTGGCTCTTAAAACCATAGGGTTGGAAGGGCCTCCAGTTTTAAGCTCATCCAGGGATGGGCAGACTTCAGGCTAGTTAAACCTACTTTTTAAAAATTAAAACCATTAGATCCATCAGCTGAAGCCAAGCACAACTGAAATATGCTTAGAATCAAAGGATTTCTTTTGAGAAATAGACCTCACAATCCTTCTGCACAAAAATCCACTCCTAGTCATCCTCAGGCTTTCTTTATTTCAGCACCATAATTTGGGATGGCGGGGCTGGGGGTGAGGGAGGAGCTGTTGTTGCTGTTTTAAAAAATGTTGGAAATAAAAACCCTTGCTGATTTACTGCAGATCATCCACAAATCAACCAGTAGATCTAAAACTATCTTCTGCCCATTCCCCTACCTATTTCATTTCCTCCTCCGTTCAGGATATTCACTGCTGCACCATCGCTGATATGTGATCATCCATCTTCGACTTACAACTCTCTTACTAAGGAGAATCTATCACCTTCTCAGGGATTCTGCTCCATTGTGTCAACCAGCTTGACCCACCATAAATATTTTCCCAATGTTTAGTCAAAATCCCCATTCTTGTAATCTGAAACCTTTGGTTTGGGTTCATATAGCAATCCCACTTTGAATTACTGCCACAGGTGTTCCTTTGCATTGCACAATGGCAAACACAAATACCTTCCTGCACACTTCACAAAGTGCTGCTGCCATCAGAATTTTTATTAGAGCCACTTCCATTATTTTTTGTGTATGATGTCTGTGCTTCTGTGTTTCATGGCTCTTGGGAGCTCATGCTAGATGCCTCAAAATCTGACAAAGTGCTTTTGGCTATTGTCCACAGCCAAGTTGAAATTCCAAACAGGATGCTTCCTGGAAGCAAAAGGACAAGACTTCCATAACTCATTGTTTTGTTTTATTTTTTAATCAAAGTGCTGGAAAATACAAGTGGACTCTCAAAGTTACTGTGGCTAAAATCCTTGAGGCATGAGAAAAGGATGGGGAAATAGGAGAGAGCGAAGGCACTGCTGCTAAGATTCTGAGGTTAAGAAAGATGGAGAAATAGGAGAGAATGAAGGTGCTGCTGCTAAATTCCTGTGGATGGGAAAATGGGAAAAAGCCCACTGATGTACTCTTGGTAGTAGCAACTGCTGAAACAAAAAATGGAAGGGGGCAGAGGAATTCCCATGAGCCCATTCTGAGGTATTAGATTCTGGGTCTGGTCAATGCTGGATACAATTCAGCTAGAAAATTGGAGATGATTCTTCAAGGCACTGAGGCCCCTAAGAATCCTGAGTGAATAAAAAGGGTGGGGAACAGATAATGGCTAAGGTACTGCTCCTAAGATTCCTAAACTTAAAAGGGGGCTTGAAAAATGTGAAAGGGAGCTCTGAGCTGTTCTTGGTTAGATTCTTGAGGTTAAAAAGGGTGGAGGAGGCAAAAAAAGGAGGTCTCAAAGACCCGTTGGGGATACTAGATAAGGATCTGGGTAGTGCTAGTAACAAATATAATTTTACTGAATACAAGATATTGTTTTCACTCCTTACCACTTACTGGTACACTAACATATTTAATTACAGTCAAAGAGATAGCTGTGTTAGTCTGCTTTAGCATAAAAAAGCATCAAGGAACTCAGTTGCATATTTCATACCGGGAAGAAGAAATTTCTAGCATAAGTTTTCATGGACTACAGTCTAATTCATCAGATGTGGTATCTGGTTGTAGTTATCCTTTATCCTTATTACGATACTGCTACTTTGAGTTTTAATTGCATAAATGCAATCTTCCTGCACACAGTGTCTTTCTCCATCTACAGATTCTCTTTACTTTTAGTCTATATCTCCCCAACTATCTTCTCTGAAACTTCATTTCTTTCTAGACTGATCCAACTCATTCTCCATATCATTCCAACAGCACCTTCATCTTCTTACTATCTCATCTAATCGCCATCAGTATCCAAATCCATTCACCTGTCACTCAAACATCAAACACACATCTCTTACCTTATTCACCACATGGTACTACAGTACAAAGACAGTAGAAGGACATTATTTAACTTCATGGCCCTCTTATTGTTTGGAGCAGCAGACAGAAATTTTTGACAGCCCTTCAAATATTGCAAGATGGTTTCTTGTGTCACCCGCTAATAATCTCCTTAGGGTGTCTGCAGAAACTGAGATTATCCATGCCTTGCAGGGGAGATGCTTGAGGCCCTCATGCAGGTATTATACAGAATCATGAAAACTGGTGGCATAATTTCCAATGATACTTTTTGTTTGTCTGTTTGCCTACTTCTCCAGTGTCTGAAGCCACACTCAGAACACTTTCTATCTCCAGCTGCTGGGGTTTAGCTAAATTAACGAGCTATTTGTAGGTTTTGTTTCACATATACCTGATTTGTTTTCATTAAACAAATTGTTTTCTATTGAGAAAAGCTATTTGCCTTGGGCTGTTACAAGTGAGTCTAGTCTGCTGAGTACTGTGCTGCTGGCAGTGGTCTCTGGTGGCTTCCATACCCATGGGATTGTGAATCTACTCTGGGCATCAGTCCAGCCTGTAACAGTACTATCCCTGGTATTGTATACTACTTACCAGAATAGATTCAGCACCTTGGAAAACTCATTTAAAGTTCAGGCTAAGACGTGGGGTGGACTCACTGCCCCACTGACATAGGATCTATGACTGGCTCCTGGGACATAATATTCTACAGCAGATTAGAAAACCTACTGGGTTTTACTAGGAAGAGAGGGCACATAATATCATGACTTTTCAAGGACTCTCTTGTTTTGTTGGGGAGCATAGCCTGAATGAAGCACCAAAGACAAGTATCTGTATAATCTTTCTGAATGTGAGAGGAACCTGTTCTCACCTAGGCTTAGAGTGCTGCTCCTTTTAACGTGCTGCTGTTGGTAGTTGCCAACTATCCATAAGACCAGTGGTGGCCTTCTGCTCTCTGGTCACTTATCGTCACAATTCCCAGAACCGTGCCACCCTCAGAGAGCTCCCAAATGGAGGCAGCTCTGTAGATCAATATCAACAATCCAGTTCTAGCCATCTTCATCTCCACTATGAGCCAGTAGTGTAGGAATGTGGGGCGGGGGGGGGAATTCACCCCGGGCGGCAATGTTTCTGGGGTGTCCCAGCCCGTAGCCACACACCCCACGTGCCCTGGCCACGCCCCACACAAGACAGCCATGCCCCCTGCACAGTGGCCGCGCCACGAATGCTGTAGCCCTGTCCCCTCCCGCGCCTCCCTCCACACACTCCAAGCTCCGCCACTGCTAGGAGCAGCTCTTCTGTAAAAGGAATGAGTCTTAATTGCCTCATCCAGACCCAGCTACCCCCGCAAACACCTTGCGTTACAATAGGGATAGTTTGCAAGAAGATATTATTGCCAGAAGAAAAATCTGTTTCTCCTTCACTTTCTGTGCAGATTTCAAGTGGGGGGTGATTGACAGTTCTTTTTTTTTTTTAAATCTTTTTATTAAGTAAAAATACGAAGTTAAAACATCTTGTCTTCGTACATAAATTATACTTTCTTACATGTTATACACCATTTTCTATATATTTTCGTAGAACTTCATATCCTTATTCTTAAATCGATTATATCAAATCTTATTTCATATATATCTATGATTTGAGGTAGAGGACAAATGTTAAAGTACTAATTAAAGGGAATTTGTTGGTCAAGTGACAGTTAAGGTATAACTGACTATGAAATAAGATGAAAAATAAGGGAAGGTTTAAGGTAGGTATATAAAATGTATTTTGTATGGCTGAATTATTGTTAGATGTTGTGATTGACAGTTCTGATGTCAATAGGACCATGAATCTACTCCAAATGTTGGCCTGCCCTTTAAAGGAAATACCCAAAGTGCTGAACCCTACTCCCACAATAAGTTTGGGGCTTTAGGTCTCTTGTCTTTAAAGTTCGTACTGAAACCCAGAGCATATCTAGTGCCTCACTGGTGTCAGCACCACCAGGTGCCATGGTTGGCAAGGTAAGCTGAGAAGCCTGAGTGGGATGAGAGGTGACGTCATCCCTGCTAATCAAAATGGTGCTGGTACTTTGACCCTGGCAGCCCTGGCTCCTGGACAACACTGAGTGAGGCCACCTGTCTCTGCATCCCTTCAATTAAAACAAGAGGGAAGCTGGCAGGGAGAAGGATGTTTGGCTCTGCTGAGTGGCTGGGGACTTGCAGCAAGCCTGGAGGGAGGGGTTGATGAGCAGCAATATTGTCTTCTTGGCAGAAGAGGCTGCATAGCAAGGTAGCGATGGGCTTAATGATCTCTTAGGTGTGGCACATTATCATTTTGGAGGAAATATTTGCTGTTTTTCTTTAGAAGGACACAGCTGGGAGCGGGCAGAAGCTGTGTTGATAAATTCCGAACTCACAAGTTCAGGCACTGTGATGACATGACATGTCAGGACAGCGCATCCCACGTCAAAATGATTGCAAATCCTGGAGGCTAATAGCTATGCAAATAACCTCGTTATCTGGCCTATTTATTTCTTCAGCTTCACACTGTCTCTGTTTCTTAAGCAATACTCTCAGATTTTTGCTCTTACAGAAGGTGGGAGACAATCTCATGACTGTTGCCCTGGAGTGACAGAGGTCCTGTATTTGGAGAAAGGCAGGATGATAATTAATTAATTAATTAATTAGAGGTATTTAGTCCTTCAGGGAGTCCCTTTCCTGGTACAAGTGTCCCCTCCTCTCAAAAGGGGCCCAGAATCCATAGGTTGCCAGCATGCTTTGGCATCTACCTGCTTTACAGTCATATCAGGCAATTTGAGTAAGCCACAAACAATACCACTGTATAGCCATGAAGTCTCCAAACTTTGGTGGACTACGGTTCCCAGAATTCCTGGCTATTGGCCATGCTGGTTTGGACTTCTAGGAGTTGAAGTCTAACAACATCCAGAGAACTACTGATGTAGCCCCAAGACACCAGCTGAGTAAGTCTATCTCATTCATTTGTTAACTGTGGGTGTGACAAAAGCAGTACAGGATTATACTTCTCATGCACTGGACAAAAATACAGAATTATTTCCCTAGGAGATCTCTGGCCTGTGTTTCCACTAACTTATGCAAATGAGTCTGTTTTCCATTCAAGCTTTGGGTTTGTAAAGGACTTTGAATTGTGAGACAGAGTCAAAGTAATGGGCTGCTACTAGGAAGGGGATGGACCTCAAGATTGTTACAAGAAGTATACTCCTTGTTGTGTGCATTCAAGCTGTTTCTAAGTTATGATGAACCTAAGGCATACCTATCATGGGGTTTTCTTGGTAAGATGTGTTCAGAGGGGATTTGCCATTGCCTTTCTCTGAGGCTGAGAAGAAGACCCAAGGTCACCCAATGGGCCCAAGGTCACCCAATAGGATTCAGGTCAAGTGGGGGTTTGAGCTTTGGTCTCCAGAGTCATAGCCTAATGCTCAAACCGCTTCACCATGGTGGCTTTTAAGAGAGATACTACTTGCAGCCAATTCTGTAGATTGTGATTGGCTGCAGACGTCTGCTTGAGGTTACTGAAAACACTGTCCAATTGCCCCCTTTTTAGATTTGTATTAAACAATATGAATAAATACTTATAGAAATACATCCCTCATCAAATGATCAGCAACAGAATGAAAAAAGAGTAGTGATTTGCACATGACATTAAAAAAAAAATTCTCTACAGCTACAAGGAGCAGAAGCACATGCTTTTTAAGAAGGTATAAACTTTATATCTGGGTGATGCAGCAGAACAAGTCCTAGGTAAAATGGTTAACATCTGTTCAGAATTTCATGCTGAGACTCTATCAGCCTTCCTCGCCCTTTCCTTCATGCCTCCTTTGTTTTCTTGGTTTGGCCTAGAAAGGAAATGCACATTCTTTCCCCAAACTTGTTTAGCCTAGCTAACAACAGGGGCACTATCATACTGTGGCTGTTCCATAAAAATGCTTTTGCCTCAGTACACACACACACACACACACACACACACACACACACCACTTCTCTCTCTGCTGCCTTTTTCCTCTTTCAAGTAAACACTTAAGGACATCTTAAATGTCACAATTTCCCCCCATAGTCATTATATGCAGAAAAATAGTAACACTTATATAATTTACAATATCTGTGCTGATTGGGGAATACTCAGAGTTACAGTCCAAAAAAATAACTTTTACCAATTCTGCATGCAAACTAGTAAAAGCCTTTGGAGGGCATTGCAGTTATCTGTGGACATCTACAGGCTGGGCAAACAGCATCGGATATGCAGGAACAAAATGCCTCTTCATTCTACTTCTTTTCTGTAGCGTTGATGTCATGAGGTAAAATAGAAGGTGTGCACCTCTTCTGTTTGAAGAACTAAAAGCTTTTTTTATTTAAATGTGAGGTTGGGATGGTGGAACAGGAAATGCAGAAAACCTGTATATTTTGTTCCTATACTACACGGTTGACATCCAAACTGACTCAAAGTGGTATCGGAATCCTCTACAGCTCCTTGCCACCACTTGGGCCAAAATGACGTCTGGATCCACTTGATTTCTTTCTCTGAGCTACTTTTCTGTTCATCCATCATCCTTTCTTTCTTGTGATTTTTCATTGCAAATAAAACTATTATTCTCCATCCAGTATTATCCATGTTGCTCTCTGTTCAGAGGCATTGCCATGTTTGGACAATGGACCAAACCCCATTATCTCAGTCTGTTTTCAGAGATGAAACCGTTGCACTATGTGCCTGGCTAACAGATTTGGCCTTCAGGGCTGTGTTGATGGCCAGAATATGTTGCATAAGTGCATGATAAATCCTCACTAGACCCACCTTGTCCTTCTTTTGAGCATCTGTATTAATGAATATTTAACTGCCAAAAAAAAAAAAGCATTCCTTGAGCTGATGTTTTGATATCAGGATGCTCTTGCTGTGTACCAGCCCAGATGGCAGTGTGTTATGGAAATAGTTTCTTTGCCAAGTGTAGGCCCTGACAAGTTGCACAGACTTGGCAACATCTTAGGAAAGAGTCTCGAGGGTTGTTCTGTAGAGAGCCAGCTCTTGCCTTGAGTGCTGTCGCATCTTGCTTGAGGCCTCTCGCGCTGCAGTCCTATGCATGCTTCACTTAGGAAGCAGCAGTCCCATTGGGCTCAGAGAACGGGATTCTTGAGAACTGATGCTTGGGATCAAGCTTTTAGTCTCAGTTTCCAGATGAGGATGGTTGGGAGGAATGGGAGTAGGAAGAGGCCTGGCAAAAGGATGTGCCATGGAGAGGTCTTTGCCGCAGGGGCTTTGCCATTCCCAAGAGCCTGTTTATTCATCCAGAAGGGGAGAAATCACAGCCACGTTACAGCTCCTCTATCATCTGCCTGTAGGGTTTTGAAGCAGAGGTAGGGCTCATATAACATTTGGGCCGCAAGTGCCCCCCAAAAGCCATTTTTGCAGCCCCCCCTCCCTATCTTACCAATATTTTCTGGTGTGTGTGTGTGTCAAAAAAGAATTGCTGGTTTTGCAGACCTCCAGGAGGTATAATTAAATTTTAAACTAAGGCCATTTCCGCACGAGTCTGTTATAGCGCGATGATTCCACTTTCAACCTCCTATGGAATCCTGGAGTTTGCAGTTTCGGGAGGGGCCGGCTGGCCCCTCCCGAAACTGCAAACCCCAGGATTCCATAGGAGGTTGAAAGTGGAATCATCGTGCTATAACAGTCTTGTGTGGAATCTTGCTAAGACTCAGCAATCCTACACAGTCCCCAAACTGGAGGGAGGATGTGTGTGCTAAAAAGAGATGGGCTTCTGAGCTTCTCTGGTTTAATTCTTTTGAGGAGTGGTGAAGCCCACTCTGGGTCCCAGGGTATGTACCTGAAGATTGGTCCTTGGACTGCTGGGGTTTGCCCAGACCTGTTTTGAAGGATATCAAGAGTGGCAATTCTAAGATGGCAAGGATGGCAGCAATAAAAGTATACTTTTCTAGTGTCAAGCTAGGACAGACTATATGAGTTAGGCAGTGTGGGGGACTTATTAAAGCAGGGTGGGCAACTGTGGTGAGTGAGAGCCCATTTTTATCCCTCTGGGCCATTCTTAGGGGCTGTCTTGGGCATTGCATGTGGCCTCAAGGCCACACGTTGTCCAGCTCTCCATTAAAGCAAGGGTGGATTGTCTATGGTACAATGGAAGCAAATATTCTATTATTGTCAATGACTAAGGCCCTTTCTGCATGTGGAGGGGGAAATGGGGGAAAACGCGCTGAAACGGAGCTTACCGGCAGCCGGGTAAGTCCGTCCCCATGCGGAGCAGCGTGAGCTGGCTGCTCCGCAGTCCTCTGGCGTCCAAAATGGCAGCTTCCGGCTGGCGGAGGCTCTCCACCAACCGGAGAAGCTTGCCAGCCAGAAGCCCGCCCCCGGCAGATCTGCAGGCACGCACTGGTGCACGCCTGCAAATCTGCACCGGAGCGCGGGAACGGAGTGGCATGGAGTGGCGCGCTCCGTGCTTTTGAAAAACCTGTAAAAACAGGTTTTTAAAAAGCGCACTGCGCGACCACTTTGGGTCGCTTCAGAGCGGACTGAGGTGCAGAACTGCGACAAGTAGTCCGACCCAGTCCGCTCCCAAGGTGCGGACGACCTCCGTCAGAGGTCGCACCATACCATACTACTTACCCCGTGCGGAAAGGGCCTAAGGTTCCCATATTGTTGCTGGCAGAGTGCTATACTCTCCAACATTTCACAGATGAAAATCAGGATGCATGTGGCCGAACAACATCAGAGTGTGGTCAAGATGGCAAAAGTTATTAAAAAGGGAGAACACACAAGCTAGGAGAGGCTGGAGCAGCCTGCTTTTTGCCCAAGTCTCTTGGGAAACGCAAGTTTCCACCTCCTTCTCTCCCCTCTGCCCTGCTGAGTTAACTTGAGTGCAAACTACTTTTGCACTTTGAATGCAGTTTGCAGCAGTTGAAGTAAGCCAGGATGAAAGGGGAAAATGGGAGGAGAGACAAACTGGGACATTTTAAATGCAGCTTAAAAAGTGGGATGACAGAGGATTGCTCAGAATTATTTCTGCCAAATTGGGACAAGGTATTTCCATCCTATGATTTGTGGTGCTATTGAGAAATTCTGTAGGAGGTGGTAAAAGGCCTGCATCTGGCTGTAGCAGTGAGTGGTATGTTCTCAAGTTGATCCATTTCCCTACCTTCTTGTTTAGGGTCTTAAGGCCTACACTTTTTCTCTGGAACTGTGGGTGAGGAGAAGAGATCTCAGAGCAACAGTGCTGCCTATAAAAGGGTGCTTTATGTATGTATTTTCCTAACTGAGTGGGCTTTAAAAAAATTGAGTGGCATCATCTGTCTAACTATGGCTGGACAGTGACATTACCAGGGGCTGCCCCTTGTAAATTCCAGCCTTGTAAAACCATCAGGGCCCACTCCTTGTGACTTCAGAAAGGGTCTTTCAAGGTTTGGCCCTGAAATCACAAGGTCAGGAGTAGTCTACACCAGACAACCATACACTTGTTGGGCTTATTGTGTTCTTTTTAGCCTGTGATTTGTGCATCCACAAGCTTCTAGGAATAGGATCAGAGTAGCAAACAGGTGAGGGTGCTCCCAGGTGTGCCAACACAGAGTCCTGGTTTCCACATTCATTTATAAACAGGCATAAAGAAACCTCTCCACTCTACAACTTCTCTCATTTTACATGGGGATGCTTCCTCTCCCTGCCCAGAGTACATCCACCCATAACAATGAGAAATATATGATCAACGTGGAGCACTAGAGTTCGACATAACACAGAAAATGATTGAAAATAACCAGTTTCACAACATTAGTATAAAAGCTGCAGAATACCGAAACGGTGAAGGAAAGCCATCTCTACCAGGGCAAATGATCCAATTTTCTAATATTACTTAATAATAATAATAATATTGCTCCAGCAAATGCTCCAATTTCTCCTGCTGTTTTTATGTGTACAGCTATATTTTTCATAAAATCATAGAATCATAGAGCTGAAAGGGGCCACAAGGACCCTCTAGATCAAGCCCCTGCCATACAGAAACACATAGCTAGAGGACTCCTGAAAGATGCCCATCCAACCTCTGTTTAAAGACCTCCAAAGAAAGAGGGTCCACACCTCCCCCCACTTTGAATAGTCTATTCCACTTTGAACAGTCCTTATAAAGAAGTTCTTGCTAATGTTTAAGTGGAATCCCTTTTCTTGTAATTGGAATCCATTGGTTTATGTGCTAGTTTCTGGAGCAAAAGAAAACAAGCTTGCAGAATCTTCTACTTGACATCCCTTCAGATATTTAAAGATAGCTATCATGTCACCTCTCAGTCTTCTATTCTACAAACTAAGCATAACCATCTCCCTGTGTTGTTGCTCATAAGATTTAGTTTCCAGAGTGCTGATCATCTTGGTCGCCCTTCTTTGGAGGTGTTCCAGCTTGTCAATATCCTTCTTGAATGGTGGTGCTCAAAACTGAACACAGTATTCCAGGTGAGGTCTGACCAAAGCAGAATAGGGTGGCACTTGTTGTTGTAGTTATTGTGTGCCTTCAGATCAATTCCGTCTTATGGCACCCCTAAGGTGAACTTATCACAAGGGAGTTTCTGGGGGCTGAGAGCGTGTGATGCACGCAAGGTCAACCCAGTGGGTTTCCATAGCTGAGCAGGGAATCGAACCCTGGTCACCAGAGTCATAGTCCAGTGCTCAAAACCACTATACCACATTGGCTCTCAGAGTGGCACCATTAACTTCTAGTGGTCTAATTCCTATTGATATGCTTGTACACCATTCACTTTGTGACTACCGTGCTCTCTGTGGTTATATATAGCATCAGTTCTTCCAGGGTCAATGGTATGAGGATGTGCATTTTAACCCACTTTCCATGTGCAGTTTGGGGAGAAACTTGCTTCTCATTTCATCAGGGTTTAGTGTGATGGCTGGTGGGAGAAACAGAGGCTGGAGAGGAATATTAACCAGCTAATAATATTAGTACCACTTCTTTCTTATGGGTTGATATAAGTGGAAACTGACTTGATGACACGTGAGGATGACAACAACAACAACAAAACAATGGGAACAGCAACTCAGTTCTTGAACCTAAACATCATGAATGGAATTGCAATGCCATCTAGTGGTTACAATGCAGGACTAAAAGTTCTTGCTCCTCTTTTGTTATGTGCCTTCATGTTGTCCTGACTTATGGTGATCTTAGTAAGATTTGTTCAGAGGGGTTTGCCTTTGTCTTTGCCTTCCTAGGAATCTGAGGGAGTGTGACCCAATCTGAGAGTGTGTGACCCTGAGGGAGAGTTTCCATGGCTGAGTGGAGATTTGGACTCTGGTCTCCCAGAATTCATATCCAACACTCAGATCACTACATCGTACTGGACCTCCTCTTGGATATATTCCATTAGACAATATGTTTATTATAATCAATCCACATGTCACAATGGAAAAAGAGTAAATGGAGAAGCTACACAATATTAGCAATAATCGATATGCTTTACCTGGGTTATTCTTGATTCCCAATCATGTTTGGCATGTATTTTCCAAACTTTTGGGGCAGGCTTCAGAACTCAAGGTTAAAAACATTGTTTTACTAATGTGCTATATACTGATTATTTTAACAATTATTTTAGAATTTGGACTTAAACTGAATTTGTATCCTTGCAAAGTTGTTATGGGCTGCTATAGTAGTATAGCATTGGACTGACTCTGGAGACCAGGGTTTGAATCCCCATTCATCTGTGCACATCCAGTGGGTGACCTTAGACAGGTCATACTCTGTCAGCCCCAGAGGAAAACAAAGGCGAAACCTCTCTGAACGCATCTTGCCAGGAAAATCCCATGATAGGTTCATCTTAGGGTTGCCATAAGTTGGAAACAACTTGAAGGCGCACAACATGACATAGTGGTATAGTGCTCCCTCATGTGGTGAAAGATTTAATTATAAGTGGCAGGTTTAACTCAGTATTACTTGAAGTGGTGGTCCATGAGCTGCTTTTGATCCATGAACTATTGGCTGCCAATTCACAGTGATTTTCCAGGAAAGGAAGAAAGTTGTAGCTGATGGGCCCAGATATGAAGTCAGTCTCTGGCACACTGGAGAAAAAACTCTGTCAGTCGCATACATCAAAGAGCTTAAAAAGTGCTGCTGTAACTGACTCCTGATAACCAGGCAGGTCATTGGCTCCTCTTGGACAGGAAGTAGTATAAGTGGACTTCTGTTGCATTTATTTAATGAGCTCGTTCTCACAACAGCTCTGTGAAGGAAGTCAAGCTGAGCAAATGACTGGGCCAAAGTCACTCAAAGAGATTCATGATACAGTGGGGGGCTAACCTGGCTCTCCCAACAGCCAAGATAAAATGTAATGGTTAGAGTTTTGGACTGAGATGTGAGAAATCCAGCTTCACGTGCCCACTGAGCCATGCTTTCTAGGGGCATTTCTGCACTGGACTGTTATAGTGCTATTATTCCACTTCTAACACCCTGTGGAATTCTGGGGTTTGTAGTTTACTGAGGCCAAAGAGCTCTCTGGCTGAGAATTCTAAATACCCCTCCCTAAATTGCAGACCCCAGGATTCCGTAGGATGTTGAAAGTGGAATAATAGCACTAGAACAGTCCCCTGCAGAAATGGCCCAGGAGATGCTGACACCTGTACTTCAGTAAAGTGATTTTTCTAAGCCTGCTAAGGAAACATGTTCTGCAAAGTGGATGCACCAATTAGGCCTGGCTTTCTGTCCTCGCTACGCTTACCTGCATGATGGATGGAATGCAGAGCATATTTCCTACTCTGCTGATTGAAAGTAATTGGGATAAAGTGTCCCCAGAGGCATACCTGAGGCTCCAGACCATTTGTGGCTTTAAAGATCAAAACCAGCAATTTGAATTTTGATGTATGGAATTAGTGTACAGATAAACTAAGACTGGAATTATGTGCTGTCTACATGCCACTCCAGTTAAGAGACAAGCTACTGCATTCTGAACCGTATGCTGCTTCCTAGCTGTCTTTCAGTTCTACCTCCTCTTTCATGTATATCTTTACAGCCATCAGGTGTAGTTTTGTTTAGTTTTAAAAATGAATGCTGAGATTTTTCAAAAACTGCATTTTATGCTCAGCGTTACATTCTGAACTTTTTGTGCGCTCCTGAGGAACAAGTAGCACTGACCATGTCTTTTTTTTTTTAAATCTATTTGCTATGGACATGGTACTTGATGTGGCTCAGATCTATCACCTGGCAAACCCTGTGAATATGTAAAATGAAACCAAAGTGACTCTGAGCATGAACACAGTCCATTTTCTTCATAACTGGGTAACTTACTACAGTGATTATTGGTGAAATTTCCATATCAGAAATTATTGCTTTCTCCCATATTTAAAGCCTGATATCTCTTCCTGAAAGCTGGCTATATTGAATCTCTAAATAATCTCCTCTTCCATTATAGCCAACATAAGGAACTGGCACTGTGTACTAGGGAAGGTTATTTATCTAGCTAGCATCATACTGCCAAGTCCAAGGGTGGCAAATCTCTTTTAGTTGAAGTACCAGATTCACTTTCAGAAAAGATCTTGAGAGCCTCCTTCCAGTGTGGGCAGAGGCAAAGCTAACAGTGTGGGACCAAAAATATTAGCACATTTTAGCTTAAAGCTCTTATTGCCAGTTACTAAGCAGTAAGCATTTCAAAGTGTCATAGTAGGTGACTGTGACAGATTGGAGACCTGGGCCAAAACTAACAAAATGAATTTTAACAGGGAGAAATATGGGATACTACACACTTAGGAAGAACGTAAGTCAACAGTGTGATGTGGCAGCTAAAAAAGCCAATGCGATTCTAAGTTGCATTGATAGGAGTATAATGTCTAGGTCAAGGGAAGTAATTATACCACTCTTTTCTGCTTTGATTAGACCTCACCTGGAATACTGTGTCCGGTTCTGGGCACCACAATTCAAGGAGGATATTGGTAGGCTGGAACATGTCCAGAGGCGGATGACCAA
This sequence comes from Cyclura pinguis, assembly GCA_030412105.1. Classification (NCBI taxonomy): domain Eukaryota; kingdom Metazoa; phylum Chordata; class Lepidosauria; order Squamata; family Iguanidae; genus Cyclura; species Cyclura pinguis. The sequence goes on from CM059601.1 coordinate 61,512,266, forward strand.
AATGATGAAGGGTCTGGAAGCCATGCCTTATGAGGAGCAGCTTAGGGAGCTGGGTGCATTTAGCCTGATGAAAAGAAGGTTAAGAGGTATAGCCATGTCTAAATATTCGTAGGGATGTCATGTTGAAGAAGGAGCAAGGTTGTTTTCTGTTGCTCCAGAGACTAGGACGTGGAGCAATGGATTCAAACTACAAGAAAAGAGATTTCACCTAAACGTCAGGAAGAACTTCCTAATGGGAAGAGCCATTCAACAGTGGAATATGCTGACTGGGAGTGTGGAGTCACCTTCTTTGGAGGTTTTTAAACAGAGGTTGGATGGCCATTTGCTGGGGGTGCTTTGAATGTGTGTTCCTGCATTACAGGAGGTTGGACTCAATGGCCATTGTGGTCTCTTCCAACTCTATGATTCTATGATTCTAGGTATAGTAAAAAGCTGGCATCTCGTTAGTGGCATACACACATGTAAGTCTACCTTACACCTGAATGTGTCTTTTTTTTTTTTTTGGTTAGTGTAGAGGCTGGTATTCTCTTAAACCTTCTGCAAAATCCTCCTGAACTTACCATTAAGCTGCTGCTGCCCATGTAGGCCCGTAGGCTGTTGTGTGCTTAGTGTGGGGTAGTGGAGAACTGCCTGACTTTGTCTCCATGTTCAGATGGACAATGACTACATCATCTGCTAAGACTTCGGTTGGACTCTGGTGGATCTCAGTGAATAATGTAATCATTCTGTATCTGGCTAAAGGGACGTGGCCAGATCCTTCTCTGATCCCTTCCCATCTCCACTCACCACGACCATGGAATGTCCAGGGGATATTGAATGGCAAGCTGTAGCATAACTCTATATGAAGAACTATTAAGCTATGCTGGGCTACACAGGATCCTGGTGAAGAACTGGGAAACTACCATATGATGGTATCATGGAGAAGGGACTGTGGTCATCTGGGGAATCCAGAAGGAACAGATTTATCCATATGGACTAAAGTTCTCCTGTCCCTGTCAGCTCTGACCAGGATGATTATTTCACAGAATTTCAGCCTTCCTCATAACCTTCTATATTTTAACTGGAAATGCCAGCAGTTGAACCTTGAACCTTCTTGTGCCAAGCTTGTACCTTCCAACTGACTCAGAGTCCCTCCCCAAATGCATTAGTTGTTTTTTTTTAAATATAAGGTCTACCACCCAGGAAAAAATTAAGGGAAATAGCCTGACCTTCTTGCTCCTTTTGTATTTGTTACTGTGGCTATATTCCAGACGTGTATACTGGAATCCCAATGCTTCTCTCACACATAACTCACTTTAAAAAGGAAAAAAAGTGCTTTGGGAAAGGTGAGCGTGGATTAACTGGAGAAGAAGCAGCAGGTAAACCTATGAACTGTGCAGAGAATATGCAGCACTGACATTAAGCACTCCGCTGATGTTTCTCTACTATAGACCCCTCCTGTCTTCAGTGGTTCTCTCAAATTAAAACCACCCTGGCATCAGATAAAATGTTTGTGTGAAAGCATGCATGTGGGGTTGTGAATGAGGATCAGCTGGAGCTGAGGGGGTAGGGGTAGATTTAACTCAGGATGGTCACAATGTTCCCACCACTGTGGTGCAACTAATTAGCCTCTCAGAAGGTAGAAAGCATTTAACCAGAAATAATTTAATGGCAACTTCAAGCAAGCTATAAATCCTTTTGCCACTCCATAGTAACAGCACAACTTTGGATTTATTTATTTTTTGTGTGGGGAGGGACCAGCAACTGGAGGCCCCAGAGCCAAACTAGGTTCTTGAGGGTGATACAACCTAGAGGCAGTGAGGACAGAAACAGGATGACAGCAACAAGACTTAGGCCATTTCTACACTAGACTGTTATAGTGCTATTATTCTACTTTCAACATCCTATGGAATCCTGGGGTTTGCAGTTTAGGGAGGGGTCTCAAAGGCCCCTCCCTAAACTGCAAACCCCAGGATTCCATAGGATGTTGAAAATGGAATAATAGCACTATAACAGTCTAGTGTGGAAATGGCCTGACCATCTCAGGATGTTCTGGGAACTTGGGTGTGTAGCACTGGCTCATCACCTATGAAATCCCTGCAGGAAAAGGACACGTCTGCACAAAGATGTCAGTAAAACCAAAGCTCAAAATGCTACCTTTTTTTGGATTCCAGCTCCCTGAATCTCTCAGCCAGCACGGGAATTAGAGTTCAAAGTATCTGCAGTACTTCGTTTAAAGGGAAATTCTGCCTTTTTGTTTCTCATTTTCCAATGGTGGCAACAGCTGCTCATTATATTTGTAGCACTCTCCCTCTTTTCTAGGAACTGAGAGTGACACACATGGTATGCGTTCCCATTTCATTCTCACAGTAGTAGCTAAGATCTTGCCCCAGATCACCTTATGAGCTTCATTGCCAGGTAAGTAACAGAAGGACAGGTGTCCTTTCCTTCAGCAATGACTTGGGGATCATGCTGCTCTCTAGATGCTGTTGGAGTGCAGTTCCAGGTATTCCGTGCAGATGGCTACGATGGTTAGAGCTAATGGGCTTCGTGAGTCTCATTCTGGTCTAAACATTGTTGTGGTGTGCCTTCAAGTCATTTCCAACATAATGGCAACCTTAAGACAACCCTATCATGGAGTTTTCTTGGCAAGATTTGTTTAGAGGGGGTTTTGCCTTTGCCTTCCTCTGAGGCAGAGGGTGTGTGACTTGCCCAGGGGCATGCAGTGGGTTTCTGTGGCCAAGCAGGGATTCAAACTCAGGTCTCCAGCATCATTGCCCAATGCTCAAATCACTATACCACCCTGGTTCCTAAATGTAGTACTATCCACTAAATGTCATATGGATAATAGTGCCCCGTCTTCCTAGGTAGCTATAGGCAGGGACCCTGGCGTTGTTTTTTAAGGTGAGAGGCAGTCTCAGCATTGGCAGGCAAGTTGTTACAGACTTTGCTTTCTTGCAGATATATTTCTTACAAGACGATCAAAATACAGAATGCATTGCATTAAAACCACCACCACAAAAACACAAAGGAGAAGAAGCACAGCAACAATAGCAACAACAATTGAAGCAGGTAACTGTCTGACTGCAATCTGAAAGCAGTGGTAAAATAATAAATATCACAAAACTGAGTTAAAAAATGAGTATACCAAGTGAAGGGGAACATATATGAGACCCTAACCTGAATCCAACTGTGAGTCTCAACTAAGTTAAGCTGTTGAATCAGCTGAATAATTCTGTATCTTGACTTATCTTTCTGCAATTGATCCAGTGAGTCAACTCTAACTGAGATGATCTAACCGGATCCCAAGGTCTCTTAAGTGAATTGGGAGGGGTAGCTAATACCCCAGAAGACAGGATCAGAATTCAAAATGATTTTAACAGGTTAGAAAGCTGGACCAAAACTAACAAAATGAATTTCAACAGGGAGAAATGTGAAGTATTCCACTTAGACAGGGAAAAATGAAATGCACTGATGTAAGATCAATGACACCTGGGTTGATCACAATACATGTGAAAAGGATCTAGGAGTCTTAGTAGATCACAAGCTGAATATGAGTCAGCAGTGTGATTTGGGCCATTTCTGCACTATACTGTTATAGTGCTATTATTCCACTTTCAACATCCCGTGGAATTCTAGAGCTTGTAGTTTAGGGAGGGGCATTTAGAATTCTCAGCTAGAGAGTTCTTTGACCTCAGTAAACTACAAATCCAGAATTCCACAGGTTGTTGAAAGTGGAATAATAGCACTATAACAATGTAGTGCAGAAATGCTACATCAATAGAATTATAATGTCTAGATCAAGGGAAGTGATACTACCACTGTATTCTGCTTTAGTCAGATCCCATCTGGAATACTGTGTTCAGTTCTGGGCACTACAGTTCAGGAAGGATATTGACAAGCTGGAACATGTCCAGAGGAGGGTGACCAAAATGGCAGAGAGGCTTAGGAAGCTCTGTATGTTTAGCCTGGAGAAGAGAAGGTTAAGAGGCGATGTGATAGCTGTGTTTAAATATTTGAAGAGCTGTCATATGGGGGATGGAGCAAGCCTGTTTTCTGCTGCTCTGGAGACTAGGACATGGAGCAATGGCTCCAAACTTCAGGAAAAGAGATTCCATCTAAATATTAGGAAGAACTTCCTGACAGTAAAAGCAGTTCAACAGTGGAATATGCTGCCGTGGAATGTGGTGGAGTCTCCTTCTTTGGAGGTTTTTAAACAGAGGCTGGATGGCCATCTGTCAGGAATGCTTTCATGATGTGTTCCTTCATGGCAGGGAGTTGGACTTGATGGCCCTTGCGGTCTCTTCCAGTTCTATGATTCTATGAATGCAAAGATGACTATAAGATGTTGTATCACACCTGCACCTCTAACATCCTCTTTTAAGAGCAGAAGTTGTGGAGATATATTAGAATATAGGGGATTGCAGACAAAATGCTCTCAGAAAAAACGTTCAACATGTCTGTCTTCATGCTTGAGATGTAGACAGTCTACTGATGCAAAACCTGAAGTTAGGATTGTGTGCATGCATATTTGGTGATGTCACTATAATATTACTTAGGTTATTGAGAACAAAACAGATTGTGAAGAGGAGTTCCAAAGGATATCTCTAGGCTGGAGGCATGGGCATTAAAATTAGAAAGGAAAATTCAGCGTAAAGTAGTGCAAATTGAAGCAAAAACTTCCAAGTTCGTATGTAGGCTGATGGGATCTGAGCTGGCAGTGACAATGAAATTTGCTTTTACGATGTGCTGTTGTTGTTTTTAAAGCAAATTCAAAGTTGAGCTTAGTTAGAAAATGAATTGGAAATTAAACTTCCAACATCATACTGCCCTTCTACACATCCATTGTTGTTATGTACTGAGTTGTTTCTGACTTATGGTGTTCTGAGGTGAACCTATCACAGGGTTTTCTGGGGCTGAGAGTGTGTGATGTGCCCAAGGTCACCCGGTGAACTTCCATGGCTCAGTGGGGAATCAAACTTTGTTCCCCAGGGTCATAGTCCAATGCTCAAACCACTACATCATGCTGGGTCTCTCTACATATCCATAGTGCCACCAAGGCCATTTCCACAGTAGACTGTCATAGTGCTATTATTCCACTTTCAACATCCTATGGAATCCTAGAGTTTGCAGTTTAGGGGCCTTTGCAAACTGCAACCCCCAGGATTCCATAGGATGTTGAAAGTGGAATAATAACACTATAACAGTCTACTGCGGAAATGTACGGTTTTGATCACACATCTAAAGAGGATGTTGTAAAGAAGAAAAGGGTGCAGGAGATAGTAACCAAATTGACCAAGAGACTGGAAATACAAAGTTTGTGGCTGTTTATTAGGAAACAGTTGAATAAAAAGCAGAAAAATATAAGAGTGTATATCTCTCATCATACCAGAACCCAAGATCATCCACTGATACTTAATGTTAGGAGACTCAGGATAGATTAAATCCCACACATACTAACTAAAAGCAAATGAAAATTTGTAAACAAGTCAACAAAGGAAGGGTGAAAAGGCACCCTTGTATTTGGGTTCCTTGTTAATATGGCACCTCTATACCATCGAAACATCTACTATAATCCGTTTGATTCTCTCTTACTGATACTTTTTGAGATTCATTTTGGTTAAAAACTCTCTGGAAGGCTCAGGAGGAGTGGCTTGGGTGCTGACACCGTTGGCTCACTGCATTTGCAGCTGGGGCAGATTGCTTGGACTGTCTAATAGTAGGGCAGGAGCTGTGCTCTCAGGTGAGACCTTTTTCTGTGCCTTTAAAACCATTCTGGTAGTCATTTCCTTATATTCTAGTGCTCTCTTGTGGTAGTTTTGTGTCTCTACACTCTGTACGTTTATATTCTCTTTAAAAGGTGTGGGTGGGTTGCCTTATATCCTTAATGATACAAGCAGAATTCATTCATCCAAGGCCAAGTTACCCATCTTCAAGCTGGAATATATAAATTCAAATCCAGTGATCAACTTTTATTCAATGGACTTAGCCAATAGACGGTTCCTTCCTTGAAGACTGTGGAGTACTTGGTGGGACAGGGTTGCAAGAAATGTTTGGGTTCTTTCCAGCAGTCTTATACTTAGGAGGTTTCCTAAATGTGGGAACATCTTGGTTTCCTGATAAGGAGAGAGTCCTTTTCTAAGGTTAGGATTGGACAGGAGGAGACCAAATCGTTCTGCTTCGTATTCACAGGCCTCCCTCCACCATGTTAATTCTGCTCCCTCTTGCTTGGTGCTGAAATAATGTATTCTGAAGTGCAACTGCTCATCACGACAGTTTTCCTAGCCAAGACCCCAAGGAGAATTCAAAAATATAGGTTATTGCCTAGATCTGAATTGGGCAAGGTTCAGCCCTTCAGATGTTGTTAGACTTCAGTTTTTTTAATCCTACCCTCTTGACTGTGCTTGGCAGGGCTGATGATCAGAGAACTTCTGCACAGATTAGACTGCAAGCATGGCATTCTCCATTTTTCCCGCACGTGCAGGAGGGCAGAAAAGTGTTTTGTTTTGTTTGCAATTAATTGAGCAGCATGGGACCTATCCGTAGGGGAGCAGCAGCCACACCAGTGCAGTAATGTAACACCTGTCTCTTATGGCAGCCTCTTCATTCCCATTGTGCTGTGGTGGCTTTTGGTTTCGATGCTAGTGAAATGGCGAATCTATCCTAGGTTTTAGTTCAGACTTTGAAGGAACTATCCAAGGTGCAGATATTAAGTTCAGTACCTTGGATAGCACACAGGCAGTGTGTGAAATGGTTTGAATGTTGAACAAGACTCCAGGAGGTCAGGATTCAAATCATTACTTAGGATTCGGATGATCACCATCGGGTGATCTTGGGCAAGTCACACTCTCTCAGCCTTAGGAGAAAGCCATGGCAGACCCCTCTGAAGAAATCTTGCCAAAAATACGTGATAGGTTCACCTTAGGGTTACCATAAGTTGGAAACAATTTGAGAGCACACAAAATCAACAAACTTGGGTTCCTCTTTGAAATCTTAAGACTAAAATGCCAAATGAATTTTAACCACCCCACTGATGTGATAGCCCCAGCTGCCACTATCTTGGTGTCATGTGCATGATGGTAGAATAATTTGCTCTCTCTCCTAGTATATGTCATTGAGAAGTGTGGCACTGTTGTTGCATGAGGAAAAGCCATTAAAAGAGTAAACAGCAAATTAAAAGACTGGTATAAATTTTTATTGCAAATACAGCTGTAGATCCCTTTATAAACAGGAACAATGGCTCAGGGGCATTTGAAATATTAAACTATTTAACACAAATGTTTTCTGCACAAGACAGAATTGGGAGTAAATTCTCTTTTATCTGTGTAATTAAACAGCAGTTTTACACAGAAACCAATTGAGGACCTAAAATAATCTTGACAACAGGGCCCTCAAGCTGCAGTTGCGTACATATGTGCCTGGGAGTCTGGATACAACTTTTTTCTGAATAAACAGGCATAAGATTGCACTATGAAAGGATAGCAAGGACAGGACTGCGATATCTGAACCAGTTATGGAGGGATTCATTGCACAGTTACTGAGGGAACTAATTGGCATTGGCGTAGCAATTTAGAAGTCACAACTGTCGTGCCTGCACTAGAAGGCTGTTCCGGTAGAGAAGCATTTGAGCCTCCTGGGGGAAGGATTTGAGGAAAGATTCCTTGGGAGTAGCAGCTTCCTCAGGAGCAAGGGAGCGCCTTAAAAGACTGAAGGACTTATGTCTAAAGTCATTTCCACACTAGACTGTTATAGCGCTATTATTCCACTTTCATCATCCTATGGAATCCTGGGCTTTGCAGTTTAGGGAGGGGCCTCAAAGGCTCCTCCCTAAACTGCAAACTCCAGGATTCCATAGGATGTTGAAAGTGGAATAATAGCGCTATAAAAGACTAGTGTGGAAATGGCCTGAGTATTGGTATGGGGTCTCAGGGAGCAATGTATAAACCTGGTCAGACCCAGTGCTCTGAATGATATTGTTTCTGAGTGCTACAACACACTTATTGGTCTCTGTATTCTGCGACTATCCTAAGGAACAATGTTGTTTGTAATACCAGGTTTTGCCAGAACTGAGGCTTATATAAGTGAAATAGTCCAACTCTGGGCCATGATCTTATATGCTGTTAGAAAAGCATACATTTGATGAAGTAGGCTTAGTCTCTGAAAGCTTATGCTACAAACTTCTTTCTCTCAGTTGGTCTCAAAGATGCTACAGGATTCCTTTAGAGCAGCCGATTGTGTAAGAGGCAGTATGATCTTGCTCCATGGTCATTTTTGTTATCAACTACTATAGTTCTGGGACCGGGGGAAAGATGGAATATTAAATATATACCCACAACTACATAATATACATACCATCTCTAAGTAGATCTGGAGGACCACGTTTCTGCAGCCTGCCCACAGTGGTTTATGGACTGCCCACAGTCTTCCAAAAAGCACCATTTTGGGGCCAGTGACTTTGAGAGCAAACTGCCTTATGATGTCTGATCTAGCTCCTGCCGAGGAGGAGAAACAAGAGTCTGGCAGTAAGCAAGTCTTGACAGAGGCAAGTCTGCAGTGAAGATCCATAGGAGGATTGAAGAAGGAGCTTGACCAAGGAGCTTAGGTGGAAACCAGGCCTTATGATATGACTCACACTGCCCAACTGATATCCAAGCAGCTTCTTGTTTAGTATGATTTGCTCTGTTTGTAATTTCTTTTGTGGGTTTTTGGCCTATGGTTTCTTGTGTGGATTGTCCACAAGGTCAGATGAGATGATGTCAAGGGACTTACTCTCAAGTAAACAGGCAGTGGTTGGTGCCATTGCAAAGAACTGAGTGATGTCGACATTTACTAAGGAGTTAGTCCCACTGAAATCAATGGGGCTTATGTCTGAGGAGACGTGCATAGGACTGCACTGTTGGATGCTTAGAAAAGTACTTTTAAGCCCAGTTCCATAATCTTAGCTATGTATGGAGCTGGTTATAGACATCTACTTGGAAGGGAAACTGCAGCAATGGAAAACACAGGAAGGGTGTCTCTTAGCCTAACCTACATCATAGGGGTGGTGTGAAGATATATAAAATGTGGAGAGCCGTGTATTGAGCTACTTGAACAAAAGATGAACATAGAAAAGTAATAAATAAAAATAAATTAGTAAGGTAAAACAAATACTGAGACAGGGCACCTGGTGGCTTCCATGTCAGTGAGGTTGTGAATCTGCTCTGCTCTAGTGTGAACTTTAAAGGAACTGTCTAAAGGGCTGAATCTATTTTAGATACCTTGGATCCTTTAAAATCTGGAGTAAAACCTGCAGTGGACTCCACTGATATGGACGCCATTACTCTAGCCATGCAGTCAGCTTTGTTGACAGCTTTGGAGATTCCTGCCTGTGTCTACCTGTATCTCAGAAGCTCTATCTGCACTTGGGCATCTCTTTTTTTCAATGTTGTTCCTGGAATGTCCTAGCCAGCATAGGTGCTAGTTATGCTGTGTGTGGAATTTTAGCCTTGCTTGCCATGTTGCCTGTGAGATTCTGGATGTTGCAATAAAAAATGTTTCCGAGGGTCACAAGGGAGGGGGTGTCTTGGTTAAAGAGAAGTACTACCGTCTTCTTCCACTAGATGTCCTCCTCCTCCCACAGCCTTGCTGTAAGTGCTGCTAGCAGCTAGCTGGGTGGGTTGGGGACCCTATAGAAAGAGGCACAAAGATTAAACACCTATGGAGACTGAAGAATCCCTTTCTGCATCTTCATGCACTGTGTATTCTAAGGTAAAATAACATATCCTTCGTTTTGATCAAAGTCCTTGTAGCCCAGAAACAGATAGAGAAACACAGGGATCAGCAAGGGTCATTGCAAATTTTCTTTTTATGTAGAGTAGAACTGGGAATTTTAGGAAAAGAAAAAAAATGTTGGTAGGTTTACTCGGTTCTTTTTGTCACATAGTGCCAGCTTAGCTATGACAAATGTTGCTCTCTCCTGCCTCTTGCCGCTGTTCTTCCTGCAAAGGATGTAGCTGAACACTAAGATAGCTAATGGCTTCAGGCATGACATTGCATCATCTGGAATAATTACTGCTGCATGGCTCTGCATTTATAAAGACTGTGATTCAATTTGCATGGTCTTTCCAACCCTGTGTGTACACTTTACATGCAGAGGAGCATACGAGTGAACCTTAAGCCCATGTAAGTGCACATATGCACACCCACCCACCCACACATATGTTACAGCATCACGTGTTTGTTCTCATGGATATCCACCTAACTGAAGTGTCTACATCTTTTTTTCCCCACAAGACAATGCACGTTGTGATGCATAGGTATCCAGAGATATGTATGATGTTCAGACATGACATTTTGCACATGATAGATATGTGTGTCCACATGTGCCCATGTATGGCACTCACTGCTTGGACTCAGTATGTGAGTAAGGTAGGTTTTTCATGTGTCCCTAAAACTCCTTAGAACTAGGATGAAGAAAGTGCAGCACATGTGGTCCTCAGAACCCCCTTTTTCATCCCCCAAACCTGCTCAGGAAACACCCAAAAGCTTCCAGATCCAAAATAGCAGGTGATATGTCCCCTCCTCTCAAATAGCTGAAAAACAGCTCAGACCACCACAAAACATGGTGGGGATGCTTCCACAAAGACCCCCAAATACTGTCTCCAACTAAGTAATGTGACATCACTGCCAATCAAATTGGAAGCACTGGTGCACCCTATGGGGGCAAGGTGAGAAGGACCGCACTCCTAAGCCCTAAGCTGCTTTAGAAGAACTTATACAACATATGCACACATGCATTCAAAGAGTGACCTCTTTTTACTGTTAGCACCAGAGAGCAGATGCATACAGATTCCAGCAGAGCAGTGAGCCAAGTGTTACCATACTTGAGAGTTTTAAAGTTTTAAGGTGAGGAAAGATGGTGATGCTTGCTTTCTTGGGTGGCTGAAAGTACAGATAGTTACATCTCAGTTCATTAAGAGCTTCTGCACAGTGAGATTTTAGTACACATCACATTTGATGCCTTCTTGGACTTGGTCCAGTTGACCTGTAGCAGTCATGGGTCTGTACCTGTATAAGATACTATTGGAAATACAGGGGTGACTTCTTTGTAGCCAGAACATTTTTTTTTTGTTTTTTAGGAACACAGAAAAAACATAGAAAAAATTCTGTCTGTTTTTCACCCTTTACTTGTCATTGCATGTTATGTGCCTCTGAGTTGATTCCAATTTACGACGAGACTCTCATAGTGTTTTCTTGGCAAGATTTGCTTAGAGGAGTTTTTCCCTTGCCTTTCTCTAAGGCTGAGAGTGTGATCCTTATCACATTACACCATTATGCTGGGTTATTCCATTGGAAAACTGTTTCAACTGCACTTATGACCATCGCTGATTGTTGATGATTGTATTGCACCCTTACCAGATTTGCATGGTAATATCATGATTGATACAGCTTGTCATCTGTGCTAATGCCATTATCACCATCCCATTTGACCTGCCTTGTGCTTCATTATCGGTTTGCCCCAATTTTTTTTTTGGAAAAAAATATATAGCAATAATAATGAGTTAGGATATGATGTTATCACAGCACACCCATCACTACCCAGGTCTTACACTGTGAGAGGTGACAAAGGAAGAGAAGTGGAGCACACCATTGCATACCAATTGTGACATCTTTCTCCTGTGGAAAAATGAAGGTGCTTATTTCACTAGTCAATTGTTTGAAGACCCCTTTGCCCATAGCCATTAAGCTATTAATAATGCTATGACACTATTACCCTTAAAAATTCAATGAATAATAATTAAAAATAATTTCTAAAAAGTAACACTGTTGCAGTAACAAAATGACAATAAAACAGTAGTAAGATCTTTGGAAAACACCTCCATGCACTCAAGGTGTCTATTAAAATTTGAAGGGGTAACAGGTCAGGATCGCACTATTATTGGACTATAAGGGCAAACAATTGAGATTAAAAGATTTAGAAAAAAATATACAAAGGATTTCAAGAGCTTACAGCATAGAAAATGCACCTATTTTCTTAGAAGGTCTTGTCCTCTCTGCCCAAGTATCAAAACATCCAGAGATTTCCTTGGGAAGCCCCAATGGAAGCACAAGCCCACACTATGTCTGCTGATCGATCATTCTCTCAACAAAGCAGAATGAGACGTCCACACTCAAGCTGGTTACTGAATTGTCATGGGAAAGGGGGTCGTTAGCAAGATTGCTTCCAACATGAAAAAATCTCATTCCCAAAAACTGTGCAACAACATCAGGAGAACTATAACGTTGGCCATTTTTGCACTGTACTGTTATAATGCTATTATTCCATGTTCAACATCCTGTGGATTTCTGGGGTTTGTAGTTTCCTGTGGCTAAAGAGCTCTCTGGCTGAGAATTCAAAGTGCTCATCCCTAAACTGCAAACCTCAGGATTCCATAGGATGTTGAAAGTGGAATAATAGCACTATAACAATGTAATGCAGAAATGGCCGTTATGTGATAAGGCTGACACAAAACCAGGGCTAAATCACTGCTATGATGATGTAACAGTATGGTATGGTAAGGTCCCGTGTGACTTGCTTAAGATCAGGCAGTGAGTTTCCATGGCAGAGCAGATATTTGAACTCTGGTCTCCTGGAGTCCCAGTCCAAGGTGCAAACAATCCTGTCTCTCTTACTCATTAGTAGCTATACATACCAGTAGGGATGGGCCAACCGAATCCTCGAATCCTGGGGAAGGGTTTGAGATTCGCGAATCCCAATCCCTGTGCCAAAATAGGCAGACTGAATCTTTTGAATCCGCCCATCAAAGATAGATTGTTGGAGACCGGAACGTCTGAAAACCAGGGAGACAGAGATGCCTGAAAACCTGGGAGACCAGACATACAAGGGGAGATGGTAAGTAGGTGAGTTTTTCCCTTGGAGTAAAATTGGCCTTTGCTAACAATTTCACAAACTACATCTGGAGTTGTATTCTAAGATATTTAAATTGAACATTTAATATTTAAGTTCAGCACTTGACTGGAAGGTACAGTCTTGAGATTTCAAGGACAGCTGAAAGATTCCTTTGCATAAATCCCTTGCATAGCTCTTTCATACACAATTCTGGGGTTTGTAGTTTTACAAGGTGTCACAGCCTTCTCTGCCAAAGTGTGCTGGTGCATGATCAAACCCAAGGATGCCATAAGGAGCTATGCAAAGAAAATCCAGTTTTGACCTGGATTATCTCTGTACTGTAGTGGTCCTGTTTACACAGGCAGGAAAATGTGGGATTAATCCACATTTTCCTGCCTATGTAGAAAGGGCCTTCATATCATTTTCAATCTGGGGAGATCCTGCAGCAAAACTATAACAATTGTCTTGGCCAGATTTCTTCAGAGGGAGGTTTGCCTTTGCCTAGGCTTTTGCTAAGGCTGAGAGAATGTGTTTTGCCCAAGATTATCCTTCTTTCCCTTGCTTTTTAAACCCTTAAAAAAAAAAAAAAGAATTCGAAAGATTCGAGATTCGTGGATTCCCAGAACCTTCCAGGGATTTGGATCCACATTTGGATCCGGAAAATTCTGGATTCATCACATCGCTACATACAAGCTTCCACCATGCAGAGCAGGAAATGGTAACAGCTTTGGAAGCCAAACCAGTATAATCTTTGGCTTTGGGAACTTTTTATTTAAAAGATACGTGCATACAACTAAAGCATAGTTAGACTGTAGTAGGGGGGTGGGTAGCAGGAGGTGGTTTTGCCTCCACCATGGTCCCAACTGGAATCCTTTGCCCTCATACCCGGTATTTGCAAGAGTCGGAACAGCAAAGCATTAACACCCCCTTCTCCCTCTGCCATGGCCTTGGTGTTATTTAGTCCTACCCTCTTTATTTTTTGTTCTTAATAAAATCTGCCAGGCAACATACATGAGAAACCTCACATCTGATTCAGCTGAAGGTGCCCAATGCCATTCATACGTGTGCCCAGGAAACCAGTATATTATACTGCTCATCAGGCACAGCAAAAACTTATTAGTTGGATCTATATGGTATTTCAGAGCCTACAAAAGTTACATCTGGGGATTGTAACCCCCAAAACTTACTTTTTCCAGTCTGATAGGTGTGTTAGTTAATAGGGTAAATAGTATATGTTTAGACACCTGTCTGAAAGTGAATTAGCCTTCTCTCTGGTTCTACTGCATTTAAGAATTTGCTTGGTCTTAGCAGGAAAAGCAAGTTTGACACCTGCAATAATCTCTTTTTGCTGTTGTGTGCCTTCAGGTTGTTTCCGACTGATGACAACGCTGAGGCAAACTTATCACAGGGTTTTCTTGGCAAGATTTACTCAGATGGGGGTTTGCCTTTGCCCTCTCTGAGACTAAGGCCATTTCCGCACAGGGCGAGGGAATCGCCCTGTGCTGCTACTTACCGGACTTCTTGACTCCCCGGTCCGGTCCGCGCTGCTCCGGAGCAGTGCGTGCTCGTCGCTCCACACTGCTCCGGGGACAAAAATGGCGGCTTCTGGTTGGTCGAGGGTCTCGACCAACCGCTGAAGCTCGCCAGCCTAAAGTCTGCCCCCAGCAGATCACAGGCTCGCACTGGTGCGAGCCTGCAAATCTGCAGCGGAGAGCGGGCACGGAATGGCGCGCTCCGTGCTTTTGAAAGACGTGTTTTTTTTTTTTTTAGTTTTTTTTTTATTATAAAAAAAACTTTATTTTCTTAAAATAACAACTACAACACAAAACCTTATACTAATACAAAAATTAAATACAAAAATTAAATAAAAAAAAGACAAAATGTAACGTACAAACACTTAACAAAAATCATCATGACTTATACAAAAACAAAACTCTCTCTTTCACATCCTAATACATACAATGCTTTCCCTTGCTCTTTCTTTATTGTTATTCCAACATACTTTAGACTTCGGCCTTAGAGATTGATTTATTTTATAGTTACCATTCTTGGTCTTACCAATTCTTCTGTATCTCTTCATCCTAATTCTTTTCAAAATTCTATCTTAACCATGTCATTGTCATACCATGAATTCCTAAAGTATTGTAATGTTTTTTCCCATTGTTTTATATATTTCTCTTTACTTTCCCCACTCAAGATACATGTTAGTTTATCCATGTGGATTACATCAAATAATTTCATTTCCCATTCTTCTATTGAAGGCATTCTATTTCCTTTCCATCTATACGCTAGAACCATTCTTGCCGCAGCTGTCATATAAAATAGTTGTCTACCCACTTTTTTTTCTAGATCTTTTTCCAACATTGATAACAAATATACTTTCGGGGTCATACTGAATCTTATATCTAATATCTTTTCAATTCGATTATGAACCTTTTTCCAAAACCCCTTCACTATTTTGCATGTCCACCACAAATGATAAAAAGAGCCTATCTCTTCCCCACATTTCCAACACTTGTTAGAATATCCGTTTGTCATCTTCGCCAATTTTTGGGGAGTAAAATACCACCGAAAATACATTTTGTAAAGATTCTCTCTGATATCCTGGCATGCTGTAAACTTTATAGTTTTTAACCAAAATTTTTCCCATTGTTCCATCGAGATAGAATGGGAGAAATTCTGGGCCCATTTTAGCATTGGTATTTTTACAGTTTCATCCTCTGTATGCCATTTTAATAAAATCTTATAGATAGAGGAGATAACTTTAGGTTTATCCGAACATAATATCATATTCAATTCCTCTTCTTTCTTTTGATAATCATTAAACTTAATATCATTCTTTAATTTTTCTCTTATCTGCCTAAATAAGAGCCAATGACATTTTATCCCCTTTTCCTCCATTTCTGCTTGTGTTTTGATTTCAATTTGTTCTCGTTGTATTTCCACCATATTCTCATATCTAATCCATTTATCAAACAAAATGTTTTCCTTTTTATAAAAAGCCTCATGCGGGGATACCCATTTCGGGGTTTTAATACAAGCTCTTTTACTGTATTTTCTCCATATTTTCATTAAGGCTGATCTTAAATAGTGTCGATTAAAATCTCTATTATTTTTCCCTTTATTAAACCATAAATAGTAATGCCAACCTGATCCTAATCCATCCCCTTCTATATTCAATAATTTCGTATTATCTAATTTAATCCATTCCTGAATCCAATTCAATCCAGAAGCATGATAATATAAAATTAAATTTGGTACAGTTAGACCACCTCTTTCTTTGGCATCCTCCAACAATTTCATTTTAACCCTCGGTTTTTTACCCCCCCATATAAATTTAACTATCTCTTTTTGCCAAACCTTAATTACCTTCTCGTTTTGAATAATGGGGATAGTCTGAAATAAATATAACATCTTTGGGAGTACAGCCATTTTAACTGTTGCAATCCTACCCAACCAGGATAGATTTAAATTATTCCAATTTTTTAAATCTTTTGAGATAGATTTCCATATGTACAAATAATTATTTTTAAATAGTTCAGAAGTCTTATTTGTAAGTGTAATCCCAAGATATTTGACCTTTGAAACCAACATAAAACCTGTGGTTTGAGCTACTATATTTCTTTCGGATTCTGTCATATTTTTCGTCAAAATCATGGTTTTGTCTTTATTGATTTTCAGACCCGAATTTTTGCCAAAATTATTAAGAATACTTTTCAAAACATTTATATCTCCCTCTGGGTACTCTAATGTGATCGCTAAATCGTCTGCGAATGCTCTTATCTTATATTCTTTATCTCGTACCTTAATTCCTTTAATTCTCTCATGACTTTTTATCTTTCTTATCAAAACTTCAATGACTAATAGAAATAGTAATGGAGACAATGGGCAGCCTTGTCGTGTTCCTCTTTGAATATTAAATTTTCCAGCTTTTTGACCATTGATAATCACTTGTGCATATTGCATTGAGTAAATAGATTTTATCCAGTTTATAAAATTTAGTCCCAAACTCATCTTTTGACACAGCTTAATTAGAAATCCCCAATTCACCGTATCAAAAGCTTTTTCAATATCTAGAAATAAGGCTATCAATTTTTTCTGGTGATGGTTTTCACATAATTCTAGTATATTAATTATATTACGCATATTATCTTTTATTTGTCTACCAGGGAGAAATCCCGCTTGGTCCTCTGAAATTATTTCCCTTAATACATCTTTTAATCTATTTGCTAGTATGGCTGTAAATAATTTATAGTCAGAATTCAATAGTGAAATTGGACGATAATTTTTAATGTCCAGCGGGTCTTTCCCTTCTTTATGTAACAGGGTTATGTCAGCCTCTCTCCATGTATCGGGGATCTTTCCTTTCAATGCTTCATTCATAATTGTTTGAAGAATAGGAGCTAGTTCATTTTGGAAAGTTTTATAGAATAGACTTGTAAATCCATCTGGACCTGGTGCCTTCCCTTTTTTTGCTTTTTGAATTGCTTCTATTACTTCTGTTAATGAAATTGGTTTATTTAATTTGTCCCGCTGTTCCTCTGTTAATCTTATTAGATCTTGTTTCGCTAAATATGCTTCTATCGTCTCCTCTTGAAGTTCTTGACCTTTATATAACATTCTATAGAAATTTGTCACTATTTTCTTTATTTGTTGGGAATCTGTATATATTGTCTCCCCGCTTTTGAGTTTGTTAATCAGTGTCTTTTCCTTCTTATTTTTTAATCTAAGTGATAACCATTTTCCTGATTTATTTGCCCATTCAAAGTAGTACTGCCTAGTGTAAATCATTTTCTCATTAATTTCCATTTCTATTTGTGTCTCTATTTGCTTCCGTAATACTTTAATTTCTCTCTGCATTCTCCTGTTATCAGGATCATTGCTAAGGCTTTCTTCTTTCTTTTTAAGATCGTCATTCAGCTTTTGAAAATTCTCTCTTTTCTTCTTATTTATTATCGCATTATATTGTATAATATACCCCCTAATCACCACTTTGGCCGCATCCCATACCGTCATTAAATTTACTCCTTTATTGAGATTCTCATCAAAGTAAATTTTAATCTGATTCTTAATTTTCTGTACAAATTCTTCTTCTAACAATAGTTTCTCTTTTAATTTCCAATGGAATAATTCCTCCGATCTATGTCCTAATGACAATAAGATTGGATTATGATCTGAGAAATTTCGGGGTAGTGTCTCTTGTTTAATAATCATATGGGCTAAGGAATTTGATACCAAAAACATGTCAATTCTTGATAATGAAGCATGGGGTTCCGAATAAAATGTAAAATCTTTAATCGCCCCATATTTGTATCTCCATGTATCAATTAAATCTAAATTGACCATCATATTCTCAAATGATCCAGGAAGTTTCCCTTGTTTTTCTTTTATTTTCTTCTTTGATTTCCTATCCAATTTTGGATTGATTACCCCATTCCAATCACCTAGAAATATAAAATAATTGTAACCCAAGTCTATAATTTTCCTATTCAGTTCTTTATAGAAATTTTCTTGTTTCCTATGCGGGCCATATATTCCAATTATTAAAATTCTTTGGTTTTGCCAATTAATTTCAACCGCCACATAACGCCCAGCTTCATCTTTTAGTATTTCTTTAGAATAGAGTTTTGAACTTACATATAACACTACCCCTCTTTTTTTTGTACTCGATGTAGACACATATTCACTTCCCAACTTCTTATTACGAATCAGATGAGTTTTCTCAGATTGTATGCGAATTTCTTGAAGACAAATTATATCTAATTTTTTCCTTTCAATAAAATGAAAAATTTTCCTTCTTTTCTGGGGGGTTGCAATGCCTTTTATGTTCCAAGAGAGAATTTTCAAATTCATGCTTTGCATATTTATAATTCAATTGCTCTTAATTATTCTCTTCCACTGACTCCACACTCTCCTCTCCTTCTGACTCGTTCCCTATAGCTTCCTCTTCTTCAGCCCCTTTTCGCTCTTGGATATCTTCCTTTTTGTTTTCTGATTGAAGCTCTCCTCTTTCTTCCTCATGTTGTGATTTCTGTCTCCATTGTTCTTTACCATACCTCTTCATGAATATTTTGGCTTCCTGTACCGTTTCAATCTTGAATTGCTTCCCCCGATACCTAAAATTGAGGCCTTCTAATTTCCCCCACCGGTATGTTATGTTTTGGTGTTTCAAAAAAATTGTAAGAAATCTGTACTCGTTTCTTTTTCTGAGAATTCGTGGCGGTATGTCTTTATAAATCGATACTCTAGCTTTATCAATTATCAAATCTGTCTCCAAACTTTTCTGAATTATTTCTTCTCTCGTTTTTTTCCGCAATAGTTGTACCATCACGTCCCGTGGGAGTTTTCTCTCTTTTGCTAGCTTGGACTCTATCCTATATATCTTATCAATCTCCCATTCCATCTTTTCCACCGAGATGTTCAGATATTCTGCTATTGGAGGAATCAGCCTCTCATACAGGTTTTCATCTCTCCGCTCTATCAATCCTCTTATTTTTATAAAATTTTCTCTTGCTTTCAACTCCATCAACGCTTTTTCATCTAACACTCGCTCTTGTTGTCTTCCCAAATTCTCCATTGTTTCTTCTGCTTCCTTTGTTTTCAGTTCCAAAAGTTCAACCCTATTTTGTGTAGACTTTAAGTCTTCTTGTAGACCTCCTAACGCCATCTTTATTCCTTTCAATTCATTTTTGAAGTCTTGTTTTATCTCACTTCTCAAATCTTTCATTTCTTGCCTTATATCTAATTTGATATTTCTTATCTCTTCCAATAGTGTCATTTGGTATTGCTCTGCTTTACTCTGTTCAGGCTTCAGTACTGGTTCCAGTGATAATTTCCGTTGTCCTACAGAAGTTGTCATCTTGGGTACCTTGGATGTCTTCCTAGTATTCATTAAGCTTTCCCACGTCGGTAAAGCTGTTATTGGTAATTTGATGGGGTTCAGCAATTCTTTAATCATAAATTATTAATTACACGCTACCTTAAAGAGGTCAGCTATTTTTACTTCAAACTCTTAACTCACTCAAAATATATTATATACCCCTTTTTATCAATAATCTTATCTATTTTTATAATTACTTATCAGTTTCTCCAATTACTATGATATCCAAATGCAAGTATTATCAATTTAACCAAGATATGGCCTCTCCTAGAAGCTTGAAATAGACGAAAATATCAATTTATATTTCAGTAATAACTTAAGTAATTCCAATTAAGTCCTTATATCCGTGTTAAATCAAGTATTAATTCATCCAAATTACTTTATCTTTTCAAGTAATATCTTTCAAGCAATAAATTCTTATCAATACTAAAAACTCAAATAAACAATCTATACCATCAAGTATTAAATATCAAATCATCAAAAGCAAATTAAATAGCAGTTCATCAAACCTCTTATACAAACATCAGTTCATCAAATCACTTAAACAATCTGAATCTATCAAGTCATTAGAGTGAGATATAAACCTTATTAGCAATAATCTGAATTTATTCTACATATAAACTATTATATCTTACAATATTAATCAATGTTAAATCTTAGTTATTGCACTGTTTGCTTTGCTGTAGTCTTAACTCGATATTAATGTCGATCTTCACTTCTCTCTCTCCTTGCCAGTTTCTTCCCCGTCTCTCTCTCTTGTGCTGTACTGTACTGTCTTTGAAAGACGTGTTTTAAGCGGTCTTTCAAAAGCACGCTTGACAACCACTTGGGGTGGTTCCGGAGTGGGCTGAGGTGCAGATCTATGTTAAGTAGGTCCGCCCCAGTCTGCTCCCAGGTGCAGACGTCCTTCCTAGAGGACGCTCTGCACTGTTTCTATTATTCTGTGCGGAAATGGCCTAAGAGAGCATGACTTTCCTAAGGTCACCCAGTGGATTTCCATGGCTGAACTGGGATTTGAGCCATGTTTTCCAGAGTCATAGTCTAACACTCAAACCACTATTCCATGCTGGCTCAGTCCTCGTTTTTACACCTCATGAAACAAATCCCCATGATCTTCAGAAACCATTCACAAGCTTGGCCAAAGTATAAAAGTTGCAGACTTCATCACAAGTTTCACAAAAGCAGGGAGCTCAACTCTGGGTGTGGCAATTCCCCCCCCCCCCCAAATTTGGGGTTGAAATTCTCTTGTCAGATCCATTTCAGGTACAGAGACCAGTGGCTTCATTTTCAGTTTCCTCTTCTAGCTCTTCTTTTTCACCCAGCCACGTCTCCTCCTCATCACTTGCTGTTGTATGATCCTGATGCAGTTTGTGGAATGATTTTACATGCCCTTTCCTGTTGCACAGAGATAGCTGGTAGAAGAGCAGTCTATTTGTTATGCCCACCTAGATGTGCTTTTGCCCACTTTGGAAGGAGCATCCTTGTGCCATCTTCAGTCAAGGAGCTAGGAGGAGGCAGTCCTCCATTGGTCAGCAAGACGTGTGGAGTCAAACCATTGCCATGCCAACCAGCGCTGCCTCTGGTTTCTAGGGAGGCCTTGCTGTGAAGCTTTGGGTGTGGTGGAAGAAGATGCCAGGCAAGGCAAGGATTTAGACAGGCACCTGCATGGAAAAGCCTGGAAGAAGAGACTTCTCAGGAGGAGGGGACTGCCAGCAGCCTCCCTCTGAGGAAACCCATGACTGGCTGGAAGAGCTGCTTGGTACTGCCTTTTCTGTGGTTTGTGCTTCACTCTCCACTTGTGAGCTGCTTCTCCCAGGAACTTTACTGTGTGGAAGCGTGCCTGAAGAGTGACAGCATCCCTGGCATTTCAGCTGAACAGCTCAAAGCTGAGGCGGCAGCAACAGCACCACCATCAGCAGCCTCTTGCCTAGCTAGCCCTGCACAGCACTCTTTGTAAGTTTTTCTGAAGCTCTGGGAAATACTGTGATTCTCTGAACAATTGGTGAGGTAGGAAGCAAAGCCCTCGGTGTGTCTGTTTGCTGGCAATTGTTGCTCTCACTCTCTCAGTGACCCGGGAGCACCTCTGCTCACATGTTGTCTCTGCCATCAACCATCTTCACTGGATTATATCAGCAGAAACCACCACTTCCTCTTCCTTCTCCTCTTTCTCTGTAGCTTGCTGTCTGTCTGATTTCACTGGGATTTGCTCTGACTTGGATGTCTGGGCACTATCAGAGCTGAGAGCAGAAGACACCAGTCACCGACTCTCTGCCAGCATTTTTAGTTTTCATCCTGCCCCGAGGACTTAGCTTGTGGGGGGAGCAGTTTCTTTGCTGGGAGGGTGCCCCAGCCAGCTGTCACCTTGCCACAGGGTGATTGGCACAATGACTCATTGCCAGCAACGATGCAAGAAGCAGCTAGGGCGGGCGATCCGATTCTTCTATCAGTTTGTCACTGGGACCCTGTCTCAAGGTAGGTGTTTCCAGAGTTCTGGAGCAGGGGTGAGCTGAGGTTGGAAACTGGCATAGTTGGCATGTTAGGTAAGCCAGGACAGAGGGCATGGGACAGGAAGCAATATTTATTTGACTTAATGTTTTATATTGAGAATTGGTGGGTTGGAGTCCAAGCATCCTTCTGTTGTGAGACAGTACCAAGCCCCCAAATCTGGTCCCTTTGGTTCAGTGATTGGATCCTTTTGTGTCAGCTTGCTTTGCTGGGGGCATCAGGGCTAGCTGGGGTACCTTGGAAAAGATGTTCTTTGTGCAGTACGCAGGGGCACTTAGACTTTCTGGGCTTCCTTTTTTTTCCAGTATGAGGCATCTGATATATTGGTCCCATCTCCACCCCACCTGCTGAAAGGAAATTAGCCAGGCTCTTTGCTGATAAGTGGAAGCTCTGCTCTGTAAACAGAATTACATCTGCCCATCAGAAACACAGTGAGAACCAGGCTGGATAATATTGATTAGTATCAAAGCTTTGCTTTGTGCACTTAAAGTCAGTGTAGATTGTAACCCAGAAAAGTGAGCTTCAGGTGGTTTTGCTAAAGTGGATTGCAAGCTATATGCAAACTCTGGGCTTTTGTGTTCATTAAGTGTACTGAGTCTTTTTCTGATTAATTTTCTGTGTTCTCCTGTTTGGAAACTGTACTATAGAAATGTCATCATTTCTACAACAGGAACTATAGTAGAAATGCACATTCTGATCCTTATTTGTGTCCCTCTCTATTGCATCTAGAGTTTGGACCAGTTTGTTGGACTATAGTTCCCAGAATCCTTCTGGCCATGCTTATTGGGGAATTATGGGACATGTAGTCCAACAAGTTTTCCCCACTATGCTGCAGCTAAATGTTTAAGGCTGTGGTTCTACCATGACACCATCCTTTTATGATCTATAAATTTGTTGATTTGAAGCAAAATTATTTCCCTAACATCTCTATGCTCCCTGTGGGTCCCTAGATTGTTCAGTGAATATTCAAGGAATTTCTGGATCATGTTTCCCTGTGCTGCCAAATCACAACCCAGATTCCACCATTTCAGGTCCTCTGTACACAGCTGAAAAAGGTACTTTTTAAATTATTTTATTCATTTATATTCCACCATTCTCCCAATAATGAGACTCAAGGCAGGTTACAACATACCATATTCAAAAACAATATAGATTAGAAACTATACAAAAAAACTTCAATAAAAGTTTAAAAATTATTTCAAAAACAATTAAGCAATTTATAAAAGTTAAAAACATTAAAATTCATTAAAATACCACTTGTATATATAAACTGTGAAAACAGCACCATACACTGTTAAAAGCCCATCCTAGTCAGTTTCTTTTTTTAAATAAAATTTTTCAAGGTACATGGAAATAAGACAAAAAAAGAAACAACAAATTATAACAACTACACAGAAAACAAAGAAAAAAGAAACATATGCAGACGAAAAATACTAAATATTACATGTTACGTAATAAAAAATATTTTAAAAGTATGGTTTGTAGCTTTCCTAACACGGATTATAGATAATTCTATATAAGAATAACTTCTCTAGTTACAAATACCATTCAATGCTTCTACTGCTACCTTTCCAAAAATACTTATTATCGAATCCTACAGTCAACATATTGTACTCTTTTTCTTGGAAAAGGCATGTTAAAGTTTCCCAGTCTTTTCATAAAAGTCGCCACTGATTTTCTTCTTATCAGTATTGCCATATTGTCTATTTCAGCTAAGTCCAATAATTTTATCAGCCAATCCTTTTTTGTTGGAATCTCTGCGTTCTTCTATTTCTGTGCATATAATATTCATGCTTCAGTGGTCATATACCATAATACCTTGCTGTACTTCTTCTCCAGTTGATCTTCTATTAGTCCCATTACATACAGTTCAGGTTTTACTTGAACATTAACTTTCAACATTTTATATACCATAGTATGTATTTTATTCCAGATTCTTTTGGCCTTTTCACATGTCTACCATATGTGGTAAAAAGAACCCACTGGTTGCTCACATTTCCAGCATCTATTAGAAACCTCTTTATGTATTTTGGCCTATTTTTCTGGTGTTAAATGCCAAATTATACATCATCTTATAAAATTTCTCTTAAAGATCAAAACATAGTGTGAATTTAAATCCCTCCAACCACATTTTCTCCTGTAGTTCCAGCTGTACATTATATCCAACATTTTGTGCCCGCTTTATCATAAATCTTTAACCAACTCTTCTTCCATTTCTAATTTTAGCAAAATTTATATATCTTACCAATCAAGTGTTCATCATCTGAGCACAACTTTCTCAATTTTAAATCCCAACTTACCATGAATTGTGCTTGTTCTTCCTTTCTCATGTTCTTTGTTAACACCATTATTTTTTGTTTATCTTCAATCCAGCAGTGTCTCCAAATTCTTTTAATTTCTTGAACAACATTTCTCAAGTCGGTTTCTAAAAGTCCGATAGCATAAAATATTTTAACTTGCTGGTAGAAGGAGAGCAAGGAAAAGGCCATCCTAGTCTCCTAAGGGAGGGGTTTTCAAAGTCTGGGAGCGGCCACTGTCAGTCTTCATTGCTGAACTTACTGCTTTTATTCTTGAGATTCAAATGATGTTTCTCTTCTATCTTTATCACACTACACTATTGTAGCACTATTATTCCACTTTAACTGCCATGGCAACATCCTGTGGAATTCTGGAGTTTGTAGTTTAGTGAGGTCCAACAATTCTCTGGCTGAGAATTCTAAATGCCCTCCCTAACCTGCAGATCCCAGAATTCCATAGGACATTTCCATGGCAGATAAAGTTTGACTATAGCACTGTAACAGTGTAGTGGGATAAGGCTTTTAGTGTATTTCCAGGCAATTCTTATCAGTTCCTGTATCTTTTTACTCCTTAACTGAATGCAACACTTTTTTCTGTATGACCCTGGAGACCAGGGCTCTATGCTGTAATCACTAAAAGTCAACATGGATTTCTCAGAAATAAGTCATGCCAGACCAATCTTATCTCTTTTTACTTTTTTTTAAAATCATTTTATTCAAAAATTCTCATTATAAAACATTTGATTGTCAGCTTCATTGAAATATATCTGATCTTCCACATTGATCTAGATTTCATTTTCAAGATTTCTACAAGCTTTAGGTACTGTACAACATTATAGTGTTAGTTTATCTGATAGTTCTTACATTTCATTCTTCATATTTCCGCTTCTTGATTTATATCCTGTCGCCCCCACGTAATATAACTTTCATCATGAATTACGTATTTCCAGCTGTTAAAACCCAGCAATTACCCGTTATAATTTGCCATTCTTTCTGTATCTCATCGTCTGATTTCCCCTTTAATCTCTGGGAGACCATGTCCGCATTTTTATTTTCAATAAGTGTAGCCCACCCAATCTTATCTCTTTTTACGATAGGGTTACAAGCTTGATAGATGAAGGGAATGCTGTAGACATGGCATATCTTGACTTCAGTAAGGCCTTTGACAAAGTTCCTCATGACATTCTTGCAAAGAAGCTAGTAAAATGCGGGCTGCTGTTAGGTGGATTGATAATTGGTTGACTGACCGAACCCAAAGGGTGCTCACCAATGGCTGCTTTTCATCCTGGAGAGAAGTGACTAGTGGGGTGCCTCAGGGTTCTGTCCTGGGCCCAGTGCCATTCAACATCTTCATCCTAATGATTTGGATGAAGGAGTGGAGGGGATGCTGATCAAATTTGTAGATGATACCAAACTGGGAGGGGTTGCTGACACACCAGAGGATAGGATCAAATTTCAATATGACCTTGACAGGTTGGAGAGCTGGGCCAAAGCTTACAAAATGAATTTCAACAGAGACAAATGTAAAGTCCTACACTTAGGCAGAAAAAATGGAATGCACAAATATAGGATGGGGGATGCGTGGCTGGATAACAGTACATGTGAAAGGGATCTAGAAGTCTTGGTAGATCACAAGCTGAACGTGAGTCAGCAGTTGGTTGCACGAATAGGAGCTTGGTGTCTAGATCGAGGGAGGTAATGGTACCACTCTATTCTGCATTGGTTAGGCCTCATTTGGAATACTGTGTGTAGTTCTGGGCACCTCAGTTCAAGAAGGATATTGACAAGCTGGAGTGTGTCCAGAGGAGGGCGACCAAAATGGTGAAGAGTCTGGAAGCCCTGCCCTATGAGGAACGGCCTAGGGAGCTGGGTATGTTTAGTCTGCAGAAGAGAAGGTTAAGAGGGGACATGATAACCATGTTTAAATATTTGAAGGGATGTCATGTCGAGGAGGGAGCAGGCTTGTTTTCTGCTGCTCCAGAGACTAGGACAAGGAGCAATGGATTCACGCTGCAGGAAAGGAGATTCCACTTGAACCTCAGGAAGAACTTCCTGACGATCAGAGCTGTCTGGCAGTGGAATATGCTGCTTCGGAGTGTGGTAGAGTCTCCTTCTTTGGAGGTTTTTAAGCAGAGGCTGGATGGCCATCTGTTGGGAATGCTTTGATGGGTGTTTCTGCATAGCAGGGGGTTGGACTCGATGGCCCCTGGGGTCTCTTCCAACTCTATGAATCAATGATTCCCTGCTCAGCCACGGAAGCCCACTGGGTGATATTGGGCGCATCACACACACTCAGCCCCAGAAACCCTGTGATATTCACCTTATGGTTGCTGTATGTCAGAAATGACTTGAAGGCATACAACAACAAACTTTTGATACAGTTTGAATTCAGAATCCACATGTGAGCCTATTGTGGTTCATTTCACTTTTGGACAGTGCCTTGTGGTGCGCTAAAATTTCATGATTTTACAGGCCATCAACCTACCTGTGGTTCATTCTACCTCCCTTGTCTAGTACAGCCTCAGTGAAACTGGTCACACTCTCCTGGACAGAGCTATTTTAGTTATATTTACTCTCTCTCAAACTTTAACATTATTGCTATAAGCTATTACAGTGATATTGCTGTGTTTCTGTCAGTGCAAGATTCCTTCTGTGTGAAAGGAGGCATTGGTGGAGACTGACAGTGAAGAAACAGGAGTTGCATGTGAGTCCCAGTAAGGAAAAACAGAGCAATTTCACCATAGAAGATTATGGCAGTAGTACTAAGGTTCTAGAAAGATTTTTAAAAAATAAACATGGTAAGGAGGCATTGAAGGAAGAGAAGAATGCATGAACATTACAGCACATTTGGAAAGACATCTGGAAGCAAAATGGAGAGGAGTGAGAGTGAGATGGAACATTTATAACTAATGTCACAGCCCACATTAGAGGCAAGGTGCCCCAAAATGAACCACTAAGTTATTTTTATTTTAAAGTCAAAATGGAGAGATGAGAAGCAGCAGCATTCAATTGTGTGCCACAAATCACCAATCTGGATGTGCCTTGAGTCACAGAACTGGTATTTTCTAGAGTTTTGAACCTTGTATGGCCAATATCCAGCATAAGGTGAGGATCAGGAAAAGGGGAGTGTTATCAAATCCATTTTCCCCCTTTTCTTTGATTGCACATGCATTGACTGATGGAGATTACCAGTGGCCTGGAAGATGAGATATTCTTGACTCCGCCTTCAAAATTACAAAATTGAAGCCAAATCTTGTTTGAAAGGGAGAGAACAGAGGCCCACAGATAGAAAGCTCTGGAGGAAAAGTTTAGAGACTGCCTCAGTTGTTACCCTGCAGGAAGTGCCTCCTGAAGTGACTGCCTAGGCTGGCCTTCTTTGGGGCCAAATGGCATAGTGGTTTGAGGGTTGGATTAGGACTCTAGGAGACCAGGGCCATTTCCGCACTAGACTGTTATAGCGCTATTATTCCACTTTCAACGTCCTAAGGAATCCTGGGGTTTGTATTTTAGGGAGTGGCCTCAGAGGCCGCTCCCTAAACTGCAAAGCCCAGGATTCCTTAGGATGTTGAAAGTGGAATAATAGCACTATAACAGTTTAGTGCAGAAATGGCTCAGGAATCAGATCCCTACTCAGACATGGAAACCCACTGGATGACTTTGGGCATATCGTGTTCTCTCATCTTTAGTGAAGGCAATGGCACCCCCTCCCCCTGATAAATCTTGCCTAGGAAAGGGTGGCCATAAGTTAGAGTTGACTTGAAGGCAGATAAGAACAGCAACAATAACATTAAACTGCTGAAAGCAATGGTGCTATTTCATGTTGGTGCTAAGATACTTTTTTAATTTTATATGCAAAAATCAACTTGCTTCCTTTAAAAGAAACTTAACTTTTTCAAGTTAGGCAGGAAAACTTTCACTGTACCCTAATCTTGTAATTAGGTCATCCAGTGCTTTCTTCTTGTTTTTAAGGAGCTTTGAGGGTTGATCTCAGCTCTTTTCCCTAGAAGACCTTCTCAGTTACTCCTGAATATATAACAGCACAGCATGATAATTCAATAGTGAGAGGAAGGCGCTCTGCATATTCCCGTATTCCTTTTCCATATTATTCATGCAGACATCATAGACTTGGGGCCCATCCCAAAGGAAGCACTGGCTTTCTCGCTACAAGAGCAATAGTGCCCTGTAATCTCACTGGACTATGTGACAGTGGGAAAGAGAAATGACTCTTGGATCAGTCAACCAGACTAATGCAGTTACATCAGAGGCCCAAAATAGACTTTTGCCAATATTTGTCTGTGCTTTATTAATAATCAGCTCCCACTCTGATTAGCAGCTCTGTAATAAGATTCAGCTATGACCTACATTTAACGTTCCAAATGGCCAGATAAAAATGGGGAAGATAAAAAGATAATATCCATTGTTAAATTAACCTAGCTTGGCCAGGTCATCCCCGTAAATGAATTACTGTGAGAAAGGGTATGTCAGCAGCTGAAGAGCCCTCATTTCATAAACATTACCATAATTATGTGATAGGTAACCCATGCCCCCCTCTCAATTTTTTGGACTACAGTTCTCATCATCCTTGACCATGCTGGATGAGGCAGATGGGAATTTTAGTCCAAAACACCTGGAGGGCCCTGAATTGCCTCCTTGCAGCATAGGTGGATAGAATACACAGGTGAATACGAAGCAAATTTTTCTGCAGACTGACATATCCATACCTGCTGTGTTGCTTCAGAGAATCCGCTGCTATTATATAATGATCATATATTCCATGTGTTCCATTCTTCTCTTTCAGATAACCTCTCATGCTGTAGTGTACAAAAATATTACCTCCTTGCATGGTGTGGAGGAATGACTGCTTTGGTTTCCTTCCTAGAAAGGAACTAGGATGTCCTGCTAGGATGAGTCAGGATGTCCAAGGGCCTCAGCTACACCATTGATCAGCCTCGATTAAACTCACTGAAATCCAGCAGATTCTGGGAATTATAATCCAAAAAGTGTTTTCCCCCCCAGCTTTGCTCACACTACTGCTGTCTGGGGTTATGTTGGAGGGCATGCTATACCCGCAGGCTACAAAGCCTTGGATCACTGGGGGTGTGTAGCAGCAGCAGCAGCGGTGCAGATGAACATGGCTGAGTTTGAAGCCTTGCCTATGTGCAGAACTCTGTCTGCTATTTATACCCAGGCAGGTGGGTGACTAGTTAATTTTAGCTCACTGTCAGTGCTGTCTCGCCAGGGAACTGGTGGGTGGTTGGGTGATGGGGTGCGTTTGTAGCTATATTTTACAGATGGAATGAGAAAAGTGGGACGGGAGTGCTTGGTTCTTGGCCTCTGACTATGTGCAAAGGTTACTTGGCACGAAAGTGGGCTTATGGCAACACTGGCTTGGAGTGTAAGAAGAGAGAAGTGGTTGACTAGTTAGAGATGTTGTGTGGCAACTAGGATGGAATTGGAAATATATGTGTTTGTCTACACCTCTGACTGTTTTTTAACACTACAATTCCCAGTGGCCATAGTGGCTGGAAGAATCTGGGAGCTCTAGTTCAAACAACAAATTTCCCAGGCTCTGTTACTAGACTACTGAAAAAATGAGGGGCATGTAGTGTCGGAGCTGGTGTAGTGTCATGACTATAACTCCCATCGTCCTCAGTCAGCATGTCCACCATTTATCTGAGGATTATGAGGATTAGTCCAGAACATCCGCCACACCTTGGAGGAAGGTGGCTGTATAGAGTTGTTGCACGAATTTTAACTAGATTATGTTTGTGAGTCATACTAAACAACACTTCAAAGCAGTAGTGGAAATGGTGTTGGTGCCGATGGTGGTTATTCTGTCTGCCAAAGGGTGATGTGGTTAAGTGTAGCACCCCGGATAGTGTCTTCATCTACTTCGCATATGACTCATGGTATGGCTACTGTGAAGGGCTGAGGAAGGCACTGAAACTGATAACTTGTTGCATTCCAAACCATTTCTCCTTGGGAAATTACCATATGATATGAGATGCTAAAGTTAGGCTGTGATAAGATCTCATACACTTCACGTGACTCACCTCTGGTCACTGGTTTGAAAAGGACTTACAGTCCACTTAAGATAAATACAGCACTGAATTTCCTCTTGGTGCCACCACCATGGAACAGTATTTAGTGCACATGTTGTTTTGTCTGTGTTGAATCAATGTTGAGACTGTGAATAAAAGAAGAAGTCATCTCTTTCTTTTCTCTGTGGATGAAGATTTAGTCATCTGACTTGCTGAGGTTGAGCTGAACTGTCTCCAAAATACTCCTTTCATAAATCTCCTTTGCTGATGCCTCTCTCCAACACCAGCCAAGCACTTTTTAATTTTTCTGTTTTAATTTTTGCCTCCAAACATCTTCAGGAGAGATCTGTATAACCTGAACATCTGATTCTATCACTTTAAACATTAGGCAGGAGTAAACAGTGTTAGCAGTTCTTCTACTGAAACACGTGATCTCTTTGTTCTGAGTTTCGACATGCCACTCTCATCTGTTCCTTCAACCAGTACTACAATCTGAGGTTAAGAATGTTGGGCATGGAAAGGTAGATGGAGCTTAAGTAATTGTGTTCATGCATGTATGCATGCATGCATGCAGATTTGTGTGCATGCACATGTTCATGCATGCGCACACATACACTTGCTGGCTAAGAGTTCTTGATTCCACAGCTTTAATTTTTCCTGCATCTGCTATTCTTGGTGGGGGGAGCTACAGCTCAGTGGTTACTGCATGAAGAAGCTCCATACTAAATCCCAGGTAGGGCTGGGAAATAGTAATGAGGTGTCATCAGTAACTGTTATACTGAGCCAACTGTCTGACGCAGGCCATTGCCGCACTAGGCTGTTATAGCGCGATGATTCCACTTTCAACCTCCTATGGAATCCTGGGGTTTGCAGTTTAGGGAGGGGCCAGCTGGCCCCTCCCTAAACTGGAAACCCCAGGATTCCATAGGAGGTTGAAAGTGGAATCATCGCGCTATAACAGCCTAGTGCGGAAATGGTGGCAGTAGTCAGCAGCTTCCTGTGACTTCCTTCTCCTTAAAGGGAGCACAAACAACCTCCCTGTGTTTATACAGGGGCTGGAATAAATAGATGACACTTCCCAGAATCCCCCAGCTACCATGGCTATGCAGTTGGAGGGATTCTTTGAGTGGTAGTCCAAAACTGAAGTTTTGAACAAAATTCCCCTGGATTTCAAGACGAGCTCATCTAAGCAGTTAGGAGGAGAGGGATGGGGAAGGAAAAGTAAAAAAACTAGGAACTAAATTTGTAAACCAATGGGTAATTGTAGTGTTGTAGGTGGGCCTGGGTGCTTCTGACTTCCACATGGGAAAGCTGTGAAAGGAATTGTTTCCTCCCGGAGGAGGTAAAAAAACCAGGAAAAAAAAATAAAATGAAACAACAACAAAAAATCCCCGTCAGCCCCCTGCCTATTCTCATTTGCATTCATTTAACACGCTATTTAATTAAACGCAGTTTAGTACCTTCCAATTTGCAGTTTTTAAAGCTGTATGAGGAAAAGAGAACCCAATTCAAATGGAACCCCTGGCTGAGGGACAGAAAGGAGCTTGCTCGTGAGGGGCATCAGGGCACTGGCCAGTTCACCTCAGAGGTCCCAGTGAGACGGGGCCCATTCTTGGCCCGGTAGCTTTTGTTCTGTGCTCCATACTCTTGCGCTCTCCCCCCACCACTACTGCTGGGCTCCCCCCGGGCCAGCCAGTTATTTTTAGACAGGCGCCATGTGTTGTAGAAGAACAATTATATTAATTGGTTTGGGGAGCCTGGTCCGCGCGCATGGCCGAGAGCTCAAAATTTTTGCCTTGAAGAAGGGAGCACTCACACAAAATAAGACCCGGAGAGCCAAGGCAGAGGTGAGGGAGCGTGTTTGGCATGGGGACATGGAGAGGGAATCCCCACACAGCGACAGCCTCCTGTACGCCTCCCTTATTGTCATCCTCCTCATCATGTCCTACTGGTTTACTACCAAGTGCTTCAAGATCCTCAGTGGCATTGACGGTAGGTGGGGGCAGGGAGCAGCCGTGGTGGAGAAAGAGGAGTTCCTGCCATTTGGGCAGAAGGGTATTCCCTCCTGAAAGGCAGGCAGGAATGAAACGGGTGGGGAAAGAAGCTCTCCCACTCCAGTTGTTGTTGTTGTTGTTGTTGTTGTTGTTGTTGTTGCTGTTGTTGCTGTTGTATGCCTTCAAGTCATTTCTGACTTACGGCAACCCTAAGGATCACAGGGCTTTCTGGCACTGAGGGTGTGTGATGCACCCAAGGTCACCCAGTGGGTTTCTATGGCTAAATAGGGAATCGAATTCTGGTCTCCAGGGTCCTAGTCTAATGCTCAAACCACTATACCACGCTGTTTCTCCCCTGTTCTTTTTTCAGCCTTGTTATCTTTTCCTTCTTTATACTTCTCCTTTCAACCTGAATTATCCGCCTTTTCTCCCCAAACCCATTCAGTTAATGGCTGGGTGTCAGGCACAGCTGGTTTTCAAGAGAAGTTACTTTCTGTTGCTAGTGGAGTTAGAATTTTATTACCAGGGCAGTAAGGGGAGTGGCCTCTGCCTGAATGCAAATCCCTCCATGCCAGCTTAACTGACAACATCTCAGACAGAAGATGTAGGCCAGTGACTCTAACATCAACACCGTTTTTCTCCTATGTGATTTTTAACATCTTTGCCTGATGAAGAAGCCAGTGAAGCTTTGAAAGCTTGCATAACATATTTTATGCTTTGGAGTTGGCCCCAAAAAGGTATTGCTGCTTGTAGATCTTGGCTTTTGTTGCTTTTCCTCATTTTCATTTCCTGGACCTTATAGAAGAAGTGTCTTCTCAATCTAGACCATGGGTCCCTGATGTCCTACTCCATTCCCTTTGAAACTATTGGCATGGTTTATACTGACCTGATGGAGGATACTGATATTTGCTAACCAGTATGGCTAAATATTAACCTCAAGATTCAGTGGTGGTCTGCCCTCAGTACTGGTTTCTGTGGAATATAAGCAGGAGGGGAGCTGTTGCCTTGTTTGTGTGCCTCTAGTAGGCATCTGGTTGGTTACTGTGGCCATTTCCACACTACACTGTTATAGCACTATTATTCCACTTTCAACATCCTATGGAATCCTGGGGTTTTCAGTTTAGGGAGGGGCTGGCTGGCCTGAGAGAACAGAATGCTAAGTTAGATAGGCCTTACTGGGATGCCAGTAGGATAATCAACCTGATCTGATGGCTATCTTCAATGCTTAAATTCTTTAAATCTCTAAAATGAAGATATTGGAGGGGGAGTAGGTTCAAATCTCAGAAAGCCTCATTCACTGAAAATTGCATGAAATCTAGATGTTGTTGTCTTTATTTTTACAGCCCATCTTCTCCTGCTTTCTACTTCTTTTCTTTTCCTTGCCAGAGAAAATCCATGAAGGAAAAAAAGTATGGAATAGCAGCAAGGGGCCCTTTAACTGTGAGCAATAGGATTCCTTTCTCAGGAGGGGGAGCCAAAGTGACATACTGTGATCCAGAAGTATCTGATAATAGTGGTATTTGGCTATTTGTAGTTACCTGGTAACAAGAAAATAACATTCTGCACATGGTCTTAATAAAATTTTCCTGTTCTTTGGGCTGCTGAGCTAAGCTTTTGAGACCGACGTTTTGTGTGTGTTCTGCTCCAATTAATCTCTAGAATGGCATAGATTGGATGAGAGAATTGCTGTTTGGTTTTCTTTTGTTTTTGATCTCTGAGCAGCTTTCACATTGTACAGAGGCAGGGAAATTGAAGATAATTGCTTTCTTCAGTTCTGCTGTGGTATCCCAGGTGGGGTATGTAAAATCTCACTGGCCGCAAACCCCCTTGGTCAGTCTCTTGGGGCCTTTCCGCACTACACTGTTATAGTGCTATTATTTCACTTTCAGCATCCTGTGGAATCCTGGGGTTTGCAGTTTAGGGAGAGGCATTTCGAATTCTCAGCCAGAGAGCTCTTTGGCCTCAGTAAACTACAAACCCCAGAATTCTATAGGATTATAGCATTATAACAGTGTAGAGTGGAATGGCCCTTGGACTCATTCTGTCTGTCTGTCTGTCTGTCTGTCTCTCTCTCTCTATGTGTGTGTGTCTGTGGAGAGAAGCAATTGTTACCATTGTTTCATTTGGTTATCATTGTTTCATTTCTGCAGAGTTGCTTTAGCAGGTATTTTGTGACCAGCTGCCATGTTACACTACCTTCTGGCATGCTGGAACTCTGCAAAGCTAGTATTGGGATAGGATGGGAAGGTAGTTCCACTTTTCACTGCAGTATTTTTGGCACATCCTAGTTCTTTTGGACTAGCATTGCAATTTGGTATGTTTTTTACAGTTTATATAACACCATTTTTACACACATGTGTGTGTCCATCTGCAAACACAAACATTAGAAGGAATAGACTGCCTTGGAGCCTGGTTGACTCTCCTTGTTTAGAGGTCTTTAAAACAGAAGTTTAGGGAGTACGGTAGTTGTAGCTTCTTGCACAGCATGGAGTTGGAATAGGTGGCTCTTGTGGGTCATTCCAGCTCTATGATTCTGTTTTGTGAACAGTTTGTGAAAAGGAAGCAAAAGACTAGAGCTCATAACTTTATAAAGAAGGTGGAACAGGCTGCAGCCAAGAAAGCATTTTTCTCTGCAGCAGGTCTGAAGAATATCTCCGGTCTGAGTGCTGAATTAATCCCTTTCTGG
Organism: Cyclura pinguis; assembly: GCA_030412105.1. NCBI lineage: Eukaryota > Metazoa > Chordata > Lepidosauria > Squamata > Iguanidae > Cyclura > Cyclura pinguis. Next base: position 61,547,516 of record CM059601.1, read on the forward strand.
GTGGGACCCTGGTAGTGATGAGTCACCCTTTAAATACATACTTAGAAGGAGAAAGAAGGCTTAGACTTATCTTACCCTGGTGCACTTTAGAAGTGTTAAACTAAACTCCCATCACTCTCAGCCTGTATAGTGCAGTGGCCATTTTCTAGAGAGTGGGATGGAGTCTGTGGGCTGTGCTTCCTCATAGCTATTACCATTACGCAGGTGACGTGCCCTGGCTCTAGAACATGGACTTTGACTCAGAATCTGAAACAGGGGACATGCTAGGACCTGCTGTACAGGAAGAGGTTACAGTGCTACAAACAGAACAGGGGGCAATGCCAGCTCCAGCAGAGAGTCCTGCCATAGAAGAACACTTACCTGTACCCACCTTTGCAGAGCGCAGACAGCAAAGAGAAAGCCATCGTCACTTTCTCAGAATTTATAACCGGCAACAATTAATCAAGCCACAGATACACTAGGCTTCAGACCTATATAGCTGAAGCCCTTCCCCTCTAGGAGTTGCCCAGGCTTATCTGACCTTCTACCCTGCCAGTTACCTTGCTGAGTATTCCAACTGATCTTGGACATTTTCTTGCCTTGGAACCCTGTTGGACTTTATTTATGATTCTGTGCTTACTGCCTGAGAGTAAGTAACAAGCTGGGAGCTATTCAGTTTGTTTATTTGAATTATCAGCTGTACTGAGACTGAGATAGGACAGCAGACCTCTTTCGGAGCAGTCAATAGTTTTCACATCAGTGGTCCATATTGGATTCACCATATTCATGATATGAAAGCTTCTAGCTGTTTATTTGTGCGAATAATGGGTAGACGTCAGCATCCAGAAGCAAGTACCCTGAGTATAAATTTGTTGAATAAGTTATTTCCCAACACCAATATTCTTCTCCTGCTTTCCATACATTGAGATACCTTGAGGGGATCTCTGGTACATTACTTTTGGATGCATTTGTGCCATTTTATTGGCTAGTTACTATCAGAGCAGGAATTGGATTTTTTTTTCAGCAGTGTATTTCAGACCACAGAAGTGCTGGTTAAAATTCAGAGTTCACTTCCTCAAATGGCTATAGCAGGGGTAGGCAATCTTTGGCTCTCCACATGTTCTGGCCAAATCTCCCAACAGCTGTACCTAACATGGCCAATGGTAAGGGATTGTGGGAGCTGTATTTTTTATTTTATGTATTAATTTAAATATTAGTTTGTCTCCTCTCAGCCCTCCAGGGGCCCTGAAGCAATGAACAACAGATAAAAACATTCCTTAAAAACAAGTCAAAAGACTGGCTGGCATCCTTTTAATTAGTTATGATGTCATAAGTCAGAATTACAACCATGTAACTGTTCCCTATTCACATTTTCAATTGTAGTACCATTGCCACAATCATAAATGCCTGCGAAATCCACGTTAAAAGCCAGTCAGCAGTCCCAGATGGTGGAATTCTGTAGTGCTGGCAAGCAGGGCACTGCAGGATGATGTGAACACCCCCCTTCCACTAGTGAGTGATGGTGCAATGAAGAGTTGCAACTAGATCCCAGATGTCCCTGCTTCTCTTCCCTTCACCATTGTTCACTGGCAGGAAGGGGCTGGTCATGTCATCCTCCAATGCCCTGCCTGCCAGTGCTGCAGAACTCTATCATGCTGATTGACTTTTAAGGTGGGTTTCAGGGGTCAGATCAGGAGGTGGATTCCTGCTACAATATGGTAGCTATATCTCTACAATATGGTAGCTATATCTCTGATTCAGGATCTTGGGCATTTAAAAAAAAAAGTTATAAAACACAGAAACAAGACAGACCAAAGGCCGTACAAAACTGTGTGGTCTTGGCTTCCCACCAACAAAGTTGAAAGAGATTGATCCAGCGTGTTTTCTCTTGGGAGGGAGTTCCACTGCTGGGATGCCAGTACACAGAAAGCCCAATCCAGTGTAGTCACCAACCTGGCATTTTAGGGTGATGAGACATACTTTCAAATCTAGGACAGACTTATACAGGAGGAGGTAGTCCTTCAGATATCCTAGCCCCACAGCATGAGGTATGTCAAAACCAACTCTTTTAACTGTGCTGAGAAGCAAATTGGAAGCCAATGTAATTGCTAAAAAGACTAATGATATGTGGTCTCTAAAGTGTCCACAATATTACAATCTGGCCAATGCATTTTGCACTTCTGAAACCCTTTCAAGGGTAGCCCCCATTACGGTAGTCTCATGAGGAGTTAGTTAAGGCATGAACCTTCCCTAGGAAAAGGTATAAATGGCTTACCAAGCAAAAGTGGGCAAAAACACTCCTGGCCACAGCAGCCCCAAACATCTAGAGGCCTAGAGGTTCCTTTTCCCTGATTTAGTTCATGGAATGGGTAAGTTCTGTGCCTGGACAGATACAAAGAGGAAGCTGAGGACTACGAGACCAAATGCTTTATGTGGAAATAGCCAACAGAGAGAAGAAGAACAAAGCACTGATACATTTAAAACTCAGGGCAAAATAAAAGCAGAACAAGGAACATTTCAATCTTACCTCCAAGCTTTTCCCCCTTCCCCATGCATGGCAGATATATGGACTTTGTATTCTGCATCAGTAGTGCCCTTTGTTGCTAATTTATTTGTGAATTTCCTGTTTGGTATTAATGAATTCAGAGCAATGTCACTTATTGGTTATAAATAATTTCTATAGCACTTTCATTGTAGCAAGTGCTTTACTCTTCTTTACCTCACTGTTCTCAATATCCGTGTGAAGTAGGCCATTATCAGTTCCATTATAAAGATGGGAAACTGAGAGTGAAGAGCTTTCCACAAGATCAAAAGCCTGTGTCATCTGAATTTTCTTCTAAATGTGATAGCCTGGCATATCTAGCTCTAGAGCCAAGAATGCACTACCTATTCCCCTCTTTTTGTGGTTGTGCCAGGTTGGTGCATTTCAGCATGGGAGAGGAAGAATACACATCCTCCAGCTGATGAAAAGCAAAGAGAAACAATGGGAGAAAAAATGAAGGCAGCAGTGGGAGTAACCTTAATGGTACTCTTAATATGGAAGCTGATGTCTTCCATGTCAGTGGGGTGATGAATCTGCTCTTGGTTTTTAATCTGATCTATAAGGTAGCTGTTCAAAGTACTGAGCTAAATACTCCAAATGGATTCAGCGCCTTGGATAAGTCTTTTAAAATTCAGACCAAAACCCAGAGTGGATTCATTGCTCCATCAGTGTGAACACTAACAGCTACCACTGGAAACTTTATTTATTTATTTAATTTGTATCTCTCCTATTTTCTGAGTGGGACGTAAAATGCCTCACACATGAATTAAGGAGAGCAGAAGGAGAGCAGAGAGGGGGCCAGCCTAGTCTCCTATGGTGGAAAATTCCATAGCCTGGGAGCAGCCACTGAGAAGTCTGTTTCCTGTGTCCTCACCAACCATGCCTGTGAAGGTGGTGAGATCAAGAGAATCTTAAAGCTTGGGCAAGCTAACATGGGGAGATGTGGTCTTTCAGATGGACCCAAGCTGACAAAGGCTTTATAGGTCATGACTGGTACTTTGAATTGTGCCTGGAAACCAAGAATCATAGATTCATAGGACTTTAGAGTTGGAAGGGCCACAGACGCCATCTTGTCCAGCTTCTGCCATGCAAGAACTAAAGCATCCTGAAAGTTGTCCTTCTAACTATTGTTTAAAGACCTCTACAGAAGGAGTATCCACTTCCACCTTCCCAAAACAGCCTGTTCCACTGTCAGAAAGTTCTTACAGTAAAGAGGGTCTTCCTAATATTTAGGTGGAATCCCTTTTCTTGTAATTTGAGCCCACTGTTCATGTTCTAGTCTTTGGAGCAGTAGAAGACAAGCTCAGTCCATCTTCTACATGACACTGTGCTCCTGTTGGTACAGCCCAGAATTGCATTGTTGTTGATGCTGCTGCTGCTGCTGTTGTTTTAGCTGCTGCATCACACTGTTGCCTCATGTTTAGCCTGTGGCCTACTAAGACCCCTAGAGCTTTTTCATGTATACTGAAATTTTGTGCTTGTTTCAACTTTTGGAAGAGTGGGGTGGGGTTGAGAGAGTACATGAAGGCTATTGCCAGGACCAGCCCAAGACATTTTTCGTCCAGAGGTGGAATTGTAAACGACATTCATTCCACCACATACCTGAGTTACGGTTCACAGTGCCTGAAGCTTCCCTCCCTCTCTAACAATGGCCCTTTCCGCACGAGGCGAGTGAATCGCTCCGTGCCGTTACTCACGGTTCTTCTTGGGTCGAAGCAACGTGGACTCTCCCTTAAGCCCTTCTGCAGGGCTCCTCCGTTTGGTCCAGGGCGAATCGGAGCAGTGCAAGGTCTGTAGATCCGCACTGTTCAGACTTACAAAATGGTGGCTTCCTGTTCTTCGTGGGTCCGGACCAACCGCTGACGCTGGCCACGCCCACAGCCTGCCCTCCGCTGATCACAGGCTCGCATTGGTGCGAGCCTGAGCATCTGCACAAGTGAGGAGGAACACAATGGCGCGCCCCAGAAGATTGAAAGACCGGATTTTTCCGGTCTTCACTTAGCACGCTGGAGGACCATTGGGGGCGTTTTGGATTGGACTAAGGTGCGGAACTAAGGTAAATAGTCCGAACCTAGTCTGATCCAAGGTGCAGACGACCTCCGTGACAAGACGCCTTGGCCCGTTTTAACTTCCTGGTGCGGAAAGGGCCAATAATGACACATGACAAACAATGATGACAAATTAAATAGCTAACAATTTTCTGCCTTTTCAAGGACCCAAAAGTTTCTGCTCGTTCTGCCCAATGGTAGAATTATGCCTTGTGGCATCTCATTCCCACCTATGCAGGAGCTGCGATGGGGTTGGCAGCATGAGTTTATGCATGAGGCAGGATAGCTGCCAGCAAGGGAAGAAACACTAATGGGGAAGGGGGAGATCTAAAGGCCTTTTTCACTGCCCTTCTTCTGGTTCTGAACCTTGACCAGGGATGGGCGGTAGGGTACATTGTCTTCTTGTCTGAGATTGCATTAATCGGCAGCAATATACAGCCAGTTTAAAACCATTCAGAATGAAAGACTGTACTGGAATGAATTGCTTCTCAGATATCCTAAATACCAGATCTGAAAAACTGCAGTTTTCTAGATTTCTTTCTTTGATGTAATCCTCCGTCCGTCCGTCCGTGCGTCCGTCCGTCCGTCCGTCCTTCCTTCCTTCCTTCCTTCCTTCCTTCCTTCCTTCCTTCCCCAAAACTCCATCAGGCCTAGCCAAGATAGCTGATGATGAAGGATTATGGAAGTTGCCTTCCAAAAATATCTGTATCTGTGGTAGCACATCCATTACTATTGAGATAGCCATCTGTGGAAAGTTTTACAGTCTAGTACAGTTTTTCTAAAGATGGGGGAGAGGATATATGCCCACAATAGAAATATGTCTTCCATGAGGGACACACAGACTGTGCTCAATACAAAAAACAAACCAAAACCAAACATGCTATAATTCAAGCAAGATGAGGGATCCTGCCTATATCCTGTGCATAAATCTGGCAACACTCTTGACCAATGTGTAGCTATTCTGATAGCAATAACTGGCTGAAAAAACACAGAGGTTGAACATCCAGCCTGTCATATGCATCTCTCTATTCTTATCATTGCATATTGTAAACCCCCCAATTGTTCAAGTCTGTTGTAGACAGAGAGATCCCAGTAAATGCTGATCAGCTGTCTTTTGTCCCTGCACCATGGTGACATACACAGTCTTTTGTTCTAATTTGCAGTTTTTATCAGGATGTCTTGATTGGTTTCCAGAAGCACCTGGCTCATGAGATTACAAGCTATACCTGGAAACAGGAGCAGGAAAATTTAACCCACATAAGCCTTATGTTGCTTGATGTACATGACTTAAATAATTGTCTTTGAAAGAATGTGCAGTGAGATATTTCTGAGATTTTTTAATCAAATATGAACAGAGTGCTTAGACTTCACATAAGGCTTGATCCATTTTGTATACATGTTAATCAGCTATATTTATCTATTTAGGATTGAATGAGATGCTAGTTGTGTGAAAGGCTGCTGAAGTAGTGCTGCACTGAAAAATGTTATAAGGTTTAAATTTTAACGTGAAATGTAGACCTTTAGGGGAGTAAACCTCCTTTGGGATATTTTTTCTTCAGGAAAGAAAAGAGAATACTTCTTTTAGTGGTCTGCTGTTTTTTGGGGTTTTTTTGGCAGGTGGGTGCTTCATCATGCCATGGATATGCTGCTGATGGGATGGAATTTCTGGTGTGCTTCCTTCCTCCTTATGTGGTCTTACTCAACTAGCAACCATATTGTGACCATGCTGTCATCGCACCATATAACCTATTAGACATGGAGCCCCTTCACACTACACAGTTACAATGTTATGATTTCACTTTAACTGCCTTGTCAAGGGGTCCAATCACACTGCAGTATACAATTTTAGCATTATGCTTCTGTATTAAGTGCCATGACAAGTTCCTTTGGAATCCTGCGGTTTATGGTTAGCTGAAGCATGAAAGCTCTCTGTCTGAAAGTTACAAATTCCACTCCTGAAACTTCCAGTCCTCAGATGCCATAGGATGGAACCATGGCAGCTAAAGTGGAATCATACTGCTATAATTTTGTAGTATGAAAGGATCCAATATCCTGTGGAATTTTTGAATCTGAAGTTTAGTGATAGGCATTTAGAATTCTCAGCCAGAGGCTCTAGTGGCTCACCAAACTAGAAGTCCCTGGATTACATAGGATAGGAGTTAAAGTGAAATCATAGTGCTATGATTATATAGTGTGAAAGGGCCCATGGCTATATCACTAACCAACACTTCTACTGTACTGCTGTCATTCTAAAGTGTAGTGGGGGAAGAAGTGTAGAAAGACTCATTGTTAATTCAAGCAATCAGTACTCTCTGTCTTGCTGTACTGGTGGACTCATTGTCCTCTTTGGCTGCACAGTGAGGCCTGTGCCCAGATGCAGCTCTGTAGCTGTGCTTGATTTATTGGGGCCGAATCCAGGTGAAGGTGCGCATCTGGAAGCAGGACGAGAGGCTGGATGCCCTGAGAACAGGGACATGCTGCTTTCCTCTCTAATTCCTGTGCCTGAGAAAGAGTCACTCTTTTTGCAAAGGTGGGGTGAATTTCATGGGGAGCTATAACATCTGTGAATATAGACTCTTTCAGCTCAAAACGATTTTAAATTCAGGTGAGTGGATTACCAAAATTTTGCTCGAGTTGGAAGACTCTGTTTTTGGATCTGGTTGTGAGCAGCTTACAGTTTCAGGACCCTGGATAGCCCCTTTGCTTCGCCTTCACATTAGAAGGCCCCATTTGTTTCAGGAAACATTTTACAAGCAGGTGTGTGGATAAGGCAAGGCACAGGACTTGAGAATGACACAGTTACATTCTGAGCATTGGCCAACATGGGTTCAAATCAACTGTTCTTAATCTTAATAAATATTTCTTTTTTTCAAGTTTCACTTTTCTGTATAGTTTTGTAATTAATGTGGTACAGATGTGAGGAATGGGAAGAGTGATCCAAATTAGTATTCAGTTATGTTCAGAGACAAATTGCTTCAACTTTAAATCCTTTTCATGTTATCTCCTGTAACATCTCAAAATGAAAGATGACTTGCTAGATCAAAAGGGGATTTTTAATAACTATGAATTAGATTGATGAACTGGTGCAGTGATAAGCCCATAGCAGGTTAATATGTTGTTTTACATGCTTCTACAATTGCAATGTTAACACTTAGAGGGATCAAGTTGGGCACAGATAAGATTGTGCTGGTTTCTATGTAACGGCAAATTAATAATGACATTTTTTAAAAATAAAATTGTTCCTTCATAAATGCTAAGCTTATACATTCCTTAAAGGAGGCAACTACTTTATTTTGTATGTGCTTTTTGAAAAAAAAACTTTAATTAAGCCAGCTATATGGAATCTTAGATTTAAATGTTCATGAATGAGTGAGTTTTGGCCAATGCAAGCCTTGATGTTGATATTCCTTGAAACCATATTCCCTTTAGAGTTATTATCTCCATCTCCTGCAGATGAGTTGCTACATCATTTACGTTTTAGTCTCATTTCCCACATATCATCCACACAAGAGAGGTCTATACCAGTATCAGTGGATATGAATTACTTGCCCATCATTATACACTCAGAGGGTGAGCCATGTTAGTTTGTTGCAGCAGAAACAACCAAGACTCTATAAATATTTGAACCATTTCGCAATGACCATCAGTAGTGGTTAAAAGGACACATTTTGGTGCATGTTTATGAGTGATTTGTGATTGAAATCCCATTTACTGGTTGTTATCAATACAGAGTATAATAAATATGCTAAATAAATTAATCTGGATTATAAATTTATGATCTATGGTGTGTGTCCATGCATGAATTTGACAGCCAAGATTGGTGGTGAAGTCTGAAGAAATCATTTAAACGCTGGTGGTTCAGTGAATCATGTAATGGTGCCATAGAGAGAGCAGACTTCTCTTTTTTAACAGACAAACCCTGACATATCAGTAAAGTGCATTCAGAAGCTTCTCAAAGACTTTGCGCGCTATCAGAAATGGAAGAAGAACCCTATTTAGTAATTCTGATTTTTTGATCCTAATTGCTATTGGAAAACCAAAGTAGTTTCCCATTCTAGCTGGAAGAAAAAGAGAAAGTTCCATTGGCTTCATATTATTTGGTGATATCATCTGGTCTGCCAAACTTTGGTTGTTCTGCAGCCAGAGTTTGGTAGATGTGGTACAAAGTGGTGCTGAACTCTAAAGTTCCTTCAACATATCTTCTCCTTTATGACTGTCCAAGTAGAATTTAGCCACCAGAGGGTGCAACAGAGCTGCATCTTACTACTGTGAATTTTTCTGAAGGACAAACAATGCTGATGTACATCTCACAGGCTTCAGTCAAATTGATTCCAAGACTATGTGCTTGTCTCTTGAAACCCCAGTAGTACACCACCTCCTTTTCTCAAGTTCAAGTTTGACCTGTGGCAGGATTCTTCAAAGTACTCTTCTTACAGACTGTTCAAGTTCACTGGTAGTGACAAGATAACTTTTTCACTGGAGCAGGGAAAATTAGTTTTTTTGAACAATAAAACCTTCCATTTTTGAAAATCCAGAAAGTACCTTTTTTTAATTCTGTGCTCCATTGCTCCAGCCTTAAGACACACACAGTGCAAATTACATGTGGAGGGACAGGGACCACACAAGCTAGTTTAGCCCCTCTGTTGTGTAATCTTCGGCTCTTTCATGTGTTTCAAAGGGAGGTTTACAGCTGGGAGCTGCATGGGATTCCAGTCTCCAGTCCAGACAATCAGGGTTGTAAATCACACAGCTGTTTCTTTTCCAACATATGGAAGGTATATGTGGAAGGTATGATACTTTTGGACTACAGTTCCCAGAATTCCCCAGCCAGCATGAGATGTTCAGGGAGTTGGAGTCCCAAAAGTAACGTTTACCAGGGTTTGGACAGTATTAATGCTGCTGCAGTGTTAAATGGGTTTGCTATAGCAAAGCCAGGAAGTTACTAAGTGCATGTACTCCTGCCAATTGAGGATACCACTTTGTGGATCTAATGAAGTGGACTTGGTCCATGAAAGCTTGTGGCAAAATAAATGTGAGTCTACATGGTGCCTGGAGACTCTTCGTTTACTTTGCTGCAACAGACTTATATGGGGAGTGTTGTAGAAATTACTGTCACCATTTAGTGCTACTGTGAGTTAGTCACTTCTTCTCTTGAGACAAGTTTAGAATAAGTGTTGTATTTTGTTATGTTCAGACAATCAGCAGTTGCAAACTATATGCAAGCTGGACTGCACATAGCATTTAGTGAGGCGTAATGTAATCAACAGGACAATCCTATTACATGTCTACTCAGACTCTGATCCAAATGAGTTCAATGGAACTTATTACCAGATATCTGAGTACAGTCAGCCCTCCACATTTGTGGGTTTAACTTTCATTGATTTGAATATTTGTGAGTTTCTCCAACCCCTCCTCCTCACCTCAAGCACAGCCAAGTGAAACAGTTGCCAGTGTTATTCAACCCTTCTTGTACTCTTGTGGAGAAAGATTCTTGAGGAAAGTAGCTGGGAAGGATGGACATCTTTCCAATGTTCAGATACTCAGCAGCAGGACTGAGGTGTGCATCTAGTAGCCTTGCTGGAGCAAGCTTGTTGAACACATACCTCAGGTGCACTTAACCATTCATTTTGTACAACACATGGGTGACCCATGCATGTGAACTCCTCTTGGTGGCTGCTCTGGAGGATTCTTGTGGCAGAAAGAGTCAGCATTGCAAGGGAGGTGGGAATTCTGGGGGCTGTAGTCTGGAACCGTAACATTTCCATGCTCTTATTCTAAGGCAATATAGATCCCTTTTCTTTGTTTTGTGATATGTTAGTAGCTGGTTGTTCCATTTATATGTGTGTGTGTGTGTGCATGTGTGAGAGAGCGAGAGGTAAACAATGAACTATGGAAATTAAGCAGTTAGTTTTTGTGATGTGGCAGCAGTGGTCTGGGCACCTTTGCCCTCTTCCTGCAGGCCAGCATTGGGGATTTTGTCTTGGGTTTCCTCTATCTGAAGATCAGGCGCCAGTGCCAGGCTGTTTGCTTCCCCTGGGCTCTGCTTGTCTGAGTAATGTGCAGAGTCTGGGCAGGCCTGCCCCCCTTCTCCGAATGCTGGCACTGGGCCCTGATTTTTTTTTCTTTTCTAACGCTTGTACAAGAAGGTCTAGTGCTCTGAATGAAGAGTTTGCCTCATCAGAAACATCATTAGAAATAGTTACCTTTTTTGGCTGGCTGAAGGACTTTGGGAGCTATGCTCCAAAATCTGAAAGCCAGTGTGGTGTAGTCATTTGAGTGTTGGACTATGACTCTGGAGACCAGAGTTTGATTCCCTGCTTGGCCATGGAAACCCACTGGGTGATCTTGGGTGCATCACACACACTCAGTCCCAGAAAAACCCTGTGATAGGTTTGCCCTACGGTCACCATAAGTGAGAAATGATTTGAAAACACACAACAACAGAAACAGGTCCAAAATATAATTTCTCACAGCTCTCATCCAAAATTAGCTTCTCAGAAAGCTGTAAGACCCAGGCATTCTGAGTACATGATGGGATCTCATAGACCCCAATGTGTTGTGCAGTAGAAAAGGTAAACAATGAAAAGCTCGGCAGGAGTAGTAATCAGCTGGGCCTGAATGAGTGCAGGAACTTGTCTGGGAAACAACTACTGGAAGTGTAAGGCCATTTCCGCACTAGCCTGTTATAGCGCTATGATTCCACTTGTAACATCCTATGGAATCCTGGGGTTTGCAGTTTTGTGAGGAGCCGGCCGGCAAGATAATATGCAAGACAATGCTGGGGTAGCCCTGATATTGAGTAGAGTGAAGCAGCAGCTTCAGTCAGCAGATTGTGAGTGTAATAAAAGGACAAAAGATTTTTAAAAATATTTAATTTGTTGCTCTTATATCTTTGCTGCCTGCCATGGGATGAAGTGCTTGTAAGATTTCTTACCTCATGTTCCAAGATAATTTTGCTGTCTTCAGGTATAGCTCAGCTTAATTTGGATTGATGGGGGCCTCTGGCAAAAAAGTGTTTTGGAGCCAACTAGATGCCTGTCATGTGGGCAGTTTGTAAGACCTGGAATTACTTCTAGTGAGTGGAATCTTATTGCTAGTACCAATAATTTTGTTTTGCATAGATTTTGTGTCATGCAGTAGAAAAGGTAAGGAGAAGTAGCTGGAAAGTAAATGCAGGGAGACATGGCCCAATGCTAGTGTAATGGTTTTGTATCCATGCTAAGTGATGGTCTTAGACCTTGCATCAATCTTCTTCCCCATGCTAAAGAAATGGCATCTTTTGGAGGGTTGGTGTACACTGGCTATCAGTGTACAGGTACCAGCTGAAGCAGCACCTGTAAGCATACTGCCTATTGGAAACCAGTATGCTCTGGCAACAGTACTGTTAAACTGGACTGTTAAACAGAACTATGAGGAGTTGAGAAAAGACCACAGAAAGGATATAGGATATAGGAGGTGAAAGTAGGGAGATTATGGCTAGTAGGCAGGACGACATAGCGTTCCAGCTGGAGGTTCTGAGGTGGATAGACAGATATTGAGTCTGGGCTAAAGGTTAGCAGGATATCTCTGCACGAGCAGTCTGTGGGCAAATCCACCTGCATAGTTATAGCAGTTTGATACCTTTTTGTACACACTACACAATTATAACCCTATGTTCCATTTTAACTGCCATGGTTCCATCCTATGGGATCTTGGGATTTGCAGTTTAGGGAGGAATACTTAGAATTCCAGCAAGAGATCTCTAGTGGCTCACCAAACTGGAAACCTTAGGATTCCATAGGTGTTGCTGTGGCAATTAAAGTGGAATAACAGTGCTGTAATTGTGTAGTGCAAATGGATCCTTTAACAGCCATAGTTCCATCCTATGGAATCCTGGGTTTTGTAGTTTGAGGAGGCACTAGAGCTCTCTGGCAGACAAATCTAAATACCTCACAGAACTGCGTATTTCAAGATCCCATAGGGTGTTGCCATGCTATTTAAGGTGGTATCAAAGTAGTATAATTGTACAGTGTGAATATACCTTCTGTTGCCCTCCACGCCTTCAAGCACCATTATTTCCTCTCCCCTAAGAGATGTTCAAGGGCAAGATCTATCTACAGATATATGCAGGTGTCTTTCCAGAGCAGTGCTTGGCCTTGACAAGCTGAAGTGTCACAAAAGGGTGTATCCACATTCCCCCTCCCCCTTTGCACTGAAACTTCCTTCCTGAACATGAGCCAAGATCCTCTTAACTCTCCCATCTCCTTAGCAACTGCATTAAACAAATCGATTCAGTTGGTGTCATTGGGATGGGATGAGAGGGCAGGGCTCTGTCTAAACACACATCTTTCTCTCCCGCCGCCTGCCCCGCTCACTTGCATTCTTCCCTTGGTGCTGCTGCACTCCCTCTCTCACTCTCACTTTCATCTCTGCAAGCCAGCCTGCGCAGCACAGACTCCACTGCCTCAGACCTATCAAGAGGAAACTCCACAGTCCCGGGCTGTGACCTTTGCTTCCCTTTAGTACATAGAAATTGGGTGTCCCATGTGACTTCTTGAAGGAAGGTATGGGCTGCCCCAGGGCTGATTCTGATGGAAGAGGAACTTCAACAGCAGCATTGCTGAAGGCAGCATCAACCCACTTCCAAGGGATGTAAAAAAGTCCATGGGCAAGTGGGTGACCCTGGCTGAACTGGGGTGAGTGAGAAGGAGCTGGGAGAGCAAACGGGTGGGCTGTGGGCTTGATGCCATGAATCCCTCTCACCATGAACCTGGAAGGCCTGGAGATGATCGCCGTGTTGGTGGTTCTGGTCCTCTTCGTCAAGGTGCTGGAGCAGTTTGGGCTCTTTGAGCCAGTCTCCTTGGAAGGTAATGCTCATGGAAATTTTGTATTGGGGAGGAGCAGAGTGATGGTGGAGGGAAGAAATTCAATTTGTTAAACTTTGTGGCTAGTTGCAGCATCAGTATCAAAACTATCACTGAGAGCAGGATAATCGGTCACTAGTTGAACAGTGGAGATACTTGCATGGGCTTTGCCACAAGCCAGGTGTCTTAAGCATCATTTCTAAGGTAACTATACCTTTATGAATGTTAAGGGACAAGCAGATTGGTGCAGAAAGCATAGTACACTTGGGAGGAGGAAGAGTGCAGTTAAAGACTTGTGCTGTTTTGTTTAAATACAAATACAGTAAAGCTCTTCCTGGAAGAAGGAAAAGTAAAATCTGAAATGTCCTTACTCTGATAGGTGAGTCTTGAGGGAGGTGTATATACATGGAGGAAACTAAGATGTCACCATTGACCAAAAGAAAAAAAAAGAAAAAAAGAAAAGGGATAATATTCATAACAACATTCCACAACAAGCTCAAAGGTGGTAAGGTGTTGAACAACCTTGCTAGCCAAAGTCTTCACCTCAGGGATGCTCCTCTGGGCTGGGCTAGTAGACCAGGCTTGTGTGCATAACTGGGAGGAGAGCATGGTGGCAGCAAGGTGAATGTAGGGTGCACTCTTGGATAAGTTGTGGAGGATAGAGGTGCAGAGTCCATGCTATAGGAACAGGTAAATGTGAAGCAGGAGTACTGACTGACTGTAGAGCTTGCTGTCTGCATTTCTATCAGCTGGAAGCATTCAGGTGTTGATGAGTTCTGTAGAGGTTCACTGCTATGTGTGTTAGACTCTCTGCAGGGTGCAGCCCTCTCATGAGGAAGTGTGAGGCAGCTTGTTCTGTATATCATAAAAGGACAGAAAATTACTCATTAATACTTTGCTATTACTGTGTTTTACCTTCCAGGGTTAGAGAGAGACACTTGTGGGAATTTCTGTTTCATGTGCTAAAACAAATTGGGTACTAAGGCTCCTTGACTGAATGGGTTGGCAACATCAGGCAGCAAAATGTCTTGGGCTGGACCTTACTCTGTGTAAGTGCTTTCCTGCCTTCAGATGTCTGTCCCAGTTTTCCTTTACCAGAGGGGCAGAATGGAGACTTTTCTAAAACAACAAAATAAATAGGATGAGTGACCAGTATAAAAAAGTTGCCTATTTTCTTATTAATATATCCTGGGATGCTTCCTTCCTTGGGGGCACCCTTCAAGCCAATACAAAGACAACTGTAAGGGCAACTTTTGTTTTTGTGCTGCTTTGAAGTGTGCTGTTGAGGAAAACGGTTTTCTTTCCTTGTTAATATAACACAGGGGCTTCTTTCTCTCCAGCATTGTTGTTGTTACCGCTGCTGCTCTTGCTGCACTCATTTTGCCTCTCCTGTGTTTTCAGTGGAAGTTCTTTTGGCCAGAATTTATAGGCTACTGGCAAGCATCCTGAATTAGATTGTCTCTCATAACACAAGTTGAGGCATTGCAGAATTAGGACTCTCATGATATCAGATGGATCTGTTGGTCATATCAAGCACAGGAATAATTTTTTTAAAATTGTATTTATTAATTTCAAAAAATTCACAACAGCAGAAATAAAGAAAAAGAGAAAAATAAAAAAAATCTATATACGTGTACATGTATAACTGAAACTAAGCTAAACCAATTTAAACTGAAGTAAAAGTACAGCACAATACTAAAACATATTACTAAAATGCTGATCTATTACTATAAAAACAACCTAACTACACTAACTAAAATACAAAAGAACTCTGACCCCACCCCCAAAAACGCTGTTTTCAGAAAGAAAAACCAATTAACAGAAAGTATCTTATTCTACTATTACAGATCTAAAAACTTATTAGAACTACTAATAGCCATGACCACAGATTGTTACATTCTTAGGTTTCTTATTGCTAAAAAATCCATAGATGGTTTCCAGTCTTTCAGAAAATCTTCACTTGATCTTAGCCAAAAGGCACTGAGAAGTGATTTCAGAAAATCTTCAATTGGTTTATCTTTTGAAAACTCAGGTCAATTTGGCAACTTGAGCAAAGTCCGCAACTTTCACAACCCACTCTTCCGTCATCAGTGCTTCAGGCAAAGGGATAATGTTTTGAGCAGGTGAATCAAAGCCTGGAAAAGGGGGAAGCCAGACTTTTCAATACGCTGGTTGGAGATAGTAGATGCTGCACTCCAAGAAAAGCTTCCCCGATCTCTAAGGTGAATCACATACTTTTCTGGAACCTCTTTGTGCTTTCTCCATGGACCATTAGCTGTTTCTTTCCCCAGTAGGACTCAAATCTGAGTACGAACTATAACCTTTAAAGTCATCCTAGAAAAATAAATGCTATTCCAAGACCTTGAGGCAGATAAATGAAGGAAGCAGGCCAACTTAGTTTCTGCATGGGCAAGAAACTAAACTCTTGAGCTTCTGTTTTTTTCCTGGCCCATTCTTCTGTGACTGCAGGTTAGCCCTGGTCTGTTTCTTTAATAACAACATATACTTTGTTGTAGGTTATATTTCAGAGGAAGGAACTGGCAAAATCACTTCTGAGTATTCCTGGCCTAAGAAACTGTATGCAATTCATGAGGTTGCCATAAGTCGACAGGCAACTTGAAGGCACGTGCACATGCACACACACACACACACACACTTTAGGGAGATTCAGTTTCCAGGTTGTGGGAGCTCCCAAAGGATTCTTTCCCTCTCACTTCCTCCTCTTCTTGGGGGCAATGTTTTTCCTCTTGGCCTCTTTCACCTTGGCCATATGGCCACTCCTTTGTGATCAGGAATAAAGCACTCTGCTTTACAGTCCCTACTTTCTGCTTAGAATAACAGTTCCCTTTGGGCACGTTGGGGGCCATGAAAGCCAATTTACATGCTTAGCTGGCCTTACTGTGGCATTGCCTTTCATGCCTCTTCTGTTCTTGCCTGCTCTCTCCACAGAGAGTCAGGCTTAGTTCTGCCGTCTTCATTATCCAGTGTTATCTCTTTGCACAGACTTTCTGGACAGAGATCTGTAGCCGTTCTACTTTTTTGCTGCTCAAGATGGGAGTTTCTGGAGATTTTCATGCTAGAGGAGAACACACAATATCTTGCAGGTGGCTTTGTTTGGTAAAACAGTGTTATTAGAGTATACAAACACTGGGAAAAGTTCCTTTTTTGGACTACAACTCCCAGAATCCCTCAGCCAGCAAGGCCTGTGACCATGTTTGTTGGGGGTGGAACAGAATTGTCCAAAAAAGTATTGTTTCCCAGCTTTGGGATGGTCTATGTCAGAGTCTGGCTTTGTTTTTTGTTTTTTTTTAAAGACTGAGTTTGCCACCCATATGGATGCAGATGTTCAGTGTGGACATATGATACGCACATCTAGATCAAAATTGGATGTCATTTCCAAAGTTAACACACACGCTCCAATTTTCTCTTTAGTGCAGCAAGAGGGATGGTAAGTCTCTCTTTAATGACAGCTGTTTCTTTAAATGACCAACAAAATAGTTGGCCCCAGGGAGTTGCCGTCCCTTTCTTCACATTACCTATTCCACAACATTTTCTTAGCTCATTTATGGTGCCTCCTGTGAACAGTGTAGCTATAAATCAGGGGTGGGAATCATGTGGTCTTCCTGATGTTACTGGACTGCAAGTCCTAGCAGTCATCACCAATATACTGTATTTGCTGGTGTATAAAACTCACTTTCCCCCCTGAAAAATACTGTTTGAAAATGGGGTGCATCTTATACGCCGGTGTGTCTTACACATCAGCAAATAGTATTTGCTAGTATATTAGTGAGGTGCATCTTATACACGACTGCATCTTATACGCCAGCAAATACAGTAGCCACTGAGGAGGAATTCTGGAAGTTGCAGTCCAGTAGAATCTAGAGGGCCATTTGATTCCAACCCCTGTTGTAAGGAAATGAGAGGTCTTTACCACTAATTGGTGAGATGGGGTAGCCCTTTAAATATTTTTTGGCCTACAACTTCCATCAGTCCTAACCAGCATAGGCAATGGTGAGGGATTATGGGAAGAGTATCTAAAGGGCCACAGTTACCCAACAACATCTGGAGAGCCACAGTTGCTCGCTGTTGGCCTAAAGGAATATTTGTTTTGGGGAAATAGGTCATATGAAGAAAGAGTAAAAAGTACAAGACAGCAATGAACATATTAGACATCTTACGGTTCCAGCCAAGGAATCTTTTGCATTCTTGAGATTTTCTGAAACATTAAAAAGCTCTCTCTTTATTTGTCATAAAATAAAAATGTTGGAGCACCACTAGAACTTATATTTAAATTCCTGATTTAATGCATGTTGAATATGTCATCTAACATATGTTCTTGAATCTAGTTTTGGCAGTAATAATCAAAAGGCAGTTTTCTAAAAAGGAATTGCAGAAGTATCTCCTTATGGAATGTGCATAGAATTAATTTTGCAGATAAAGCAGTTCCATGAAGTCCCCTTCCTCCTTCTTCCATATTGAGGGGTGTTTATGATCTTCAGTGCTATATAAATCTTATCAGAGAGACAGGAAAAACTTAGGAAATGATAGAGTTTGGAAAAAAAATTACAATGACACTGATCATACTGGCTGGGGAATTCTGGGAGTTGCCATACAAAAAGTAGCTTTTACAAGCTCTGGAGCAAGTCCCATCTATAGATCTCTGGACAAGTTGCTATAGATCAGCACAGGTTTATGATCCCAGCTGTTCAACAACAGCAACAAGGAAAAAAATAGCCCAACCTTTGCTAAGCTGCTCTAATAAAGAAACCTTGATAGGCAAGAGCAGTTTCTTTGGGATTCTCATTGGTGTCTTAATAATACAGCCATGTGGTGTTGTTGTTATTTGCCTCCAATCAGCTTATGGTGATCCTAAGATGAACCTCTCATGAGGTTTGTCCTTGCCTTCCTCTAAGGCTGAGAGAGTGTCCAAAGTCACCCAGGAAGTTTCCATGGGTCAGCAGGTAACAACATCTGGTCTCCCAGAATCCAACTGAGTACAATACTCAGATTAATACACCATGCTGGCTGAGTTAATGTACCAAAACTAAAACACATTGGTGATGCATTTCTTAGGCCGAACAGATGATGCAGAAAATATTGTGCTGGCTTTCGAAACTGACTGGCTTCTTCGCTAGGCATGATTTCAAAAACCTATCATTCAGGGGAAACAAAAGTGATGCTGTTGGAGTCACAAAATCCTGTAGGTCTGCATCTTGGTTTTGAATGTTACTGTGCAAATAGTTTCATGAAGGCAGAAAGCTGAATCTCCAACTCCATTCTCACTCTGAATGCTCAAGCAACAGCAGGGACAAAGGCTGTAACAGATTATAACATTTCAGTTCTCCATCGTAGCCATAAAATCTCTTTCTTTGAAATCTGTTTTGGCCTAGTAAAGTCAAAACCACCCTTATTTTGGTAGAGATCAGTGATCAGCCCATAAAGATCCCATGTTGCTAGATCTGGAGAGGCAAAGTGTGGCAGTAGAAGCCAATTTAGACTGCTATAGTTTGTTCTTGAAAATCAGATCTCTGTAGAGGACGACAAACAGTATTCTCTCTTCAGGTTGGAATATGCCTGCTTACGGCTGAGTTTGGTATCTCCAAATCCAAAAATTGTAGGAGTAGCCATGTTGACTATGAGAGCTTCTAGATGTCTTTGTGGTTTCTTTACAAGAGTTTATTCATTTAATCATCCCACTGGACACCACCACCCTTGAACAACTGCTGCCACCACAGACATGGTATGTCTGAACTCAAGCTTTCCAGTAACTCTTATGTAGCATTCTCAAAGGCGCAAGTTTACAATAAAAATGATTGATTAAACAGAAATAGAACATAACATCAAAGACTGTTTATCCCAGACTGTACATCTAAATTTTGTTTGATAGTGACACCAACTCTAACTCTCATCTTTCATTTCCTCACTCATATCCTAATTAACTCTGACCCTGACCCTAACCTTACACTGACCCTAACTAACCTCTGTCTTTAACCCTTAGTAACACTCCTGACATCTCAAACTCAAATTAGGATTCCGAATCCTAACCTTGACAGACCCAATTCTCACTCTCATTTACTGTCATATATACCTTATAAAGTTCCCTCAAATATTCAGGCAACCACGAGTCACTCCCAACATTCCATACTCTTGCCCCTCCCAACAAATCTTTACGTTATTATATCTACTCTATATTATCATACATCACCATAATTTATCTAATACATGCAACAACAACTCCCCAAGTCCGTAACATCACACCGACTACTAAACAAAATCTAAAATCCTATGTGGGACCAAGCATAAGGTGCAAAAACCATTATACTAACTATTCCCAGTCAATGTGTTATAGAAAACTGCCATAGCAGACAAGGCGGGATAGGAAGAATACAAGAATCATTTTGCTGTGTCAGGTCAAGGTCCAGCTTTCTCTTTCTAGCACCAGGCAGCCAGATGTCTCTCCAGTAGGGCATTAAAACAATGGCCATTCCTTCTTATCTCTTCACAGTATCTGCATATGGCTATGATATCCCTAAAGAATTTGTCTAATGGCAGCTTGGGATAATATTATGGGTGATGTAATCAATATAAGTAGAACTTAGGAAGGTTATTTATTTTGCATACAACTTCCAGAATCTCCAGTCTGCAACATCACTGGCCATGCTGCCTGATGGATTCTCATTGTAGTTTAAACAAGTAACTTCTTCAAGCCCTGAACATCTATACTATAATTTAAAGGGTTTTTTTTTGTCCTATTGCACAATACAAATCCACACATTTAATCATAGGCTGACCAGAATTGGCATGTTACCTAATGGAATCAAAACAAAGACCTGATAAGGTTTTATATCTGATCCATCAACTACTTTTCATATGGGCCCTATCACACTACTTTGTTATAGGCTATATTCCATAGGATAGGCAACATCCTATGAAATCCTGGGATTTGCAGTTTAGGAAGGAGCAGTTAGGATTCTCAGCCAGAGAGATTTTGAATCTCACTAAACTAAACTACAAATCCTAAAATTCCACGGAATATATAACAGTGTAGCGTGATTGGGCTTGAATACATCAGATGAGTCCAAAATGCCATCATCCAAGAAATTTTGTCCAGACTTGCTGTTTACAGTTAGGTTGATATCGCAAACATTTTCATTTAAGCAATCACAAATGTTCACTCTTTGAGACTGGATTGCTGTTGGAGCCATCTTGCATGGAACTGGATGTGAAATGAATTTTAAGAATTATATTAACTTCTGTTGTTGTTTTTTTTAATCTTATGTAAAAATCTTCCACATTGACCAGGGCAAAGCTATGGAAAATTTCCTAGTACTATATTATTACTAAATTTATATTATTAGAAACTTTATAAACGCTCAATTTTGCTTCCCTTTTCTTTATATCCCCCCATCCATTTGCCTAACAGGCTAAAATGTCCCATGAGAAAATGTCCCGCATAACGGCTTTGCTAGGCCAGAGCTGACTAGACAGGGTTTCAGTCAGATCAGACAAAAGGCCTATAATGCAGTATCCTGTTTCACTCAGTGGTCAACCAGAACCCAACCAAGAGGACATAAGGACAGCAACAGTTCCTACTGTTGTTTTCCAGCAGCTAGGATCTCAAGGCTTGACCCCTTCTTCTCCAGTTCTTAGGGCAAAAAGGAATCTCAAGGTGAGAGTGCTGCCTTGAAAAATGCGTTTTTAGATACACACACACACACACATATGTATACCATTATTTGTTATACTTTATGCTTTTTATATCAATAATGTACACTGTACAACCTGGGCTGATAATGTATCATGCTTAATGTCATCACCAGATTATGACATCACAAGTGGTCATTCCTAGGTCTCAGATTTTGGCTTTCAAATCTCAGGGCCTGGGACAGTCATGACCTGGCAACTTTGCCAGAACCTCTGATTCTGGTAGTGGTTTATAGTCATCATGACTAGTAACCACTGCAAGTGGTAGCTCCAACTATGAGAACCTACCTATTCCTTTTGACTATTGCCATAGACATGTGAGGAATAGAGAACATGTGGCCCTTCAGGTAGGCTATACTTCTGCTAAGCCCTAGCTAGCATAGACAGTGATGAGGCACTATGGAAATTGAAGTCCAAAAATATAAGGAAACTACCGTTTCCCATCCCTGGACTATGTGGACATCCCCTTCTCCCTACTCCTTGGGTCTTTGCACCCAAGAAGGTTGGACTGCTTAGAAAATAGCAAGAATTAATTTCCTCCCCCCAGCTGCCATATAAAAAACGACTCTCCTGTCCCTGGCACTCAGAAGTGCCTCCAGTCCCTCAGTGTGTTATTTCTGACCACAAGAGTGCTCTCAGGCATTGCTGCATCATGCCAGCTGATGAAATGAAATCCCCTAATGGCCTGGAGACAATAATGGATATGGCCCTGCCATCAGCTCCACCGCAATCAATCTTTTTCATCACTGTGGTAATGCCAGGGAGCAGGCTGGACTTTTCTGGCTTCTGCCCAGCACAAGAAAACGCCAGGGTGAGGGAGGTGGAAGATGCTGAATCATGAGCCAGAGCTGCAGATGCAAAAAGGGAGCTAGCCTGGGACAAATTTCTTGTAATGTGCAGTCTTGTCATAAACTCCATTGGTGGATTGGTGGATTCTGGGGCATCTGATCTCTACTAAGCATATGGTTGCACAGATGACAGACCTTCAAAACAGAACAGAAGGCTCTCAGACATCAGAAACCACATCAGAAAGGACAGGTCCCTATTATTTGTGGTCCTTTTCACTATGGTACAGAGATATCAGAGCACGGAATGGATTTTTTTTATAATGCAATTAGTGATAAGCACCATAAATCTTCTATCCCAATGTATACATCAGTTTGTGAGCAGCTCATCAAATTAGCAGATGACCCAAAATGGGAGCAGTACATAATACTTCAAAAGACAGCATGAGGATTAAACGTGACTGTTAACACATTAAAAGATTAGGCCGAAACTAACAAAATGAATCTCAACAGGATAATATAAAGTACTATCCTGAGGCAGGAAAAATCACATATGTAAATATATGATGGGTGACACCTGGCTTGACAGAACTCTGTGTAAAGTAGATTTGGTGTCTTAGTGGACCGCAAGCTAAACATGAGCCAGCAGTTTTGTGAGTATGTTTAGCCTAGAGAAGTGTTTTGACTGAAGCAGGAAGCAGCCTGTAGTTACTGCTGGTATTTATGTTTTCAGACTAGGCATGTCAGGGGTGAGCCATTGTTTCTTTCTTCCAAAATGCCATCTGATACCTGCAGCACCACCTAACATAGACTAATTCACATAACACAGACTATCTCCTTTTTTGGATTAACTGCAGATGTTATGACACAGCATCTCTCTTCTATCTTAACTTCTTTTTTTACCTTTCTCTTTCTTCCCCTCTCTCATGCTACTGTACCACTTAGCCTGCTGAAGTGTCCTGAAGAATTCAAAAGTTTGTACATTTTTTGTAGTGTTTTGGTTGGTCCCATTAATGGCATTGGCAGTTGTAAATTTACTTTGCTTCACTACTTTAATCTTCATTCGCTGTGGTATTACTGTTATGACATCTTTCTCCCTCACCCTATTCCTCTGACCCTAGTTTTCAAAATCCTGTCTGATGAAGAGTTCTGGAGAGCTCACAAACATGCTATTTTGCAGTGATGTATTTAAGTCTTTTACTCCAAGTCTCAAGTCTCTACCTTCAAGTCTCAAGTCGAGTCTCAAGTCCTTGCAAGATACTTTCAAGTCAAGTCTCAAGTCTGGAAGCCAATTTTATACCCCAACCTGTATTCCAGAATTTCTGGACAGAGTCAAATGAAGTCAGAGTCGGTCCCCCACATTTGTGATTTTACCATCTGCAGCTTCCTACATGGGGAATAGGATTCTTCTTACTTCCCATTTGCAAAGCTGGAGGCTTTTCAAAAGTGGGGAATAGGATCCTTCTTACTCCCCATTACTGAAGCTTCAAGAGCTTTAGAAGGAAGGATCCTTCCTCCTCAAGCCCAATGCCTAACATATTTTCTGTTCCCTTCTGAGATACACGCCCTGCACGCTGAGCATGAGTCTTGCCTTCTGCTTTTAGGAAAATTATTAGAAAGCTCCTCCTGTACTTAGTGGAGACAGGCTGCTGATTGGACCTTAATCCCAACTCAAGCCCATTGCCTAACCCATTCGCTGGTCCCTCTGAGAAATGCGTCCACACTTTTGGCTTGAGAAAGATTTTCATGTGACCAATAAGTTGTAAGGTTTCTGGATGAATTTGTTATGTTACTGAACCAAGTGCAGCAAGTCAGTCACTAAAAATATGCAAGTCTCAAGTCAAGTTGAATCAGTGTGTAATTTTTGCCAAGTCCAAGTCGAGTCACTGAAGTGACTTAAGTCTGACTTGAGTCCGAGTCTATTGAATTGAGTCTACATCACTGCTATTTTGTGACATTTTCATTAATTCTAGTACAAGTAATGTCCTCCTGCAGATTTTTCAAACAGCTCCTTTTTTTTTTCTGTGACTCCTTCTGTGAATGTTATTTTATTGACAGCCACTGAGTTCTTCCTTTCCAGCACATGAACAGCAAGTTCTCATGCCAAATTGGTCCCGTAGGGGAGTAAAGGTTGTTGTTGTCAACTTGACTTTGACTTATGGTAACCTATGAATATAAGGGGCCACTGAGTCATCCTGTTCAGGTCTTGCAGACTCAGGCTTTGGCTTCCTGGATTGCATCTCTCTACTTGCCATGTGGTCTTCCTCTTTCCCTACTGCCTTCTACCTTCCCAAGCATTATTTTCTCATCTAGTAAGTCATATCTTCTCATGATATGGCCAAACAGAACAGTCTCAGTTTAGTCATCTTGGCTTCTAGGGGGAGTTCAGGCTTGATTTTCTCTAGGATCCATTCAGTTGTCTTTTCAGCAGTCCAGGGTATCTGTAGATCTCTTCTCCAGCACCACATTTCAAATAGGTTGATTGTCTTCCTATCAAATTAATGAGTATTCATGTATTCTGCCATGAGGTTTTGTGCAATATAAAAGTTCATAAGGAACAGAAAACAAAGATTTAAAAGAAAGAATCCTAAAACTATAAACGCTAAATCATGAGGACAGCAGCAAGGAGGAAAATCCTAAGTGATAGCTCTAAAATTAGTAAATTGATATGTGAGTTGCTTGATGGATGCATCTGTACACATAATGCACAATGCTGGGCCAATGATGGAACACACTGAAAAAAATGAAGGCATTCTGCAGCTATCCAAGGCCATTTCCACACTAGCCTGTTATAGCGCAATGATTCCACTTTCAACATCCTCTGGAATCCTGGGGTTTGCAGTTTTGGGAGGGGCCAACTGGTATTTGGGAGAGGCCAACCGGCCCCTCCCGAAACTGCAAACCCCAGGATTCCAGAGGACGTTGAAAGTGGAATCATCGCACTATAACAGGCTTGTGCGGAAATGGCCCAAGCAATGGTGTATGGAAAGTGCCAAGTGCATCTCCAGTGCAAAGAAATTCCATAATATGGTCACCAACATCAAGGCAGTCATACAATAAACTCTTGCCAAGTATATCTGAATAATAAATAAATAGTGGAACTGAGGGCAGGCTTCTACAACATCACAAAGAATGACAGGCACCCCTTTTGGACTCCAGTTATATAAAGACCCCGGTTATAATAGTTCAGAAGTAATCTTGGGTTAAACAGGAAGCTTATTTTATCCAATCTATTGCTATCCAAGAATTCTTCAAAAAACCATACCATAGCAGAGGATTCTGGAGTGTCCCCATTTGCCAGGACATATTCCCAGTCCCCCTTCACACCCCATCCTGGCTCGTGACCCTCCCTCCCCACACTGTGAGGCCCAAGGGCTGAGGAGATGACAAACATAGTAAAAAATCCAGCGCCAATACAAGCTCAACAGACAGGATGCTTGACTGCTCCGGATCTACTTCAGAGGAGAGATCAGGTATACCATGAAACATAGGAAATCAGTGGAGAGGCTAGCTATAGAGCAACTCTTGGGGGGAAAAAATTATGGGGGCAGGTCTACATTTAAGCCTTCTCTAGACAGCATTCATGAAACTTTGTCTGAGCTCCAATTTCTTTGCCTGTTCTCTCTCTTGCTGTTGATCTGTTGCCCTTGCTATAATGCCAGGCTCCTTGCACTTGTGCTACAGGTTCTGCTTCTTTACCAGCTACTCTTATCTTTTCTGCTTGAACCTCACATTTCTTACAGGAATGAGCCTTGGACCAAGGCCTCATCATCACCCTCTCCAAGTGTGTAGTAGAAGGGCTTTATCAGCTCAGAATTTTTCCTGAACATAGCGTTTAATCAATATGAGATCAAAAGGAAGTAGGCTAGGACTTTCATGAGAGCTGTTCTCCCCATTAGATGACCACCTGCACTTATATAGGGCTTTCTTGATGCTAGACAGTCATGTGCCTAGAACAAAGCAGAGAAACCTTTTGCCCTCCACATACTTTTGGGATATAGCACCTAGAATTCCTTATCATTGGCAATGATGGCTTGGGTTTCTGGGAGCTGGTGTAAAAAACCAAATGGAGGACCCTACCAATTGGTTAGAAGATATAGTTACCAAGTGTCCAACGGAGCCATTTATCCCACCGTGGGTTTCTAAACTAATATGCGTATTGCCCACATCCTTTTGGTTTCTCATCTTGAGCAAATGCATGGCTATTTTTGATTTTGGAAGAGATGCTGGGATTTTTTTATAAAATAGTTCTGCCAGTATTCATACATATCAATTATGGATGTTCAAGCTAGAGCCCTGTCATGGATCTTTTGCTAAATCTGAGTGGGGGAATTGGTTCCTCTTGATTCTGAGGCACATGTGTGAAAACACATAAGCCATCCAGAAGAATGTACTTGTGTTTCTTTTTTTCCAGTTCACTTGTAACTGTATTTTCAGATAGCACTGCTGAATGTGTCTGAATTACATCTACTTTAATAATAACTACTGGATCCATTGCAGAATTAAACATCTTGCTAAACATTTTAAAGGTCCTGATTTTCATCTGCAAAAGTTCAGCTCACCCCAACCTTCCACATGTATTGGACTGCTACTTCCGTTATTTCTAGTCAACATGGCCAGTGCAAAAATAACTTTGTTATAACTCCACAGAAAGGCTGTTTTTTTTTTGTTTTGTTTTTTTCTGTGACTAGACTTACCTTTCAGCTTCCTCAACCCCCTGCAAATCTATTGCATGGTCACAAAACAGCATTATTGGCATTGCAGGAGTGCTGTGTAAAGCAGAGCGTGCTTTGACACTGTGTGGGGATAAAACAGGAATAGCATGAATTTGTGGAAGGCAGGTTTGGCTCATAAGAACTGCTGCTGTGAGTAGAATATAATCACACAAAATAACTTTTGTGAAATCCCAATAAAAGCTTTGTTAATGAATAGAAGGCTTTGTGCTTCATAGATTTAAATGTGCACATTCTTTAGTATTTTCAGATGTGGAAGCATGCAAATAGAAGATTTGAGTGGATTTCCCCCAAATCAAATTAATAAGTTAGATCCTGTTTGGATTCTGATGGGCTGGTTGTTCCAACTGAGGGTGAAGCCTTGAAAAAAAATCCATGCTAATTATTCCTGGGAACTACTGAAAATGAGGGTAGTTGTCCAGTTAATAGAGCAATGGACAGGGAACTGTGTGTACTATTTCTCTGTCCGCCTGCCAGAGTACTGCAGCAGAGTAGTGTGTTATCCATACCACTGCTAATGGTTTTTGAGGTGCACAGGCAGGAGAGTATTTTTCTCATGTTCAAATGGGGCATGGGTTATTTCATACTCACAAGGGCAGCATCTGTTGCCTTAAAATAGGCAGGGATTTATGTATTCAGCAATTCTGTGATGACAACATGCACAAGCAGAAATTTCTGCCTCCATTCTCTTAAGAGTATATGTTTTTGTTATAAACGCAGGTTTTTAGGACATGTGGCTCTAAAAGTAAGGTCATAATCCAACCAGTTTTTCTCCCTGTTAATGGACAGCCAGATGCCTCTGACTGTAATGGAATCTCCTTTTCAACTGCTTCTTTGCATCACACCTTATATATGTGGGTCCCATGCTTCAGTTTCATAAAGCAACAATAATCTCCATTCTTCACATGCAGGTATTTATGCTAACAAAATGTCACCACTCACAGGCAAGAGGGACCGTCAGCAGATTTATAGGATTTCCAAGTTTTCCTAAAGTTAAGAAAAAATGTTAAGACATCCCATGTTCCACTCAGAACAGCCTGATGAGGACTGAACAGGTTCAGTAGGTAAGGAATGGTATGCAGTATCTAGCTATTCCCCCTTGCGGGGCTGCAAGTAGTTCTTGGCCAAGTTTTGAAAGCTTTCTCAAACCTCTGGCAACAGCAGTCTCTCCAATGGAAAGGGTGTCACTGCCTTTTTGTAGTTGTCGTTCTGTCCCCATCAACTGCCGGCTTTTGGCCACCTCAACTACCAGCATGCTTCCCCTGACAGATTACCCTGGGGGAAATAGCTTTCAACAGCAAACAACAACAACGGCAAAATTCTGTGCCCCTGCTTTAGAGGGCATCAGTTTTCAAACTCTGTTCTAAAGAAATCTGGGATTTCTCAATGAGAAGATAAGTAACGGCAGCCATCTCTGAAAGAAGGCTTATTACTTTATTTTAATGATCGGTTGAAATGCATAACCACAGGGAGTGATTCTACATTTCATTTCTTCTTTATGTTAAGGAAGAATCTAACTTGTGACCCACATAAAGTATGTGATGTGCCCACCATGGAGAATCTTCAGAATCTGCTGCCTTGCATTTCAGTACTGTAGGGATGGGTTTCCTTGTAGATAAGAAGACAGAATATCCTTGTTGTAGACAAGACCAAGTGATTGCAAGAGACACAGGAATAACATTTATCTAACATTTATGAGCAGTCTCTACTCCGTTAGGTATATCCATGTGTTATGATGGTGTCAATGGATTTCCTATGCAGTTCATCTATATCTCAGTGTATTCATAATATATAGCGGAGAAAAATGGCTTGCAGATTTTGTGAGTAGTGTTGCAATGGGAAAATATGCCTATTGCTTATTAAAGTATCACTGGAAGCTACAGACAACACAAGTCTACTTCTTGGCACTACAGAAGGTTGAAAAATGTGCATCATGTACATTAGCCTTCCCCAGTCTGGTCATGCTGCCTCAGTTTGGTGTGTGTTGTTGTCCAATCATCCTGGAAGATAATAGAAATGTACTGTTGGTGGAGATGCTATGAGAATGGAATATCCAGAAGAGGGGCACATTTGCAAGGTGGCAAGGTGTCTCCTCCTCCTTATTTCATTCTAAATATACTTTATGAGATCACTTGTTCCCTTGCTTCTGCTTATATCCCAGATGACTTGACAGTCTGCACATGCACTGGAGCCCACATAGGTGATGTTGTCTTCTTCTCCAATATCTAGCTTTCTTAAGAGTGCTATTTATATCCTGCCTTGCCAGTCACTCCCTCTCTTCACAACCTTGGCATAGTCATGGCCCACCAAGGTGGAATGTGGTGTCCCCTAGCAGCTTGACAAGGCAGGGTGTATTTGAATCACCATAAGCACAGCTTGCCAGGGACTAATGGTGTTGCACAGTCATCCTTGAAACCCATTGTCCCTTTGAGCCCCATCTTTGCTGCTATCCAGAAACCCACAGGCAATGCTGACTCACTGGTAGCCCAGAAGCTGCTCCTCTTTTGAGCAATTTTGACTGGGTGGGGGCTTTGGGGAAGATAAAAATGCTGTCTGTATCGATTATGGCTGCTGAAGTGCTGGCATCAATAATTCAGAAGAACAATTGGCAGGAAACAGCACCTCTGTGCATGTGGGGGGTTGTGACAGCTTGAGGTTGGTGGGGAGAGTGAAGGAGGAGATAAGATAAAAGCCTGGCCAGGGGACATTCACACACAATGAATTCTAAGATGGATACTAGGCAAGAGCATAGATTGAAATCGACAAGCTGATTACTCAGACTGGGATAGATGGCTTCAGCCAGCCATGCATCCTGAGCACTGGCAGCAAGATGACAATGTGAACTAGAGTGGTACGAAGTAACCTCTAAGCAGAGGCTAAATCCCCTGAATATATCAATCATTCCTTTGCTGCAGTGAGCTGATAAGGAGGCAGTTCATTGTCTCTCTGCTTTGCCCTTGTGGCATGCGATGCAGCGCACATGTTCTCAAGGAATCCGTATTGACCATAAGCATAGTAGGAGCATGGTAAGCTGCCCTATACTGAGCTAACTCATTGATCCGTCCATCTCAGTATTGCCTACAGTGAGCCCCACAGAGGCTGTCCAGGATTTCAGATAAGGTCTTTCTCACCACCATCAGATGGCCTGAGAATGAACCTGGGACCTCTGTGTTCAAGACATGTGCCCTATAACTGAACTCTGCTTCTTTTCCTATGCTTACACAGGCCCATACTGGAAACTCCTACAACTGTGGTGTTTTGGGTAGTGATTTCATACATTGTGAAGTCCTGGGTTAAAAGGACCATGAATCTAAGATAGGCTACTACTCTCCTAAAGGAAGGATAGGTGAGCAACTAATGTAATATACCTGCTATTCCTCCTTCAAGTTTCCTTTAAGATTCATGTCCGAGCCATTCTCCACATCTTGGCTCAGTCATTAATCAGAACAGATACTGCAGTCAAGAAATCAGAAGAAGACTAGAACTTGGAAGGGCAGCTATGAAGGAAGTAGACAAGATCCTGAAGTGTAAAGATATATCATTGAATACTAAAATTAGGATTGTCCATGCCATCATAAATCCAATTTCTATGTACGGTTGTGAAAGCTGGACAGTGAAGAAAGCTGATAGGAAGAAAATCAACTTATCTGAAATGTGGTGCTGGAGAAGAGTTCTACATGGACTGATAGAAAGACAAATAAATGGGTCCTAGAGCAAATCAAGGCTGAACTCTCTCTAGAACCAAGATGGCTAAACTGAGACTGTTGTACTTTGGCCATATTATGAAAAGACATGACTCACTAGACAAGACAACAACACTGGGTAAGATAGAAGGCAGTAGGAAAAGAGGATGATCAAATTACAGTGAATAGACTCAATCTAGACCTGACTAGGGCTGTTGATGATAGGGTGAGTAGGGTAGCCTACAAGACCTAGTACTCTTTGTTGGTCCTCCATCCAAATACTAATCAGGGCTGACTCCGCTTAGCTTCTAAGAACAAAGGGCATCTGATGCCTTCTACAGAGCATAGCATGTGTATGTGCCTTCAGTTGCTGTTGACTTATGGTGACCCCATGGATTTTTTCTATAGGGTTTTCTTAGGCAAGGAATATTCAGAGGTGGTTTTGCGTTTCTTCCTCTGAAACAAAGCCAACAGCTCCTGGTATTCATTGTCAGTCTCCCATCCAAGTGCTAACCAGGGCTGAACCTGCTTAGCTTCAAGGATCAGACAGGTTCTGATGCCTTTAGGGTATTTAGGCCAGAGAGCATATTAGCTGCTGTTTATTCAGTCACCACTGTGAAGGTTTGGCCCACTTCTCTTTGCTTTGTCTCTTTGAAGCAATATACATTGTGGAAAATCTTGAAGCATAATGCAAGTGCTTAGGAATGTAAAGGAAGTACTTCTGGATGTTGGTCCGTCAATAACCAACTTCCATTATCCAAGTGAGAAAGGTTTTTAATTTTAAAATGGAGATGGAATAAATATAAACACAGATAGAGAAAATAAGAACAAAAATAAATTCTAGCTAGACTAAATTGAGCAAGCTGAAAACCTGATTTTCATGGCAGACTGCATGGATCTCTATGATGTTCAGCTGAAGATCAAATATAATATTTGGTACATAGGTGCCAGAAGAGCGAATGATTGATATCTTAAAGAAGGCTTATGAACAGGAAGTTGGCTTAGGGTATGAAGTGCAAGTATGACTTATTCAGAGCATTTTTTGAGATGAATTCTTATGGGTGGCCTCTGTACCAGAGTGAGACAGATTTAGCATCCAGGCTTTGGCTTATGGATCCTGGAAAAGTAGAAGAAGGACATGCTTTGGTCACTTCCCTTTAATGGAGCAGCCAGTCTCTGCACAGAAATGGGTTTTCTTAAAGTGTTTTAAATACATTTGTTAACCCTGTTGAAGGCTCTATGGATTCAGTACTGAATTATGTTTTCTAACTTCTTAGTTTTTAAACTCTGTTCCTGAAACTTTGCAATAAATATTCCTTTAGCCAACTAAACAGTAGAGAAAACAACTTGACAATTTCTAAATGGTCAGTATTTGCTGTGGGAAACAGTTAATAATGGAATGCTGTTAGAGTCTAGCTTTCAACTAGTGTCAATAGTTTCCTTAATGACTTTCAAATGTGTAAACAGAGCAAAGTTTATGAAAGAAAATGAATTATTCTAAACAAAAATAGAAGAAATCTATGGTACCTTTAAAGATCAACAAATCTATGGTAACTTGCACTTTTGTAGATAATAGCCCACTTTATCAGGTAAACAAATTCTAAGCAAATTCAAAGGAAAACAATGGCTTCTGAGTTATATACAATTGTTAGTCCCAGTTAGGGCAGAGCCATTGAATTAATGGGATATGTGTAGTGTTGATTCAACAGTTATTCAGTTGGTCTCTTCTAGCTGAGACTAGCAATTGCATTTAACCCATTATTTGCTTCTCAGGTTTTGAATATCTGTTCATCATGACCACCATGTGACATCTGCAGTAGGTGATTCTTTTGGAATTCTGTGTCCAGCAGATTCAGCCAGCGCCATTTCTGACAAACTGAGAGACAGTTCAGTAAAAGTATATCTGCCTTAGCCTGATTTTCACTTCTTAGGAGCAGCCAAACTTATTCTCTCTAATTTTAAAAGAAAAAAAAAACTAAGGAAAGGAAATCCTTGAATCTGAGAAATGTGACCTGGTGCACTTATCTGGTTTTGCTTTGCTTTGATGTTTTATTTACTTTATATACTTAAAAAGCTATTTTGATTTCCAGAAAGATGTTCAAAGTGGTTAACAAAAAGGAAGTTTAAAATATAGCCACTTAACATTAGAACAATCCAATATTAACAAAATATTACATATCAAATAAGCAATAAACACAATAAAAGCATCAATAAAATTAGTCAGACTGTGAGTATACGAAAATGATCCAGTAAAAGCACAAACAAAATTGTCTTCACAGGACACCAGAAATATAATAAATTCAGTGCCATGTGAGTGCCAATCAATAATCTGGATGCCATATTCTGAAGTTTCTGAATAGTCTTCAAAGGCAGGTCATGGCACAGTAGTAGTCAGCAAGTCTCGTTACTGCTAAATCAGGAATATCTCCACCTAACTACAGAGTTCAAGTTATGATTAATTCTTCCTGATTCTGGGGTCCTAGATATGGTTTAAGAAGATGCAGCTTAATTTTCCACTTTTAGCCGTTTGGTTTTCTCTTTTGCTGGCCTAGTTCAGTCCTTAGTCTTCTCCCTGCTTCAAAGTCTTCTTTCCCAAATGTGAATTATGTACTATTTCTACCTGGGAGCAGCACACCGCAGAGAGGAGCTAGCTTGACATAGCGGTTTGAGCATTACACTATGACCCTGGAGACCAGGCTTCAATTACCTGCTCAGCCATGGAATCCTATTGGGTGACGTTGGGTGCATCACACTCTCTCAGCCCAGGAAAACCCTGTGATAGGTTCACCTTAGGGTTACCATAAGTCAGAAGTGCCTTGAAGGCACACAACAGCAAACAAATGTGTGCATATATACCTTCGCAAGTCCATGAATTTCATAGGGTTTTCTTAGGCAAGGAATACTCAGAGGCAATTTTGCCAGTTCCTTCCTCTTCCGCCTACAGCTCCTGGCATTCCTTAATGGTCTCCCATCCAAGTGCTAACCAGGTCTGACCCTGCTTAGCTTACAAGATTACAGAGGATCTCATCTCTTTAGATTATTTACCTAATGCCTTTAAAAACATGTAGTATGTGCCTACTGTATGTATTATACCAGATCTTAAATTAGTTTTCCGTATGCAAAAGCCTTTTTGTAAGTTGCTGCTTTGTTGCAGGTTAATTATTTGGCTTTTGTTTTTTCTGTGTGTGAAATTCTGTTGGTGGCCTCTTTGGCTTCCTCTGATGTTTCATATGGGAAAATTAAATTGCAATGATTGTCAGCACCAAGGACAGCTCCAACATTTGTTCTGGGGATCAGCAGACAGACACACAATATCAGCTGAAGTGCTGTAGCACCCTAGTTTTTTTAATCCTTCAACAGAGGACTTCCAAATAAAATTGTCCTTCTTTGGTGGCTTATTTTAAGTCAGGATGAAATAATGCTAAAATAGTTTTTAATTTGCTGTTCTCTTTCAAGACTTTATCTTCAGTTGAATTTCAAGGCTGTGCTTATCTGGACCTCAACAGTGTGTCCTGACTTCTGTCATAGGTAGAACCTCTTCTGCATATTAGGTTCTTCCTAAAAATATATTGTGTTCTGACATTTCTTATAAGTAGGACTTCTCTTGCATAGTGGGTTCTTCTTGATAACTCTTCTTTTCCCTTGGCCTAGTTAATGATTAGTGCTATGTGCTCATGGAAGCAGGAATTTACAACAGTCCTGGTTCCTTTAGTCTCTTGTATTGAATTCTGGCATTATACCTTGGCTTCCTTTACACTTGCTTAGGGAATTATGGCAAGTTATTTGTTATACCCTTGTTTTGTTTTGCTGAATTCAGTGGACAGTGTTATTTATTTGATTACTCTGTGTGCATTCTGAGAGGAATCGTAGAGGGTAGTAGCAGAATTAATCTGTGTCCTGTCAGGTAAGAGTATCACCTGGAGATTACACCCTGCACCAGAAACCCAAATGACAGAGTGGGAGAAAAAACAGAGTAAAAGGTGGCACACCATTGTAATCTAAGAAGAACAAAAGACCACAGTTTGGAAATGCTACATTTCTGGACAACTCCTCCCATCATCCCAAGTAGATATTCTAGCTGAAGAATGTTGGGAGCTATAGTTAAAAAAAAAGAAAAAGAAAAAAAAGCCATATCAAAGGTCCAGCATAAGGGACTGAACAATGGAAGCAGATGGATGAAACTGTCAGTGAAACAAAAACAGCAGGTTCACAGAGGTCAAAGTTGTGGTTCAGGTGAGTGACTTAGGAAGTCTATATATCACCTCCCCCCCACCCCAGGTCAGGAAGGACCAGTGACGAGTATGGGAAGGCAGAGGAAAGAGTGGAATGGATCACTGTTCAAAATAGCAAAGAGAGAATGTACATCCGGTGTCCTTTCTTTATTTGAAAATCTGTTGTACTTGCAAGAGAAATGGTCATCCAAGTTCAAGACTGGTAGTTCCACTCAGCATTCTGGAAGTGTGTTAAGGAACTAAACAGTAGCTGTAAGCAGCTGTTTGTGTGTGGTGGATCTTGCTTG
Organism: Cyclura pinguis; assembly: GCA_030412105.1. NCBI lineage: Eukaryota > Metazoa > Chordata > Lepidosauria > Squamata > Iguanidae > Cyclura > Cyclura pinguis. Next base: position 61,582,352 of record CM059601.1, read on the forward strand.
TTTTTCATGTAGTGCATTTGATTTGGAGCAAGTTGCCTGGGATGAAGTCCCAGTGGGATTTATTATTTATTGTGTTTTTAGAGGCTATTTTTCATAGAGGAGGATCTTAAAGGTGCATGGTGGCTGACCCACAGGAGTAAATGCTGCTAAGCCTCCCCCACCTACTAGTGTGTTTGTGAAATGGCACAGATCGAATGTATACATTTTATTTTATGCAGAAATCATCAGTCCTACTCCTTTGACAGAAACTGACTTGTCTTCTAGGTTCACTGTATCATACGAGAAGGTTAAATGTATGTGTATGTGAGAGAATGACTACATTTTAAACCAATTATTTCAAATGCAATGGTAATCTATGGCACTCTTCAAAGCCAGGACAGCAAAAAAACAGAACCAAACAAAACTATATGTCCCTTCAGAGTTGCATGTTCATTGCTTTTGTTCAAGTCTGCTGCTATAGGGGTGTTTCAATGAGCAGGCCTCCAGATACTGTTGGATTGCTACTCTAGCACTCCTCACTATTGGTTATGCTAGACAGGGCTGGTGGGAGTTCCATTCCAACAGTATCCGGAGGAAGGGCGGCTGCAGTTTGCCCACTCTGTGTTAAAGAATCATTTTGTATACGTTTGTTCCCTTCCATCCTGGAAGCGTATTTGACCTTGTGCGCAGGCCCTGAGCTGCCTGCCTGTGCGAATTCTATTGCCTCACAGGTTTCTCATATTGTTTGTTCTTTAGTTGTTCCTGCTTGTCTGCACCTGTCCGCCTTTTCATTACTGTCTTGCTTTGCTTGAATCACCTTTAGAACCATATGTTAAAACTGAGACATGCATGTGCACTGATTCACGAGTTAAGCGACAGCAACATCAAAACTGGGGAGGTGTAACAGAAAGTGGTCTCACAATTCTGTTGTAAATTTCATTCTGGAGCAGAAAATATGGGCAGGGTTCCACTGTCCTCTCCAGAGGATCTCCATCACTATCTAGTAACAATGAGGCAATAGGAAACACTATACCTTCAAACATTAGTACCTAGACTCCAAATGTGTTGGCACAGAGTTCACATCGATGTCTTGATATAATGCTTTCCCCATGCATGTTCTGACATCAGTCAAGCTATCTCAAGTCAAGCTATCTCAAGACAGCATGGGCATACGGACTTCTTGGGTAACCGCTAGCGTAGGTCAGTTTAATCAATACTTATTTTATTTTAAACATTTTATTTTTTTAAAAAATGGGCTGTTTTCAGTCATCCACTAGTATGAACTGAATATGAATTTATTAACATTCTCCAACATGTCATGAATTTTGCCATTTTTCTTGCACGCCTGCAGTCATGCCTACCTGTGATTAAAAGAAACCACTGGAACAAACCACTTTGAGCCTCAGGAGACATCCCAGAATTTTACCTGCCCTACCTCTGTACTTTGGAAAGCCTCAGAGATCCAACCTCAAGTGAAGAGCACTGTGATGTACATGGGAGAATGCAGAAAAAATATAATTTTTCTGTATAATGAAATATCCATCCTAACACCAGTTCCCATCAATGCAGCCCGTAAGACAGCCACACAGTACTTTATGTCCAGTTATGTAGTCAGCAAAAGTGAGTTTTATTGAGGAAACGGAAAAACATTTGGTTGTTTAGGATTGATAAAAGCACTTAGCCATTGCTTTTATGTTCTAAAAGTGTTCCCAAAGATCTTTAACAACAATTAAAATCACAGTACCCTCAAACCATTGTCATGTAATTTCCTGCATGCCTTGGTCTGATTATAGTTGGATGGGATCATGTTTGTGCTTTTAGCAGAGCCTAGGTCATTGTTGCTAGAAAAATTATCATTGCACTAGTTGTTTTATTTCCTGCTGCAGTGAGGCCATGCATGCCTATCCCTTCTCATCTGTGTCACGGTTGCGTCTGGCAATTAGGGAGTGGGGTGGGTCAGAACCAGAAACACAGCAATTTGTTAACTTCTTCTGGTTGGCAATTGTCATTTCTCTGCAGGCAATCCACCTGGCCATGCTAAAAAAGCCCTGAAGCAGCGGTTCCTCAAGCTGCTGCCCTGCTGCCGCCAGCCCAAATCCATCCCCTCAGTCAGCGAAAGCAAGTGACCCTTTCTGCCTCTCTATGTGTCTTTTCTGTGCTGTGACATCATAAGGCCCAGGAGTGAGGGAGAAGGGATTCCTTCTGGGGAGAACCCATCCCAAACCTTGATAGGTTACTTTTTCTCAATGCCAGTCTCAGCTCAAAAGCAAAAAGGAATCAGGGGTGTGTGGAGGCAGGCAAGGAAAATAAGGAGCGGGAAAGACTGAACGTGTGGACACTCTAACCCAGGGGTGGGCAATTATGGGAGGCTGTGGGGCCACATTATCCACTCAAGAGCTGCTGGAGGGCCCCCCCCAAAAAATAAAAAATGGCCCCCAACACCCACGCGGGGCATTTATGCCATCTTTGGAGATTCTCTGGGTGATTTTAGGCCAAAGGGAATCTCTTTGCAACAACAGGAAGTGAGTGAAAGTAAGTTCCTGTTCACTTCCTGTTTTATGAGAGGGGACCCCAAAATGTGACTCAAAATGCCCACACATTTCTTCAAGAAAATGACTTCTGAGGGGACCACATGGGCTGCTTCTTGACTTACCTTGTCACCAGTTTTACACACCTTTGTTGATCATTATGGAGTCTAGGACAGCTAATAAAATACATCTTTTTACTCCAAGTAATACTCCGCAGAACAAATACGAAGAGAAAAGGTAGTAAGGTAGGGCTTCCTTCTGAGACACAAGTCCATCAGTCTTCTAGGCTTGCAAGTTCCAAATCCTTATGTTTCCCTATTTCTAAACCAAGCTGGGTAGACAAGTCTAGTACAGCACACCACTATGTTTGATCCCAGACAAGAATTTTTTTTAAGGTCCACCGCCACAAATATTGTTCATGTCACAGTTGAGAACTGTGGTTGGCACTCCCAAAGGTCCTACATTCTTACAAATGTCTCTAGGGACTAGGATATGCTTGTCATCACATAGTCATAAGTCTCTGTTCGAGTAAATAAGGCAGGGCATAAATAAATAGTAAGTTTATAATAATAGTCTCCTGTGAGTTCTTTGGAGAAGCAAGACTGTTTGTGGCCTCCTGTTGGCACACCTGTGTCTTCACTGCAATATTGTGCAAGCAAAGAATGTTACATAGAGTGCAAAATTCAGTTTCTTGAGGACCTCCTCCCCCCAACTTATGCACACAAACACACATGGGGGGGGAGTGCACTACAGCTGGAAAAGAATTTCATTGAATTAAATAATCTTGCTGCAGTAGCATTTTCACACCTTTTAAATCTTGCTGAGAGAAGAAACACATCTCTGCTTGAGTACATTGCCAAGGCTTAAAAGGTCTGTTGGAGAAATTAAGTCTACACCAATAGACTCTCCAGTGTTTCACAGATGAAAATTGGGACATGTGTCACCAAGCAACATCAAAGTGCAGTCAAGATGGCAAAAGTTACTAATGAAGAACTCATGAACTAGGACGGAATGCAGCAGTTTTCTTTGGCTTAAAACTACCAGGATAGGCAGAATTCCACTCACTCTTTTCCTCTCCCCTCCTGCTGAACTAACTGAGTGTGAACTACTTTTTCACATCGAACTTAGTTTGCAAGAAAGGAAAAGGGGGAGGGTGGGAGAAAGAGAGAGAAACCAGAACATTTTAAAAGCAGCTGAAAAAAGTAGGACAGAAGAAGTTTAATCAGGACTGTCCCTACCAAATTGAGACAGTTGGAGTGTATGGACCAAACACTGCACACTTTTTAAAAAAGTGAACCATTAAAATCTGCACAAGTGAAAAAAAAAATGAATGCACTTTAGTCAGCAGGGTAAAATGCATTAGGTAAAATGCATAAATAAAAGCACACACTAGAAGATATGAAAATATACAAAACAGCTCCCCAGGTCTTGCAGCTGAATGCAAAAGGTTGGAAAGAACATGTAAAACAGTTGATACACACACACAGTAGTAAAGGATTTCAAATAAACTGTAAATATTTGCTTGATTTATATGGACCATAATTTTTTTATGCTGAATTTTGACACTGTTCTTAATGCAGAGTGTGCAAATACCTCTATGAATTTTTACAGGTTGTCAATACAGCTAGGGAGGGAAAAAAAAAACAGAGCACCAGTTCATCTTCAATGAGTATGTATGAATATATCTGACTAGATTTCTGGTTACAATACATGAGAGTCCCTCCCTGTATCCATAAGTAGTTCTACAATGTACATGCATATGTATTCATTCCTATGCTGTTGCAGAAAGCAAAAAGAGCAAATCCAAGCTGGTCCAGGCTTCAGCCATGTGCACTGAATCTATCTGTTTTTACTGCAGTGGTAGGAAATGGTTTCCACAACTGACTTTTAGAAAAGGGACAGAAGTTCTGTTTCCACTAATGGAGGGTGGGGGGATCAAGACTAATTTCCTATACTTCTTCTGAGGTTCTTCCTTTTCTTGCAGACAGTGTAGAGGATGAGTTTGAACTCTCCACTGTTTGTCACCGGCCTGAGGGCCTGGACCAGCTTCAGGAGCAAACCAAGTTCACCCGCAAGGAGCTGCAGGTCTTGTATCGGGGCTTCAAGAACGTAAGTTGGAAAAAAAACCTCTCCTCATCTTCTTCACTTACCAAATTGTGTGGCTTCATTCATTCTTCTCTCTCTTTTTTAAGCACACAGTTTTCAGCAAGGAAGAAACTGTCCTTTCCATATGTTTACTAATGCACATTTATAGCATCTGCTCATTCCTTGCATTATTTATGTTCACCTCTTCCCAGTGGGTACTGGTGGCTTCTGTGTCAGTGGACCAATGAATCAGCCTAGTTCTGAATCTGAAATTTGAAAAACATGTTCTAGGTTCTGAATTCCAGCCCCTGAATAGGTTCAGCACCTTGGATAGCTCCATTAAAATCCAGACTAAAGTTTAGGATGGAGTCACCCCCACCAACACACATCAAAATGAAAGTCACCAGCAACTGCTGCCCTTTCCTACTCATTAGTTGCCCAGTCAACATCTCAGAAACAGTAACTATTGTATAATCCTCATTTGTATCTAAAGAGAGCACTACCAACAAGGTATTCACACCAAAGTCTAACACCAAATTCTAGAAGCTTCTTGCTTTCGTCAGGGCTAAAGAAAGTGCCTTTTTGTTTTGCTTCAGATATCTTTCTAACTTGCTTCTTCTATCTCACTCTCAAATACTTCATCTGAGTCTTTAAACAATAGCATAAATCCCTGTAATTCTCACAAAAGTCATCTTGGGCAGTTTGGCCAGCAGGCATCTCCAGAATGAATCCATTTTGCTGCTATAGTCAGACTAAAATATTTTTCTATATTATCTGTGTTTATATATGAGAGAAGAAGGAAGGTGGGGGTGGATTCTGTACTTTCAGAGTCATTTATTTTAGACACGTGTGCACCCACATATTTCATATGCACCTGTACTTCAGCCGCTTTCTCAGCTCTACCCATTTTTATTCCATGTTTGTCTGCTCTCCGTCATCTGTTTGATGGGGAAACTGGGAACTGGCTCCTCTAAGCCTTCTGGACTACACATCATATTGGTCCAGTCCTGGGTATTCTCTAGATTAGTTCTTCCAAGGTGAACTTCTTTGCACTTTTCCATTTGACAGGAGTGCCCTAGTGGCATTGTTAATGAAGACAGCTTCAAGCAAATCTACTCACAGTTCTTCCCACAGGGAGGTGAGTACCACACTCAGCAGAGGAGGGTAGATGGTTTGGGGAGATTAGGACAATCTTCTGAGCACAATGTGGGATATATCCTTGACAGCCTGCCACACTCTTCTTTAGCTGGCTGTAGTTTTGCTGATGACTTTGTAAAGCACACTTCCATACCCTAATGAAATGTCCATGCTGAATCCTTGGACTTAAACACAGTCCAATGGTTGCCTGATTTGCAGGTCCTTTTGGGAATTGTAGCCCAAAACAATTAACTTTTTCCATTTCTGAACATGATTTTTATCACAAAAAGATGAAGTGTGAATGGTCACAGTAAATAAATCTTCTGGATTCAACCAAGGATGACCATCATTTCATAACACATAAAATACCTAAGTTGCAGCTGTAGTCAAGTTCTTTTGTCGTTCCCTGCCTGCTGCCCTTATTTATAATCTGCCAAAATGTGATAGAAGAAAGGTGCACAGTCTGCTTCCTCTTAATTATTTAGTCTGATGTTCTTCTCTTCAGATTCCAGTACATATGCAACTTTTCTTTTCAATGCATTTGACACTGACCATGATGGCTCTGTTAGTTTTGAGGTAAGATTCCGTGTTTTCTTATTTACATGCTTTATAAGGCTGCCTTGTAATCAGAAGTTCACTGGGCAACTCATAGAATAAGAACCATACTGACTGTAGTAAGTTTTGCTTCTGCCACTAGGCCAGTGGGTTTTGGGGTCTTCTGATAATCATGGCCAAATGTTAATAGGTCTCTGGTGCAACAGAAAGGGTGAATTTATATTTAGTAGCTTTACTGGAGCCAGCATGGTGTAGTGGTTTGAATATTGGACTACGATTCTGGAGACCAGGGTTTGAATCTTCGCTTGGCCACAGAAACTCTCAGAGATAGTAGGGAACTATTCCTCCAGCTCCACACATTGGGTTGCCTCATAATTACACACTCACGCTGGAAAGAAAAGCATATCTGGTTGTAAGGACGCAGATGTGTGTGCTGGAGTCCAGAATATGCAAACACTGTGGCCTAAAAAGAACTGCCAGTCCGTAGCAGAGCCACTGAATCAATGGAGCTTACATGAGTGTTGACTTACTGAGCTGCAACTGATTCAGTGGGTTTGCTGTACTTGGCACTGGCCCTTGGATTTAGGCCTGTGTACTAGAGACTGGATACTCAATGGAGCAGTGGGGCCACCTACTGGAAGTGTGTGCATCTGCATCACTAGGCTAGTTGCCACGTTCAAACTAAAACTGGTTCTTTTGCTGAGTGGAGCACAGAAACCAGCAAAACAGTAACCTGAGGCGGGTAGGGTCTTTTTTTCCCTCCCCCCAGCTGTGAAGAACTACAGAAGCTACAATTGGTTTATTTCTTGGCCACTGATCTTTACAGAAATTTTGCAGACTTTAGGTTTTGCAGGTATTCATTATATTCATTATTCATATATTTATTAAATTATTCATATATTCATATTATTCATTATTCATAACACACACACACACACACATTATATGTCTCTCCCCAAGAAAAGGTGTAAAATTTCCAGACATCTGGGAACTGGAAGAAAATGCATTATTCCTAGTTTTCTCTGGAAAAAAAAACAGAAATGTAGGGGAAAACTGAAAATATGCAATATTAACCCCATTTATAGATTGAGAGTCATTTTGGTACAAGTTGTTTCCAACTTATGGCAACCCTAAGGTAAACCTATTATGTGGTTTTCCAGGGCTGAGAGTGTGTGATGCACCCAAGGCCACCCAGTGGGTTTCCATGGCCAAGTGGGGAATCAAATCCTGGTCTCCAGGATTGTAGTCCAATGCTCAAACCCCCTACACCACGCTGGTTCTTTAGGAACATAAAATGAATAATGTATTATTTAGCTTGACACTGGAGTATCATACCTGCTGTATTGAAAGCACAATTTTTCAGAAAATAATTATAAATTTTTTTTTTTTGTTACAAATAGAATTACAACCTCCTGAACTATAAGGAACCACTTTGCTTTTGCCAGTTTATGAGAATCTGCCCCCCCCCAGAAAAACCCAAAACAAAACAAAGAAAAAAAACCCAGGAAAAACTACCTTGTACTTTAGTAAAACAAAGATAATTATTTTGTCTTCTCTAGTTCTCCATAGTGCCAAGCAAATTTAAAGCATTCATCTCCATAAAATGAACTGAGAAAAGGAAAGCAACACCAGGAATTGCAGTGATGTGAGATGCTATGGACAGACTTACACAACCTCCTACATAGCTTTCACAGAGAATATTGTAGTAAATATACGAACATCTTGTCTTAAATATTGCATTCTTCATTCTAAAAGATATTATATCTTTAACCCATTTTTAAAAAAATTTTTTGGGAGGGATTCAGAAAAAAAATGGGTGATTGTCCTCCAAAATTTTCAGTTTTTCCTCCAGGTCTTCTCAACTCTCACTTATTTTATTTCAGAGTTCCTGGCCTACTCCATCCATGAAGCTCAGGGTGGGAAGCAACAAGTTAATTAAAATGAAAGCATTACACGCTAGATATATTATTTAAAATTATCCCACACATTATCTTGGTCATCAGTGGTTGTTTTACCAGGAAAATGTTAAACAGAATGAATAAATGAATGAAGAGTTCTGTGGGAATCCTGGCTTTTAAAATATTATGGTGGCTGAATAAAAGTATTATCCAACTCTGCTTTGTGATTTTACTCATATTTTTGAGTCCAAAATGTGGTCTTAGTGTATCTCAGAAAGGAGTTGCACATAACATGTTCTGAAATAAACTGATTAGTCTTAAAGGTGCTCAAAGACTCTTTATCCCTCTCTCCCCCTTTTTTGGTTTGAAATGGACCAACACAAAAGGTGGAGAGACTTCTGAGAATACTTGGTCTTTTGCTTATTGATTGTTCCAACATTATGCACTGCTTTCAAAAAGGAATCATGAACAGACAACTGGAAAGAAATCTTTAAGAGTATTAAATTGATGGAAATCTTTAAGTGTATTAAACTTGTCAATCATAAATAATTCTATCTCTAAAATGGTTCCTCACTCTGGTACCTGAGGCTGAGACCAGGCTGAAGCAGTTGGGGCCCTGGGACAGTTCCAAAAATAGGGGACCCTTTGTGCACATGTGTGAGCTACCCTAGGACTTCATAAATTAGTTAGATAGATTGTAAACTGCAATGGGCAACAGCACAAAAATCTTAACATGTGAGCCATAGTGTCAGATCTAGCCATGATGATACATGTCTTGGTTATATCCCATCTGGATTACTGTAATCTGCTATACATCGGGCTGCCTTTGAAATGTGCTCAGAAACTGCGGTTAGTCCAAAGATCTGCAGCCAGGTTGTTAGCTGGGGCTGGCTACAGAGAGCACACAACCTCTTTGTTATAACAGCAACCCTGGCTGCTGGTCCATTTCCAGGCACAACTCAGTGTTGGTTTTGATCAGGTTATCTGAAGGACTGTTATCTCCCTTTATGAGCCCAGTAGAACTCTAATATCATCCAGAGAGGCCTTTCTCCCTGACCCACCACCCTCTTAGCTGCATTTGGTGGGAAAAATGGAGAGGACCTACTTGGTGGATGCTCCCAAATTTTGGAACTCTCTTCCTAGAGAGGCTCTACCCTGGCTCTCCTCCCAACAGCAGCTTAAAACATTTTTATGCAGTCAGGCTTTTAATGCTGTGCGGTTCTGTTTTTAAAGTTGATATAGTTTTTTTTAAATGTATTATTTACAGAAATTTTTGTATTATGTATTATTTTTGTATTATGTATTAAATGTATTATTTAATATTTTTAATGTATAATGCTTTAACTTTATAAATTGTTCTTTAAATTTTATGTCTGTACTGTTATTAACATTTTCATTTGTATTGCTTTAATGTTGTTAGTTGCCTTGAGTCCCACTGCTGGAAGAAAGATAGGGTATAAAGGAATAAAATAATAAGATGGATTCTAACAAATACACTGCCATATTCAGAAAATGACTGAGGAAGAAGCTACCCCTTTTAAACCTTTGAAGCTGAGGCCTATAGCCAGTGAGGGGTCTGTATCATCTGCACCAACTAAACAATTAATACAGCCCTGTGATCTGGCAATTTGTAGCCAGTGAGTCTGTTCCACATTTCTGTAGCTGTAATACTTAAGTCACAGCCTTGGTAGTGCTTGATTGTGCTTTATGGTTTGTTTCTCCACCCGACCCTTCTCCTTTATTCTCCTGCAGGACTTTGTGGCTGGCTTGTCCATTATTCTACGTGGCACTATAGACGACCGGCTCAACTGGGCTTTCAACCTCTACGACCTGAACAAGGATGGCTGTATTACCAAAGAGGTGAGCATGGTGAGAAGTGGAACCATTGGTACCAAGAGAAGAGAAGATTTTCCTGGCGTTATCAACTGTCATCAGTTTTTGTTAGCCCATATGATGTGATTTATTCCAATTATTCTTTCTGTGCTCTGACGTACAGGAAATGCTGGACATAATGAAATCCATTTACGACATGATGGGCAAGTACACTTATCCAGCCATGCGAGAAGAGGCACCTCAGGAGCATGTGGAAAGCTTCTTCCAGGTGAGCCTACAACTGGGACATTTCCATGTCAGTATCCTATACCTCATAAAAATCTTCTCACATCTAGAATTTATGACTGTGTGTTATTTGGGTCCAGACAGTGGGCTGTATCCTCCTTCTAGAAGCCTTGGTACAGGATTTTGTCAGAGTCTTTAGTCTTCTTGCTGGCACCCTGTGTCTCCCACCTCCTTTCAAAACACATTGGGTTTGAATAAACGTTGGCATTTCTTCCTTGAACCAGCATGTTATAGTGGTTTGAGCACTGGACTATGACTCTGGAGAGCAAGGTCTGAATCTCTGCTTGGCCATGGAAACCCACTAGGTGACCTTGTGCAAGTCACACTCTCTCAGCCTCAGAGGATGGCAAAGGCAAGGCCCTTCTGAACAAATCTTGCCAAGAAAGCCCTGTGATAGGTTTGCCTTAGGGTCGCCATAAGCTGGAAACGACTTGAAGGCACACAAGAACAACTTCTTCTTTGCTTTTTTATTGCATTTAGTTATTTTGTTTTGGATGCTTACAAGATGGTATCAAGGAAGAACAGACACATTCTCAGGCCGTGGTGCTTTTCTGCATCCACAGTATAAACAAATTGCTAGAGTCATTCTGTCCTATGGATAGAGATATGCCTGTTGATTATGGGTGCTGTAGTTGGCTCCTCTGCGTCTCTGATGTTGCTCTTAGGAAACAACTATTGTCTCTCTTTCAATTTCTGTTACTTTGTGCTTACATTTTAGAAAATGGATCGAAACAAGGATGGTGTGGTGACTATTGAGGAATTCATTGAGTCCTGCCAAAAGGTAATATAGCACTTGGGCTTGGGTATACATTTGGCTATTGTGGCCCTTTGTAGCAGCAAATAGCATAAAGGCATGGTCTAAAACAGGGATGGGCAATTTATGCCTTGCCAGCACTACTTCTTTTAGATTTGTATGCCTTCAAAATTCAGTGGCTGGAAAGAGGGCCGCTCTGAGCAGCAAAAAAACAACAAAGGTACAGCAATTGAATTAAACCAATAGGCCTCATATTACCCATACCTGCTCTACAATGAGGGCCAGAATGAGAAAGGGGAAATGAAATGAATTTCTTAGTGAATCTTTGCTGGCACCACCAGCATGTTTTAAAGAATTCTCCAGTCATCCAGACACTGGAGGCTGGTTGACTGTGGATTCTGGAAGTTGTAAACCAAAAAAATAACAAGGTCAGAGTATGGATTGAGACAACCGCTAAGCAAAATAAAATAAAGTGTTGTGGGGGCAACGCTAGGTTTTGAAAGCTTTCTTTTTGTCCACAGTACAAGTTTTTGGGAAAAGCACGAACCTAAAGCATCCTTCTTGGATACAGTAGTTCATCTTTGGACCTTCTTCCTTGTTTCCTCCCATATTCAATGCCTTGACACCATTTTCTCTCTGACAGGATGAAAACATCATGAGTTCCATGAAGCTCTTTGACAATGTGATCTAGCTGGCCACTTCTGGAGCCCAGACCTTCACACACACCCAGGGCTTCTCTCCTTGGCATATCCCTCTGAGGCACTCTTCTCTTGGCTGCATGGACAAAGCAGCTTCTTGTCCACACTGGACTGGGTGACTTTTGTAGAGGCAATCCTCATTTATTCAAGATGCACCTGGGGAAGTCCCTGCAATGGGAATGAAGTGGGAGGTTTTGGCTGGGTTGGGCCAATGCCCAGCAAGGGGAGTACCTGGCATTTGCACACACTTTCTCTGGGCATAGAAGACAAAATGGACCAACCTGCTGCCTCCATCCCCAGGAAACTGCACTGTCCTGTCTTGTCACCAAACAGTGTGCCCACCCTTCAGGGCTTTCTAGATCACACCAACTCCATTGCCTCTCACTAGGGCTCCAGGTGGGTTCCATACTACCAAATGGCAATGCAAATACTGATTGCCAAGGACTCAAAAAGGAGTTGGTGTATGTGCAATCTTCCCTCTCCCCTACAGGAGGGGATTTCATCTGATATGCACCAAGGTTCTCATTGCACATGTGCTAATAACCCTAATGCTTCCAACATTTCCTGGCATCAAAGTATCTTGCAGTCCTGGCATTAAATTCAACTTAAATTATTAGCACTTCTGGAGAAGAACTTCAAGTGGGGAGAAGAAAGATAGGTGAGATTTTGCTTTGTGGCTTCTTTCCTTTGCACCCATAACAGAGGGGAAATGTTGTACCACTTGAGAGGTAGATGCCTTTACCTTTCATTCAAGAATCAGGAGAGGTAAAGTGAATCATGTTGGGATTCCTGTGGAGAGGAAAAGTGCTGAGCCTAATAACTGGATCCTAGATTTTCCATGTTGCCAATCCCCAACAATGGGGAAAATAAGCTAGAGGCAGAGAGGCCATCATACTAGAAACATTCAGGTCAGAGTGGAATCTAAACCTGTTTCTGTATGACCTAGTCTCCATGGGCTCACAAATAAGATTTATTTAAACGCCTCTGGCAATAGGAAACAGATGTCAACAGCTCTGAGTGAGAAACTCAGCTAGGGACTGTGGATGACAAAGCACCTGAAGCCATGAGAATGCCCAGGAATGAGGACAACAAGTGGCATCAGTCAAGCGCAGGGTTCTGCCATGTGCCTTGAGATGAAAAAATAGTTTGAGATGAATTCCATAACACTTATTGACTTACTGTGATTAGGATGTTTGACAGAAATAGAAGAAGGTACGTGAACAAATGGTAGATAAAGAAAGGAGCAGAAGAGTCATATGAGGCAAGGTAGGGAGAACCTTTGCTGCTCCTTTCTCTTACCAGTTATCTCCTTTCTCTGCACTGGAGCCTACTGGTTTTCCCTTAGCTGCTGCCCATCTCTGTTATGCTATACCCTTTCTATTACTATCCTCACAGCAAGAAGGCCTTGGACCCTCATGAGCAAGAGCATTACCAGCAGCCAGCAACTTCAGAGACTGTTTATAAAGCTCCAAAACAATTAATAGGTTCTGCAGCTCTTTTGAAGAGTCCAGTCCACATTAGGTGGACAAGACAGAGATGTAGTGAGCGAACATGGAGTAGCAGGGTTGGACAAGGAGAGTTAGGTGGCAAAAGGAAGACATTTTCATGACCCAAGAAATGTTTCATAGAAAAAAAAATCTTATAGAACAATATGAATAAGGATAGTGAAACTGTTCTGATGCCAAGAGGCAGAAGTCACAATGCAGGACAGAAAGAAACGTAGTAGAGAAGCTGTGCGAATTGGAAAGGCCAATAGGAAAACTAAGCAAAGACAAAGGAAGAGAAACTGTCTGGTGCAGGCACATGAAGAGCTTTAAAGGTGAGGACTAGAACCTTGAAGTTTATTGCGGTATGTCAATAATATAAGGGAAGGGGGGAATGTGATAAAAATGAAATATGAAATTAGTTATGGCATTAAGTTGACTCAAGAAGAAAGATGTGGCAAAAAAGAAGACCAAGAATGAAGAGATTATATTCAGAGATGGCTGAAGCCTGGCAAAGGGCTTCCTTAGGAGGAACTACAGCAAGAAAATAAGTAGCAGTACAACAACAACTCTGATGTAAGTAATGCATGAAGAAACTAAGACAATGCTAAAGGTGGTCCAGTGTGGTTCATTTGGCCACATAAAGTTGAGGTTACCCACCCACCCTCGTTGTGGTGCCCTACAGTTATGCTAGCCTGTGGGGATGACGGGAGCTATATTCCAACACTTCTGGAGTGCACTGCATTGGGGAAGGCTGATGTATGCAAACAGGAGTTATATGTATGGGCTTGAGGATGGTCTATAAGCAAACTAAAGATTGAGGCATCAGACAACATCTAGACAGCAGAGATAATTATCCACTATCCTAGCTCATCTAGCTTCCATTGAAATACACAAGTTACTTCTTCTACCATTTTAATATCCATCCACAGTCCTTCTTTTATCCCAGCCTGGAGTTGTCCTCATGTACCTTGTTGTTGTTCCTTCATTCTAACATTGGGACAACATTTGATCCTGCAATTTCAACCTGCTTGTAGTTTCAGCTTTGAGTAAGCATTAAGTACTTGCATCAAGCTTCAAGGCCCTGCTGAAGTGAGGGTCTCTGTTCTGGAGATTGCAGGCTGAGTATATCCATTCAGGAGGGACTCTTCCATATGGGTGGAAGGACTGGATTGAGACTCGAGGTGGAATTGGCTGGCTCAATTTATTAGCTATGCAAACAGACCTCTATGTGCACTGGAGCCAGGTGTGGCTCTTCCCCTTCCTGAGACTGCCATTTCACTTCCTAACAATCAATCACACCACCCTGAAGGATCCCTTCATCTTACAGTTTGAATAGTTAAGCATCACAGCAGTGATCAAGTCCTGGGGTCTGGGGGCAGCTCTACATCTACCTGATAATTTTTTTTAAGTCTGTAACCCTGAGACCCATAAGTTCAACTTTCTATGCACCATTTTAAATTGTCCCTTTATCTTGGCTTATACTTTCTTCCACCTGTACCTCCAGTTGATTATAACCCATCTTAATCCTCACCAACCCCATCCTTTCCACAGATACATTTTCTTCAGTGAAACCATTTCTAATTTGACATTCTGTTTTTTTGTACTTTGTCTTGCATCCAAGAAAACCAGTTTCTATACACAAAAGAAGTATTTCCCTACCTTCCTCATTCCTTAGCCTTTACCTTTTGTCCAGTTTATGTCACACTTAATGCTAATTTTTGTAAAACAACAACAACATTGAGCATGCAGAAGGAGAGTATCGTGATGGTGGTGGTGGGAAGGTATCATACCAAATCTCAGTCAGACCAGCCAAAATATTTTCTATTACCCTGCAGTCGTTCCTGAGACATTTTCCAATACAACAGCTTCTTGAAGGAGTTTGTGCACGCTCAATGTCAAAGTATGTTAACAATTGGCATGCTAAAGCCATTTGATTTATCTGTTTCCACCCAATGGCAGATCATATCCCAGTATACAGGAGGTTTCCACTGGCCAAGACAAGAAACTCTGGTGGTTGTCTGGAAACTCACAGTGCTGTGGAGAAAGCCCATACTCTATGCCCTACACTTCACAGCCGTTACACAAGGCACTATGTAAAGGCTGTAATATCTAAGAGTAGTCCTGCAGCTCCAGGTAGGTCATAGGTGAGATGGATAGGGGCACCAGCTGCTACCAGAGCATTCTGGTGAAATGGCTGACCACTTGGGATAGGAGAGGGCAAATGAAACTGGTCATCAGCTGCTTGCTATAAACGATTAGCATTTCCTTTATGTTATCACCATTTTAGTATGAGTATAAAGCTGGTTTCACCTTTTTCTGATGCTTCTTTTAAAAAGTCTGACAGGAGCCGATATCTGCCTCCCCCTCCCCTCCCACTTATTAAGAATTTAACATAGTTCCTCTGGAACAGGGAAGGTGATTTGAAGGCATGCCTGATTATAAGAAGCAAGGCAGAACAAGACCAGTTGAGTGGTGGTATGAACACACATTAGAATTAGTCCAAAATCAAGGCTGTCTTAACCTCAGAACTAAATTGGCTATCTCTGGGATACATTTTTAAAGAAAGGCCAGGGAGTACTTTCTCATACTCCATCAGCCAAGTTTACTGAAAAGTACTGGCAGGTGCAAACTATGTATACTTCATACTTCATACTGTGTTAGATCAATAGTCCATCCATCCCAGTACAGAGGTGTTTTCCAGGACTATAATCAGTTTTCCTTCAATAAAATTTGAACTTCAGACCTATACAAACACATGGTCTACTTTTCTAAAATGACAGATATAGGCCATTTCCGCACTAGACTGTTATAGCGCTATCATTCCACTTTCAACATCCTATGGAATCCTGGGGTTTGCAGTTTAGGGAGGGGCCAGGAGGCCCCTCCCTAAACTGCAAACCCCAGGATTCCACAGGATGTTGAAAGTGGAATGATAGCGCTATAACTCTAGTGCGGAAATGGCCATAGTCTTTGGTCCACTAGAAACTATGCTGGGGAGCCAGAAACCTAAAAGGAATGCTACATCATTTTCTTCACGATAGTGAGCTTTCCTGCCAGTTCGGCCCACATATCTTTATGTTAAACCCAAAACTTGGAAGAGCTATTTTTTGGATTACAACTTCCACCATGCTTGGCCAACATGACCAATTGCAGTTCAAAAAGTAACTTTTCCAAGCTTTGGAACAAGGGCTTGTATCCCCTGTCACAGGAGAACCCCACAGTAAAGGGTTTTACATCTGAGAAGCGAATCTTAAAGCCACATACTCAGTACCACTTTCCCCAGAGGTTGCCCTCCTTCTGATAGCCTTGAATTAAACTGTTATATCTGTAATCAGAGAGGCCAGAGTGACAAGACCATGGAATTACCTACCATCACTTTTTTAATGCATGGCAAATTCAAACTATGTGAGATATGAGTACAAGAGCCAAGTTATTCTAAAAATAAACATAAAAAGGAGGAGGGCATGAGCTCCTCATTTGGTGTTGCACTCTCTTTGTTCCTATCATGGTGATTCCATTTAGAATATTCCATGATTCTGCATAAATATTTTCCTAACTTAACAAATCTCTCACCGCCTTGCAGAATGTTATTTTGCTTTAATATCTCTCCATCCTGTTTGTTGATGTCTCTAATCTGATGGCTATCTTGACACGGCTGAGGCTGTTGTATTCAAGTTGGGGAGTTATAGTTTCATCTTGCTGTCTACTGTTCCCTTTCTCACCAAAATGCCAGCAGCATCTACCTGTGCTCTCACTACAATCACCCAGTGGGGGCCAGACACTCCAATCCCACTGCACTAGTGGGGCACACCAAGCTCTGTTATCAGCTTTGCATTTTCAACTCTGTATATTTTGTACAATAATGATCAAATATGACAATAAAATGCAACCACAATGGCTATGCACAAACACCACAAGGCTCTATTTCTGTTTGCTTTCCTATATTTTTCTTACAGTGAGGTGCTGGGCACTGATTCAAATGGGTGATGTATGAATCCCTTTTGTTTTTCTTATATGTATAATCATCATACAGGCAACTCATGTTCATCACTTTGTATAACAATGAGGGCATCAAACTCTCCCAATACAATTAGATTCTGGTCTACCTTCAAAAGGACAGCACACTTGCTTTCAGCCAACTTTGCAGATTTCATGAAAAAACAGGATCCTCCTTAAAAGTTCTCCAAATTAGGTACTGCATTATTGTCCTCCAGACCATCTGAATACCTTTCTTACTTGAGGTACCAACTATACTGATAATTAGAAGGTATAAATTCTTGATGAAATGTGGCTGTTTTATATCAGTAGTACTATAAATGGAAGTACCACCACTCAGAGCCTTCAACAATCAGTCTTACAGCTTACTCTGAAAATGAAATCACCACCAAAACATCCAGGTAATGTCTATTTCTCACTTCCCAGCTAAATATATTGAATTTGTTTAAGATTATCTAAATTTATGCTCATTTACATCCTTCACGTGTCTTTTAAAAGCTAGTTGGGAGCTAGCTATAAATATTTCCCCAACCAATCAGCCATGAATAATTTTATAAACTGAAAATGGAATCCAAGATCTGAGAACCCCCAAATGATGATTGTTCTAAACCTTAGTGCTGCACCTACTGCTACAGATTTCCTGTGACAGCCTGTCTCAAAATTGTGAGAACTGATCAAGCATAGGACAAAGAGTAAAACTTTCCAAAGTGACTCCCATTTGAGAAAGTGTAATTGAAGTAAGTGTATAAGAATGAGGTTAGACTGTTCTATTAACTTAAATGAACAGTATTTATTAAATCAGCTTGAAATGGATAAATATTGAGTGATACTGAATATTGAGTGGTTTTACTGCTAGGCTAAACAGCTACAATATCATTTTACAAACTGCAACACTTAAGTCAATTAATTACAAAAAAAGATCCCTCCACCAAAAAAAAAAAAAATTAAAGTTACGCAAGCACAGCTAAACCCCATAACCTTGTCATCACTGCTGCTGTTTCTTAATGGATGTATTAATGTTACCACAGTTTGATTTTTTTTCCTGTTCTTGTACATTTGTCTCATCTGCCACAGTTTGTCCAGCAACTCTCGAACCATCCCCTTCTTTCTCTTACAGATCTATTTAGTATATGTTTATCCTATCTTTCCTCCATCCTAGAACTCAAGACAATTTACACATTCTCAGGTATAGATGCTACTAACTTCATAATATTCCATCAGCCAATTGCTCACACTTGATATTCTATAAATTAAGAATTTTGTTTTCTATGGATTCACCCTCCCCTCCCATCTAAAGCCACCACATCAAGAAATACATATCAAAATGTAAACTACTGTGAATGATATTATTCATTGACCAATTTTAAATAGCTGAACACAATCATCCTCCAAAACAGATAAAGCTATAGCTTCTGGCAAGTCATTCATACTGTTGTAAGGGTGGAGAAATCCTAATCAAAATAGGTCTACCTCCTTCCCCTATACTTACAGTCCTGAGAGAACAATATATATGTGATTTGGAAACAATTAATCAAAGTACAAGAACAACATCAATAAATCTATAAAGTGACTCGCCTCTAGAGACCATGAGGTATAACAGCAGTTTTCTACAGAGTCTGCTGCTCCTTCTTATTTACTGGGAACTCAGCAAAAAGTTGGGGTGAGTTTCACTGGGGAGAGTTTCACTGGGTTACTTTAACCCTAGTCTTTCCCCAAACTGATCCCATGCAGTGCTGCCAGTATAGCCCCCATTATCCCCAGCCAATATAGCTGTCTGGGATGATGGCAGTTGTAGTCCAACACATCTGGTAGGTAACAGATTGGGAAAGGTGTCTTACTCATAGTATATTGCGGAAATTCATCTTCCAAGAAGAGAAGGACTACAGATAATAAAAAGGTCCAACATTAAAGATGCTTGCACTTGACAAGAACAGCAGTGATGAATGATGCATTTTTCTTGCACAGGATTGTTGCTCAAACTATGTGATATTGTGCCAGATAGGCTTTCAAAACTCTATTGCAGGTGGAAAAAGAAAGCTCATCCAAGACAGTAGTGTCAATAAGATTTTACTGGAATTGCATGGAAGAATATTTATTTTATTTCTAGGCCTTATCATTACAGTAAATGTTTCCCCTGCTGAAAATGATTTAAATCTACTTGTATGGATACAATAAACCCTGCAAAAATGCTGTGGTACTCAATTGGGCCAAGGCAGCATTCAGAGATGCCTGGAAAGAAAGAAGTAGCAATAAAGCATTGTAATAATTTCTTGATACATATATAAAAGCCATAAAACCATTGGGACTCTTCAGCTTGGAAAAGAAATGGCAAGGAAGGAACTTTACATTGAAATCTTAAGTTATATACAACTTGGAAACTGTAAACTAGATGCAAGCATGTTGTCTAGTAAAGTAGAAAATTTAGGGTAAGGCAATGACAATATTAAACACCACATACAAAATAAAGTAAAAGAAGCATACTTTTGAATGACAACCTTGTGAAATTCCATGCTACCACAGGCATTGATCACCAACTCAGCTTTAAGAATAACTGCTATTACATCTTTCTGAAGTTGTATGAACAACTGTTCCCTCTTCAGTTGAAAACTATTAGGAGCTGGGAATGTGATCGGTGGTGGTGTTGTGTTCCCTCAAGTCATTTCCAATTTATGGCAACTGTAAGATGAATCTATCATGTGGTTTTCTTGGCATGATTTTTCAGAAGAGGGTTGCATTTTGCTTGTCTCTGAGGCTGAGAGAGTGTGACTTGGCCAAGGTCATCCAATGGGTCACCGTGGTTGAGTGGGGATTTGAACCCTGGTCTCCTGAGTCATGGTCCAACACTCAAACCACTACACTATGCTAACTCTCTGACTGGTCTTGTTATAAACTTTCAAACCGATAAGTGTAGCCACAACAAGAAAATACAGACCAAAAAATAAGGTTCCAATTATTCTGTTACTCACTCTGTTCTAGGATCTAACAGAAATGTGACACACAGAAATTCAGTAGGTAAAGATTGCCTGGAAGGAAAGCTTTGTCTGTGCCATTTCTTTTACATCGATTCAAAACAGTGGTGTAAGGACTGCAAAAATTTTGGCAACCCTAGACCTAAGCTGTTACTCTGGCCAGGTAAAATGAACTTCCTATCGAATTAAAAGAATTAGCAGAACTGCACAGCCCCTCCTATTCTGCAGGATCTTGGTTGCATGATGTGTCAAGGTAGGAACAGGGAGCCTTTTCTCTGCTGATAGTTGCATGCCCCTGAGATAAACTGTTTGGGGCCTCATGTTGGCGACAGCAGTATCTGTTGTCTGTCTCTGCCATTCCCTCATTTCTTTCTCAGTCTCTTTCCCTACTGCAGGCTGCCAGGACAGGGTTCAAACAGTTCTTGTTGGAAGTCCAATTGCAGAGGGCTTTGAAATTAGGTTGAAGGCCAAGCTAGGGCTGTAGGTTGCACATCCCATTTTCGGCATGTCTGGATATTTTTAATGTCCCACTGCCGAACCATTATTACTAGCCCACTGTGACAAGCATTTAGCTATGGACCATGTTTATTTTACAATCTGCACTGAACACACCACACACAAGGAATAAGGGGATGGGGTTCAGGTTACAGTCTTTACAGACCAGCTCGATGGGAATGGTCCAAGCAGCCGGCTAGCATGGCTGCTCCTAGGTGACAGCTGAAGGAGAGCCAAAGGCACAGTGCCGTCACACGTGTAACAGCAACCTGTGAAGTGCAATGCCATTTTTATTTAAAAGAGGCCACTGTTTCTCAGTAGGACTGCTAATGCACTTTTTTTTACATCAGGTAACCAGCAGCTGAAAAACTCACGGAACTATAAAGTTCAATACAGTACATGCTAGATGCTGCCCTGAGTCTTCTCTAAATTCAGTCCTGCTCTGGCTGCATCCAGACAAACTAATCTTATTCCTAGAACAACAATATATTTATCTGCTACTGGAGATGACAGTTCTGACACTGGCTCTCCAAAATAAGCAAAATATTGGACTAACCAACCAAAACAGTGGACTAATTTCCAGTCCTTCAACATGGGAAAGACTGAGAGGCCCAAAACTGCACTCTAACCTGTAGCTGAACCGCTTTGTTTTAAGAAACCACAGCCCAGGAATGTTACTTTTACGGATCCACAATCCACGGCCACAGCAGCTGCGAGACTGCAGTCTAAAGTATCACCTGTCCAAACTCCATTAAAAGCACTTTCATTTAAAAAAATTCCCTAATCACGTAGGAAACGTCGTTGCTAAACACCTATCCCTGAAAGCAAGTCGGTGGATTTTTTTTTCTCTTGCTGTGACATGTAATTGGACCCTCAGACCCAAGGAGGTTCCCAACGTTGCTCAGCAACACGGGAAAGTGGGCCAACCGCAAAATAGCCTCTCCCAACCTCGTTCCGCGCCTCTTCAACGAGCCACAAAGCCAGCCGCCCTCCCGCCTTCCTTCGCAGACGGAGAGCTCCGCCCCTTGCGCAGAAGAAGAACTCAATTCAATCCCCGCCTGCCCTGCAGGACCGTTTCGGTCTGCGCTTGCGCTTTAACACCCACTAATTTGTTTATTTACCGCTCCCCGCGCCTGTGCAATACCTGCCTCTATGCGACTCTGCGCCAATCACGCGTGCGCTCTAACGCCGCCGCAGGAAGCACCCGCCGCTAACATGCGCAGTAGACCGAGGTTTTTATTTTCTGCGCGTGCGCAAAGACACGACCCTCCTCATCCGACCCTGCAAGGCATGCGCAATGAAAACTCTTCAGTCCATCGCGCCTGCGCAGTAGATTTTTCTTCTTTTTTTTCCCCTCCTCCCTTGCACCTAGTCGCTCCATTCGTTCCTTCAAGCAGCTGTTTTGTCTGGTGCCTCGCTCCCCTGCCTGGTGTTTGTGGCTGGCGCGTGGAGGAGGAGAGGTGGGGCCGCACGTGACCAGCGACCGCCGTCCCGGTTGGCAGTCAAGGGAGCAGGGCGGTTGGTTCTGGTGCGGACCGGTTGGGGCTGGTTTTCCCCGCGCAAGCGCAGCCTGTCCCGGTTAGACGGTGGGAAAAGGGCGATGGCGGCGGACGGGAGTCCTGGAGCGGGCCTGGCCGGGATGGTCGATGAGACGCGGGGGGAGCCTCAGGGCGCGCCCGGATCGAGCCCTGGCCCTGCTGCCCCCGCCGCCGCCGCCCCCGCCGGCGAGTCGCCCCCGACGAGGCCCGACCCAGCAGGCCCAGAAACGGATCCTGAGAGCGGCGCCGGAGCGGTGGGCAACCGAGGAACGCGGCGTTTCCTCTGCGGCGTCGTAGAAGGTAATAAGCGGAGCTCGACATTGTGGGAGGAGGGGGGCGGGCAGGAATCACGGCGAGGGCGGGGGGGGAGGAGAAACCGTTGGCGAACGAAGCACCGCTTCTCCCCCTGCCGCGCCTTTTTCTTCTTTGTGTAGCGTCAGGCTCCGCCTGGGCAGTGAAACCGGGCGGGAAAGGATTAAATCGGTTTCCCATCTCTTTAAACGTATTGAGAGAGGTCGCCGCGTTTAAGCTGTAGAGGCTTCTGGGCCACACACACACCTTCTTTCTGCATGGGTGCCCGCAGCACAAACGTTACGAAACTGCAGTATGTGCTAGAAAAACAGCCAAGAATTCCCCTGCGCCTTCAAAGAAGAGCCATTTCCCCGTGTTATGAGTTTCTTATCTCTTCGTGAGTAGCCTTGCCTGGTTGATGTTTGGATTACAGTTAGATGCCCCTCATACAATTAGAAAGATGCTATATAAGACTGGTCATCGTTCTACATAAGACTAGTCATCGTACGTCACGGACACCGTGCATAACGTACCTTTTGGGTCCTTCCACCTCAGTATGAACAATGGTTATTCTGTTAATATTGAATGCCATTGTTTTTTAGTGCGTGGAGATGCTGCTGACGTGAAGAGTAGTACAGGATAAAAATAGATTTTTGTTTTACCACTGTATGGCTCAGTTGTTTTGCTCTAGTGTATCATTCTTCAGATCTGATGTAGGAGTGTTTATTCGTGTAGATATAGTTAAAAGAGCATAATTCAAAGTCTAGACTTAAGTGTAATTGCTTTTATCATAAGTAATCAGTATTTGGCTATCTTTCTAGATTGCTTAGTTGGTTCATCCTGTGGCAAGTTATATTTTGTCTTTTTTAGGACAGACAATATTGATGAATTCTGAATTTGAGAAAGAAAGTGTAGTTCCAGCTCAATAAGAATAGAGCTTTGTAGTTGTACCTTTGCCAATATTAACTTTTTATGGAATATTTTAAGGAGGAGAACTCATGTGATGAGCAGATGTTGTCATGAGTGAAATTAGTTTTTGTTAAATAGTTTGCATAATGTGCAAAACGCTTATTGTGCATTGTCTTTTCCTTAGAAAAGACTGTAGCTGTAGTGTAGCTTCTGTCAATTGTGCTGGCACTTGCGCTAAAGCACATCCAGATTGGTATGCAGTGCACAGATTCAACCTCACCCCTCCTTCATTCTTGGAGTAAGATGCTTGGCATGAAAATTGCCATATTGGTGGTGCTGGCAATCAAAAATGAACAGTTTCCCAAACTGCATGGTTTTTCATTGCGCTGCTACTGTGAGGGAGGTCTTTCTTCAGCTTCCTAATAGTTAGGCTTTAATAGCTAGTTCAGTCAAAAATTGTGGTTAACTGGGCCCTTTCTTTCCTCTCCGTCCTTGACCTTGCAATGTTTCCTCCCTCCTGCCCCCCTCCTCAATTTTGAATGCTGGAAAGACCACTGGATTCTTGTCTGGCATAGCACCACCAAGGTACTCTGGCCGCCTCAGGCAATCTAGGGACCATCTCCAACCTTCAGCAATGAGGATGGCTGTAGCTCATTTCTGTAGCTATAATAGGGTCACCATAAGTTGGAGCTGACTTCCAGGTTCATAGCAACAAAAGAATGTAGGAAAGGCTGGAGTTTTTTCCACTCACAAGAAGGAAACAAAAAAAAACCTCCCATGAATATCCTGACAAGTAGAATTGGGCAACTTTGTTATCCATGCACAAGGCAGGCAGAAAAAAAGCGTGGAGAAAAAAAAGTGGTGGTGGTGGGGGGGGGAAATGACCAGAATTTGAGTGTGTTTGTCATGTAGTCTGGCAAAAAAGACTGCACAATAGAAAAGTGTGATATAGAGTGGGGTGTGAAAGTGATCTAAAGTAAGTCCGATTTCTCTATGATTGTTACATATGATGATTAACAGCTGTGCCATGGATGAAATGGAGCAGGGGTGAGAATTGAATTTTCCTCTTCATAGTTCACACGTACATTGTGAGCTAAGATCACTGCTTGCTGAGCCCATTTGTCTCCCTGAAATATGGATAGGTTCTTTAGTTCAGTAACTAATTATTTGAATTTGTTAAACAATTCTAATAGAGCTAATAAATGTAAAGGTATGTAAATATTTAAACTTGTCCAGTATTTTTTTTCAAAATATTTACATCTTGCCCTTTATAAGATTTCTGGGTGGCTTCTATCTTGTGTAATCCTTACTGATAATAAGATTGTTTTAGCTGCATTAAAGTGTTCGGCATTGATGGCTCATTGAGTACATTTTAGACAGTAATATAAAGTGATTTGTCTCCTTGGTGTCTACCTAGTTAGCCAGAGGCATCTTCTGGTGCAAAAGGATACAGCTTTCTCCTCAGTATTCAAAGGTATAAAACTTTCTCCTCAGTCTTAGAGGGAAAATGCAAAGAGATGTAGTGGTGACCTTAAAAGGCCTCACTGAGAATTGCAGAGGCATCTTTTGTGCAAGAACTGTGCTCACAAAAATACTGAAATAACATGATGTGGGGAGGGTTATTGCATATGGCAACTAGCTGTATTGTATTGTCAAGCACTTGTGCGTTGGATGTATGTATATATGTAGTGAAGGGTCAGCAAGCATTTATGAGATGTGGGTGGGGGGATTAGTGCCAGAGGCACTCTAGTGGTATGCTTGGTTCACATCAAGAAAAGGAATTGAGTGAGCACTATGATAGATACTCAAACGGGCAGAGCATCTAAATTATTTAGTGATTATTTTCCAAACAAGTGGATCTTAATAGTCTTAATCAAATGAAGGTTTGATGGAGAGCTTGTATTCAGGACTGATGTGCAGACTGCCATGCAGGTATATAAGAACAGCTTCAGGCATCTCTTAAAATAACAGTTTTGACTGCTGAGGCGTAATTAGGTTGCATGCCTGTTGTAGACAGGCTTACACAGTTAAACTTGTACTACCACTTCCCTTTCTGTGTTCTTACTGTGCCTTGAAATCTCTAAACAAATTCATATAATGAATTGTTTAACCATTGATGATTGATTTGTTATGAGTTAACCTTGACGCTCTTGTGCTGTACAGTACAGTTTGTTAGTTGTTAAAATATATTTCTTCAATACTAGTAAATCATGATTGTATTACTTTTATCCAGCACTGTACTTGGAAGGCCAGATAGTAGAGGAGTATTTTAACACACCTTGGTCATCTCTTATCTAGTTTGCATTTATCAGTCCAGGTTTGTTTTACAGACTGATCTTGAAATGGTTTCATTGGCTTCACTTTTATTTCTGAGCTTGTTCAAACCTGTAGAGTCCTAAACAGACATCAGAAAGACTGTCTACTCCTGCATGAGGACAATGGATTCTGATGAGTTCTAGAAGTTTCAGGAGTTTGTTGATGACCTGGTCACTCTTTGAAAGTACCTTCTCCATCTTTGCAGAGACTATGCAACTCCTTTTTATACATCTGAGTAGAAAGCAATGAATGAAGTGAGCAACTTCTGGAAATCTTCATAATGTTGTCTAGTGGACCATTTTGGGGTAATAGCGGGCTTGTTGCCTTCTCTTCTAGTTAGAGTCAGTTGAACCCTTGGGAGCATGAGACATTTCATGAGACATTCTCTTTTAAAGAGATTGGTAACATGTTTTCTTTTAGGGGTGGTGAGGCGTTTAGAACATCCAGAGAAACTCATTCTGGACCAAGGAGATGAAATTAATGATGGGCTGTTAGTCAGTGCTTCATTCTTGGCCAAAACACTTAGGCAAGTGGTAGCTAATAAACCCTATGATGTTTTTCTTGGATCTCATCATGGTTTTTGATATCATTAATCACAGAAATCCTTCTTGATAACGGGTTTGAACTGGGATGTAGGCATCTGCATAGATCCCAATCCCAGAAGCTGTTGCTGTGCAGTTACTGTTTTGTCCTGTAGTGGTTTTGCTATCAGGCTCTTTAAGATCTGTTTTATCCTCCATGGTTCCCAACATCTGCACAAAACGGCTAGGAGAATTTTTCTGGGAGAGTGGGCTGAGCTGTCACTAGCATGCAGATCTCCTAGCTCTGATTTTTCTTCTCATCTAATAAAAATGAGGTGCATGATGTTCTTTGATAGTACATGGGCAGGGTGTTGGGCTGTACAAGATCTGTTACAATCACTTAATTCTCCCAAGGATTGTGAGAACTATTTTCTGTTATTTTTATAGTTTTACTTTAGATTTATATGCTGTATTTTTCTTATCCTATGGTCCTTTTTATATCTTTGTTTTATTATTTGTGGTTTTTATCATTTTTAATTGTTTTTATTTGTAGGATGTCCACAGAATTGTGCTAGTTGAATATAGTGAAAATGTGGTAACGTCTGCCCTGGGTGATCTCTGGAACAGGGAAATGACTAGGGTGGTTGACACAATCACTTGTGAACATCCTCTCCCACTGTGTGGAACCAAGCAAGTCCCCAATTTACTAGGGAGCTGGTGGTGACGAAATTAGTAGAATGATGGCTAGAGCATCTATAGTGTAAAATTTAGAGCAAAGAACATGGCCTAGAGGCCACTGGAAAGTGTGCTTCATGGTAGTAGTGGCAACGAAGAAATGATTTTTCTCTGCCACCACTGCATATGTGTCGTATTTCCAGCAGAGTTGTCTTTAGTGGTCAGGGACCATTCATGCTCTGCCTCACAGGAATAGCATTTAGGCCCACTTGGCAAGCCACCATGAAGAATTTGTATGCCATTTTGCAGATGAAATTGCTTAGATCTGCTTTGACTTGGATACAGGTCCAGTGGAAATAATCTTGGTTCCTTCTTGTCCTATGTTATTGAATACATTTCAATTTGTGCAGCCTGAGAATATGGACAGGATCTTTAGAGAGCTGAAAGCTGCCACATGTGCACTGGACCTTTTGATTCCTGGCTTATAAAAGCTACCAGAGGGGGAGTGGCTGAGTGGGTAATGAGAATAGTGAATGTAAGACAGAGTTCCATCTTGTCTAGAAGAAGCTGTGCTTATGCCTCTACTAAAAACAAACAAATCAAAACTCTCTCTGAACTCAACTGTAATGGATAATCACTGGCCAGTCTCCAATATCTTTTTTTTTTTTTTTTGAGAAGGTTCTGGAGCATTTGGCGGCCTTCTACCTCCAGGGGTTCCTGGATGAAACAGATTGTCTAGATTCATTTCAGTCTGGCTTCAGGCATGGCTAAGGGACAGACACCTTTGGTTGCCTTGGTAGATTACCTACGCAAGGAACTCGATAGGGGAAGTATGCCCCTGCTGGTTCTGCTGGATCTTTCAGGGGGTTTTGGTACAATTAATCATAATATTCTTTTGAATCCTCTCTCTAGAATGGGACTTGGCATATCTATTCTGCAGTCGTTCCATCCTTCTTAGAAGGAGTGAGCTCAGAAGCTGGTGCTGGGAGATTCCTGCTCAACCCCATGGCCATTGGCCTGTGGTGTCCCTTGGGGCTCAGTTTTGTCCCCCAGGCTATTTAGTATCTACATGAAATTGCTGGGAGAGGTTATCCGGAATTTTGGAATTGGGTATCAGTATGCTGGTGACATCCAACTCCATCTCTCCATCTAGTTTCAAGGAATCTGCCTCTGTAGTGCCTGTTATTACTAATGGACTAGTTGAAGGCAAACAAATTGAAACTTAGTCCAGACAAGGCAGAAGGTTGTTTGAAAGGCAGATAAGGGAATAGGAATCCAGCCTGTGCTGGATGGGATTACACTCCAGCTTTGCAGGTCAGGAGTACTCCTGGACTCAGATCTGAACCTTGATGCCTAGGTTTTGACAATGGCCCAGAGTGTGTTTGTGCAGCTAAAATTCGTGCATCAGCTGCATCCATTCCTTGAGACGTCAGATCTGGCCACAATGATGTATGCCTTGATTATATTGAACTTGGATTATTGCAACACGCTCTATGTGGGGCTGACTTTGGAAACTGCTCAGAATTTTCAGTGGGTCCAAAATGCTGTGGCCAGGTTGCTGACTAGGGCAAGTTATAGGAATCATATAACCCCCTTACCAAAACATCTCCACTGACTGTCAATCCATTTGTGCATAGAATTCAAAATGCTCATTTTGACTTTTAAAGCCTAACACTGGTTGGATCCAGACTATTTGAAAGATCATCTGTGAGCCTGCTCAAAATTTAAGACATGCAGGTGAGGGCTTCTTTTCAGCCCCACCACCATCCCAGGCGCATTTGGTGAGGACAGGGGAGAGTACCTTCTCAGTGACTGTCCCCAGGTTGTGGAGCTCCCTACCCTGAGAAGTCAGGCTGGTCCTCTCCCTGCTGTCCTTCCACTAGTATATAAAGATCTTTTTATTTAGGTAAGCATTTGGTTTTTTAATACATTGTAGTAGGTGAGCTTTTGTGGGGGAGCTGTGTTTCAATTTTAGTATGTTTTAAATGTCTTTTTAAATTGTGTCTTAACTTGTGTTTTTTTAATAGAAGTTGGCTTAATGTGTTAAGTTTTGTATTAAGAGAATTTCTTTAGTTATACAGTCAGCCCTGCACTTTTGTATAGGCTTGCAGTACAAGACCTCTGTGAAAGTGGAAAAAAAGTCAATAAAAATAAAAATCACAAATGCTAGGTCCTCCATTGGAACTCTGTGGTCCACTTCTGGTAGAAGTAGATCCTTGAATCATGTTGGATGACTTAAAGATTCCAGGGATAAATACAGTAAGAATTTTTTAAATAAATAAATGAAATGACCCACACATAATCAAATCTGTGAATGCTCAACCTGCAAAAGTGGAAGGCCAACTGTACTGAGTTTTGAAGAGGCTATACAATGTCTTAAGTCCGGTGCTGGGAGAAAGGTGGGATATAAAATAAAAGCTAACTTTCAGTTTCATACTAAAGAAGAGGTCCTTTGTTTTTAGTTCATTGTTTGATATATTTGTGTGTAGTGCTATAAGTTTAAAAAAACCTTTTATACTTTGAAATTGAGCTTTTTATTTCACTTAAGTTGAAGTACGATATCTGAAGCTATCTACCTTTAATGTTTCCAACAGGATTTTATGGACGGCCTTGGGTTATGGAACAAAGAAAGGAACTTTTTAGAAGGTATGTAACTCATTCTTTGTTCTGTAGCATTCTACTATGTGATAGGGCAGAGGTAAGGCATATGGTCATAAAAATAAATGGCAAAAATAGGGGGAAAACGCAAAACAACAATTTCTGCTTTCTGTGATCTAATTGCAAGATGTGCTATTAAAATCTGAAAGTTTCTATAACTGGTTGCAAGAACTTGTCTTGCATGGACCTCATATATAAGTTACTTAAATTATTTAATTGTTGTCAAAAAATAATACAACTGGTTATCATAGCATTTGTTGTGAAGGGCAAATTCCAGGAGTTTGTCTTGGAATGTATTATTCCTTCCAGTTGGAATTGTTTGGGGTTTTGTTTTGTTTTTTGTTTGATGTCTACATTGGAATGGGCAGTTTTTAATGGCTAGGGATAGATTGGAACCACGAAGGGCTGCAGTCTATCCTCTGTAAAGCCAAATATGCCCGAGTTGTGGCCAAATAAATAAAATAAAATAAAAAAAATCACTGATTATTAAATATGTAAACCAAGTATCTGGAAGCCACACACCTGTTTTTAAGGGGATTGCACAAACTTCCTGAAGTGTGATCCTGTTTTTTTTTAAAGTTGATTTTTGCTGTTGCTGTCAGATTTGTGCCTTTTTAAAACAAACAAACAGAGTACATTGGGGACCATATCTCTTTTGTTTAAGGAGGATCCCATTTCCTGGAGATTTCTTCTTTAAAAATGAGGTACATTAGCCCTGCATTCCTTATTTCTTTGCTTATTTCTTTTACTTACATTCCCACCCCCATATCCAAGATGCCAGAGTGATGTACAGATAAAACTGTAAATTTGAAACAATGAGCAGTAGCATAAAACATATTAATTAGTTTAACAGTTAAAACAAATTAAAGCATTGTAAAAATCATTACAGATTTGGACAAAATCATTAAACCACAAAGGCTTTGATATAAATCCATGTTCACATGCTGAAAAATGCATGTGGGGGATTTGGTAGTATGGGTCTAGGAGACTCTGTTGGGGCTACCAAATTAAGCATAGCGGACATACATTGCGTGTGCTACATGTTGCCCACCCATGATTTACATACAACTACTGAGAAAGAGAATCAGACTACATGGGTTTTTTTTATCGTAAATATGCTGATAACACCCAGTTCTCTCTGTCTTTTTCATCAAATCCTGATGAGGCCATAGTGAACCTTGAAAGCATGCTTACAGTTTGTAAAGAGCTAGATGAGGCCGAATATTCTGAACAGAGTTGATCATACTGGGAAAACTTAGTGTATTATTTGGTTGTAGGAATGCCTCTTCTGGATGACGGCACATTCATCTCCAAAGATCAGGTTTATACGCTGGGGGCATTGCCAGGCTTGATGCTGCTACTGGATTCTTAGTGATAGCTGTAGTCTGCAATATGTTTTGAGTCCCAGGTCATACATGAGTTATGTCTGGAAGATGAGATGGAGACTGTGGTTATTTATATCTTTTGCAATACATTCTCTGGGGCTACTTTTGCAAAATGGGCCGGTTTTATTCTTAAGACAAGTTGCAGAATATTTACATGTAGTGCTCATTTTGAAATATCTGCAGTGTTTACAAGTTTCTTTCTGAGCAAATTTCAAAATGTTGATTCTTACCATTACAGACCTTAACAGCCTTGGTCACAGTTATTCCAGAGAGTGCATTCATTTGTATCAGGTTTCTTAGTACACAGGTATTTTGATGAAGCCTGCTCCAAATTGCAGGTTATGGGGTGGGGCTAGATTAGCCTCTACTGGGAGAAGAGGGAGAAGAGCATTTTCTTTTGAGGCTTTGATGCCACAAAATGTCCGTCTGAAATGTTTGTGCAGTTTCTCCCTGCTGGCCTTTGAAAGGGAGGTGTGAACTTTATTTCAGTTAGAATTTAAGAACTGACTGTGGTGTTGCTTGCTTTTCATTGTTTCTTTTGCTGTTTTTCTTGTTTTGTTGAGTATTAATGTAAGGTGCTCATTTTAATATAATTTCATAAATTTATTTACATGTGAATGATAAGTTTAATTATTTTGCTAATATATTTTATTTCTTGGCTACATTTATTTCCAGTTTCCTTTTGTAAGCTTAAGGTGCTGTGCATGGCTTCTCTTCTCCCTACTTTATCCTCATAAAATTGTGTGAGACAGGTCAGGGCTATGAGGGTGACTGGCCCAAGGTCAACCACAGTTTCCTTGTTGAATGAGGAAGAACTTAAATATACTTAGTTGCAATGCAACAGTAACCACCATACCACACCAATTTAGTTTATCTTCTTTGTAACAATTGTTTCTCTACATTTGCTCTTCTTTTTTTCTAGATCAGAGTTTTAAGCTTTTGTCTGTGGGCAGCCACATTTTCTTAAGGGTAATCTAGGGAGAACACACAAGCAGTAAGTACGTGGGACTGAAGCCAACATCGGACAGGACAAGAGCCAAAAATCTGCAGCTCCTTACCTCCCCCTCCCCTCAAAAAACTCATATGTTGGTTTCTCTGTCCCTTGCCATTTTCCTGCCAAATAAGCAGTCTCCCAGGAGAGGGATAGATCACTCTTGCAGTGACCTGAACTGATAATTTTCAGAGAGCTTTTGAAGTGAAGCCAAGCCTTACGTGTAGGACTGTAAGTTGCCTTGTACTAGATGTCTCTATTTCCATACTAGATGTCATTGTAGTGTTTCGTTACTTATGCAGGTGTACTTAGCTGTACAGTTAGAGGAGTTGTGAGTTAGGTTGTTGCAATGTTCACTTAAAACTGCTTCTGTTTTTCTTTCTACTTAATAGACTTCAGAAATGGGGACTAAATACGTATCTATATGCACCAAAAGATGACTACAAACACAGGATGTTTTGGCGAGAAATGTATTCTGTGGAAGAAGCTGGTAATTAGTCTTACTGTTTTTTAAGTAGTTATTCATGGAGATATAGAATTATTCTATGAGTCAAGAAAAGGGAACAGCATTATTGTGTTATAAATTGAAGTTAATTACTTATTTTGTTATAGGTACACTCTAACCCCCTTCGTGGAACTCAAGATAACAGTACCTTGAGTTCATAACTGACATGTCCCCATCTAGGCACTGGCCAGATATAGAACTGTTCAGTTTTAGTAAGTCAGCTGCATCCTGTGCCTTTGACCAATATTCTATGACTGCCTCTCTTGTCCTTAATACCATGGGAGATGAAGGTCTTTGCAATTAAATCAAATCTACAGTGTCTTAGCCATGGGCCACTAGATTGTATGCTTTGTCTTCTCCAAATTTGTGCATAAATTTGCCACATTATTTCATTTTTCTCAGTGAACTGTGGTGCAGTGTTATGTGTGTACCAATCTACATGCTGAATATCCACTTGTAATCACTGTTTTGTTACTAACTAGGTTGTAGCACTATAATACTTTTGGAAATTAATGCATAAAAGTGACAATTCCACAACATTTTAATGAACTCACCCAGCCATACCTTTGTGGATTAAAGCAGCTAAAGAAAATGCTTTAATTTCATACCCTAAAAGTAATTACATTTTTACAAAAAACTTTTTTGTTCTGGGATTAAAAGATTGAGAAAAAACTGAAAGGTGACAAAGAAACAGCTGAAAGGACCAAAGATACTTAGTATTTCTACCTGTATGTAACCTTGAACAAGTAAATCACCATTTGGGTTTTTTTGCAAAAAGTCAAAAAAAGGAGGAGGGGATAATTTGGTCCAAATTGATTCATGTAGTGTCATCCTCCTATGCAAGTTTACTGTCTGTCACCTTGTTTTTCCTGGTCCTTACTCCCAAATGTGCATAGAATTTGCAGCTCTTGCATTATTTCTAATTAACTTGGGATCTCCATTGAGCATGTAATCTGTATGGTTAACCAGCGCACCAGAGGAATTGTGACTTTTCAACCTGATTAGACAAGAATCTTCTCCCACACTGAATCCACTCTTCTTAATCTTCTGAATGAAAGTGCATATATTGTATATTACATACATACAATAGATACATTGTATTAGACCTGTCTGTTAATGTGGATGTATCTGTTTTCTCCTGGAAAACTTTAACTTTACCATCATTGAATTTTAGCTGTTAAGACACTTATATCTATTTGCTTTACCTGTCATAGATAAAGGCAGAGATCGGAGATATGAAAAATGGATCTGTTCTGATAAAAGATATTTATTTTTCCTGTTTTATTCCCCTTGACATTTAAAAATCATTTTCTGTAGATATTCAGAAATATTTTAGTGTATTTATGGATTTTTTTCCCTTGTTGATTCTTGCTAAAATAGTTGACTTTGATTTCTAGAGCAGCTCATGACTCTGATCGCAGCTGCTCAAGAATACGGGATAGAGTTTATCTATGCCATCTCCCCTGGGCTGGATATTACCTTCTCAAACCCTAAGGAAGTGTCTACATTGAAACGCAAGCTGGACCAGGTATCTTTCATTTATGTACATTGTTATTGTTGTTGCCTTCAAGTCATTTCTGACTTATGGCAACCCTAAGGGGAACCTGTCATGGGATTTTCTTGGCGAGATTTGTTCAGAGAGGGTTCACCTTTGCCGCCTTCTTGCTATTTTTAAAGTGCTTACTTGCTGCCCTTCCGCATAAGAATTTAGGGTGAACTCAGGGTGAAAATGCACAATTAAAAATTAGAAACTACAAATATCTAAAACCAAAATGTCAATGTTATGAATTACCTGGTTAAGGTTAAAAATCTCAGATTGAAAACTACAGATACCTACTAAAATGCAATAAAAGATTTTAACTGGAGCCTGAAAGACAAAAATGTGAAGGACAGCCAGAACTTAGATAAAAGTTTTATAACTGGCATCTTACCACCAACAAGCCCTCCCACATGTGGCACCTCTGTGAGCCACTCTGCTCTAGAGTATCACAGGCAGAGCTTCCCTAATTGATATTCAATCCTAAGTGGGTTGGTACTGGATCAATATGTTCTTTAGGTACTTAGATCCTGAGCCATTTAGCCCATGAAGGTTTAGAAACAAATTGACACATTGAATTGACACATCCCAAGACCCTTGACCAGGTATGTTCTATTACCCAAAACAGATAAACAGGACAGTTCTGGATGATGCATTGTCTTAAGCATTGAAGTGCTCACATTTGCTGCCTCTGGATATATGCACAATATCCTTAAATGATATGGCACCAACATTCCAATCCTGCAGAAATTATACTTCATCCCACAATCTTCCAGGGAACACCATCTTAGCCACTATGGATGTAGAATCGTCACATACCAACATCCCAGACAAAGATGGGACTATAAGCTATCAGCAGCATCATTCCAGATGGGACCATAGCAGACCTAGCCCCCAAGATCTGCCAATTTGTCCTTATACACAGCTACTTCACTTTTGGTAATAACATCTACTGTCAGGTTAATGGTACTGTGATGGGCATACATACGGCACTGCACTATGACATCTTTAAGGATGACCTGGGACAACATTTCCTTAATTCCTATGCCAAGTAAAACCTCAAGATACACTGATGATATTGTCAGCATTTGAACTCAGGGAGGGGAGTCATCCACGACATTCCACAGAATTTCAACAACTTCCACCCTACCATCAGTCTCAGCCTGGAATTATCAACAGAACAAATTCACTTCCTGTATACCACTGTACAGCTATACAGGAACATCTAAGCACCAAACTACCATATTTGCTGGCATATAAGATGCACTGGTATATAAGACACACCCCATTTTCAAACATTATTTTCCAGGAAAAAATTTTTTTAGTACTAATACATTTCTGATCTACTGTATTGAAAAACAAAGTACTGTAATTTTCATAGAACTGGTATGTAAAATGAATTTAGGTGCAAAACAAAGAATATTCAAGTACAAACCACAACAGCAATAAATAAAACACAAAGGACAATATGATTACTTTTGAATGTTTTACTCATCATCTTCACCTGAGATATTTTCTTCAGAACTAGGCAGTCTGTCACTTGAAATCTCAGAAACTAAGCTGTCACTGTCTTCAAACAATTCATTATCCTCAGAACCATCAAGAGCATTAATGCCACATTTCTTAAATGATTTTATGACAGTTTCTCATTTCACTGCATCTCATGACTCTTTAACCCATTGACACACTTTTGAAATACTTGGCTTTTTCCTTCTTCCTGTTGGAGTCACATCAAAATCTGAATACTGCATCCACTTATTCCACGTCTCCCTCATGAATCCTCGAATGACTTGTTAATACAAACATCTAAAGACTGAAGCTGGCTTGTTAAACCCCCTGGAATTACAACTAACTGAGTTTTCATCTCCCCAAGTTTCTTCCTAACACCTTCAGTTTTGTGACATCGAAACTGATCCAATACCATCAAGGAAGGTTTTTTAGCAGTCCACCAGGATGCCTAGACCACACTTTGTCTATCCACAATTTCATTCCTGCTTCATCCATCCAACCTTTGGGGTGAACATGAACAAAAACTCCTGTTGGCATTCTTTCCTTGGGTAATGTCTTCCTCTTAAATATCAAGAAAGGTGGCAGTTTTGTTCCATCTGCACAGCATGATAAAACAGCAGTATAATGTGTTTTTTCATGACCACACATTTTGACAGCAACAGTTTTTGCACCTTTGGAATCCACTGTTTTGTTTGAAGGAACATCAAATGTAAGGGGGACCTCATCCATATTTGCTATCTGTGAAAGTTCAAAATGTCCAGGTTTTCTGCTGTTAATGATGTATCTGTAAAACTCGATAACTTTATCCTCATAATCAGTTGGCATTTTTTGTGCTATTTTTGTTTTGACACACATACTAATAGCTTTGCAAGAGTCTCTGTGCAAAGAAGCAAAAGAAAATGGATGCCGAGGGAAAGAGAAGAAGGGGTGGGGGAAGAGGCTCCTGGTGGAGCTTCTTTCCCCTCTCCTTCTAAATGTTTAGCTTTGCAAGAGTCTCTGTGCAAAGAAGCAAAAGAAAACAGATGCCCAGGGAAAGAGAAAAAGGGGCAGGGGAAAAGGCTCTTGGTGAAGTTCCCTCCCTTTACCTTTTTTGCTTTACAGGAGGCTCCATGCCAAAGCAAAGCAGAATGGATGGCCAGGAGAGGAAGATAAGAGGTGGGGGAAGAGGTTTCTGATGAAGGCCCCCCCCCTTTTTCCTTGCAGGAGTTTCCATGCAGAGAAGTAAAGGAAAACGGATGGCTGCGGAGGAGAACGGGTGAGGGGGAGGAGGTCTCTTGCAAAGCCCCCTCCCCTCCGTTTTGCCTCTGTGTATAAGACACAGTCTGTTTTGAAAGGTCATTTTCCAGGAAAAAAGTGTGTCTTATACACTGGCAAATACTGACTGCTACCTTTACTTACATACCTCCAGTTTCCACCCTGACCATGCTACATATTCCACAGTTTATAGCCAAGCCCTCCAAAACAATCATATCTGCTCAGTCTCAGGAGACAGAGATGCCAAACTCATGGAATTACAACAAACATTTCTCAAGCTACAGTACTCACCATATAAAAAAAAAGTAAGCAAGGCAAGACTCGTACACAGAGCTAATCTATGACAGTACCGACTGGAACAGGAAGTAGCAGAATCTCATTAGTGGTCACACACAGCTCCCAGCTGAAACCACTCAGACGTAATGTCAGTGAACTACAATCTGTTCTGGACAGTAATACTGCCCTCTCAAGGGCTTTTGGTGACAAGCCTTTATTTGCCTACAGACAACCTCCCAATCTTGAAACAGTTACCTACAGGAGGATACACAACATGGATGGGGAGATGGGTACAAGACCTTGCCATGAGCCCAGATGCCAACTCTATTTACACATCTGTATGGGAAATGTCATCACAGGACCTAATCATATCTCCCACAATATTAGAAGTACTCTCACTTCCTCATCCTCTAATGAGAGATATGTTATGCTCTGTCAACAATGCAAACAGCCCAGTACTTGCTTCAAAGGATAAATAAATAAATAAATCAGACATTAGCAATAAGAAACAAAAGCCAGCTGCAGAAAGTCCTCTTGAACGTTCTATCTCAGGCCTCAGTACAGCAGTCCATGAGCAAACAAGTAAAACTACAAAGGAAGATTGGAAAGAGAAACAGCAGAATTGGAATATATCTGCAAATGCCAATCCATTGACAATGAGTTGAACAGAGATAATAGTTTCCTGGGACACTACATGTAACACCAGTGAACACCCCAGCCTTTTGACCATTTTATCACATCTCCTTTCTGGTTCCCAGCCAACCTCATACTATGTTGCAGTAACTGCCCTTGCCATTCATATCATTATGTATTCACCTTGGCTTTAGACAATATCTTTCCTCTCATCTTTGTCTCCCAATGGCCATCATTAAAACCGGCTTTGTCACCTCATCACCTACCAACAAGTTTCACATTCCTACTGCTATTCATGCAAACAACCTACTTGTTTATAGGTATAAATATCTGTACCTAGGGACTTCACTCTGTGTATCTGGTGAAGTAGATTTAGTTTATGGAAACTTATGTATAAACCTCTTTCTCTCAGTTAGTCTCAAAGGTGCTACAAAGTCCCTTTGCATGCTGATCCAAACCAACATGGTTGTGTTTTTGTGTTTTAGTGACAGATGTAGTCACCCTCATTGCATGGTCCTACTCAGATGACCTGTTGTGCTGTTGCAAGTTAACTCAGCATTCTCACAGGTTCCCATCTCTCCTGACTTCATGGAAAATTCCCTCATGAGTGCACACCAAAGTTCTTAAGCAGCTGACTAGCTTCACAGCTATAGGGCTGACACTGTCTCTTATTTTTTTAACTTTTGTTTATATGAAGGAAAGAGAACAATGCTCCCTTTTGACTCGCTGATTCCAGATGATGTCACTCTTAATGGAAGAAATTGCTTAAGAGGAGTTGAAAGGCATAAACTTAAATTTTATATGATCTTCCTGGTTCAGACATTTGTGTCCAGCTAATCTTTTGAATAAATATACAGACAGTTATATAGGACCTTCTTAGCATAAGTAATTTTTTCAGTAGGAAGCCCAAGGGGTGTAAGGGGAAAAAGAAGCAATTCCCATTATAAGTCAGAACAAACACTTACTCTGATACAGTAGAACTGTATTATGAAAACTCTGATATAGTAGAACTGTATTATGAAACTTAGGGCATGTGCTTGAACCTGAAAGAGTTCCTGAACTTTATTCCAGCTATATTTCTGATATATTCTAAGCAGATAAAAACATCTCTAGGCATTGTCATATTCACAGTAGTAGTTTTAAATAAAGTGATCAGAAATTAGACAACCTGGAAGTAGTGGGACTAAGATGCTTATTATACAGAGTAGCTCCATAACAAATCATCTTCTGGAAGAGGGAAGCTTATGATACATTGATTCTTCCTCTGTCAGTGGCACTGTTGCCTTTACTGCCATACTCATTTTTGATTTTTGAATAGTATATTGTATAGTATTATAGCTATACAATTTAAATATGTATTTTTTATTAAATCCAGCTGTGTATCTGATCTCTTAGAAATAAATCATGAACCAGATAAAATATTTTAATTGTTCTGTTTGTTTTGTGTGTTTTTATTTGCTGCCACATCTTTCTGTTTACATTTATTTTGCCCCTTACTCCTTAGATACTCTCAGAGAGTAGGTACTTAAAATTATTTATTGAGGTGTAAGTAACATAAATGGCAAATTGTGAAGTGGTGCAGTGAGGTCCTGCATTGCTGAATAACATAATTTTTGAAGGAAGGAAGGAAGGAAGGAAGGAAGGAAGGAAGGAAGGAAGGACGGACGGACGGAAGGACCGACCGACCGACCGACCGACCGACCGACCGACCGACCGACTGACTTTTCTTTAAAGAAAAGGAAGTACTACACCAAACTTGCTCAGTCTTCACAAAGAGTTCTAAAAACTCTTCAGAAGTTTTTAACTATAACTCTTACTACCCCTTAGCATTGGTCATGCAATAGGAGTTGACTTGTACAACAAAACAACTGGAGGGCACCAGGTTTAGGAAGGCTGTTCTACATCTGCACCATATATTGGTTTGAATCTGAAGAACTTTGAGCTTCATATACCTCTTCCGCTCATGCTGCAGCCCCTTATAGCTCGTCTGTAATGGAATCCCATGCAAGAAAAGAATAAATGTAGCTCAGTGTCAGCACTCTTCAAAACCTCTGAAAGTAACTGATATATGCAAAAAAAATTAAAAAAAAAAGGCTGTTCAGCTTTGTGCCACTATTGTCCACTGAAAATAGTATGTCTGGTAGACTTTCCTGTCACCAGCACACATACTTTGGTAGTCTTCTGCTGACTAAGACTATTTTAATCTTGTTTATGCTGGGGAGGAAAAATAATATTTTAACAGTTGTGTACTCTATTCGTATAGTCACAGATTCGCACAAGAATAGATGAGTGTACATAAGCAAACATTTCCTTAAAGAAGAACAGTTTGACAGAGAACTTGGTGTCCTGAATTAGTTTCAGTAACTAATCGTCATTGTCATTTAGTCATGAATTAATTTCTATGTTATACTGCTCTTGGTTCTAAGGCATTTTCATTTTTTTTCCACTTTCCTTCCTAGGTTTCTCAGTTTGGGTGCAGGTCTTTTGCATTATTATTTGATGATATTGATCATAATATGTGTGCAGCGGACAAAGAAGTGTTCAGCTCCTTTGCTCATGCCCAGATTTCAATCACAAATGAAATTTTCCAGTATCTAGGAGAGCCAGAAACATTCCTGTTCTGTCCCACAGGTAAGGTGATAATGGAAATGCAGGTTTCTAGTAGTACCAGAATCAGGAACTTTCTAGTTGCTGTTGAAGCAGTCCTATTTTCATCCCATCTTATTTCTTGAAGGCAAGATGGTGCAATCCTATTGTACAACAGGTTACACAAGAAGCATTTTTGGCTGTTGCTACCATCAGTGGTCAACAGTGGTTGGCTGGCCTTGCTGGTTACAGCAGAGATTTTAATCCTCATCTCTTCATTATAGGCAAGCCTTTGCTTGCATCCTTTCCATGGAAGGTTTGGAAGGGAGATGAGTGCCACTGTTTTAAGGCTCATTAAGTGCCTTGAAGTGTTTGTTTAGAAGATTTATATCCTGCCTTTTAGGGTTCAAGGCAGATTAGAATAAATTGTATTAGTAGAATCACACATTGATCTCAGTAGATTGGCCCAACAGCCCTAGGTGTTGTAGTCAGTGGATGGGGCCAAAGTGTGCAGGTTCTCTTCACATCTGCAGTCACAGGGCAACTAGCAGTTTGAACTAGTTCTGTCTAGTGGGGCAAGGGATGGGAGCATCTTCCTTACAACTATTTTTCCAGCAGCCATTGTAAAGCCAGGACTGTCTTCCTGAAATGCAGGGGATGCAGTCTGCTAGTAACACTTGATTCTCTGGCTGAAGTGTTGGGATATGTTTCTCTTCAGTTATAA
The DNA here is from genome assembly GCA_030412105.1 of Cyclura pinguis. Lineage (NCBI taxonomy): Eukaryota > Metazoa > Chordata > Lepidosauria > Squamata > Iguanidae > Cyclura > Cyclura pinguis. The sequence goes on from CM059601.1 coordinate 61,623,359, forward strand.
ATATTTTTCTTTATTCCAGAGTATTGTGGCACTTTTTGCTATCCAAATGTTGCTCAGTCACCGTATTTGCGAACCGTAGGAGAAAAACTGTTACCTGGAATTGATGTGCTATGGACAGGTGAGTATTGTGTTCTTTAGGTTTAAACTTAGCTTTCATATTAAAAGTTTTAGTGCCTTGCTGAAACCTTATTAGCCATATCTATCTATGAATAATTCCATAACCATATTCTGGGTTCTTTCATTTTCCAAATATAATTTTAGGTCCCAAAGTAGTATCTAAAGAAATTCCTGTGGAATCCATTGAAGAAGTTTCTAAGATAATTCGCAGAGCTCCAGTCATCTGGGACAACATTCATGCTAATGACTATGATCAGAAAAGACTGTTTCTTGGGCCATATAAAGGTCGATCTACAGAACTCATCCCACGCTTAAAGGGAGTCCTGACCAATCCAAACTGTGAATTTGAAGCCAACTTTGTTGCTATTCACACTCTTGCAACCTGGTACAAATCCAACATGAATGGAGTGAGGAAAGATGTTGTGATGAGTAAGTTGATCCTATGATGTACATTGCCTTGTGAAAGATTCTGCATAGAATATTATATATCCTGAAGTGAGATTCTACTTCAAATCAAATGGATTAGTTCAGGAAACTTGATTTTGGCCATTTCTCCACTACACTGTTATACTGCTAATCAGCAGTCATATAGTGCTATTCAACAATCCTAGGATTTGCAGTTTAGGGAAGGGGCATTTAGAATTCTCAGCCAGAGAGCTCTTTGGCCTCAGTAAACTACAAACCCCAGAATTCCACAGGATGTTGAAACTGCAGTGATAATAGCACTATGTGTAGTGTGGAAATGGCCTTTGTTTCAGACTCCCATAAGGAGAGCACGTGCATTGATATCAAGAGCTTACAATTTGGTCATTTCTGTCAATGAGGAAAAAAGCCTTCATTGTAGGATTGAATATCTAGCTCTCTCAACACTGTAGTACCATCAAATCCACAGGTATCAGTGGATGTAGCAATAGAACTAGATATCTTTACAAGCCTTCCTTAAGCCCCAAATGCTCAAGTTATGGTAAACAGGAAAAGATAAAGAAAGTAGAGATGGAGTTTAAAAAAAAAGCATTGAGAGAAAGAAAATAACAATTTAAAAGGGAAAAAGGGAATCCTGTAGTTTGCTTTTAGTTTGTAGAGTTGAATCTTGGCTCCAAAGTACCATGCTGCTGATTACTGCAGCAACTTAATACACAAAAATGCAGTTTGGATTTTTCTAGGCTTTTTAATATTCACCTAGATTTTGTTAACTTTATATATACCTGAAGAATTACTGAATTGCTCGATAATTGATTTATGTGGAAAATATCAAATATTTTGTTGTAGACTTCTTGTGCCTTGATAAGTTACAAAACTGTGTTTCATTTTCCTTTTTAAACGGTATCAGTGGCGTTCTTGAACCTTACTTTACCAATAATATACTCTTTTATTTGACAATTTTTACAGCAGACACAGAAGATAGTACAGTTTCAATCCAGATTAAACTGGAGAATGAAGGGAGTGATGAAGATATTGAAACAGATGTTCTCTATAGTCCGCAGATGGCCTTGAAGTTGTCATTAACAGAATGGCTGCAAGAATTTGCAGTACCTCACCAGTACAGCAGTGAGTGAGATCTATTGTTTTATCACAGCTGAATCATTGGAATGAATGCTTTATGAATACTCAGAGGAAAAGTATCTTTCAGGTCCTCAGAAGAAATTACAAAGGTTTCTGCAAAGCATTGCTGCTTTCAGTTCCGTAATACATAAAAAACATTATTTTAGTTTTGAACAGTTATGCTTGGGTTTATATTGTCCTGAAAACTGTGATGAATTGTTGTTGTCTAAGTGCAAGCAAAAAATGTTTATGGTAGTCTTTGTATTAGTATCCCAAAGGAGAGAACTGTGATTCCATTTTGTCAGCTGTGTCTTTAATAATGTGTCATTATTACTCATCGCAGCGTTCATTTTTGCTGACAGTGTAGTTGTAGTTTCCACCTCTTAAAGGATCACTCTGAATACTGATTTTAATAATATATTTTTCCTATCTGGAGACAGCCTTTGTTTAGGGAAATCTTGTGCACTGTTCTGAATTTCACAATTATTCGTCAGGGCTCTTCAAAATAGGTGTCATTCTTAGAAAATTCAAAATTGACATGATTTTACACATCCTGCAATATGTTTGTAAACAAAATTGTTTATATGTAGGAAAAAAGTTCTGTGAAATAACTCAGAGGACTGAATTGAAGCTGTCTTCTCTTTTGTTTACAGGTAGGCAAGTGGCTCACAGTGGGGCTAAAACAAGTGTTGTGGATGTTCCTCTGGTTGCACCATCTGCTTTAAATTCTACCACTGTAGTTACCACAGTTTACCAAGAGCCTATAATGAGTCAAGGGACTGCACTGAGTGATGAGTCTCAGGTTCTGGTCAAAGAGGAGGAGAAGAAGCAACTGGATGAGGAACCAATGGACATGGTGGTGGAAAAGCAAGAAGATGCTGATAAGAATATCAATCAAATATTGACTGACATTGCTGAAGCAAAAATGTCAGAGGAGCTCAAACCAATGGATACTGATAAAGAGAGCATAGCTGAATCAAAATCTCCTGAGATGTCTATGCAGGATGATTGTGGTAGTGATGTTGCACCTATGCAGACAGATGAGCAAATGAACAAAGAGCAGTTTGTGCCTGGTCCCCATGAGAAGCCATTATATGCAGTAGAGCCAGTGACTCTAGAAGATCTACAGTTACTTGCAGACTTATTCTACCTCCCATATGAACATGGACCCAAAGGGGCACAGATGTTACGAGAGTTCCAGTGGCTCAGAGCAAATAGTAGTGTTGTTAGTGTGAATTGCAAAGGAAAGGACTCTGAAAAGGTGAGTGGATACTTTATTTTAAATGCATGGTTTTTAAAAATTTTAAAAGGAAATAGCAAAGTAAATGTATCATTGACCTGAACTAATCTGTAAAAAACATATTCAGAGATGGCTATATTGGCCATGCAGCAAAATACAACAAAATCCACAAAACAGAGAAATCTTTATTAGGCCAAGTAAAATGCACAAAATGCATTGTGCAAGTTAAAGTGGCTGTATAAACGTTAGCAGATTATAGTGGATCCTTCATATCTGCAGCCTTCAGATCTGCAATTACTAGTGATTGTGGAATGTTACGTCCTAGCCATAAAATGGTGGCAATGTGATTGCAGATGCGCTGAAACATCTGTGCACATATCTCCACCCTCTAATAATATGAGACACAATCATTCAAATTTTTATCATTAGCAAGGGGTTCTGTAAACCAACCCACACAGATACAGAGGAACCACTGTATACATGTGGGTTAATTGGTGTCCACACATCTTGTATCATAATACATTTTTGGATGAATCAGACACTCTTTGGTCACACTGCCTCTAAATGCAAGTGTGATGGATAATAAAAGAATGACAGACTAGTCTTAGTGTCTTCATGAATCTTGCTTTCAGGAGAACTCAGTGTGTGGAATTTATTGTGCGTCTTTAGTCATTTATGACAACCTTTGGCTTCAAAAGTGAGATATAAATATTTGAAAGCATAAATGTGAATCTTTTTCGTTAGATTGAAGAATGGCGTGCTCGAGCTGCCAAGTTTGAAGAGATGTGTAATCTGGTGATGGGCATGTTCACTCGTCTTTCCAATTGTGCCAACCGGACAATCCTCTACGATATGTACTCATACGTCTGGGACATCAAGAGCATCATGTCAATGGTGAAATCTTTTGTGCAGTGGCTAGGTATGTTCTTTAGAAACCAGTTGTAGTTGTAACTAGCTTATATGATTGTTTCTTATTAGCCCACGGAAAAAAAAGAAAAAACTGTCAAGCATTTTGATATTATGGTCAGTTTGACCTTAAAGCCTTTTCCCATTTCTATTCATGCTTGCTGTTCTTGCTTCACTATAAGACCTGTATCAAAAACAATAATGGCCATACAGTAAATATTTGATCTTAAAATTTTTTTCTTGGGCTAATGAATCTAAACATTGATCTCTGAAACATGAGTATTGACTCAAACTGAATGCACGCTGGACTATGTCATGTGGTACTTCCTGGCCTTGTTGCAAAATTGGAAATGACACTATGAAATGTGACTCCACCATAGCTATCTGCTGCTTGCTCTGTCTCGATAACATTATTGCTATCTTCAACAGAACAATTGCAGATGTGACCTTTCAGTGGGCCTAGCCAAGAGGGAGCCGAGCCTCCTAGCCCTTTCTCTGCGCATGCGAGCTTTAGCGTAAGGCTATTCTGGTGCAAAAGTGATTTGCTTTGACAATTGCAAGATGCTTGATTTGGGATAAGGGTAAGAAATTTCAGAGCTTTAGTCTGGTTTCATGCTAGGCTGATGATCTCTGGAGAAAAGTCAGAGAGCTCTTTTTCCCTGCAGCCTTTTTTAAATTATTTAAAAAAAAATTTTTTTTTTTGGAATAGCACCAGCATGGCCTGGGTTCCTCTAGTGACTTCATTTCACTTTCAGGTTTCAATCCAGCTGTAAGGAATATGCTGTGAACTTGCTTGATGTACACAGCAGGCAGCAAAGCTAATGGTTTCCTGTCACAATTTCGGTAGTTGTCACAAATGTCATGGTGAACCCATTCCACAATACTGGATCAGCCTACAGTTTCTGGATCACTTAAATTGTGATAAAGCATACACAGTTATAGGAAATTATATGTTTATATTCTTGAGTTGGTTACCAGGTTATCTGAGATTGCATTTAGTTGCTATTCAGCAAAGGGCTTCAGAAGTACTTTAAGACTTTGAGGTTCTACCAAAAAAATAAAAAATATTGAGGGCTTGGTGTATACAACATTTTTGTAGTAGGAATATTTCCTCCACCTAAATAAAGGAAATCATTCAGAATTTGAAGCTTAGAATAGATTTGTGATTGAAACCAACACTGATGTTGTGATGAGTTCTGTCTTTCTCTTTTGCCCTCAGGCTGAGTCATAGGTTGCATACAGGAAAGGGACAGAAAAATAATGTCAGTCAGTTGCTACTGCAAGGCTATCACCCTCCCACCTCCCACCAAGTTGGGAAATGAGACATCGTTTAGTTATAAGAGATGTAATTGCTGTTTACATATTTAAATTTCTGTAGTTCCTAGAGCTGTGAAATTATTCTCACTACCTGTTAAATAGACAGCTTTCTGCTAGAACAAGGCTAGTGACATCACAAGGCTTAGAAGACAAAAGGCACATCTGGAATCACTGGACAAAACTTCAGAATACTTTAAACCACTTATATTAAATAAAATATATACACAGAATTAAGTGAGGGGGGCCTGAGAAAGGCTAATTGTATAAGGATGGACACTGGTACTTGCTAAAGCCAGTGTATAGGCTTTGTGGAGTTTTGTGAACTTCACTTCAAACACTTCAAACAGATATCAGCACTTAAGCAAAACTAAGATCCTTTTTTGTAATTTTAAGAGAACAAAGTTAGATCACTGCAAAGATGGATAGAGGTTTTTCTAACTCATTCCAGAGCCAGTTCTCCACAGTTTTCAGAAATTAGTTTCCTATACAATTATACATAAGAGATCTTGGCAGATAAATAGGCAACATTAAACTGCACATTCCTCCTGGAGTATGACCTTGATTCTCAACTTGATGGGCTAGTGATTTATGCTATGGGGTTGATTTGTTCTTGGAACAAGAAATATTTTAATAGTGAACAATCTTTTAAGTAGGAGATTGACTTGTTTCTAAATGTAGATTCCCCTAGAGCAGTCTGGTGTCCTTTTCCTCCCTGTCTAGATTGGGTAAACCTGTTGCACCCAGAACATCAGATAATTGCATAGGATTATCAAGTATATGTTTTCAACTGTGACTTGTGCACAGGCATTGCAAGATTTCCTCATTTCATCTGAAATCAGTGGTTCTATCATAGCAAAATTTGTGGACAAATGTCTAGTGCTCTATCTAGCAGAACGAGTATAAGGTCTCTCAAACACACGTCTAGCATCTAAATTTACCAAACTGAACCACTACATTAAAAAACAAAAAATAAAACCTAATGTCACTTGAAGGCCAAAGTGTTTTTTAAAACTGTTTTACACTCACCAGGGACTCACAGTGGTCTCCCAAATGACTGATCAGGCCCATGGGTGTTTAGATGCAGCTGTATTGCAGCATCAAATGGTTTTCAACACAATTATCAGTGCTCAAAAATTAAAATCGAAAGGTGTAAGGAATATTTTGTCACTTTTTTAAAAAAAGACACAGTACATATAAAATCTCTACTCAAATACAAATGCTTTACATAAGGTGTTTAACTTCCGTTTTTGCTAAACTTTATTAAGCAGTAATAATTTGTCTCTCAAATAGATATATTTTGGTGGCTTATGTACCCAGTTGTGCTTGTTACAGCTGCCATAAGGATGGCCTCTCACAGTCAAAAATACTTTTTGGTTTTTGACACTGATTAGTAATAAATTCAGTGCATTTTATACTCTGCTGATATGTTTACCTGCGAATATCTGTAAGTCATTGAATTGTGTTGGCTGAGATCTTGCCTTGCTGATGGTTGAGACAATGATCTTTAGTTGATGACTTGTATTGCCATAAAATATGAATATCACTTGATATAAATACAAAGGAAACATGACATCAGAGTGGTTTGGACAGTGAATGTTGATATGCAAAGTGGTCCACTGAAGGCTGATCTCCTTACTCTTTCAATCCAGCTAGCATTCAGTTTATATAACTAGTGTGGATAATACTACTATGGATTACTAATGCCTTCTACTGTCTTCTTCCCCAATGTGTGCAGATGGGAGAATCTTCAGCACAAGTGTCTGCTGCTATTGGATGGACCACGCCAGATGCTTTCAGCGTGTCGTGATTAATAATTTTTAAGATGGGAAGGCTCTGTCTGTGAGGCAGCTCAGTTTAGGGGCAGTAGGAATGGGCTGAAGTCACATTTGCGCAGCGACTCAGGCATTAACTCTTGATTTTCATTCATACAGCTCTTCATTCATGCAGCTCTATAAAATGTACAATAGTTGGAGTGCTAGTTACAGCGTAGTCTCAAAGGAGAAGTACCCAAGTTACCAGTGAAAGGGTATTGTAAGAGTCTCTCTACATGGGAAACTCTGAAATGGAAATAGCTGAAACTCACACAGGCATGTTTGGGGTCATCTCAGGCTTGCTGTATTGAAGACTTTGTTTCATAATTTGATGGTCAACATCAATATCCTGCTTGGTTCGCTTTGAGACTGCCTGGCTAGCATGACACATCTGACTGTACTGATCTGAGATTGTTACTTGAACAGGAAGTAGATCGCTCTCCACCAGAAGAAGCAAACTTGCGCAGCTTATCTTATCAGAAGACTAGGCAGGTCACTTAATGCTCATGTCAGTTATTCACCTGCCTATCCCCTCTCAAAGATGTTAGTTATGCTGATTGGTTTTATACCTTGGATAGCGGAACTCTCACCAAAGCCAAGCCTTTATTAAATATTATAACCAGGTTCTTAATAAATGGTACAGAAGGCTTTAAAGCCCTTAGCAAAGCTGGCTTGCTGTTGTGGCATTCCTGACATAGTTGAGGGCGGAGAAAGTAAAATATTGTACTATAGACCATTGTTGCCTTTATTGGTAACAAGTGTATGCTGTATTGTGTGGTTGCAGTACCTAAGCAGAGCCACACACGTGGGCAGAGATGGTTTCTAATCTCTTATGAAAGAGATCTCTGTTCTGCATAGCTGGTTGGGCTATTTTATCTCATACCAAACCTAGTTTTCTGGCAAGATTCAACAAGTATGAAAATGTGACTTCAGACAGGTCCAAGTATTTTTAAAGGGCTGTGATAATGGCTAATTATGAGGCATCCCTTATAGGGTGACACTGGATGACTGTTTCCTTGTTCCATAAAGCTTCCCAGTGTTCTTAGTGAAGGAAAAACAGTGTGGCAAAGCAGCCCTTTGTATGTCTCTTATAACTGTATAGAATGGGGCATCTTAGCACTATTGGATTGTCTGCTGTCTAAGGCTCTCACTGTAACATTATTTCAGTTTTATTAATCAAAAGCACAGGCATCTAAGAAGTATTAATCTTTATCCACTCTGCAACATTATTGCAGCCCTGCAAGTTCTTGGATTATAGCTCAGTTAGAGAGCTTTTCCCACAAAGTGTATGTTAGCTTGTTGGACATTTTAGTATCTCAGGACAATCCCCCCTCTCGTAACATTCTCCGCTTGGATCTGATCTCCACAGGGTGTCGTAGTCAATCTTCAGCACAGTTCTTAAGTGGAGACCAAGAACCCTGGGCCTTTAGAGGTGGTCTAGCAGGAGAGTTCCAGGTATCAATATGAATTCACAACTGAATGACATTGTCTTTGTTTGAGAAATCTTTTATTGCGCATCTGAGGGCTGGAAGGCTTGGTCTGCCGAAGGCTTTCTGGTCCCAAACCCAAATAGCCTGACAGCTTTGTTTTTAAAATAATTTTCCTCCCGTTTCTACAGTAATATCCCAAGGAGATGCTGCCATTCCCACGCGCCTGCGAAGCGCAGCGGCTTTAGTTGTACATTTCACATTGTTTCTTTGCAGGTCGCACAGCGTTTTTATCTGCGCCCACAATTGCACAATGCGCGCCTGCTTGCCTGCCAATGAAAGCTCCATGAGCAAAAAGATCATACTGCTGTGTATTCCAGGGTTATTTCAAACCAAAATGGGTAGTTTTGTTCGTAGGTAAAACAATTGGCAAATCAGTCCTAAAGGTCTGCTTATTATGTACTTTAATTTGCTCATGGATTTTTCGGAGGCTTACTTTCTTCCCCCTCACAGGTGCTCTCTGCGCACAGCCAATTGAGTCAGCTCGTTGTTTTTGGGTTAGTGTCTCCTCTGGCCAGTTAACCCTCTTCAGACCAAACCTTTCCTCCTGACATGGCTCTGTTATGCTGAGAGCATAGATGAGAATTGGCAAAATAATGCTAAAGCAGTGTTTAATGTAAATTCCATTAAGTTGTGTATCTTAAGAGCTTCTGTTCAGATAGAATGGCAAAGTGGTCCTTACATTTGTAAAGCCTGCAAAACCCTACCTTCCTCTGGGGTACCTGCAGTAGCAAAAATTAACTTGGGAGTCTGGAATGCACACCCGAGAATGTATTGTATCTTGCTTCTCAAACACTTACACTGATTCTTTGTTTTCACAGCGTTTGCTGCCTATTGAAGGAGCAAATGATCTCTTTTTTCAGCCACCTCCTCTGACTCCTACTTCCAAAGTCTACACCATCAGACCCTATTTTCCTAAGGATGAGGTAACCCAAATTCATTGGCCATTCTTGTACACAGTTCTGTTGTTTGGAAGAGTTGCTGCAAAAGCTGCCGTTCTCTTCATTTTTTTTCAAGGTTCATTATTAAATGTATCTTTTTAATGCCTCAGAAAGGTATGGCTGTGATGGGAAAATGTAATGTTACTACAAGGTTGAATGGCTCTTTCCAGGTGAATTGCAAATCATTAGAAAACTCAGGGATGCTATAGATGATACCTTTCCTAGTTGCTTTCTGTATAGTTACTTAACTCCATTCTAGAGTAGAATGTAAATAAACAATCCATTAATCTCTCTCTCAGTCCAGTTGGCTGTCTTGATTACACTTCAAGTAAAACAGATTTAACCAGCACATTATGTAGTAATTTCTATGGAACCTTTAACTTAAAGACAGAACCTTATCTTATTCCTCCTTGTCTTATATGAGAAGTTGTTACCTCCATATTATATTTAGTGAACTAAGGCTGTAGTCCTCTGCATACTTTGGATTAAACCTCTTTGAACAAAGTAGTATATAATACCTAGAATGGGCTGCTGGAAAGTGACTATTTTTTCGAACTCTACTCAGCTTTTTAGGGCCACTAACAAATCTCTAAGATTTCAGTTTTTGTTTTGAAAGAGGAATCAAAGTTTATCTAACAGGATAAATGTGACAAAGTACAGTCGTTTTTCAAATATTTAAATACATTTGTATCTCGAATACTTTCATTTTTTTTCTAAAGCACTGTTCTTGCTTTATATTTTAATGGATAATCTGTTACAGTGGGTCCTGTTAAAAATACTGTGTTGCACACCATGTGTCTTGTGCCAAGGATCACTATGTACAATTCCAAAGGGGTGATGTAATCCAAATATATGTAAACCTAAACTATTTGGGAACAGTACAAATCCTTTAAATTACTGTGGGGAGCTTATTCATCTGTCATTCTTACAACTTTTTCTTTCTCCAAGGATATCAGAGAATGGCAGGGTTGTTTTAATATTCTCCCAAAACTATGCAGTGGTGTTCATGGCTGAGAGGCAGTCAGAACCCAAATTTCCCTCCTGTGTCCAGCATACATTCACTAAATCCCATTGCCAGTATCTTCAGTGCCAATCAGAAATAAGCAGCTACAGATTCATGGGATATAATGAAGGAATCAATATACTTTAGTGGTTTTTTAGTGGGACACCAGGGCTTCCAATGTGATATAACAACAGTGTTTGCTGGGGGTAAAACTGTACATTTTTTTTTTCTTCATGTTTTTAGGCATCTGTCTACAAGATTTGCAGAGAAATGTATGATGATGGAACTGATCAGCCTTTCCATAGCCAGCCAGACCTAATTGGAGACAAGTATGTATGCTGAATATATATAGTGTTTAGGTAGTAATAGTTTACCTCTTGTTGTTGATAAATACAGGTTTCAGAATAACTGAGGAAAAGCAAAATACGTAAGTTTTTTTTAAAACCAGTCAGAGCACAAAAGCACTTTTTTTTTTGTAGGCTTGTGGCTGGTACATTGCCATTTTTAGCACCTCTGTCTTAGTAAGAACGCTTTCTATAGTGACTTGGAGTCAGCTGTCAGAGTTTTTCTGCCTTCATGGGAGAATTGACTTCTACTGAAAATGCTTGAGGGTGTAACAAAACATGAGGAGCAGAGCAGAAGTGACATCAGTGGAAGGCTATAGCTATATAATACCAGGTTGGGTCACAACATCAGCCTACTGAGAGTGCTCCGTTTCTTCAGACCTTTGTGGTGACGTGTCCATGTCAGGATATGGAAATAGATGTCTATAAATTACCTGAATACTAAATGCATCTTCTATTTTTGTATCCGATCTATACAGTGTAGCACTCCCAGAAAATCAAATATGTATCTTTTCCTGAGTCCTCCTTCAGCAGATGTCAGTGGGAACGGTCCAGCAAAATTCTTCATCCTCCAACTTCTTAAGTAGTGAAAATCCAACTTTTGCAGATCAAGAGACAGAGAAGGTTGTTTCTTCTTTGTGGTCTGTGACTCCCCATTTGTCCAGACTTGCAGACTTCCTCCTTTGTCCAGACTTGTCCAACAGTTGGGGACTCAGATAACCAGCATTTGTCAAGTACTTCAGTGCACGTGCTAGAAAATATATTGGCACCAAATGTTATTTTGTCATTGATAGCTACCATCTGTATGGAGGAGGCTTCAGTATTTTTGGGTCAGTTGATCTCAGTCACTCTCAAGTGGTCTTGTTCAAAGTGATTGGGATAAGGGGAAAAAGGACTGGATTGACTGTAGAGCTATCAGATTTTTGAAGCCTTGTGTTTCATCAATCTCCAATGCTTGCATAAAGTCCTTAAGTACTGTTGCCATCCACACTAGTCTTAATTATAATAACTCAGTCCATTCAGAATGTGGCAAACAAATGATCACTGCATCTACCTCCTATGCTTAGTTCACCAGTATCAATTCTGCAGAAGTATAACAGATGGTACAGGTTGAGGATGAGCTTCAGTGAGAGGACTGAGAATGTCTTGCCTTGATCAGGCCTCTATAAAATACTGTGTCCAACAATTAGCTGCCTTCCCTCATGGAGAGATCCTGGAATCTGCATCTTCCCGTTAAGACTGACTTTCTGACACCAAGACTAATTCTGTGAAGGACCAAACTCCATGCTTTGAAATATGTTCATCACATAGAGTTATCATGGCAATCATTATGAAGCTGAATAATCTGATGGTCATGATTCGGAAGTCTGTACACATGTTTTGTAAAAATTGAATGTGAGGACCAACAAGAAATCATATGAATTGAAGTTAATAAGCTTGTGAATGTAAAACGTGCTTGCGGAGCCACAAGTTATAGATTGATATAGCATGGCCTGTGAATAGATCATAAACAATATGACAGTGGTTCTGGAAAGAACATGAGGATCTTTCCTCCATGCACTTAAACCATGTTTAATTAGTTTGATTGCAATATCAAATCATGACTGCGTATGTGTAGAACTTTAAAAGTTACTTTTAGAAAATAATTAGTTACTGTTACATTTCCAGTTATTATTATAGTTGCAGTTTTTAAAAAGCAATTCCCTACAGGCACCAGATCCTATCTCATTTTGAAAGCTAGGCAGAGTCAGCCCTGGTTAGTACTTGGATGGGAGACTACCAATGAATACTAGGTGCTGTTGGCTGTATTTCAGAGGAAGCAATTGGCAAACCACCTCTGAGTATTCCTTTCCTAAGAAAACCTTGTGAAATTCATGGGGTTGCTATAAGTTAACAGGCAACTCAAAGGCACGTACACATACACACAACTGTACTTTCCTGCTTTTTAAAGGGCCTAAAGTACTGAACTTTTGAGTTGTTTCAAAATGCGTATCTCAGTGCTAGAAGTCTGGCCTGTAGTACAAAGCCAACTTTCCTTCCACCCTTCTTATCTGTTGCCTTAACAACAGGGTGCAAGGTGAGTACAAATCAGCCACTATTTAGTGAATCCACATACTTCTAAACATAAATTTACTAAATAATTGTTATGTTGCAAAAGATGTAATCTTCCATTAAATTACAATTATAATTAATTATGAATGCATCAATGAATTACTTCTAGGTAACTATAGTTATTTTTAGCTAATTCTTTTTCAGATTTACTTCTCTGAAATTACTATCTCAGAAAAGAAGTCTGATATTACCTCAAGCATTTTAGTTTTTAGTGGAGGAAGTTTACCTGCAAATATATATATGCACCCATTGGATGTGGATTGGCCCTCGGACAATAAATTGTGCATTGCTATTGCTTGCCTCTTTTTACTCCCATCTGAAGCTTGCCAGTTCTTCCTGATCAGCTTTCTAGGTGCAATCTGTAAACAGTATGTTTAAAAGAGAACAAAGATGATAATATATAAATGAAAGGCTGTATATTATCACAGGGCTTATAATTCCTATGCATTGTGAAACAGAGCCCATTTTTACACAAATCTGTTTGATTTCTAAAATCTAACCTGGAAAAATAAGTTAATTTGGTAATGAAGGCATTCAGAATGAGTAGGTGCACTGGTTTTCCTTTCAACATTTACAACTGAAAGTGCTGAACAGATTTTAAGCTGCTGCTCGTTGATATACAGCAATTGTTGGCTTTGCCTCTTGCCATGTGTATTTGGAATATCTCCAATAACACGCATACCCTGTTACTGTGATTGTACCTGTCCTCTATACTTATTTACTTCATACGTCAGTCTCAGGTTCTTAATGCTTATATTTAAAGCTTTGCTTTAGTTTAGGGATTGGCAGACATTAGGACCTAATTTATAGGATCTACTTTGTTTTTTACTGGAATCATGAGATCCACTAACCAGAATGTCATTATGTAAGAGAAATACAATGAGTGCAACAATTTTTGTTCTTTATGTTTTTTTGAATACCCTGTCTGAATGAAACTCAGCCCTTTCACCCACAACACCAGTTCTGATTATCCTTAAGCTTTCTTACTTCCAGAAGAGAATAAAGAATTTAAGGTACACACAAATACTTTTCAGTTGCTGCTGTTAAATAATTGGGTATCGGAAATCCTTGCTGAACTACCTCCTATCACCTTGGTCTAGTTTTCCTGTTCCACTTCTTACACTCTCTCTAGAGCTTACGTTCCTTTTTTGACTTTGACTTGCTTATTCCTGAAGCAGGCTTTCTAGCCATCTGCCAGGCTAGTACTTCCAATAAAACTCGTTTCTGTACAGCCTGTCCTTAATTACCATCAGTTTAGCTCTTCTGTGTTTGCTGCAATAGGCTTATCATTCACCAACACAATTCTTAGTACTTCTCTGTCAGATATTGCCAATTCATTTACCCTTCTGAGATCTTGCCTGGAATTACCCTGGATGGGTAATTTGTTGTCTGTTTGACAGTGCACGTGAGCTATTGGTATTCAGTATTAAATGACACTGATACTTTGTTCATAGATAGAAAACCTTATAACTTAAATGTGCACAACTGTGTTTATTAATTTGTTTCTTTTGACTTGTTCCTTTTGTATGAGTAAAAAGAAACTTCTTTACTGACTAACAGTTCTGTAGATGTACTATCTGGATGTAAGGTAACAAATTGATAGTAGCATTACTTTTAATAACTTTTACTTTTTAAAGTAAACATATTTTTTTCCTATTTTAATATTAACATTGCTGCATCATAAAATGTTGGTGTAACAAGTAATGTTCAGTGGCCCCTTTGGGGTCATGATGGGTTTTGGCTATTTGGTAGCACATTACTTATAAAACAATGTGTAATGTTAAAACTGTATTTTTTTGTGCTTACATGCTATGTTTTTGAATAACTTTCCAAGTTCTGCAGGTAATGCATAAATTATCTAATGTGACATCCATGATTTCTGTTTTGTTAGCTCCAGACTCATCTCATTATTCTTTTCTTCTCAGGCTGGTAGGTGGCTTGCTGTCCCTCAGCCCAGATTACTGCTTTGTTTTGGAGGATGAAGATGGCATTTGTGGCTATGCTCTGGGTACTGTTGATGTAACTCCCTTCATTAAGAAATGCAAAATTGCGTGGATTCCTTTTATGCAGGAGAAATACAGCAAGCCAAGCAGTGATAAGGAGCTATCAGAGGCAGAGGTTAGTTATGCTCATGTGTGTTTGTGTTATCTGTCCATGCTACTGTTCCTTATTGCTTTTACACTTGTGAGAACATTGTTCCCTGAAGCTTTCCATTGTCAAACTCTCAGTACAATAAATATAATACTTACAATGTGCAGGCCAAGAAGTTTTGAGACTCAGTCTTTCTGTGTGCTTTAAGCTTCATTTTTGTTTTGCTTGGTGTACTGCCGAGTTTGGTTTTTTTGTTACATTTCCAATTGTTTCAAAAGAAATTGTGACTAGGATCCAATTTTGTTCTTGTATTGATGGAAAAAATCTCATAGGACTCAGATTTCTCCTTCCCACACAGCCCTCGTTTGCTCTCGATATCCACTGAGGAGGACAGAGAAACTATCTGGAGCAAAATTGTGACTGGTAACAGAAAGCTGGAAGCCAGAAAGGAGAAAAGGAGAGTGTTCTTTTGTGGGGACACAGGGCTGTGTCAGTGGAGGATATTACCTCCATATTTGTTGACAGAATTCTTCCATCAGTTTGTGGACCCAGTTAGATTTGTTCTGTGATACCCAGTGGTAATTGAGGTCTACATTTGTTTTAGAAAAGCATTACTCGTGAGGGTCTCAGCTTCAGGTGGGATTCCTGCTACTTCTCCAGTACCAGCTGCCTAGTCCAAAATGCATATATAGGCTTGTTCTCTAATCAGATAGAGAGAGAGACTGTTAAAAAAAAACACTGCATTTAGCAATGTGATGTTGCTTTTGGATTACTGTGGATGTCCAATGATTGGTATACCCCAGCTCTGTACAAAGGCTCTTCTTTGGCAAATGTACAGAATGTTTTCAGCAACTAGCACTGAACAGGATCTGATGGTGAAAAGTTGTTTTCATTGTTTATATTGTAGAAAATCATGCTAAGCTTTCATGAGGAACAGGAAGTTCTGCCAGAAACATTCCTTGCCAATTTCCCATCACTGATAAAGATTGATATCCATAAAAAGGTGACTGATCCAAGTGTGGCTAAGAGCATGATGGCCTGTCTGCTTTCCTCTCTTAAGGCAAATGGTAAGCTCCTTCTGCTGACTCATCCAGCTACTGGGATATTAAGGGCAACCACAACATACCACATCTTTCTTCCCCTCTCCTTTAGAAGGCATTTTGATGCTAAGTTTGCAATGCAGATAAAAAACACTTGATGTCTCTTTTTTATACCCAATTAGACTATTATAGTCCACACTATGTGGGGCTACCTTTCAAAAGGATTCAGAAGTAGAAGCTGGTCCAGAATTAAGCAGCTAAGCTCCTTACTTTATAGCTGTTATTAGTTTCTTGATGATTACTTCACTGTATTGTTTTTCCCAAGTCTTGGAAAGACACTTTGCATCTCCTCACCACATAAATTCTGTAAGAAATTACAAGGGAAAGGTTGGTAATGAATCATTTGGGACTTTGTACAAAGGCAGACCCATTGGTATTAGAAGGTTTCCCATTCTCAAACATGATCATATCTTTAATTAATAGTAGTACAGATCTGAATCACTACATGTTGCAAACACACTTTAGGAGCACATCATTGTGAGTTGCTACGTTGTTGGCATATCCAACAGTCTCAAAACTGAAGTTGGTTTAACCAGTCATAAGCAATAGCACATATTAGATTTTTGAATTAAGAACAGAAAATTGGCAGTATTTGTGATGTACAAGAGTGTGTCACATGTATATACTAACCATTTTGCAGATTATAGCAAAATGTCCTAGACAGCCATGTATTTGGAACTATTGTAGTGTATCAAGATGCTTTAAATCCTTGCTAGGAAAGCAAAAAAGCATTTTTGGCTTCCTGTGATGTCTGAAGTGCTGTATCTTTGGCAGTGTAATTGGCTCAGGGACTAAATTATCTGACTGAGTGTGCAACGACATCCATGATGTTAGCAATGTACACTTGGTTTTTATCTTCATTCAGAAATGAACAATAGGTTCTGACCAAATGAGAGAAGTCTATCAATAGTTGTAGAGCTTGAGCTTTATTATATTAATTCTTTTCTTGTTCTACTCCTCCTCTTATATTTCCCCTCTTCTTTAGGTTCCCGTGGGGCTTTCTGTGAAGTCAGACCAGATGATAAAAGAATCCTGGAATTTTACAGCAAGTTGGGATGCTTTGAAATAGCTAAAATGGAAGGGTTTCCGAAAGATGTTGTTATCCTTGGAAGGAGCTTGTAAGAAGATTGTCAATCAACATTTCATACTGTAATCACCTAACTGTTGGAGAGTGGTGAGCCTGAGGTTTATCTTAATGTCTGTCCATGCAAAGGCAGCAGTCAGCTGGCCTGACAGGAATTATATGAAAAAATCACCAGTTACTCTCTCTCAGATGCTGCTCAAAACACAAACTGATGTGGTCACCCTCATTTCCTGGTCTTAAGCCAAGTGCCAAGGAATACTGCATATGATGTAGCCTTGGGGAAAGATCTGCATGAGTTCCCAAAGAGGTACTGGGGGCAGTTCATACACCCACCTCTGTATTCAACAGAATGGTTGTCTTCTCCATTTCCCCTGTGTCATGATGTGGGATTTTTCCTTTTACAGAGGGAAGTTGGTTGGCTAACAAGAGAGGAACATGGACAACTCTGGGCTTTGTTGGCTGTCATGTTTACTGATAGGGAAATGAATGGCCATTGCCTCTAAAGAATATTGGTTAAGCTTTGTGCTTTGTAGGGATAAACTGTGCATTTGTCTGTGGCAAAGTCACTCAGTGGCAGAAGTGTAAATTTTAGTGTGTAAATATATATATATAAATATATATATATAAACTTGCTGTATGCTGACACTTTGTGTTTAATCGTTTTATAATTATTTTGCTTTCCAAAGCAAAGTGGTATTGTTTTGAGACAGCACTTTTGAATAATGTTTAACCACAGAGGCTGAAGCCAACTTCACTATTGGCCTTTTCTGCTGTGCCTCATATCCTTCACTAGAAATGCCGGTTTGGGAAAAGAAGAGTGCTGATCTGGAAGGGTCATTCTTTTAGAGGATAAATTCTCAAAAGGCAGAATCAACATTATCTCCTACTGAGGGAAAACTGGTTGGAGGACAATCCAGGAAGATCATTATTGCCACTGACAACCAGCCAATTGGCCATCCACACTGGGTGAGAGGAAGAGGGGAGCACTGTGGTTGCAGCTCCCCTTTCTCCTGATGCAAGTCACTCAGATTACATCAGGTTCTTCAAGTCATGCACGTTTGTGACAGACTTTTTTGTGGACAAAATAAGCACATTTTACAAATAATTTAAGTAGTTAGCTAACTTTAACATTACTGCCTGTTCCAAACACATAAAAGTCTTACCAAAATCAGACAAGTGGAACCTGCATGGCTAGGAATTGTAGTAAGGAGGTAGATGAGAAGTTATTACTGCTCCATTTGATGCCTTGTTGCCACAAGGTAATCAGCCAACATCACACCTCATTTCTTTCACCTGCTGTATCAAGTGTATTTGCTTCCTTTGAAAATATTTCTTTCAGGAAGGACAGAAGTTGAATTGACCTTTTTTAAACCTCTCCCTCTCTGTATTCTTTGAAGAAAGTTTATATATTTTTTCAAATGGCAATTTATTGCCAGTGCAGTTTGCAGCCTGCTTTGAGAAGCTGGTGTTCGGCCTTGGCTACAGTTACCCTCACAGGTTGATTTTCAGTGTATGAACACTTTAAACATAGCCGGTTCATTTTACTCGGGGACTGATGATAGATCTTAGGTAATCCCAAGATGACTGTTACAAGTTTGCTCTGGCTTTGAATTCCATGGAGAGCACCTGGCCACTTCATTTGGTTTTAATTGGATGTCAGAAAGGAAAAAAAAATATTTAAGGCATTACACATTTGGCGGGGGGAAGATCTTGATTTTTCTACTGTTAACTTAAACGCTTATAAAATTATCACTGTTTTAAGTTACTTGTGTGATAGTCTTGAAAATGTGGGTCAGTCCCTTTACTCTGAAGTTGTAAAGCGATACGTTGATACAGCTTTCAGGGCTATTAGGTTTCATTATATACAGTTGGAATACCACTTTCATGACTGTCTTTAGACCTACTGTATCTGTAGCAGAACAACAGACTGTGTAAAATTGTATTTGGAGACCATGTGAGAAATAGAATAAATTGCAAAGTGAATGTAAAGAAATGTCTCTGTATAATGTTGCAGAATGAGGAAAGTGGGTGGAGGAGGATATCGTTCATGCTGTACTTCATGCTGTACTCCTGGTTATGTAGCATAGGTGAGTGGTTCATAATGGGCTCAGCTCTTTAGCCCCAGGCCCTCAGGTATAGCAAATACGCTTCTGAATTGTGTTCACTGCTCTTTAAATGTGCTGTAAATATGGTGCTCCATAAATGTATTCTTTAATACAAAGGAAGTACATACAAATGCAGGGCTAGCCATGTTGACCACACAACAAAACAAGTATGGACTTCAGAGGTCTAGAGGCTTATTTTGAAGATGTCAAACTTAAGTTTATATCTAGAAATCACAAAATATATTTTGAAATAAAAAAAGGTTAGTCCAGGTAAAAGCCTATGACGCTAAAGTAGTGGTTCCTTCTAGCAAATTGTCTTGAAGGAAGGGGAAAGGAGACAGGAGAGCTACATAAGATCCTGACACTTACTGAATGTATTGCCTGAAAACTCTTTACTTTGTCAGTCAACGCTGCACATTTTTAAACTCCTGTAATCCACTCAACATTTGCTTTTTAAAAATCTTTCTACAGGGTGGTTGGGTTTGTGTTCTTTTTAATCCTGCCTGCTCTAGCATGAGAATAGCATTTAACAGCATAACAAGCAGAATCAGTGACTGCTGTATTTATTTATGGGACTAATGGTAATATACTCAAATTTCCACGCACACACTGAGAAATAAGCACATAGGTCAAAGTGGTCAAGGGCTTTTGAGGTTCTGACAAGCCTTTTAGAAAAGTTCTTTTTACCTGTTCAGTTACAAAGCAATAAAGAGCATGATGAACACTAGTACATAGCTCCTCTGCAACACTGGTAACTGTAGGTAGTTCAGTGTGTCAGAATAACTGATCACCATGTAGACAAGATTATGAATGAGGATTAGAACCTTTTTGAGGCCATTGTTTGCCTGTTTCAGTGGCTTAACTCCCTATTACATACTGCTGCTTACAAGGAAAGCATGAAGCTTCTCTTTATCCTAAGAATGAATGCCAACTGTACATCTTCCTAGTTGTTGCAGGTGAACATGCATCTTTCTCCCAAACTTGCAAGGTTTGTATTGTGATCCATTGTACAGGGGAAACTGCCATTTCCTAAACATCATCAGTGACCACTGCTAATCATGTGTAAGTTGACCTATTGTTAGGTTTTGTAAAATCTAAACTTCTTTTCTTTGCTTGTCTGATCTTTCTTTTTATATTATTATCCCATATTTCTTACCTTAAATAAAATCTTCAGTTTGGAACCTGGGGATTGAGTGTTACTTTTGGGAGTGCCTTTGTCCAGATGTGGAAAGTGTGTTGGACTTGGCCACAGTGATTCATGCATTTATTATTTCTTGACTAAACTACTGTGCTGTTGTTGTGTGCTTCAAGCCACTTCCAACTTATGGCAGCCCTATCACGGGATCTTTCTGGCAAGATTTGTACAGAGGGAGTTTGCCATTGACTTCCTCTGATGCTGAGAGAGTGTGATTTGCCCAAAGTCACCTAGTGGGTTTCTGTGGCTGAGCATGGATTTGAACCCTGGTCTCCCAGAGTCTTAGTCGATTACTCAAACCACTATACTACACTGGCTGTGCTTACTTGCACTGCTATGTTGTGCTACCCTTGAAAAAAGTTAAGAACTTACTGTAAAATGCAGCGGACAGGCTGCTGTCCAGTGTCTGCTTTACAGACCATATGTCACCGATCCTGAGCCAAGTGGACGCCAGCTTTCAGTTTGTTTCTGAGAGCCACCCAAGATGCTGGCTTTGGTTGGTAAAGTCCTAAATGGCTTGGGGCCAAAATATTATGAAACACTTTTTCCTCTTGGATGAGCCTGCACAGGATTCACAATTTTGGAAGAGGCCTCATTGTGAGTCTTGTCACCCTAAATGGTAGGATGAAAGAAGGCTTTCTCTGCAGCAGCTTCTTAGCTGTGGGACTCCCTCCAATGGATAGGCAGGTTGCGTCCGTAGTTTTTGAGCTTTTGGAGAACAACCAAAACTTACACTGTCTGGTGTTTGGTTTTTGAAATTGTTTTTATATGTTCTTACAGAATGCTTTCTAAATATATTCTGTTTTGTGTTGCTTTCCGCCTACTTTGTGATCTGCAGAAAAATGATTCATAATCTTGATTCATTATTTTGAAAATCATGCTTTTAATACATAAATAACTCCTGCAACACTTGTTTACTTGTTTTCCTGCTATACTACAAGTGTAGACTTGGGCTGAGGGATTTTGAAGAGAACTGCAGCTACCTCCTCTTTAGATATGGATATCATGCCTAATTCTGGTGCTGTAGCAATATTCTAAACCAGTGCTATCAAAATGGTAGTCTATGAGCCATTGCCAGTCCATGAGTGATCTGCTGCACATTTTCAGGAAAAAAACAGCTATAGCCGCTGGACACAAATATGGTACTGTTCTCTGGAATATTAGAAAAAAAATATTGGTCCCTCACTTCAGGTAGCCTGAGAAGTGCTGTTCTGAGCATACTTTGATACGTGTTGCATATTTATAGTTTTTGGCTGCAATGCATATGTGTACCCATGAGTCTTGCATCAGTTGTCAAGGTCATATGTGAAAGTAAGTTAAGTTTGGATTTTTCAAAGCCAAAAATAATCTTTAGGCAGCTGGTTCTGGAGTAGTCTGCTGAAAAAGTTACTCATTTGTTTCTTGCGTTGGGGAATAATTCATTATATTTCAGATCGCTTACTGAGCAGCAAAGGAATTGTAGTTTATAGTGGCATGTATTCAAAAATTAAAAAACAGGCTTTTTGAAAATCTGGTTTAGTTTGTGGTCATAAGAATGAGTATATGAAAGGGATAGCCTTCTGTCAGAAAGCAGTGCAGGAAAGTAGTAGTGGGAAGCAGTCAAATATGCATGAGTGAAATGATATGGAAATGTAATACAACTGTTCTCTGTGGTATCTTCCCCCATCATTTTCAAAGTAGAATGATGATGCTTGGATGAGAGATGGATTTCTTGGATATAACATGACTATTCCAGATGTCAATGGGCTATATGCAGGAGAAACCTCTTGAATCAAAAAGGGACAGACCAGACTAGACTGAGAGGAGAGAGCGGTGGGGCTACCTAAGGTTAAAGTTACTTTGAAATTCCAGTTTTGAGTATGTTTAGATCGCATTTCCTCCTTGTCTTTGATTAATCTACACATTATCATGCAAGTGGTGGATATCTTAACATATTGGCTTGCCTCTGAGATCACCTCTGTCACATGGAGGATTTTCACATCACTGTCTATTAGGTTATGCAGAAGTTTTCTTATGCAAACTGATGGAGTGTGGGTTCAGGATGGAGTGGAATAAACATGCTATGCAGATTATCTGGAGGTGGGAAAACCCAATGCTTTGTTCTTCAAAACACTTAAGACTTTTCATCTGACAGAACAGGAAGGAAACTGCCTCAATGAAAAGAGGGGTATGTCTGCTTTGTCTTTGGTAGCTCTGGGATTGCTTGATCCCCAGCACTTTGTGAGCTCCCCTTCCATCTTTTAACATCTGACAGCAGAAACCAGCTACCAGGAAAACTCATCAGTATCCCACTGGGGTAATAATCCTTTTGTTTTTACTGCACAGAAATAAAATACTATAAATATGACATGCAGCAAGCTACCCCCTGCCTTTGCCCACAGCTGGGAAATCGACCAGGCCTCACCAAAAGCAGCCTTTCTGTGTGAGGCCAGTAGATACTCTGGTGAGCTGTGATAAGCTGCACCACTGGGCTTGATTAGTTGTTTAATCTTTTCTAAGAATTTCTGTAACAAGCCTTAACCCTATAGGAAAATAAGGTTTGTGGTGCCTGGTGCTGATTGTCTTCAAAACTAAACAAAAGCCAAAGCAAAGATTCCAGGATGCCCTGTAGGCTGTGACAGGTGAGTTGAGTAATCATCACCTCAGGAGGGGAGCCTTGATGGTCTAAACAGATGGTTGCAAGGAGAGATGGGCTGTGAATAACAGAAGGTAAGCCAATATATTAATGGACTATCCATTTGCAACCACTGTGTTGGGTCTGCATAGCCCCAAAAGGTTTGATCAGCTCTTGTCATTGGACACACAACCAGAAACTATTTAGGAAGGGATGGAGCATAATATTCCACTGCAGCCTCTTGAGAGAAAGGCATATTCTATGTCATAAGACTGCCATTATACAAACTGAAAACATCAACCACGTAACCTGTATAGGATACCCTG
This sequence comes from Cyclura pinguis, assembly GCA_030412105.1. Lineage (NCBI taxonomy): Eukaryota > Metazoa > Chordata > Lepidosauria > Squamata > Iguanidae > Cyclura > Cyclura pinguis. The sequence continues at coordinate 61,646,694 of CM059601.1, forward strand.
TCCCAGTGCTACTCAGAGGGATGCCCCATGGGCTGATCTTGGTCACTGGGCCATTAGCTGTTGGTCCTGATTTTCCAAGAAAAGAAATTAAAAAACGGGGAGGGATGCAGGTCCCCCACATCAGTTTAGAAAGCACTGCCTTACCCAACACCAAAGTGGGCTAAATTATAAGATAATTACCCCAACTACCCCACTCTTTGCACAATATTTAGTGCAGATGGAGAAATGGGGTCCTTCCAGATGTTGGACCGCAACTCCATTACCCTCTGAAGTCCAACATCTTGAAGAGGAGGCCACCCATTTCCCTACCATTCATTGCATTTTATGGAGATTCTAATCTGGGTTGCATTTAAGTGTGGGCACTATTCCACATGTGAAAAAACAACAGAGAGAAGCTTCCAGCTACCTTGTTTCAGGGTACCAGTCATCCTAAAAATTCGAGGTCGCCTCCCCTCTCTCTCTCTTTTTTTTTCTGGAGAATGTTCTCTGGAGTTCAAAAAGAACAGTTTCCACTCCCACAGTTCTCTTGGAGGCCTTCCATGGCAACCCACATCTCGTTTAGATACTTTGTAGGGAAAATAAACACAAAACTAAAAACAGAGAATACTTAGGGATCCTCTTTGCTGGTTGAAAGAGGCGAGGGGGGTGATTTGCAGGTGGATGCTGCTGTCCCTTCAGGTTTCCCTGGTTTGGGGGGCAAGCTGTGCGAGCCTTGAATCAGAGCAATCCCGAGAACATACGACACTGCTTCTTTTGGATCGGACAGTCCGAGGTCGTTTACTACTACAAACCCCAGGATTCCATAGGATGTTGAAAGTGGAATAACTTTTTCTTTTCCATACCACAGGTATGCGTGCCAGCCAAATCTAATATCCGGACGTTCTAGTTTTAGAATTCATTCATTTTTTAAGGTTATCCAGTCTGCAATCCATGATAGTCCATTTGCATAGTAAAACAATTTCTGATCTGGAAGGCCGCATCCTCCTTTCCCTTTTAACTGTAAATAAGAATAAGAATAATATGAACGTTACACCAAAAAAAAGGGGTGTGTGAGAAGAATAATAGCATTATAACAGTCTAGTGTGGAAATGGCCTGAGTCCAGGACGGACACTGAGCGGCAGCGACTTTCCAGGATTTCAGACAGAAGCCCCCCCACCCCAGCCGGGGACGGTGGGATCCGAACTTTTGCAGGGAGCCGTCGCACTTCTCGTAGCCTTCCCCCCCAGCCCCACCAAGAGCTTTGGCTCGGTCGCTGCGGGGACGACGCCCACAGCCCATTCAAAGAAGGGCTACCGTGAGGATGGAGGGTGTACACGTCTGCGTTATGACAAACAGACGTCTTGCGAAGTAAGACGTCCCAGACGACTTTCTCGCCCCGTCTGGCCGGTTATGGTTCGTTCCGCTTTCTTTCACTCTTGTGAAGAGCACCACGGTTTGCTCCTTTTGTGGCGGGGGACTTTTAAAGCCGGGTTGCGGCACCCACCCGCGCTGCAGCCCTCGCCCTCCGCGCCTCCCCCGTCGGAGAGGCGGTCTCCTCCTCCTCCTACCTAAGCCGGGCAGGGCCCTCCCATGGAGGCGGAGGGAGGGGCGGTCTTAGCCAAGCCGGGCGGGAGCCGTTTTAAGCTCTTGCCCGCCGCGTCCTTGCTCTTTCGGTGCCGGCATGGCCGACTTCTTGGACCTGGAGAGCTCGTCCGACGAGGGGAAGCCGGCGAGTTGTGCCAGCCGCTTCGCCTTCGGTAGGTCGGGCGGCGCCGACATCCCACTGCCCGGCGACGGGACGTCGGGCGCGGCGGCCGCGTCTGGGGATGGCGGCCGGCGGGGCTCCGGAAGGCGAGGAGGCGCCCCGGGGAGGGGCGGGCTGCGCGGCGGGGCGCCCCTGTTGGGGATCGGTGTCGCCCGAGGCGAAGAATTTGGTCGGGACGGGACGCCCTGAAGGCGGCTGGCCGTGTTGGCCTCCGGCTTGTGTCTCCGGAAGAGAGGAAGGAAAGCACGTGGCGTCGGTTCTCCGGCCTCCTGCACGGGCAGCCCGGCGTGACGCGCTTCCACGTGGCTCGGCTCGGGGAAGCCAGGAAGCCGACCTTTCCGCACCGGGCTGTTGTAGCGCTATTATTCCGCTTTCAACATCCTATGGAATCCTGGGGTTTGCAGTTTAGGGAGGGGCCGGCCGGCCCCTCCCTAAACTGCAAACCCCAGGATTCCATAGGATGTTGAAAGCGGAATAATAGCGCTACAACAGCCCGGTGCGGCCTCTCGATCCTCCAGGACGAACCCTTTCCTCGCTTTTCCCAGCATAAGCGTCACGGCGCACCGTGAAAACTCGAACCCGAATAAACGCAAGGCGAATCAGGCTGTGAACAAGATTTCAGGGCCTTTCTACTTCGGGCCCTTTCCGCACTGCACTGTTATTCCGCTGTCATTCCGCTGTCAACCTCCTGTGGAATTCTGAGGTTTGTAGTTTACTGAGGACCAAGAGCTCCCTGGCTGAGAATTCCAGAGGCCTCTCCCTCAACTGCAAACCCCAGGATTCCACAGGATATTGAAAGTGGAGTAGTAGCGCTATCATAGTGTAGGCAGGGAAAGGCCCTTCCTTTTTGGGAAGGGAAGAAGAGGAGGAATCTGTGGCTCCTTCGAAACTGGGTCTGTTTTAGCCTGGGCTTTCGTAGATTTCAGCCTACTTGTTCAGATGTATACGTACTAAGCAAATGCAGTACTATTTACTTCCCTAAATAATTGAACACTTTGAATGTTTTTTCAATGATTTCTACATTTTGTCCTCTGGAATATGCAAGGGGATGTATAGCAGAAACGGGACAGTTGGACTGTTTTAATACCATTTATAAAAGCTGGAAAAGCTTTTTGTTAGAGATTGGAGCAAAATCTTAAAAGACTGCCCTTAATTCTTTTTAACCAAATAGGAAAACAGGAAAAGAAGAGGGAAAGAGAAGGAATAGTAGTTATTGCTGGCTTAGGGAAATGTGTTTGACCACCTCTCCCATGTTAAATTGTTGACACATTTTAGTCAACAGATAGCGCTATCTTTTGACACTACCTTTATACATAAAAAGCACGCTGATCCTTAACTCTCTGGTTATAAAAGAACATCTGGCATGATATCCTCTCTTTATGAGCTGGAGAACAGACGTGGAATTAATGTTCCATGTGGATTTTTCCTATGGGGGGGGCTCAAGGCATGGGAAAAGTTAATTATCTGTCCTGCTACTCCCGAGATTACAAGAGCTCTGCTGACTGAAGGATTCTGGGAGCTGTAGCCCAAGAAAGATCAACTTTTCCAAACTGCCAGTCTGCTGGTGCCCATGCTGGATTTTTGTATGGTTCTGTTGCTTATTTGAAGATCCTGTGAAATGAGACCATGCTGAGATGGAACACAACTGCTTTTGAAGTAGCACGGAATTTCCTTAATAGTGTCAGTGAAGAAGGAAATTGTTTGGTTTCTCACGAAGGTGTTGCAGTTTTGCTTTTGCAGCTTAGTCATCAGTTGCAATTTATCAGCTTGGTTTTTTCTAACTCCTAGGATGTGAGCTGAACAGCACTACCCGCTCCTTCACTTTTCAAGTGAGTGAAGAGGATGATTCTGACCATTTCCTAGCTCTGAATACGGTAAGAGAGGCCCAGACCTAAGGTAGGGGATATCAGCATATAACGCAACTTTGTTATAAACAGTTGGTGGAGAAGGAATGGATAGTTTCAGCTGTCTAACAGCCAGTCTTGTTTCTCTGGTAGCCACAGAGGAGGCAAAGACTTCTTTTTCCTTGGTGACTACCATGGAGAACAGAGAACAAGCCAAGTTTTGGCTGATCACTCTGTCTTCTGCCTGCCTTCCAGTCTTCAAGAGGTTAGAAGACTGGATTTTTATGCAAGACAGAGAGAGTCCTCCTGTTCCACAAGTAGTATGGGAATTCAGGACACTAGTCTCATAACAAGCTAGTAAAAAGGATATATATTGGTATGCTTGTAAATGTGCCCTCTTGTGTTTTTATGAAGCACCAGAGAGATGATTGTTTGTGCAGATGACTGCTTTTTCTGGTTTGTCTGCCAAGGGGGTATATGTTTCCAAATCACAGAGCAGAAATTTGGAGTGTAACCTTTAGGAAAAACAGTGCTTCTCTGCTTTTCCTTTTAAGTAACTGTGGGCCACAGTTGCTTACCCTTGGTTTTGCAGACAAGGGGGGTGGTCATTGAGTTTTTTCCCTAGGGATAACATTATAGTCAGGAGCTAGCCATTCCAAGGGTGAAATCCCATACTTTGGATTTTCTGTTGGTAACTGGTTGGCATTGTGGGAATGGAAAGCTCAGCTAGAGGCCTTTGGTCTGATCCAGCATTAAATGAAGAGATGCTCTCCTCTCTTCACAATCCCCAAATCTGCTCCAGAGCATCCACCAGCCCCCTAAAGCACATTTTGAGTGGGGGAGTCTGCCAGGAACCACCCTTTTCCCTCTTCCAGTAGAACTGGAAGGAGCTGTTCCACTGGTAGAAGACCTTAATAGGATCCTGCTGTAAACTTGCCCTGCCTCATGATGTTGGTTGACAAATGGGGGGCATTTAAATTTGTTTTCTTTAACTTCTATCTTCAAGGTTTGCCTGTCAGCAAGTGCCAAAGATGAATACAACATTGTGGAGCTTGTGGGACGTGACTATCAGAATAAAGAGATCACTGTACCAGTGGCCAACCTGAAGTGGTCATGCCAACCCATGGTAAAATGATCTGCTTGGATTGGGGACTTAGGTGCCTTGGATAAGATGAGTGTATGGGGGCTACAAGGTGTTGATCTAAGAGAGCTAACTGGTAGTCCGGAAGGGGCAAGGTTGAGTTTGTTGGCCTGGCAATTGCTTCTCTGAGTACAGTTTTGTAATACCTGCAGCAGGATTTTGTACAAATTTTCTGGAGTCCTGAGGTTTTTCCTCTTCCATGTGTTCTCTCCAGGAAGCCTTTGATTATTCATACCAGTAGATTTGATTCAACCGAGAGGTGACTGCTTTAAACCATTCAGATTGGTAGCTCTGATGCAATATTTGTTCTGCAGCAGGTCCAGCTATGGCTATGCTGGTCTGAACTGAAAGACATTTAGCAAGATTGCAGGCTGTTTCCTCGTTTGGTTGTGTTGAGAGAATTTCACAGCTTGGACGAAACTCAGGGACGGTCCATAATGATCTGCAAAGAAGAAAGCCAGGAGTCTTGATGCTTTAGGTAGCATAGACAGTTCATCCTCCATGACGTGTGGCCTGCCTTTTCTCTGCAGGTGGATTTGCAGAACTTTGAGTTGCAGCCCCCAGTGACGTTCCGTCTCCGCTCAGGATCTGGGCCTGTTCACCTTTCAGGACGACACCAAATCTGTAAGAACATCTGGGTCTGAATAGCTCTTGAGAGAAAGAGGGAGGCTTGCCTTAGATATTAAGGGATGAGAAGTAGATATTTTTGCTCAAGGAGCAATATTAAGGAATTTATATATATGACTTTTGGTGTCTCGTCTGTAATCTTCATATTCATGATTTCTTTGCGTTTTATGCATAGCAGGAGCGGGCAGCTGTCAGGGGGCTGCATTGCCCTAAACCTTCACAGTTAAACTAACTTGGGAGGGCTATGTTCCTCTTGCAAAAAAAAAGTCAAAACATTTTTCACACAGATACCCTTGCACACCTTCTAGAAGGCAAGGGTGGCATTTTACCACAATCCCCCACACCCAGCTGTTTTAGGTCCACTTTTGTGTAAAAGGGTGAAGCCTTTCAATGGTTATTTAGAACCCCTTAGTCGTTCTATGGTAGCGTGTTTTCTGTGTGTCTTTAAATACTGTATACCACTCAGCTGAGTCAGTATTTATAAAAATAAGCTGTAATCTTTATTAAAATAACGTATAGAACAAAGTATTGGAGCTCATATGCAGATGAAAGCTAATATAGGTCTTCAGAGTTCTTGTAGAGAGTTTCTTATATCTTTAAACTCCCACATAAGCACAAACAGCCCTTTGACTACACTCTAGCCAAAGGCTCAACTCTCAGTCTAGTTCACACTTTCTGACTAGATTCTATTATGGTTTAATTACTCTTCTGCCTTTTTCTAGGCTTTCCCTGAGAATTAAATCCTTCCCACACAGACAGCCTCCCTGGCTGACTGAGGAACTTCACTCCAGAGTTCTTTCTCGCTGAAGAGCTGCAAATGACAAACCCTTATTTGCCTTTCTGTATCTTTTCCTCTCAGCTGCCAGCCCTTTCCTTACACTACTGGGCTGAGTTTCTCCTGATGAGCTATTCTGATTGCTTAGCAACCTATTTCTAGGTTGTTCTGGTACTCAGGATAGCCACACCCCCAGAACTTTGTCACAGAGACCTTTTTCTTTTTTTTAAACAACAGGGAGTGACTCAGAACTAACTTCTAGGTCTTGTCCTGTTGTATTTTAATGCCCCTCCAAGTGGTTAGGTGACCCAATGGGGCAAAAAGTAGCAAAAATGTTTCTCAGGAGTCATTGGGGAGAAAACTTGAATTACTTTTTAACCCTGGGTTTTTCTGGAGGCCACATGCAACCTGTAGGCTGTATTTTGCCCATCCCCACTATACAGCTTGGTCATCTGTATTGCAAGTACTCTTGTATTGTAGGAGCTGATGTGTGGAGAAGGGCTATCCATAGAGAGCTGTCATCTGCAGTAAGGCAGGAGGGCTGGGGAGTTTTGTGCAGACACATTTTGCTGAAGGTGGGTACTCTACCACCTGCCAGAAAGGAGAGGGGCTGGAGGCATAAGTAAACAGGACTGGCTGTTTCTCAGTTCACAGAAATGATCTCTCAGAGTTCAGTGAGGAGGAGGAAGAGATCAGTGAGGAAGAGGAATCCGTTGAAGAGGAGGAAGAGCTCTCCCCTATCAAACCAGCCAAGAAGCAACGGACATTGTAGTTTGGAGGTACATGTTGGTGGAGAACTCAAAGCCTGAGATGAAAAAGAATACCCACCATAAGTAGAATGCTGTCTTTTCCTTGGGGGGGGGGGTCTAAATATAGATTTCCCTGCAGTTTTGAAGGACATATTTTCACGGTTCTTATGGCAGTGTCATAAAAGTTTCCAAATACTAAATGTACCCTTTTCAAACAAACTTTCAGGACAGGAGAGCAGTGTTTGATGATCTGGGAATCATACAGTCCTCTTGATGTTGTTGGACGTCAACAACCAGCAGCCTTAGTCAGCATAATTGATAATGCAGAGTACTGAGAGTTGCAGTCCAACAACAGCTGGACAGCGACTTGATTCTCAGCTTTGTATACAGCTCCTCCTACCTTGTGTCATCCCAGGCACCAGTGCATGGAGAGTTTACTTGCTTTCTTGGTAGAGACTAGTGAGTTGAGCTTGCTACAAGAAATAGAAAGAGAGAGTGGCCAGTTGTGCCAGTGCACTGCTTGATGGTTGAGCTGTGTGTGCGAAGGTTACAGAGGAAGCAATTTAAGTCTGCTCTTCCTCCTTTTGTCCCTGCTCCTTTTTTGGTCCTCCCCACCACAAAAGAAAAAAAAACACACCTACCACCCCACCAATAGCAGCCTTGTTTCCAAGCTCTGTTGAGACTTTTACTTTTTTACTTCTCCTACGAGGTACTGCAGATTTTATTTTTCCTGAAAGGAAATTTGACTGTTCTCCAGCTGAATTTCTTGAAGTATTTCTGCCTGGAGAAACTGGTGCTGCTGATTTTTTGAGGAAAGCTGCTGTTCGTGGAATCACTGGACAGTGATGCATTCTGTTCAAGAACACAGTTCCTTTCCCTTCTTAGAAAAACTGGTACTCACTGTGCAGACAGGTTTCTGTCTCCCCTCCCAGGCTACATAGAAGAGTGACAAACAAGCTGAGTACTGCTGTTTATGTCTGCTAGGTTTCCTTCAGGAATTAACTATCGATTTTTTCTAAGCATTTTAAAATTTATTTTGAAGGACATGTTTCTTCAGAAATGGGTGGCACCCTGTGTCCATTCTTAGAATATGCCTCTTTGGAGCATGTTTTTCTATGCATCAGTTTGACTCTGCAGGGTATTCTTTCTTTCCTAGTCACTTCAGAATTTTGGAGGATTTACTTTTTTGATAGACTTTATTTTCTTGCTGTGTCACTCTGAATAATGAGTGTATTTAAAATTTGGACTTTTAAAAAGCATCTTAAGAGTGTGTATAACTTCAGGCTGTGCCAATGTTAGAATGAAAATGAGTATGTTTATTAAGGCTTGCTTTTCCTCACCCGAGTCCCATTCTTTTATTGAAAATAACTTTGTGTGAATTTGTCATAGGGTATGGATTACAAATGTCTATACTGCATTTAGTTGTTTTATACCTTGCACCTTAATTGTTTTACATTCTTTTAGAAGGGTGACTTGGAATAAACATGCTTGTAATATTTTGGGCTGCTCTTGAGTTGTAATTTGTTCAATAGACTTGTTTGTTTGTTTGTTTCTGGTTCAATAGACTGGGCAAAGCATTCACAGAACACATAACAAATTAATATTTAATGGAAGATATTTAAAGAAGTTACACTTGGTCCTCCACATTCACTATGGCTAGGGGCTCACAAAAGTGGGAAAATTACAAATACCAAAGTGTGTGTGGGGGGGAAAGGGGGCAAGGTATGGTGGGGAGAATAGGTACCCAAGGTCTAAGGTAGGTTGGGGAAAGGAGAGGGAAGCGGAGAGGGGGTTTGGCATAGTGACCCTATACCTCTCTCTTGCCCATCTCCTTCCTTGCGTGTCTGGGAATATTGGGAGATGGTTTGTGTTGCTGAGAAATTGGGCTGTGATCCATCCTTAGCTGTCCAGGAAGCAGCTGGTGGAGGAGGAAGAGGAAGAGGAGCTGGACCAGTGGCAGGTTTTTATAGGGTTGCGCAGCCTGATTGGAGCCACCGAGAAGGAAGGTTCTCCAGGAAAATAATGAAAGAGTCCTAAAGGTATATTGAATGGTGAATTGCCAGAGGTGAGGGGGGCAGGGGTTGAAGAACTTCTCAAATAATGAAATCCGTGAAAGTCAAACCTGCAAATGTTGAGGGCCAACTGTATTTGTGCACACAATTTTACACAGGGTTCCCAGCTTGGACCATCTTTGAAGAGTTCAGGCCAGCTGGTAAAAGGGGTTATATTCAATAAGGAGATGAGCTCCAGTGAGGAATAAGGGAGACTACCCTTAAATCTTTGATGTCTTAGATAGCAAGATCCCAAATTCTAGGGGCAAATAAGTTTACCCATATTGACATCTAAATTCACCTTCTCCCCACTGGTGACTCTTGATAGCTAATTCGTATAAGGTAAATCTGCAGGGAAAGACCATATACATGACAAAGTTATAGCACTTCAATACCACCTAAAATGCCATGTGCACATCCTGTGGAATCTTAGGAATTATAATTTCATGAGATACTTAGAATTCTTTCGCAGAGTGCACTATTGCCTCCGCAGGCTACAACCCCAAGATTCCATAAGATGCAGCCATGGCAGTTAAAGTGGAATCAGAGTGGTATAACTGTGTCAAGAGCCCTAAGTATATTGAACGGTGAATTGCAGAAGAAGATGCCTAAGTACCCTAAACAGACTAGATCCTGTCTTGACTCGGAAACTAAGCAGGGTCAGCCCTGCTCATACTGCTGCAGGAGTGCTGTTCTATTTTTATTATGCCCCAGCAGAACTCTGGAATATGCCTTTTTTGGACACACTTATCAACTTGGGGGAATAGCTTCAAGATTCTGAACAAAGATGTAAAGCAGTGTTTGTCCCCCAACAACCTGGCTATTGAAAGGAGGGCTTTTTGAGTTGTTAGCGTCTTTGCCTAAACATCCTAGAGGCACCAGATCCTATCTGGCCTTGCAAGCTAAGTGGGGGTCAGCCGTAGTTAGTCCTTGGATACTGCCAACGAATAGCAGGTGTTGTAGGCTATATTTCAGAGGAAAGAACTAACAAAACCACTTCTGAGTATTTCTTGTCTAAGAAAGCTCCATGAAATTCATAAGGCTACCATAAGTCAATAGGTAACTTGAAGGAGCACACTCGTCCACAAACAAGTGTTCCATTTAGATGTTAAGATTTACTGAATGCATATGATTTATATCTTCTTCCCATGGCTATGATGCAAATATAGAAAGCAAAGCTCATCTATTTAAAACTCTCTGTCCATACCTATTAGTTGCTGAATAGCAAAGCATAACCTGCTGGTAGGAGGACAACGAGGAAAGACAGGGATAGCCTTCCTTAGACGAGAGTTCTGTTGTCTAGAATCAACTGTGGGGAAAGCCATCTCTTATATCCTTGTTCTGTCTAAACATGCCTCTGAAGTTGGTGGGATTGAGGGAAGGGCCTCTCTTTCAGATCCTAACTTGGGCAAGACTGGAAGACACTCATGATCCTTCACCATTGTTTAGGACAGCTGGGAGTTGCAGTCCAGTATGTAGAACTCCGTAGTTGCCTGATCCTGATATATTCCCATGTCCCTTCCCATCATAGTAATCATGGCATTTTACACTCGCCAACATGCACTTTTTACTTCACAGAAGTGACTTCTTTCTATGTGGGCTGAAAGGGACCTCTCTCTTTTTTAAAAATATTTATTTTTAGCTTTATTAACACAATAGCAAAGGATAAAAAGCATTAGAAGAAACTAGAAGAAAAGGACCAAAGAGAAAAAAAGAAAAGAAAAAAAGATTTAAAGTAAACCACATTACACAAAGACCACATGCTTCCTTCCTTCTTCACCCACACTTCTTGACATTGGTTGTTTAAGAAGGACCGATTATTTCCCCTCTTGAATATTTCCTTCTCATATAAAATCTTATTTCTCTGATTCTTCAGAGATAAATGTATACTTTGTATCAAGAACTAATTCTATCTTGTCACCAAGTCTTTCCTTCACATGTAATATATAAGGTTGCCAAAATTTTAAATAAGATTGTATTGAGACCTCTCTTAACTGTGAACTCACTCAACTGTTTGTGTCAAAGTTGATTTCTGGGACTGATTGAAGCATCTGACTATCTGATGTACTGGAGAATCTTCCACATGCCCCAAATGGGAGCAGTATAGTCAATAGCATGCTATAGAGAGGTACTTTTTTCACAGTCTCGAACTGGCTGTACTTGTGCCTTTATGAGAAAACAAATTCCCAGTGCTGCCACAAGATGGCAGTCTTAGCAACATGATGTGCATGTTCACCTGTCCACTTAGGGTCACCCAATGAATTTTCCATAGAATTTTCTTAGGCAAGGAATAATCAGAGGTGGTTTTGCCAGTTCCATCCTCTGGAATATAGCCTACAGCACTTGGTATTCATTGGTGGTCTCCCATCTAACTACTGACTACTAGGGCTGATCCTGCTTAGCTTCCAAGATCAGGCAGAAATCTGGTGCCATCAGGCTCTTTAGGGAGACATGGTAGCAACCTAAGAACCCCTCCTTTTCAACGGCTTGGTTGTTGAGGGACAAATATTGTTTTACACCTTTGCTCAGAATCTTGGAGTGATCCCCTAAGTTGTTATATATGTCAGAAAAAGGAACATTCTGGAGTTCTGCTGGGGCATAATAAAAATAGCACAGTACCGTTGCAGCAGTACAAGCAGTAGAAGTTGCCTTGAATGAATCTTGAAGAAATAATTTGTGGGCTATTCCAAATCCTTCACTGGCCTGACACATTGCCATGCAATGGGAGGTCTGGCCAATGCTACTGCTAAACGTCTTTGTGAGAGCTGCATGGATGTGAATGTTCATTCCTTCATTGCCTGCTTTCCCAGCACATTTGATATCTTTTAAAGCTGCTTCTCTTTCCACTGTCTCCACTCTGAAGTGTCATTTAGGAAAATCCTGCTGAGTTGAACGAATAGGACTTTGGGGCATATCTTATATCAATGGAAGTCTTGCATTAAAGCTAGAGAATGGTTTTACAAAGATGAGGTCCAATGAGGAATCCACATCCATCACCTTCTTTCAAGAGTATCCTGTTCCCAGTATTATAAGAGAGACTCAGTAATAATACAGTATGCTAAACAGAGTACTGTAGTGCCTCTGTCTGCTGTTTTGAGCGGTGATCTGCTCAGTGGGAAGTTCTATTTCTTTCATCTGTGTAGCTAGCTTATTGAGTATCTCCATTTAGGGGTGGGAAGAACTAGTCAATTTAGGACTTTATCCCTTTCCTTACACTTTGGCTGCTTCTCAGTGTTTTCTCCTATAATTCTTTCCTATTTTATCTCAGTTGTTGTCATCTACTCCCCCTCCCCTGCTACATAAGCTCCTCTTTCCTTTACCTACCTGGAAATGCTCTACTGTTGGCCAGGTATGGCAAGCTAGTAGCCAGACGTGTTCAGCTGGTGGACTTACATATGGACCTCACTGCCATTTTAGCCCATCCTGCTCTCTTGGACTATATTGGATGACATGTTCTACTTCTGGCTAGGTATAATGCAGAAATACCAACTCTTGAAAGGAAGATTTATGAAATGTTAACAGAAGGTCCTCGAAAATCTTTTGTGTATGGTTTTTAGGCTTATGGTATTAAAATACAACATATCTGTATAAATCTCCACTCTCAGCTACTGCCAGATGAGTTTTGTTCATGCATGATGCTAGGTTGCCACAGATGTGCGAGGTCCAGGAAACAACTGTACCATATACACAAAGCAAGAAATAAGGTGAACGCTAAGCAGAGAGTGCAAGCCACTGAGCAGGAGACTGTACGCCAAGTAAAATATGAATGCATGTGTGAAGTGCAGTGCATTATTAGGGACTTTAGAGGCACTTCAATTTTACAGTTGGGCAATGCTGAACCAAGATTAATGCTGGCAATGGTGAGGGAGTCTGTGGCACAGAATTCAAAATGCAAGTAGAGGAGATAAGGCCAAACTGAGTGAAACCACAACACTAGTGTCACACATATAACTTTACATGTGATGACATGGGAATGGCATACGCTCTTGCAGTTTCATAAGCCATACATAAAACAGAATAAGATCCAGGGATGACATGTTTCACTTAGTCTTTTATGCACTTGCAAGCACAGACTGGAGAGGGAAAGAACAACATGGTTTGCAGATGGGAGGGCTCTTGTAGGCTGCAATTACTGTTCCCCGTCACGGTCCATCATTTCGGAGGAGATGGACTGAAAGGAGCACATGCTTATTTGAAACCTCACAATTTCTCCACCATTATCCTATCCAGTTTCTGAAGACCCACATATCTGAAGTCCCACTGATTTCATAGTTTCTCTTCCGCAGTCTTAGAGAACTCAAACCTCAGCAGTATAAATGGGGAGAGAAGGAAATGCCAGATGCCACTCATAACTTTGTTCTTACAAATGTAAGAGAAAGAGTAATGCAACACCTGGGAAGATTTCTAAAAGCAAGGGAATGGGTACCTTCTGTTCATGGGACCATAGGTAAGCCTTGATGTGATCTGTGTGAAGACAAATAGTTGCCTTCTTTTTAAAAAAGCACCTCAAATAAAAAAAAAATATTACAGGAAAAACAAGCACAAGAATAAAATTTTTCTTCATTCCAAATGTCTTCAAGAATACAACCTGTGTACTGATATCTATAGACAACAGAGAGCCAGTGTGATGTAGCAGTCTGAGTGCTGATGGACTCTGGGAATCCAAGGTTTGAATCTCTGCTCAGACACAGAAACACAGTGAGTGGTCTTGAGCAAGTCTAAGCCTCAGAGGAATTCAACCCCCCCTTTGAACAAATCTTGCCACAAAAACCCTGTGATAGGTTCATCTTGAGCTCGCCTGGTATAGTGGTTTGAGCATTGGACTTCGACTCTGGAGAGCAGGGTTTGAATCCTTGTTCCTTGGAAACCCACCAAGTGGCCTTAGAAAGTCACACTCTTTCAGCCTCAGGCCATTTCTGCACTAGCCTGTTATAGTGCTCTGATTCCACTTTCAACATCCTACGGAATCCTAGAGTTTGCAGTTTAGGGAGGGGCCGGCTGGCCCCTCCCTGAACTGCAAACTCCAGGATTCCGTAGGATGTTGAAAGTGGAATTAGAGCGCTATAACAGGCTAGTGCAGAAATGGCTTCAGAGGAGGGCAAAGGCAAATCCTCTCTTTTCAGATCTTGCCAAAAAAAAAAAGTGATAGATTCACCTTCAGGTCGCTGTAAGTTGGAAATTACTTGAAGGCACACAACAACAAGATTAACAACGAGGTTCATCTCAGGGTCTCTATTAGAAATGACTTGAAAGCCCACAGCAACAACGTACATCTGAACGTCGACAGCGTGGGACAACAACCAAATGTCTGTTCAGAGTTCCACAGCTGGGCTACTACCATGCCAAATGCCAAATTGGGTCAGTTGGATGGTATGGGGGTTAATTTGGGGTGGAGACGTGTGTGCAAGAGCATTTAGTAGCCCCAAAAATGTGGGTTTTTTTTTTTTTGGTACTCAACATATATAAGGCCAATTTTTTTCTCAAAAAAATGGAAGAGGTGCCAGAGGTCACTGGGGATCCCCAAAGGTCAGTCTGAGACATGCAACGGGGTACATGCATCCCACAGGCCAGACAATTCCCACTCCCTATATAAATGGTGCCATCCCAAAACTTTGTTTCCTTTCTTTTCATATGCTAGCCAAGGTTTTGATCCTCTGAGTTATGACCCGAATAGAACTGAATGCATTATAGGACTGTCTCTTATGCCTGAAAACTGCTCACAACACAGCATGAGAACATATAGGAAATCAGTGAAGTTATGCTTCAGTCCCTTGGGACTACTCTGTGTGTGTGTGTGTGTGTGTGAGAGAGAGAGAGAGAGAGAGAGAGAGAGAGAGAGGATTATTTCCATGCATCCCCCTTACCTCTAGCTGCTCCCATTGCATTTGGTATAGAACAGGTTATATTTGACCCCTGTGGATTAAAGCATTCATGTTAAGATTGTCATCAGCTTGGGTAAAAGAGAGATCGAGACATATAGAGCGTGTCTAAGGGGGAAGAATAGGATTAGAAGGTCAGGCCAGGGCAATGGGTTCTCCTCTGGAAATGATGTTATCAAAACGGATTCAAATACTTTGTGCAAGCAAACAGGATTGTCTCAGAAAAGAAGAGCTTGCTGTCAGAGATTTCCTTTGGAGAGCCTTTCCATGACAGGGGGCTGTTCATTTGTTTTCCCAGTCAGAAAGAGAGAGAGAGAGAGAGAGAGAGAGAGAGAGAAGGTAGTCGTATATGTATGTGTTCCCTTTATGGAAGACCAAGAAAAACAAAAGGGGGATCAAAGTACACTTTTCACGAGTGAGTGCGGATAGGCTGCAGAGAGCTTCCAGTGTAAATGCCGTGGCACAAGAAGGATATGCAATCCCAAGGTGTGTTAACAGGTTCAGGGAAGAAGTTTGTAACCTCCTGTCTTTGGAGAGCTGCTTCCAGGGCCTCTGATATTGACATCTTTTGGTAAGGATGGAGACAAAGGCTAGAATAATATCTTGGAAGTTTGCTTGTCCATCTAGAAGCAAGAGATGTGAGGGGATCACCCTAAAACAGGACAATCTTCAAAGGGCAGATATTAAATTTTGCAGAAGTATGTACCAGATACAGTAGGTTTCAAAGGAAAGAAATGGGGAAACAACCTGTGAGTATTCCTTGCCTAAGAAAACTCTCTGAAATTCATGGGGTTGCCATAACTTGACATGCAGTTTGAAGGCATATGCACACACACAGATGCAGAACAAGTGAAGCATGCCAACAATTTTGAATTCTTATTGGCAACCACTATGAACAATTGGCACATTCAGGGAGCGATAATTTTTAAGCACTTCTGACTTGCAAAGGAAAATTGCTTCTCCCCCATCCCAAAGACTATGGATTCTACATTAAATTCCAAATTCTTTAGTCAGAATAAATCAAGCCAATAAGATATATAATTGAATTGCTCACAGCTGTGCTTGTGTGTTGATATCAGCAGAAATTCTGCAGAGGGATTGCCTTCTGTGAAGAGTTCAGTCTTTTTGCCTTCCTGCAGAAAATTCTCAACAATGCTGTTTACACTCTCATCTTATACCAGAGGCTGCTTGCACATATTCAGTCTCTTTTCTGTGTTCATGAGAGCTAGTGGGTTGCTCCAAGAAATAAACACTCACGTGTTCATGATCTGGCATGGTGTATTTACTGATTTAAAATGTATTTTTAAGGTGTAAATTGCAGGCCACACCCATCAGTCTTCGAAGAGCAAGAATATATAAATGAGTCAACAGTTAAGCGTACACAACCCAACACACTTACTTTCATCTGAATGGCTAAATTCCATATATGCCCAAGGCAGACTCTGCGGCTTTAATGTGACCATATGCAGTGCAAGAGGTTGACAGTGGGAGGATACTAGACTTTCCCTAGGGTCTAGAAGACAGTAGGTTGCATTACCTCTAAATCCCTTGTGTCATGCTTAGAAGTCAGTGGGAGGGCTTGCATTTGCCAAGTTTATTTGAGGCTTGTAACTTTCTTAATTTGCTCGGTTTATTTGGAAGTTCTCTGCAAATGCACAAATGAGATAGTTCAGGAAGCACATTATTATTATAAGTATCCATTCTTCCAGCATTCTTTTTCTCTTCATTTTGGTTGTGGCTGCCTGGGAGTTGTTCCTTATTATCTATTTCCAGGACACATGAGGTGCTTATTGTCACCAAGTCAAAACTGAAGCACTTAGTTTTGTAGGGGAAGCCATGGTTCAGTCAATGGTAGGGCACTTATTTTGCATGCAGAGGGCTCTTAGTATTAACAATCAAAAGACATTGTACAGCTATTATTCTATTCAGTTCTGGCTGGCTTCAGCATTGCTTACATTCATTGTTCTTAAAAATAACTTGGGTGGAAGATACAATCTGTGGGGTAAGAGGGAACTGAAACACACAAAGAGCCAACATTTATCATTACTTAGCCATTAACAAATGGTAGTTGTGTAGTAACACAGATATAACATAGAGGATAAGAAACCTTACCAGTGCACCACTGCCAAATCAGCTAGTATCTACTATACTTTTGTTGCTGTTGTGTGCCTTCAAGTCATTTCCAACTTATGCTGACACTAAGGAGAACCTATCACAGGGTTTTCTTGGCAAGATTTGTTCTGAGGGGGGTTAACTTTGCTGTCATTTGAGGCTGAGACAGAGTGATTTGCCCAAAGTCACCCATAGAGATTCAAACCCTGTTCTCTAGAGTCATAGCCCAATGCTCAAACGTCTGCCATGTTGGCCTTCATGTATTGTACATATATTCCTCCATTTCTCATTGTTTTACAAGTATCAGATGGATGTGTGAACTGAATCCTATGAAAACCATTGAATCTGAGGTGACTGCCGGTGATATAAGAATTCTCTCTGCTGTTAGATCTGCGAGGTTTTGTTCACACATGAACAGCATGACATTAGAGGAAAGGATGTGCACATGTCAACTAGCACTGAAAGAGATTGCCTTAGAGTCTGAGATAATAGCAGAAAATCCTAAAAGTTTGAAGAGATCCTTTGACTCACAATCAAACAAGGAGCCCCTAAGGTTATAGCATCATGTGGCCCTGAGTCAGATATATTTGGATCCTCAAATCTACTTAACAAGAATCTTTCAAGAAGACCTGCTAGTGTGCTTCACTTTGAGAGAGACTAAGGCCCTTTCCGCACGAGGCTGGTGAATCAGTTCATGCCATTTCTTACCGGATTTTCTGGGCTCGAAACAAGGTGGACTTTCCCTCATTTCCTTCCGCACAGCTACTGTGTATGTTCCATTCTGATTCGGAAGAGTGCGAGTTCATGAATCCACACTGCCTCTGCTGTGGCCACTCCCGCTACTCCTCTCACCCCGCCCCATTGGCTGTGATTAGCCGTTTTTTTTGGCATGGTTTAGTATGTCATTGCGTACGTGCATACGTGCGTAAGTCCATACTATCCCCTGGCCCCTCTCATGAGCCCTCCCCTGACCACCAATTTGCATTGGTGTGAATGTACGTGTCTGCACCACTGTGAAAGTATGAATTGGATCGATCTGGAAAATTGGAAAACTGATTTTTTCCGATTTTCAAATAGCACGCTTTACCACCACATGGGGGTGCATTTAGTCGGAATTATGCGAGAAACAAAGGTAAATAAACCAAACCTAGTCTGCTCCAACATGCAGAAGACCTCCATGGCAAGATGCATTGGCCCGCCTTAATAACCGCATGCGGAAAGGACCGAACTCTTGACTTTTTGTGCTAAGAACAGTGTTTCTCACATAGTCTGCAGGGTTAGGAACATGGTTGTTGTGAGTCTGAATATAAGATTCCATTTTTTTGCTTTTACTGGCTTCCACTGATATGGGACAAGAATGGCTGAGTTGTGGGTATTGAGAATTCCTGCTTGTGCCTTCCTTTTAACCTTTGCCTTGGTTTTGTTCCAGAAGAGGCAGCTAGTGATGAGGAGGGAAAGGGGGAGCTGGCTGAATAGGTGCAAAAAATCTTTATAAAAGGGACTTCACTGTCAGAGCTTTGTTAATGGAGGTATGCCTGTGTTTAAATTTCTAACTTGCACATTGGCAGTGGTCAGACTAACTAATACTAAATAAATAGAACTAAACCACTATAAGCTGAACCCAAACAGTCTTGAAAACAGTTTCTGAAGGAACACTAGTCACTAATACTACTTTTGGTGCCACTGAGAGCAGGTTTGTGCCCTACTTATTTTTTTTTCCAGTAGTCTTCCCTCCAGCGATTTGCCAGCAGCAGTTCTGTGGGATGGGGTCAGGGCCAGTCAGTCAACCAGGCAACCTCTTTTGGGCCAGAGGGCTGCTTTGGGCCAAGTTGCCAGGACTGGGCATGATGGGAGGGAGCTGAGGAAGTAGCTATTCTCCAGTTCCCCTCCCTCTCTGCCTTCCTGTGGGCTGGAAAGGGACTCCAGAAACCAGCTGCTCAGGGGCAGGGTCCGAGGTCTCCTTGTGGACATTGCCACAGCATATCCAGCAGCAAAGGAAGGTGGAGGTGAAAAGAGCAGCAGGGAAAACAAAGTGACCATTTGGTGCAGCCAGCAGAGAGGGTCTTTGGTGCCTGGCTCAGCCAGGATCCTCCCTCAGCTGACGGTTGGGAGGATTTTCTTCTTTTGTTTCCATGGTCAAGTTGCTTCACTTGGCAGCTGTGTGAGTGACTCCTGAGGACTCCAAATTCCTTTCCTGGCTGAAGTTGGGTCCAAGCACATCAAGCCTTTGAATCCACTTGGGCCTCCAGTTGCAAAGATGGATTTAGGAGTACTTCCATCCCCGGACTTGCTCTTTCAGGGGGAGTGCAGCTGGGACATCTCACTTACCCAGTTCCTCGATCTGGGAATCGCCAGTTCACAGAGTCTCCGGGATTCATCTTCAGCTTATTAGTCCCCATCCAGCCCATCACAGCATCCAGGCACTGTTCCAGCACTTGCCCAACTCCAGCTGACTCTGATAATAAGAAGTAGAGCTGAGTGCCATCTGCATACTGATGAAATCCAGTCCCCAAACTCGTAATGGCCATATCCAATCACTTCATCTAAATATTGAACGACGTGGGGGATAGGATGGAACTCGGTGGCACCCCACAATTTAACAGCCATGGGGAAAAGCCAGAATCCATAATGCTGTTTTCTGGAACTGACCCTACCTATGCAACATAGTTGGGCCCTTGGCCCCCTTCTGAACTACTGGGTCCCAGTAATATGTACCAGCTCCCCCTATTGACACTGGTCAATTCACCATTCTTAAAGGCAAAATGGCAACAGAGATTATATTCTTCTAAGCCCATTTGCACATGGTGCGGTCAAATTTGGTCTGGATCAATGCAACTTTATAGGTAGTCTTCAATCTCCTACTCCCCAAGGGCAAGGGAGGCAGGCATTTGGAAACATCTGCCCAAGTTCAGCTAAGACTACATCCTTCAGAGAGATGGGAAACTATCTGGTAATTTTCCTCCTAGTGCTGGTTCTACTATAAGGCAAAGAGTCAACTGCCTCAGATAGGCAAGGGAAGGGCAGCAGTGTCGGACTCCTGTACGTTCCTCATAAATTCTATGCCCTCCTCTGTCAGAAGGCAAAGCTGTGTGTACCACCCAACCCATCCTGAGTCCCTTAACTGCCTGCTCCTTCTGGTATAGTGGAGGATACAGGGTCATTGCCATCCCTGTCAGCTTCTGCATATGAACTGGGAAGGAGGAAAGAGGCAAACAAACTGCCTCAGGCAGTGCAGCATCTTAGCCCATCTTTTCTGCCTCTCCTATAAACACCTTCCCAGAGGGTGCAATAACAGCAGATTTATATCTGAAGCAAGGAGGGCACTTGGGGTGGAAATGGAGCCTGGTTAATGGAAACAGCAAACTCAGCCTTCACAGCAGAGGCACATCCTCTCCCACCCACCCAGCCAGCCCTGCCCCAGCCCGCTCTCTGCAGAGAGAAATCCAATTTATGCAACGTGTTAGTGACAGCAGTGCCTTTGCCACAGCTGGGTGACTCCAGTTTGCCCCAGGCAAGGCTGTGGGACCCAATTAATGTCCCTTCTCTCCCAGGCTCAGAGTCCTCCTTCTCCCAGCCTGCCAGGGCATGTGCCGTGGGAATGGCTTTGTTGTTTATACCCCACAGCACAAACTTGGCCTAGGGGCAATGGCAGCAGCCATCCATGGGAGCAGCCCTTGCTTACAGCTCTTTGATTATCAGGAGGAGAACACAAGAGCCATGATTTCCAAGCAAAGGCCTCATCAGCCATCTGGAATGGCACCACTGCTTGCTTTCTCTCATCATGCCGAATGCCAGTAATAAGGGCCCTATCACAACATGAACCAGTATCATTAACTGAGGTGGGATGCTGCAGCACTAGGCAAGACTATTTGCTGCGGTGGATTGCTTCCCACGTGACTTTTTCCTGTTTGCATTCCCAAAACAAAGTTAGAGCAGCACCCAGAAAATGAGTGCAGGCACACACTCCCATCTAATGGAGGGAGCTAGAGAAAATTGCTTTTTTGAATGACAACTACAAAACTTCCCCCATCTACCATATCTGCTGGCCGTCTTGGCTGGGGGTTTAGGAGTTAAAGTCCCCCCAAATAATATTTCCAACCTCTCATCTGATGAAAAACTTGTATCAACATTGGACAAAGCTATTGAAGCATCTTTGTTATTCATTCACTTTTTCAGAAGAAGGAATGCCTTGTCTTTTCAGGTCGGTTGCCACAGACCTGCCTCATACATACAATGTGCACTATGGTAGCTTTACACAGAGTCACTCCCTGAAGCAACCTCTGCACAGGGGGAGGGGCATGGAAGGAGGACAGAGGTTGTGCTGATATGGTTTAAAATGGGAGTTTGAAGAAATAGTAGTTATGGATGCATGGAGGACCCTTAACCCAAACAAAAGAGACTATACATATGTTTCTGAAGTACACCAATCCTGGTCACGAATAGATATGATATTGGTTTCAAAACAACTATTAAGAGAGATAAAGAAGATAGAAATATTGCCAAAGATCATTTCAGACCATCATCCAATGATGATGCCAATGCAAGAAGCTACAAAGCAATTTCAATGGAGATTAAATGATAATTGATTAAATGATGAAGAGGTAGTACAACAAGCAAAAGAAACTTTGAAAAACTATTTTAGAGAAAATGTAAAAGAGGACATGAAGACGGTCTGGGATGCATCAAAAGCAGTAATGAGAGGTTTTTTTTATTCGAAAAAGACAGATCCAAAACAGGGAAAAATGACAGAAATATCAAGAACTGGTAACAAAACTCCAAGAAAAAGAAAAAGAATTCAGGGAAAACCCAACAAAGAAATCAATACAAGTGGAAATGAAGAAAATACAAAAAGAGATAAGGTTGAACTCACAAGAAGAAATAGAGAAAAAGATGAAACAATTGAAATTAGCCCAATTTGAACAGGCAAATAAGATTGAGAAATGGCTAGCGTATAAGCTAAGGAAGAAGAGAGAAAGAAATATAATAACCGAATTGAAAAATGGAAAAAAGAGAATTACACAACATGGAGAAATAAAACAAAAATTTAAAGAATACTTTGAAAAATTATTTCAAGAAAAAAATCTTCAATACGGAACAGAAGGAAAATGGAAGGAATTTCTTAACAAGATTAAGATTCCAAAAATATCATCAGAGAAACAGGAACAGCTAAATAAATAAATAACATTAACTGAAATAGAAGAGGCAATAAGAGATTTGAAAACGGACAAGGCACCAGGGCCAGATGGATTTACTGCACTCTATTACAAAAGATTTGTAAAAGAAATAATCCATCCATATCAGGCAACTTTGCAAGAAGTAGAGAAATATGGGAAACCACAGTCATGGGGAGAAGCAAATATAGTGGTGATACCCAAAGAAGACAGAGATAAAAGAGAAGTAAAAAATTATAGACCAATCTCCCTTTTGAATATAGACTATAAAATTTGGGCGACGGTATTGGCAAAGAGATTGAGACACACAATACAGGATAAAATACAGGAAGGACAAACAGGTTTTCTCCCAGGTAGACAAATGAAGAATAATATTAGAACTTTAATGAATGCAATTGAATATTATGATAAAAACCCAGGAAAGAAGATAGCTATTATATCATTGGATACAGAAAAAACTTCTGATAACGTTTCCTGGGGCTTTATGCATTATACTTTAAAAGAATATGGCCTGGGAGAAACATTCTGTAAATGGATGGAGATGATATACTGGGACCAATCAACAAAGTTAATAATAAATGGAGATAAAACGCAAAGTTTTGAAATGAAGAAGGAGGTATGACAAAGGTACTCATTATCACCATTACTATTCATACTAATACTAGAGATATTACTGATAGCAATAAATGAAGATTCACAGATAAAAGGTTTAAAAATAAAGAAGAAGGAAATAAAATATAAAGCTTTTGCTCATGGTGTAATCATATTTTTGGAGGAACCACAAGAATCTATACAGAGGTTGATGGAAATTTTTCAAAAATATGGACAAATGGCAGGATATAAGATAAATAGAGAAAAGACAAAGATGATGACTTTAGATACAACAAAAAAAGAACAAGCAGATTTGGAAAAGAGATCCGGATATCAAATTAGAAAAAAAAATATTTAGGAATAATAATAACAAATAAAAATCACGAGCTATTTGACAACAATTATTTGAAGACATGGAAGGAGATCCAAATCGGAAAAATGGATGTTTATGAATTTGTCTCTCCTAGGAAGGATAAATGCATTCAAAATGTCATTATTACCTAAGCTAATGTTTCTTTTCCAAAATTTACCAATAATAGGAAGGGAAAAGATCTTTAAAGAATGGGAAAAAGAGTTACAGAAATTTATCTGGCAGGGAAAGAAACCAAGAATAAGATTTAAAACACTACAAGATGCAAAGGAGAGAGGAGGTTGGAGACAAGATAAGAATGCGTACAGAAGAGGAATTAAAAGAGTCAGGACATGAATTTAACTGGTTTCCATGGAGACAATTAAAAGAGAGATTCAAGATGGATCAGAAACTATATGGGTTTGAAAAAAATGAAAATGAATTAGATATAATGATGAAAGGGGATCAGAAAAAGACAATCTCTAAACTTTATAAAATATTGTTACAAAGAGAAATGGAACCAGAGATTGTTAAAGACAACATGGTCAGATGAGCTCAAAATATTGGACATCCAATTGAGCTGGATACATGGGTGAGGGCATGGAAAACAGATATAAAATTTACACCAAGCTTAAATTTAAGAGAACATTTTTATAAAATGTTACATAGATGGTACATGACACCTGTAAGGTTGAAAAAAATAACAAAAAATGGGAATGGAAAATGTTGGAAATGTGATGAAAAGGAGGGGTCCTTTTTCATATGTGGTGGACCTGTAAGGTAGCAAGAAAGTATTGGAAAGAAATACATGATGAAATTCAAAGAATGTATAACTTAAATTTTGAAATGAAGCCAGAATTTTATCTGTTAAATATGTTAGGGCAACAAAGAGAAATAAGATCTCATCAGAAGACATTGTTATATGTAATAACTGCTGCAAGACTGACATATGCACAATATTGGAAAGAAAGAAATTATATTGACATAAAAGAATGGAAATTAAAAGTTCTGGATACGGTAGAGATAGAAAAGTTAACCTTTTCACTTAAAAATAAGCCAATCCAGAACTTTGAAAGAGAATGGCAAGAAGTTTTGAATTGGATAAAAGAATAAGAAAAGAAAGGGATAAAGGAAGATTGGTGACAATAGGTAATGTAAACTAATGATGTTATAGAAAAAGCGTAAGTAGTAATGTAACAATGTTTAAAAGTAATAGTGTAATATTTGTTAAACAGAAACAATGTATGTATGGAATGTAAACACAGACTCAACTGGAAAAAAGATGCTTGGAAGTGGGGAGGGTTTTTTTTTATTCTTTTTAAAATTTTTATACACACACACACACACATTTAATATATAATATATATAAAATTTAATATATATATATATATATATAAAATTTAATATATATATATATATAAAATTTAATATATATATATATATATATATATATATATATATAAAAATAAAAAAATGGGAGTTCTTTCAGCAATACTGGCTCCAAGTTTTTTTGGTGGGGGCAGATATACTGGCAAAGAAGCTCCCAGTGGACATCTCTTCCTTCCTTGTAGGCCTAATCTGTCACAGCTGACCAGAGGGAAAGCACACAGCAAGCAGAAAGTGTTGCTGCTCCTTTTCCTCACTTTGGTCTCTACTTGCATGTTTGGAAGAAGATTGGTAAACAGGCTGAGTCAGTAAGGAGGAAGAGGAGGAAAAGCAGCAGCAGCAGCAGCAGCAGGGCTAGCAGGCCCCAGTGATTTGTCAGTGAAGCACCTGGGATCGGGTTTTCGCAGATGCCCAGCGGTGCTTTAGCTTTGCATTTCAGATAAATGGCTTGTTATCTGGAACAGGTCTCCTTCCAGGTCTGTCTATGGTTTATTGCAGTGTAGTAGCTCTCCTGAGAACCTCTTTTACGTACACACATACATGGTTTGTGTTCCTTTGAAGCACAGAGACTGGCAGAAGCATCCAGCTATATTCCAGCTGGATTCGTTCTTGAGAATCACAAGGAACAGTTTCCATTCCCTCCATTTCTCCCAATTTGGCAGGGAACACATTTATATTGCTTGGCCCCGTAGGTCCCAAATTTTCATTTTTCTGGTGAATTCTGGGTTCTGGTGAATGTTCCTCACTGCAATTCACTTGTTCTCTCTTGACACATAAATATCTAAAGTTCAGGGACCGATTTTCATTGGGGAGAAAATGCCCATTTCCTTCTACTACCTCCCACCTGGCTTTCTACCCTCACCCCTGCTGTTTTTTCATCTGCTCTCTCCTCATGGCAATCCTTAAGTTCCTATTTTACTTTATATAACTTTTGGCAGCCCCTTCCTAAACTGCAAATCCCAGGATTCCATAAGATGTGGAAAGTGGAATGATAGCACTATAACAGTCTAGTGCAGAAATAGCCATAGTCTGAAAACGCTTGATTCCATATGAATATACATAGTGAAATTTTAAAAAGTTGTCAATTAAAAAAAACAAAATGGTCCACATCAGAAAATGTGAACACAGAGAAAACAATCTGAACAAATGTCAGCTCTAAATTTGTCCAGTGACCCCTATTGTTACCCCCAGAATAACCCTAAGAGAGGGCCCCTAGAATTGGCATGACTTCCCCCATATTGGATATTGGCTAGCAAAGGTCGGTTGCAAGTAAAAATTGGGTTTGAATTAGATTCTTAAGACTGACAACGCCCTTTTCTGCTGTATGGGAATGTAGGCAACGTCCTTTAATGACCTATTGTTCCAAGTCACGTATCTCTAGGCAGCCACAATAGACTCTCTCCTTGATTAATAAAAGAGTTGTCTCAGCCCCAAGCCATGCTGATGAACTTTGCGAGGATAGACAATCAAGGTCTATCAATTTGGAATTTTAAACCTATCATGTACCTGGACTTTCCCGGGAGAAACAATACCGAGGAGAGGTCGTGATATTTGCCTAACATTATATTCCGTAATCATTGTCCATTAATGCCACTTTGCTAGCCTACACACAGCCTGAGGACAGAAATTGGCTATAACAACCCTCACTTTCTGAGCCTCTTCGGAGAGCCTCCCAGACCGGACAAGGGTCCGTTTTGCTGCTACCGAGGTGTCCCACTTAAGCCTCTCAGACGCTGCTGAGAGCTAAACGCGACTCGCCTATCTGACTCGCCTCGAAACCCTGCTGCTTCCAGCCTTCCAGCCCTGGGATCCAGCCTTCCCTTGGTGCTTTACACCAAACCTTCGCTAATCTTCTCCTTCTCCAGGATGCCTAGACTAAGGTCCGTATGCCCTCTCTCCCAACTGTCTCTTACTTCCAACTTCGTTCTTGTAGCCCTTGTGTGATTGTAGGATTATTTGTTCGTGTGTTGCGATCTTCTTTGTTAGTTTTAATAAAGTTACTTTAGACGGTTCCTCTGACTTTTGCATGGTTCTGACCCCATAGACATAGGGTTAAAGATTCCTTGCCCTGACCTCTCGCAAGCTTTGAGTTTCTCTGTTAATTCCCTTAATTTGAAGTCTGTTTGGGTGTACTCAAGATACCCCCAATTTTCAGGGTAACACTATAGAACCACTAAAGGAACAGAGGAATTTTGAAGACCCCTCCACAAGGATAACTGAACCATATCTCATCCCATGATCCTGAAATAATTAAAGAATATAACAGTGAGCTGAATGACCATATTATTACTCCCTCCACGTTCATTTTTGGGCAGTCCAGAAGTAGTTCAGAGGTACTTTTGCAGCACAAGCATATGAAACCAATTTAAATTCATCTCACAGAATCAGCAGCCAAATTGATATTTACAGCAGCTATCTTGATAGCAACTGAAAGCACTGCGTGGTAATTGTACCATCATCAGCACGACAGTATTTGCGTATGCCTAGGACACTGAATCTGGAATTGAGGGTGGCTCAGGTAAACTTCAGAGCAGGGCAAACTGTAACTTTAGACATGTTTGTTTACTTACCAGTAGGCTTGAGCACCCTTTACCATGCAGCCTTCAGGGCTCTTGCCACAGCAATGGCTGAACTACTGACCCTGGGAGTTGGCAAAACAATAGGCTTACACTCTTGACAGCCTAGCCTCAAGGTGACACTGCTTCTCCTGGAAATAGCCCACTGCCAACTGATTAATAGTGCTTGCATCTATTCCTTACATCAGAGCAACAGAACTGCTGAGTGTGGAGTGGAGGTGGTGGTGGGGTACTCAGAGTCTCCAGGCACAGCCATGTTTCATTTAAGGACAATATTTATTTATTTACTTACTTACTTACTAATGTATATACTCAGCATTGCCTGGGATTTTATTTTCTCATAGGTAATACTTGTTAGAAAGATTTGAGATCCTGTGTCTCTAATTCCCCAAACTGTCTTGTCCAGTACCTGTAAGTTTTCCCCATATTCCCAAATCCAATCTGTATTCAGAGTTATTAACATACAGAGGTTGGGTTCCTGAGGGAAATACACTTCCCTCCTCCTTGCTGCTAGGCCTCATCTCCATAGTAACTAGCCAGGCCCAAGAGCTCTCTGGCTGAGAATTCTCAAGGCCCCTCCCTAAACTGCAAATCCCAGGATTCCATAGAATATTCACAGGCAGCCAATCATATGAGGTCTTTGCCTCGCACAGCCGTTCAGATGAAGTCTTCGCCTGACACAGACAAACAATCTTTGACTTTTATATACTAGATTTTAAATGTATATCCTGCCTTTCTGTCCGTATGAGACCCAAAGCTACTTACAATACAAGTTAAGACAAAATAGCTAACCAATCAAATTAACTTACCAGTAGGCCTGAGCAATACTTATCATATGGCGTTCATGGGTCTTGGCACAGCAGTGACTAAACTACTGACTCTATATATTTTTTAACCTTAGTTTTGATACAGCACAACAGGTTCAATGATCAGACCTAACCTATTCACTGACATTGTCTTCCATCCTTACATATAAGAGCATAACTACAGTCAGTTCTACAGTTTAATTAATTCATCCTTACTTCTATACATGTATGGAAGGCAAACCCTTATCTGCTTCCCTCCCACAGAACAGTTTTCTCTCTCATAGTGAGCTTCACCAGGTGTTCTGGGAAACATCCTATATTTGTCAGGGTCTTGGATTTCCATCTTTGAAAGATAATGCTTTTTGACAATTAAGTCTGTAAAAAGGATTGTGCTTGTAAGATCCATAAGCTGTGTCCACGCCTAATATTTCATTCTGGTGGCAGGTGCCCTGTAGCAGGTTGTACACAGAAAAGGCCAGTACTGCTCCTAGTATGAAGTTAACTTGTTTCATTGCATCCTATTTGCTAGAATACAGTTCTTAGAGAAGCATCTACAAGTTCTTCTAGATGGTGGCCCATTTATTCTGCAGCTCATCCAAACTGGGGCTCTAACACATGTGCTTGTGGGGACTCTTCTGCTGTGCATAAGAATAATGTTTAGGAGTCTTCCAAGGCATCTGGACAAATTTGTGGCCATAACACTATGCAGTTTTGTGTGACTGAAGAAAGTAAGAGGAAGATATCTACAATGTAAAGCCCAAATACATATAAGTAGGATCTACATAAGCTCTGTATAAGTGCAGTGTTTTCTACGGTGAGTGCTGTTTTCTTTGTTACATTTATATCCTGCCTTTCCTCCAATAAGCTCAAGGTGGCATGCATGGCTTTCTTTCTGGAGGGAAAGTCAGGCTGAGAGAAAGTGATTGAGTCAAGGTCACCCAGTGACTTCCATGGCTCATAGACCCTCCAACTGTCCTGATTTAGTAATTTTAGCATCCCCCCTTGACTAAAGTGTGCTTTTGCATTTTTTTTTCAATTGTGCAAATTTTGGCAGTTCACCTGTTTGGAAAAGTGTGCACTGTTTGGTGCATAGCCTTCAACTGGCCTTATTTGGCAGGGACAGTCCTAGTGAATCCTTCGATGTCCCACTTTTTCAAGGGAACTACAATCCAGATTTGCCAGGTCCCAGACCAATACTCTTACACCATTACACCAGGTGTTGTTAAACAGCAAGTCCCAGCATTCTTGGCCATTGGCTATGCTGGCTAGGGCTGCTGGGGTTCCATCCAGAGGGTGACGCAGGTCTTATTCATGCATACCACAAACTGGCTCGAGGTTCATCACAATGCACCAGATATAATGTCATCTCAGAGCATTATGGGAAATTTAAATGGCAGACACATCACAGGCCGAGGAGGGCAGATGCCAGTGATCAGAATCTTCTAGAGTACTTGGTGCTGATATCATGAAAATAATAATAATAAAAAACTCCTGCGAGAACAAAAATCAAAGTTTCCCCTTCTCGAGAAATAGTTCTTGAGACTAGAGGTGGGAGGCTTCTGTGAGTTACAATTAAGTATGTACCGTAAAGATAGCCAGTGTGGAGCTGTGGTCTAGCATTGGGCTAAGACTCTGGGAGGGTTTGAATCCCCACTCAGCCATGGAAACCCACAGGGTGACCCTGGCCAAGTCACACTTTCTCAGCCTTAAAGTAAGGCAATGACAAACCTTCTCTGAATACATCTTGCAATGAAAATCCTATGATAGGGTTGCTATAAGTCAGAGTCAACTAGAAGACATCTAACAACAAATATACCTTGGAAAGGATTTACTTGAAGAAGAATGCTTTTACACTTTACAAATCCTGAAGTAAGAAAAAAAAGTGTAACTGTGGATAAATACAGTATTGAAATGAGTATAAATATAGCAATGAAACAAGTATAAGGAAGAGATGAGAAGAGAGCTTTTAAAAAACCCAACGAAGTTTGATTGGGCTGGAGTCCATAAAACTTGTAATTGTTAGTCTTTGAGGTGGCACAAAACACATTGGCCATTTCCACACTAGCCTGTTTTAGTGCTATTATTCTACTTTCAACATTCTGTGGAATTGCCCCGCCCTAAACTGCAAACCCCAGGATATCATAGGATGTTGGAAGTGGAATAAAAGCACTATAACAGGCTAGTGTGGAAATGACCGTTGTTGTTTCTGCTACTATCATGGCCATTTCTTTACAAATAATTTGGATTTGTGGTCCTGCCTCTGCTTTCACGATATATTCAGAGTGTTATGAGTGCCACCTTGTGGGCATAAACTGAATTTGCAGCTGGTGTTTTGTGCTTCTAGGATAGGCCATTTCCACACTAGACTGTTATAGCGCTATTATCTCACTTTTTCAACATCCTCTGGCCCCTCCCATAACTGCAAACCCCAGGGTTCCATAGGATGTTGAAAGTGGGATAATAGCACTATAATAGTCTAGTGTGGGAATGGCCATAGTCTCACAATGACGCTGATCTTCATGAGTTCATAAAGTTTGACATCCTGTTAGTGAAATGTGCCAGCATAACAGAAGTGTTCACTACCTCTCTCAAACATCACACCATTAAAACTCACCTTCCCCCTGAAGAATGCTTCAACATGATCGTATAGTGTCTGGAAGAGAGTGAAGAGTGGAAGTAATGGCCAGCTATGTCCCTGTAGTGCTTACACAATAGTGATGTCATCCCCTGGGATTTCCAAAAGATCCCTGGAAGGTCCAAGAGGATAACACAGTCATTGTGCAGCCAGATATAGGGACAGCTGCCTCTCTGCCAGCCAACTACTCCTATGCCAGCCCCAGCTATCCTTTGATCACTAAATAGCTGTGTTGTAGGAGGCAATGTGAATCCACTGAGGGCCACTAAAAGTGAAGCACCATCTTGAAATAAAATGAAAGTGTCATAGTATCTTAAAAGACATAGTTGAGGAATTCTGGGAGTTGTAGTCCAAAAAGGGAACCTTTTCAGGTAACTCTGGAAGAATTTCCTGTAAGCAAATCCTTTGAAAGAACTAAAGAAATAGGTATGATGCCCATGGACCCTTCCTTCAGGGAGATCTAGCAAGCTGCATAACTGAAGGTTTTAATCTTGCTTAGATAGGAGAGTTATACAGGGCTTGGAAATTTCTCTTTGACTAGTTAATGCCCCCTGCCCCCAAAATAGTCCAGGGATTTGGAACTGTCATATCTCTTCCTTTCTCTGCAGCCTGGCCATCCAAGATGTTTTGCTGTCTGAGGGAAATGACAAGATGGTGGCGCTACCATTCCATTTACGGCAGCGAACTAGACTGTCGGTTGAATTTTATTTCAGCACTGGTGACACAATGGTGTCTCCGACCACACTTGAAAACAGCAGTGTAGGAGGTGCAAGCCATATGGTGGAGACAGCTCTGGCATCCAAAAGAAGGGAATATTTGAAGCAAGGGAAGGCTGTCCCACATCAGCTGCCTGAGGCACTTGCCTCACTTGCCTAATGATAGGACTGCTTTGCAGAACTTGATGGAAGAGAAAGGAAGCTTGAACAAAAGAAGCAATTGCGTGTGTGTGTGTGTGTGTGAGTCTTCAAGTTGCCTGATTGCAACCCCTTGAATTTCATAAGGTTTTCTTAGGCAAGGAATATTCAGAAGTGGTTTGGCCAGTTCTTTTTTCCTTTGAAATATAGCCTACAGCACCTGGTATTCATTGGTGGTCTCCCATCCAAGTACTAAGGAGGGCTGACCCTGATTAACTTCCATGACTAGACAGGATCTGGTGCCATAAGGATATTTGCTGCCCACTAAATCTTAGAAAGAAGAACCAGTGTGGCATTGTGGTTTAAGACTCTGGAGACAAGGGTCTGAATACAAGCTCAGCCATGGAAACACACCAGGTGACCTTGAGCAGGTCACGTTTTCTCAGCCTCAGAGAAAGGCAATGGCATACCTCCTCTGAACAAATCTTGCCAAGAAAATCTTGTGATAGGGTCACCATAAGTCAAAAATGATGTGAAGGCACATAACAACAAACATTAGAAAGTGCATTAGATGAGTTAGAGTTACCAACTTTTCTTCTGCCAAGTTCCGGTGCCTTAACAGATGAGCAGAAAGTCACCATTCCTAAAAAGCCATCACCAATAGTATACTGCTTGTCACAGAACTGAGAAAAAACACAAGAGCCCTACAAAGTGGAAGGAAGATGGTATCCCTACTATGAATATTTACTTTTCTAGAATTTAATGTTTTGATGACATGGTTTGCTTGTGGGACTTTAAAGTGGTTTTATAAAATCACCAGCAATAATGAATGTGAATTGATATACCATTCAATCATTGAGCTGTATATCTGGAAATGTCATGACTGAAAATATATATCTGAATACAGGGGAAAAGAAGGCGGCATTCATTAAGGCAGGACAAAGTATGTAAAATGTTGGCCGGAAATGTTTATGATACTAGTTTACAGAACTAGCCCCAAACTGCAAGTTCCTTCAGAGCATCAATGGGGAAATGGTTGTCCTTCAAATGTTGCCGGACTGCAGCTCCCAGCATCTCTTTCCATTGGCCATATTAACTAGGAATGCCAACATGGTAGTTGGAGTGTAGCATGATGTGGAAGCCACAGGTATCTTGTTTCTGAATTAGGTCTCCTAACTTTTTGGCACGTATCTAAGTGGGACTCTTTCCAGCTACTAAGGTATCTGCATTGATTACCAGCAAAGAAAGACAGCTGGGCAGGGAATTTGGGACTTTGTAATTGAACAGAGAAGTTAAAGGCATGAAGAGGCCAAAAAAGCCAGTGCTCAGAGCAAGGGGAGAAGAGAGGGCACTGGCCTGGTGGGAAACAAACCTGCAATATGAAGGGAAAGAACTCCAAAGTTACGAAAAGAGCAAGCAATCCTTGGCTTTAACCAGTCCAGAAGGATAGCTGATGAATATTCTTCAGCTACTACTTCCCTAATTCCCACCTCTACTTGCATTGGTTTTTTTTTCTTTCTTTCTATGGGTCATGTGAGGTAGTGGCACACTCTGAAATGTAGGCACTCAATGGGGCAGGCATGGCCCCATGGAGAATTTGAAAATGCACAAAGCTGAGCATCTATCTATCTATCTATTTAAAAAAATAAACAGTTCCAACAATTTTCATCTCCACCTGGAAAAGGTTTTGTTCAGCTAAATGGGTCTTAATGGGCTATTCTGAATTATTTTGTATAGGTGAATAGCAACAAAAACAACAACAGTAATAAAGTACTAGACAGCCAGTGTGGTGTTGTGGTTTGAGTGGCAGGTCATTTCCACACTAGGCTGTTATAGCGCTATGATTCCACTTGCAACATCCTATGGAATCCTGGGGTTTGCAGTTTCGGGAGAGGCTGGGTGGCCCCTCCCAAAACTGCAAACCCCAGGATTCCATAGGATGTTGCAAGTGGAATCATAGCGCTATAACAGTCTAGTGCGGAAAGCATTTTAGACTACTACTCTGAAGACCAGGGTTTGAATCCTTGCTCAACCATGGAAATCCACTGGGTGACCCTGGGCAAGTCATACTCTCTCAGCTTCAGAAGAAGACAAAGGCATCCCCTTCTGAATAAATCTTGCCAAGAAACCCGTGATAGATTCACTTTATTTATTTGTTTATTTATTTTTAAAATAATGTTTATTAAGGTATTGCTGTAAGACAAAAAATAGTAACAAAACAAGAATCCCAATACACAAACCCAATTCAAAATAAAAAATAAAAAAGCTCAATTTTGATAAAATATATAACATGATCAAATGTTTATGCGCAACTGTTGTTTATACTCCTTTTCTACGCTTCCACTTTATATTTCCCTCAATCCTAATCTCTTCTATTACCATATCTGTCACAGTATGTTTTATAAATATGCATATATTTCTCTTTATATTATGAAGATGTTATTCTTATACTATTCTCTCATTTGTACCACCTACACTCCTATACCTTATACATATAATATACTGTACCATTATTTCATTTACCCTTTACCCACATAAGAACATGTCTCCATTCCCTTTCCAATTTCTGTGTGGAATCATTTTTTAATGCTCCAGCAAATGTGTCTGATTCCATCGTATCTAAGATTTTTAATTTCCAGTCTTCCAAAGTTATTATTTTTTTCTCTTTCCAATACTGAGCATATATTATTCTGGCTGCTGTCACCAAATAAAGAACTATCTTATTATTTCTCTTCATTACTGGATTTTGGCCCAGTATATTTAATAAGTACAGTTTCGACTTCATTTCAAAATTATACTTGATTATTTTTTGAATTGCTTCATGAATTTCTTTCCAGAATGTCTTCGCAATTTTGCACGTGTACCACATATGGTAATAAGTACTGATCATTACCTCACATTTCCAACATACTGCATTACCTTTTTTTGCAATTTTTTGTAACTTCTCGGGTGTCATGTACCATTTGTGTAGCATCTTAAAGTAGTTTTCTCTGAGATTTAGGTTTGGGGTAAACTTTATGTCCTCTTTCCAAACTCTCAACCACTTTTCAAGTTCTATTTGATGTCCTATGTTTTGGGCCCATTTTACCATTGTATCTTTAACAATTTCCTGCTCCATGTCTCTATCTAATAACAATTCATAAATTTTTGATATGAATTTTTTGTGAGTCCCTTTCAAGATTTGATCTAATTCGTTATCTTTTCTTTCGAATCCTAATAACTTTAGATCTATACTAAATCTTTCTTTTAGTTGTCTCATCGGGAACCAGTTCAATTCATGTCCCATCTGCTTCAATTCTTCCACCATCTGGATTCTTGTTTTGTCCTTATCCCAAACAATTAAATCTTTATAGCTTAATAATTTGCCTTCTCTGGTACTACTTATCTTGAAAGCCTCTTGCGGAGCCGTCCAATTAGGGAGTTCTCTATAGAATTTTGATTTTATTTTCTGCCATACCTTTAATAACAGCCTTCACACGCAATGATTGTTGAAATTGCGGTTTACAGTACTTTTGTTATAGCACAGATAGCCATGCCCCCTGAATCTTATATCATTTTTTTCTAATTCCATCTGTGCGGAATTTTCTAGTTGGATCTATTCTTTTATCCAGTCCAGGCAGCAGGCATAGTAGTAAAGTTTCAGCATTGGTAGCCCCGTTCCTTCTCTCTCTTTGGTATCCTGAAGCATCTTTATCTTAATTCTTGGTTTTTTTCCCACCCAAATAAATTTTGAGATTTCTTTTTCCCACTCCTGAAAAGGCTTTTCATTTACTATTATTGGGAGGTTTTGAAATAAAAACAAACTTTGGGAGTACTGACATCTTAATTGCATTAATTCTTCCTAATAAGGAGATTTTGAGCTTGTTCCATTTTATCAGATCGTTCCTTATCTGTTTCCAAACTTTTTGATAGTTGTTTTCGAATAGCTCTTTGTTTTTCTTTGTAATTAGAATGCCCAAATATTTTACTTTTTTGCAATTTGGAAGCCGGAAATTCCTTTCAATTTTTCTTCCTCATATTTCTGCATATTCATTGTTAACATTGTTGTCTTTTCCTTGTTTATTTTATAACCGGCTACTTATCCAAATTCTTGAAGTGTTACTAACAATTTATGCATTGAGTCCTGGGGTTCTTCTAAAATAATAACCATGTCATCTGCGAATGCTCTTATTTTTAATTCTTTTTCCTAATCCTCAGACCTCTTAATTGCTGATCTTCCCTTATCTTTTCAATCAAAATTTCCAACACTGTAATAAAGATCAGAGGGGATAATAGGCAGCCTTGTCTTACTCCTTTAGAGATATTGACTGTATTTGACATTTCTCTGTTAATTATTATTCTGGCTGATTGTCTTTGATAAATGGAGTCAATCCATTCAATAAAATTTTTCCTGAAATTAGCTTCTTCCAAGACCTTTAGTAAAAACTTCCATGATACATTATCGAGTGATTTTTCAGCATCAAGGAATATCATTGTGGCTCTTTTTCCGGGGGTTTTATTATAGTATTCTACAATGTCCAATATTGTTCTTATGTTCTGCTTCACGAATCTACCTGGTAGAAAGCCTGATTGATCTTCTTGAATTGTTTCTTGTAATATCATTTTCAGTCTTTTAGCTAGTATTGATCTAAATATTTTGTAATTGATATTTAATAATGATATAGGTCTGTAATTATTCACCTCTCTTTTGTCCTGTTCTTCTTTTGCTATCATCGTAATATTTGCTTCTCCCCATGTTTGGGGTCTTCCTTGTTTTTTGATTTCTAAAGTAGTAGCTAATAGTGGTTTTGATAATTCTTGTTGAAAAGTCTTATAATAAAAGGCAGTGAACCCGTCTGGACCTGGTGCTTTTCCTTAATTCTTTAATAGCTTCCAGAATTTCTATTAATGTTATAGGCTTGTTCAATTGTTTTTGTTTGTCATCTGAGATTCTCAATATTTTCTGATTTTTCAAGTATTCCACTATTTTCTATATGAGTCTATGGAAGTATTTTTTTCTTGAAATAGATTTGCCAGATATTTTTCAAATATCTTTTTTATTTTTTATTGGTTGGTGACAGTCTGCTTTCCTTCCTTTATTTCTGTTATTATATTTCTTTCTTTCTTTTTCTGTAGTCTATATGTAGATGCCAATCATCTCCCTATTTTATTTGCCTGTTCAAAGTGACTTTATTTCAAAAATTTCAGTTTTTTCTCTGTCTCTTCTATTGTCAATTGGGAGATTTCTTTCTGGAGTACCTTAATCTCTTGCTGCACTGTTTTCTTGTGGGGGTTCTTCTTTACCTCTTTTTCTTTTTCCTGTAATTCTAAGAGTAACTTTTGCTGTTTTTCATTTCTTTTTTTGTTTAATGGTTGTTGTTGCTGCTTTGGATGTCTCCCAAAATATATGCATCTTTGTTTCTCCATTCATGTTTTCTTTAAAAAAATAATTCAGTGTCTCATTAGCTCGCTTGACAATGTCTTCATCATTCAGCAAATTATCATTCAATCGCCAGTTGTATTGTTTTCTTCTTTCTTTTAATGTTAGTAATACCAGATGGTGATCTGAAAAAAATTTAGGCAATATTTCTGCTTGTTTAACATCTTTTAACATATGATTTGAGAGGAAAATCATATCTATTTGCGTCCAAGATTGGTGTGTGCCAGAATAAAAAGTATAGTCCTTATCATTTGAATGGGTGTATCTCCACACATCCGTAATCGACAGGTGATCACATAATTCAAAAAATACTTTAGGTAGTTTTCCATGTGTTGTTTCTTTCCTTCGTTTGTCTAATTGACTTGTCTAATTTAATATCTTGTACTCCATTCCAGTCGCCAATTAAAATCTAATTTTCATATTCTTCTATTGCCAGTTTTTCCAATAGGTCAGTATAAAATTTTTCTTTTTCGTCGTTTGGTGCATACACTCCTACAACTAATATCTGCTTTCCTTCACTCTGTATTTCCACACCTAACATCCTTCCTTCCTTATCTTTAAATATTTCTTTTGCAGGTATCTTCTTGTCTTCTTCCCCTCTCTTTTTCTTTTCATAAGATGATGTAAAGCATTCTCCTAATTTTGAGTTTGTCAAATATTTTTCCTGACTTTTCTTTATGTGGGTCTCTTGAAGGCAAATAATTTGAGTTTTTAATTTGTACAGGTGTTGAAAAATTTGTCATCTTTTAACTAATGAATTTAGTCCATGAACGTTCCATGAAATGATTTTCATTTCTAATTTTTTCCCTTTATTTTCTACTCCTTATTTCTTCTATTTGTAGACTTTCTATTCTGTTCCGTTTCCTCTGTATCTAGATTAGATGTGTCTTCCTCGGCTGTTCCTCTGGTTTCATCTCTTGAGGTGCCATCCTTCTGTCTCTGATCTGTACTTTTTCGTCTTCTTCCTTTGGATTTTTTGTCAGGTTCTTTTAAGTTCTTCTCTTGAAATTCTTTTGCTTGCTCTATCAAGGTGAATTTATGTCTTGTCCCATTAAAAAAAAAGGACAGTCCCTCTGGAGATTCCCATCTATACTTTATCTTCAATTTCTGTAGACTTCTAGTCAATGTTATGTATTCTCTTCTTTGTTTTAGTACACTACGTGGAACATCTTTAAGAATCTGAAAATCTGAAAAATATCCTCCACGATCAGTTTTTCTTTATAGCTTTGTTCCAAAATCAAGTCTTTAAATTTTTCTCTTGTAAAATACACCACTATGTCTTGTGGTAAACCTCTCTTCCTTGCAACTGGGGACTCTATTCTGAACAATTTATCAATCTCCAGTTCAAATTTTCCCACTCCTTGTCCTATATACAAAGCCAGCATCTCTGTTACTCTCGCATGTAAATTTTCACCTTCCTGTTCAACAAGTCCTCTCAATTTTAAACATTTATTGCGTTGTCTAATTTCCAATCTAAGAATAGTTTCTTTATCCTGTTGCTGTTCTTTCTTCATCTGTTGCACTTGTTCTTCTAATCTTAAGTTTTTCTCTTGTAGATCATCAACTTTTTTATCTATCATTGACAGCTCCTTTGTTATTTTTTATAAATTCAGGTTCAAATTTTCAATTTCTTTCTTTAAATCTTGTTTAAATTTGCCCTTGTGGTTCTAATTTCAGTCCTAGTTGCTTTCAGTTCTTCCATCATTTCAGTCCTCATTTGTTGAATTTCTTCTATTATTTTTGAAGGGTCCATTGTTTTTGAACCTGCTGGGCCTCCTGTTGAGGCTCTTCTCTCAAACAGCCCTGGATGTAGCTGTGTTTATATTATCTTTGTTTGGCTTGTTGCCATACCCTTTCCCAAGATCTTTTCTTTCCTTTTTTCCTTTCCCCTTTCTTTATTGTCCTTTATAATTAACAATTGTACCAAAATGCATTTCTATGCAATCAATCCATACAACCAAATCAACATCAAAATGAATTTCTTATCAGTTCTAACTGAAAAACCGACAGTTTAGTTAAGCTTATTATCTGTATATTACTATGTTTATATTTATAGTGTATATTACTGTATATATACTATATATTACTATATGTACATTACTATAAATAGTTGATAAATTTTAAACTCCCCAAAATAATTGATCCTTAATAATTAGCCTGAAATATATAATAATTCCGTTCAACAATAAAAATAAGTCGACAATAGATCTTTGAGATAATTCAGTGATAGGTTGTTATACCAAACTATGATCAACAACAGGAAAGGTTTTCTCATCCTTCTACTATTTCTGGCATGCCAGTAAACTTAGGTACTTCTTTCCTT
The DNA here is from genome assembly GCA_030412105.1 of Cyclura pinguis. Lineage (NCBI taxonomy): Eukaryota > Metazoa > Chordata > Lepidosauria > Squamata > Iguanidae > Cyclura > Cyclura pinguis. Next base: position 61,685,727 of record CM059601.1, read on the forward strand.
ACCTGAACAATATTTTTAAATTCTAAATCAATATATTAATATTTCTACTTTCTTTGTATACTCCGATAATCCATTTATAATCAATTTGTCAATGTATTCTATACAATATTTAATCTAAACAATATTTGCAATTAATATATTAATCATCCTGTCATAAGTTCATTATGAATTCATTTAACATTTGACATATTTTTACAAAAGCAAAGATTTTACTATTTGTAGGCAGGTATATTCAACGTTCTGTTCAATATTTTGTCAGGGCTCAAAAGCACTGTGTTTCTCTCTCAGCCTTTTTATCTCTTCACCTTGCTTCAAGAGGTTAATCCTTTAACAGTTTTCACGACCCCGCAAAAATATTCTTTTTAAACAATCCATATGAAGGCAACTAACACGTCCAAGGGGATAGTTTATTTCCATATATCCGAAGGTAGAAGAAGACAGTCCAGTATTGAAGACATGTGTTATATTACTTCTTTAGCGAATCTGTTCCATTCCCCCTCCTCTCTCAGTCACAATAAAAAGTCACTGTTCCCAAATTACGCCTTTCATCTTGAAGTTCTCATCTGTCCTCACCAAACTCAAAGTTTAACGAGAAGGTTGATATCTTGGTTTTCTTATTTTCTTCAGTCTAATTCCTAAAGAGCCCCTTCCCCAAAAATGACAGCTTATTGTCACTCTCCATCCTCTGTTATTCTCCTCTCTCGGTCGTCCTTTATTTTACTTAGATTCCGCCATTATTTTTAATCAACATTGCCATTTCCCTTTCTGTTTGCCTTTTCCCTTCTCTTCTATTCTTGTTCACCTCAATTTTTGTTGCTGCTTATACCGTAAATTCCAACTAATGTTCACAACAATCACCTTATTTTTACGTCAATAATAGCCGTTGGTTTGTTTCTTACAGTTCTCTGTCTAAATATTAAGCCGATTGCCACACTTCCGAAACAGATCACGGGACAATTTTTGTCGCCCGGTTTCTAATTTCAAATTTCTAAAAGTCTTTTTACTTGGTATGGGTTGGTACACTTAATTGGCGTGAAACTGTCATGTTCTCCTGGCTCAATCTATAGACTTTGGAGTCGGATTGGGTACTTACAAGTTTGATCTTTAAAAATTAAAAAAAAACATTATCGCCAGCGCTATTCAGGACAAGCCTGGCTGGAGCCCAATGGTGTCTTGCTCTGTCCCTGTCCCAGTCCACACTGGAGCTCCTTCCATTTCTCTCACCAGCACTGGGTCCTCTCGGGACTTGCAAGCTGCTCCCGAACCCTCTCGCAAATCTGCGAGTGGGTTTCTTTGCCACTTTATACTGGGCTATTGTATTGCATTGTTGTTATTCTCTTATTCTTATTCTTTAGGTTCCAGCGACAGCCAATTCAGGCTGCTACCCGCACCAACATCATAACCGGAAATTCCTCTTCGCTTTAGGATTGCAATAAGTTGGAAATGACTTGAAGGCACAGAACAACAGTAGTAGCAGTGGTGGTGGTGGTAGCAGTTCTTGTTCTCACAGCAAGAGAGCACAGGTTGAATATAAGAGTGTGGCTGCCATGATACATTGGAATCTGTTTAAAAACTATGATTTGCCATCTTGTGAGAAGTGAGGGGAATACAAGCCTGAAAGAGCTTCCAAAAACGATGAAGTAAAAATTTCACGGGACTTTAAGGCTCAGACAATAAACATTTAGAACACAATAGCCTGTGTCATCTATCAGCTACTTAGTTAAGCATATTTAAGCAAGTAAACTAAGTAACCTCTCCTGCCTGACCCCCTCCCAAACCTGACGGAAACATCGTCCACCTATGCTCTAACGGCTGGCAGAATGGACATCCTTCTGCCCACACAGTTGATTGCCCAGTAAAGTGGTGATGGTGATGGTGGGAGTTATGATTGTGGGAGTTGTGTCTTAGACAGAATCCAGATAATTGATGGTCAAAAAGTCCAGTCAGTAACATTTTGTAGACTTTGAAACTGAGATGATAATGACAATGATATAGTTTAAGTAGTCAAAGTACTTCATACAGAGTGTTTTAGCAACAACAGCTCTGCAGCAGCAGTCATTCCAGCAGTTCACCTGAACTATTTTCATCTAGCTGGCCATTATGACGATGGTAGTCTGAATTTGACTTTTTCCTCTTCCTCCTCCTCCCTCATCTCTGATTCTTTGGCTGTTATGGCCCAAATCCAGTTGTTGCTCCCAAGTGGGGCAGCCAGACCCATTGAATCAATGAGAATTTGATCAGTCAACAATTCAATGAGTTTACTCTAGTTGGGACTAACAATTAGGTTCAGGCCTACATCTTAAATTTAAAATTTAAGCATCAGGGAAGGGACTGTGAAGCATTCTGGGAGTCTTTTGGGCCAAAGTGTAAACATGTAATGATGCTATAAATACTATAAATATTATAGTATCATAAATAAATACTCGAACAAATCCCCATGTTGTGGTGGAAGGGACAGGGAATTCACACTGAGGAGACATTGGAGATGGATGAAGATTTTCTGGTTAAATTCAAATTTATTACCATGTATAGTAAGCAAAAACATTTTTTCCAGGAGATGATGCAATCCACATTTTACTTGAGGAAGCTGGTGAATGAGGAGGAAGAAGGAAACAAGAAAGCAATGTTGAAGAGACTCGTCTGCACCTCAATGTGCTTGAGTGTGTGTGTGCAACAGGGAGAGAGGTGGAGGTGGGAGGAGGCAGGGAGAAGTCCTTTAATCTGTCATTCATGGCTGAGGCTGTCAGGAGCTGTTCTGGTGGCAAAAAAAAAAAAAGCACTGATTGCCGATTTGAGGAAACAAAATGGCAATTGTTAATTACTGGCTTTGATAAGATAAGGTCTTGTGTGTGTGCTTGGGGGGTGTCTTGAGTAATCACTGGCCATTTACACTGAATTAGCAGCTGTCACTCATGCTGGACACAGGCAGGAGCGTTGGTGGGAACATTCTTTACTGGACAATTTATCTGGAAAACAGAAGGGGTAGGAGGCATCCTGACCACAATGGGTCTCTCTTTAGCTTTGTCCCCCTCCTTCTCACTCCTCTGCATTTGTTCTTTTTGTAAAAAATGGCAAGGGCCCCCATACCTGATGTGGGGTAAGTAGATGGGTAGATTGCTTGCTCTCTCTCTCTCTCTCTCTCTCAATGTGTGTGTGTGCTTGTGTGTGTGCACACATAGTAACAACATGCCCTTACTTGATGTTTCACCAATTCATCCACAGTCATGCTGTTTTCGATCTGCTCAGTGATAATGTAGGCATATCCTCATGAAGGGTGAGCTATTCTTTGTCTTATTAAAATATGGGAGGATCCTTTCCTCCTGCCATCTTTCTTGCTGTCCTTAAGATTTCTGAAGTGAAGAAGATTACCCTGGAGATCCTGTGTTTGTAAGCCAAGGGCAAAGTCTGACACACAAACAAGGCACCTGCTGTTCAATCTTGCTGAACACTTCTGGAAACCTGCCTAGGGTGAGCACTTGAGGATTCAGCAACGGTTGAGAATGGGGGAAAATCTGAATTTTAGTTTGTCTAGCTTTCTGGATCGCAACTAAAGTGGAGGACAATTTTCTTCTATTTTGGACAAGTATTCTGCAAGAATTTGTGCTGCGGACTTTGCAAAACTGGATGACTTAGGCCATTTCTGCAAAACGGGACTCTGCAAAGTCCTTTTGTTGCAGCCCCAGCAGAGAGGGAAAATGAGCCAGGAACGCTCCCCTCCGCACAGGTTGCTACAGAGGGGAGCGCGCTGGCCCCGCCTCTTCCTTTCCACAGTGCAGCCAGGCATTTGCCATTGCTGCGCTGGGAAGGGAGTCATTGCCAGTGTGCTTCCACACTTCTGTGTGGCCAGGAAAGGTGGCAGCACAGTGTGATGATAGCTGTAAAATGGATTTTTTTCTGTTTTACAAAAACCGCGCTTGCGCGACGCACAGGGACAAGATGGCAGTGGGACTGTGATGACATCGTGCAGAAGCACAACCCGTGGAATGCTGCCATTGTGTCCCAACTGTGGGGCAGCCATGCCATGATGAAAGGGCCCTAATGTATGTTATACGGGACCCCTTTAAATCCCCTTTATTTTTTCTTATTAGTATGATACATAACTGCTATACATCTCCCACTGAGATGGTTCTTTTTTCTACTAGCTTTGAAATTGTTGGTCTGTGGTAATAAAGGTTTTGTTTTCAAGGGGTAGAGAAAAGCTTTTTGAACCTTGGTGCAGGGAAAGCGTTGACTGAATTTTGCAGAAGATTTTGCAAAGGTTGTTTGAGATCTTCCTTTTTCCAATTTTCCACTAACCTACCTTGTTGTTATTGTTGTTGTTATATGCCTTCAAGTTGTTTCCAATTTACAGTGACTCTAAGGTGAACCTACCATGGGGTTTTCTGGGACTGAGTGGGGTGTGTGTGTGATGTGCCTAAAGTCACCCAGTGGGTTTCCATGGCCGAGTGGGGAATTGAACCCTGGGTTGTAGCCCAGTGCTCAGACCACTACACCGTACTAGACTGTTTCTTTAACAGGTGATTTGCTTTTATACACTGATTTTCTGCTTACGATTTCTTCCTCTCAGTTTTGTCCTTCATGGCTTGCTGTGCTGCACAAGGCTGTTAGTTGCTTGGAAGTCTAAGTAAGAAAAACACACCAAGCCTTTGGCTGCAATTAGATACCCACTTACTTGGCATGAAAACTGTGGAAGTCAATGGGGTTTATTACTAAGCAGGCACATATAGGATTATGTTGTTGTTGTCGTTGTCATCTTTATTTATACCTTGCCTTTTCCCCAAGTAGGGACTCAAGTTAGCTTACAATTTAAAGTATAATATGTTCAAATTATATTTTAAAGTATCAGAATTGTAAGGGAATTAAACTACCAATAACAATTTAAAAACAATTTCACACATACAGTTTAAAATTATGAAAGCAGTTTTGAGGGGGGGAAAAAAAGTACAGTGAAAGCAATAAGAACATCAGAGGACACTCCAAGAGCCCTTACTTTAAAAACATTCATTTCTCAAAAGTCTGTGGCAATAAGGTCTTTGCCTGCCAATGGAAAGACTGCAAGGAGAAGGCTACTCTAGCCCCCTCTAGCAAAGGAGTTCTAGAGCATAAGGGAAGCCACAAAGAAGGTCTTTTTGACCGCTTGAAGAGCTAGTGAAGAGATTTTTTTATTTTGTTTTTTTGGAAATAATTCCATGTTATTGTCTCTTCTCCGTGTTAGATTAACCACGTCCTGCATTGGTGACATCCCAGGGTAAGAGTATATACAATATTCTTTCTATATTCAAGGAAAGAAATAAATCTGCAGTTGAATCCATTTAAACATTTTTAGGTGTATGATACAGAAAGCAGAAACATACTTAGAAAAACATGTGTGCAGTGCACCAAAGTCCGGATGTCAGTTGCTTTGACAACCTCATTCCCACAATACACGTTGGTATCTATTGCTGGACTTTTTTTTTGTCTAGTGCTACCTCCCCAAATCTGGTACTTGCCAGCTCTTTGGACTACAACACCTATCATCCTTGGCCAATGACCATGCTGACCGGGACTGATAGGAATGGTTGACTATAACATTTGGAGGGCATCACATTGAGAAAAATTGGTGTTCTGTAATTTTATTTCATTTAAGATGATACTAAATACAATAAAATGCTATATACAACATAAATTTATTGTCCATTGTATTTAGCTGTACCTTAAATACTCACACTTGCACATGAATATTACACTCAGAAGAGTCTTCATCTTCTGCCTAAAAATTAATTAAAGGATGTACCAGAAAACCCTATGACATGTAGTAAAACCAGCTTACCAGTGGAATAGCAGGGCATGTTGAGGAAGCTACTCAAATATCACTATGACATTTTTGCGGGAGCGATTGATGCAAATGGGAAACAGAAAATTAGGAGGCCAAAATGTCATTTAAAAAAAATTAGGGTTCTCTTATTACATCTCAGCTGATTGAGAATTTATGATTACAATTTTAAACTGGAGTTCAAGATGTCCCCATGTTTTAGGTAACAACAGGCAAGGGACTGGTGTGATGACCTTGTGACTTCTGGTAGGGCATCAGAGAACTGTCAGTGGACACCACTGGAGAGAGAACATTAGTCTGAGTGCTCTGAATTCATCTGGCAGGAAAACAGTTATTACAATAAGCTGGCACAACACAAACCTTTCTGATTTTTATGTACTGTCCAAATTGCCTATAGCTAAATTGCTTTTGAGTAGCCGTTTCCTCCCTAACATATGGCATTCACTTTCAGGATAAGGGTGTGCATGTCTAATATCAAAGATGATTCTGACTTAATCTATTAAATTGGCCAGGAAGATGACCAAAGCATTCAGAAAATCAGATTTGGCTAGAAGGGAATGGTGTTTCCAGTGCCTTACACTGGCAAAGACAGTATTTTAAAAGTTATCTTGGCTTCTAAAAGACCAACAGGTTTATGATGACATAGTAGCCTTTTGTGAACTAAAGCAGTGCTACTCAAAGTGGTGGTCCAATGTTACCAGTGCTAGTCCACAAACCAATGGCTGGTGGTCCCAGCTGAAGTTCCAGGACAGGAAAAGAAAACACACAATTGTAGCCAGTGGGTTAAAATATCGTACCAGTCCCTGGTATGTTGGAAATAAATAATTACTGGTTCCCCACGTCAGATAGCTTGAAAAGAACTGACTTAATGAATACGCCACAATAAACATATTCATTATTAAGGTGCCACAGGACTTCCAGAATTTTGCAGCAAAACCAGCCAGTACGTCTATCCTTCTAGAAGCTGGCAAAGAGACAGGCAATTTAAATTGTTTTTGAATAACTTAGATAGAATATGTATTCAGTCTGGGATGGGTATTTTTTTACCAGCAGGGAAGAAACAGTTCTTATAGTTCCTGGTAAACACCTATTTCCATAGAAGCCCGCCTCCTCTATTTCTCCTAACCGCTTCTCTACCTTCCCTTGTTTCCAAGGGAGTGAGTGAGGCTGCAACTTTTGGCCTTATCAGTCTGCAGAGCAGATAGAGTTACCTTTCAAATAGAACCTGTGCTCCTCGTGAAGCCTCCTGGGGCTTTCACCCCTCTAGTTGACCTGCTCTGTGTTGCTCAGGCTTGTCTTCAGAGAGCGCAAGACAAGAGAGAAAATTACTTTGAGGCACCATAGTGGTTTCATAGGTATTTGTGCCACCAGTGTTATTTCCCTCTGCTCTATCCCCAACTGTGGCTTAACTTGCTTAAAAGTGGCAGGAGAGAGGAAAAGTAAGCGGATAATGGGACTTAGTGGAGGAGATAATGGGCACTGTGGCTTATTTATTTGTTTAGTGAAGTCTTTTCCTCCCTGTTCTGAAAGTCTTGTTCTTTACTCTAATCCTTTTAATGTCTCTCACTTGCAATAGTTAGCTTGCACTGCCTCTCCCAATCCACAAAACCAGATTTCCTCCAGCACATGCATAATAGTTTAAATTCAGCCCAGTGAGCTGCTACAATGTGGTTGGAGAGTAACAAGAACAAATGGGCAGCTGGGATTCAGGACCAGCTGAAGATGTCCGCCTTGTTGGGGTGAATGACAAGAGTGTTTTATACTTCTTACTCCTGACCCTCTCACTGCCCCTTTCCACCTATGGAAGCAGAGTGAAGGGGCAGCTGAATCTTACTTCAGCTTTGAGGATGGGAGTGTGTTTTCCACCACACCCAAGAACATCCCATTAATTTAGGGCAGGCTGTGTGCAGGACAGGCCCTCTGACTAACTGAAACTGTATTATGTCCCATATTGAGAGAAAAGTAGGATAGAATTTTAAATAAACAAACAAAAACCAAGGGGAATGGTTAAGGGCAAGGATGGCTGTACCATTAGACAGAATGAGGCAGCCAACTTTGGTGGCCAATTTGGGCCTAGTTCCTAATGTTAGTTCTGACTAAGATAGACCCACAACTGATAGATCAGTTGGATTTAACTGTGCATTGAGTTCAGCATTTGATTCAACAGGTCTATTCTGCTTGGGTTAACTAACAGGATTTTAGCCTTGGAGTGTTCCAAAATGGTAGCAAATTGTTAGTTATCTGAACGTTTGTTGCTGCCATTTTTACTGTCAAGGAGGTGAACTTTTCTCCATGTCTTTTAGTCACAGGTACAGAAAAACTTGTTGCCCTTTGCCACTATGAAAGCTTGACTTAGGAAAAGAGGAGTACTCTTTGTATCACAGCAGGGAGCAAAATTTTGGGGGCTGGCCCTGGCCAAGGCACTGACAAAGAATGCCACTGTTTGCTCTGAACTTCTGCTGTTTTTGACACTTGCCTCATGCTGCCTAATGATAGGACCAGCTTTACAGGTATGTGAGAGGACCAGGATGCCACTGTGGATGGTATTTGGTCATTAGATAGTCTCTGAAAACACCTCTCCCTAGGACATATGGCCACCGTCCTTACCAGTAAGGTACCAGAGCACTCTGAAACAGATACTGTAAACCAGCCTCCCTCCCCCCACCAAAAAAAGTCTCCTGAAGATGACACAGGGGTGCTCAGTCCAAAGTCTGGGAGCTGTGCAGTGACCTCTCCATTCATCCTGTGAACAGCTCTTGAATGCTCATCGGAAGAGAGCCTTCTTAAGTTTTGGAAATCCCTTCCCAAGGGAGGTTCAACGGGCCCCCTCTCGGCTATCTTTTTGCCAGCAGGCAAAAACCTTCTTGTTTAAATGGGCCTTCAGCCTTGGCTGATCAGGGTGGAGTGATGTGCAGTTGGGTATGCTGTCTTTGGTATATAATGTGTGTTTTATTTATTTATTTTTTTTAATTCTAAAGTTTTAGAAGTACTGTAGTGTTCTAATTGAATGTATGTATTTTTAACTTTTGTACTCTGTATTGTTTTAGAGGTTCTCTTTTAATTTATATTGTAAGCGACTATGGGAAAAAGTGGAATATAAATTAAATAAATAAATAACCCTCCATGGGATCATCCTGGAGGAAGGGACCCCTCCTGACATAACTTTTCTCTCTGTGTGTATATTCACAGGATGACATCCCAAAGTGACTTGATGAGTACCAACTGTTATGCCAGAATAACATCACAAACTATGGCCTCCTGGACTGAACCACGACAGATGTCCATTCCTCTAGCAACCAGGCCATTGATAGAGGGCAGCCGTGGATTTCTGTGCCCTGCTGACAGGATGGTGATTTAGGTGCAAGGGGATCAAATTTAAACACAACAAGGTTGCTTTCGAGTGCAGTGGGTGGAAAGGAATGCAAGTGTTTCCCCAGTCAGCTGAGAATCTGCACTTCTGAGGGTCCTAAAATAATCCTTGCACAGAGCTGATTACATCTCTCTTGTACTTACAGATCTGCAGTAGCTGCTTGGCCCTGGCTGTAATTCTTACAGCTGGGTTAAATCTTTCAAAACCTCAATCAGGTGTGAGGAATCTCTCGCCTCTTAATCTTGTTGGTCCTCTGCCCCAGCCAGCATGCTCTATAGTCAGAGATGATGGGAGTTGTAGCCTAACAATACTGGAGGGTCACTGTCTCTCCATATCTGGCCCAAATGAAAGTAAAGAACTCCTTGTTCCCTTATGAACCTAGTTCTGTATTAAGATCATCAAATGAGGCCTTGTTCTGCTCTTTTTACACACCTTTTTCCAGTGGTGGCATTGGTTGCCTTCCCCACAGGATGGGCTATTTTCTGGGGTAACACCCACATGGTGTACCCTCTCCAGTCACATTCATTGGGTGCTCTTTTACATCTCTAAAGTGTCAACTACCATTGTTATTTGGCCAATATTTTCACAGCACTTGTTTATTATTTTTATGTTCTCCATTGTTTGGAGAGGAAGCCCTGTCTTGTTCTTATCTCTTTGTTGTGTGTGTGTGTGGGGGGGGGGGGCAGGTTGCAATCTGACTTTGGAAGCCAACAGGCAGCATATGTTTGCATTTGTGTTAAATACAATTATTTCCTTCTCTTCTCTTAGAAACTCCTATTTAATTTACTTTATGATACCTGATCTCGGAAGCTAAGCAGGGTCAGCCCTGGTTAGCATTTGGATGGGGGAGACCACCAAAGAATACCAGGTGCTGCAGGTGGTATTTCAGAGGAACAAAGAAATTGGCAAAACCATCTCTGGGTATGTCTTGTCTGAGAAACCCTATGAAATTCATGAAGTCACTAGAAGTCATCAGGTGACTTGAAGGCACATATGCACACATTTAATTAATTATGAGAGCCAGGGTGGTGGTGTAGTGATTTCAGTGTTGGACTTAGGACCAGGGCTTAAATCCTTTCTCAGCCTTGGAAATCCACTGAGTGACCTTGGGCAAGTCCCAGTCTCTCAGCCTTGGAGAAAGGCAATGGCAAATTTTTGCTAAGATCATTTCCGCACTACACTGTTGTAGTGCTATCATTCTACTTTTAACAACCTATGGAATCCTGGGGTTTGCAGTTTAGGGAGAGGCATTTAGACTTCTCAGTAAACTACAAGAGCCAAAATTCCACAGGATGTTGAAAGTGGAATAATAGCACTATAACGGTATAGTGCAGAAATGGCTTAAATCTTGCCTATGAGAGGCTCACCATAAGTCAAGGTTGACTTGAAGGTCCATAAAAAAAATTCCTTTAGCGTTATAATTTGGAAGCATGTTCTTTTGCTGCTTTTATGGATATTCACAGCTACTTCTGTCACCTAAGACCAGCAGTCTGCTGGCTCAGCCTCACTGTCTATTGGTCCATCCCAGAATCTGGAAATATTGATTTATGGACTTCAGTTCCCAGAATTTGGCAGTCAAGATGGCCACTGGCCAGGTTGTCTGGGGGATGCTAAGAGTTACAATCAAAAAGTAATTTTTTTAAGCAACCTCAGGCTCCACCAGGAAGAACAAAGTCTTCAGAAAGCCTGTAGCCAAAGCCTGAAGACAACAGTTCTCACAATGTTTATATCCACCTTCTGATATTTTTAGACTTTCTGCTCCTGCTCATGGAGGTTTCATTTACTCAATTGATTTACAGGCATTGATAGACTTCTCCATTTGTATGCCTAATCACCTCAGTTATCTCACTAAAATCCACTAATTTAGTGTGCCTTGTAAGAAGTACTTCATTTTGTTTTTGCCTGCTCGTTTGTTATTGATCATTTCAGTGCATAAAATGACAGGGACATATTGAAAGGCAGTAAAATGTTATCTATTTAGTTTGCTTTTAGTGTATTCCTACTGCTGCTGTGGGTACTGCTATTGTTGTTGTTGTGTGCCTTCAAGTTGTTTCGGACTTATGGCAACCTTAAGACAAACCTACCATGGGTTTTTCTGGGGCTGAGAGTGTGTGCCACATCCAAGGTCACCCAATGAGTTTTCACGGCCAGGCAGGGAATCGAGTCCTGGTCTCCAGGGTCATAATCCAGTGCTCAGACCACTACACCATGCTGACTCTCGCTGTGGGTACAGTGGACCATGATTTGCCTGAATCATTGAAGGTTCTGGTGGTTCTTTTGTCTTAGGCTGGCACAATGAGAAGCAGCAGTCTCGTCCTGCATCATGCAACTTAAATGTCTACTGTACTTTATTCCTCTTCTGGTGGTACTTTTGCATTTTCCTCATTTGGTTTGGTGATTGGCATAGTTTGGTGGAAACAGCTTGTTCCAGAGACTGCATTTTTTAATTTTTTTTTTTAACTACCGCTCCTAGAATCCACTGGCTATACTGGCTGGAGGATTCCAGAAGATGTATTGAAGTGTTCCACATTTGAAGGGGAAAGCGCTTGAGCTCAATCCTGTCTGGAAGCTGCCATCTCTACTATGAACTGACACCCCTTTCTTACAGCATTTCCGCACTACACCGTTATAGTGTTGTTATTCCACTTTCAACAGCCTATGGAATCCTGGGGTTTGCAGTTTAGGGAGGGGCATTTAGAATTCTCAGCCAGAGAGCTCTTGGGCCTCAGTAAACTACAAAGCCCAGAATTCCACAGGATGTTGAAAGTGGAATAATAGCACTATAACAGTGTAGTGTGGAAATAGCCTTCGTTTGCAGGGTAGTGTATACATTGTGCTGGGAAAAGGAGATCTGTGCCATATTTTCTGGAGGATTTTGGGAGCTGTTCCCAAACATAACTTTCCCAGGTGCTGTCCAGAGGCAAAACCATCCTTGGCCCCCAAGAAATGCTGAGGAAGCACTATACTGCCCTGGTTATTTGCTCTTACACATGCACTTAACAAAGCACCATTAGTGCTTTGCTCCTGCACATACTTAGTTGCCCCCTGATCAGGAAGTAGACCTTCATTTTATATACACTCCACTCTGTTTCAATATGTTTGAATATTTGTTGAATGAGTTTGTTTCTTGCTTTGAGTTAATCTCACTAGCAAAATGGGATATACGGTAAATATACTCTATTGGAAGATAAGACGCTTCTTTTCGCTCTGCTAAGTACCCCTTTTTACTTGTCTTGTGCACATATTCTTTGCCAGGGATGTTCACCTCCACACGTCACGTTCTCACAGGCAAATTATAACATCCTCGCGCTATCTCCAGCCCCTTCTTTAAAGCACAATCCTTTCGGTGCTGGAGGAAGAGTCAAAGTACATCAATGTGCATGTTTGACTATAGGAGAACCAACGCACTTTTTACACACACGCAAGTGTACGATACAGTAGCGCGACTTTCATCTTGGTCACTGAGGAACATTTCAATGTAGGCTGTTCCCCCGCGGGCCGCAAAAAAGCAGGTGTCTCGGCACACACCACGCTGTGCGGCTGTGCAGTCAGAAAGCAAAGCCCCACCGACGTCCCGCACACATTCCCACGCGCGGGCTTCCCCTGCCGTTTCTTCACACGCCGTGGCCGCCCCACGGCTGCCGATGTTACACCGACAGGCACAGAGTCTGCGAGTCCCTGAGCGTTTTTTTGGGGGGAGGGGGGTACTGAGGTGATGATGGCATTCTAAGGCAGACCCACCCACCGGCGGAGGCTACGCGAGCGCGCGGGCACCCGGTTGTCTCCTTTTCACGCGCTCTTCCCTGGTAATCTGGAGGCAGCGCGCGTGCGCGCGCGAGAAAAAAAAACATATTCTCCACAAGGTGCATTTTCGACAGGCGGGATGGCTTCAAGCGCTGCCGGCCGTTCCCATTGGGGGGCGATTGGAGGCACTGGTGGTGGTCGGGGTGGGGGTGGGGGTGGGGGAGAGAGGGGGCGAAGGCCATCCCCGGACAGATGAGAAGGGGCTGGCACATTGGCGAACGGCGCACAAGAGGAGGGACCAGGGCTGGGCCGGGGCGTACTGCCCCTCGGGCGCTTCTCCGAGAGAGCCGCGCACACCCACCAACCCGCCCGGCCGCCCTCAGCACCCGCCGCGCAAAGCTCTGAGCGCCGGGGCAGACCGAGGCCAGACCGAAGTGAGTCGCTCCAACCGCGCTGCCTTCCTGGCTCGCCGCCGCCGCCGCCGCCTCTCTCCCAGCCAGGAGCTGTCAGCGCAGTCGGGCCGGGGCTCCCCTCTTCTCTCCCTGCCTCGCCTCCGGAGCCTTCCTGACACCAGCCGGGCGACAATCAACGAGACCGCCCGTCCTTCCCGGCTCCCTCTCCGCCTCTGCCCTCGCCGGTCGGCGGCGCCTATGTCCACCCGCTGCCGCGCCGGCTCTTCCCTCGCCTTCTCCCCTCCTTCGCCTCGTCGCGGCGGGACTCTGGAGGCGAGCATGGGCTGGCCGCGGCGAGGGACCTCCTGGCCCTGAGGAGCCGCCGCGTGGGGAAGGGGACCCTCGGGAAGAGCCGCGCGTGGAGGAGGGAAAGTGGAAACGACGCGCGGGAGGCGACAGAGGCCACCTTCTCCGCGACATCTATACCCCGCCCGGAACCCTGCAAGTTAAAATAAACAAAAGGGGAGGAAAAGAAACCTCCTCCCCGCTCTAACCCGGAGCCCCCGGCTCCTGTTTCTGCTCCGGTAACCGGTCCAGTTACCGTGTAAACCCGCTCAGGATGAATCTCTTCTCGTCCATATTTAGCTATTTGTAAGTAGCCGCTGTCTGCTTATTTGGTTTTCCCGGCTTTCCTTTCCCCGCCCCGCAAAACAACTTCCTCGATTTTCCATCCTTATTTCTCCTCCATTTCAAAGGCAAAATTCATCTCACCATCTACTTTGTTTTTCCCCCCCTTTCCTCCCCTTTTCCATTATTCTAGGGTACTGCACTTGTTTGCTTTCTGCTTGCAGGCACAGGTAAGGAACTCTTTTATTACTTTTTAAATGCCTCCCTTGGCTTTGTTTCTAACCTGTAGCCAAACATGACCTTTTAGTGCTTCTTCTTCTTCTTTTTTTTAAAGTTAGGATACTAAAAACAGTTTTGTAAAAGTGTAAGTAACCAGTTTGATGGAAACGGTTTCGCTGATTAACGGAACATGCAGCAAAATGTGGGCAACAGACGAATTTAGCCAACCCTCACCCCAAAGTACCCTGAGATTGCAAACAGGAGAGAAGTGTGCTGTATACTGAGGGAGAAAACCAGAGGGAAAATGGATGCTGATAAATGTAATTTGTCCTGTAAGATTTTTTAAAACCAATTTTTGCATTAAAATTGTAAACACTTGTCTTCTCAGCCACTTTTAAAGTTTAAGAAATAATTAAGAGGCAGAAATTCCAAAAGCAATTTGACAGTATAAAGTATCTTACCATTATTCATTCTTGTTTTCTAGAAATTAGAAGTGATACTGTGGAATCTATATTCCTGCTGCTGCAATATTGATTGCAAATGCAGAGAGCAGAACACAAATGCTTACAAAAAAAAAAAAAAAAAAAAAAAACAACCCTCACCAGAGAGAGAGAGAGAGAGAGAGAGAGAGAGAGAGAAATAACAAGAACAGGTGTAAGATTTTGAGTTAAAACTGCAGTCACCCTCTAATTCTATAAGCTTGAGTAACAAAGATGGCTCTGAATGAGAGGGACTTGTGTAAAAACTGTGCTGGAATAATCTGTGGGTATCAGATGGAAGTCAAAGGGGCTCCGCGTTTATCCACATGGTCCCCTCATCAGAGCTAGCAAGGGAATCCAGCGATATTATCAAAAGCGTCTATAGGAAACGCGTTTGGCACACACACTTACGCACACACAAAGGAAAAGAGAGCTAAATTGTCAAGGGAAGCCCTCTATAAACTCCAGCTTCAAGGAGGAGGTCACTTTCCCATTTGTGTGGAAGAACTTTAGCGTTTGACATAGGGGCTTGAAGGTGATGCAGCTGAAGAGGGGGGGAGGTTGCTTCGTGCACTGCCACCCCATGAGGTTGAAGGGAACAAATTTCCTCAACATTTGCTCAGAATACATCTTTATAAATGTCAGGGGCAAACTAAACCCCTTCAGACTTAAAAGGGGAACTGGAGATGTAGAGGCAGTAGAAGAATTCTCCAAGGACCAGGCTGCAAGAGGAGAGAAACAGATCTGGGTCGTGGCAAAATCATTGCTGGACGCACGCAACCCAGATCATCCCAGAACTGAACTGACTCTCACTATCAGACTTACGATTACTTTGAATGTGGGTGGGTTGGGGGGTGGGAAACCCACAGTCCAGCCTGTCTCTGTGTATGGAAGGGCTCATAAATATTAGCTGGAAAGACAATTCCGAACTGCCTTGGCTGCTGACACAACTGATCCCTGTTTAAGGGGAATGAAATATGGCTGCTTTTCTCCCACCCCCCACCACTTTGACCACTGATTACTTGGATCCAGAGCATTTTTGAAGGGGGGTGGGTGAGATGGATATGCCTCAGATGACACATGAAGCAGAACTTTCAAATGGGCCACTTGAAAGAGTAGGGAAGCAAATGCTCTAGAAACAGAAACAATTCCAGCTATTGAAAGTGTCAGAAGTGTTACCTAGCTAGAGATGTGCAGCACACTGTGGCACCTAAATCACAAGGGTGATTAGAAGTGCTGTGCCTCAGAGGTACATGCAGGATGGAGCTACTTAGGTTTTGCTCTTCTATGCCCCCTAGAGTAATCACTGCAATTCCTGCTGACTCTTCCTGGATTTTAATAGGTACAAGCAGGATTGGGACCTTGCCTGATACAGTTCCATTGTGCTTACATCTTGGTTGAACTCTGCACAGCTCTGGAGAAGCGTCTTTAAAATCTGGTTGTAAAAATAGAACCAAAAGGCACCTGATTTGTGCACTGGTTCGTGCACTGCCACTCCTGGTTCCAGGATCACCTTTGTTCCCTTTATTCCACGTTTGTCTCCCAGTACTAGATGTCTGGGTAGCCTTGTAATATCTCAGTCCTTGCTATAATGCCAGGGCTTTTTAGATCAACCTGTATTAACAATCTGGGCTCTATACTGGACCAGTTTGGTGTTCCTTCCCAAAACAAGCAACCAACAACGCACCAGGAACATGCCAAGATAGCCTTTCTCGGAGGAGTAGAGATTATAATGGTGTGTTGTATATTTTTTAATTTCCTAAAGGTAACTGTTCAGTCCCCACCTAATTTTACACAGCATGTGAGGGAGCAGAGCCTGGTGACCGACCAGCTAAGCCGGCGACTCGTCCGCACCTATCAGCTGTACAGTCGGACCAGTGGGAAGCACGTGCAAATTCTGGACAACAAGAAAATCAATGCCATGGCAGAGGATGGAGATGCTCATGGTAAGGATCTATGTGTGGGCAGCCAGGCAGGGGGAGGAGGGTGCACATGCAGCAGGGTAATTGATGATTTCCGTCCCCTTTGTTAGCCAGAAATCATTAAAGGCATTCAGAAGGCGGGAGGCTTGTGATGGAAGAATGCAGTAATCAATATTTGTAATAATAGTACATTGCTTTCCCTCTGAGGATTGGGACAATAGCTCTGCATTTATAGGGAGAGGTATTTTTACACCTGATCTTTGATCACATAAAGGATGAAGTGAGTTGCTTTTTTAAAGTAATGTCCACTTTGTGCAGAGAGAGCAAAGTTTCCTATATTATTCAGAAAAACTGATGGATTGGGGTGTTCCTGCAGTGCAGGTTCAACATCACAGAGATAGGTGTATGTGTGGAGGGGAAAGGAAGCCTAGAAGTTATTTCCAATTCTGAATACAAACCCCTAGAGTTTTCCAGAATACTCAGGCAGAACTGGTCTCTAAATGTGCTTTGAACTATGACCATTCCTATGTAGGTTTGGAGCTGCAGTTCAAAAAAGTAACTTCTTTTCTGTGCTTGGAGGCCTGGGAACAGAGTTCTGGCTACAGAAACTCTTGGGCTAAATAGCAGGACCTAGCAGCCAATTTCTTTGTTTCAGAAAAAATGATGTGACAGTGAGCCCTTGGCAGTGTGAAAGTTTCGAGCATATTTAGTGGAAGTGTAACTTACCCTTTCAAAGTCATGTACAAGAAAGTGGAGATGTTGGCACAATTTATGTAGACTGTAAGCTTTTGGCCTTCTCTTTCCTTATATATATGAGATATTGTACAAGGTTAGATAAGACCCTACACACTTGGTCTTGCTTTGTTTTAAGGTTAATGGCAAAACTTTGTATGTCTTTATATTATACATGCAGATATGTATGCATTATGCACGATGGTTAGGATTCATGTTAGCTACAATTTCCCTTTCTCACATACAACTATTATGCTGGAAATATACTGTCTCTCATATAGAGCTTTGCCCCGCTTGGCTTAAGGCTCTGTAATGGGAGCTGTGGGGATTCCACACAAATATGTGAATATTTTAACATTTCAAACAAAATATTTGAGCCATAGTCCAGCCATAATCTGAAGGAGGTTATTTTGTTTCCAAATAAGAAAAAAGTCTGTGCCTCCTTTTAAAAGTCTTGTATTTTTTTTAAAAAAAAAAGGGGGGGGAGAGAAATTACACTTTAAAATTAAATAATAAAGTTAAGAAAGGCTAGAATGAATCGAGAGGAGAGACTTGAAAAAGAAAAGACCTCTATTAAAACATAATAAAAAGGTTAAGCTTTTGAAGAGCTGAGACGCAAACTGAGCAATGATCTAAAACAGAAAGAGAACACAAGCAGTTTTTCAGATGTAAAGTTTTAAAAGAGTTGCAAGTCTGTAAATGTTAAAATAGAGGTTCAGGATTGTTCTATATGAATCTCTAGAGAGACCCCCATGTCTGGAAGAGCTATTAAAACTCTTCTTACTTTCACCTTTTTTAACATTTCCTGAATACTTTCTCCTCTTCGCAGTCCAGTTAGGGGATCAAGTGTGCCTCGCTGCATTTTTTCTGCATCTACGTAGCCACTTTCCCTTCGAAGTTTGAGCATGAAACATAATTTTACTGGGATAAATCTGTCACTGAAGTGAAAGAATAGAGTTGAAAATGCTACCCTTACCTCCCACCCCAAACAAAATCAACTTTTCACACCATTTACATCTTATGTTAAAATCTCACGTTTTTGTTTTTATTTTTTTTGAACAGTATTAATTTGGCTTTTTGTATGTGTTATATGTGCGTGGGGGGGGAGTTGCTGTGGATTGGAAAAAGGTGATTTATTTCCACCAATGACCGTTTTCTCTGCGGTGACATTTTTACGGCTGACTTAATGTCAGGTTCATTTTTCTTTGTTATCTGTCTTGATTGTCAATATCTGATTTCAGTTTTCTAATTAGGACTGAACCACCACAGATCAGAAAGCTTAGGGTGATCATTCTTAAATAATCTGTAATCTGGATTAAATTTTAAAAAAAATCTGTGAGAGGCAGATTGGTTAGGAAGTGATTGATCCTTGCTGTAGTGTTTTGTTTCCTGACTGCCTTTTGGGAGACTGAGGCTTTGAGTTTGCTGTTGTCGAGAAACTATCCTCTCTCTCTCAATCTCTCTCTCATGTACACGCGCACACACACACGCGCGCACACACACACACACACACACACACACACACAAACAAGGCTACCTGGGCAGTGGGATTCATCTTCCACTGGCATGTCTGTTTTGGAGGCAGATTATCCTTCCTCTTTGCATTTACTGCCAAGTTAATCCAAGTCTCTGCTCCATAGCAGAATTGCAGACCAGTGCTGCTGGCCAAGCAAGTAGCAGCGATTCAGGGCTGGAGGCTGGTCACCTAAGAGGCTTGTGTGGCAAGGGAAAGCCCACCAACAGGCAATAAATCAGAAAAAAGGCCTTTGAAAAGGTGGAGAGAGAGAGAGATGTTGTTGTGCCTCTGCTGAGGGGCTGCTTTTTCTGTGTCTTTCCATCAGATGTCAGCTGAGGGAGAGCATGAAAACTGATGCTCTTTAAACCTTTTACTGCTCTCTTGATCGACCTCCCTTGCTCATGCCCCCCAAAGACAGATAAATAAGGGGACCTTGTCTATGTGGCTCAATGAAGAGGAGCCACGGGTCCAATTGCTCTTTGGCAGGTTTTTTTTTCCACAGTTGTTAATATTTTATAGGTAGGAGAAGTGCTAAAATTAAAGGGCTTGTAATGAGTCGGAAGAAGGGATGTGATGTTGTAGTTCATAAATAGTCCAACATACACAAGGAAGACATGCTAGAAAGAGAGAAGAGAGGTGGTGTCATCCAGAGTATGGAGTACCAGGAGCTTGAAAGTGTAGAGACTTCTCACATCGTCTAAAAGAATGGACCATGTGATGTGTAGCAAAGTATATATTAACTCATTACTGCTGGTGAATCCCTGGTCAGTGGCCCTATCTTTTTCTAGCCTCTCTTCCACATATTTTCTGTAGGAGTTGTTTTTGTGATGTGCCTTCAAGTCATTTCTGACTTCTGGTGACCTTATCCTTAGGTTTTCTTGGCAAGATTTGTTCAGAGGAACTTTGCCATAGTCTTCCACTGAGGTTGTGAAAGTGTGACTTGCCCAAGGTCACCCAGTGGATTTCCACAGCTGTCTTAGGATCTGAACCATGTTCAAACCAGTTTTCCATGCTGGCTGATCACATTTCCCTCCACTATTATTAGTGTTGAGAGGAAGAGAAATGGAGCAACAGTTTGGAGGTCAGGTCCAGGTTTTGCCTTCTTTAGGCAAAACATGGGCACCAGAAGAGATTTTTTCCTGAGTACAGAAAAGGGCCAGCAAAACTATATTGGGGTTGGAATGGCTCCTCTATAAACAAAAGTTAGAACATTTGAGAAGAGAAGCCATGATAGACATTTATAAAATTATGTCCAGTTTGGATATTGTGCTCATATTAAAACTCTTCAAACAGTTCACAGTAAAATTAGAGAATTCTCTGAAACATTACTTTTTAAATGTTAATACGTTTTCATTACTTTTTATTTTAAACAGAAGAATGACGTTACTCGTTGTGTTTTACTTTCAAATTGACTTTTTTTAAAATTAAAAGCCCCCCCCCCCCCCCAAAATCCCTGAAAAATCGCCCCACCCAATTTTGGAAATTATGAATACATTTTACTAATATTTGAGTGTAACAAGTTATGTTAATTGTTTTTTATTTTATAAAATGAATACCATTTTGCTCCCATTATTGCAAAACATAATGAGTTACAGGTGACATTATTACTTGTAACACCTTAGTCCCAGGCCCTGGGCATTTATTGCCACAGGATGGGATAATGGTTTCCAACCTAGGTGGCTTTAACAGAGGATTAGACAAATTCACAGAGAATGGACTGTCAGTGGCTTCTACCCACTCTATGCCCTTCTAGAGTCAAAGAAAGCATGCCTCTGAATGATCTATCCCTGGAGGGAAACAGAAGGACGATGCTCCGGTGCTGGTCTCCTCTGTGGATTTTCCCTGGGCATTTTATTGGCCAATGTAGAAAACAAGCCGTTTGCCTTTGGACTGGTCCAACAGGCATAATCTTATAAGAAGGAGAGCAAAAGAGTAATATGGTTCTTCTGTGGGAACCATGTGGATCCTTAGGGGCTTTTGTCTCCCTCTTGATCAGGACCAAATCTTCAAGGCCTTTTGCTCAGACAAGCTTAGCTTTTCCTGTAACTGTCTGCACATTGATAATGTATCCAATCTATGTGGATAACTAATACTCCAGTAAAAGGTTGGAAAGTTACTTTAAAAAAAGCAACTAGTTACAGATTTCATTCTGAGTCCCCAAAAGTAGTTAATTACCATTATAGTTGCTGTTTTCAAAAGGCAACTCATTGCTATCTCTTTCTTCAAACTAACTGATATAGTTGCCTTTTAACAAAAATCTGATGATTACAAGCTGCTGGCATGCAGTACAAAACAGACTCTCCTTCCAGCTACTTTGTCAACACCTCAGCACCCACAGCTGAGCCTGAGGGCACAACAGGAGGCATAGCATGAGCCAGCTCTTGAACCACAGGATCTTCCTTCTCTACCATTGAGTGAGGCAGATCTCATACCTGTGAAACTAACCAAAAGATACAATTTAATTGCAGAAGAAGGTAACTTATACTTTGATGAGTGACAGCCATAATGTACCTCAGGCACATCGGTTGCCTAAATTAAATTACACAACTAGTTATTTGTAACTAGTTACCTCTAAGCTCTGATCCCAGTTCTTACCCAAGGAAGAGATTGTTTCTCTGTAACTCAGACTTTACTGTATAACAAAGTTCAGGATGGCGGCGGGGGTGTGTTGTGGATGCCTTTGATATAACATACCCAAGAAACTGTCTTAACTTGCCCCTAGTCATTTGTATGATGTATCCTTCATTCGCTGAAGGAGGATATTCCTGGACATATACAGCAGTAGGTGTCAGATTGTATTCCTATCGTCATCTTGACAAGCATGGTATCTCAGATTTCATTCTTTACCTCTTTATTTATTTAGCTCCAGCAAATGTGCTAGGCATTGGGGAAGCCACAGAATGAGACTTGTTAAGGCACCCCTGGACCAAAAGATTGTGGCAGCAGGCAAATAAACAAGTTCCTGCTCTGCAAAATAAGTAAGAGGGAGGGCTGGGCTTTGATAAAGGTGTCAAGTCCTCCTCTGCAATTTACTGAAATGGCAGCACTGGAAAATGACATGGCCAGTGTAAACACCAATTTAGTAGGTGAAGCACTCAAGAACTTCCTACATTCCAGTTCAGGAAGAATGTGGGATTCCTTTGCCCAGCATGTGGAATGCTGATCAGAGGACAAAAGGAAAAGTCTGCCATTAGCCAAAACTAAAGGACGAAAGCTGTGCAAGAGCCCAAACATGCAGGGTACAGTTGACTGAATCAATTACATCAAGAAAGTATAGCCATTTCTGATATGTTTGGTTGCAAATGGGAAAGTGTGTTGCTGTGTCAGCAGGCTTTGGAAAAGTTTTATTTTGACTACAATTCCCAGACTTCTAGATTTGGGGATTCTGGCAGCTGAGGTCCAAACAAGTCACTTTTTCAAGCTGTAGAAGCCCAAAGGAGTTATGAAACTTTTTAAAAGAACTTATTCAGGCTATTAATTTGTACTGTACAGTTTACTTGCCTGATAATTTAACATTTTTCTTAAAGGAAGGCCTCTTGTTTCAAGAATTTCTCATGTTTTCCTGTGTTGAATGACCGTAATATACTTTTTCCAGGGGGAATGTATTTTTTGATGCTTAGCATAGAATTCCATTGAGGGCTACTGTCCAACATGTTGGTTATGTGTCATGGTTGGCTCTTGTATGAGTGTAGTTCCTCCTCACCAATCAAGATGCACATGTATCATTGAAGAAGGATGGACATAATTGTCCCTAGCCAATGCATCTCCCACATGGTGATCTGAGTAACTAGTGCTTAGCTTGCTAGAAGAGATGCACGTAGGAGTTGTAACTGAACTAATATCAAGGCAAAGTACGAAGAAGTCTCATCAGTTTTATTTCTCATCTTCATGCTGGCTGGAGAATTCTGGGAATTATAATCCAGAAAAGGAACTTTTCCAGGCTCCGGTCTGAATACTGCTCCTCTCTTACAGTCAGGTGCTGCTATGTGTCCTTTCCAAAAGTGGCCCTGTTCCACTTTCCTTCAAAGGGATTACCCCCCTTCTCTTCTGATTCCATTACAAGCAGGTATTTTGTTCCCATTTTTGAAAGTGGACTTGTGGAGTCCCTCAAAACTGTCTGGTTGACTAAGTAAGGGAGGCAGGGATGAGAAATATGCTTTTAAGTCTTGGCGTAGTCATCAGATCAAACTTAATGAAGAAAGTTGTGCAACTGAAAAAAAGAAAGATCATCCAGGAACAAAGGTGAGGCACTAGAACTGCTTTCCCTCATCAGAGTTTTAGGTTTCTTTAGATTCCTCTGGATGAAAAGCATGACCATTGCATGGGGGATAATCTTGGTGAGCAGAAATGCCCATTACTCCTTCCTTAGGTCTATTGCACAGACTTCTAGATCAGCTCTTCTCAGGGTCTCTGGACTCTAGGTAGTGACTCACTGTTCTGTCCATCAACTGCAAATCCTTGCTGTGCCCTGAAATTTCAGATATCAGTATGCTGGGTGGAGATGGGACCCATGTGGATCCCAGCAGTTCCAGAAAGACACTGCTTCACTCACTGAAACTATGTAACTGGATCTTTGTTCAGTCAACCTAGCTTGTGTGAAGGAGTTGGCCTGAAAGCACAGTGCTGAGTGACACAGCAGTCATTATTTTTATTTATGGTAGCTCAATCTAATAATCTAATAAGTCTAATAAAAATCTCTTAGTGGTTTACAGATACTATATCTCTGCATCCTCCCTGGTTCCCATACACCTGTTCTACCTCTCCTACATTTCCACATACCCACATGGTTATTTTTGCCTCTAAGGTATCTATTTTTTAATTGGTTCATGCAATGCTCTCCCATCACTTTTTGCATCTAGTCTCTTCTGTACCACTTCCACCTGTCCAGAAGGCCTTCTGGCTTAGGCTGTAGATGTCATCAGGCAGACATCTTGGGCTCAAAAGAAACATGATGGTGACAGGTGCTTTGACCCCAACAACGTAGGAAATGAGATATGGAAGGCTTGATTAAGAGCGAAAGGGAAATGTGAGTGACAGGAACTGAATCTCTTCCCCTCTTCCATATTGTCTCCTTGGAGTCTCATGTTCATACCAAGAGAAAGTAGTCAGTGGTGTCTTCTAGTCTCCTTGTGGTAGAGGTGTATGAGTGTTAGAGGAGGGTGGGGCTGGAAAGGGATTAAAACTTGGACCTTAGAAGATTTATCTATACTCCATAGTTATATCACTTTGATATCACTTGACCTAACCTGGTTCCATCCTATGGAATCTTGGGATATGTAGTTTTGTGTGGTAATTCAGAACTCTTTGCCACCCAACTACAAATCCCTAGATTACATAGAATGGATTTGCTGGAGTTAAAGTGGTATATGAATGGCTATAACTGCAGTGTGGATATTTGTTCTATCTCTAGATGAGACATGGTGACTATGGCTAGACTTTAACATCCTTCAACGGGCACTCGTCTAACAAAGGGAAGAAAACTCTGCAATGGCTCATCCACCTTGAGGACAAATGGCTATCTGTGCTCCAGCTGAGAAATCCATCCTCCTGAAATCATAAAGAGCAAAGATAAATTTTCAGTTCTTCAGAGCTGTTGTGGGACATCTTGAGTCCTAAATAGCAATTACCAGCCCAAGAAGGTTGCACAGAACAGGAATGATGCATAGTTTCTTTTGTCCCTCTCATGCACAGTAGCACTGAGGTGGGAGTGGGGGCAAGATGTTCCTTTGGGGCTAGCTGACTCCAGTTCTTTGGGGTTCATGCGGCAGCAAGAAGAAGGGGACATTGCATTGATTCATGATTTGCATAGCTGCTTCACAAGTCAATCAATGCCTCCATTTAAAAAAACTGAGACTAAATCAATATGCCCTCTCCACTCTCACAAAGGTGAAATGCATTAAGGGGCCAGCCTTACCCTTCATGGCTTCCTCTACCAGCTGCAAAGTCAGCATCAGTGCAAAGAGACAAGGAGACAGAAAGGGGACATTGCTCTTCCTGATCTACACAGTACAGAGATGCAACAAAAACAATGAGACCAAATAGAGCAATGCCCCAGGAGAAAAAGATTCCTTGCCTCCCACCCAACACTTACGGTTTCCTTTTAAACGCAAGTTGCTAGGAACTTTCTGTTAACCTTGTTCTGTGTTGTGTGCCATGTTTGTAGGCCCAGCTCTTTTCATTCAAATTGGGGACTGAGGATCTTGTGGTGTAGATCACGACTGGGAGTCCCTTGATTTCAAGAGCAAAGTGAAATGAGAAGGCATCCAGTGTTGGTAGATGTG
This sequence comes from Cyclura pinguis, assembly GCA_030412105.1. Classification (NCBI taxonomy): domain Eukaryota; kingdom Metazoa; phylum Chordata; class Lepidosauria; order Squamata; family Iguanidae; genus Cyclura; species Cyclura pinguis. Next base: position 61,710,821 of record CM059601.1, read on the forward strand.
CAGTGGGCACTAGGGCTGGTCCAAGACATTTCGGTGGCTGATACAGAAAAGCAAATGTCAGCTCCATCCTCTCACCAACACTTCAAAATGCACTCTATCATAGCTACCCAGGTTATTTTTGATACCCAAGATAGAAGATGCCCCAAGTCCCCATTCCTGGCTGTGAACAATAATAGCAAAATAAGCAACTTAACAGTTTGGTGCTCTTTTCATAACACTAAAAATCTTGCCTGAGATGGTGGCTTTCCTATGACAAATCTAATAATCATTTTTGGACACCATTTGAAAGCCGGTCTGATTCTGGTTCTCCCTTGGATTTAAAATGCTGTTTCCTCAAGATAACATTTGAATGGAAATGCTGTTGTTACGGTGTGCTGATAGGTACACAGATCAGGGAACCTGTGCATACAGCAGCTCCCCAATTTTTGTATACACCATGGAGTTTTCCCTCAGTTCATGTTGCCATGAATGCCGTTATAGACTCCCAACTAATGCCAGTATCAGAAGAGGGGAAAGTAATGTGTGGCATTCCATTGATGAATTACAATGGCATAAGCAGAAGTCAGAATTGTCTATTGACCATGAAAGAGTCAAAATCTCCCCACAAGATGCACTTCTTCTGAGCTGCAGCCCCCAAACCCAGCCTGGTTGGTGGAGAGCAGGGAGTAGCAAACAAGCATCCAGTTTTTTTTCCACCAGAGCAAGGATGTCATCTGCAGGGACCTCTGGAGGATTCTCAGAGGTCGCTATGGATGCCTGTCACTGTGCATCCATCTACAGGAGAATAGCTGACACTTGTCTGCTGCTCCCCCAATGCTCCACTGACTGGGACATTGCTCGGTTCGGAGGGGGATGTACAGCTAAGAAAAGTTGGATGTGAGACTGCTGTCACTGCATCTCATAGCTATGTCTGCTGATGCAGGACTGTGGCCCTCATGTGAAGTGTTCCTGTTTACTTGCAAAACAGTCTGCCTTTGCTTCCAGTGCAGAGTCTGAAACTCAGATGTCTTTTCTTCATTTCAGTTGATTGATTGATCGATTTGCTCTTTATGTATACCTTTTCTATTGTGCTCTCACATTTTTTTACCTATCAGTAAAAACAGACAAACCAATTCCTAACATCAGGCTTACAAACTAAAAAAAACATGATAGAAAAGGAAAGGGGGGATAAAATCGGAAAAGGAAACAGGAAGCATTCAAGTGCCAGTTTTTAGTGTATTGAGGTTCAACATTGAAACACTGACATCACCGTTTTTACTGCCTTATTCCTTCCAGCCAAGCTCATTGTGGAAACAGACACTTTTGGTAGCCGAGTGAGGATCAAGGGGGCAGAGACTGGCTTCTACATTTGCATGAACAAGAAAGGAAAACTGATTGGCAAGGTAAGGAGACAAGCAAAGTGAAGTTTAGAAGGTATGTTGATCTGTTCACAGACTCTTAAATCCATTACATTTCTTTCAGGTAATCTGTTTGTTATTAGCATATGGAAACTTGTGCCACTAGTTGTAGTTGCACATGTGGTGAACTCCAAGGATCTTTACTAAAGGAGAATGAAAATGGGATGAGGCAGAGTGATTTTTTTTTTTTGGATTGGAATTTTGAGGGTATCTTTCACTTGTAACTGTAACCCCTCTTTTTGTGATGTGGTTTTTTGAATTCTTTTTTTTAACAAAAAACAGTTTTCTTGACCTCACAGGTAAGGAAAGAACACTTAAAAACAACTTTTGTTTTGACAGTTCAAGAACCAGAAGAATTCTACATGTGGAGTCCAGTGACTGAGGAATCTTTTACAACATACATCTCTGTTACCATGACACTGTCCCTTCCCCAGCTCCAACACTACTGTTGGCTGCCTTTGTCAGCAGCTTTGGGGTGTCAGGAAGGGACAACAAATTTGTTAGTTATTTAACTTGTTATTACTGTATTTAGTTGCCAAATAAGAAGAGATACCTTTGGATTTTTCTATTTCATGTACCAGAATAACTTTTAATAACTAACTTGCATGGGTGGAAGGTACCTTGTGTTTTTCCGCCCCAGGCAGAAAATGACTTGAGTCAGTCCTTCCACTGGCCGTCTTTGCATGCTTTAGGAATAAATCCAGATGATGAAAAAAATTAAATCCTTGATGTATCCTTAAATAAATTCCCTAATATGTTTTTTTTTAAAAAAATTCTTAATAAAAATATTTTTTTAAATGAAAAGATTAAATAAATCCAAGAATGAAAGAGTACATACACATACATATACAGAAAATCGCTTCTTCTCTGCCATTAGTGTGTTGAGCAAGAAAAACCCCTGAAGAACATTTTTAGCAGTACTTTGAACAGTAGAGAGACCATTTTAGCTGGTTATTTTGCTATGCTAGATACAGATCAAAATCCTGGAGAAGTTACTACAACTTCCAGAATCCCCTAGCCAATAGATTTACTTAGCCATGCTGACTAGAGGATTCTGTAGTCCAAATAAAGCAACTTTTCCAAGCTCTGTTGCAGGTCGCTTTGCCCTCAACTCATGCCTTCTGAGTGGGAGAAATCACATTTCCCCACACAAATAGAGATCTATGGTCTGCCAGAAAATCCCTCTGTTCCACTTGTGCACTGTAGCTGGGAGACTTAACACAGAAACCTATGGGGGAGAGCATCTGTGATAATAATGATGAGAAGAGCCACAGAGCCTCTTCCTTGGCCCCTCCGACCTACTGCCGTACAACTTTGCATGCTGTTGTGTGCCTTTGAGTTATTTCCAACTTATGATGACCATAAGGCAAACCTATCACAGGGGTCTCTGGGGCTGAAGGTGTGTGATGCATCCAGAGTTACCCAGTGGGTTTCCATGGTTGAACAGGAGATGAAACCCAGGTGCAAAAAAGTAACAGTGGCTGGACTCCTATATGGATTTATATATGTGTAAGCACCATAGTGGGCCAGCAAGTTGTGGTGGTTTGAGCATTGGGCTATGACCCTGGAGACCAGGGTTTGATTCCCTACTTGGCCATGGAAACCTGTGGGTGACCTTGAGTGTGTCACACGTTCTCAGGTCCAGAGATAAACCCATGATAGTTTCACCTTAGGGTCTCTGTAAGTCAGAAATGACTTGAGGGCACACAACAAGAACGACACTATGCAATGAATCCCAGCCGGACCCCCCCCCCCGCCTTCTCGACTTACCAGGAACCAGCTGATGCAATTGGTGGGGGTCTTTTCCCCTATTGTTGGAGAAACAACTGACTGCCATTTTCACTTCCTTGCACAAGGAGAGGGGAACGAGGATATCAGCCAGCCGCTTCTCGAGTGATGGGGCAATAGACCCAGCCAATCGCAGTGGCTGCTGATTGGTTAGTGGTGATTGGGAGACTTTCACGGTCCCTATGTATCCACTAAACAAGCAGATACCTAGAGATCATGAATACAAAGCAGTCACGAATGCGTAACTTTCAGTTATGTATTCTTAACTACCCAATAAAACTTGAGCCATCATCTTCCCCTTGTGCAGTTTTCCTAGTCTAAGTATACTGAGGTCATGGATGATTTTAAATTATAGTATATGAATTTGGAAAAAGGTTTAAACCCCTTTCCCCTTCATTGTGGCCGCAGTCAATTCCCTCTTTTCCTACATAGGAGATCTTGATTAAGGGTCTCATAGAATCGTAGAGTTGGAAGGGGCCCTGTGGGCCATCAGTGTAGAATCCTCAGCAGATAGCTGTCTAGCCTCTTTTTTGAAGACATCCAGAGAAGGAGATTGCACCCCCTTCTCTAGGCAATTGCTTCCATTGACGAACCATTCTTGCTGTCAGGAAGTTCCTTCTAATGTTCAATTGAAATCTACCCTCCTGTAGTTCAAAACCATTAGACTTGGTCCTACCCTCTGAGGCAGCAGAGAACAAGCCTGCACTCTTGTTTGTGGCAGCCCTTGAGGTATTTAAGGAGTGTGATCATGTTACCCCCTCAGTCTTCTCTTCACCAAGCTGAACTTGCTGCCCAACTCCTTCAATTTCTCCTGTTATGTTTTGTTCTCCATACCTCTTACCATCCTCATTGCCCTTCTCTGAACTTGTCCCAACTTGTCTATATCCTTCTTAAAGTCAGGTGCCCAGAAATGAACACAATACTCCAGATGAGGCCTGGCCAGTGCAGAATATAGGGAGGCTATTACTTCCCTTGCCTTGGAAACTATGCTTCTATTGATGCAGGCTAAGGTAGCATTTGCCTTCTTTGCTGCAAGATCATACTTCTGGGTCATGTTCAACTCGTGATCTGCAATAACCCCAAGATCCTTTTCATGCTGAGCCATGTATCCTCCACTCCTATACCCGAGCATTTGTGGCCTAAATGTAGAAGTTTTTTGTGGCCTAAATGTTGAATTTTACATTTGTCTCTGTTGAATTTATTTCATTAATTTCAGTCCAGTTTTCTAGTTTATCAAGGTCCTTTTGAATTCTGTTCCTGTGTTCCAGTGTGTTAGCTACTCCTTCCAGTTCTGTATCAGCTGCAAATATAATAAGGATTTCCTCTGCCCCTTGAGACCTTCCAATTTGAAGCACAGCTACTGATGACAACTCTCTGAGCACAGGTTTCCAGCCATCTATGGTCCATCTGATAGTGTTTCCATCTATTCCATATAAAGTCAGTTTGCTAATCAAAATATCATGGAGGACCTTATCAAATGTTTTGCTGAAATCCAGATAAATAACATCCATGGCATGTCTACCATCTACTAAACTAGTGACTCAATTGAAAAAAAAAAGATATTCAATTAGTTTGGCAGGATTTGTTCTTGACAAATCCATGCTGGTTCCTACTTATCACTGCATTGTCATCAAGATACTTTCAGATGGGCTTTGGTATAGTCTGTTCTAATATTTTTCCTGATATTGAGATCAGACTGGCTGGCTTGCAGTATCCTGGATCTTCTCTTTTGCCTTTTTTGAAGAGAGGGACAATGTTTGCTTTCTCCAGTCCTCTGGGACCCCATCCAGTCTCCAAAATTTCTCAAAAATGATGGCAAATGGTCCTGTGAGTATGTCAGCAAGTTCCTTCAATACTTTGGGATGCAATTCATCTGACCCTGCAGATTTGAACTCATTTAGGTTAATTTTGTGATTTCTGTCTTACTCCTTATCAATCTTGATTTGCAATCTGGATTTCTTGTCAAGGTCTGTGCTGATGTACACAGTCCTCTTTTGGGGGAAAAAAGAAGTAAAATCAGTTTGAGGAGTTCTCTGCCTTTTCATTGTGGTCTGTTGGCATTTTACCATCTTTAGCAGTCCCACCATATCTTTCATCATTCTTTTGCTTTGAAAAAGCACTTTTTGTTGTTCCTTGCTTGCCTAAACAGTTTTTGCTCATTTTGAACTTCCCTTGCATTTTGAGCTTCCTTACACAATTCCTGAAAGCTTGGGCTTCACATCTGTATTCTTCCTTGGTGATTTGGCCCATTCTTTATACATGTTCTTTCTACTTTTCACTTCCTCCTTGAGAAAAAGCCACATTGGCTTTTTCAGTTTCCCATTTTTCGTCTTGTTTCTAATTGTTCTTTTAGCAGGGTGAGATTTCATTTCTTTTTCTTTTAGCATCTTTAGCCATTGGATTCTGCCCGGTCTTTTTCTGAGCTTCATTAAACCAGCTTTCCTGAAGTAACAACTGCTTTGATTGCACAGACCAACTTCTCCCTATTGGTTAAGATCAAGTCCAGGACTGCCAATCCCCTTGTTCCTTCCTCTACTTTTCAAGAGAGCAAATTATCTGCAAAGCACATCAGGAATTTGTTGGACAGCCTATGCTTGACAGAGATTGTCTCCCAGCAGATATCAGGATAACTGAAGTCCCCCCATAACCATCAGTTCTTGCTTCTTGGAGATTTCTGAGATATGTTTCCTTCACTTCTTTACTGTAAGGAACAACTGAACAAAATAAACGGATGTACACAGATTTGCTTACTGTGTACTCTATGCGTGAATCACAACAGAGCTTGGAAAATGGATCTTTTTCTACTACAGCCTTCAGTTAGCTAGGGGGAGATTGGCATTTAGTAAGAAAAGGATAACTTTTTAGTTTGTGAGTTACAACAGTATTTATTAATACCCTGTAGCAAAACATCAAACCAACATCCACTAGTCCTCCTCCACCAGTGCTGCCCACAGTTACCACTGTGGCAGGGGAATAACTGGCAACAAGGCAGATCATGTATGTGTAGCATGCCCCTTTCCACTGTGGGGTGCACTGCTTGAGTCTCCAAGGAAGCCCCGAGAAGCATTTATATCTGTCTCCATGCTCCCCCTACCCCAGTTGCCTTTGTATTTAGAAATCCTGAATAACTTTTTGGTTTTGAAAAGAAAGAGTTGTGCATGGTGTATTTCTGCTTGGACTCTAGATCAGACTTTTATTGCATTAGTCTCATTTTCAGTTTTTGGAAAGTCAGGGACTGAGATACAGTCACTCTGTTGCAGTTGAAACAAGGCAAGGCTTTGTGCTGTACATTTTTATTACGATGAAGGATCAGAGTTTCTGTGCCCTCCATATTTTCTTGTCCATCCTTACAGCTCTGAGACATTCCTGGTAGCACTGCAAAAGTGCACTTTTCTTCCTCTTCCTTTTGGCTAACCCTTGCCAAAAAAGAAAAGGTTCAGAACTTTCTTTCCTCCAAATAAGCCAAACCACAAAGCAGGGGAAAGGTCAGAGCTCAGTGTTGGGTGCTTTGCATGCAGAAGGCCTTAAGCTTAATCCTGGTTTCTACAGATAAGGCTGGGAAAGACCCCTATCTAAAGCCCCGGAGAGCTGCCTCTAATCAATATAGACCAGTTTTCTACAACACTGCATCTTTCAGAAATATTGGATATTGTTCCCAACATTCCAATGCAGCACAAGCAATGGTGCTGTTGGTTGGAGATGGAGGGCTCTGAAGCCCCACACATTTGGAGGATGTCAGGCTGATGAAGATCATTGCAGGTAATGCATTGCAGGTAATGCAGTTCTGACCATTGGTGGACCAATGGTCAGAATCAGTCTTCAGACAGAATTCTGTGTTCCTGTGTAAGCATTTGTCTTGCTTTCTTAGTAATAGCTTTGCAGTTTCTCTTCTCTAATGCTGCTGGCTTGCCCTTGGATAATTATCTATAGGAATTTCCAACCAAATAGGAATTTCAACCAAGTTGTCCTCTCTTTTTTTTCCCCTACCTTTGGCCTTTATAGCTCCATATGTGATTTATTCTGAATTAAAAGCAGTCAGGAACAAAGGAATGGATTGGCTTCTGTGGTGATGTTTATTTGAGGGCTTGTTAGTTTTGCTTCATTTCTCTAGTACCGTTTGGGATGGTACCCAAACATGTGTACTTCAGCATGTCCACTTAAGAACATAAGTATCTCTACTTTCCAAAGGCTGCTACTACTCACAATCTTTAGTGAGTGAACTGAAGTACATGTTATCTCCTGAACGGGTCCCACACTATGCTCCTTTGCATTTCAAAGGGAAACACTTTCATCTAAGCTAAACAGTTCTGTTTATGCGTAACCATATATTTACTAGTGGTCTTATGCTCTTTGACCTGGTAGAAGACAGAAGATATGTGAGAGATGAGGAATTCACAATTCCTCTTGGGCCCCCCTATGAGTTTGTCAATTGGCACAAAGTGTCAGGACAGCATTGAATGTGAGCCTCCCAACAGTCCCATTTGAATCTATAATGAGCTGAGCAGCATTCCAGCAAAGTGTCCCTCATTAGCAGTATCTCAGGTCTGGCAGGTTTTCTGAAAAGTGCTAAGGATACTTTGCACCTTCAGGAAGTGGTATCTTCTCTCTCACTTTTGTTCACACATTAAAGCATTGAAAGATACACTCTAGCCCTACACAATTAGGTGAGCTAATAAATAGCTAGAGGAAACAGACAGAGGTGGACAGTGTGGTGTGTGAGTGTAAGGATGATCTCTGATGGCCCTTCTGTAACTAGAGAGTCAGATTTCTAGAAAGATATGTTTAGTGAACAGAATTTTCAGAGAGCCAAGTGGGAGTTATGAGTGATGCTAGTGGATATTCCCAGTGTTTTTGAGTCCCACAGATTTTTAATTGGATATCCTGACTGTTGTGGATGGTGCCAGGTAGAACAGAGTTTTTTTAAAGTGTCATTTTAAAAGTGTGATGAATAGTCAGAGATATAGGTTGCCTAATTCTTGCTTGCACAATAACTTATTTATATGCGTTCAGCATAGATGGTAGTCAAGGCATGGTGAGGCACTTATTTTTATTTTATTATTTGATTTATATCTCTCCCTTCTCCCAAATGGAACTCAAAAGGACACTATCAATACTTTACACTTTATAGAACTTTGTTATTCTGTCTGTACAAGGGTGTTCTTGATATTAATGATGACTTAATTGTATAGTGTGTGCATCCATTGTGCTATTTGTTTCTGAAATGTCTTTGTATTTCCCTCTTCCATCTATTTTGATATTGTGGAGCATTTTGGAAGAGTGAGATGTTGGGAATTGAGAGATTTTTGGTAATGAGACTCTCAATCAGCAGAGTATCTTAGTAATTGCACAAAAACGAAAGTTGAACAGATTACCAGTCCCACTTCTATCACTCCACCCCAAACAGCCTTAACCTAGCTCAAAATAAACACAAAAAACAGTTTGGTTAAAAATATAAAAGAATTTACTCACAAAATCTTGTGCATAGTCTACACAGGTTCAATTCTTGAAGAAGGTAGGAAGAAAATTAAGCACTCACATGCTTGCTGAAAATAATCCCTGTTAGGAGATCTCAGGGCATGCTTTCAGGACAAAAGGCAAAGACAAAAGGAAGGAGTAAATGGCAAGAGAACCTTTTTAAGACCAAAGAATGTGTACGTGCTGGAGGAAGAGGTGTTGACCAAAACAAACAGGAAGTTTCCTCTAGGCTATCTCTCTATGCCTACAATAAACATGCAAACAAACTAGCCAGTTAATTAAGCATGCAAAGGTTGCCACTCCCAACACCCCTTCTCAACCGTGCATGCGCCCCTGAAGTCCCATCTTGACTCGCAGGTTCTCAAAGCCGTCTCTTGGTAGAGGTTTGGTCAGGATATCAGCTACCATCTCGGTGGTTGGACAGTAGATCATCTTGATCATTCCATTCTCTGTCAGCTCGCTTACTTTGTGGTATCTTGTTCCTATGTGCTTGCTGCATGGTGTCATCTTCTCTGTTTGAGAAAGTTTAATACATCTCTGGTTGTCTTCCATAACTTGAATTGGTTTTTCTTCATTTATTCCAAAATCAGACAACAATTGATCAAGCCATAGTAATTCTCTACATGCTTCTGATGCTGAAATATACTCTGCTTCTGTAGAGGATAGAGCCACCGCACTCTGCTTGTGGCTGCCCCAAGAAATAGGGCCATCTCCATACAAAAATAGGAAACCACTGACTGAGTGATAATCTGCAGTATCACCAGCCCAATCTGCATCAGTGTAGCATACTAATTTAGGATTGCTACTAGCTGGTAGCTTCAATTTAAAGTTGATAGTCCCTTTTAAGTATCTAGCTACCCTTTTTACTCCAGTCCAATCTTTCTTTGTGGGTGAGCTAACTTTCCTGCTCAGAATCCCTACAGCAGATGCAATATCAGGTCTTGTGTTAGTAGACAGGTACAGAAGTTTTCCTACTGCTGTTCTGTAGAGACTATTATCTGGTAAAACATCACTTTCTTCAGTATTTTTAAGAAAATCTGTGGTCATGGGCGTTGCTACAGTGTAGGCATCTTGGAGTCCTAAGCTTTCTAAAAGTTCAGCAATCTTTTGTTTTTGATTTATTAGAAAAGATCCATCTTGTTCTCTTTGAATCTCCATGCCCAAATAGTATTTTGCATCTCCTAATTCTTTCAATTCCACTTCTTTGTTCAAGTGATGTACAACTTCTGAGTAGTCTTTATTTCTGTTGGTGGCTATAATCAAATCGTCAACATAGGTCAGGATAAAGGTTGAATAATCTTCTTTGGTTCTGGTGTACAGACACTGATCTGCTTTTCCTTGCTTAAAGCCTAATTGTTTCAACATTGTGTCTAGTTTCTCATTCCAAGCTCTAGCAGTCTGTTTAAGTCCGTACAAACCCTTGTTAAGCTTGCAAACCAGATGTGGTTGCTTCTGGTCTACAAAGCCTGGAGGTTGTTGCATGTACAGTTCCTCTGTTATTTGTCCATGTAAGAAAGCAGTTTTTACATCAAGGTGTCTGACATCCATTTGTTTGGAAGCAGCTAGACTGAGAAGCAGTCTTATGGTACTGTGTTTGACAACAGGCGCAAATGTCTTATCAAAGTCTATTCCAAATTTATGTGAGAAGCCTTGAGCAACTAGCCTTGCTTTGTAGCGTTCCACCTTTCCTTGTGCATCCAGTTTCAGCTTGAAGACCCATCTGGATCCTATGGCTTTCTTTCCTGGTGGAAGTTCAGTAAGTGTCCATGTTCTATTCTTATGCAGTGCATCTATTTCTTCTTGTGCTGCTTTTCTCCACTGAGCTGCCTCAGTTGCAGGCATCTGTTCAATTTCTTCAAAGCTTGATGGTTCATTTGGTAACACTGATATTGCAAGGTAGGACAAGCGTGGAGCTGGTACACCTTTGTTGGGTCGCATTGAGCGTCTGGGAACCTGTTCTGGAACCTGGTCTGTCTCTGCAGCATCCTCCGGTCCAGTGCTCAGGTCAGAGTCATCTGCATCCCCTTCTCTTAGTGTACTGCTCTCTGCCTTTAGCTTGCTTTCTGCAGCATATATCTCAGTCCTTTGTTCAGAATCAGGTTGTGTAGCTGCTTGTGGTATTTCAGATGAAGGCAACATCTGCACTTCTAAGAGAGGTTCAACATCTTGCTCTTCTTCTTCCAGTGATTCTAAGATAGTCTCTCGTTCATCTGGAAAGTCTACGACAGTTCCTCTCTTATCAACTCTACTTTGTTCATCAAAGTAAACAACATGCCTGGTAGCAACTTCACCAGTTTTTAAGTTCATTACTCTATAGCCTTTGCTTCCAGGAGCATAGCCAATTAGAATAGTCTGCTCTGCTCTTGCACCTAGTTTGTGTTGCTTCTGTTGTGGTATGTATGAATATGCAATACTTCCAAAGGTTCTAATGTGTTTCATGTCTGGTACTCTGCCATGCCATAATTGAAATGGTGTTTGCGTGGTGCCTTTTGTTGGCAATCTATTCTGGAGATACGTTGCGGTCATAAAGGCATCACCCCAAAATTTACTGGGAAGATAAGCATCTGCCAGCATGCACTTTGTCATCTCCAGGAGAGATCTCAGTTTCCTTTCAGCAATCCCATTCTGCTCAGGAGTGTAAGGAACGCTCCCCCTGTGCAAAATGCCGTGCTCTTCCAGGAAAGCTTGTGTGCGATGTGAAATGTACCCACCAGCGCCATCTGTCTGGATAGCTTTAGGTGTTATCTCAAACTTGGTTCTCACCATGACAACATACTTCTGTAGCATGTCTTGGGCTTGACTCTTCTCTTTCAGAAGATAAGTAACACAATACCTTGAAAAATCATCCACAAAAATTAAAGCATATCTGTTTCCACCAAGTGAAGGAACATTAAATGGACCACACAAATCACTGTGAATGAGATCCAGTACCTTAGTGGTTCTCTTTTCAGTCCTTGGATGAAATGAGGGTCTGACTGACTTTTGTTCAACACAAGTTACGCACCTGGTAGTACTCTCATTGTATTGTTGATTCACCTTGATTCCTGTGGCCAAACTCTGGTTCTGTAGTTCAAGAACTGCCTTTGGATCACGATGTCCAAGACGTCTGTGCCATAGGTCTAGGCTGTTCTCATTCATCTGTGCTCTAGCAACATTAGCTTGTTGAGCTGAATGATGTAACTCATAGACACCATTATTCTCAAACGCTTCTGCAAAAAGGACATTATCTTTGGTAACTGTGCATTTTCCTTGTTTGAAAAGTATTTCAAATCCTTTCTTATCCAAAGCAGACACACTGAGCATGTTGCAGTGTAATTCAGGAACAAACAAGACATCACTTGCTACATTCTGGGTAACTTTGCCATTAGGCAATAGACAGTTTAAAGTGCAGCTTCCTGATCCCAGGATCTGCATGGATTCACCATTTGCAGCTTGAATTTTTCTTGTTGCATCTCGATCAATTTTATCAAAATAAGCATCAGAAAATGTGCTGTGATTGGTACAGCCAGAATCTATAATCCAACAATTATTTTTCTGCTCGTAGTCATTAACTGCCAGAGTCTGTCCCATTAAAAGAAAATTACTTCCTCCGTAAGACTGTTTGCTTGATTCACCTACTTTGTGCTGCCTTTGTCTTGTAAATTTCTTACTTGGAGAGCTACCATTGGCTGAGGACTTTTTGGGAAGGGTACAGTTTCTTGCAATGTGACCCTTCTTATTGCAGTTATAGCAACTGAGCTCTGATTGGTCCCTAGGCAGAGCTTTGGGTCTGCCCTTCTTAGTGGCCAGGTAATTTGATCCACTTGGTCTCTGTGTATGATCAGAAGGGGAGGCCCCTTGGTCAATGCATTCTTCTTGTAGTTTAGACATAGCTTCATTAAAGGTTAGTCCTTTTAAGTTTTGTAAGAGAGAGATGAAGGGATTGAACTCTGATCCCAGAGTTCCAGTCAGGAAACAAACCTTTTGTCTATCAGAAAACTGGAATCCACAGGAATTCAACTTATCAAAAATCATAATCAGTTTGCTGATATAAGCTTTACAGCCTGCTTTAGTATGAAGGCGAAGCTGTACAAGTTCCCTCATCCAAACTGACTGAGACTTTTCATATGAAAGACCATAAACTTCTTTAATTTTGTCTAACATTTCCTTTGCAGTGGTACAGTCTCTTACATAAAGTAGCTGATTAGCCTCCAATGCATTACCAATTAGGTACTGTGCTATGGCATCTTTTCTCAACCATTGTTCTGCAGCTTCACCACTTGGTTTTTCTTTTTCAGTTGCATCAAGAACATTATGGTGATTAAAGGCTAAATTTAATTTTTGTCTCCATTCTGTATATTCTCCATTCTCTCATTGGTGAGTCGCACAAGTCTGGGTTTTGAAGCTAGGTCTAAATCTGCATGCAGCATTTTTGCTTTAGTTAGCAATTCCCCCCCCCCAAAAAAATCAGCACCCAAAAAGGTAAAAGGTAAAAATTCTCTAGTTAGATGTGTGTTTCGAAAAAGGGGGGAAGGGGAAAAAAACAACAACAGCCGCTTTCACAAGAAAGACACAATGCAAAAAATAACTAAAACCCGAAAAATCTGGTAACTGTTCTGTTCTGGAACCCCATAACCTGTTGGGGAATTGAGAGATTTTTGGTAATGAGACTCTCAATCAGCAGAGTATCTTAGTAATTGCACAAAAACGGAAGTTGAACAGATTACCAATCCCACTTCTATCACCCCACCCCAAACAGCCTTAACCTAGCTCAAAATAAACACAAAAAACAGTTTGGTTAAAAACATAAAAGAATTTACTCACAAAATCTTGTGCATAGTCTACACAGGTTCAATTCTTGAAGAAGGTAGGAAGAAAATTAAGCACTCACATGCTTGCTGAAAACAATCCCTGTTAGGAGATCTCAGGGCATGCTTTCAGGACAAAAGGTGAAGACAAAAGGAAGGAGTAAATGGCAAGAGAACCTTTTTAAGACCAAAGAATGTGTACGTGCTAGAGGAAGAGGTGTTGACCAAAACAAACAGGAAGTTTCCTCTAGGCTATCTCTCTATGCCTACAATAAACATGCAAACAAACTAGCCAGTTAATTAAGCATGCAAAGGTTGCCACTCCCAACCTGAGAGATCCTGGGGTTTGCAGTTTCAGGAGGGGTCAGCCAGTCACTCCCTAAACTGCAAACCCCAGGATTCCATAGGATGTTGAAAGTGGAATAATAGCGCTAGTGCGGAAATGCCCGCAATTTGCCCTGCTTGTGTGGGCTAGAGGATGGCTAAAATGTGACAAGGAGCAACTAATCTATATTTAGCTTGATTGTACAAATAGTCTGCCTATCCTATTTTAAATATATCCACTTGGCTTCTCTTGTCTCCCCCATCCCCATCCCTGTCCTACAGAGCAACGGCAAAGGCAAGGACTGCGTCTTCACAGAGATAGTGCTGGAGAACAACTACACAGCGCTCCAGAATGCCAAGTACGAAGGATGGTACATGGCCTTCACCCGAAAGGGGCGTCCTCGGAAGGGCTCCAAGACACGTCAGCATCAGCGTGAGGTGCACTTCATGAAGCGGCTGCCCAAGGGCCACCAAACGACAGAGCCTCACAGGCGCTTTGAATTTCTCAATTACCCTTTCAACCGGAGGAGTAAAAGGACTCGGAACTCCAGCCCCAAGCCAACCCCCTGACCCCCCCCCCATTAGTGCCACTCAGGCCCACCTTCCTTTCCCTTTTGTTGGAGGACATTGTGTAGAAGAGACTTCAGTGATGGACAATGGCTAGAGACTGACCTTTGATGATAATTAAAGGGGTGGATGGAAGAAAAGGAGGGAGTGGGGGGAAAAACTTGACCTAGTTGTTTATAATTGTTGTTTTTGTGTTTTTTAAAAAAACAAAAAGAGGCTCTATTTTTGTATTCCAACTTTATTGCTTTTTAAAGAAAAAGCAATGTAATGTTGAAAGACTTGTGGAGGAACGCTCTTCACTTAGAAGCATTTTGAGTCCTAGAAACATTTTGAGGGGGAGGCGTGTTTTATATTTTGATAGATTGTTTTTTTAATGTGGGGTGGGAGTGGGTAGGAGGTAGCTGATCTAGGGATAAACATAGAATAAGCCCTCTCCATTCATATAAATAAATTTGGGACCAAATTTCTACCTCAGATGAAACAAATAATTTAAGAGGATGCAATCCATCAGGATATCTTGTGCAGCTTCACTTTATTTCCATCAGCAGGAGATGCTTGTGATATCTACAGACTGAAGTTCTTGCTCAGTCTCAGATTTGTACAAGTTCCTTTGAAACCGGATAGACTTGTAGTTGCAACAATTATGGGACTTGCAACCACTATTTCTATTTTTGAGTAAGAGAGAATGACTGCTACTACTGAGGTGGTACTGAAGGGAGTGTGATTGCCACCACTGAGGTGGTACCAAGCTGAGGGCCATTAGTTTTGCTTTGTTTGTCCTGTCAATCATTTCTCCACAGGTCTGAATCTTTCTTTTATTACTGTAGATGTTTTTGTATTATTTGTTCTGACAATAAAGTGCCACTGAGTTCAAATTCATATTTTCCCCATTACACCTCAGTTTCCAAGATAATTCTTTCCTCAAGTTGCCTGTCAGGCCAAGGGGCACACTCCAAACATGGAGAAGCAGAGATGTGCTTGTGTTCCTAGGCAGTAAGTCAAGAAAGGGAGTGATACTTCCCAGAGCCAACCAAATATATTCTGTTGCCTATGGCAGAGCAGCAAATAATGCCCTTTCCTCTCAGGCCAACCATGTTATTTTGGAACCTGGGGAGAAAACCTCACAAGTACTTTTCCATTAATGTAAAAATATAATCATAAATTATTAAGTCACAATGCAGTCACCTCATTCTGCCCAATGGTAGGGCCAGCCCTGGTGATCTCAATAGGCTGGGTGTTAACATACAATCCTGCACACACCTGATCTCATCTGATATTTTGGAATCTAAGCAGAATCAGACTTGGTTATTACATGGCTGGGAGACAGAGAATATTAGGAATCTTCAGGTGAGGCTAGCAAAGAGTGTTACCTGAGACTTGGGAGCAGCTGCAAGCGAGAGATGACAATACTAAATCAGATAGACTCAGTATCACACAGTTTCCTCCATTTCTGTGCTGGCAGTTGGGAAATCCCAAATCCCAAAATCCATCCCTGAGAGGTGATGCTTGACCTTATAAGATTTGAGTCTGTAACCTTGCTCACAGATCAGCCCTTATGAAAATAAGCCTTTACTGACCAGTAGATCAGTAATTGTAGCTAAGGGATGATAATTCTGCTCAAACCAAATTGTCTTTCTCTTTTCAAGGTGGGCTAAGTATGGGATTTCAAATGTTGATCTTTAATTCCATTGAAAATACCACTTTCCTACTGCCTACATTATCATTTATTTATGAGCAGCCAGCTAGAAATGGACTCAGCTACAGTACTCTGAAATAGCTAAGATGGTTTCTTCTCTTTCTCTCTCTCAATCTCTCTCTCTCTCTCTCTCTCTCTCTCTCTCTCTCTTTTGGTCCATATGGGAACTGCAGAAGTTTTAACTAACATATCTAAGGATGTGTGAGAGGAAAAGATCCTGTCTCAGACATTTGATCTGAAAGGAGCATGAGTACTTTGCAAGTGATTATTTAAAAGAACAAGTAAGGAGAGGTAACTTTTTAAAAACCAGCAAAAATGCAGTGTATTAAAGCTGTGAACTTACTGTCACAGCACTAATCTTTCTGATAGTTTTCAATCTTGAGGGTATTTTTAAAAAGAAAGCTACTGTATACCAATTTACATCTGAAATGGTTTGAAATATTTATTTAAGATGTGAATTAAAATTTTTCTACTAGTTCAAATGAGGCTTGCTCTCTGGCTGTGTGATTTCCAGCAGGGACAGGAATTTTCCTGGAATGGAAAATGAGGATTGGTAGAGACAATTCAGTAAACAGAGGTGGGGGGGGGGAACCAACCTCTGAGGATTGCAAATCCTGTAAGGATTGGCACCTTTCTAGGAACAAATCATCACAACAGCTGTTTGGAACTGAGCTGTCTGCTCTTTGGACATTTTAACAGTGTAGCTAATTGTTCTCTTTGAGAAGACTCCAAATGAAAGTATTTTGCAGTGGTGTCCAAATTCTTAACAATTTTTCTAGGATAGTTAGCATGGTGGCGGCAAATGTTGAAATTCTGGCTCTACATAATTTCTTGATCAAAACTTGAAATAGTTAGTTTTGAGGATCACAACTCCCACAATCCCCCAGCCATAGCCGTGCTGGCTGGGTGATTTTGGGAGTTTTAGTTCCTCATGTAACTTCTTGCAGTTGGTTCTTGCTGGAAACTGACTGCAATTATATTAAACAGTATTTTGATACTTTAAAGGAGAAAGCATTTTGTTTCAAGTTAGCGGGGGAAACTAACCAGTTTATTTCCCATGTATTTTCGAAATATTTACTACATTTTAATAGCTTATACTAGAAGAGTCTTAGACTGAAGTTGCTTAGGAATTACTTAGGAATAGGTCCCATTGAATCCAGTGACGCTTAATTTGGGCTAAACATCCTAAGAACTGTACTGCTGAAGCAGTCAATACTCTTGTGTTATAAACTCTTAGGTATTTCCATAACACTTGATTAACTTATACTATTCACTGCAAGACAAGATGTGGTGTTGTACAAATCATTCATCATCATATGCATAGATGACTTTAAAAGGAGATAAAATCTGTCCATACACTGTGAACAGTCCTTATAACAGCCATTAGTATGCTTATCTTATTAAAATAAGCTTATTAATCGGTGTTATTAGGACTGTTCATACAGTATAAAGACAAATATGGTGTTCATGCCTATGTGACAGGGTTGGGGTGGGGTCAGTGGTACTCACAGGAGCTAAAGAGGGCCCTTGCTCTGTAGAGTCCCAGAGAAAATTGTCTACCTCTCAGCAGCCCTGAATTTTATGATACCCTGAATATGAGTTGCTGAAAGGAGCATAGAATAGGAGGACTACTGAACCCAAGTCCTGCTCGTGAATTTCCCTGAGTCATCTAGCTGGCTACTGTAAGAAGTAGCATCAGAGCTGCCTCTACTATCAGGCAAAGTGAGACAGTTGTTTCAGCAGGTAGATGCTAAGAGCAAGGCGGCAGTAAGATGCTGAGGAAATAGATAAGTACTGAGGAAAGAGGTATGTGTCATGCATCTTTCACTAACTCCCCTAATTTAGGCTGCTGCCTTATGGGTACAAAGGAGCACACTTTCCCACAGTACTATTGAAGTAAGATTCAGTTGCCAATTCATTTTGGTTTTGTAAGGGAGTACTCATTTTGCCTTAGGTGGCAAAATATCTTGATACGGAAATAAGAATGTCATGCAAATATGCAATTTGTTTGTTAAACAAATTGCTCTGTGTACATAAGCAACAGGTAGACCTTCAGATTTCAGATGGGAAATGTGGGTTTCCACTTCCAAGGTAACAATTTGTGAGTAGCTGGGAATCCATGCAGAAATTCTGTCAAACCAACCTAAGAATTAGGGCCTTAGAAGACAAGTAGCCCATGGCACAGACTGCAGGGAGATCTGTCAGACCTCAAACAAGGTTGATGGGTCTATAGTAATTTCCCAGTTTCAGTTTTTCTCCTTCTTAAAAATAGGAGCAGTATTCCCTTCTGCTCTCAGTCTTTGGGCGACATCCCTATTCTGGGACTCTCAAAGATTACAGATGCTTTGACAATACTTGGAGAATAGATGAGTTACCAGAAGACTAAGATAGGAGACATCAAGATGGGGGAAAAAGTGGAATGAGAAAACTATTATAGACCAATTAGCTTGATGCCAACAATAGAGAAAATTCTAGAACAAATTATTATGTAGACAATCTATGAGCACATAGAAAAAAAATGTTCTGGCTACTAGCAGTAACAACAAAGGCTGGCAATGAACCTATAATTCCAGAACAATGTTGCTTTTTTTGATGAGGTTACTAGTTTGGTAGAAATTTCAGAGATTCTGAATAATGTCTGCAAGCTCCATTGGCATCTGGGGGAGTAATTCGTCTGCCACTTGAGACCTGGACTCATGAAAAGTAACTGAGAGATATCTAAGCATTTCAATATTCATTCTGGACTATGTGGCCCTCCTCATAATCATCTGCAAAACAGTTTCCCTTATGAGAGAAGTCTGAGATGAATGGGAGTTGAATAATTCAGCTTTCTCTCTGTTACTTTGCTGTTAATAATTCATCATCTTCCCAAGGTAGTGGACACCTGCCCTTTCTTGGATCAATATCTTGCTGCTAACATAAACCAAGAAGTCCTTGTTGTTGTTCTTAGTCTCTCTTGCAAGTATTAGGTCATTCTGGGCTTCTGTTTTCCTGACACCATCTTTACATATTTGGCAAGCCTATGGTACTGGTCCTTACTTATATGTTCCTCTTTCCATCTCCTCTGTGTGCCCTTTTTGAGTTTTGATTTATCACAGAGCTTTCTGTACAGCTTCACAGTCTTTTCTGAATCTCCCATTTTTCGCTCTCAAGGGACAAGTTTGTAATCATCATCAATATTGCAGTTTTCAGTATCTCTCATCCCTCATAACCTCCCCCGCCCCCGGCTTTCCTTCAGGATAGCTAGCCATGGAATCTCACTTAATTTTTACTTGAGGTTTTTAAAAATGATTTTCTTAGAAAGCAAGATACACGTCCCATTAATCTTTCACAAATTCCACTTTCCCCAAAGGTTCTTGCCACTTTTACTTCATTTAACTCTTCTTTGCTATTGATCAAGAGCTCTTTCATACTACACTGTTATAGCGTTGGGATTCTATTTTAACTGCCATTGCAACATCCTATGGAATCCTGAGATATATACGCCAGAATCCTACTGGGTATTTATATATTTGTAAAAGTTGCAATTATGTTGCTATGCAGTAAACCCTTCCTGATCCCCCATCCCCCATTATTAGGAAGCAGCTGCTGCAATCAACAGGGGTCTGTTCCCTTGTTGATCAGCGAGCAGCTGACTAATGGTCCCCTTTCTTCCTGTGAGTGATTTCTGGTGCAGCAGGCAGAAAGAAGCAGGACCGCTGATGCAATCTTGTTCCCGCCAAAGATCACTTGTATTGGGGGAGCACAGTGATAGTCTGCCAGTGCTTTCTGAAGAACAGGTGAATGGACCTCCATCAATCACAGTGGCTACTTCCCAGTAAGTGGATATTGGAGGACTTTTGCGATCCCTACATGACCCCTAAACTAGGTGCTATGTAGGGTTCATGGATAGAAAACAGTCACAAGTGTATAACTCTACATTACACATTCATAACAATCCGACAGGATTCCAGCCATAATTTGGTCAAGCTCTAGCACTCTCTCCTAGGGAGAATTCCAAATATAAGACTACAAATCCCATTCCATAGGATTCCTGTGGAATTCTGGGGTTTGTAGTTTACTGAAGCCAAAGAGCTCTCTGACTGAGCATTCTAAATGCCCCTCCCTAAACTGCAAAACCCAAAATTCCATAGGATGTTGAAAGTGGAATAATAGCAATATAACAGTGTAGGGCAGAAATGGCCTTTACTAAAACCTAGGCTTGCCTGGTCTCTTAAAGGGGATGTTGCTTCTCTGAGGACTGGAAAGCTTGTCCCTTTTAAAGCTCTATAAGCAGGACAAAACCAGATGTCAGATAAAAATTATCATCTTGTTTCAACAAAATTTGTTTCTCTTTGTCTGATTGCATCTTTTCCCCCAAGGAAACTGGTTTATTTGACTACTTAGATCTCTTTTCAGAAACTTCAATTCCTCTTTCCTAGACTAAATTGAATAGTGTTTTTCAGACTCAATTTCTTTCTGTAACAGGCATGTGTTGATGGCCAATCCACCAAGAGAGTTCCACCTTGTTTTTACAATAATCATGTAATGCAGGTCAGAAATCTATCAGTATATTATTCCTATCAATCTGTACCCCAGTATTACAGCTCAGCAGGCAGAAGGCTAAGGCTGAAAGATAGTACGTTAAACAAGGACACCTACTTCATTCATAATCAAGGGTTAATTTTAATCCGGGAATTCCCAGCCCATTCTCCTATCAATAAGCTGCACTTGGTCTCTCTATAATGGTTCCCAAACTGGGGTCCCCAGAAATTGTTGGACGTCAGCTCTCAAAACTCCTGACCGTTGCCTAGGCTGAATCTGTAGAGTTGTAGTTTGACTCCTGGGGATTCAGATTTAGGAACCACTGCCCAGTTATCCTGAAAAGCATAAGGAGCGTTCCTTTAAGCAAGACTTAATTGGTTTGCTCATGCTACCATTTCCTACAATGATGAAACGATGAGAGTAGCCAACCAAGAGTAGCCAACGAAGACAGCAGAAAAATTATTAGATGTTGTAAGAGTTGACCAACAGCTCTAAGACGCCATATGAACTGTCAGATGTAGATGGATGGTGCTAGAATTCACTTTGCACTTTCTGCCACTGACTCTTTCAATAGAATCTGATGGAGAAATCAGAAATGGAGGCTGGATTTTCAATAGCGTGATCGCAAACCACCTCTGAGTATTCCTTGCCTACGAAAACCCTATTAAATTTATGAGGATATCATAAGTCAATAACTCGCTTGAAGGCACATACTTTACTTTAACTGGAGTACATGCTCCAGGTCCCTCAGTGGCTAGGATCACATGCTGCTATTACAACACACATTTGTGCACACAGTTCTTCCACTGTGATGTTTTACAAAATACTTTTGGGGAAAGGGGCTGTCGACTTCTCTCCCTCTGTCCTCCTGAAGAATTACCAGTGTTTACCACAAATCACTGCCCATTTTCCAGCTACAAAGAGAGTGAAGCAGTGGAAGAAAACTGTGGTTCTACTTCTGAGATTATGGTCTTGGTCATTCCATCTGGGGCATAGGCATGGGGATGCCTAGAGCTGCCCTCCCCTCAGGCCTGAAGGGGTCTGGCTCAGGTCCCGGGAGGGACTCCTCTTGGCCCAGAAGCACCCCCAGTCTTGATCTGCTGCAGCACAAAGCAGGTCTTCCAATGGACAAGCTCACACAGATGCATAACAGGGACCTTATTTCCACACTTATTCAGGGTTCTAGTCTCCTTAACCAGCCCAGTCAGACACTAAGTGAAGTAGGGAAGTTGCATGGGCCTTTTTCTTTCAACTACAGCAATTATTTGATCAACCAGAATTTTGATCTTAGGGCCTTTGAACGAATTGTTCTCAGTTAGTCCCAACTCTCTGACCAGCTCCTTGCCACTGTGATGACTTTGGCTATTTCTGCACCAGACTGTTATAGTGCCATTATTCCACTTTCAATATCCTATGGAATCCTGGGGTTTGCAGTTTAGGGAGGGGCCTTTGGGGCTCCTCCCTAAACTGTAAACCCCAGGATTCCATTGGATGTTGACAGTAGAATAATAGCGCTATAACAGTCTAGTGCGGAATTGGCCTTAGTTTACCTTTTCCGTGTTGCCTCCCAGAGTTAGAGAACCAGGTGGGTGGAAATTCTTAGTACTCATGATGGTTGCTTAGTTGCTCAGAGAAGGCAGGGCCAGAACAGACAGGAGGAGGAGGAGAAGGAGCAGCAGCAGCAGCAGCAACAACAACAACAACAAGACAAGAAGGCTCCTTGGATTTGCAGTGGGCCTCTACATAGGATGGGGGGGTAGCATATTGGACAACAGCTGAGAAACTGCCTTAAAATGTCACCACCTCCTAAAATATAGAGGGAAGTGGAAGTGGTGAGTTTCAAGGAATTGCAACTTGATGGTGCATTATTATGAAGTAGTGGGAATACATAAGAGAGCTTCAGTTTGAAAGCAATGTCATCTGGACCCCTGCAGAAACTAGTGATTTCGCACATACATGATTTCACACATACACACACACTTCATCTGAGAGCATCTTCAGTTTCTCATTCAAATAGAATGAAAACATTCCTGAATCTATGGCAGCTCTGACATTCTGACATTACACCCTCTGCATCACAACTATTGGAGTGTCCATGCTCCACAGGCTCAAGAGTGTGGGAAGAAAATGAGAAGGAGGTAGAAGATCTTCCATTATACAGTCATCTATTGATGCAATGTCTTCTGAGATTCCTTTTAGTTTGTACAGGGAAGAGAAATTGGATCTCCATTCCCATGTTGAGTCATTGAACAGAAAGTTATGGATGGTATAGTTAGCCATGGTTCTGACTGTAATGTATGGGGCAGCAGCATCACAGATAGATAGACAGGTAGGTAGGTAGGTAGATAGACAGACAGACAGACAGACAGACATTTAAATCATGTTTCATGTCCTTCTAATTGAATCCTTCGAATTGAATTGAATTGGAGGGGCTGTGGCTGTTGGCTAGCCATAATTAATAGCTTCCTTGCAAAGTACTTCTTTGATGAAAAGAGCTGTGATGTTCAGAGAACTCTGTCATTATATTATAGCCGAAACCCCCAGTATAATCAGTATTAGCAAAAGCCAACTAAGCTGTGGCCATTGCTACAAGACCTTTACCAAGACCACTCTTTTCTACACATTCTTATTTATTAGCTGAAATACCCTGCATGATTGCAGAATTGTTTGTACAATGCTTCGCACTAGAGAGGATGCTAAGTATTTTGGATCAAATGATGAGTTGTACAATGCATGGAAAGAAGAGAAAGTCACCATTACATATCAGATTATGTTCTATGAGGTTCTGGAACAGGAGAAAAAAGCCCTGTATCAAGTTGATCTCTAAGTCTAAACAATTATCTGTACTTTCTTTGGGATATCTCTTGTTCAGAAATGTTTCATTCAGATAAATAATCTGTTTGGAAGCAAGCCACTAAGATCCAAGTCTAAGGCAGAGCTTTGCAGCAATGAGTTACCAGGAATATTGTTACCTATAAATAGTTACTTTCTGATAATGAAAGTTATGTTCAGAGGCACTAGTGGGAATTTTCTAGGAAATCTTTTGACAGGAATCTAAATCATTCTTTAATCAATCCTATCTTTCTTTTTAAATAATGGAAAGTAATAATAATAATGAAAATTAATGAATAGTGCTATAAGAAATGTTAATAAATTACCTTTTTCCAGCATAGTAATTGAGTAACAACAGTGAGTTTCAAACAGTTTTCCAAGGTGTCTTAGTCTATTTCAGAATAAAAAGAAGAGAAAGGAGGAGAAGGACCCTTGTGGCATCCTTAAGAACACATTTTAGCATGAGCTTCCATGAATTTCAATCCTCTTCTTTAGAGGCAGTAATGGTATACAATGTTCAAGAGTCAGGTATATATGCACAATTACGTAGTTGTGTAGCAGTGTGCCAGGCTATAGTAAAGGGAGGTAATAAATCAGTGGTGGGCACACTCTGAGAAACAGGGGTTCATTTTCAGCTCCTCCTGATCCTTGCTGGGGGCACACCACCCCCATTTTTCTGGTACTGGATGTGATATTTTAGAAACCAGAAAGTCACCTTGGGACAATTCTGGAGGCAATTTTCTATTGTTTGGCCAAATGCTAAAACACAAAATTGTTCCCCCTGAAGTAAATTTTTTGGCTGAAACTGCATTTTTCACCTATCTAAAAACCTAATCTTTTGTGTTTGGAGAGGCCAGCGAGGGTCTAGGAGACTCCAAAGGGCTACACCAGACCCTCCAGTTACTTAGGTGCATGTATGTTCCATGGTCCCCACCTCTGTCATATACCTTCACAGAGGGTAACCCGATACATAAAAACGTCAAACACTGTAACATGTAATAGAGATGACTTGCTTCTAAAAAAGTAACACTTCATGCTCTGGTCTTAGGGTGCTTCCTGGCAGATAGCATCTCACACTAAAAGCATAGTGAAACTAATTTACTTTTTTTTCCTTAATGAATATGTCTCTGTGTGTGCATATGCATGCATATATGTTTGTGTGCATGCATGCTAAGAAAAAAGATGGAAGAAGTAGTGAGAAAATGTAGAACATCCAAATCCTCTGTAAAATTGATCAAATGATGGAGGGTAAAAACATAGTGCATCCACAAGCACTCATAGGTAAATATGTACACATGATTTCAGCCATAACCCTAAATCAGAGCAATGGGAACATTGTAAGTGAACACTTGTGCAAGTTCTACTTATTCAATAGGTCTGCTTTAGCTGGAACTAACAATTGGATTTAGGGCAAGATCTCCTTTTTCAAAATGTCTCTACACATTGTTTTTCATTTCAGTCTCATAGTCAGTTATGTGATTTAGAATGATCACTCTGTCATAGTGCTTCCTGCCCATGTGTTGCACTGATGGTATGCAGATATTGGTTTGAATGGTCAAGGTAGGGGTGGGCCTCTGGATGTTTTTCAGCTGTAGCTTTAGTCTTCCATTACTATTGGTTCTGCTGGCTGTGGCTGATAGAAGCTGGAGACTAACAACATCTGAAGGATCATGGGTTCCCCAGCCCTGGACTAAAGAAGTATTACTTTGGAGGATGTATTTTTATTCAGACAGTGAAGGGTGCTTTGAGATGGACAGCTCTTATGGCTGCATATGAAGAGATGTTGGGCTCCTATTCTACCTTTCCCTCATTTTTTCCTTTGGGCACATAGGAGAATTAAGACTGAAGATATGGAGGAAAGAAACATGGGAGCATTAAAACTGGAAGCCAATATTGTTTTGTCTCTCTTCCCAACAAAGTTCCTTGATTGAGACAGGGCAGTTTCAGGATAAAAGGGGGCTTTTTTCCCCTCTTGAAAGTGGCCTGGTGTGGTGCGGTAGGCATGTTTCATAGGCCATTTCCACACTGGACTGTTATAGCGCTATTATTCCACTTTCAACATCTACCCTCCCTAAACTGCAAACCTCAGGATTCTATAGGATGTTGAAAGTGGAATAATAGCACTATAACAGTCTAGGGTGGAAATGGTCATAGATTAAGTTTCAGATTCATTTCCTTCTGTTACTCTGTGTGTGTGTGTGTGTGTGTGTGTGTGTGAGTGAGAGAGAGAGAGAGAGAGAGAAAGAGAGAGAGAGCGAAGTGCTTTCTCTAGCTACCCTGCAGCCATTCTGAAAGAGCAGATACTATTTGAGGTAGATTCTACTTTCTAATATTCAGTGCTTGCCCATTTCCAAAATATTGAAAAACTCTTGCTTGTTTTACCCTGGAATATTTTCAGAGCTGCCAGTTTAATTGTGTTGGTGGGGGAGATGGTCTGGGGCAAGAGTGACTGGGTAGTTCCATCTTAACAGGACCTAAGAATGCAGTAGGAACTGGGAACATCCAGCAGTTGGAAATACTTGGGCAAAGGATTGTGAGCTGAGCTAGCCTCATCTGCAGCTACGAAGAGAGGGAATTCATACAGGATCCTCCTGCTGGGATTTTTACAGAGTCCTCTCTTAACTATAAATCCCTTAAAACCTGGGGTGGGGGTGTCTTTAGAGAATCTAGCAAAAATGGTCAGAAGACCCCAGGACCTCCTTCCCTCCCTCTCCTCCCTCCTCCCACTGGAATTGCTCTCAAACAAATGAAACTGTGTGTAATTAATGGGCCAGGGGGCTGGACAGGTCCCACATGAAAGCATTTCCTGGACTTCTCCTTCATTTGCATGGCATCAGAAGCTGTTCAGAAGGTGTGACTTTTCCCACGGGGGGAGCCCTTGGCTCCATGGCACCATAAAGGCAGCACTTTGTAGCTAGAATTAATTAAAGAAGTGGGGAGGGCCCACAGAGTGGGAGGAGGGCACCAGGCATGAAGGAAAGAACGTTTGAAAGCTGAACCATGTGCAATAAAGGAGCATTCTGGGCTCATCCGTGAAGACTGAAGGCATATAAGAGATTGTCCCGCTAGCTTTCACTGGAGTTTGTAAATGTTATTCTTTTGGACTGAAGCTACCAGAATCAAATTCTGGGAGCTGTGGCCCACTAAAATTAACTTTTAGAAGCTCTGCTCCATCTTTGGTGCATGTTAGTGGGTGGCATGACTTTTTCCCCCAATTCTGTTAAGTTTCTGCTTCACACAGCCTATGGACTTGGGGAAATTATCTGTGGTCTTAGCTAGCTTTTCATTTTGTCTCCCAGAATTCTAGGAAGCTTGCAAAGTCCTGCACCTTGAGAGGAGTGGATGAAACCAGACGTCTTTGCTTGCTTTGACCCAGGTGCCAAGAAGGGAGCTCAACCAGATATTTTCTCTCAAAGGGAAGACAGCTTTTAGAATGAGGGTCAGACTACCAGAAACCAAAGAAACAGGAAATATTGGCAATGTGTATGTCTTCATACAAACATAGAGAGTCAGTGCAGTGTAGTAGTTTGAGTGTTGCACTGGGATTCCAGGAGACCAGGTTGAAATCCATGGCTATTTCTGTACTAGCCTGCTATAGTGCTATTATTCCACTTTCAACATCCTATGGAATGCTGCGGTTTGCAGCTTAGGGAGGGGGCTTTGAGGCTCCTCCCTAAACTGCAAACCCCAGGATTCCAGAGGATGTTGAAGGTGGAATAATAGCACCATAGCAGGCTAGTGCAGAAGGGCCCATGCTCAGCCATGGAAACCCACTGTAGGACCTTGGGCAATTTGCACTCTTTCAGCCCCAGAGAATGGCAATAGCAAATTTCCTCTGAACAAATCTTGCCAAGGAAACCCAGAGATAGCTTTGCCTTAAGGTAGCTGTAAGTGAAAAGAGTTGAAGGCACTTAAATAAATGTCTTCAGCTGCATAATAGATTCAGTATATTCAAATTAGTTTTTTTAAAAAACTACTTCCATAAGATATCTGTTTTTATGAAAATAGTGTAAGCAACATTGAAATGACTTTAAAATGTGCACCAGTTTATGCAGGGGGAAAAAAGTGCATTTTATTTAGGGTATTTTCAGATTAGGATTTTATCATGAAACCGTTTTGTCTTTTTCCCTGAATAGATTTTATGAGATAAGGAAAAAAGATGTAAGAATCAGTGGAGAAAAACCAGGTTCAGCTAAGAAAGGAGGATGACACTGGGGAAAGACTTCATAAAGTTCAGTGAATGAGGCAGGGCAATGCTGTTATAAAAACCTCAAGCCTTACCTGCCCTGTGTCACACTTTGGGCTGAGGGCATTGTGAGCAAATGAGTTCAGAAAGCCTCTAAGATGCATTTCAACCCAAACCATTATCAGAGCTTAGAAATGTTTCCCTTTTTGGACTACAGCTCGTAGAATTACTCAGCCATGCTACTTGAGGAATTCTGTAAGTCACATGTGTCAAACAAAAGGCCCACAGGCCAAATCCGGCCCACCAGACCATTTCATGTGGTCCTCGCACCTCTCCTGCAGCTGTGGCACTCCCCCCACCTGGCAAGCTCAATCCCTTCATTGCGGGCCCCTGGCTACCAGTATTCTGAAGAGGGGCCCAGCAGTCAGCACTCACAATCTACCTCTACTTTGGACTGCTCCTCTACCCAAATCTTGCTGTCAGAGTGTTGCCGCAGGTCGCCATGGCAACGCTCTGTGCAGCTTGCAAGAGTTGCACAGAGGAGCAGTCAGAAGTAGAAGTAGACCACAAGTGCTGGCTGCTGGGCCCCTCTTCAGAATATCAGCAGCCAGGGACCCTCAGTGTGGAGATTGGGCTCACCAAGTACAGAGAGGAGCAGGGAGGCAGGAAGAGCCACAGGCGGGGAGCAGAAAGAGGCACAGGTAATATTTGTCTGATGATTAAAAAAAGACTTTCTGTTTTCAAAACTCATTTTTCAATAAATTGTACAATGGTTGTACACTTGAATATCTGCCTGCCATTATTTTTTCAAGACTTCTTGTTTCAGAGCTACTTATTACTAAAACAAGTAATAATCGAATGCAGAAGCAATTATTTAATATGATAAAAGAGTAGGTACATTTATATAGTCTTACAGATACAACTGGCCTTTTGAGGGCAACTGTAAAGCTGATGTGGCCCAAGATGAAATTGAGTTTGACATCCCTAAGTGGTTGTCTAAAAAGAAACTTTTCCAGATTCTGTTTGCAATATTGCAAAGGATATCAGGAGTTTGGCTGATCTTGCTTCACTGGTGTACCTAAAAGTACTGCTCTTCCACAGGACATTGTAGGTTATTTGTGCAAGTGGGCCAATTCTTGTTTAACTCCTGGAACAATTATGAGAGCAGCCATATAGTAGGAAAATAAAGGGCTTGGGAAAATTACTTTTTGGACTGTGATATCCAGAATCCTCCAGCAAGCATCTATGGGATTTTAGGGACTGAGGTCCAAAAAAATAACTTTTCCAAACTTTGGGGGAAAGTAGGAACAAACTAAGCCAATGCAAGAAAAATTGACCCAGCCATTGAGTTTAAGTTTAGGTTCAGTTTCATACTCTGTGTGACCCAAGGCAAGTCACCCTCACACCTGAAGATCTCTGATCTCTGGTGGAAGGTAAGTCAATCGACAACATTGTTTTGGAGGCTGCTAAGGTGCCGCTCAGTTCCTCTTTGGAATGGGGAAGAGCATTTGGTGAACGTGTGACATGAACCAGTAAGCAAGAACGGGGCCAGACTATACACATTTGAAACTACTTGACTCAGACTACAAGTATGTAATCTTTCACTTGGCCTTTCTGCTTTTCCCATTTCCTAGGCTGTTGTATTTCCCCCTCTGACTCTTTCTTTCAGCCTGTTTCTTTCAGCCTGTTTCTCCCCTCCTCTTAGCTCCTTCAAAGCAAAAGTATCCTGATATAGATGGGAGCTCTCCTACAGCTCAGAGGATAGCAGCAGGAGGTGTTCTGAGCTGAGGATTTGACCGGTGGGGGTGTGTGTGGAACTTGCTGATGTTTTCACAGCCACTTTGCTAACATTTCTTCATGTCCCCAGTGCAAATTAAAAGTGTTGTGCCATCATTATCTAATTAATTAATATGAATGCCACTCCCTTTTCATCATGATAAAGGCTAGGAAGTTGGTCACAGGTCCCTGCCAGACAATCAGTTTGTTTCTATTACAGTGGATTTACAATTCCCATTTATTTCTTACACAGAGTCTTTCTTCCAGGGTATACTTCCATTGCAGAGATTTTGTCCTTCTTGCGAAATGTTTTCCTTCCTCCCCAACAACTAGTACTGCTGTTGCTACTGGAATTCATGCATAAAACATTGTTTCAGGAGTGCTGCAGACATGTGGTTTCCAGCAGCTATGCCAACTTTCCCCAACATAGAAACTGCCAGATGCTTTGGACTACAACTCCCAGTCATCCCCAGCCTGTGCCTTCCAGATGTGCTCAGTGGTCCTGCCGGCTGGAAATGATAGGAGTTATAATACAACACATCTGGAAATCACCAGATCAGGGAAGCTTGGTCTATATGATTCCATCCATTATAATAGCATAATTCTATCCTCTTTTATCTGCAGTACTTAGAAAAAAAATGGATTCCTTCTCTTTACATTTTAAAGACATTTTTTAAGGCTGGACACCCCCAAAGTATGTTCCTACATTGGAGATATAATCCAGTGTTTCTGTTCAAAAAGATTTGAGCCACAGCATGGCTAATTATCTCCATTTCCACATATTATTTTTGCAGTAACCTATGTACATTTTCAACCTGGGAGATGGGAGGTAGAGTATGTCCCTATCCACTACGTGAAACTACGAGTATAACGTTGATCTATGTTGATTGTAGGTGAAAATCAACTATATGCTCTCTTCCTCCAAGAGGGATATCTCTTAGTTGTCTTTCATATGACATTTCATATATACTTTCCTTTTATGTGAAGAGAACCATAGCTCAGTAATAGAGCATATACTTTGCTTATAGAAGGTCCCAAGTTTGATTCCTGACTTTGGCAGGAATCAAACAGGAAGAGATGCTACTGATCAGAAGGGACCATACTAAGCTAGATCAACCAAGAATCTTTCCTATTATAAAGGTACTTAGTTCCTGTGTTACTATTCTATGGAAGCTAGCATGAGTATAGCACTGGCAAAGATATCCATGTCTAGCTATCCAGAAAGGATCTTACAGTGATTACTTAGGACTGTGTAATTCATCATTACTATAACATATTGGCTGCACTTGGATGTAACATTCTGAGCTTGTTACTTTTTTGAACTATATCTTTTGGCTAGCATTGTAACTAGGTTGTAATTAAAAAAAAACAAGAAAAAAAACCCTTTCCTAGTCTCTGGTAATGGTGAATGAGAATTCTAGCTTATAGTTTGTGAGCATCAATGCTGATACTTGCCTCACAATTATTCCCAGTTAGTTGCTCTTGCAACAACAGCAACAAACGCAAATAGAAAGTTTTACCACAAATTAATGTGAATGCAACACTTTCTAAAACACAGGAAAACTTTGACTCTGGATTGGCAATGTGCTAACAAACCAGAGCCTGAAACCATGTTCTGAAGCCAGTCTGGTTTATTATGAGAATGAAAAGCCAGGATTGGAATTCAGATATATCTGGAATCTGATTTTTGGTTTTGACACAAACAGGACCCCTTATCCTGGGGCTGTACAAAATGGGTTGCGATCAGCATCAGACTATATCTGTAGCCATGCATTTCTGCTCTTGGATAGACTTTCCATTTGCAAAGGACAGTAGAATTCTAAGTTCAGAGTAGAAAATATGAAAAGAGTGTCACAGAGATGCATTTCTCCATCCCATCCCATCCCATTCCAGCCTAACCCTGGCAAATTTTCTCCAAATAAACCCATTAGGTGAGATACTCATTCCATCCCTCAGCTGAGTAAAGACAGAGGCTGGGGGTCTATGCCTTCCTTAGATGAGGCAAGCAAACTACTGCTTCACCTTAATTCATATCAATAGCAATAGCATGTGTATTTCTCTACAGCTTATAAGCTAAGCGTTCTCTAATTGGTTTACAATGTGTTAGCTAATTGCCCCCAACAAGCTGGGTACTCATTTTACTGACCTGCATAAGGATGGAAGACTGAGTTAACCTGGAGCCTGGCAGGATCAAATTCACAAACTTGTGGCTGCAGTACCAGCATTGAACCACTGTTCCACCAGGGCTCTTGTGTCCACAACTCAAAATAAAGAAACACTATGTGTTATTCTCGCTACAAATGTTTTGATCACCTTACTAGGTTGTACTTTTATTGGTATATGTTCAACTTACCAAGGGAGGTGGAGGGGGGGGGCATGGATGCAGGAAGTGCTGAATTGATTATATGCCAATCAATGCCAGGCCTGACTTTACACAGGCAACTACTTTTCACAGAAAGGCAGCCCCAAAGACTCACATTGGAAATGGCTCTAGGGAGGTTTTGCAGGGTCAAGCATGTCCTATGCTGGACTTTATCAGTTTCTCTCAGCTGATTTTCCTACCAAGGCAAAGTAATAGGACTGCCTCCATGCTTAGATAGAGGGCCTTTTCACACTCCACAAATATAACACTATGATTTCGCTTTAATTGCCAAGGTTCCATCCTATGTAATCTTGGGATTTGCCATTTATGGGCTATTAATTCCAGGACTCAACTGGATGTTGCCATGGCAGTTAAAAGTGGAATCATAGTACTATAACTGTGAGGTGTGGAAGGGCCAAGAGTGAGGCCAGAAGCAGACTCTGAATGCTATGAAAGGTCACCAAATTGTTAGGGTTTTACTTTGTTATTGTCATGTGTATCCAACAATGGAGAAAGGAACTTGTGAGACTTTCTGTCTCATGTAAATTGGCTGGTTTTTAGCTGTGCAGAACCAACTGTTGATCAGAGTGAGTGGGTGGTCACATGGTACCTTTTTTTTTTAACCTCAGGCAGTGATGTGGTTTGGGTTAGCCCTGCAGGGCAATATTGTTAGCCTCATATATGAACTTGTATGCAAGCCTTGGAAGACTCAAAACCAACAGGATGTGTTCACTCCCAGTTTAGAGGGGCATGCTTTCTGTTTGGGCAGAAGCTAACAGGAGCAGTTAGGGCTTGTATCACCACTTTAGTTAAGTTGCTAAGTTGTTTTTAGGTTGGGTGTTGCTCTGTGTTCCAGTTGACTTTAATAAGTATTTGTTGCAGACATCCGTGTGTAGTTCTGTTTCCCATGTTCAGACTTATTTGCAGGCAGTGGTCATAGTTCACTGCTACTCACTGGGCCTTGTATGAGATCTACAACATACAAGAGTGGCCAAAATGCAGCCCTCTAGTTGCATTTCCCAGCATCCATCACTACTGACTATGCTGGCTAGGGCTGGTGGGAAATGCATGCACCAAATCTGAAGGGTCATATTTTGTCCACTCTGATAATGTCCACCTAGGATCATCACTACAATCAAGAGCAGAGATTATTTTTGCAGAAGGAGGTGAACGGAGAGGAACTGTGTCTAGTAACATATACCTAGGCATAAGGTATTTCTTTATTTGCCAATGTCTTTTTCTGTTAAAAAGTCAAACAGTATATTGTAGGGAGATCCCAGAAGGTCTCGTACTCAGATGTTCACACCCAGGCCAATACCTGCTTAGCTACAGAGATGGGAAGGTACTGTATAAATTTTTAAAAGTTCTTACTGGGATTTTTTTAAAAAAAATCTCCCTTAAAATAAATGGATTTATTTTATTGGAAGTAGAAATGGATTTATTTTATTGGAAGTAGAAATGGGGATGGACATGGGAGCCCAAGGAGAGAGGCCATATTTACTCCTCTTTTAACAATACATAGTAAAGCAATCAAATACAATGATTCATCTTTCATCTTTAAGGCACTGGTTTGTTGCTTACAGTCCACATAAAATGACACCCAACTGGGAGAGAGAGAGACCGTTTGCTAACCGCTTGTGAACCTCCCTTTATTGCCTCTTATCACTGCCTTGCCTGCTAATTTTGACACAGAGTGAATTGCTGAGCACCTTGGTCTCTGTGAAGCAACCGCTTGAAATCAGTCGTTACCACAATTAACAACCAGTTTGGCTTTGGTTCAGCCTGTTAACTATCAGGCCATCAAGAGCTGGTAATGATTGATTTCTCAGCAGTTGTGCTTTGAATAGAGGAGCCAAAAACCCAAGGACCATTAGGTGAGCTCTCTGTGAAGGGCACCTGCCCAAAGATGAACACTAAAGGGGTGGGCAGAGGGTAGGTAGGCTGAGGGATGAGGACCAGGATACTTGCATCATCCCAGATCACTTCACTGTTAATGCTGAATAATTTTGTAATGATTAGATTGCAAAAGAGCTTAGAAACTTTATTGTACTCTCTGGGGGATTATGGGTAATGTGGTCCAAAAAAAGTAGTTTCCAAGCTCTGTGGTCTAGGTCCAGGGCTTGGCTTTTTCATGCTGTAGCACCCATCTCTGGAACTCCCTACATAGGAAAATTGGGTTAGCTTGTTTTGAGGAAATTTCTCCTGTAAGTTAACTCTCCCTTCCTTCTCAGAAGCCACTGCTGTTGCCAGGTGATTTCTGCTTCATTTCTTTTTTCTGCTCTGCCTCTATTGACTTTTAATACCTTTCATATTGTTTTATCGCTTGGGCCTTTTAAATAGTGAGAGCCCTTGTGTTGTAGTGGTTTGAGCATTGGGAATACAACTCTGGAGATTGAGGTTCACATTCCTGCTCTGCCGTGGAAATCCACCGGGTGACTTTGAGCAAGTCACATTCTCTCAGCCTTAGAGGAAGACAAAAGGCAACCCCTTCTGAAGAAATCTTGCCAAGAAAACCTGGTGATAGATCTGTCTTAGGGTAATCTGTATGTGTATGAATCATCACACACATACACTTTTTTCTTTCTTACAGTTCTGTGAGGAACATTACAAAGATCAGCATAAGATTCTTTTAGTGGCTTTTATGGGAGAATGGAGATTTAAACTCAGGTTACCCCAGTCCAAAGTCTTGTTCACATTATGTAGCTAGAGCACTTTGATCCAACTTTAACTGCTTTGTCTCCATCCTATGGAATCCTGGGATTTTTAGTTTTCTGAAGGGTATTTAGTGTATCCAGTGCTTCCCAAAGTTAAGGTGCAATCAATGTGCTATGATTGTGTAAGAAATCCTAACCTAACAATCTAACCACTGTGTCACGTTGGCTCTGTTATTGTTATTTCATTCTTATGTTAGACAGTGGATGGGCAAAATTCTTCTCCAGTTTTGAAACGCATACTGTTTTTACATATGGTAAGAAAACCTGGAAATGTTCAGATGTTGAGTTCAGCTCACTGCCCCTGATGGCTGAGTGTTTCTCCAGTTTTCAAACTTCTGGGACTAGAAAGAGCTCTTAAAAACAGGGGTAGTTATGCAGCTTTCTGAGGTTTTGGAAATGACATGCATTCTGTGATATGAATATATATGTATGCCTTGTTTATTCTCTTTTGTAAAGAGTTAAATTGTAGTCTTTTATCTATACCTATTATAAACCCATAGTTTATAATAGTAATTTTAGAAGAGAATGTTTCAATAAACTGAAACTTTAACTTTAGAAATGTTGAGTTGAATTTGCCATAACTTTCCTACTGCTGAAAACTATATTATGTTTATTATATTATATTATATTATATTTATTATATGGGGCACCCTTTAACACCGCAAAACAGGTTCTGCAGTGGGGGCATCTGGTCAGCAGTTAATCTGTCCAAACCTGTTTCTTTTCCCTTGTCTTTAGCTTTGTACATTGTGTTTCTCAGAGTAACTATTTAGCTCTACAATATTGTTTCTGGTAGTTAAGGGCTTTGTATCTCACATGATCAAAGCTGTTGGTTCAAGCTGTAGCATGTAAAGGACAGGAAAGAGGCTGACACCTGTTTGAAGACACTTAGAAAACACAGAGAATGCACTGCAGTGATGGAATATCCCCAACCTTGTGAAACGCATACACATACACATGCCGCCAACAGGAGGGAAAAGACTGGGATGCAGTACGATATGCAATGAAATTGGGAGAAATCCAACAACCAAGACTTATCTTAAGAACTGGACTCCCCAAGTGTTGTCACTGTGAAGACAAGGCCAGACTTCAGGACAGTGCTTAGGAAAAAAAAAAACATAAATCTACTACACAGTTAGAAGCTTCATTTGGGGCAGGAAAAATTACATATCTGAGGGCTGTTTTACACATTACATGGCAGCAAACCCAGTTGTAAATTCAATAGGGACTTTCAGCCAATCCTGGCTTCCTGACAAGTCCATTGTATGAAAACATTGATTGTTCCAAACATGTGCTAGTCACATTCACATGTTCAACTTTTACACTTGCTCTAAAATCTTCATAGGCATGCAGCTAAAAATGGTATGTGTGAAGTTGCCTTAACTTCTTGTATTTCTAATGCAATATATTCAGTGTTTTAGATAGTCAAGAAAATTCATTTCACAGTTTTAATCAGCTTATTGTGGATTTCAGTTTTAGATTTCAGAAGGTGAGTTTTGACTATGACTTTGCTTTGGGAAAAGGTTTGAATAATGGAATATGCCCATGTGAGGAAGCGTTATGGCATAGATTTTGTCAGGGGTTCTGGATGAGAATTACAGCACAGCACTAATTTTCTGCAGGGAACTCACTGGCTGTGTTCCCACATCACAGAAAGGCACAGTTCGTTGTTTAAACCATGAATTGTCCCAAAGATGACCAAATACATCACAATGTATTTCTCTCATTTCTACTCTGTTTTTCCATTTCAGCACCTATTTCATGGCAGCAACAAGACCATGGACAACCATGGTTATGGGTTCAGATGTAATGCGGAGTTATGGTTTAAAGAAAAAGCCAGAGTTTACAAGACAACAATAAACCATGCCTTATAATTTCAGTTTGGAGATGGCTAACAATTCATGGTTTGTTTGGGGGCATAGTTTTAGACACAACAAGCCAAAATTCAACAAAGCACAAACCAGCTTACCTTTATGTGTTAACCAAGACACTGAGGCCCTTTTCACATGGCATTTGCCATTAGAAAGGGTGCCTGGAGTGTCGCGCAATTGTGAGGAGCGATCTGCACGATGCACTCACAATCGTGCGACGCTCCAGGGACCAGCAGGCGCCAACTGCACACCTTTTTGTTTTCGGCTAGAAGCCAAAAATGGTGTGCGATCGCGCATTGCTCCTGGGCCCTGCACACACTTACCTGGCGTGCGGAGCCTCTGGAGCTGTGCCGGTTGCACTTCCTGCCCCAGCACAGCCTGGGAAGGTCCCAGGCTGCACTGCAGAAGGAAGAGGCGGGGCTCTCGCTCGAGCAGGAGCCGAAGGAGCCTTGTGCGGAGCCGAAGGACCCCGGATGCATGAGCATCTTGCCAGAGGCTGCTCGTGCGATCCCCGCACCCCAGTGCTGGAAGAAGGTAAGATGTGGAAAGGGCCTGAGTGTTCTGTGCGTGCACCACATAAGTAATTCATTTATTATAGATCTACCTAAAGAAGCAATGTCACCCACAAAACAATTTGCTTTGAGCATGCATTCTGTGATGCTGCAAAGTAACTGAGTACTTCATTCACCGGCAACAAATTCCTTTGAAGTGAATGAGGCATACTTCTATGATGTTAAGAGTTAGAACCTAGGTAGACCTTTCTGATGTGAGTGTAGGCTGATGACACCTGCATATTTTCCATAATACCCAGTTTGGACTTTATTTTAAAACACCCCCAATGGAAATTGCCCATAGCTCATCCTCTTTCAGTGGGGGACACATTTAAAAACCAACTTTCTAAGTGAAAAAAAGGTGTATATCAGTCCTGACAGGCAAGGGCCTAATAAATATGAAAATGAAAAGAAGCAGAAATCATGAAAGATCTATAGGTTTCTGAAAAGAGTATCTAACTAAATTCTTCCTCCTCCTCCTCCTGGTTTCCTAGGGGGAAAAAGGGAATGTACTGGATGGTGTCCACTTGGATTTTAGGAAACTATTTGGTTGAACAACAGAAATTATTGCCCAAACACTTCAAAAAGTTTTGCTAATAGGCAAATTTTTTACTTGCAGAGAACAAATCAATTGAATCTCTGAGGGATCAGTCTTCGAGTCTGTTATATTCAGTAATAATATTCTGGGGGAGGAAAGTAGGTTGATGAAATCTGCAGATAACTAGGAAGCATTGCTATTGCAGAGAAGGATCAGGAAATTATGTAGTATGGATCAGATGATCTCATGAACTGGGGGAAGAAAAAGAGAAGAAACTCGTTACGGAAAAAAAGTGTAAGGTCATACAAAATTGGTCAGCACCTGGGGGGCTCATCAACTGAAAACAATGGAAGAGGGAAAAGATGCTGGAGGTAGTAGCTGTTTAGAAAACCACCATGAGCTGTCCATTGTGGACGCAAAGGGGGCAAGTGGATTCCTGATTGCAGTAAGTGAGACCATTCCAAACCAGGACAGAAAATAATATGCAGACAAGGCACCAATGAGGCTACCTTTGGATTTTTGTATACAATTTTAGTTTGAAGGGTTTTTTTTTAAAAGGATGATTTCAAGCAGCAAAAACTGCAAAGAAGAAAAAGTAAGATGAGTTCTTCTAAAAGAATAACGCTCAGAATCCTGTTGGGGATATACTAATGCATACTGTAGAGTTAAGCATTCGTTAACTGTTTGGTCTTCAAGATCCATAAAGGACATGTAGGGACTATGAAAGTCCCCCAGTCCCCACTTACTGGGCAGCGGCCACTGCAATTGACAAAGGCCTCTTCCTCTGTCACTCAAGAAGCTGTTGACTGATGTTCCCACCCCATCTCTCACAAACAAGGGTGAATTGCAACAGAGACCCTGCTTCTGACCTATCACAATGGGCATCACTCACAGGAAAGGGTGGGAACATAAGTCAGCTGCTTCCTGAGTGGGAATGCAACAGAGACCCATCAATCACAGCAGCTGCTCCCCAGTAAGGAGAGCCAGAGGGGAGGGCTGGACCGAGATTCACTGCATAGCACTGTAACTATAGTGGTTACCTATAAATAACTCCCCAACAGGATTCTGGCCATCAATTTTATCTGTTCCTCTTTGCAACTTTTACGGTTTGAATTCATCCTTCCTGACCAAAATGGGATACAAAAATCCAAATGTGTTCTCACCGATATCTTGTACATCTTCCAGCTTGATTTTTAAAAAGCAAGGCTTCACCTAAGATGACTTCCTAGCTATCTGCCTACTAAAAATACTATTGTCTTCCAGATCATCTTTTTTCTAAATTCAACATGTAGAGTTCCTGTATCTCTGCCCATGATATTATGGATACTTTCGTGTTCAGATTGAAAAATAAAAGGAGATGGCCACAGATATATTGTTGGGTTAATACAAAAGAACAATCAGTGATTTAGGTTAAAAAATCTACAGTACTTGTACCTGCACCTAAAAAATGAGACATTAATGGTTATGGATTAAAAATGGGGAACAAACTTTTAAATGATTAGAATAAGTAGCTTCCAGAATATAGGCCATTTCTGCCCTACACTGTTTTAGTGCTGTTATTCCACTTTCAACATCCTGTGGAATTCTGGAGTTTGTAGTTTACTGAGGCCAAAGAGCTCTCTGGCTGAGAATTCTAAATGCCTCTCCCTAAACTGCGAACTCCAGGATTCCACAGGATGTTGAAACGTGGAATAAGTGCACTATGACAATGTAATGCAGAAAGGCCCATAACTACATTTGTCTACTGTAGCAAAATCAACAGAGTCTTGTGGTCTTACGTCTCTTATAGTCATAGACAACTGGAGATCAGAGATGCCAGAACCCTAGCTTCTGTGAAGTGAAATCGACACAAATTTGCTGAAATACTATGATATCAAAAGCATGTTTGTTCTGACTGTGTAGGCTCCTTGTCAGACAAATAATTTTTAATGCACATTCTGTTTTCCCTGGGTTCTTAAGGCATGGTCTGCAAAATGAGCAGAGTTATTTGTGAGAGTCTTTCAATATGTGTGCAAGTACTACTGGTGAGTAGGGCCAGATAGGAACAAAAGTGCCTATATCAACTGATATCTAATCTGTGTTCCATATTCACCATCTCTTGAATTCTTTTCTAGTTTTGCCTTACCTTGGAGATACTAGGTTTAGCTATAAAAACAAGAAAAAACAATGTAGAACACAAGAACCCTTTAAAGATATTGGACTGTATCAAGGATATCCATTTGCCAATGGAATGAACCATGCTGCAAAATGGATTCTCACTCACTCACCGTGTCCTGCACATCCCCCAAACCTGCGTTAGAAAACTGTAGATTAATCGAGAAGAGTTTTGGGCTACATGTAGAGGTAAGGAAATGTCCTACAGTATGAACAGAAGTTGACTGGTGTGATATTGGATGTTGTACTTCATAAATGGCCAATGCATTGTATTGTGTTGTGGGAACAGCAAAAGCATGTCAGTATTTAACGGGGAACAACGTATTTGCTAGAACAGCTACCTGCAAAATCCAAGATGCACAGTGTGGCCAAAACACTCCAGCTGCCTGAGATGGGAAGTGAAGCTCTTGTTATCCCAAAATGTGAGTGACCCAGGGGTCCACTCATAATGTCAGTACCTCCACTTGATAGTGAGGAATTACTTAGCTCAAAGTGGAAGGCATGTAAGAAGGAGGGCAACCTAGAGAGATCTTCCCCCAATGTTTATGGGATCCCCTGTAGGGAAAGACCAGCCAGAGATTCAGAAAGTAAACTAAAATGTGGTTTATTAAGAGAATTCAATCACACGCACACAAGATCCAAACAGTCACACAAGACTAACCAAAGGAAAATGGAGAAAAGGTTGATAGTGAAGATTTGGGTGATAATTACCAATCAAGAAAGCAGCAAAGAAAGCAATGATGTGGCTTAGACATGTGCCTAAGGACGGTACTCATTTGGAAATCAGGGCAACAGTATGGTATTCACCAAGTGAGATACTGTGAGGTAACCGGTCAAAACAGAGGGGTTTTATACCCAAAATCTGCCTGGAAGGCAAGGGTGTTAAAGGCTGTCCACCCTAGTAAACAATGGAGGTTGCAGAGTGGACAATGAGGTCCAGATTGTTACCCTTTCTGCACCTTACCTGTTTGCGGAGGTGGGGGGTGGCACTCGTGTGAGCAGCTTCTTGTGCGAGGCGCTCACTTCCCTGGTCCTTCGTCACCACAGTGAACGCCCCGCCCCTGCCCCTTCCTTCCTTCCGCAGTGCAGCCTGGGAGCTGTAGGCTGTGCTGGGGCAGGAAGCGCGACCGGCCCAGCTCCAGAGGCTCCGCAGGGCAGGTAAGTGCGCGGGGCCTCGGAGCGACGCGCGACCGTGCAGCATTTTCGGCTTTAAGCCAAAAATAAAAAAATGCGTGCGTGGTCCGCGTTAGGCTCTTGAGCCTCGCGTAAATGTGAGTGCGTCGTGTGGACTGCTCCTCACATTTACGCGATGCTCAAGAGGCCCTTTCGCTTAAAAAACGCCATGCGAAAAGGGCCTGTGTTAATGATCTTAGTGTTAGGTGACAAAGAGTTAATGGCTGTCGTGATAGCTCTGTAATAGTGGACAGCTGTATGGACAATGAGGGAAATGCACAAGTCAGACAGAAGAAGGTTTAAAACAATCAGTGACTTGTTGGGAGCTTCCTGTTGCTATTGTCTGACAGCAGAGTTGTTACAATTCAGTTTAAGCCTGTTATTTCTGGAGTTATCTGGCAAGTTCCTGACAGTGACCCAGCTATGCCTAAAGGGAATCTCTGACCTACTTTGCAGCACACACATCTGTCCAGTGTTTTTTCTCTGCCCAGCTTGACCTTACAGTCACATCAGAGTCCATTTTATATCAATGCCAATTAAATCATATTTTGCCAATTAAACTATATCAAATCTAGGAGGTGTGTGGGCGGTAACAAAGCATTGGTGCCCTAATCATATGACAGAGTGCTGCATGGTGGAAAAATCTAAACACTTTCTGACAAGAGGAGGAGCATGCAGCATTTATACACTCTTCCACAAAAGAACGAGCGAGGTTCCAAGGGGGAAGATTGTGACAGTACCAGTGAGACCCCCTACATCACTCAGTGAGGGAGGGGGACACAATGACAATGCATATAAACTGACCCCACATATTACAAAACTGCATGTATGCTGTCATTCTTGTGTGAAGTATTCTGCTATAAAAGAAAAAAAGAATTGGTAAGATGTGGAATGCCTCTGTATGATTCCAATAAATCAGGTCCCTTTCTATTTACCATTAGCGTGCATATTCTCTGCCTTACTTAAAAAAAAATCAAAATAAAGGAAAAAGTATGGTACTGGGATCCTTGTGGCCGCATAATGGCACATCTTTATTCAAATAATAACTAGTGTACTAAAATAAATGAATAAATAAATCATTTGATGTTAGTACTGCTCTGTCAGTGTGGTTCTGCAGTCATTTGATCTTAGTGGCCTGCTTGGATTTTTATCCATTTAAATGAGAGTAGAATCCAATGAAGTGAAAGCAACACTTTGCAGAGGTCTACTGTACAGGAAACAGCAGTAAAAGTAGGGAGCATAAGTGCTGTGAAGAAGCTGAGATCCTCGGGAGAAGCTGTCATGACCTTCCAAAGACCTGACATCAGCTTTCAACCCTCCTCCATGATTAACTGGTCTAATAAGGGATCAGGGTGCCATTCAGATGGGAAAACTAGCATGCTCTGGCAGCAGCTGTTAAATACAGTGCCCCTGGCACAGACTCCTGAGAATGTGAGAGACAACATGGGTAAGACGATACAACCTCTGCAGGTAAGCATTTGCAAGCATCTTAGTTTCAAAGAGTTCTGTGAACCAGCAAAGAATGCAATCTCTCACCATAGAACTCTGTCCAATAAAAGGTATCACTTTCCATACTTTGTGTCTTACAATTCCACTGACCAAGAGAAAGCATCTTGAGAGTTGGAGCAAATGCCTACCTGGGGAAGGACACAGACTGAATTAGCAAATGTCAGTTCAGTAGGATAGGTTGCCTTTGGAACAGAAGTTGCAACAACCTAATTGCAGCAGAGTTTGGCCGTAACGTGCTACAAGTAACAAACTTGTAACGCATTACTTCTGGAATAAGGAAGTGTCAAAAACAATTTTAGAAAATAACATACTAGACATCATATAGTTATTCTCTCCCTGGCACAAGCAGGAACATTTACTTATTACTGTAACCTGTTCCAAGTGAGGGAGAAGCTTAGGGGAATATTTGAGGGGATTTTTTTCGCCTTTCAAATTCTCTTACTGCTTCAGCTGGATTTTTCTTAAAAAAAAAAGAAAGGAATCAACAGTTAATTTTAAAAAATAGCTATACAACAGGAAACAAAGAATTTAATACATACACACACACTCACACAAAATAAGTAATCATAATGAGCTACCATTGTAAATTGTGGTGACTCATAGCAAGAATTCCTTCTCAAAAATAACTTTCCAAGGTCTGAATTACAGTACTAGTGCAGAGAACGGAATATTGGGATGTCATAAAAAGATGGGACACATTGCGTCT
This sequence comes from Cyclura pinguis, assembly GCA_030412105.1. Lineage (NCBI taxonomy): Eukaryota > Metazoa > Chordata > Lepidosauria > Squamata > Iguanidae > Cyclura > Cyclura pinguis. Next base: position 61,753,751 of record CM059601.1, read on the forward strand.
ACTATAAGGTGCAGCTCTTCTACACAGCTATTAAAAGTACAAAAGCCTTCTTTTTCTTTGCAGCATATTCACCCAGTCAGCAAGGCCAACCTATTTGGATTGATGAGAAGAGCCAAAAGTTTTTGTGTCATCTAGATATGATGTGACATATCTCTCCTCTTTTCCACCTTCTGCATCTCTATAGTAATGTGTTTGTTAATGTATATACACACAGCAATGTCAATTTTTTTATGACTTCTGGCTTCTGTGTCTTTAAAAACCTGTGTGAAAAGGAGATAATCAAAGGCCAATGTTTTATTCCAACATGGAAATGCAGTGATCTGGTGGAGGAGGGATTTCACCTGTTGACTTTCTCATTGTTACAGAGCTGTGAACGACACAGGTGGCCATGTGAGGGAGGTTCTCTCACGGAAAAGTATTTGCCACTCTTAAGATTCATATATGACTTTAAAAATAAGATGGTCCTTTTAGAACGGATTGTTTTCACCTAAATCTAACTACAAGTCACACCTGTAGTAGGCTCACTGATTCAATGGAATTTACATATGTGTGCTGATTTGCCATTCAATAATTGATAAAGTAAGTTTCCTTCAGTTGACACTAGCATGAACATACACAGATACACATCTGTCTATTAAAATAGTCCTTATATAGCAAGTTCTTTCATTTTTACTCAGAACCATTTCTTCAGAATTTCTTTCTTAAAAATCTATACATGCCACCAACTCCTCCCTCCTGGCAAACTGGAAAGAAGCAATGGAAAGGATGTGGTGACAGGGACTTTAGTTAAAGACTGTTCTCCATATACAGAACAAGGGCGGGGGTGTAGGAAACAAACTCAGCATGAAAAATCCACCTCAAAGCTCAGAAAGTGTGCTAAATTCTCCTGGAAGTTGGTGAATTCCTGCAAGTGATAAACTTGGAAGCTGAACTATTGAAAACCAGACGACTCAAGTGATGCTCTTTAGGAGCAAACCATAGAGAGGAATTAGAAATCAACAACATCCTCAAAGCTCAGAGCTTCTGGGAATCTGCCATTTGGAGGTAAAGTTTGAAGGGAATATCCCAACAGTTGGGTGAGAGTCTTGCTTTCCTTCTTCCTTCTAATCTGAATGATAGGTCCTAGTAGAACTTGGAAAAGTTACTTTTTTGGTGTCACAGGGCTGGCTGGGGGATTCTGAGTGCTGTACTCCAAAAAGGTAACTTACCCAAGCTCTGGACATAACCAGCAACAATAAAGAATGCTTACTGCAGCTGTACGCTGGCATTGTTATTTGTGAGACTTTGTTATTAGTTTGTCAAGCTGGCAGTGTCTTGATGGGTAGGTGGTTATGTTTATGCCAAACCCAGTCAATAGTCCTTTTTTCTGAATGTTTCTGCCACCAAATGAATCCTCTTCCCTGATTCTCACTGCAGCTATACTCCACTGGACTTGCCCTCACCATATAGCAGTACATCTCTTTCCAGAGATCATTTTTAGGAGCTAATTGAAAATTGTGGCTGAAAATAGGAGTTAAGAACCCACAACACCTTTGAAGTTCATTGCTTCTAGGGATTTGCCTTGTGTGCTATGGAGCGGGGGAAATAATTTTTGAAAAAATATTACACATTTGCAATGTTCTCACAATATGTGTCCTTCAGGTTTGCCAGGTTTCACCAGTTGTCACCTCTATGTCCACTTGTTCCATTCTTGGTGGCGCAGTGGTTAAATGCTGGTACTGCAGCCACAATATTGTGAGTTCAGTCCTGTAGGGCTCCAGGTTGATTCAGCCTTCCATCCTTCTGTAGGTCAGTAAAATGAGTACCCAGCTTGTTGGGAGCAATTAGCTAAATACATTGTAAACCGCTTAGGGAGTGCTTAGCACTGATAAGTGGTATAGAAATGTAACTGCTATTGCTGACTGCTATATATTGGGGTGGGGGCTGTTTGCAGCTATTTCTTGAATCTGTACCAGGGTTCTTCCAAAGGTTTATTTAAATGAAGTATGGCTTGCTGGGATTATTTTATGGCTTGGAGGAAAAAAATTCTCCTCTGATCTTTTTTTCCCCTTTGGGTTATATTGTTATACTGCAAAAGAAAGCAAAATTTCACTGATGCACTCATCCACTCTAGTGGAAAAAAAATTAAAGAAAGAAAAGAGAAAAGGACTTTTCCCCAAGACTACTAAGTTTTTGAATTAAAAAGAAATCCATATGAAGATGGGACTGAAATGTTGCACTGGTGCCAGGAATTGGCAGAAAATAACCCAGGACAACAGCAGTGTCATTTGGATATCTTAAAAAGAATCTTTAGAATTATAAGATTAGAGAACAGTTGCCCCATCTGGACAAGCTCATGGTTCAGTAAATTACTGTGCAGGCCCATGCTTGTCTGCTCAGAAGAAAATCTAATGAGTTCAGTAGAATTTTCTTCAAGATAAGTGTGTATAGGAAGGCAACCCTGAGCTTGGATTTGGGTCTTACCTCTGGAAGGAGTGGAGTGAGCCAAATTCTGGTTGCTGGAGCTTTAGGATTTTTCTTTGTTTCATATGTGACCTTGAGCAAGAAGGTTACATCTTGCCTTAAATTTACACTCTGTAAAAAGGAAAGAGATCTAGTTCCCACCAAGGTGATACATTTCTATCAGATTTTCTCAGCTAGGGCCCCAAAATGTTGAATTATAATCCCCATAATCTCCTGCCAGTATAGCAAATCATGCGAGTTACAGTCCAATATCTGGGACCACAGGTTAGGAAAGGCTATCTGGAATACACCACTTCAGTCTTTAGGTGGGATTATGATGTTTAAAAATCAAATCTCTTCATTCTCCATATATGAGAGGACAGTTCCAGACTAGCCTTCTTATTCACATGGTAATTTTACATGCATGCGATTTTTTTAAAAAAAATATGCATTTTTTATTATATCGAGGTGTAGATGCCATCCAAAAAGGTGTATCTAAAACTTAAACTTACCATCTCACTATAGGGCCAGCCCTATCATTAGGCAAAGTGAGGCAGCCATCTGAAGCAGCAAATTTTGGTTTACACCCTAATTAGTGATATACATGGATATAAGTTGCATTATACATATGGAGTTTTCTGTTTTACAACATGCAACAATTGTATCCAGCTGACAACAGCATAAAGTAAGTTGCATATGTGGGACTATAACACATTAAAGTACAAAGAATAGCATGTGAATGCACATTGCCTCTATGCATTGTCTTTGTACATTGTACACTGCAGTTGCACAATGAGTTGTCAGCCTATGTGATCTAGGTAGGTTGCGTCATATCGATATTCAGTACAGGGGTGGCATGACAAAACTCTACCAGCAGATATTTACTCTATGCGGAAGCTATGTAGGTTCTCAGGTCTTTGAAGCCTATGAAAGTGCAGTACAAGGTTATTTGTTACAGTGTTCATGGTAACATGGAGGCTTTGGGGGACTCTTGGGAAGCTTCAAGGGCTGCACTTGGGGGTCCCAAGGGTCCCTGGGGGCCCAGTTTGCCCACTTCTCTCTTAAACCAGACTATATGTGACATTATTTGTGGGGTTTATCCTCAATACATGCCTTTTCTTTCTCAGATAGTGAAATCGTTTTTTGTGTGTAAGATGGACAGGGAGCTGTAACACGTAGAAAATCGAATTTTAACCTTTTATTCTTTTGCTGCAGTTACAATGTGGATTGTGGGGAGAACTCAACTGTTCTTTGTATGTGGCAGATGCTCCCATCAGAGCAAAGCTGAACTCTTTCCACAGAGGTACAGCATGACAATTTTCATGGGAGTGGGGCAGAGATAAAAATGAGAGTGGACAGAAAGGTTTAGGTCTTCCTTTCTACAAAAAAGTTTCCTGTGGAAAGAAAGGTTTCATAGATAATGACAAAAATAAGTCTCCTATTAATGCCTTTTAATTAGAAAGTATGTTGTGAGGTTTCCAACAAAGCAAATCAATTTAAAATAACAATATTCAAGTGGATAGAGAAACTTACTTTTTTAAAAAAATTAAGCGAACTGCCCACTTGAAATTCCTTCAGATAGGTTACTTTCAAAAGCCAAGATTCCTAAACTTGCTTCTCTCTGATGAGGCACTGAAGGCATTTATAATGTCATCACATATCTCAAAGCTGAGGCTGAATTTTCACACACAGTTGTAGGTGCACCAAAGGTGAATCCTGAAGCATGAAATCCTGAAGTAGAAAGGCTTCTTTGTACATGTGCAATGTTCTAGTAAGCTCATGAAGCATCAGTAGTATTGAGGTTTTATAGGATTATACCATGTCCTTTTCTTTGGATGCCTAAATTGTATTTCTAAAAGCTTGACTGAAATATTATGTTACTGCAATCTGAGAGATTTGGAGATTGAAGGAAAATTTCATGGTAGGAGGGGAATTCTTATTTGGAGGGGTAATGCCCTCATCCTCCCACCACCACACCTCTGTCTTACCACAGTTTGAACACCAGATATGTTTGGCGGGATCAAGATTGGAATGGCAGCAGGGTCAGTGAACATCATCCTAACATGATCGCGATCGAGCTACAACCCTCTCCCTGGCCAGTTGTTTGAGAAACAACAATTTTCCAACCAAGAACAAATGAAACAAATTATGTAATGTGACCTGTGAAAGTACATCTTTCCCTGTGTCCAGCTGATCTAGAATTGTCCATTTATCTATCACACGTGGAGAACTGTTGGCTATGCCTACACTGTACATTGAACTTGGGCAAAGAGTTGACAGAGATGTGAAAAGTCTTTACGCCTCATTGAACTTATTATACATGCATGCACAGGCGTGCACGCGCGCGTACACACACACACACACACAAAGTTATTTGTGGTAGACTGGATCAGTGTGCAAAGGTATCTTGTAGCACCTTTGAGACTGAGAGAGACCAACTGCATATGATGAAACAGACTTAAGTCTATGAAAGTTTGTGCTACCCATTTCTTTTTCTCAGTTAGTCTCAGAGGTATTACAAGATCACTTTGCACAGAGGTTTTTGTGGCTGTTGCTCTGTGAGCTAGAATCAAGAGCAGGGAAGTTTCCAATGTGGATGCATCCCTAGTGAAGAAAACCAAGCAGCTAAGTCACTAGAGTCTGGAAAAAACACAGTTTTGGATGATAAATGCCAGTAATGCACAAAGGAATGCAACTCAGTTGTGGAGACGACAAATGACAAGGAAACGTTGAGTGGAATCCCTCTTAGAATTATGATAAACACAGGTGGCTGCAGGGTGATTTGTGAGCTAAGAATGGAAGCATCATCCGGTGGATGGCTTACTGGGAAAGCAAGGAGCCAACCATATTCGTACTTTGTGTTCTTTGCCAGCAGAGGGAGCACTGCATCATTGACAAACCTCATTACCCACAGCTAAAGCCTGAGACACACTTGGGAAGAAAGGAAAGGCTAACAACTTGGTGGTCATCTAGTTCTGTGGCTTTTAGCACCTGAGGCCATCCTCTTTGTTTCTCTGGTAACTCCAGACGTGGACCATTAGAAGACGGCAATGGCACACAGAGACACACACACAGTTCTGCACTGTCCCCTCTTGAGCGGATGATGGAAACCTGAGGGTACAAAGGAGAAAAATGATGAAGAAGTAATCCTGAGAGTGTGGGCCACAATCAATAGTGCAAAAAACCAATCCATCAGCAGTTCCTGCATGAGGTTTAAAACAAACCTAAAGTGTCCCAAATCCTTAGAGACCCTCAAGAAGCCTTCAAGTTCAAAGATCAATGGGTCCAAAAAGGCACTTGCAAACACAGGGAATGGAAGGGGGAAAAAGAAGTCCAGAGTAATAGTGAAATACATTGATATTTATCATATTGGTTTAGGGGAGATCTTCCAAGAATAACCATTAACAATTTTTTTCCTGTCTCATTTTTGAATCAGTTCTACGATATCTCCTTTTGTTATTCAGAGTCACAAGAGAAACAAGATGGCTATTAGAAAAAAGACCCTCCATCCTCCTCAGTTCTGGTTCTTTATCACGTCTACATCATATTTGTTCTTTTTCCCTGCTGTAATTTTGTTACCACATTTCTCTTTGTTGTAGATTAGGGTGGAGTGGTTGAGAAATTTTGCATTTGCTACAGAAATGACCTGGGAAGATGGCGTCGGGGACAGCAGCTTCAACAGTCTCCATTGTGGTTTGTTTGTTTACTGCATTTATTACAGGTCAATTTGTAGTCCATCTTGTTATTTCAAACTTAAATCCATTTTTTAAAATATAGAAATGAAAATTTAAGTAAGCATTTGTCAATATATGTTGGTTACTTAGGGTTGCCTTCACTGCCTCAGACTGGATTACTAATTTGTTTTTTAATGCCATGGATCTTAGCCTTTTATAGCTCTAGAGCACACTTTTGAAGTGACAGGACTTCAGACATTGCACTCCAATCTCTTTTGTAATTTCCTCTCTTCCACTCTATGAAACAGGTCCAGTGATTGATCCAGTGCTTCGTTCTGATATTTCCAGTGATTCATTTTGCTCTCATTCCTTACAAGAAATACTGTTTTTCTGTGCATTTTACAGATTTTCTGTTCTCCTTGACAATGGACGGAGATGTTCATTGCTTGGATGTAATCATGAAATAAGCATGCATACCGTTTTTTAATTCCAGTATCTCAGTCTCTGGAGCAAGTTTTCTGTTATTCCCCTGCTCAGTATTATTGATCTTTAAACTAGAAACACATTTGAACAACCAGGTTATTGGTGTGACATTGTCACCATAAAGTTTTCTGTTGTGATATTTTGGATGTTTGACTTGAAAATGGCTTTTTAAATTCTGTTGATATTGCTTGTTGAAATATTGTTGCTAGCTATTGAGCTGACATTTATTTATTTACTTATTTAATTTATATCCTTCCTTTCTCCCAGCACAACATCCAAGCAAATGTACAATGTTTTAGATGCATAATACAACTACAAACCTTAGTACAAAAGTTAAAACACAATTAAATGTATAATAATATATTCTTTATACACACATGCACACATTCAGACATACATACATAATTGCTATATTGATTTTTGTATTGACTGATACTGTTGTATTGGTGCAGAAGGTTCCTACTGTCAGCTGCCATAGATCATTCTTGGAAAAGAAAAGTGAGGTGTACATTTCATGCGAAAAAAAAAATGGAATTCTGATCTGAATAAGAGTGTCATATTTGATTCTGACAACACAGTCTTTGATGGCATTACAAATTATTGAGAAACAGAGTTTTAAACAAAAATAATATCAAAACTACATTAGAGCTTCATTTGTTTGTTCAAGCAGGACTTCAGCTTTTTAAACTGTGCCAGTCTTACAGGACTAACAATGGAAATCTGTGTTTATCTACTCTGAAGAAAGTCCCACTTAGCCAATAGGTTTCATCCTAGGGAAGTGTGGATAGGACTGTGGCCAAAGACTGCAGTCCTATATACCAGCGTAGGGAACCTCTGACTCTCCTAATGTTGACTCTAATAATCTTTGACCATTCGCCATAGAGGCTGAGACTAATACCAGGGTATAGCTCTGGGAAGAAGGGCAAAACAAAAGTATTGTCCATCCCCAAATAAGAATTCTTCCCCCTAACCATTAAATTTTCCTTCTGTTCCCAATTTTCTAACATTGCACCAACATAAAGCTTCAGTTGAACATTTAGAAATACAGTTCAGGAACCCAAGAAAAGTGTCAGACAAAGATAGCATGGGAAAGTGAAAATAGCAAACGTAACAGTTCTATCTGTGAACAATTTTCAGTGTCCCTCTCATTCTCTCTGCAATTCTAGAAATTTGGCAACTGAAAGGAAATTTAATTGGGGAGGGGAGCAGAATTTTCGTTGGGGCAGACAATGCATATGACTGCACTGTTACATTCAGCAGATTCAGCAGTGCCAAAGAACCTGCAGCACTTCCAGCTGAGGCTTTAGTATACCCAGTCTCATTCACATATTGTAAACAGGGATCCAAACAATGAAGTGCCCCATTTCGAACCATTCCATCTTTTCCCATTACTTCTAGCCTCTTTTTTTTTCTTTCTGTAGACAAACTTTTAAGAAGGGAAAATTTGATTATCAGCAAAATGTTCTTTGGCAGGTGTTGTTGTTGTTGTTGTTGTTATGCTTTGAAGATGTTTGTAATTGTTTTAAATTAATGTGTTAACTGGGTTTTTGTTTAATGCTTTTAAACTTTTGTATTACATATTTTAGCTATGCTTTGCTTTAACTTACACCGTAAGCCAGCTTAATTCCTATATTGGGAGAAAGGCAGGGTATAAATTAAATAATAGATTAGATAGACAATGCTCGCAGCTGTTCTTGTGGGAGTGCCTTGCTCTTGTTATTCACATGGCCTTTCATATTAAGAAATAGCTGGGTGTTGACTAAGGACTCCCCAGATTTAACTCACATAGAATCATAGAACCTTTGAAGGGGTCCCAAGGGCCATCTAGCCCAATCCCATGCCATGCAGGAATATACAACTGCAGCACCCCTGAAAGATGTCCATCCAACCACTGCTTACGGCAGTCCATTCTAATGTTGGACAGATCTTACAGTAAAGAAGTTCTTCCTAATGTTTAGGTGGAATCTCTTTTCTTGTAATTTGGATCAGTTGGTTCTTGATCTAGTCTCTAGGGCAGCAGAAAAGAAGCTTGCTCCATCTCCTACATCACATTCCTTCAGATATTTAAAGATGGCTATCCTTTCACCTCTCAACCTTCTATTCTCTAAGCTAAGCATAACTACCTCCCTGTGTTGTTACCCTGGTTTCCAGAGCTTCGATCATCTTAGTCATCCTTCTCTGGATACGTTCAAGTTTGTCAATATCCTTCTTGAAATGTGGTGCCCAGAACTAGAAACAGAATTCCAAATGATGTCTGATCAAAGCAGAAGGCATGTAACACTCACCCTTTAAAAAGACAAATAAATGGCATCATGGTTGAACTGTAAAAAGGATAGTCTTGACTGTATCTACTTTGATGGGGCAGATCCTATCGCTACGTGTTAGAGTTCTGATCAATCACCTAAATAAGTCAGAAACATTATTTTTTATTACAGCTCCCGGAACATCCCAGTCAGCATGGCCTCTGGTACATTGGTTCAGTAGTCCATCAAACTGATGTTTCCATGCCATGATAAGATGGCATTTAGTTAGTATCTGGGTCCTGGGCTTATCTTTTGCCTCAAATCCTGGAATGATGACACCAAAACTTCTCTAGCAGATATTTGGAACTGGTGGGATGCCAGATGATACAGGCTCAACCCAGGCCTCTTTGAAATTTGTTTCCCTTTCTTCCCCGATTATTTTTACACAGAAATCTTTCTCACATCTTGAGACCCAATCCTTGATTGCCTCAAAGAATAGTAGACTTCATCCAGACCTGCATGGAAGGGTGCAAGTTCCTTGGGAGGTGATAACCGAATCCATCCTTTTATCCCATTCTAAGATTAATTATGTTAAGCTATTTGTAGAAAATATTTATTCAACCTGTATTTAAAAAGTAAAGCAAGAGTTCCCCAACATTTACTTAGCACTGTGTTCCCCTATCCCACCTGCCTTTCTGTTTGACTAAGGATGAGACTTTCAAAGGCCATTACGGACTTATAGCAACTAACTTGATGTTGGATGGGTAATTTTTGTACTTCCAGGGCTCTTATAAAACGTGGGATGTCTTGTTACTGTTTCAGTGGGAGGAGTGAATATTGTTAATTGACAGTATCACTGAAAATACCATAGATAACAACTGGGAAACTCACATTGACTTGACTATGTTGGATCAAGTGAACACAAAGCCAATTAAATGTTAGATGCAGGTGTGTGTTACATTTCTCCAGTGTTGTTTTTTTAAGCAAAAATAGGGAGTTAATGAAAGAGCAGGTGGCTTGAGCCTCTTTTCTTCAGCCATTTTCTCTCTCTCTTGCCTTTGATGATGATTTCCAGGAAAAGCAGCAGCTTTAAATATGTTTTTGCCCTTTACTTCATTTTAAAATTATAGCAACAGGGGCAATAGGTTCCTTGACACTTCCATTACCAGTATATGCTAACACTGAATGCCTTAGAGTGCAGACAGAGTAAAACAATTGCCTCAGGCAGCAAATAAGGAGGAGAAGAAATGGCATCAGCAGCACCACCCCCAGACCCACTTTTCTTTCTGAGCATCCTTAGCTGTGGAGAAGCACATTTTTCAAGGAGTTGTTACTGGGTGTCTCTTCTCCCATACAAAATTTTCATGAGTGGAAATTCCTCCACCACATGATAGAATCCTGATATTCGGACTGTGTTGAAAGTGATTTTTTTTAAAAAAGACATCAATACAGAGCTGCAAATATATATTTACACACATAAATATTCTATTTTTATCATCTTGCCCACCACCTGAAAACACCTGAATTAAAAAGAAGAAAAATCCCTAGAACTCTTATCAAAACTTAGAAAAAAATGGTTAAAGAACACAACTGATCTGAGATTGCAAAACATACATATTTCTGCAGTAACTTGCAAAACACATTGAAACTGGAGTGAGGATCATATAGTTCACTGATTAAATTGTACATGTCCCTTTGTCTCCACTGGGTACCCAAAAGCTAGGACTGGGCTGCCATTTAGACATACAACTCTTACTTTAAAAATGCCTTGCTGTAGAGGACAGACATGTAAGTACTGCTCAACTTTTCTTGGATCCCACAAACCAGAAATAAGGATCACTCAACATTCCAGTTCTTTTTAGGCTCAAGTTCTCTGCATTCCTGTGCTGGCTAGCATTGCTGGGGCTTGCAGTCCAATCTGATTGACTGCATGTTTTTCACCTCTGCCCCTAAACTACACTGCTACTCTTAAATATGATAGAGGAATGGCCCTTTCCGCACGTGGTTATTAAGGCGGGCCAATGCGTCTTGCCACAGAGGTCTTCTGCACGTTGGAGCGGACTAGGTTTGGTTTATTTACCTTTGTTCCGCACGTCATTCTAACTAAATGCACTCCCATGTGGTGGTAAAGTGTGCTATTTGAAAACCGAAAGAAATCGGTTTTCCAGTTTTCCAGATCAATCCAATTCGTACTTTCACAGTGATGCAGACACGCACATTCACGCCAATGCGAATTGGTGATCATGGGAGGGGCCAGGGGGTAGTATGGACTTTTGCACATACGCACGTACGCAATGACGTACTAAACCATGCATAAAAAAGGGGGGGGCAATCACAGCTGACGGGGTGGGGTGAAGGGAGTAGCGGAAGTGGCCACGGCAGAGGCAGTGTGGATTCATGAACTCGCACGCCTCCGAATCAGAATGGAACATATGCAGCAGCTGTGCGGAAGGAAATGAGGGAAAGTCCGCCTTGTTTCGAGCCCAGAAAATCCGGTAAGAAACGGCATGAACCGATTCACCAGCCTCGTGCAGAAAGGGCCATTGTCCCATCACAAGTGATGAAGTAAAGTTCAACTGGGAGTCCAGTTAACTTCTGTATATGAAAGTGGAGGGTGCATGGTGGACAGGAAAGATGGTCTTTTGTCCTTTGACTTAGGAAATAAAACATCTTGGGCCAACTCTTCTCCACTTAGATGAGTGATGAAATCTTGGTAAAGGAAAATTCAGATTTTTGAATTAGACAGTAGACAGCTGGGCGTTCCAAACATAATGTTGTATTTTCAATAAGACAATAATCATGTAGCCCCCATTTAATCTTGGAATACACTCTTCTCTTTGTCTTAATCACATTTTTAGCCTAAAGCAAAATGAATTAATAGAACCATCGGCTGATTAATCATGTAATGCTTCCAGCCATTATTATGGGAGCATGAAACTCAGACAGGCAGTATGAAAAGCATTAGCAGCCAATGATGATTTTTTTCAACCTGACTTTTGAAAAGGAGGTTCAGTTTCTTCGAGATAAGATGAGCTGAAGTGAGCTGGAATGCCTCTCTAACCCCTTGAGTCCTTTGCTGTGACAACAGCTGTTGTGCTGGAAATCTAATGCCAACGAAAGAGTTAAATGCTGGCCGATGGGCAATATCAGTGACATGCTTCTGAATTGAGCATGCTCCCGGAGTGAGACTGTGGACTGGTGTTCCTCAATGAATAGGGGCCACTCCAAGGGAGTTTTCCCTTGAATAGAATGGGGTCAGGGAGCCGCTTTTGGGAACAATAGTTACCACCGGCAAGCTGAATTTCTTACAATCACACACCATACCCCCTGATCAAATAGCTCCTTTGTCAGCCTGATATAAAAACATGTCATACAATGATGATCTGGAAGAATGACATGGGCTCGCCTTTCATGGAGATCAGAAGGGCTTGTTGTGGACAAAAGGGAGCCCCTGTCAGAGTCAAGAAAGGGGGAAAAGAAACAGAGAATAAAAGGGGAGCGAATGGAAACAAACAGTAACAGCAACTGCAGCAGCAGCGCGGCAACAACAACAACAGAAAAGCGGAGCAAGGAGGAAAGCTTTGCATGGCAGTTTTGCTGCAAGGTGCTCTCTGGGATTGGGAAATGTGACAAATTTATACCAAATCCGCCATGGTATAAACAGGAGATTCCAACTGCTCTGTCTTTTGGGTCCCATTGTCATTCTGCACTGGGACAGAAGAAATTGCTTGATGGGAAAAGGTCAACAGGCCCAACAAACCTGCCCCAATCTGATTTTTAAACTCTGAATGTTCCCACCTCTCAGAAATCACCATTCAGAGGCCAGCGATAAGAATGAGGAAGGGAGAATAGAGCTTGTTATACAAGGAAGAAGATTGCTTAGGAAAAAAGTAGGAGTCCACCAGTATTTCAAAGGGTGCTGTTAAATAGAGGTGTTAAAATTTGAACATTAAGAAAAAATGTGGGATGGACAATATATCCCTTCCACTCTACTTATAAAATTCTCTGTGTTCCTTTTCATCTAATGGCAACTACATTTGCTTGACCTCTATGTCTTCTGTATACAGCAACTTCATTCTTGATACTCTTACTTGATTTCCCTGAGTGCTCTTAATCATAAAAAGACAGTTTAACAAATTTGTTTCAAAAAAATCTGATGTCAATACAAGAAAAACAACAAAAGATACAATGTGGATCATATTAAAGGAAAAACTGTAGAATTGTCACAAAACAATGCAGGGGGGCATTGCCCTAGGACTCCATCAATGAGAGTCACCTGTTGTTGCCTGCCCATCCTTAGTCCTTGCACAGATAGACTAGATGGCAGCAGCAACAGCCAAACTCAGGACAGTCCATCTGTACTTCTTGATCTTGGACAGAGGTTCTCTAACAACATAAAAATAAAATCAGTTCAAACTATGCAATACAATTTCGAAAACAATCAAGTACAGGTTTTAGCACTGGTTTAAAAGCACATCAAACTATTTAACAAGTTAAAACTGTTTAAAACCATGCACAAATACAAATTTGGATGACCTCAATTAGCCCGAAAGACTTAATAAAAATTCATATCTTTAGTTAGTGCTGGAATTAAGCCCTCATTGGCACCAGTTGGGCCTCTAAGGCATTCTGTGACTGAGGTGCCACAGCAAACAAAGCTTTCTCCTACATCAGAGCTTTCCAAACTTTTCATGTTGGTGACATACTTTTTTGACACGCATCATTTTGTGACACAGTAATTCAATTTTACTAGCAAACTGGAGGTACCCAGAGGCATATCTAGGTTTGGAAAGACAGCCTTCCCCAATCCTGGCCCACTGCTGTCACCCTCACCAGGAAAGACCCCAGCGACAGCAGCAGCACCCGGTCCTTGCCTGCTGCCATTGCTCTTGCCGGGAAAGGCTGCAGCAAGAGCGGCAGTAGTGGGCCTGGCTCAGGTGGGGAGGACTTTCTCAGCCGGGGAGGCAACACACCAACACGTTACAGGTGACACACTAATGTGTCATGACTCACCATTTGGAAAGCCCTATCCTACATCCTCCTATATGGATTGCTCCCACCAGTGGGAGACAGAAAAGGGTTTCTCCTGCAGGCCTATACACAACCCTGTGAGCAGTGAGGTTCCATGACATTTAAGGCTTTAAATATCATCACCAGCACTTTGAATTCAGCCCAGAAGCGTATTAGTAGCCAGTATGATTTCTTTAAAATAGGCATTATATGTGTTTTTGTGATGTTTTGGTCAGTAATCTAACTGCTGAATTTTGCTCCAGTTGCAACTTCTAAGTTGCCATCAAAGACGGCACATGATAGAGTGCATTGTAGTTATCTAATTAGGACATAACCAATGCATTAACTGCTATAGGTTGGTTATTCATGTTCAGAAAAGGCTATCCCTGGCAGTCCATTCAAACTTAGTCCAAGCACTCTTAGCCACAGAGTCCAGAAGACCTTTCAACTGAGATCTGAGCACACCCAAGCTACACATCTGTTCCCTCAGGGGAATGTAAAAGGAGTTATTGCATACTCAGTTCCCAGACCTCTGTGTGTGTTTGTGTGCGTGTGTGTGCACGCACCTTCAAGTCTTCTGTCAACTTATGGTCACTTCATGAATTTCATTGGGTCCCCTTAGGTCAGGAAAGCTCAGAGGTGGCTTCGCCAGTTCCTTTCTCTGAAATATAGCCTACAGTACCTGGAATTTGGTGGTGGTCTCTCATCCAAGGACTAATCGGGACTGACCATGCTTAGCTTCCAAGATCAGACAGCTGTTTAGGCTGCCAGGAATCACCAATTCACAATGGCTTCATATTATTGGGGTTCAGTTTATTGGTTCTCATGTAGCCTGTTACAGCATCCAGGCACTGGTTCAGCACCTGTACCACTCCAGCTGATTCCAATGACTAGGAAAAGTACAGCTAAGTGTCAACCATTAACCAAATGATGACACCCACCCCTTGTGGTCCCTTCCAACTCTTAAGATTGTATGATTCTCTGATCTCACCCAGAAGGTTCATATAGATAAATGTGGAAGGACGACGGGTAGAATTCTGTGGTACTCCACAGGTTAATAGCCATAGGGCTGAGAAGAAGTTCCCCTAAACCACTCTCTGGAACAGAACCACCATGCAGGGCAAGATAGGGAAAAAATATTTGCCAGAGACCTCAGAGAACAGCTTCTAGTCAGAGTAGACAATACTGAACTAGATGGACAGACAGTATAAGGCAGTTTCCAATGTTCTTCCAGCATTTGCACTGGTTTCCTGTTACTTTTCTAGCCCAACTGGGTACTGATTAGAACCATTATCTGTGTGGCTAAACATGCTTATGAAAATATTTCGTATTTTCAAACTCTCTCATAATTTCCAATGATGAGCAAGAACATCTCTCTTGATTATTATCACTGCATAACTATGACCTTCATGTCTTAGCTTTGGTGGCTAAGACAGAAGGAATATGCAAAAATGTTTCTGATAGCTGGCTCTCAGTGCTAGAACATTTGCCCCACCAAATCCAAAAGAACTTGAACCTTTAAAGTATGATATGGCTTTTGGTGGCTGAGATAAGCCACATTGGCTCAGACCCAAGATCTATGTAGTCCAACATTTTATTCACGTGGGAAGGCTGCCAGTACAGTATAACTGCAACTTCTCCCTCCATCTCATACTACCCAGCAATTGATATACAGAGGAATATTGCTTTTGTGACTTATATGGAGCTGACGTATAGCCATCCCAATTAGTAGCCATTAATGGCCACATCCTCCATGAATTTACCAAGTCCTCTTTTAAAAGGCATTGAAATTGGCAGCTATGACTACATCTCTCCTGCACTACATGTCTCCTTGTTTGCCTTTTTTTTCTAAGCTAAAAAGCCACAGACATTGCAATCTTCCATCAAAGGACAGTTGATCCAGTCCCTTTGTAATTTTGGTTGCCCTTTGCTGTATTTTTCTGAGCTCTCAAATATCCCCCTTGTCAGGGTAGTTGTAATCTTAAATTGTTCTATAACTGTATATATATATATATATAGGGATGTGGCCATTATACATACAGATTGAGGAAATGACTCTTATGCACTATAAAGCCCAGAATCCCTCAGCCAGCATGAATATGAATGTTTTATTACCGCTTTAAAAAAAATTAAAAAAATAACATTTTAGAATTCTGTAGCCAGAAAAAAAAATAAACAGAAAAGTTGCGAACTTTTTAACATTGCCTTCTTTCTGTGTATACACAAGCTATTTATTAAAAGGAGAAGCTGATTCTAAGTTAGGTCACAACAGGCTTCTCTGAACTGTAACAGACCTTTGCCCTGTATCCCACCATGGTAAAGAAGGGAACTAGCACCACAGGTATCATGTTGCTGTGTTGTACCTGGCTGTAGGCAGGCAAATTTCTTCATCCCCACTGTCACAACTCCAGTTGTGCATGATGGCAACTGTTGACAAGGATCCGTCCACCCTCTCCCCCCACCTTCACCTATCCATTTGAACGATAGCATAAAAACCATGTAGACAAAGTGAACGAATGTACAATTCTGTAATTCTTGATGTGATCAATAAATAAGAGTGAAAAGGTATCTAGAGGCATTATGCTGCCTAAGGCAAAGGAGAAATATTTCGTCCTTTTTCCAGTGCCACAAATAGAAGGTAGATGGGCAACCTTCAGGACAATACAGCATCCTCCGCTGTGCTTGAGAACAGCAGGCTAGTACTGAGGATCCATGCCACTTAGACCTTCAAATGTCACCACCACTGCCTTGAGTTCAGACCAAGTATATAGGCAGGCAGTATAATTCCTTTAATTTGGGATGGGGGGGTGGGAGGAGGTGGCCGTACAGCACACACACAGCTCTGTCTTCCAACATGTCATCACCACTCCCTGGCCCCTACTGCCTGATGCAGCTAGCTTACTCTGGTAGTGGTAGAACAGCCCCTGTGTAGATGTATGAAACTATCGCCATTGGGCAGCCCAGTTAACCCAGTCATCCCCAAGTATGTGGTTGCACAGGGTGGGCCAGCTGTTGGAAACCTGTTCTGTTTTTGTAACTATAAAGGGGAGCAGTTTCAGTTACACTGCACAATTTGCCATTTCTTCCAAAGAACAGGTGTTTTTGGAACCCTCCCCTGTTCACGTTTTGTACAGACTTGACTATCAAAGGACAAGAGACTCTGAGAAGCAGAAAGAAAAGCATCACCCTCGCCCCCCCCCCCAAAAAGCACCAAGACAGACTCAGTCTGTTTAATTAGGCTTTAGCTGCAGCTCTGTGTTAAGGATGGGTTGTAAGAATCACAATCTGCTGTTATAATCAGAAATATCGGACTATGGAGTAGGTTATACTTACAAAATGGTTCCGTGGATTGAGAGGAAATTTAACACAGTTGAAAAGATTGCTCTGAGGGTGGTCAGTGTTGGTTTTGAGATAGAAAATGCAAGAAATGGGTTGCTTACAGTTTTATAAATGACCTCCAAAGTTTTTTTCTGCATATATTTTGCTAGGATTGGATTTGCTACCTGTTTGAACAGCATTCTTTCAGAAACAGTTTGATATATTGGGTCAGGAGGAAGGTCAGATAGGTGCCTTGTTTTAGTAGTAGCATAAGGTGTTTGCATTTTGTATTAATAAGAGACCCAGTGTGCTGTAATGGTTTGGGTGTCAGACAACAACCCTGAAGACCAGAGTTCAATTCCCTGCTCAGCCATGGAAACCGCTGAGTGACCTTGAGGGCATCACACACTCTCAGCTCCCAGAAAAACCCCATCATATGTTCACCTTAGAGTCACCATAAGTCAGAAAATGACCTGACACACACAACAACAACAAACAACAGGTTTGTATTAAAAATGTGGAATTTCTGCCACATTGTAGATTATGGAATTCATAAGGACTGTTCTTTTTTTTTAATTAATTAAGAGTTTTCCAAATTATAATAAACATTGCATATAGTCTAATAAAAGAAGACCAGAAAAAGCAAGAAAAAGAGAAAAAAGTACAATGAAAAATAATTTATAGAAGAAATACAAACCAAAAGAAAGTGTGGCTTCTGACTTTATTTCAGTGGTTATATATACACATAGTACAATCAAACCTCTCTCTCTAAATTTACATTCTTCATTTCTTCTGCTAACAAAATCTTAGCAATTGTCAAAACCAAAAGTTGCCAAATTATTTTCTTTTTCTGGAAAATGTCTATAAGAGGTTTCCAATTCTTCAGAAATGTCTCCATGATTTAATCAAAGCGGATAGTTTATCCATTTCTGCTACCTCAGTCAGTGTCAGCAAACATTCTTCCCTTGTAGATGATATTAAGTTCTTCCATCTTTGTGCATATAACAGTCTTGCTGCTGTGATCATATATTGTCTCTTTTCCAATTGATCATTCATAAATCCCAAAAGAAAAAGTTCTGGCTTTAACTGCATATTAATTTTTAATATCCTCTTCATCAAAGTATGTATTTGAAACCAGAGCTTTTTAGCCTTTTTACACCACATGTAGTATAACGTCCTTTCTTGCTGTTCACATTTCCAATATATATTTGAAACATCCTTCATTCTGAACAGTTTCTGTGGCATCATGTGACAACAATACATTATTTTATAAAAATCCTCTTTAAGATCATAACATAATGTAAATTTTAATCTTTTCATCCATACCCTTTCTCGTTATTCCATTTGTATATCATACCCAGAATTCCTAGCCCATTTTACCATACAGTCTCTCACTTGTTCATCTTCCATCTCAAATTTCAGCAAAAGGTTATACATTTTACCAATCACATGTTCATCATCAGTACATAGTTGCAGTTCAAACTGTTGCTGTTGTTCAAAACAAAATTGACTCTTTCATCTTAAATGTTTCAAATAATTGTTGATACAAAAACCATTGGAAGCTGTATCCCTCTGGAACTAACTGCTCCTTCAATTTAATTTTATATTCTCCTTGGTAATTCTCCAAAAGTTCTTGATAGGTTAACTATTTTTCTTTCCCTGTTGTTTCTTTGTTTGTTTCTTTGCCTCTATAATGAGCTTCTTGTGCTCAGATGTAGAAAGGCACTTTCCAGTACAACATGGACTTATATCTATTCCATGTTCTTAATAAGGTACGTCTACAAAATTATTATTAAAATCTACATTCACCTTCAGTTTGCTGTACTATAAAGACACATGTCACCCAAACCTCAGGTCATGCCCTTCCAATTGTAGTAAACTTTTATTTCTTAGCATCTTTCTTTCTTTTAACCAAACCAAACAACAGGCTGCAAAATAGAGTTTCAAATCAGGTGACCTCAATCCTCCTCTTCCATCTGTTCTTCTCATGCTCAGTTATGTGGGTCAGGCCAGAAAATAAAAAATTGTTGTTGTTGTGTGCCTTCAAGTTGTTTCTTACTGGTGGCAACCTTCAGGCAGCCCTATCATGTGGCTTTCTTGGATGTGCCTGTGCCTTTGCCTTCCTCTGAGGTTGAGAGAGTGTGACTTGCCCAAGGTCACACTGGGGGTTTCCATGGCTGAACACAGATTTGAATACTGGTCTCCAGAGTCATAGTCCAACACTCAAACCACTAGCCCATGCTACAGAGAAGGTACAGAACAGAAATGGATATCGCTGATTTCAAGGGTAACAGGAGAATGTACGGGGAGTAGTTTCCACAGAAGTAGAAGCTTTTATAAGAGGAAGAAATCTGAAACTGCCCTCAGTCCAGGGAAGGTCTTTTATATGATAGATATGATACTTGCATCATTAATTCATTTTTGCTGCAAAAACAGTAGAGTTCTGTGACATCTTGAAGACTCATGAAACAAAGGATTAACTTTTGTAGATAATTGTTCACTTGATCAGAAGCACAGAGTGTTAGTCCAAATAGATTGGCTACATCTTTCTTATTCCTTAAATATTTTGATATGGCTGTTTGGAAAACTAACTCTAGCCCTGTTCTCAAGAAAGAAAGAAAAACAGCAGAACTAACATTAGTAGGATTTAATTTCACTATGCAGGAAATGTAAATACTCCATGACTGAGTTATTGTGCAACAAGTATATCATATTTCAACATTTTAAATTGTTCTCTGTGTTTTTAACTTTTCCTAGGGAAAAGGCTGCACAAGAAAATAGACAACATGCCACTTCCACTATTTCGCTGTTGCAGTTTCTTTCCTATAGCACTTCCCCATCCTCATATCCTTTGATGAATTTGTATGTAGGTGCAATGTATATTCTGAAGTAATATTTTCTTGGGTACATATGTGTGTGTTTCCATAACAGACAACCATTATGTTCAGATACAATCTACCACGTGCATGTTTTTAATGCTGATTGTGTTTGAATATACGGCAGTTCTACTATAATGCTGCCTTATATGTGACTTTTTTCTTATAACACTTCTTCCTACTCCTCTGATATGTATTTATGTGTAATATTTATGATGATTTTTTTCCATACCCTGCCAGAAAGCCAAGATGGGTTTGTGACAGGGATGGTGAACTCTGAATACATACACACAGAGTCCCTACTTAATTTGAAGAATGCTGAATTTTGGAACTCCATGCTACAAAGACATCACTGTGGCAAGCAGCTTAGCCATTTCCAAAGAGGGATTAGATATCAATATGAATTTTTTTTCAGTCAGAGTTAGCTGATAGTACCAAACTCTGCCTCTATACACTGCCTTTTGTGACTGACTTCACACATACCTGCCACTAACATTTTGTATCTGCTGAACCTTAGTTGTCTTCAGCTCTCTGGTAGAAAGTTTAAGAATCCTTAGTTTGAGGATGGTGCTAATAATGCCAACATCACAAGGCTGAGCACCTTGCAAGGTAAAAGTTTTTATTCGGTTGCTTACCTTTGCTTTCCTCTTCCTTTCCTCCTGTGACTGTTGCTTCTTATTTTAACCTAACACTTTCCAGCATTTCACAGATGAAAACTAGGATACGTGTGGAAACATCAGACTGTGGTCAAGATAACAAAAGTGATTAATGAGGAAGAACACCCAAGCTAGGAGAGCTGCAACAGTTCTTTTTGTCTGAGCTGACTGGTAAAGGCAAGATTCTTTCCTCTCCTTGCTGCTGAGTTGAGTACAAACTACTTTCGCACTTTGAACTCATTTCACAGCAACTGAAGTAAGTTGAGGTCAAAAGGGGAAAGTGGGAGGAAGGGAGAGAAACTGGGACCTTTGAAAAACAGCTGAAAAAGTAGGACGGCAGAAGAATAATTTGGATGGTCCATCACTCAGTAACACACATCAATTAAATCATTGTTTTTAAAAAAGGAAATGATATTTTGAAAAAAAGAACATCAAAGAATGTTCTTTCAGACCTTTTTTTGACTGGAAAGGTACATGAGCTCATGTACCTTTTCACTGCACTCACGTAGAGGGTCTCACAAAGTTTTGAGGCTCAGCACATCTTGCATTTAATCAGATTACCTGATATTTAGTATCTCATTCAAAGAAGTAAAAGAAGAAATCTCAACTCATTCCTAAAAGGACAATCTTTGCACACTGTATTTATGCATACTCGTATGTGCACGCATGCACACATGCATGCGCACGCACACACACGCAGATGCTGTCAAAAGGACCTGGGCAGGCTTACATGGGAAATCCAGTCTTCTAAATAGCTTTGACCCCAAGTCATATATTTATATATGGTGTTATAGGTCATAACCAGCCCTCTGAATTATGGCTGGAAACAAATTGGCAGTTGTTGAAGCTGTCACTTCACAGGTATAAGAACAAACGCTTTGAAATACTTTCTCTGTAGCAGAAGGCTGGACTAGATGGACTTTAAGATACATTTCTGTTCTATCATTCCGTATGCTTGGTACAGGTTGCCAGGTACTTGTAAGTTAGAATGGCCACTTCAGTTGAATAGCTCCATGTGCATAGACTCCATGAGTATATTCCAGAAAACAACCAAATTTGGGGACTTTGGTCCACCACTCTGCCACTGACAGCCATCTAACTCCACGGTAGCAGTAGTTCTGGAACTACCCACAGTGTAGATACTACTTTAAATCCAAATTGCCTAAAAACATATCTGTTAAGGATATGACCCCTGGTAGCTGCATTTTCCTGTCTTTTTGAGTAACATGGAAAGCCCTTCAAACACATTAAACTGAAGAAAAAATCATTAACTGAACTCCAATAATGGTATCAACCATCAGTATAACGTGTGAATTTCAAATGTTTGCAGCGTCAAACTACTTTAATGAAAGCCTAGATCCACTGTCCTTTACTGATACTAGCTTATCTACTACAGTCATAGTGGGCCCAAAAGATTAGTCACGCAGTGAAATCTTGTTTCTTTCCATAGGTAATTAATTCCTACTGAGTTCAATGAGGATTACTCCCTAGTAAGGATTCTTAGAATTGCACTATTAGGCTTCAGCTCATGCGAATGTTCATTCTCTCTCACTCACACACAGTGTTGCATACTTATTTTCCAGTACTTATGTAAGCAATTTTCTAGTAACTCTGATCTGTAGTTCTATACCACAATGGATGCCTGGTGTCATGTATTATATTGATACAAAGGCACTCAGATACCATGGTGATGAGTACATTAGAAATCCTTAAAACAGCTGCATTTTGATTCTGCAAACTGCACCCCCTCCCAACACACACACTTTGGGCATTTTGAACTGACGGGGTACTTGAGCCCCATGAAAAAGACCCTGTGTTTTTACAAGAAACAGAAGCTGCTGGACATTTCATTGCTATGGGGATGTAACTAAACTGGGCTTGTTTAAGGCAGAGGGTACAAACTAAGAAGAACCAAAAAAAAAAAGAAAAAGAGGAGGGGGCAGAATAAGGGAGCTGCATTGATTTCAGTCTGTTCAGGTCTAGCTGGAAAACACAATGCAACGAAACGGTCCCTTGGTCGGCAAGTCTCTTTAGTGAGGTTTTTCCCAGGGTTTGAAGTGGAGTGGGGAGGGACGGTGCAAGAAAGATGAGGCAGAGAGATGAGAAGCATACCTTGGGAGGATGGAAAGCAATACCTCTTTTTTTCTGGAAAGTCAAAGCTTCTGGCTTTAAAGGTGCAGCCACAGGCTATAGTTGAGCAGGAAATCAGGTGGCTAAGGGACCCCATCTTTTCTTGTTGTATGTAGTACATGCACCTTTGTTAAAATATAAGAGCTGTGAGCAAATCCAATGGCAAAACTAATTTGTTCAAGTTTTCCTATTAATGTCCTATCATTTCTGGTTGTATATATGTACAACTATATTAACTTAATACATAGCTGTAAGGTCTGATTTCTATTACATAATTGTGGCTATAACACTGCACATAAAACAGCCAGAATATCTAGTGTTTCTGTGGCAAAACAGCCAGTGATTTTAGCATTTTAATTATTCTTTTTCTTACTGTTGTGCTCCTGCCTCCTACTCTGATACACTAATCTTCCATTATTCTTTTTTAGAATAGCAAGACAAAAACAAAACTAGGGATGGGACGAATCCAGAATTTTCCGAATCCGAATCCCTGGAAAGTTCTATGAATCCATGAAACTCGAATCTTTCGAATCCTTTTTTTGCAAAAGGGTTTGAAAAGCAAGGGAAACAAAGTACTTCTACTGAAAAGTGTTTTGAAGCAGAATTTCACATCTTTGTTTAATGAAAAACAAATTAAATAATAGTTTTCACTTTCAGGAAAACATACCTATATACTTCTTATTAAGAATTACATGTAATTTGGAAGTAGCTCCAGATGTTGGAGGATGCTCGAGATGATACCATCTCTTGGATTGACTATTACAAAAAAAAACAAAAACAAAAAAAAAAAAAACCCAAGGGCAAGGAATACCTTGGGAAAGACACCCTCTCTCAGCCAGGGAAATCTGGCCAGGACAATTGTCATAGTTTTGCCTCAGGATCTCCCCAGATTGACAATGACATGAAGGCCCTATCTACACAAGCAGGAAAACGTGGATTATTAATCCCATGTTTTCCTGCCTGTGTAAACAGGGCCACATACTACAGTACAGAGATAATCCAGGTCAAAACTGGATTTTCTTTGCATAGCTCCTTATGGCATCCTGGGGTTTGTAGTTTGATGATGCAATAGCACACTTTGGCAGAGAAGGCTGTGACACCTTGTCCAAATACACACCCCAGAATTGTGTCTAAAAGTGCTTTGCAAGGGAGCCATGCAAACGAATCTTCTTCAGCTGTCCTTGAAATCTCAAGAATACTGTACTTTCCAGTCAAGTCTCAAGCAACAAGGAAGGCACTTTGAAAAAACACCCCCCCCCCAAAAAACACCAGCCTCTAGCCCAGTCTCAATTCTCTACCCTGATGTCCAGTCTCAAGTCCTAAAACAAGGAAGGCACTTAACAAAAACAAACACCAGCCTCTAGTCCAGTCCCAATCCCTACCCTTCAGTCTCAAGTCAAAAGAATAGGAAGAAGAGAATAATTACCTTGCAGAGGGAGGCAGCCACAGGGGTAGGCAGCAGGAGTGAGCTTGATCCGGGGCACTCGCACCAGCTCAGGCCTCCAGGCATGGAGGAAAACAGCTCTCACTTGTCCTGCACAGCCGTGCAGGCCTGATCCACGGTGCTCGCACCAGCTCAGGCCCGGGGCGTGCAGGGATTCAAAAGATTTGATTCACCTGTTTTGGCCTAGGGATTCAGATCTGCGAATCTCGAACCCTTCCAGAGGATTCGGTTGGCCCATCCCTCAACAAAACTCCTTATCACTAATAATACTGCTAATATCCCCTTCCTTTATCTGAACAGTCATTCATTCATTCATTCATTCATTCATTCATTCATTCATTCAATATCTTGCTTTTCTCCCATATGGGACCCAAAATGGATATGGCCATAATTGTACTGATGTTGGATTTGTGGGATCGCAAATATGAACCTGTATGAAAAATGCAAAGTATTAGTCACCCAGGAAAGTGCAACGTTTAGCAAGGGTGTTTGCCAGTAGTTGTCATCAACATTTTAATCAACGTCCATACATCATTTTCATCATCGTCATCATCATCATCATCACTTATTTATATAAGTGCCAACAGTGCACATGGAGCTTTACAAAATAAAACAGCAACAACAAAAAACCAGCAAGCCTTGTCAAAAGAGTACAGTCTAAAATATATAACGGAACAATTATAGAATAAGTAGTTTCATGAAATCCCAGTTTAAGTTCTGGGGATATCAATTTCATGTAACATTTCCTGAAGCATTTCCTCTGTCCTTGATGCTCTATTAAGACCTGAGTCTCTGGTTCTCCAACCTCTTTTTTCACTCAGAATTTTGTCTCTTCCTCCAGTGTTAAACTTGAAGCTACCTATCATAATTTCTCCACCTCTCTTGACTCCTTTCAAGGAAATCAAGGAAAGACATCCTTTCTTCCTTCCCTCCAGTATCCTTTGAGGAAATGTCTGTAAGGATGCCCTTTCCAATCTCATCACGTGTCCTCTTATTTCTTTCTGTTCCTGACTCCTGATTACTATTATCCCCCAGCCACAGACAGTAAGAAATGTTTCTCCTTTATTATCTTCATAGTATTCTGAAATAAAATTTATCTCTCATTTCATTAAAGAAAAAAAACCCTCCTCTTTACCTCTTCCCCTTGCTTTCAAAATCCTAAAGCATTCTGTAGTCTTGACTTTATTTTTTCCAGTTCCAGCTCATGTCTCTGTCTGGCTTCTATCTTCTCCCACTGTTTTTGCATTTTATAAAATCTCAAGATGATCCTGCTAAATGAAAGGTCTCTCCATTGGGCCTTGTCTTCTAGATATCTCTGGTGTCTTCAATAAGGTAAGCTGTTTTGTCTTCTTTTAGGCTCCTTGATGTCTTAGGTTTCCACAGCTATGATTGTCTCTTCTTCATTTTTCAGGTCAGATTAATCATGCAGTGTTCCCATTGGGAACCATTCCTCTCTTGACTACTGAAAACTTCTTACTAACCTAAGCTGAATTCCTCTGGGGCAAGTATGGCTTGAAGACTGTTCAGTCTTTTTGTGTATACCTCTTTATTGTTGCTCTTGCTGCTGATGCTTTCACTATTACTACTTATTTACCACTAACAGTGTACTGTTACACAGAAGAGTTACACTCAGGAAACAACAAGCTGTATGAATATTGTAGAAACTTAGGAAAAAAACAGACCATAAACTGCTTTACTCATCTTAAAATTAAAAAAAAAGCAGGAGTATAAGCATGCAAATATGTAGAAGCAATGAAACAGTTAAATAAATAGTGGCTGAAATCTTATGTGGTTGTGTATGGTATAAGAGTATCAGTGATTTGTGTCTGGCTATGGGCATTTCAATCATTGTTGATGTTGTGTTGTTTGGAGATTTTAGCTGGAGTATTATGCATTGCTAACTCTACACCTCATTTGTATTGGATTTCAGATATACTGCATGTAAAATCTTTAGACTATCAATTAAAAATAATAATTCAGCTCCTCTACTCCCTCAACTTTATGCATACTTCTGTACAAATAGAAGGATTTGATATAATTGATGGTGGGCTTGGAAAAGCAGCCCTGTCAAGCTCTTCCAGAATTTATGATCTGACATGCTGCACACAATGTGCATGTCCAAAAATTGTGTGAGCTGCCCACCCGTACACTGGACAGCAGACGTTAAAGCCATCAGGAATGTTTACAGTACTCGCAGTCCCCAAGGAAAACATTCTCCATTTCAGGATGGGTGATCTTTTCTGATCTTAACAAACAAACACAAACATAGCTTGCGTCTTCCATGGGAGATTTGACATGTTGCAAGTCATGATCCTAAGAAAGCAGCAGAAAATCATCAAGGGCTCTCAGCTGTATCATCAAATTTTGGGGCCTTCAGCCTATTGTTGTAAAACAACAACAAATAATCCAGGGGCTGGCTTGAACGAATGTTAGAAACCCAGGCTACTTTCATAATAGATTCCATGAGGTACCATGTAGTCAGTATAAACTCTAACGGAAAAGAAATACTGATTATTTACCTTTCCACGATCACATTCTCAAACTGTACAGTGTTTAGAATATATTATTTACGACCAAAGCCATTTTTAAAAAAGGGAAGACAAAAGGAACATGGCTAAATCAGACTCCTCCTTTTCTGCTCCTGACATCTGAACATGGCTTGTACAGATGTTTTGCTATATTACATTATCTTTCATAAAAAATAAGCCAAAGTAGCTCCGCAAGTATTACCTAATAACTGCAGCTCCTCCTCCTTTTTATATTGATAATATGTATCCAATTGTTTCTTGCACACATACTCTTATAGATACATATCTAATTTTCTTGGGTGGAAGAACTTGTGATTAATTTGTACTGGTACTTTTCTTGCAAATACTTTAGACCATAATCAAAATTAAAATTAGAAGCAAATTTCTAGTATCAAATGAGGGTTCTAGTTGAAGACCAATCTGTCATATAGATTAAGTGGAATATTCATACACTGCCTTAATATATTTTTTAAAATACAGAGTCTGCAACCTGATACAAACTAATTCAGAATAAGTTCTATTCAACTCTCCTAGCCCATTTAGCTCAGTGGGATTTACTTCTCCATAAGTATAAACAGCACTTATGCTGTTAGGTCTTCTGCTGCCTCTCATGTTGTTTCAGATATTTTTAGCTTTTAAGCAGAGCAAGATTTTCAAGCAAAAAGAAAGCAGGTACCAGTTTCCCTGATCAACAAAGGTTATTTTGAAGAATCTGTGCAACCACATTGCATTACTAATTTGTCAGAGAGAGTAGAAAATGCTAGTCCCCGATACCAAATCAGTTCCTATTTGTTAAAATAGAAATTGGTAGATAAATCCTGCAATTAGCAGGTTTGTTACTTGTAATTCTATGTTTAGGTACCCATCAAACATGTCTCTACTGTGTAACAGTGAAAGGGCTGCAGCCCTGGGAGGGAGAGGGTAGAAAAAAAATCTATCTGTGGACTGTTTCTTTGACTCTTGCCTTTGCAATAAATAAGAGGTAGGCTCAAGCAGTCTTTCTATGAAGTTCTAATTGTTCATGACAAAAGCTTTCAGCAACACCCCCCCCCCCCAATGGAAAAACCTCACAAAGAATGTTTCACTGAAACAGGCCCCAATTCAGATACTAAAGGAGTAGATGGAAGTTTTCCTATTGATTTCTAGAAAAGCAAGGTCAGGCTTCAAGTGTGAAAAGAGGGGGAAAAAACTTCTAAAATAAATATCTTTGTAAGAGCCCACTAAAAAGACCCAGGATTCAAACACATTCCTTCTGGAGATCAAGGATGTCCGGCCTTTGAAGCCTGAAGGGTTGGGGCGTTTCGCAGTCTGTGTGGCAGTCACACTGTGGCATTAGAAATTGTGCATTTGGAATTGTAAAGCATTTTAAATGGAATCTTTCAGAATTCCACAGCTGGCTGGTGAGTGACAGCCTAATATAGCCTGGGGCAGGGAGGGAGATGACATTGCTTGGATTAAAGTTAAAATTATCTTCTTGTGAAGAGATACTTAAGAACATTTTGGTAAAAAAGAGGCAATCAAAATAAAATTCAACAAATGAGACAAATTCAGGTTGTGCAATGTGTAGTAATTAAGATGCCTAGCCCATGAAGATGTTATGCTAGTTTTAAGCCAGCATTAGTAACATCAGACAATTCTAAAGATGTTTACCCAGATGCAAATACTATTAGGTTCTATGGGTCTTACTCCCAGGTAGATGTATATAGCAGCCTTGGATAACTACATTTAGGTTCCAGTCCTATAACTACCTGAACATTGGACTCATCAAGTAGTTTTGTTTAGGACTGCACTGTTATCATGTTTAGTGTGCTGTCTACACTGATTTGTACACTGAAGCTTTCACTCATATGCTAAGTGCTACCTTCAGTACACTGTAAGTGGGAGATGAAGCACGTTAGATCACTGATAAACTTAGCGCTTGTCTTTAAGTTGTTCCACATTTCTGCTTCTCATTTTTTCCAAAAGGTTAAATTTAATACCATTTTTCTCTTTCCACATAGATATGTACAGGGCAAGCGTCTGAATAACTGGAACATATGAGATACCAGGATGAGAAAGGCTACATTTTAGTTGTGCTGTTCTTGTTGTAGAGGTATTTTAAGAGACTAACAAGAGAAAACTGCAAAATATTTTATTGATCAAAATTTTGTTGCTACAGGAATATTACAGATTATACATTTGCTGTTTTTTTAACTGGACAGACAGAACTCTATATAAGTTCATTCTTTAATTAACAACATGCAGTACAAACTAACAATAAACCTCCTTCTGCTAGTTTTTTTCTCCCCCTGCGGAGTTGTTCAGCACCTCTGAGGATAGGTCCAAGCAGACTTTTTTTGTGCAGGAGGGAGCGGGGATGTAGTAATAAACAATTATGTTCCATTTTTAAAACTCTGATCTGTCTTTGGCTACCTCTGTGAAGCAGTAAAACCTATGGAGCATAATTTGGAGAAGACTGCACCTTGAATTCAATGAAACTTTTTTTTTATCCCCCTTAATCCCTTGATAATTTTTTGTGCTTCTCTTGTAGGAAAGCAATTTTGCTAATCACCTTTGTGCCAATGCCTACATTCCTGACAATAGCGTGAACAACTTCCATCAAAGTCTTTGATGTGGGAAAGACATACGCGCACACACACATAATCTGAAAACAATTCCATTCCTTTCCACTCAATGGAGAGCACTCTACTTTAATAGAGAACTGATTCTGTGGAAGTTTCTAATCCTTTCTGCCAAAGAAGAGTGAGACAGAAAGAAGGAGAGAGAAAGACTCAGCCAGGTAGCCCACCTTATTCAGGAGTTAAAATAACATGGTTTTGCTCTCAGAGAAAATCAAAACAACTCAAGATCAAAACCAGATTTCCCCAACCCTAACGGGACAGCCTCTCTACTCAGATAACTCTTGATCTAAGTGTGTAACAAGTAACTGGCTTTAATCCCTCAAAGTGATGGCGTTACAGATAAGTACCTTGCTAGTATCAGAGGTGTCTTGAATTTCAGAAATACACAAAAGTGTGAGCTGGAAAGAAAAACAAAACAGAAAAATCTCATCCGCATGACCTGTGTCTTTTGCTGAAAAGGTAGAAAGCTCAAGCAGCATAAAGAGGAAGCTTTTGAAAAGGGGTGTATAGACAAAAACCAGCAGTCAGGTAATGAAGAGAAGATGCAGTTCTTGGATAGCATATCTCATGGCCTTGGGGTATGTTAAGACACTTTGCAAACCATATTGTGAGCTGTATTACAGATGCGTCTAAAAGTATTTATAAATCCCTGTCCAAATAATGAATAAATATTGTTGTGGATGCCTTCGTATGTAGGGTATACTTGCAAACGGGGAGAAACATGTTCTGGAGACATGTAGTCAATGGCCAGAATTCTTTCGGTGCAGTATACTAGTGTAACTATACCAGTGTTGATGGTGGTAGCAAGAGGGAAAAGACCACAGGCAAAGTGGTCACAAAATTTGTAAAGTATTTGAAAAACATACTGGTTGGAAGCAGCAGATTTTGGCTCCCTTTTGTCACCATCACTGCCTTTCCTCACCAGAAAAAGAGTACCTGCTAGCACGGTGTTAGTATGCGCACTAATAGAAATTATCATATCAACACAGAATAGACTCTGAAAAAAGGGCAGGGAAGTTATTTCCTACATCAGAGTATCTAAAATCAAGGACAGTATTCAAAAATCATGAGCTATAATTTGTTCTTTTTTTTCCAATACTGATGATATTACTGCATTGTCATGATAATTTTAGTTACTTTTACCATCACAGGATTGTGACCTCCCTAAACGTGGACCAGAAATATTGCATGGTTCAAGTGCTCTGCCTTGCACTGTAATACTAAAGATTTTAAAACGTTACAAAATCTAAAAGGTACCTTTAAAAACCTTTCACCTTTAAAAGTACTAAAATGAACCACTCTGGTTACCACAGGGAAATAGGAAAGTAAGGAAATAGGAAAGCTCCTAAGCCTAGCTAAAAGAAACTTTTCAAACTTTACTGGGAATACTAATGGGATCATCCTTCGCAGCAGGCTGAGACCTCGATCTTCCACACTGATTTGATTCAGGAGAGCCAACTCAGCTACAACAGAGCAGAACTAAAATCAGATCCACCTCAATAGGAAAAGTGACATTTCAATACTTAACTGCCTTCAGTTTCATGCTTTCCTTCGGGAGTTGTTCTCTGCAACATAAAACAAAAGGGACACTTGTGCCTATAAAAGGTTCTGTCTTCCTACTAGCAGTACCTTTCTATAGGGTGCTTGTTAAACTCTGCATCTCCTTCCAAAGCATATTTCAAAATGAAAGCTGTCATGCACAGAAATATAAGAACATCATGCTCAGAGCAATATGGAGAAGCAGAAGACAGAAAAATACATTTTTAGTGCAAGGGTTCTTAAACTGATTTCTATGGATGGCCTTCATAGAACTGGTGAACTAGATGCAATTTTTCTCTTCAGTTTCCTTCCTATCATTTTGAATTTTATCTCTCATGAACATTTAGGTAAAACTTTAGCTTTTTGAAGGGTATACTGCATGCCTATGTACAGGAAATCAGTTTCCAATGAAATAAAATAAACCAAATACAATTTTTTTTACGTGTTTGCACATTTTTCCTGAAGTAGCTCACAGGTTTCATCAAATTCTCAAAAAGGGCCCATGGCCCCCAAAAGTTTAAGAAGCATACTATGCTAGATGGAGACAATTCCTGAAATGACAGAAGCAAATATCAGAGAACATATTGTCATAATCCCAGAAGCTGACTGTAACAGAGAAAGCAGCAAAACAGTACGGAGGGGTGAACTGGGAGAAGAGGGCTCTAACATACTCTACAAATCTTGCGTTCTAGCTGAATGGAGTGTAGTAGGCTGGATTAATTTGTCAGGCCCAATCTTATCCCTCTTAGGGAAGTCTCCTCCCTTCAGCAGCAGGAACAGATCCTACCACTAGGGGGAGCACCTACTTGCCTCCAAGTTTCCCAGCGTCCCTCTTAATGAAGGCCAAACCCTTTCACTGATAATCGAACAGGATTGGACCAGGCGCTGGGAGTAGGGTTAAATCCTATCTTCTCTTGCAATAACAAAACTGTTTTTTGAAGCTCTTCTGCCCCCATAGGGGAAGGAGGGGAGAATCACATACCGGTGCAAATACTAGCTCCAGAGGAGGAATACAGCTGGAGAGGAAAGGGTTAAATCCCCCATCCACACCTGCTCTGATCCAGTTAAATATCATCTCTTTCACTCCTGCTGATGCTATTTGCATTTTAAAAACCCTGTGTTAAATGTAAAAGCCTATTTCTATAGTTTAGCCCTGAGAAACAAGAGGGAGGTATTAGGATGCTCTGGGGAACTCTATGATCTGCAGAAGTGCAAGAACTCTTCTAAAAACATCCAAGGAAACCCCTCCCTCACCTACAAAACCTCAGAAGAATTCTAAATTTTGCAGAAATTAATAAAAACCCTTAGAAACACGTACCCAAACCCTCTCTTGAACAGGGGAACTCCGGTGTTCACAGTACCAAAGCATTTTAAAAACACCCTACCCTCCCTGTGCTTAACTTGGAGGACTGAGGAGAGTTTATGAGGAGATCCTGTAAGAGTCCTGGATTTCTGAGTGCCAGTTGTAAAAAGACAAAAGTGCACAACCAGAGGTGTAGAAGAAGTGACTTGATTATGTTTATGGTATCCTGTAAGGAGGTGAGGATATAATCCAACGCTTTGGCCATTTCCGCACTAGACTGTTAACAGCGCTATTATCCCACTTTCAACATCCTATGAAATCCTGGGGTTTGCAGTCCAGGGAGGGGCGAGCTGGCCCCTCCCTAAACTGTAAACCCCAGGATTCCATAGGATGTTGAAAGTGAGATAATAGCGCTGTAACAGTCTAGTGCAGAAATGGCCTTTGTTATAAGCCTCTTCTCCATTAAATGACAGTAAGTCCTTCCCAGCTGCAGAATAGTACATTTGTTGATAAAACGGAATAACTCACACTGCTTCTGTGGGAGAAGTTTGCAGACTTACAATAAGGAAGCCTATCAAGAGGGAAGTAAAATGTGTTTTTCTTCCTTTGAAACTAGTTTAGGTATATGATTAGGAAAAGACTAACTTGAAAAAAAAGGCCAAGCAGAGCACTGCATACAATTAGGATGGCAAAAAGGGCTGATACATTAAAAGGGTAACTTGTTTGTACAGAGGAAATTTTTACCAAAGGTAAGACTGCAATATTTTGGGACAAAGTTGCAAAGAGCTGCAAGTTACAAGGGCATTTCCATAGATAACTGCAACAAATAACTTAGTGACATCTGTAGCTGACTGCAGCTCCTTTTCTCTCCCCACAGAAGTCACTGGCTGCTATCTGTTGCTATATAGAAGAAAGGCATTACAATCAATTATCTTACTGAGGTGTTGTAAAATCTGTCAGGTTGGGATGCCATGTTTTTCCCCTTTTCAACTATATCCACACTATGGGAGTCAGTATTTCAGTGGGAAAAAGTAAGCCCATCATCTTGGTGAACACTTCAGTACTGTTTTAACCATAACAATGAGCCAGAGTATACTCATGTTTGGCCTATGAACAGAACTGGCTCACTAGGTTAACAGGGCAGTGGCAGCAGATATGAAGATGTAAAGCCAAAGGCTTTCACAGCCAGAATCCATAGGTTGTTGTGGGTTTTCCGGGTTTTGAGGCCGTGTTCTATTAGTATTTTCTCCTGACGTTTTGCCTGCATCTGTGGCTGGCATTTTCAGAGGATAAGGTGGCATGGAAGTGAAACTGGATATATATACTTGTGTAGTCCCTTGGGTGAGAGGGAGCAATTTGCATGTGTTACAGTTGGCCTATTGCTAAATGGAATATCCCCAGGGTTGTATTGTTAGTCAGGGGATATGCATAACAGTGCATTAGGTACATTAGCAGCCCATTGTGTTGTTCCCTGCTGGAGTTTACCGCATACCTTGCAGCTGTGGGCAGGTCTACATAGGGACTACAAAACGCAGCGTCCAAACACGAGAATCAAAGAACACGAAAGACACTGCAGAGTGATCCACCCAGAAAAATCAGCGGTAGCAGAACATGTTATAAACCAACCTGGACACAGAATGCTTTCTGAAAGCACAGAAATTCTGAATCATTCTGACAACTACTATGTCAGACTACACAGAGAGGCCACTGAAATCCATAAACACATGGACAATTTCAACAGGAAAGAAGAAACTCAGAAAGTAAACAAAATTTGGCTACCAGTACTGAAGAACATGAAAATCAAGGATCAAAAACATGCCAATGAACACCACTCAGACCCTGGAGGTCCCTCTACAGGGAACAACACAATGAGCTGCTAATGTACTTAATGCACTATTATGCATATCCCCTGACTAACAAACAACCCTGGGGATATCCCATTTAACAACAGGCCAACCGTAACACATGCAAATTGCTCCCTCTCACCCAGGGGACTACACAAGTATATATACCCGGTTTCACTTCCACGCCACCTTATCCTCTGAAGATGCCAGCCACAGATGCAGGCAAAGTGTCAGGAGAAAATACTAATAGAACATGGTCTCAAAACCCAGAAAACCCACAACAACCCCTATATGAAAAGTTTAATGGCAGCATATGCTCTCTAGTCTCAAATAATTACACAACCATTGTAATTGCTGAAATGCAATGGATACAAAGAACATCTTCCTAAATTCTTTTGGATTAGGACTGTACAACTATACCAGGAAGCCCCTAACAAGCTTTCTTATAAATTACCATGTACTACAATCAAATAACACAGGGATCTAATTAATGCCATAGTAGCTGTTCTATAATATGAGGTGCGGAACACATGATCTTCTGGATACTGGACTGCAAACTCCTATCATCCCTTATCATTGGCTAGAGCTGATGATTGTTGTAGTTCAACAAAATCAGTCAGGTTGAGGTTCCCCACACCTGCTGTAAGATAAGGCTTTACAGCAGATAATTACTATGCTAACTATTATTCCTGGCTGTAGTGAATTGAGATCACCACCAGAAGTTACCTGTGAGCACAGTTTAAAATGACTCATGCTCAGTTCAGTACAGGAGTGTTGGTAAAACTCACAACTTAAAGTGAATTCCTTACATCATAAATTACTGATAAACCTCTTACGTACAGTGACAGGTGAACTGACTATTTTGCCCCATCTTGATAATCTATCATATATACTGGTAGCAAATTTATGCTTCACATGGTGATTCTTCTGCAGCCAAGACTTTTGAGATGCAAAAATTCTTGTAACAGAATTGTAAACACTAGCTACATTGGCCATACCCCATCACATTGTGAATCACAATTGACAGTATCCATAATTCTTGCTATGTTGCTAGACTTATGGGAACACATCTTCTAAAAGGAGCACAAGACCTCCCCTTTTTGTTACAAACACACCTTCACAGCTATGAATAAACTCCCCCCCTGCCCCAATATGTCTTCGAATAAAGGACACCACCAGGGAGCTACTGACACCAAAGCCTCCATCTCTCTGCATTCCAAACTGACTTTCTCCCTTCACACATCCCATTATTCAACTTCTGAGTTGAATAGGCACACACAGAAATTGCTTGAAGGATAAAGGATCAAATCCTTTCAGTCTACTGACTGGTCAGTTTTGGAGCACAGACAAGTTACTTTTTAAGAGTACAGTCTATAGGATCTCCCAGCTACCATGGTGCTTGTCTAAAAAGCTATTTTTCTGAATTCTGAAAACCTAAACCAGATTTTAAAAAACACTTTTCTTCTGGGTCTTTTTCAGGCAATCAGTTCATAATGTCCCTGTTTGCTTGCCTACAAATTCAAGACTTCATTTCACAGAACTCCTATTTCAGGAATATTTAACATTTTTCTAATATTTAAATAATCACAACAGATTGCTACTGGATCAAAGTATTCCTTTCTCTAGTTAGCAGAAAACTGCATGATGATTTGCTGTACCAGTGAATTTTTCTGGAGATTTTGATATGGACTTCAGGTTCCTGATAAGTTTTAGTTAGCAAATATCTCAAAAGCATCAGATTATTTATCTCTGCTTGGTTCTTGATTAAATATATTGAACTGGAAACTGGAGTTGATTTACCTCTTTGGTCTACTTTGAGGGCTCACCTCACTCATGTGCAGGATTGATTGGCAAATATTCTGCTTGGGTTCTAAGGAGTTTAAAGGGAACTCGTTAATATCATTCTCCACATATAAAAGACATAGGCCTGGACTCCTTTGTTTCCAAGCTATGAGTTATTACATGTGTATCAAAAGCCACTGACAAGTCTAGCACAGACGCACTTTTCATCTCTCTTCAAGTAAAGCTCATTTATGAAGGCATCAAGCACTGTTTCATTGCCAAACCTATTTTTCAGATTTTCTTAATCAATGAAGTAATATCTGAAGCCTTTATGGCATTGATGTACAGAATTACCATCAGACTCAAAGAATACTCAGTGCAGACAGTCATGTAGCAGCAAAGACATTTAGCATCAGTTATTTTCTTCCATGTGAGAGCCAAACAAAGATTACATCAACCTCTTCTTTAAACACTTTGGACATCATATGCAACTTTGATTATCATATAACTGAAGGACAAACTGATCTAAATTTTGTTGAATAAGAATAATTTGAATTAGCTATTCCCTGCCTAATGTATGAGTATGAAGGAATCGGATGTATATCTTTAGGAAAACAACATTCAGAGTGTGTTACATTTTGAGATCTTATGGATGGCAGGCAGAGACTTCGAGGTCATTTCCACACTAGACTGTTATACTGCTATTATTCCATTTGCAACATCCTATGGAATCCTGGGGTTTGTAGTTTAGGAAGGGGCTCCAGGATTCCATAGGATGTTGCAAGTGGAATAACAGCGCCATAAAAGTCTTGTGTGGAAATGGCTGAGAAACTCCTTGGGAGGAAGAGAAGAAGTGGCAGGCACAGCTCCATCATGCCCCAGTTCAGAAGCAGATGAAATGCTCTCCCTCCATCCCAACTGCCATTGCCCTGGCTTCTGAGGGAGAGAAGAAGAGACAGCATCTGCTGGACATAATCCCACCCGGTGCCATTCCCTTTTCCTTGCCTGTCATGTCCTTAGATTGTAAGCCCGAAGGCAGGGAACTGTCAAATTAACAATTTGTAAGCCACTCTGAAAGCCTTTGTGGCTAAAGAGTGAGGTATAAATATCATATTTGCCGGTGTATAAGATGCACCAGCATATAAGATGCACCCCATTTACATGCCAGCAAATACTATTTGTGGGTGTATAAGAGGCACTGGTGTATAAGACGCACCCCATTTTTAAACAGTACTTTTCAGGGAAAAAGGGAGTCATAACCCAACAAATAGGTTACTCTAAATAAATAATAAATAAGAACAGAAGAAACAGGAAATGTCCAACACACCACTATATGAGAAAGACAGGATCTCAAGATATTAAAAAAGGTTTTATTACAAGAAGTAGTCCAATGTTTTTCAGCATGTCTAGCTTACTCTGATTCATGCTCATCATATTCCACATTCCCATAATATATGTTGTGCAGCTTCAGATTTTCCTTTTACCTCTGAGCATTTCAACAGCTGAATATCTTTTCAGCTTGAACAGAGTTGCATGACTAGCCATAGTACTACTTGCAGCTGTCCTCTGTTGCACCCCAGTAGCTGGCTGAGTGCCTTCTGGCCTAGAAGCGTCATCTTCTGGCACTATCTCTTGTTTCACTTTGGATAGTCTTATTACAGGGTTTTCACGGTAAAAGACATTCAAAAGGGGTTTACCATGCTTCCTTCTGCACAATACTTAGAAGTGTTAGATATGGAGCCGCTGCTATTGTCTCTGAAATCTTCCGTCAGTGTCACCCCTATCCCACTGCTGCTGCCACCCATAACTGTTATGCACATTTAGTCTGTCTCCTCAGCAAAAGCCTGTCTCCTACCGGCTGCACTTCTGCAACCAGGTTAGCCTCTTGCCTCACAAGGACATGAAATCCCACCACCACAGCAAGATAGTGCTATAGTGGGATGAATATGGAGACAGAGGCCTATAGCCACTTGCTAGTCCCAAAAAGAGTAGACATACTGAATCAATGAGTTTCCTAAGTGTTTACTTTCCATTCAGCAACTGATTCAACGGGTCTCAACCAGCTGGGACTAGCAATGATTTAGACTTGAGACTCTTCATGAAACAGGCGCCAACTCTATTCTGGACTTAGATTTACTGCCACACAAGTTTTCACGTTCTACTTCTCCACATATAGGACTGTCTTAATTCTGTTCACCTTTTCTTTGGCTCTCTAAAGCAACTTTAAAAGCAACTTATGTTGCAGCACATCTGTTTGGAAGTAAGCTCTGTTCAATACTTACTTCAGCAAGAGTAAACATAATAGGGTTGTGCTGTAAAAATAGAGGAAGCAGGGTGCAGCCTCTGTAGTGGAGGGAGTGTTGGACGGTGACAGCTCTGAACTCACTAGGAAACTCTGGGCCAGTTACTTTCTCTCTCAGCCCCACTCACGGTTGCTGAGAGGCTAAGAGAGGGGAAGAAAGCCATGTGCTGTTTGGAACTCATGAATGAAAGGGAGGGGGATATAAACGTAACAAGCAAACAGACCTACTTGAATGTCGGAAGCCTATGCAGCTGTCCTCTGTTAGAAAAAAAATATAAGGTCTGCTGAAATTGTGAATACGTTATGACCCCATATTGTAGTGATAGGGTTTGGGCACGGGCCGGCTTGAGTGGGAAAATTTTTTCTACGGCTACCTTCACCACCACCCTAAGCCTACTTCGCTAACACCTGGCTCGCCAACGCGGCTTTTCGCTGGACTACTTCCAAGGAAAGGGAATTTTGTGCAGAGATAAACTTGTCGAAAAGACAGGCGCGCATCCACCGCGGGGAAGGAAGCCGCTTCTCCTCCGAAACTCCTCTCAGAGCCAGTTAATGCGTTACACCGAGGGCGGGACACACCCATGTGACCGGCCGGGCGAGCAGGGAGAGCGGCCGCCCCCGACTGGCAGCGGCCTACCCGGGCCCAGTGGCGGCGGCTCCGTTTTCGAGTTTGTCGCTGCCGGGCCCGGGCAGGAGGTGCGCGGGAGGGCGACGCTGGCCCTCCATGGGGAGGCCGGGCAGCCCCCCGCAGCCCGAGACCCGCTGCCCGCTGTGGGCGCTGCCGGAGGAGCTGCTGCTGCTCATCTGCTCGTACCTGGACGCGCGGGCCTTGGGCCGCTTGGGCCAGACCTGCCGCCGCCTTTGCCGCTTCACCTCCCGGGATGTCCTCTGGAGGCGTCTCGCCCGCTCCTGCCTCAACGCAGGCTTCAGCGCGCTCGGCGCGGACCTGTAAGCGTTCAGGCGGGGAAAGGGCGGCTGGGAAAACACGGGGCTTCGCGGCCTAGGCTGTGGCGGAAGGGGCGCCCCTGGTGTCTAACGCCACGCCCGCTCCAGCAGGGGAGGAGGAGGAGGAGGAGGAGGGACGTTCCCGAAGAGCCGCGGCCGCCGGAGGGAGAGAGGGAGGGGAGGGGCGCTGCCCCGTGGGTCGTGGGGAGGAAGCCCTCATGGCTTCGTCGAGGGGCGGAGATCTCGTCGGGACCCGTAATGGGTCCGCAGCAGGCGGGGTGCCCGTTTAGTTGAAGGGCCGCTCTGTTTGTTTGTAACGCCCGGGGTCACGGGGCTGAAGCACGTTGGGCGGTGTCCGGAGCTACGACCGTTAGCGACAGGGACCTGTGCCCTGTAATGTTAGTCCGCCTAACCTTGGACCGGGTATCCAGCCGCGGGCGCAGCTGTGCTCTTATTAAATCTTACCGAGTCCCCCCCTTAAGTTTAAAACTGGAAGCACACTATAGGTTTCACTCAAAAAGGCATGTTCTCCCATTGGCTCCCAGAAAAAAAAAATAGTAAACGTCGGCGTTGTAATTGCAAGATAGCCAGTTTAAACCCTGTGCACACGTTCTTGGGAATAAGAACCATCAAATGTTGTGGGAGTGACTCCCGAGTAAACATGCATCAGATTTTCTTGTAAATAAAGCCTTGTCCGGTCTGTCAGGACGGGGCAGTTTCCGGGCCGGTCTGTTAGCTGGAGCCCTATTACACTATTAAGTAGTGTGTTCATACTCTTGAGAATCATGTCAGCTTCTATGTGCTAGCAGAGTGAGGAGAAAATCAGTGCTGGAGGGACTGGGTTGTTTCAAACCCATAGAGCAGAGCTTTCCAGACTTTTCATGTTGGTGACACACTTTTTATAGACATTCATCATTTTGCAACACAGTAATTCAGTGTAATTCAGTAAGTGGAGGCAGCCCCTCCACCCTAGCCGGGCCTATCGCCCTCGCTGGGGTTTTCCTCAGCCCTGGGATGGCGGCAGGAGAGGAAGCCCCTCCGCTTGTTATGTTCGCACAACACCCTTACGCATTGCAGGTGACGCACTAACATGTTGCGACACACAGTTTGGAAAGCTCTACCATAGAGTGCTCTATCATCCCGTATAGTGGCTTAATTTTTTTCAGAAAATATGGTTTGGAAACCTTTAAACTGCTAAAGTGTAGGGATGAGTTTAGACTCTGCAGCTTTAATTCTAAACATTTAAAGAAATATCTTGGGATCGTGGACAGGCTATTTTACCGTGAACCTCTAATAGCTGGTGACTGGGTAACCCCAGGGAAAAATAGTGTTTCTGTGCAACGTTGCAAACACCTTTACATTGCACTTCTGAATGTTGACAAATCTGAAATAGATTGTAGAAGAAAACTGAATGAATTTCCTGATCAGCAGGGTTTTTTCTTCTGCTCTACTGTATGGACAATTTACATGTTGATTTTTGTCTCTTTTGTGTTGGATAAATTTCTGTTGAGATGTAGTGTGGCATAAGTCACTGTCAAGTGTAAAGATATGTGTGCTGTGTGCCTTCAAATTGTTTCTTACTTTTGGCGACCCTGAGGCAAACCAATCACAGAGTTTTCTTGTCAAGATTTGTTCAGAGGAGGTTGCCCTTGCCTTCCTCTGTGGCTGAGAGAGTATGACTTGCCCAGAGTCACCCAGTGGGTTTCCATGCCTGGGTGGGCATTCAGGCTCTGGTTTCCAGAGTCATAGTCCAATGCTCAAATCACTACATCATGCTGGTTGTTCATAAATATATATGAAATCATAGAATCACAGAGTTCAAAGGGGGCCTGCAGGCCATTGGGTTCACTCTCTCTGCTCAGTGCAGAATCTCCAGCTAGACCATTCTCAGCAAGTAGCTGTCCAGCCTGTTTTTGAAAACATCCAGAGATCTTACCACCTCTGTAGGCAATTGGTTCCATTGCTGAACTCCTCATTGACTACCAAAATTGCATTGAATATCATTGAATACCAAAGGCAGGATCTTCCATGCCATAGTATTTCTGATTTCTTTGCATGGGTCTGAAAGCTTGACAGTGAAAAAGCTGATGGGAAAATAACTAATTTGAAAAGATACCGCAAAGTGCTGAAAAACAAATAAATGGACCCAAGAGGAAATCAAGGCTGAACACTCCCTAGAAATCAAAATTATTAAACTGAACCTGTTGTATTTTGGGTATATCGTGACATCATGTGACTCACCAGAAAAGATGATAATGCTTGTTAAAGTGAACGGTAGTAGGAAAAGAGGAAGATGGTGTTACAGGTGGATAGACTCAATCAAGGAAGCCATGGCTCTGAGTTAGCAAGACCTTAGCAGGGCTATTAATAACAGATTGTCCTGGCGGTCTCTCATTTATAGGGTTAAAGCCAACGTGACAGCAACAAATAACATACATTCTTCAAACTGTGGTACAGCTGTGATTATTCTAGGCTTTCATGAAACTGGTGCCTTAATCTCCTGCAGTTCCATTCTAGTGGATGTGCAGTTCCCCACTGATTAGTACCTGCAACTCTCATAATTTCATTCTAGGGGATGTCTAGTGATTCCCAGTGTAGTAGCCTATAACTCCCATAATCCTGTACAGGAGATGTCCAGTGTTCTTCACCATTGCTAGTTAACTAATGTCCAATGCTGTCCAGCTTACTAGTTATTTAATGTCTGAGGTAAGGCTGGAGCAAACTTTTCTAGCCACTGAATTATATTGGGTCTTCTCAGACTATGTTTAATTATCAATTTGATGTTTAAGCACCATTTGAATTTTGTAATAGAATGCAACATTGTAATATTCTAAGAATATATTTAGGCTGTGATCCTAAACACTTTTA
Source organism: Cyclura pinguis (assembly GCA_030412105.1). NCBI lineage: Eukaryota > Metazoa > Chordata > Lepidosauria > Squamata > Iguanidae > Cyclura > Cyclura pinguis. The sequence goes on from CM059601.1 coordinate 61,795,759, forward strand.
GTGTGGCATAAATATGTATCATTGTAGTTGTACTGAGTCTCTTCATTGCAAAGCTGCTTGTTCAGGGGATGCCGGGTCTTGACCTTATCCATTGCTCAATAGTCAGAGATCTCCTACCCTCCATATTAAAAGTATGAGAGAAGTACCACGCTTATGAAGCCTCTCAGCAAGTACAGCTCCTTGAGCAACATTTTTTATACAAATGTAGTGCCCCGTTGGAGTCTAACTTAGATGTATGTTTCTACAAAATTTACTGGGCTCCTGGTTTACTTACTACATGTACAATGTATACAGAAAGTGGCTGCAGTAAAGTAAGTACTGTAATGTCTGTAGTTTTTGGTGTTGTTGATGATGATTTTGCACCTTCCTATGAATGGATCATTACATTTGTATCTACCTGTTCAGTGAAGAGAACTGTACCCCTGCCTTGTTTCCTTTGATTCCTCCTTACATGTTTCACAAAAATTGCTTCAGCTAGATGATAAAAGATATACCATAGTATCTGTGAAGATAACATTCCAGCCAGTTACCTGTGGGGCAGTGACCATGAAATAAATGGTAGTTTGTGGAACAGTGTGAGAAAGAGCCATAGCTTACTGGTAAAGCACATGTCTGGTATGAAGAAGAGACTTGGTTCAGTCACCCATGCCTCCAAGTTCCAGAGTCTGAGGTAGTAGATTTGGGAAAGACCCCTGCTTCACACCTTGGATCCGTGATGGCATTCCTTGTAGGTAGAAGTTCCAATGGTTAGGCAGGTTTCTCTACTTAGACAAGATTCATAATCAGCTTCAAGCCCTAGTTAAGTAGGGAACTTGTTTAGAGATGACAGGTGAATAGTGATGGAGATTTGTCCCTTAAAGAGTCGAAGAAGCAGTCCACCTCTGATTTCTTAATTATATTGCAGTTGTATAATTCCATGTGGTACTTATCAGACCCTGTAGAATTTTTAAGTTTAAAAAATATTTTGTGTCCTTAAAAATTCAGAAGCATGTGGATTATTTTTCAGGAACTTGAACATAGTTTGTGGACTTCATGGTTCTTATAAACTTGTTTTATAAAATAATTCTGAAGATTCTGATTTCAAAACAACAACAACAACGTATGTTCTCTTAATCATCAGCCAAGAACCATGAAATCATTATTGAACTTGAAACATGCATTACTGGTTTCAAGTAACATTGTTTTGAATTCATTATTAACAAAGGTAATTTGGGTGGCCCTAAACAGTTTTGATGGTAGCTTTAAAACTTAACCAATCTTTCAAAAAATCTCCTTTTTACTAATCCCTTTAAAAACGCTCCTGAAGAGAACACCAAGGAGACCCATCAAGGCCTAGACTGTGGGAGGTAGTAAAGGGAAAGGAAATTTGGCCTGTACAAGGGTCTCACGCAGTAGTTGCATTGAGATCAGCAGGGGTGAGGGCTGTCGGATTGTTGTACCTTTCAACACCTGGGATCTGCTTGCTGTGCTATATTGTGTTTCCTTCTGAGGAAATGAATTTTTGTATTTTTCATTAAGAATAAGCTCTATATTGGATGGAGAAGGGGTCAGGTGTAGAGCACAACAGGTGCAGTAACTGGCAGGGCCTCTACTCTTATTTCCAAAGTCAAATGCTAACAATAAATGGACATTTCAGGCAGCTAGAGGGAATGTACAGATTTTGGAGAAAGCATATATACATTTCTGGATGTAACTTTAAATATTTGTGGATTTTACTTGAAGACTTTTCTTTAGCTTTTTCCTGTTGTATGGCTAGATCTTAAAATATATTTGACAATGTGTGCATGACAGCATGAATGGTGGTAGAAAAATGGTTAGTTTGCTTGTGATACAAAGTGAAGGGCATTAGGAAACCTGCTTGCATTACACCAGTAGACTGTTTCTCACAGCAGAGAGAGAGAAGGGAGCAAAAGAATTTTTTCCAAATAAGGTAAAGGAATGGGGTGCAAGGGAAATAGCTGGGTTTAAGAGGCTAAACACTTTATTTTTTTAGGGTTCGGGTGGAGCAGAGAAGGCCATGCAAAGATAAAAGAGATCAACATGGAGGGATTTTATTAAGAAGAGAAACAAAAAGAAATACTAAAATGAGTGTATTTACATTTGTTCTGAGTAATGGAAGCATACATGACCTCATTTCCTGGCTGGTCATAGATAACTGGAAGCTCAGGCTACCTTATGGTCTACAGTTTTTTGTCAAAATAATTACCCTGACTCACTGCCTAGGCAAGTTTGAGTGCCAAGCTTGCGAAGAACAGTTGAAAAGGGATGGTTTAGCCCAAGATGATTGTGATTCAATAAATGATGTTGTGGGAGGGAAGGCATGACAAAATGGTTGACTTGGGTGTTATTAGGGACCCTGGAACCAAACAGTATGGCTAAAAACAGAAGGAACATTGCTTTTTCGGCCCTGACTCAGGAAAAAAAAAAAGAATTAAAGCAGAGTAAGGAAATTGAGAAGGAAAAGGAGAAGAAAGAAGGGATATGCTTAGCTTAGATCCCTGAGAAATGTCAGTACAGTGTCACAGGCTTTCCTCTTCTCCATCAAATGAATCTGCCACTGGTCTTGGAGTCAGCAACTCATACATAGTGACACTGTTCTCTCTTTCACTGCATAGGAAGAGCTTCCTGTGATTCTGAGGAACCTATGAAAGGTCAGTGACCCCAAGCTTGTGGTCACATGCTCAGAAAAGGAAAGTTTGCAGGTGTCCCAGGCAGAAATATTGAGGTCAAGTATGTTTGGACTACACCAGCAACAGAAGTTTGCTGAGTAAGTTCAGGTATACAACACAGTAAAGAATTCAAGCAAAAAACAAATAAAGGGAGAGGCCAATTTTGGCTTTGATATTTGGGTAAGGAACCATTGTAGGATGAGGAAGTGGTAGAAGAGATAATGAGAAACAGGCTAAGGCCCAGACAAACTCTTATGTGATTCTTGGAGCTGTGCATCAGACTGTGTCTGTCTGCCTGAGTCCCATGGATGAAGAATGCACTAGGAGTTCAAATTTAGTAGACTTTGAAAAAAGGGGCAACAACTTTGCTTGGATTCAGGATGGGTCTAGAAAAAAATGATCAATAGGTTGAACTTGAGGAATAAAAGGGAACATTGAGGAGGTTCTTGGGTATGTGACTGAATAAAAAGAAGTTGACTAAGCAATGCAAAAGCCTTGTTTCCCTGACACAGTTAAATAGAGGCAGACAGAACAGAAGGAATATCTTGAAGACTGCTCAAGTGGTGCCTTAACCTGCTGACCTTGGGGTGAACATGTTTCAGGATTGGACCATATGTCAGATTTGGCTATAGATCATTCTTTTTTTAAAGATACTTATGCATAGGTTGGTGACTTGGTAATTGGAAAACCATTACATTTTTCTCAGGTTCCCAAGGTTTGCATGTTTGAGCAAGGCAATTCATTTGATGGAATTATACTAGAGGACACATCAGTCAAGGAAGTATGAATTACACAGAAGTCAGGTACTAGTATCACTGTTCTTTTACTCCTAGCCACCACAAGTCTTTTGCCGGTGCAATTGTTTTTTTGAGTCACACTAGATACTAGACAAGGCACTAGGTTGAGGCCAACACGAGTAAAAATGTAAACTCCACATGTATATAGCTGTCCTAGTTGAGCTTGATTAAAATTGCTTCTGGAGCCTAGCAATTGGCATTGAGAAGCACACTGCCTATGATAACGGAGTTAATATATAGCAGTTTGAAGCCTTATCATCCATGAATCTGTCTAGTCCTTTTTAAAAAAGTTGAGATTGAGAACCATGGCTTGTTCTTTTAATAGCAAATCCCATGGTTTCCCTCTATGAAGATGTACGTCCTTTATTTTTCTAGCCACTATTTGGCCTTTGTTGGAGAATCTTGGCTTTTAGTAGCATGAGAGAGGGGGAAGCACACAACATATGTAATTTTAGGAGCCACTACAATGTCTCCTTTTTCATTCCCCTTCCCCATTAAAATGCCCCAAATATGATAGCCCCTAGATAGTGGAATTGTTCCAGTATTTTATCTATTTTGGTGGTACTTTTCTGCTTCTTCTCCAATATGGGTTATATTTTTATATGACATGTTGACTAGAACTGGACACAGTATTCCAGTTGTGGTCTCACCCTATATTTGTATAAAGGTATTATGATGTGAGTTGCATTACTTTTGATTTCAGGCAACACACACTTGACACATCATTACTGATGGGGATATGACCCAGTACTTCTTGTCTCTCCACTTCCCTAGACAGTTGAGTTTTCTCGTGTTCTGTGTATAACTGAAAAGTGATTTAAGACATGCACAGTTTTACTGTTTACTGTTAACTTTGCTTTCCTGAACACACAAATATTTTGTTTGTACTCGGAGGTAAGGCTTATCTTGTCAGTGTTGTGGGTCAGAGAGGCATCTGCTGAGTAAAACAAATGCCTTCTTCCAATTTGATAATAAGGAGACTTAGGGTCATTTCCTCCCAGCAGTCTTAATGATTCTCACTGACATTTACACTTTTCTTGTAATACATACTAGGTTGGCATTTTTGTTTAACTGTAAAGTACAACTGCCGTATCTCTTCCCTTGTCAGTTTCTACCGGCTGACATCAGTGTATTTGTAAAGTTAGATTTTTTGCCCCAGTGTGCATCACTTTGCACTTAAATTAGCCTACACTTTCCCTTTTAATTTCCCAGTTTGGATATTTTTTAAAAAAACCTCTTCATTGTCTCTTTTTGTTTAACTAATTTGTTGTCAGCAAACTTCGATGCCTCATTACTTGGTTCAATAATAGATAATTTACTATTTATCAAAGACATGTTTGTATTGTTTTTGATTTGAAAAAAATATCCAAAGTGTTTTACAATGTTACATTTATAAACAATTTAAAAAGTGCTAGTCCCAATATAGATTTCTTAGGGGATGCTACTGCTTAGTTCTCTCCACTAGTTCTCTCCATTTTGAGAATCAACTGTTTATTCCTGCTTTCTGCTTTTGGTCCTTTAACCAATTACCAATCTGTAAGAGGGCATCTCCTCTTATCCATCATCAGGAATCTTCGGTGGCGACTTTGTCAAAGCCCTTTTTGAAATCTCAAGTATACAATTATCTGTCTGCATGCTTGTTGACTTTCTGAGGGAACCCTGGAAGTTTAATGAATCAGGACTTACTTTTGAGAAGCCATGTTGACTCTTCTTCAGAGAGATTTGCTTTTTTACATGCCTGATAATGTTAATAATACTTTTTATCAGTTTACTTAGGACAACTGCCTCCCACCTCTTGTATCCTATGTCTGATGAATTTAAAGATTTTTTTTTTCTGTTGATGGTTATATATAGTCAAAATTATTGTTTGGCGACCTTTATTTTTCACTTGCTTTTATACTGTATAAATTGCTCTTGTTATTAGTTGGGCTACTATTTTCTGAAGGAAACAATTTTTTCCTCTAATGGCTTCTTGACCCTGCTTGTTAACTGTGCTGGTGACCTCTTAGATATTGTGATACCTTTCCTGTTTTGTGGTGTATGTTTTAGCTGAATTTCCCTTATGATGATTTTGAGTAAGCCAACTTCTTAATCGCCACTGTAAATGTTGCAGTTTGATCAACTGGATGCTGTTTTTTGTCTGTTCTAATGATGTTTTGCCTGCCTATTCCTATGTTATGTATTTGCTCTTGCTAGTCGCCTTGAGTACCATTTGGTGAAGTAGTGGGATACAAAATAAACAGTATATCTGACTGAGAGCCTAGAGTCTAGTTTAGCCAGGGACTTAGCAGTGCTGTGTCAGCTTTTGTGGTCATTCTTTCAGATGCGAATTACAGTTATTATAATATTATACATTAGTTTGGAAGAGGAATTAAGACAAACTGCTTTGAGCTTGGGTGCTTTTATTTATTATACATTAAGCATGGGTGTTCAAAGATGTGAAAAACCAAATGAGTATCAAAATTCGCATAAGTCAGTTTGAGCCTTCTAAAACACAAAAAGCCACAGGCTAAGAAAATACCCAATTAAAAAGCGTTTACATTGAATAAGACCAGTGACAAAGGAACTTCAAAAGGCTTGCCTTAATAAGCTTTATATTGTTTTCAGAAAGCTAGGAGAAGTGGACACTGGCAGACCTTAGGCAAGGGCGGGCAGTCTCTTTTCAAGGATGAAAATAATGCCTGAACTCTTGCTTCAACCATCAAGAAATGCATGAGGGTTTCCAACCATGTAAATGATGACTAATACTTTGCTTTTATACTAGACCTATGCTGTCTAATGGTATAAAATGACATTTACCCCCTTTGTGGCCTCAAAGTTTTTCTTATTTAATATCTGAGGAACCAGCTTTTGTTTCTCTTCTCATTTATAAGTGAGTCAAATCTCTGTAGCAGACTGACGGGGAATGGGTTTCTGTTTTGTTTACGATTATGTGTTGCAAGTAGGAAACCTTGATTGAGATATTGTATCTGAATCTTGCATGTGTCTAACCTAACGAAAAGGTTAAAATTATTAATGTCAACATCAGTATTTGAACTTACTATTAGGTATGGGATTTGCAATAGTTGTCTTGATGCATTGGAAAGACAAAATTTGTTATTATAGTCATCAGACATTTGCAATTTTAATTTTTTTTTTTTTATGAGACAGAGTTGGATTTCCTTTCTAAAAGTTAGGGAGAGGGGTAGGAACTGATGCTAATATACTTTGTCCAAATGTAAATTGCAGCAAAGAGGGAATATATGGTTTTTTACCTTAGGCTTACAGTATATGGTTGTGTGTGTATGAAGTCCCAGTTAGGGAGAGGAAAGGTATGCTGCCCTTCAGTAAGAAAATGCTCCCTTCAGATCTTGTAAAAAAATATCTTTAGTATTTTCCTAGTGTTGTCAGAAATGATGAGCCCCTTTTCATGAAGGCTGAAACAGTATTTGCCATTGGAGAGACATGACAGCAGTGTGGGAGTTAACCTGGGCTCTGTTTTATCCATTGTAAAATTGCTTGTTATCTTACTCCTGGTGCTAGCTGTCCCCTTTAAAGGAGTCTATTGCAAAGTAAAATATACCTGTCAAATATTCACATCTGTAAATCATGTACTACATGGAAAAAGATTACAGTATGCTATTTCTCTATCCTGTCACAGAAATGTTGGGACTAAATGGGTAGAGCACTTGTTTTCAGTTTCTTAAGCAATTATTTTACTGCAAGACATAATACAACTCTGCTTTTACTTGTTCTGAATAGATTGCCTGCCTGGTTGCCATGTGGCAACTAAGAATTAAGGTAATTAGAAGGAGGAACACAATATAATCTCCCCTCATTTCAGCCTGGTAGACTAGAAATGACTGACGTAGGTGTACATAGACAAGCTAGGCTAATAAAAAAATGGCAGTGTGGGCTAATTTTATTTCTTATGTGGAATTATTTGTTTGCCTGTGTTAAGAAAAAGTATGGCCTAGTTTTAATCAAAGGAAGGGAAAAAGGAACAGTCTATTTGTCTGAACGCAAGGAAGACAAACATCTAGTAGTTAGATGAATTTTGCTGTGGCAATCTGTTACCTACAGGAGTAACAGTTTTCAACTGTGTGTACCACACTGATTAAAGATTTTATTTGTTTAGTAATTATCTGTGCTTTCCTCAGATTGTTCAAGATAATTAATAGTCTCACATATAAGTAACTTTCCCAATAAATGGTAAAACAATCAAACAGATAGTAAAAGACACCAGCATGCTAAGAAGTCTCAGTAAAAATTAAATTTAAGTAAAATTTCTAAACAGCTGCAATGAAACGGTGTACTGAATTGCCTAGATGTGTAAAAAAAGTTCTTAGTGCTGAAAGGTTATATGCATGAGCGCCCAGGTGTATTGAACTAGGAAGGCTGTTGAACAGATGAGGTGGCACTAGAAAAAGGATCTCTTTTCTAGTAACCACCAGCCTGACTGCAACAGGTGGAAATCTTAATGCATGTGTAAGTTTAAACAGAGAACATGGCAGTTGGAATGTCCTGGTTCCAGGATGTATATTTCTGTGTTTCTTTTCTTTTTTTTTTTTGTCTCTGGGACTTACATAAGTGGGTCACTTGTGCCTGCTTAGTGAATCTTTCGGAATCTTCTAGATCTGAAAAAGGGAGCCTTTGGGCAGAAGCCCTACCTCTCCTTAGTGTGTAACTGAGCAGGAACCATACTAGTTGTGTGCGTTAGGGATGGGTACGGCTCCTGCCAAAATGTTCCTTTTCTCAGCTCTGGAAGATTCCAAAAGATGTACTGTGAAGCCTCAAGTGACTCACTTGTGTGAGTTTACTTGAAAAACCAGTTACAGGGAAGCAGCCTGATCATTCAGCCTGTAGGAAATACCAGGATGCACATAGCAATTTTTGTAGTGTGTGTAGCTGTTCTAACACTAGCACCTGGGAAAGGCAGTCAGTAAAGCACAGTTTCCCCATCCCCACGGGTAAATCTGTCAGGATGAGAGAAGTAGGCAATAATTTCAGCATAGTACATTTAAGCAAAAAAGGAAAGTGTTTAGTAGATTTTCTGGTAATGTTTTAACTGTTTTCTCCCCCCCCCCCCGCAAAGTGTGTGTCTTCCCTACATTAAAGACTTTGATGCTCATGCTGTTGTTCATGCTTTGATGTTCATGCTGTTTTTGGGAATGTAGGCGTTGGCACAAAAGTGATTAATAGAATTGCTTTTCTGTAAGAGAAGCACAGAAATCAAGATTCTGTCAAGTTCTTAGTCCATTCAGCGGTGGGATTATTCCACAATAAACAACAAGGAAATCGAACAACAACAAGGAAATTGAACATCAAAAAAGTACTTATATTTCAAGTTCAGTTACAAGTGTATACGTTCATTACCCTATAGAAGTGGGCACTGTTTTTCACATCTCATTATGGAGCAATCTCTGTGGAATTAAATTTGTAATGCATGCCTATACATATCTATTCAGATAAGTCCAATTAATTTCACTGGAGTTTAGTCCCACACAAGTCCGTGTAGGTGTAAGATTATATACCAGTTACCAAGGATGCATTCTGGAAAGAAATTCTAACAGGTATCCCTCTGATGCTCTCTCTCCTGGTTATGGTAGCATAACCATCATTGTTGTTCTGTTGCTGCATAACAACACCTGCCTCTGCATTCTAGCAGTGACTGAGAGGTATTTCCATGCAAAAACTCCTGTTATGTTTGCATAGACCTCTGTATAAGTATAAACAGTGTTGCCAGAGGTTGTCCTGCAGATTCAGACTTGGGATTGGATAGCATTCTATATCTAAGATGAGATGGAAGCAGCAGTTTGTTCCACTGCTAACTGAAAGTGGTGGGGAAATAAATGGATGAAGGCATTTCACTTTCTGCAGTTGTGGGATCTGTTTATAAGGATGTGAGAGGTTACATACATGCTAATTTGTTGACAATAATCAATTAGTTTGTGTTATTGTTAGTTATGCTTTGCAGAAGATAGTTTTGCAAATAAACATCTTAATCCTAATAAAGTTTATTTGGAAATAAATTTTGTTTTTTGACGGGACTTGCTTCAAAATAAGAAGAGGTGTTAAGTGAGATATTTGGCATATAAATTTTAGACCACATATAGCCCAAATACCCTTCTGTGCATCCAGGGGGTCTAGCAAAATATTTAATGAACAATGGAATATAATTTTAAAATAAAGTAACATTTAAAAATAATTATTTGTAAAGAACAGTAACTGAGGAAGTATTTTAATCATGATGTTATTATCTAGTAACTGGCTTGGAAATAGCGAAGCAGGTGCAAAGAAATTCTCTCCCATTTTGCTTTTCAAATGCTTTTAGGCCTGTGAGAGTCTTCCAAAGGGCTGATTTGACTCTTGCTGAATAAATACAACATCTCTAAAAGCTGTGGGTTGCAACTCTTTGGGTGAATTAGATTATTTGATATTATGCTGCTTGGTCCTAACTAAATTGTTCATCATTATAACCAAGTGAATAAATCAAGTGTTTAATATGTAAAGTGAGTAGGGTGATTTTCCTTTCTCATTTCTGCAGTGCGAAAGAGAAAAAATGAAAAATCTTGTGATTCTGAGCTGTGTGTTCTGCATTCTCTCTCTCTGTCTACCAGTTATTGCACATCTAAACTGTGTTCTTTAACTGATGGACTTCTGGAAAATGAAGGAAAAGAAATATTGTTGAGATCCATTGAAATGTAGTAGAGCAGAGAGCACTTCAGGGTGACAGGTAGATAAATGGTAGATAAGAAAAGCTTCTTCCTCTTTCTAATAGGGACAGCATAGTGCCTGAGGGCAGGGTAGATCTGTATTCCTATTTGATTCAAGCATAGTCCTGTTTCTTCAAACATTCTAACATGGTAATTTATTAATTTTAGTCTTTTGTGTGTATGTGTTTAGCACCAATGTAAGGTAGTGACTTTCAGAACAACTTCTACTCATGCACGTGGCACTTGAAGGAGCATGAAAATCTGGTACAGACAAAGATCTCATATTTACATTGCTAGCAGACATACAACTCATACAACTAATTCCGACCAGAGCTAGGAAAAGTTATTTTTGAGTTGTAGTAAAAGTAACTTTTACAAGCTTTGTTCTAGATATAAAGATAAATCAAGGTTTATTTTGACAGGAATAATCCACAGTGAGACTACAGCTCATTGGCTTCCCCACTTTTGTCTTGTCTGGGTGTAAATTGGAGACTGGAAGCTTTGACTTCCATTTTTTGTTCCTAACAATTTGTGGAATTCAGGTGAGAAAAGTTGTAGCTATATCTTTGCTATGTTTTTTGAAATCATGGATTATGAAATGGCTTGTTTCAATAAACAGTAATAAAAACTTATCTACATATGGCCATATAGAAATGAAAAAGGAAGCAGGCGAATCCAAGATTTGTATGCCTACCTATCCTGGGAGGGTGCGCGGGGAGAGAAAAATGCAGTTTGGGATGGGATGTACCTGTTGTTAAGCTGTGATATTCTGCTCGCTGTCTATATACTCTGTGGCGTGGAGTAAATTTTACGTTACAAGTTTAGAAAATGGAGTACATTTTACGTTACAAGTGTACCAACTGCAACCCTACCAAGAGAGCAGTAGCCCAGCTTGGTGGTCTTGTAATGTCCAAGTTGAATTGCTATAATTAGTCATATAAGGAGTGTATTTTGAAGATGCCCTGGTAATTTCAGGTAATCTAGGATACAGCTGTCAAACTGCTGACTGTGGCTGGGGCTATGAATATGTTACATGTGTTGTTGTGTGCCTTCAAGTTGTTTCTGACTTAGGCTCACCTTAGAGTGGACATATCACAGGTTTTCTTGGCAAGATTTGTTCAGAGAGGGTTTGCCTTTGTCTTCCACTAGAACTGAGAGTGTGTGACATTCCCAGGGTCACCCAGTGGGTTTCCATGGTAGAGTGGGGATATGAACCCTGGTCTCGAGAGTTATAGTCCAACACTCAAACGACTATACCACATTGCATCTGCTTTGTTAGTCGCACAGGTTACAAGTCCATTTCTGTATTCACGAAGTGTTTGTTTAGACATTTAAACCTCTCAATGGGCATCCAAATACTAGTTGTCTCTCCATATGCCTGCTTGGTGCCTAACATCTTAATCAGAGATTCTATCCAGGATTCCTCCACAGAGGAAGTGCAATAGTAGATGGTTCCCAGCAAAATGGCCTTCTAAGAGCTTGTACCCAGTTTTAGAATGTTTTCCACAGACAGGTTCTTCTGGTCTTTACTTCAAGGTCATTTCAGTACCCAAGAAATCAAATGTGATTTTTATCTCTTCTATGTAATTTTTTTTGATGTTCCATTTGAACAGCTGATTGAAGGGTGGACTTTAAATATCCAAGTAAAATAAATACTCTACAGTGACGTATATCTTGATATCTTAAAACAGTATGAATATCTTAACTGACTTTGTGGGTCATTACACTGAAACTGGAAAGTAATTCTTGTCTTGAAATGTTCTCATGAAACTCAACATCTAAAGCAGAAATTCCTCTACAGTATGTACTTTTCTTAGATGGACAGAATGAGAGAGAAAGAGAATGAGAGAGAGAAAGAATTTGGGCAAGAATGAGAAGTGAAGCACAGAGATTACAAATTTATTCTCTAGTTTCTCTTTTTCTGTTTGTAAACTTGTATGAGAAGGAGATTTCTAGGTAGAAGTCTCTGTGTGTTTTTGCTTAAAGTGTGTCACCTGCTTCAGAACTCAGTCAAATTATAATGGTGACAAAGTGCCGGAAAGAGGAAAGTGACTGAGGAGCAAAGAACTCTCAGGCGGTGAGTGGAAAGCGAGCTAGGAACACAGAGTCTGGCCAGGCCTCAGGACAGGTTAGAGCTTCTGCCATGCATTAACAGCTATAAGAGATGTTTGTTTAAAGGGGAATTTTTTTTCCTTTCCTCTGGAGAACTTTGTCTTTTTTTTTTAATAGTACTCATTCTTGGCAAAAAAGCTAGATATGAAGTATGCCTGTGTTCTTGAATGCATTTTCTTTGTTCCAAGTACCTTATCAGGATGCATTGTGTTTTATACATTATCTTTCTAGAGAAATCCCAGCTCATCCTTAATCAGGAAAGGGTTTCTTGCATTTGTTACATCATTAAATAAAGCAAGGAAGCAAATAGGTAAAAACCAAAACAAAATGTGCAATCCCAGATACAGAATACTGCAGGGTGTAAACCAGACTGGGAGCCAGAGCGGTGGAGTGGTTTGATGTTGGCCTGTGATTCTGAAGGCCAGAGCCATTTCCGCACTAGACTGTTATAGCGCTATTATTTCACTTTCAACATCCTATGGAATCCTGGGGTTTGCGGTTTCGGGAGGGACTGGCCGGCCCCTCCCGGAACCGCAAACCCCAGGATTCCATAAGATGTTGAAAGTGGAATAATAGCGCTATAACAGTCTAGTGCGGAAATAGCCCAGGATTTGAATACTTGATCAGCCATGGAAACCCATTGGGTGATCTTAGGCAAGTCACACACTCTCAGCCTCAAGGGAAGGCAAAGGCAACTCCTCTTTGAGCAAATCTTGCCAAGAAAACCCCATGATAGGTTCACCTTAGGGTCTCCATGAATTGGAAATGACTTGAAGGCACAACAACAACAACAACAACAACAGCAAAGCCACATTGACTGAAGTGAAGATTTCTTCTGAGTAAACGTACAGATTGGCGTGTGCAGCAAGTGTTTCTTTCTGTCTTTAATTCTTTAGTCAATGGGAGTAGGATTGTTGCTTGAAATAGAGAGAAAAAGTAACAGGTTTGGACTGGCATTTCCCATGCTCATGAAAATTAAATGCCAACACTTACACTAGCTGACTTCTAAACTTAATTGGCTTGTCTAACACCATGTATTATATTGTACTTAAAAAAACAACCCACTGGTTATTAGAGATGTTCTGCAGGAGCGACTAGTCTGATTTGAGTAGCATTGTGCTTCACATCCACCAGTGGCCATTGATTAATATCCTTCTGGTATCATTTGTTCTAGGACAGCTTATTAGGATAGGAAAAGAGGCAGCTTAAAAGCAGCATCTTACTATGTGTCTCAGCCCACCATGTGTCTCATGGGTTTTGAGTTCTGTCCACTGACGCATGAAAAGCTTTCTTCTTTGTTAACATCCTCAGCTAATGGGAAGTGGACATCTTCTATTTAGTCTCATGTTTGATGGATGGAATTGCTAGCAAATCTCCAGTTGCAGACTTCTTTTTTCATCCCCTTCTTGTTGTTTGCGAGTAGAATCTATTTCATCTTTCCACTGCTATCCATAAGGATTAACTTACTATGATTGTTCCTGTGATTTGTTGGAGACAGAGCTGTCTATAGTCTTGCATTTCCAGTGAGAAGGAATGTAAGGGCATGTCATGGGAAGGCAATTTGTATCTATTTGTCCTTGTGGAAGTAACCAAACTCTGGTCAGAGTCATTCCAGGGCTTGGGTGCATTTAAATCCCTTAGATTTTGATGAGGTTTAGAACCTCGTACCTGCATTCTGGGTACTGGTTTTTATACACAAACCAGAAGGAATATCTGATGGGAATTGTTGCCTACTGTGCTGTTGCTTCAAAGGAGAAATATGTCATAAAGGTTTTAATGAAGAGTCTTTTTCTTTTTTAAAGTAAACTAGGATCTGTGTTGGAACTGGCCAAGATGAGGAACTACCTAATTTTGATCATCTGGAAGAATGGGCCCTCAGAATTCTGAAGTTGCCTCTCATGTTCTTTCCTCCTCCTTAAAGACCAGCTTCTGAGGTGTTTTGTCATAGTTTCTGAGCTGAAAACTTTTGCGGAGTATGTCATGTTGAAATCTTGAATATCCGACTGTCCATGAACTGTGCTGCAAGAAACAATGGAGATCTTGCTTATACAGCACCACCAAATGCACATCAGTCTTTCATGTACACAGAAGAATAAGAGAAAAAGAAAGTTGCTGCCATAGGTGGTTCTTGTTGTGTGCCTTCAAGTTGTTTGTAACTTATGGCAACCCTAAAGTGAACTTATCACAGGGTTTTCTGGGGCTGTGCCCAAGATCACCCAGTGGGTTTCCATGACTGAGTGGGAAACCCAACCCTGTTCTCCAGGGTTGTAGTCCAGCACTCAAACCGCTATGGCGTGCTGACTCCCAGGTAGCTTGCAATTAAACATTTAACAGTGCAAGAGATCACAAGTGGAGGGGGGGAAGGTAATGGGTTGGAATGTGAACAAAAGCAGTTACAGTTGCTTAAGCTATCCTGTTGAAGTAGACCTCAGCTATGAAGTCTCAACGCATTTTCTGGGCCCAAGAGAAAACTGATGCCTTCCAAAGTGTGTTAATAATAAACAGCCACAATACATCAAGTCTTGTAGCCTATGGTGCATTTGAAAGGTTGGTGCCTGTGAGCTTGGTGCTGGAATGTATCACTGGAATAAAAGCATTACTACATTTTGTTCCTCTCTCTGTTGCACATGCTTTCTTTCATACAGAACTCTTAGAAGGTTCTATTTTTTTAATCCATCCTCCAAATGCCAAACTTAGACGAGCATCTGTCTTGGTGGTGCTGGTTAAAATAAAACCACCGTGGTCTCTCTGACTGTTCTGGCTTCTTTTTGAGTTGAAAACTTAAATGTGTACTTTCTTCCCAAAGAAATGTTATCTTCTACTTGTGAATATTTCTTCTGATCTGATACACCTGTGTGAGGATTTGTTCCAAGCCATGTTTTTGAAATGGAAAGAAGCATAACTGGCTTGAAGATCAGGTTTGTTAAAATTAAGGCTCAAGTTTGAAGGTGACTAATTAAAAGCAAGTGAGCAAGTTTCCCACTCAGGTTATGAAACAGACTAGAAAAATTCAGTGATGACCATGTTTACTAAGAGGTAACCATGCTGGTCCTTTGCCCTGTACTCTTTTTTTTTAAAAAAAGTCCCTACATCCCACCCTCACCAAATATAATGCTCAAATGTTGCTGAGATATCTCTGCTTCAGTGTCCAGAGAAGAGGGAATATTAAGATGAGTCTTTGGGAGATGGGAGGAGACTACATTTGCTGCCCACTTAATTATGTTGTAGCCATTGATGGAACTATGAAAATGTGATAGTTGGCAACTCTAAGAGACCTCTGTCTGGAAGCATACTAAGATATATAGCTAAGGGCTATAGGTGCCAGTGTAAATAGCACACTAGGCGTTTGTACAATGTTCTGGTAGTATAAAGATGGTAGGTTTTATCCTTCTTTCTTTAAGCACTGGGACAGTGATGGAGTTAACCTGGACCGTGTGCTGACTTTTCCATACTCATTCTTCCTCTGCAGAGTGGCTGGTATCCCAGTGAAAGAGAGAGTCAAAGTTTCCCAGAACTGGAGGCATGGACGCTGTCGGAGAATCCCACTCCTCAAATGGAAACGCAAGCAAGTGGTTCTTTTTCTTTCCTTATACCCAAACATCTCTAGTCTTGGTCTCTGTTAGGTTACTTCAAATTTAGATATTCTGATACTGGGTAGATTCTGCTGTTGCTGGCTTGTTTTACTCTGATGTAGGCTGCATATGTCTGCTAACAGTCTTTCTATGCAGACTGTCTTTCTCTCTGATTTTTGATAAAACAGTACCAGGTTTCTGCTGGAGAATATCTATCGAAAAGAAAGAAGTGGTAGATCAGCTGGCTTTTAAGAAGACAGTTTAATAGATCGAGGGAGGTACTGGTACCACTCTACTCTGCTTTGGTTAGACCTCATCTTGAATACTGTGTCCAGTTCTGGGCACCCCAGTTCAAAAAGGACATGGTCAGGCTGGAGCAGGTCCAGAGGAGGGCAACCAAAATGGTGAGAGGCCTGGAAGCCATGCCCTATTATCTCTAGACTTAGAGAGCTGGGTATGTTTAGTCTGCAGAAGAGAAGGTTAAGAGGGGACATGATAGCCATGTTTAAATATTTGAAGGGATGCCATGTAGAGGAGGGAGAGGACTTGTTTTCTGCTGCTCCAGAGACCAGAACAAGGAGCAATGGCTTCAAGCTGCAGGAAAGGAGATTCCACCTGAACCTCAGGAAGAACTTCCTGACGGTCAGGGCTGTTCGGCAGTGGAATATGCTGCCTCGGAGTGTGGTGGAGTCTCCTTCTTTGGAGGTTTTTAAGCAGAGGCTGGATGGCCATCTGTCGGGAGTGTTTTGAGGGTGTTCCTGCATGGCAGGGGGTTGGACTGGATGGCCCGTGTGGTCTCTTCCGACTCTACATTTCTGTGATTCTAAGATTCTATACTGGGGCTTGGCAACCTTGATGAGTTTTTGGGCCAATTTTGCACCACGGGTCACTGAAAAT